>JAJHZJ010000029.1:12200941-13614054 GCA_023548195.1 Bettongia penicillata ogilbyi
CTTTGTTTGGTTAGGAAGGGTTCCTTCTCTTCCAGTCCCATCCCTCCCCAGACAACCCCCCCCCCCCCCCCACCTCGGGCTCCAGCCAGTGGAGCTCTGGAAATGATGTGTCTTGAAGAGTCTGCTCCTCTCCTCACCCCCTTTCCTATGTCTTGAAAAAGCCAGTAAGTTTTGTGTGTGATGGGCCTGGGGAGACACTAAGTCACTGGGCCATCTGGAGAGAGAGACAGAGAGAGAATGAGAGAGGAGATTTATGTATATACACATACAAAGACCCTATTTATTTATTTATCTGAATATTTATTTATGTATTTGTGTTGGTGTATCTATTTATTGGGGGGAGGGATGGAGGGAAGGGACTCTGACCTTGTGAACCAATCCCTGTCACCCACATACCTTTGTTCTTTGGAAGGGGGGGGTGGGGGGAGGGGGAGAGAAACCATTTATTTTGTTAATTTTGATTTTTTTAAACAAAGAGATAAATCAGAGACACCAGAGCCCCTGGTCTCCCCCCTTCACTCCCTGACCTCTCACCCTCCACTCCTGGGGGTCTGCAGGGTGGGGGAAATACACCAGCTTCTAGGGGTTTATTTTTTTAAGCCATCCTCCCAAGGAATGGAGAATTCTGGACAAGTACCCTGGCTCCAGCCTTCTTTGGGGCTGTGCTGTCCTCTGGTGGCTATCAATGGGAACTACAGCCTGCAGTGCCATGGCTTGACATGGGCATCTTCTTCCCTCTCCTCACCCGCCACCAAAAAAAAATTCTGTTTTCCACATCCACAGTGGGCAACTGGACACCCCCACCCTTCATGCAGGGTCACAGCCATGGCCTTGGTGGGGGAACTACCCTTTCACTGGCCCAGGGGAGGGTGGGCATGGGATGATATATCTCCACTCATTGGCACTCTTTTACCTTGGGTAGAGTACCCCCTTTCCAGTGCCTCCCACCCACTCCACTCCTCTCTACCTTACCTTTCCCTGACCCAGACTCGAAATAAAAGAATAAGTTTGTGATAAGATATGCTTGAGTTAATGCCTGTCTGCTATGGTGGTTGGTGGCAGTTGAGGGTTAGGGGGAAGAGAATGGAGGGAGGACTGGGAGCTCTATAGGGGAAAATTCAACAGAAAGTGTGGGGGGGTTGGGTTCAGAGCAGAATGGGGTCTGCTGAAAGACCAGCTCTGTGGCCAGCTGTAGTAGGTAATGGATGATGCCTAATCCTTGATGGCATTTTCAGCTGGGTTCCATTGTCCATCTGAGCTGTTCCCCATACATTGCCCACAGTCTGTCCTCTGGACCTTCTGGGAGACCAGAATCTCTACTGAGGAGGAAGGAAAGGCCCTGGGCTGTTCTGAGGCTGTCTGTCGCTGGCTGATGTATCCAGGTGGAGCCCAAACCCAAAGGGAAATGGGGTTTGGAGCATTCTACTTTCTAAGGATTTGGTACATAAAGCCTGGTCATCCTGGGCCTCCTTATGACTAAGGGCCCCTATTGCAAGGTGACCCATTGAGGTTAGGCCTCAGCCTGGGACCAGCTTTGGGCTCAGGGTGAGGTATTGGTTTCCATGGGGCTAGGATCAGTTTTAGAAGTTGAGGAATCAGATAGGCTTTGGGCTTAATTTGTGGCCTGGGGTCAGGGTGGAGAGCAGTAGAGTGAAGAGGCCTTATGGTTCATGTTAGATCTGGGGTCATAGCTTACTAAATAGGGACAAGGAACCTCACTTTCCAAAGCCTCAGTTTTTTTATCTGTGAAAAGGGAAGTAAAGACTTGTGAGCATCTCCTGGAAGGGTTACAGTGAGGAATAAATGAATTAATTACAGTTTAAAGCTTTAATAGCTTAAAATGACACTGAGACTTTTGGGATATCCTGTATATATAAAGTACTTTGTAACCTTTAAAAGCACCATGTAGATGCCAGTTTAATTATCGATGTTCTTAATAATAACTAGCATTTATATAGTACTTTTAGGGTTTGCAAAAACGCTTTACAAATCTTCTCAAAGTAGGTGCTATTATCCCCATTTTACAGAGGAGACAACTGAGGCAGGTAAAAGCTAAGTGACTTGCCACATAGCTAGTAAGTGTCTAGAGTGGAATTTGAACTTGGGTCCTCTTGACTGTAAGCCCACTGTTCTATCCAGCTGCTATTGCTAGAACTAAGTCCCCACCCTTTATCACAGGTACAGTCAGTTTTAGGGCATCAGTCCATGGTCAGGGTTGATTCAGTCATTTTCAGTTATGTCAGACCCTTTGTGACCCCATTTAGGGTTGTCTTGGCAGAAATATAGGAATAGTTTGTCATTTCCTTCTCTAGCTCATTTTATAGATGAGGAAACTGAGGCAAATATAGCTAAGTGCCTTGCCCAGTATCATACAGCTAGTAAATATCTGAGGTCAGATTTGAACACAGGTCTCCCTGACAGCAGACTCAGCATGCACTGAGGCACCTAGCTTCTGTGATTGTGGCAAGCCCTGGAGTGAGCCAGGGCAAAGGGTCAGTCTGTGGCCTGTTTTGATATGAGGGGTCAATCAAAAGCCAGGTTCAAGCTCAGGCTGTGTCCTGCATTTAGTGGAGAGTCTATAGCAGTTTGAATAAATAAGTCAGCCCAAGGATGGAGCCGCTTAGTGGCCCCTGGGGGGGTCCCTCAGTTTAGGTGGTCAGTTTGTAATCAATTTAAAGGAGCTGATATTGCCAGGGTTAGTCTAAGGGAGGGTATGCCAGGCTGGAAGTAGCACTGGAATTGGAGTCCAGAGATATCTAAGCTCAAATCTTGCCTCTGAAACTTACAAGGAAGGAAATACCTACTATGTGCCAGGTACTGTGCTTGTGCTTTACAATTATTATCTCATTTGACTGTCCTGGGAGAGGCAGGGGCTGTTATTAATCCCATTTTACAGATGAGGAAACCAGCACAAGAAGAGGTTAAATGACGTCCAGAGTCACACAGCTAGGAAGTGTCTAAGCTGGATTTGAATTCAGGTCTTCTTGACTCGGGACCCCGCTGAAAGATCTTGGACAAGTCACTTAAAAAAGAGACAGTGTATTACGGATACAGGGCTGGATTTGGAGTCAGGAAGACCTGGGTTCAGGTCCTATCACTGATTCTATATAAGTCATCTCCCTTCTCAGTCCTAGGCAATTCCCAAGGTGATTTCTAAGATTCCCTCCTAACTCCATATACCAAGAGCCTTTAAGTGCAAAAGAATCAATGTGGATTCAAATCCAGTCTTTGCCCCTTCTTATCTGCATAACCCTCGGCAAGTCACTGTCAGGACTTCAATTTCCTCATCTGAAGTGATCCCTTCTAACTCAAAATCCTTGAGCCTATGGACAAATGGCTATCTGCCATCTGGAGAGAGTGACTACACTGGAAGACCCTTGCAATGGACCTTGGGGTCCATTGAGAAAAATACCTGTGGTGCCCACTTTGCTGGATCATCATAAATCTCAAATGAGAGAGATCATGTAGCTGTTGCAACCTTAAGTCACTATAGAAATTCTACTTAATAATACCATCATAGCAAGGCAGCTTAAGGCAGCAGAGCACCAGCCCTAGAGTCAGGAGGACCTGAGTTCAGATCTAGCTCCAGTCACTTAGCTGTGTGACCCTGGGTAAGTCACTTAACCCTGATTGCCTCACAAAAACACCCCATCGCTCTGATTAGCTGAATTTTTGGTCAAGATTTAGCTTCAGTGGTTGACCAATTACAAAGGTCCGATCTGAATTCAGAGTTTGGAGCTCAGTCTGTGCTGCCATTAGGTGATTGGTGAGGGCTGGTTTGAAGGGGGACATTTTTTTTACCAGCATTAGGGGGTTCAGTTCAGGGATGGGGTTAGGATTTCGTTTTTAGCCACTTGGCAGGGTGGGGTATGAATCTGTCTCTAGATTAAGGGTCAGTCTAGTGGCTAGGAATGGGGACTTGGTCTACCACCAAATTTTGGATGCTTCTGCAGCCAATATTGTCAGTCTGTGGTCAGGTGTTTGGTTTGGGTTCTTTTGAGGGGTGGGGTGTCAATCAATGACCAGAATAATGATTCCCTGTGGTCAGGTGAGGACTCTAGTGTGTGGCTGAGGTCAGAGGTGAATTTCTGGCCAGTTTTAGGGGGAGACATGAGCTCAGCCCTGGACCAGACTTCATTGGCAGGTTTTGGCTCTGCCAGGGGTCAGACTCTGACAGAGATTAGGACTCATTCTGGGCCCTGGGATCAGTGTTAGTCTACAGCCTCGGAATCAAGGTGGAAAGGACCTCAGTGGCCATCTAAGGTAACACACGCATGAAAGGAATCCCCAGGATTACCTGAAAAGTGTTCAGGCCAGCCCCTGCCTAGAGACCCTCAGGATGGGCAGCCTCCTCCTCTCCAGGCAGCCCATGCCCTTTTTTGATAGCACCAATGGTGAGAAAGCTTTTCCTGACATCACGCCTACATATGCAGTTTTTGCATTGGTCAGGCTTGGGACTCAAGTTGCCCCCTCCAATGACCTCCAAGTTGGGAGAGGAAAGAAAATGGCAGTTTGGCTTCATGGATCATTCTAGATTTAGAGCCATGGGAGACCCAGGTTCAGGATCTACATGTGACATTCTCACTCACTGCTCTTGAGTCTTCTTTTGGTGCTGGACAGAACAAGCCTGATCCCTCTTCTACATGGCAGCCCACATGGAATATGACACTGCTTGAGGAGAGCTAGGATAACCCCCAAGCCTTCTTTCCTCTAGACTAAGCATGCCTATGTGGCGCCATGGTGGATAGAATGTCTGGAGTAAGGAAGACTTGAGTTCAACTCTTGTTTCAGATGCGTCCTCGCTGTGTGACCCTGTGTAAGTCACTTAACCTGGTTTGTCTCAGTTTCCCCAACCATAAAATAGGGATAATCATACAGACACTGTTTAGCACAGTGCCTGCTACATACTAAGAGCTGTATACATGTTAACTGTTATTATTATTCAACCAGCCCTCATGGGCTTAAGACCCTTTCCTATCCTGACTGCCTTCTTCTGGATGCTCTGTAGTTCTTCATCTCTTTTGAACTGTGGTCCCTAGAACTGGATTCAGGACTTCAGGTGAAGTCCAGCCAGGGCAGAGGACAGTGAGACTATTTTAGGGAACCAATATCCAGGGGGAGCTTGGGGTTTGTCAGTGGCTTGAAAAGGACTCGGGCAGGGTCTGGCTGTGGCCAGCCTCAGGGATCAGTTCATAAGCCGTTTAGTTGGCCATGGATGGATAGAGTCAGCCACTCTATGGCCAACATTTGAGCTTGACCTCTTGGATACTTTTAGGAGGTGAGTCTATTGTCAAGATTTGGGCAAGTCTAGGGTTGAACCAACATTCATGGCCAATTTTCATTTCTGTGGCTCTTTTTTTTTTTAAATAGCTAAAATGTGTCAGCCTATGGCAGAGGTCAACAGTCAGGCTATATAGGTCAGGTTGAGGATTGGCTGTAGGTAGATTGAGGTTTCAGTCCCAATGAGAGGAAGGACTAGTTAAAGGGAGCCAAGCTAGGATCATGCTTCAGGGTCAGAAGACTGATCCAAGATGATTGGGCCATGGCCAACGTCAAGATTGAATGTGTACCTACTTTTATGGTTGGGGTTAAGGGTCAATCTGGATTTCTGTTGAGGGTATGAACCAGGCTGCCAGTCACCCAGATTCCCAACCTCACCTTCCTTCTCCTTCCCTCACCTTTCATATCTTGTCAGTTGCCAAGTCTTGTTCATTCGACCACCACATTTCTCAGATTTATCCCTTATATTCCCCACATATGACCACCATCCTCATTTGAGCCTTTATTGCCCCTTGCCTGGACAGTGGCAATAGCTGCTGAATGGCAAAAAGATATAAGGGATGGCTAATACACCGGATGCGAGGGTCAGCATCCAAAAAGATGCCTGATCAGGACTCCAGATGACTCAGGGTGAAATAGGCCACTTGCCTCCTAAGGGAGAGGCAATAGACTCAGAAGGTAGATTGAGATGGATTTGGGGGGCATGGCCAATGATTGCTTGACTCTAGATGCCTGTGACAGGGCTTTTATTTTGCTTTCTCAATGGAGGTAGGGCAAGGGGAGGTGGGACAAAGAGAAGGAGGGATAAGAAAAGGAAATTTAATTTAAATAATTTAAAAACAAAAGGATATTGTCAGGCTAGAGCACTGGGCTGAATCTAATATGATGAAATTCAAAAGCAACAAATGTAAAGTCTTTCTTTGAGACGCAAAAATTAATTTCACAAGTATAAAATAGGGGAAACAAGTAGACAGTGGTTATTCTGGGAAAAGATCTGGGGGTTTTAGTGGACCGACAGCTCCAAATGAGTCATCAGTATGATGTGGCAGCCAAAATGCTAATGGGATTTTGAACTGCATTAAGGCAGGCATAGCTTCCAGGAACAGAGGGGATCACCCCACTGTATTCTGTCCTCATCTATGCTATTGTGGTCAGATCTGGGTATTGTGGTTTAAAAAGGCCTTTGATAAGCGAGAGAGTGTTCAGAGGAAGGCAGCCAGGATGATGAAGTCCATGACATATGAGGACAGATGCTTAGCCCAGGAAAGGGGAGACTCAAGGGTTCAAGACTCAGGTCTGTCTTCAAGTATTTCAAGGGCTGTCAGATGATGAAGGATTAGACTCGTTCTGTTTGGTCTCAAAGTCCAGGACCCAAGACATTTGTAGAAATGTAGACTTGATGCCAGTGCTAACTTCCTAATAATGAGAGCTTTCTAAAGGTACTCTGGGCTGTCTGGGGAGGCGGTTGGTTTTCTGGTTTAAAGGTGAATGGAATGAAGTTATTGAAGACTTCTCAGTGCTTAACAAAAAAGGCTTTTAGTAGATGGTTAGGCCTAAGCTTTGGTTTCCCAGAAATCATGTGACTTTTGGGAATACGAAACTTAAACTACCCCCCTTGGGTTGCCATATCAGTATAACACAATCCCCCCTTGGGCTGCCACGTCAATATCCACATCAACATAATGTCTATTCGTTATTCCACTGCTACCTTGTCCTGTATTCACAGGGTAGACTGTCGTGTTTAGATTGTGAGCCTGCCTCCCAGTCAATGGGAGTAAAAGGCCAGCAGAGGGGGTGAGATCTGTGTTAGGGCTATATAATCTCTATATTTGCCTTCTGTAATTGCCTCACTCTCCTGATTACTTATCAGAGAAGAGATGCCCTTTCTTGAGAGATCATAATAAAATCTTGCTGCTTTGCTTCTCCCTTGAGAAGTCTTTGATTTTTATTTGAGTTGGTGGTCTCTGACCCACACAAAGGTCTTTCGGCAAAGGCTGGATGATTACTAGAAAAGAAGAAGAAGGAGAAGAAGGAGGAAATGAAGAAGAAGAAAAAGGAGAAGAAGGAGGAGAAGAAGGAAAAGAAGAAGAAAAAGGAGAAGAAGAAGGAGGAGAAGAACAAGGAAAAGAAGAAGAAGGAAAAGAAGAAGAAAAAGGAGAAGAAGGAAGAGGAGAAGAAGGAGAAGGAAAAGAAGAAGAAGGAAAAGAAGAAGGAGAATAAGAAGGGGAAGGAGGAGGAGAAGAAAGAGAGGGGAAAAGGAAGAAAGAAGAAGTGGAGGAAAAGGACAAAGAGAAGAAAAAAGAGGAGAAAGAGAAAGAAGAAGAAAGAGGAAGAGGAAGAAGAAGATGGAGAAGGAGGAGAAGGAAAAGATTCCTTCCAAGTTTCAAATACTGAGATTCTGTAATTCCGGTTTTCTTGCCTCACGTCTCTCCCCCTCTTGAACCCATCCTCCACAGAGCTGCCAAAGGAATATTCCTAAAGCGCAGGTCTGACTAGGGCGCTCCCCCTCTCAATGACCTCTAGTGGCTCACTCTTGCTTCTAGGATCCAAAACAAATTATTTAGTTGACTCTCACAGATGTGTTGAGTGGCTGAGGGTTCAGTGATTAGAGGACTGGTCCTGGAACCAGGGGCATCTGAGTTGAAATCTGTCTTCAGATCTTTTCTAGCTGCGTCACTCTAAAAGTTCACTTCCCCTCTGTCTGCCTCAGTTTCCTTAACTGTAAAGTGGGCATAATGATAGCACCTACCTCCTAAGGCTGTTGTGAGGTTAGAATGAGATAATATTTGTAAAGTGCTATATAAATGCTTGCTATCATTATCATTAAATATTTGATATCATAATCAGTTACTCATTTTGTCGATTAGCTAGGTGGCTAAAATTTTTTTTAAATGAATTTTCATGTTTTGGCAACTTTTTCATGTCCTATTACATATTTACTGAGCAGCTGGGTGACATAGTGGGTAGAGCACCAGGCCTGGAGTCAGTAAGATTTAGGCCCCAGATACTTCTTGGCTATGTGACCCTGGGCAAGTCACTTGACCTTGTTTGCCTCAGGTTCCTCATCTGTAAAATGAACTGGAGAAGGAAATAACAAACCGCTTTAGCATCTTTGCCAGAATAACCTCAAACCGGGTCACGAAGAGTCAGACATGACTGAAACAACTGAATGACAACAGCAAAAAACACATATTTGTGTGAACAAGCCTTTTCATTTTATTTTTGTCAAAGAATCAAAACACAGGATTAAACTGGATGCAAAACCAGATTCAAGACTATGTTTGCCTGATGTTGACGCAAATATTTCATATCTTTGTTCAAGTAAAAAAAATCAGTATCCAAATCAGGTTTCCATATGATTTATTATATTACTATATTTTATGTTATTGTATGATATGGTTACTATGTTAAGCATCTTCCAAGTTGTAAGTTGTTTCATTAAAAATGTTATATATATTCAATAAAATTTGTGAAATAAAGAAATTTAATATGAAATCTTTCAGATAATAGTAAGCACATGAAATCTTGCTAGATTACTTTTAATTTTTGTGGGCTATCCCACATATAATATTCAAAATTATTTTATAATATTATATTTAGAGTTTTAATAATTATAGGAAGAATAAAATTTAATGTTTTCTACTTATAATTTTATAACATTTAATTTGGAGCTATTTGGGAGCAAAAGTTATCATTGTAGTCATTGTAAGCACTTAATGGATTAATCTAAGAAATATTAAGTAGTATATTCAATTACCCTGGAGGTTGACAACATATTTTTCTTCAATCAAAAGGGGTTTGTGGAAGATTAAAAATGCTGGGAACCATTGACATAGAGGGTTCATTTGTGGCTTTATGGTTTAACTTAAGCAGGGATTAAGATTCAGTCTGCAACCAGAATTAAAGTCTCGGTTTATGACTGAAATAAGGGGTGGGCTGGATCATTTTGGGGATCAGTCTATAGCTCCCTTTGGGGGGGTGGTCAGTCTATAGTCTAGATGCTTTATATCTCAGGTGATGCTTGGATCAGGTCTTCCTCCATGTCTTGTGTTAAGGGTAAGTCAATGAGAGGCAACATGGGTGATGCATTGAAATTGCCAGAGGGCTCCACAGTGCACAGGACACTGGACCTGGAGTCAGGAAGACCTGAGTTCATATTTGACCTTAGACACTTACTAGCTGTGTGACCTTGAGCAAGTTATTTCATCTTTGTCTGTCTCAGTTACCCCAATTGTCAAATGAGAATAAAGAACCGCAGCTGCCTCCCAGGGCCATTATGAAGATCAAATGGAACCATATATGTAAAGGGTCCTTAACATAGTTCCTGACACAGGGGAGGCACTGAAGAAATGTTTATTCCCAGCTCCCCCGCCTCCCTCTAGTGAAAAGACTATTTGATCTGAAGTAGAAGAGTTCAGGATTCAAATACCATTCTGACACTAGCTGTGTAACCCTTGGGCGAGTCATTTAGGTTCTCTGAGTCTCAGTTTTGTCATCTCTAAAATGGGGCTAATAATACCAATATGTATTATCATTATGGCAGTCTCAGTGTTGCTATGAGAATCAAATAAGATTATGGTCATAAAAGTGCTTTGCAAACCTATAAGGGGTGGAGGCTGGACCTTTGATCTCACTGGAATAGAGAGCTCCCACATCAGGAAGCCCCCTCCAACCAAGCAGGTCAGTATGTTATCTGCAACTTACAGTCTTAGAGAGCTATGGGGGTCACTGAGAGGGTCATAGCCAGGATGGGTTATAAGTGACCTTGAACCCAGGTCTTCCTGACTTCAAGTCTGGCTCTCTGTCCACTGGGCTACACAAACCTTCAAGTGGGGCAGGTGAGGATGATGGTGGTGGTGATGATGGCGATGACAATGATGATAGTGATGATGGTAATTATGGTGATGATGGTGGTGATGATGGTGGTGGTGATGGTAGTGATGATGATGATGATGATGATGGTGGTGGTGGTGATAATGGTGATGATGATGGTATTGATGATGGTGATGACAATGATGATAGTGATGGTGGTAATTATGGTGATGATAATGGTGATAGTGATGTAATGATGGTGATGATGGTGGTGGTGATGGTAGTGATGATGATGATGATGATGATGGTAGTGATAATGATGGTGGTGGTGGTGATAATGGTGATGATGATGGTATTGATGATGGTGATGACAATGATGATAGTGATGGTGGTAATTATGGTGATGATAATGGTGATAGTGATGTAATGATGGTGATGATGGTGGTGATGATGATGGTGGTGGTGATGGTAGTGATGATGATGATGATGATGATGGTGGTGGTGGTGATAATGGTGATGATGATGGTATTGATGATGGTGATGACAATGATGATAGTGATGGTGGTAATTATGGTGATGATAATGGTGATAGTGATGGTAATGATGGTAATGATGGTGGTGATGGTGGTGGTGGTGATAATGGTGATGATGATGGTATTGATGATGGTGATGACAATGATGATAGTGATGGTGGTAATTATGGTGATGATAATGGTGATAGTGATGTAATGATGGTGATGATGGTGGTGATGATGATGGTGGTGGTGATGGTAGTGATGATGATGATGATGATGATGGTGGTGGTGGTGATAATGGTGATGATGATGGTATTGATGATGGTGATGACAATGATGATAGTGATGGTGGTAATTATGGTGATGATAATGGTGATAGTGATGGTAATGATGGTAATGATGGTGGTGATGGTGGTGGTGGTGATAATGGTGATGATGATGGTATTGATGATGGTGATGACAATGATGATAGTGATGGTGGTAATTATGGTGATGATAATGGTGATAGTGATGGTAATGATGGTGATGATGGTGGTGATGATGATGGTGGTGGTGATGGTAGTGATGATGATGATGATGATGATGGTAGTGATAATGATGGTGGTGGTGGTGATAATGGTGATGATGATGGTATTGATGACGGTGATGACAATGATGATAGTGATGATAGTAATTATGGTGATGATAATGGTGATAGTGATGTAATGATGGTGATGATGGTGGTGGTGATGATGGTGATGATGATGTTGGTGATGGTGGTTGTGGTGATGACTGATAATGATGACGGTGGTGATGGTGATGATGATGCAGCAATAGCATTGCAGATGAAAAGAAGATGGCTGGGATGGAAGATCCAATGAGATTGGAAGCATGATTTTGAGGCTGGGACTGCTGGATACAATGGGCCATGTAAATGGCCCTGTTTGACTCACCAGTGAGGACAGCTTTTCCCTGGGCAGGGGCTCCAAAGCTGAGTGGACTAAGTCACCTCGACTAGAGATGGCAAATAAGTAGCCCACAAATGCCCACTAACCGGATTAAAGTGTAATCGGGAAAGATTTAACAAAATAATAGAAGTACAATTAAACACAAATGATGCAGCTGCAGGGATCATTATGGACAGATTAGTGACCCCCATTTCTACTTGAGCTCGACAACTTTGACCCAGAGCATGGTCTCAGGAGGTCTGGTGGTTGAGAGGGAACCTTAGCAGGGTGGATGACAAAGAGACAGAAGGATGAATTGTCAGGAATGTGAAGCCTTATTAAAGGTCAAGAGTTGGGGTCAAGAAGCAGTCCTAGACTAGGGTCAAGGGTCATTCACTCTGTGGCTTGGGGCTGTACTCCTAAGTTCTAAATGTAGAAAGTTTGAAGGGGTCACTGTCTAGTTGTTAGTAAAAATCTATTAAGTACCTACTGTGTGCAATGCATAAGTGCCAAAGGAAGCAAAAGACATTCCCTACCCTAGAAGAGCTCACAATCTGATAATAGCTGGGGTTTGGAATTAACCTTTGCTGGGGGCTAAGATGGTTGGGATTCAGTCTAGGGCCAGTTTTGGGAGGGATGTCAGTCTGTGGCTGGGGACAAGAGTCATTCTACAGTTAGGATTTCAAATCAACCTACAGCTTCAGTTGGGGATCAGGCTGGGGCCAGTCTTACCAGGTCAGTCTGTGGTTGAGGCCTGGGTTCTGGTTTTAGTTAGGGCTCTGTTTTTGGATGGTTCAAGTCAGGCAGGGACTGGCATTAAGGCTAAGTCAATGGAGGCCAGACTACAGCTGAGGTGAGGACTTAGCTTGAGGCCTGAGTTAGGATTCAGTTTGTGCCCAGAACTCAAGAGGTTCAATCTACATCAAATTAAAGGGGTCAGTCCAGGACATGCATCAGGGATCCTTTTGTGACTAGTATGGAGATCAGCCTATAAGCAGTTTATATGACCAAGCCATCAAGTGGTTGCTAGTCAAGAGGCAGAGTTTAGGCCCAGTGGAGAGCCACAGGTAGGATGTTGTTCTGTATTCAAATTGAGGGCTCAGTCCAGAGCTGAGTTTAGAGCCCAGTCTGTGATGGGGCCTTGGATCAATCTCTAACAGGGGTAGGGAACCTGTGACCTTGAGGCCACATGTACCTTCTATGTCCTCAAGTGCGACCCTTTGACTGAATCTAAACTTTACAGAACAAATCTCCTTAATAAAAGGATTTGTTCTGACTGGGATTAGGTTCAGCCTGGAATAGGGGTAGGACAAACCAGCGGGTCATCCAGGACCAGCCTGCAGACTCTAACATACAGGCGACTATCCTCTGCATGAAGCTTTTCTTGATTCCCTCCCCCCCAAAGAAAACTATCTTGTAGATATTTGTATCTATTCACTTTATATTTCTGCCCTTTCTATTTCTATATGTTCTTGCTGTCTGTTTCATCAGAGTAAGCTTCTTGACAGCAGGGATTTGTTTTTGTACTTGTATGCCCCATAGCTCACAAAGTAGGTGCTTGATAAATGCTTAGAGTCCACTGATTCTCTGCAGACGTGAGGGCTCCATGAGTGCCTGGATGGAGAGGATCAGTGTTGTTGCAGGACTGAGCCAGCACCATGATTCAGGCTCTGGAGGGCTCAGGCCTCAGGTTGTGGCCAGCGTCTGGGCTCAGTTAAATTGAAACAAAAAAAGCAAGTGTGGCGTTGAAAAGTAAAGCTAATTCAGGAAAAAGAAAAAAAAAAGATCGCATCCTATGGATACCAAGGCAGATGTTTTTAGATCTGGCCAAATGTGTTGATAATTGCTTGACTCTTTATTTGTCCCAAGGAAAGGTTCTAGGGGGTGGGGGAGAGTCATCAGAAAGCAAGTGATAGTGATATAAAAGAGGAAAACTACATCACTAAAAGATTTGAAAGAGAGAGAGAGAGACAGAGAGAGAGATGGAGAGAGAGGAGAGAGGGAGAGAGAGAGAGAGAGAAAAGAAATTGGGAGAGGGGGAGAAAGGAAGAGAATGAAAAGAAGAAAGAAAAGCAAAAGGAAGAAAGGAAAAGGAACAGAAAGGGAGAGAGAGAAGGAGAGGGGGAGGGACAGAGAGAAGAGAGAAGGGGAGGAGAGATTGGGAGAGGGGAGAGAAAGGAAGAGAGAGTGAAAAGGAGAGAGAGTGAAAGAAAGAAAGGAAAAGGAAAAAGAAAGAGGGAGAGAGAGAAGGAGGGAAACAAAAAACAGGAAAGATGAAAGACACACAGATGAACTACATTCTTGAGTGATAAAAGAAATGGTGGCGGCGATTACTGAATCATTGACTTTGAAAATGATCTTTGAAATACCCTGGAGAATGGTCCAGGTGCCGGAGGGCTGGCGAAGGCCAATGGTCTGATTTTTCCACACAAAGGAGAGAAGATAGTGAAACTAGGGAACTTCATTAACTTCAGTTCCTGGTGACCTTCTAGGACGTGTTATTAAAGGTATAACTGGTGCCCTCTTTTACCCTCCTCTCTGAACTATTGTTGATCCTGGACCTGAGACGGGGGAGACAGTGATTGAAAGAAAGATCAGCAAGATGGTTTCTGATGATCCTGGTATATTAGAGACTGATTGCCTGGCCTTCTATGGGAGGGGTGTTGAGTCTTGGTGAATTCTTTCTTGCTGCAGAAAAGAAGTCCTGAAATTGGAAGGAAGAGTGGAGGGTGGGTGTCAAACTCTGCAGGCTATGACATTCAGTGTTCGATTACCTGGCTGCTTTGTGCTGACCCGGGACTTGGAATTCTGGGCTTCTGTGAGGGAGACAGAAGTGTCTGGGGCAACTTTTGTTGCTCCCGAGAAAGCATAGAGAATTCACCTGGGGCTGTCCTGAGAGTGCGGTCCCCTCAAAGCAAGACCCCCAGAAGCAGGCCCTACCAGAGCAGTCCTGATCCCAGAGCACAGATGGGTACCAGAAGCCCCAAGGAGAGGAGAGTCTGACCTGCCAAGGCTGCCAGCTATGGAAAATTTTATGGGGCTGGTGAGCTGGGGGAGTAGATTTCCCTCACTGGCTTCCCCTCATTCATAATGTAAGGGGGTGCTGGCTAACCCCCATTGTGTCCTGTCCTCATCGCATGCACGTCAGGATCTGCCTGCTGTCTGAGTGTATGTGTGTGTGAGTGTACATAGCTAGTGGTGAGCCGCCTTCTGGGAGTGTAAGATGACCTGTAACAGAAGGGCCCTGCTTCCTGGCTCACAGCATGCACAGGGATTTTGTGACTGCTTTCTGTCTGTTGACTGTGTGCTGATGAAAAGCTTCTGAGTCACAACTGAATGCGTAGACATTAGCCTTCCACCAGAGCAACTTGACCCCTTTTCCTTCCCTGGGAGCAACTAGGGACAAAGTGCTACAGGGCCCTGCCTCCTGGCCTGCCTGTTTTCTCTTTCACTTGTTTATCTATCCTTTCCTGCTCTGAGGAGGTGAGACCTCATGACCTTTACAAGGTCAGGAGAGCAAGCTGCCAAGAGGTCCAGAGACCCGACTCCACACCACAGTTAGTCAGCAGGCAAGCCAGGTTTTTGAGATGCCAGGGGAGCCCCAAGGAGTTTGTTTGATGCCCCCCAGCAATGGATCGACTACAAGCACTCTGTCCTGCCTTAGCAAAGGACTGACCTCTCCAGTGACTATGCTGCAATCAGAAGTGACTGTGGGGAGGGAGCAAATGCTCCGTAGAAACCCCTTTAAGCTTGAGCCCAGTCTCCCCAAGGACTGAGGTCACATATAGAAGAAAATATAACCCTAGTAGTGGTGGTGGGAGATAATCTTCTGCCTTCTTAGTAAATACTTTCTGTAAAAGCTAACTGATATTAATTAGTTAAATGATAACTGGGTCACTAATTACCAGACCAATCAGTGAAAAAGGGGAAATGCTAACTATACCAGTGATCAGCATTGGAGAAAACATATTAGAACAGAGGCTTATACCAGCAGCTGCTCCTCAGGAAGACTCCTTGAACCCAAATGAAGAGATGCTGCTTTACCAGCCATCTGGGGAACTGACTCATCAGTATGAGTGGGAGCAGGGCCTGCCAGAACTGTGATGGAAGCAGAGGGCAATATATTTAGAATTGTGAGAGATCTTGGAAGTTATCTAATCCTTCATTTTACAGATGAGGAAACTGAGGTCCAGAGACTAAATCAGATGACTTCCCTGAGATCACACAGGTAAGAAGTGGGACAGCCCTGACTCTAATACAGGTCCGCCTCTTTGTACTACCTACGAATTAATGGAAGGGAGAAGTTTCTAGTCCACAAACCTGAGATGGGGAGTAGACACCCTCCACCCAATAATTTTATTCCTTTCCCATAAACCATGGAAATATGTGTGTCTGGAATCCTTGTGAGCTACACACAAAGATGTTGGAGGGTAACCAGAGAGAAGCTCAGGAGATGACTGGAAGTGTCCATATGGGAGCACTTAATCCATTTTCTTTCCATTTTATGTTATGTACAATAAATTGCCTCTGAGTTCTGTGAATGTGCAGGGCTGAGAACTGAGAAAGGAGAACCTAGAGAGGGTGGGGATTCACTAGCTAATGACAAATGGCAGGGGGTGGCAAAGTAGATAGAGCACCAGCTCTGGAGTCAAGAGGACTTGGGTTCATATCCAGCCTCAGATACTAGCTGTGTGACCCTGGACGAGTCACTTAACCCTAATTGCCTCAAAAAAAAACCCGGTAGGCTTCATATTTTAATATTTTGTGCAATATTCTATTTCATCTTCTAGAATGACTTTATACCTGGCTTAAATGCTTAGTGGTCATGAATCTGGGGTGAGGGTGAGGGGTAGGGAAAAGTAGTAGTCTAGGAGTTGGCAAGCCAAAGGCACTCTGGTCCCCAGCAGGGACAGCACAGCCTCCAGAGAAACTGGCAAGATCACCGAGTAGGTGGCTCAAGTACAGCACCACCTGGCGGTCAATTCAAATATTGCACTACCTTGCCACGATACTGTCTTCCTATAGGATACCACACAAAATTCAAAGATGCAAAAAGAGAATCTAGAGTGCCCCAGAGTCACAAAAAAAAGATGTCTTGCAAGCACCCAGAAAGGGAAGGGGTGAGAGCCATCATGCTAGATTAATCTCTTTTCTTTTTTTGACAGGATTAGATGGTAGATCAATGCATGCCATAGGTACAGTATACCTGTATTTTGTCAAAACTCTTGACAAAGTCTCTCATGCTATCATTGAGAACAAAGAAGAGAAATAAGGGTTAGTTGACAGTATGACTAGGTGGGTTCAGAACTTTCCAAAAAATAGTCATCAATACCATATTGTAGATTGAATAGATATATTTAGTGGAGTGCCCCAGGGATCTGTCCTGGCCTCCAAAACATCTGACATTTTTATCAATGACTTGCATACAGGCACAGATGGTACAGTTGTCAAGTTTGCAGATGACACAAAGCTGAAAGGGATAACTAGTATTTTAGAGTGACAGAATAGGGGATAAAAAATAAAAAAATCATATGGACTAAAACATGGGGCCAAATCTAATAAGATAAAAATTAATGGAGATAGATGCAAAGTTCTACATTTGGATTCACAAAATGAGTTTTAAAAGTACAAGATGAAAGGAGAAAGATATAACTCATACAGATACATGGATACATGAACAGGCATAAAGGTGGATATAGAGAGAGATGGAAAGATGATAGAAAGACAGAGCAAACAATTATGTGCTAGGTACTATGCTAATTATATAAATACAAGCTAGATAATCTTTTCCATCATGGAACTTACATTCCAGTGAGAGAAGACAACTCATAAAGGAGACCTAGAAAGGAGTGGAGGAAAGGGAAGGTGCCAACATATCGGAGACCCTCCTGAAATAGTTGCCCGGTCACTGGTCAGGAGAATGGGCTCTCTGGGCAGAGGTTTCTCCATGGAAGATAAAGGACAAGAAAATAAGTCTGTAGTGTGGAATCAGGAATGGAAAAGATATGAATAATATCTAGAGGTTATAGTAGATGTAAAGTATAGTAGACATTAAGCTTGATGTAAATCAATGGTGTGATGTGGTAGCCAACAATGCCAATGATGTCCCAGACTATAGGACTAGGGAGACAAATAGTCCTCTGCCCTGGTCTGATCGCATCATGCTCAACTTCAGGTGCCACATTTTAAGAAGCACCCATAGGAGCTAGAATGTGTCCAGAGGAAGGTGACCAGCAGGGGTCATTGTATAGTCTGGAGAAGACTCAGAGTAGACATCATAGCTATCTTCAAGCATTTGGAGGACTATTGTTTGAAAGAGGGACTGGATGTGTTCTGCTCAGCCCCAGAGGGAGCCTCTATGAGTTTAATTTGAGCTTAAGAGAAGAAAAAAACATCTTCCTAACCATAGTCCAATATCAGAGTAGGTTTCCTGGAGTCTTACTGAAGGCTGAATGACCACTTGGAAGATGTTGAAAAGGGGATTCTCACTGGTTCGAATAGAGGACCTCTGCTGGCCATTCTTGCTCTGAGATTCTGTCAGACTGTAGCCAGTGTTAGGGCTTGCATTGTAGGAGGATTGAGGGGTCAGTGTGTGGTCATATTTCGGATTCCACATATAGTCTGTTCAGGAGTTATTCTGAGTTTGGATTTAGGACTCAGTCTGACATTGAGGTAAGCGTTGAAATTGTGGCTAGAATGAGACAGAAAAGCAGAATTAAAAGAGACCATGGTGACCATCAACTCATACTTGAGAATCCCCTTTACCATATATCATCCAGCCTTTGCTTAGAGACCTTCAACAAAAAGGAGCCCTCCTCCATCCAAGGCAGCCCAGGACACTTTGGGATCCCGGTAATTATTAAGAAGTTATTTCTTAAATCAAGATTAAATTTGCCTCTTTGGAACTTCCACTTCGCAAACCTTGGAGTCAGGAAGATCTGACATCTTGCCTCAGACATACCCTGGTGACTGATCCTTCACAAATGACTTTCCTTCCCAGTGCCTGAAGCAACTTTCAAAGACTATATAGTCTTTGTAGATGAATTGTCGATCTGCATTGGTGGAGGATGTTTACACACTGGGAGTTTCCCCAGCTTCATGAAGTCATAGGTCTGGACCTCTCCCATTAACAACCAAAAACCTTCTACATATTACCCCTTGTTCTACTCTCTACAGCCAAGAAGAGCAAGTCTGTTTCCTCCTCTACATATGTATGTACATATGTGTATATGTGCTTATGTATGTGTGTATATATGTAAATGTATTTGTGTATATGTGTGTGTACATATATATATTTATATGTCATCTTCCTTGATAAAATGTCAGCTCTTTGAGGGTAAGAACTTTCATTTTTATCTTTGTAAGCCTAGCAGCTAACAAAGTACTTGGGACAGAGTAGATAATTAATGCTTGTAGACTGGTTGACCTAGGAGTTCCACCTATTGAATAGTATGGAATAGAGAGAGGTTAGTGGTAACATGGGTCAAGTTCAAGGGGCATATCTAGTCCATTGTGGACTACTCCTGTTTGAGATTTTGGTGTTATCCCTGATTATATCCTTTATTTTTTCTAGTACCATTATTGAAGTGCACCTGCTGCCCCCATTTGGGAGAAGGTTGTGACTTTAGATGTGGAGATATTGGCTACTGGGCCAGTTGGGGAATGAGTGCCACGCTCATATCTTTTTCTTCTTTCACCTTCCTGACCTTCCATACTGTTCTTAACCTGTGGTGGTACAGTTGAGTCTCATATTCTTCTCTTAAATGGCCTGAATAAAGGCTTATTGCTTTCAGTATAGAGTGGCTGGTCTCTTCTGTGAATACCTTCTTTAATTTCCAAAGGAAAAAACTTTTAAATGAAAGCAGGGTGGTATTATTACATCT
Source organism: Bettongia penicillata ogilbyi (assembly GCA_023548195.1). Taxonomy (NCBI): domain Eukaryota; kingdom Metazoa; phylum Chordata; class Mammalia; order Diprotodontia; family Potoroidae; genus Bettongia; species Bettongia penicillata. The sequence continues at coordinate 12,220,358 of JAJHZJ010000029.1, forward strand.
CTAGTTCTGTACACAGTGCCCTCTCTTCATAGTGTTGACTCGGAGCTGTCCCTTAGGCATAAAACATGTTACCCACCTTCTGACAGCGAGTGAGAGGGCAGAGATTCAAGATTTGGAAACAGACAGATATTTTTGGTCACAGTCACCTTGTGGTCTTGTTTTGCTTGACTATATTTATGTATTATAAAGGCTGATTTTTTCTGTTGGTTTTTTTTTAAATTGAGAGGGTAGAGGGTGTGGGTGCTGAGAGGGTGGTTTCCCCAACCCACCCCCAAAAAAGAAAAGAAAAAGAGGAGGACCACTAAAACATTTTAAAAAGTGTTCAGAGTAAAGAAGGAAGTTCAAAAGGAAATGCAGATAAGTCAGACAATTTTGGATATAACTGGTTGAATGTATTATCTACTCTGAAAAAAAAAAAAAACCAAGTAGGATGTAATAAAAATCTGCTGTTTTCATATTCAATCCTCTTTTTGTATTTCACTTCGCATGTGGAAATGCTCATGGTTTGGTTTTTTTTTTTTAATTTTGTTTGTAAGTTCATATGTGTTTGTTATGTCCAGAATAAGAAAAGATAGCAGTAGATTTTTTGTCCTCCATACCCCATTCTTGTATCATATTGAACCTGTAGTCTCCTAAAATGTCTATATATTTTAGATGAACCTGGTTTTGCCTCCCTGATCTTGCTATCATCAACCTCCCCAGGAAGCCCTTTCCACTTTTTGGATGACTATAATTGCTAGGAAGATTTTCCTTATATCAAGCCAAAATCTGCCTCTGTGCAACCCATTGATGTACTGGAATCAAGAAAGAGCCATGGCACTCAGCTGAGATTGTGTCGCTGGTGATTTGGGTTTTGGTTTTTTTTTTCCTTTAAAGGTAAATATCACCATCTGCTGGAAGACAGCAATTATAGCAAGAAGGATCCATTTCTCCTGACAGGGGTGGGAAGTAGGAGTGGTGGAGCACCATCACGTACCTGTCCAAGGGCAAGACATGAAGAAGCCAATCCCAGATTTTCTCCTAGTTGTCTGGGGCCCCACTCAGGGTCATACTGTAAGTTATAGACATCCCCTCTGTAGGAGTGTGGGAACCCCAGAAGGATAGGTCATTTGACTCACCATAAGTTCAGATTATGGTGTACATATAAATATATTTTGAAACCTTAGGAGCCCCAGTGCTTCTAAGGGGTGCTCATGGCCACCCTTAGTAGTTCTGCAACATATGGAAATCCTTAGGTCTTCACTATCCAGGGGATACTGTGGCAAATCAGGAAGAGGTCCTCAAAGTGTAGCTGGCTTCTCATTTTATTATATTAACCAACAGGGGCAGATTCCTTCTAACAAACCCCCCTCCATATATAGACAGAGAGCACAGGGTGAGTTGAACAGGAAGAGATGATATCTAAAAAATAAAATTAAGGGGAATATATTGGGAGGAGAAAGGGAGAAATGGAATGGAGCAAAGTATCACTCATAAAAGAAGCAAGAAAAAGCTTTTTCAGTGGAGGGGGAAAGGGGGAGGTGAGAGGGAAAAAGTGAAGCTTACTCTCATCACATTTGGCTTAAGCAGGGAATAACGTGCACACTCAATTTGGCATGAAAATCTATCTTACACTACAGGAAAGTAGGGGAGAAGAGGACAAGTGGGGTGAGAGGGATGATAGAAGGGAGGGCAAATGGGAGGAGGGAAGTAATTAGAAGTAAACACTTTTGGGGAGGGACAGGTCAAAAAAGAGAACAGAATAAATGGGGGCAGGATAATGGAGGGAAATATAGTTAGTCTTTCACAACATGACTATTATGGAAGTCTTTTGCATAACTACACATATATAGCCTATGTTGAATTGCTTGCCTTCTCAGTGGGGATGGGTGGAGAGGGAGGAATGGAGAGAAGTTGGAACTCAAAGTTTTAGAAACGAATGTTGAGAATTGTTTTTGCATGTAACTGGGAAATGAGAAATACAGGTAATGGGATATAGAAATCTATCTTGCCCTACAAGAAAAGAGAGAAGATGGGGATACGGGAAGGGAGGGGAGTGATAGAAGGGAATCCAGATTGGGGAAAGGGGTAATCATAATGCACAGTGTCTTGGGGTGGGGCGAGGGGAGAGATGGGGAGAAAATTTGGAATTTAAAATCTTGTGGAAATGAATGTTGAAAACTAAAAATAAATTAATTAATTTAGAAAAATAAAAATAAAAGATATACCTAGTAGTGTGAACCATCTGACATAATCAATTTTGGCTATTATAATTTGCAATGCTAAAGTTGTAATGTTAGAATTGTAACTGAAAGGCAAGTAGCCTTGATATGGAAATCATTCTGGCTCTATGTATATCTATTAAGGAAAACTAAATGAATATTACGATTAATATCACTTCTTGTAATCCTCAGGAGACAACTTGTAACACTGAAAATTTAACTTCCTTAAATAAACATATGAAGAGTGCCCTACAACCCTTAAAAATAAAATCCCTCCATTGTGTTTAGAACCCAAGTTTGTCTCAAGGAGAGTAAGGGGGAGGGCAGTCAGAGGAAGTGGTACCATTTGTGGAGTGAGGTCCTGTGGCAAAATAGTATGATATAGATGGTGTGTGTGTGTGTGTGTGTGTGTGTGTGTGTGTGTGTGTGTGAAAGGCAAAGGCCCAGCCAGGATAGCCACAGGAAGTCTTGGCCCATGAAGGGCCAGTCACCACTGGGAGGCACCTCTCTATTCCCTGACCTTGGGTAACTCCCTAGAAGAGAAACTCTTTTCTCATTGCCTGTGCTCAACAAGTTGCTTAGGTGAAAGGCTACCCTCACCCTCACCTGCTTTGAATGGGAGGGAGCTCTCAACTACAGCAAGTCCATAGACAATTATTGCCCTTAGGCCTGAGTCAGGGCAGGGGTAAAGGAGAAGGGAACTATTCCTCTATGCTCTGGAATTCTGGAGGAGGGCTGTTTTTTCTGTGCTATCTCATATCTAAGTAATCCATCATGCTATGATCTCTAACCTGGGAGAAGAGAGTCCAGACATTCTGTCTGATGGGCCTGTCTGCCAGTGTGTGTGTGTGTGTGTGTGTGTGTGTGTGTGTGTGTGTGTGTGTGTGTGTGTGTGTGTGTGTGTGTGTGTGTGTGTGTGTGTGTGTGTGTGTGTGTGTGTGTGTGTGTGTGTGTGTGTGTGTGTGTGTGTGTGTCAGGGCAGCTGTGTCTTGAGCACACCCCAGAAGCAGTCTGGTAAGCCCCAGGTCCCTCTTGAGTTTCCTTGACAAGGTGTGAAATCCCCTGAATTTTTTGACAAGGTGTGAACTTGCCTTGTCCTGGATCCTCATTACCTACCTAGACTTGGCCCTTTTGTTACACCCTTGATTTAAGGTCATAGGCAGACAGGCAGAGATAGACCAGCAATGGGCAGATCAACCACCTAACCTCAGGTGGTAATAAAATTCACACACCTGAGCTTCCCTGGGAGATAAGACAAATTGACTGAAGAAATGCACAGAGAAGGCTGAAGAAAGACCTGTCTTCAGCTGGAGAAGTAGAGAGCAAGGTCCAAGAGGAGAGATATTCAACCTCGGTTTGTTTGGAGGAGGAGAGAGAGGGAAAGCACGTACTATGTGCCAGGCCCTGTCCTAATCACTTTACATATATTATTTCCCTTGATCTCACAACAACCCCAAGAGGCAGGTATTATTATCTTCATTATACAGACAAGGAAACAGAGGTTAAGTGACTTTCCCAAGGTCACATAGCTAGGAAGTGTGTAAGGCTGGATTTGAACTCAGGTCTTCCTGATTATAGCTAGGTAGCACAGTAGATAGAGCACTGGGCTTGGAATCAGGAACACTGCTCTTTATGAAATCATATCTGGCCTCAGACACTTCCTAGTTGTGTGACCCTGGGCAAGTCACTTCACCCTGTTTGTTTCAGTTTCCTCATCTATAAAATGAGCTGGAGAAGGAAATGACAAACCAGTAGCTTTGCCAAGGAAACCCCAAATCAGGTTGCAACAGAAACAATTCAACAACTTCCTGACTCCAGACCCAGCATTCTATACACCTTACCACCTGGTTGCCTGGACAGGTCCATGGGCATACATCCTCTGTCACTCCTTCCATTTCCTGGCATCCCTGAGACCTGGTTCCTTTCTCATGACAGTCTCCCTCACCATCCTGTCCAGTACACTTTCCAGTGTGACCCTTTGAGAGTCCAAACTTTGGATTCAGTCAAAGGGCTGCACTTGAGGACCTAGAGGGCCACATGTGGTCTCCATGCTGCAGGTTCCCCACCCCTGGATTAGACTTTCCCTCATACCCCCAAGTTAGTAGAGAAATTTTTCCACTCAGAGTTCTCTTGCTTGGATTCATTTATATTGGGGACTCACTAGAGAAAAATTCCGCTCTATTTTCTTTCTTTTGTTTTAGACCATAATCACACAGCAGTCAGTTTTCTGATACATTTCCTTATGTCAGACCAGGTTTGGTTTTGTTTTTAAATAACTCGTGTTTGCTTGAATGCCAATTTACTGATATCTGTTATATTACTGTAACCAGTCTGAGTATTGCGGCTAATATGAGAAGTATAGATTTTGCATCCATCAAACGCTAGTATCCAGAAGTTTGCCCAGAGCATACTATGATAGCTCATAAATGTTCATATGTTTTTCTATTTATTTTGAAGCAGTCCTAGACTGTGACATGAGTCCGGACAGCCTGTCTGAGATCCTAATGGACTGCAGGTTCACAGGATAAGGTTTGCTTGTTGGCCTAGAAACTCTGAGTAACCAACTCTAAGTGTCTTATTCCTTATGGGGAGTCTTGCACCACTTTGAGAATTTTTAAGTATGTTTTCTTTAAGTTAATCTGTTCCTCCTAGTGAGTGGTGAGTTCAAAACTCCATTTGGATTGCCCTTGCAGTGGTAGGGATCCATTGGAGGAAATGTTGGGTGTCCATTGATAGAGAGACCCAGAGGAAATTCACCTGGACCTCCCAGATCACCTATGATCCAGAGTGTTCTGGATAAATTTGGATTTGTCTGGTGTAGCGCAGGATACCTAGAAATTCTGTCTTCAACATACATATTTATGCTCTTTCACATACCTTAATTTCCCAGTTCCTCATCTACTCATTTTATGTAACTTACTCATCCACTCCAATTCAGGTACACACAAAGATGGTCATATATCACTTGATCATGATGACATCACCCAATAGTGCTCCATTTCTCTGTTCATAAACTCCAAAATTCCTTGATTCAGACCCACGTGGATGGCCTCATGTGCTAAGGGAGTCCTTGGACAGTTTTCATCCAGGACAGTTTGGTTTCTTACATATAGGAGAGGGAGTCATTTTCAGTCATCTCCAGGAATCCATTCTTTGCAGAGAGAGTCCCATATGCTCTGGAATCTCGGTAGGGACTAGGTTTTCCTTCTGTGAGAGAAAGCTAGATTTTCCTTGCTTTTTTAAGTTGTCCTAGTGATTAAACCCAGCCTGTGTATTTGGGTTCATAGTAGAGGGACCCCGGAATCAAAGGAAACGACAAGAACTCCAACCCTTCTCCCATGGAGTCAATGGATCAGGGTTGATAAATGCTGACCCAAATTGCTGAGGTTTCCCACCTGAAGAATGAAGAGGTGACTTCCAGTCAATCCCAGGTCCCTAATTTCTATGGAGGGAGCCTCATGTACACAGAGGGCTCTATATGGGCCTAGACTTTCCGCCCAGAAAGGAGGCTTGAGTTTCTATCCCTTTTCCTTTCCTTGTTGTTTTGGGGTTGGTGAAGGCAAACCAAGGCAGGTGATAGCCTATTCAAACTTTGTTAAAAAATGATGTTTGTTTGTTAAATTTATCACCACATATTTGGAAGCATGAGAGAATGTTAATCGCCAGATTTTATTGCAATCTGGCCACACAGACTTTTCTAACACAAGGTGCTAAAGAAGGCATTTAGAATGGATAATATAAAACTTCTCCAAGCCATCAGAGAGCTATCCAGGATTTGGGGCTACAGATAGGACAAACATACTCTGATAGATTTGTTGGGGATGGTAAATATTGACCTGGGGGGAGCTGTAAGGGTGAGGGGAAATCAATTGAGTCAATCACTCCACCCCACTCAAAGTAACTAGCAAAATACTTTGGCCTACATACCCTTATCAGGTGAGATCATTTCTACTGAATCAAACTGATTAATTAAAAACATTAAGCATAGTCACACTTCGTGGCTTTTATATAAAATAGCAGGCTAGTTTAGAACATTGGCATTTGAGGATCTGACAGCTGAGGCAGTAGTTCCAGCCAAGCCCCTGAAAGAAGAATTACCAGTGAACTTCAGAGGGTAAGAGAATTTGGAATTCTCACAGGCATACTAGCAGTACCCCAAGACAGGTGTGGCTTTGTGGTAGTGGCAGTGTCCACACTGGGAGCCAAAGACAATCTAGGCAAACTGAGGAAAGGCAGCCTCAAGGACTCTGAAAGAGCCCAGCAGAAAACCATATGATGCCTGAGGGGTGGAAAAGTTTCATAGATTTTGGGGGGATATTTTGTACCAACTTTGCACCAACCTTTTGGGGTTTGGTTTATAAAGGTAGACAAGACTCTGACAAGGATGAGAAGTGGCCAATACTATCCACTACTCTAACATTTTAGTTTGTATTCCCCCCTTTCTAAAAGCTAATTGTATGAAATTGTCTGACTAATCTTAACTGACAATTGAAGGTGAGGAAGCACACTGATGGGGGCTCACAAGTTATTGCATTAGGAAACTACATCTCGAGATTTACCATCTAGAATCCTGAGGGGAGATCTAATAGCTATCTCTGGGTACCCAACTTTTCAGTTACAGACCAGAAAAGACGAATGTGGACTCACATGCCCTAGATGTCTAGATGACCATGACACCAAAACTAGTTATACCTAAAGGAGGCATGAAAGTTATAGGCAAGAACCAAAGAACTGGACTGCAAGCAGGTGGCAGTACTGTTGAACATTTGGGTCGTCCACTGGATCGCATGCCTGTAGCACACACGGATCTTGTTTCTTTGAACCAACCTTCTGTGTCTCGGTTTTTCATAGATGACTGGCAAAAAGAGAAGATGCTTGATGAAGGACTACATAAAGTGATATGAGTCAAGAAGCAAGGGGATGGCAGAAGACCCAAGTACCATTCTTCTGAAGGCACTTTACTGTTGAGGCAATGGCAGACATTGGAGTTGGGCAAACAGAGTGATGTATTGAACTATGAGTGATCCCACCAGGAAGCAGTTGGCAATGTCCAGGGCATACTGTTCCTTGGGCATGAAAACTCTGCATGATCACATCAGACATATGGATCCAAAAAAAGACTCTAAAACTATTGAGAGATAGATTATTCTGGTTCAAATGTCACCAAGACCTGGGATCCTTAGCTATTGTGTGCAAAGAAAAGTACTATCAACTCATGTTATATATTTGATAACTCTAAGGACCAGCAAACCTTTGGAATTTATCTGCCTTGATTTTTTATCTCTGGAAGGGGATAACAAGAAAACAAGTCATCTCTTGGTAGTGATGGACCATTTTACTAGGTAGAAAGAAGCCCAACCAGGACTCAGAAAGCCTCCTCAGTTTATTGTGGGAAAAGTATTTCTCAGTATGTGGACTTCCTTCCAGGAGCTATGGAGAGCAAGATAGAGACTTTGGAAGCATGCTACTCAAAGAGATACTGACATTGGGTGATATTAGGAAGTCTGGAACACAATCTTTCCACCTTCAAGGAGACCAATAACCTATAATAACAGCTAGCATTTATATAGCACGTAAAAGTTTGCAAAACACTTTACAAATATTATCTCATTTCAGCCTTACAACAACCCTGGGAGTTGGGTACATTATTTCATTTGACAGATGAGGAAACTGAGGTATATAGATTTGAACTCAAGTCTTCCTGACTCCTGGGCAGCTTTAGGTGGCACAATAGATAGAATATTGGGGTTGGAATCAGGAAGACTCATCTTGGTGAGTTCAAAGCCAGTCTCAGACACTTACTGTGTGATCCTGGACAAGTCACTTAATCCTGTTTGCTTCCATTTTCTCATCTGTAAAATGGGCTAGAGAAGGAAATGGCAAACCCCTTCAGTATTTCTGCCAAGAAAACCCCAAATGGGGTCATGGAGAGATGGACAAGACTGGAATGATTGCACTACAACAAAAACTTCTTGATTCTGGGTCCAGAGCTTTATTCAATGTGCCATCCTAGCAGCAACATGAAAGTCTCAACTGCACTTAGATGAATGTGTTAGGGACACTGAGACCAGAACAAAAAGTCTTGGTGCATCCAGTGTGTGACTTTTCTTGTACGTGGGTACTATGCCACCAGGAATGCCAACTGTTTGCACCATACCTGTTGATGGTTGGGCATGAGCCATGCCTGCCTATGAATTTTTGTTCTGGAGATGCCAAGGAAGGAGAATCTGCAGACACTCTCAACTGGTACATATCAAGGTCAAGAGAAACTGAAAGAAACTTAGCCTCTGGCTACACATTTTGCCAGGAATTGTGTTTGTCCTTCGTTGCTGAAGAAGACCATACCATCAGAGAAATGATGACATGGACTTTCACTTGACTTTGTTTTGAGTGAGGGAGGGCTGTGAGGCTGTGCAACGTCACAGCCTCACTTTCCCCTCCTGAACCATCTGGATCCAATGACCAGATAGATATTCATCAGGATGACTGGAGATGGCCCAGCTTGCAATGGGAGACCTTGGCCCCTTTAGGCCAAAGCCTATTCAGGTACTCACTTAAGGTCAGAAATTAGGCTGTAATAAATGGTGAGGTGCCATTTCTGCTCGTCACGATCTTCAGTGAAATGATGGCTAAGAAGTCTTGGTGTTTGTGGGACATGCGAGTGAGCAGACTGATGGGAAGCCCCCCCCATATCTCTCTGTGGAGAGATCAGCCAGCGGGCGTTTGCAGAGGATGGCCTTAGCGAAGGTGATCCAAAGCAATTAGTTATTACCAATCAGTGAGTGAGTTGGCCCCCCTGAATGAGCAAGTCAAGACCCATAGACATCATGCTCACCTGGCTGGACCCTGAGTGAATGAGTTCACCTGCCAGTCACGCAATGACTATTTGACCTAGACAATGGATGAGATACAGACTTTTCAAAGGAAAAAGACTCTGTGTACTATACTCCAATAACCAATTCTAATAATAGGAGAGGATTGCATTCCAAGGCACCTTTTGCCTAGTAATTCTACCATAGAATCCCTTAGGGCACAGAGTCCAGGGGTGGGGAAATGTGGCCTTCTAGGTCCTTGGGTGCCGCCTTCTGACTGAGTCCAAGTTATACAGAACAAATCCTTTTATTCAGGGGATTTGTTCTGTGAAGTTTGAATTCAGTGAAAGGGCCGCATTTGATGACCTAGAGGGTCATATGTAGCCTTGAGGCCGCAGGTTACCCACCCCTGGCACAGACCTACCCCCCAGACCCAGGCCACAGCAACACTGAAAATCAACCTGGGTTCCTTAGAGAAGAGGCATCAAACTTGGGTCAGCAAAATTCCCCAGTGCCTCTTGAACTAGATTTAAACGTCACTGGGAAATGTTTAACAAAATGAATAAAAGTGCAGTGCAATGTAGATAATGTTCACTTGTGGTTTTCTAAGTCAATATACTGTGGCAAACAGAGATCCATTTCTATACCACTGCCTGAGAGGATGAGATTTAGATAGACAAGACCATTGTTCTGATGAGGATGATGACTACCTAATGCCATCCACTAACATAGCTATAGAGTCAGGTCTCAGGAAGTTTAGGACCGTCCCTCCAACCACCAGACCAACCTAGGATACCCCAGGGGTTCTGAGGAAATAGTTATATATGTAGCCAGATGTAATTATATGTGTCTCATTCAATGAATATTTATTAAGTGTCTACTGTATGCCAGGCACTGTGGCATATGCTGGGATTACAAAAAAGGGCAAAGATGGTCCCTGCCCTAGAGGGCCTTACAATCTAATTTCACTATTGAATGTATTAAGTATGCTTTGTTTCTGCTTTTCATACATTCAAGTGAGATTTCTACTCTGTTGGCATGGTGCATGTTGGATGGTTCCACTTCTATGCCAACCACGTCCAAGTTAGCCCTGTTTGCATCCTTTTGCCATTCGTCCAGTGGGCTGCCTGCTGCTGCCACTGTTATTGCTGGGTTAGCTTTGGTTCTATGGAAATGCCTTCAATGAGGCACAATGGGCCGAAACTTAGATCTGTAGTTATGGAAGCCGTCATCAAAGGATGCTTCTTCACATTGTGCTGTGTTTCGTCGTTTGCTCCCCACTCCTGGCACTGTGATGATTACCCAGGGTTCCGGGTTCATCACCTTTGTTGTGTTATGTTCTGATAAATATTCCATGCTGTGTTGCATAATTATAGATGTCACATCTGTTGCAGCTGATTTTGTGTGGGACTAAAAATTCCAAACCCCAGGGAGGAATGTTATAATGCCTCCTCTAGTGGCAGGGAGGAATGATCTGGAATCTGCAGAGGTTTCTGGGATTTGGAAATATCACATGGGTTGATCTCCAGGATAGGATTAAAAGGCTATCCTGGGAAAAGAAGGAGGGACATGGTGGCCAGTGCTTGCCCCAGAGCCCAAGCAGCATTCATCAGTGGCCACAGATGATGACAACAATTACGGAGCAATTCTGGGACAGCAATTTGGCAGCTCCCCTCTTCAAACCCAAGCCGAGGAGGGACTAGAAGAGGTGAAATTTAAAGGAGCAAAGGGCAAGGTGGTACAAGCCTGCTTTTTAGCCTTGGTCCCTAGCTCAGGAGGTTGGAACGTTGAGGGCAAGAAGGAACTGACTTTTCCCCTTTTCTTCCTTTTCCCGGCCCTATTTCTGCTGGCCATGAGTGATTCCCCTCTCTAAGAGTGTTTTATGCATTTCCTCATCTCCCTTTGTTCAGGGGTGGGTGGACCGAGGCAGGACAGACAGAACTGCTAGTCTTCGCCCCCCCTTCCCCCGAGAAGGGAAGCTGCTTTCTTCTCTAGGAAGGAGTTCAGGAGCAGCCAGCCCTGCCAAGAAGCTATGCAACTTAAGGTATGTTGCGTCACAGTGACCTGGGTGAAACAGCGCCATCTGGTGTTACCTGGGGATGACACACATTGCAATAATGCAACATGGGCCTCAAAGCCACAGGGCTTGTGGCTTAGCTTGGTCTTAGGTCTTAGCTCAAGGATGGGGGACAGTGGGAACTGTGCCTGGAACTGGATACGGAGGTCTTGTAGCCTCTTCCCAAAGGGTTCAGCCCCTCCCTGGGGCCTGAGGCTGTAGCAGGGCCTGGGGAGTGCTCTGAGGACACAGTCAGGCCCAGCAGAGAAATCAGCCCAGTCACTTCCCCGGGTCAAGGGATCTGAAGCCCGGAACCCACCCACGCTTTCCCCAGTAGGGTGGAGAAGCGGGGCAAGCCCCCTGTCCCCCTAATAAACAAGAAGAGACAACCACTATCCATGTAAGATGATGCCCAGGCTCATAGCTTCTGCAAAAAAGAACAGCCCACTGCAGATGGCAGGCTGATGAGAGGTGCTTGTATGTCATCTTCTCCTCCAGAGACTGAGGCAGCCTCCCCCGCGCTTTCCCACTCCCCTCCCCTTCCCCAAGCCTGCACACATCTACGCCCCCGTGCACACACCTGGGGACACATGCAGGCACAGCCTCCGCAGAGGCACCAAGACATGCTGGTGCACAGGCACACCCATGCCTCCTCGGCTTGCACCAGTTCTACTCACACCCATACAAAGATAAGTGCAAACATGCATGCAATCACATGTGCCCACACAAAGAAAAGATGTGGGACCCCGGGCGGGGGGGAATCATGCTGGCGATCCAATCCAGTCTCAGACACTTCCTAGCTGTGTGACTCTGGACAGGTTACTTCCTGTTTTCCTCAGTTTCCTCAATTGTAAAATAATGGTGATAATAGCACCTACCTAAAATAATAAGAGTACCTGACATGCTGCCTGGCACTTAATTCTTATTCTCTTTCCCTTACTTGTATGATCTTGATAAATTACTTCACCTCTCCAAGTCTCAGTTTCCACATTTGTAAAATAAGGGGCAGGGTCACACTAGATGTTTTGTGAGGTCCCTGAAGCTCTAAATCTACACTGTTATTATCCTACATGGAGACACAGATCCACATCAGCCTCAAAAGTCTCTTTGGGTTCTGAGACATGTTCTCAGGCACACACATGGGCCTTTGATTACATGCCTAAGATCTGTGGATATCATGGTGTCTATACCTCCACATGTGTCCCTTCATGAGCACAGAGATTCTCTCTTGTCTAGAACAGGAACATAGACACAGACAAGCCTGGAATCATGTGCTCCAGAGGATACACATGTGAGGCGCATGCAGACACAGAGATGAGAACGTTCACAGAGGGCAGACAGTCACTCCTGCTCACACGCATGCTCTCCCTCACTGCCCCTCTCTTTGACAGTAATCAGATGCCTAGATACAGTAATCAGGGATTCGCAGGCCAGCCTCAGGGCTGCCAGCACCCACAGGTCCTGCACCAACCCAGAGCTGTCTTCTGCACCCCACCCAGGGTCCCAGTCCCTGATTAACCCCTTTCACTAATTGGTCACCAGCCCCCTTACTTTGCTGGAGGCCTTCTTGGGAGCTGGGAGCAATTGGCTGCAAATTGGCCAAGCAGCCTGGGTCTGGGGAACAGCATCTGCAGCTCAGCAGGAGGGAGCTGAGGACGAGGAGGGATGCCTGGTGCATGCGTGGGGCATGCACGGACACAGGGAACCAGGCCTACATCTGCATACTTGCACAGGCAGGCTTTCTGACATGTATGTGCCAAGCAGCCCTGCCTCCAGCACATCTCTACCTGAACATACAGGCCTGGATACATGTGCAGATAAAAGCTGCAGTGCTTACACACATGCCTATGTTTAAAGGCAAATCCCATATAAAGGTAAATCTGATACACATCAGAACATGTCTGTGATCCTATGTTTGTGGACATATATGTGTTTACACAAAGATACAGTACAGAGAGGTCAGAGGAGCTAACTGGCTAAAGACTTGTTCCTCCTACTCCTTCACTGGGGGGTGGCGCAAGCCACTGTTCCCTCTCTGGGCCATTGTATAAGGTCACCTCTGAGAGCCTTCCAACTCTAATACTCTGTGATCTAGGGAGGTCACACAAATACTCAGATGTGACCAAATACATACGTGCCCACATGCATATATGATGTGCACACTGACCCACAAAGCCCACCTTATTAACACCTCTCACACACATGTGCTCACAAATGCATGCACACCCACAGGAAGGCAATATAACCATGTGGGTTGCATGTTCATTCATGTGCAGACATGTGCACACATACACACAAACATGTCAAGGAGAAAACTGTTTCTTCTCAGGCTCTGCACATTCTCTAGGTTTCATTAACGACAAAGCTCCTTAGGAGCAGACTGTTTACTCAATGCTCCCAAGGGCCTCCACTCCAAAATGCCTTGGGCTGAAGCCCAAATTCTGCAGGCCTCTGTCTACCAGGGGCCTCTCCAGGCCTGTTAGCTAAGACTCCAAAGACCCCACCCCACCCATCTCCACTGCAGACACCCCTCCCACCTACCCCTGGGAGGTGCACTGAAGCATTTGTTGGGAGGAGATAATATTTTATTATATCTACAGAATGTCGGCAAGGAAAGTAACCTTCAAATCCTGAAAGTTCAATCCCTTAATTTTACAGATGGTGATGCTAGAAATTAGAGAGTTAAAAAAAAGACTGAGGGTCTTAGTGGACTGCTAATTCAACATAAATCAGCACCACAACATGGAAGTCAAAATAAATAACCTAATCTTTCAATCAATGATTTGGATGAAGGAACATGTGGCACCCCCTTCCAGGGCTACTTCCCCTAAAGCTCCCATTCTCATTGGCTATCACTGTCAGGGTGTTTAGGGAGAACCCTGAGGGAGTTCATAAGCCCCCACAGCCAGACAATGAACATTTCAGCAAATTATTCACTAAGATACACACACACACACACACACACACACACACACACACACACACAGTCTGGGCACAATCTCTTATTCCTCACTAGATATATTGTGACCTGCAGGTCTTATCTATCTGGATAGTCATCTACATCCACTATCTGCTATAGGTTCAGTCTCTCCAGTGGCGTACATAGTCACTGGTGAAGGAGAGGAGAGAGGAAATCTCTCCTCCATCCTTTGCTCACTTCCTCCAGACTGGCAGGCTTGGAACAGAATGCTTCTTCCTTCACTAGACTGGTTCAGGGCTCACCGGCTGCTTCTCCACCTATGCCAGATGTGATATCACTTGCCTTTCATGCAATGGCCAACCCTCTATAATTCTCCCCAATTAATTATGAATTTACACCTGATTTATACTTCTGATTGATTCAATCCAGGTGTAGAGGCCTTCTGTGATCATACTAATAGTGGGGAGAGCAGGGGCAGAAGCCCATCCTTATACATTGAGAGGCACACTTATTTAATTTGCCAATTCTCTGAAGCTGCTGGGAGGCCTAGCTAACTGTAGGACAAGAGAAGGAAATTGAGGCACAGAGGCTAAATGACTTCCTCCAGGTCACAGTGATAATTGTCCGAGGCCATATTTGAACTCAGGTCTGGCTGACTCCGGGTCCAGCAATCTACCCACTGTACTGCCTCAGGTGGGAGAGGGGGAAACAACACAATGTGGCTGTAGAGTCTGAAGATGGCCGGGGAGCAGGAAATGAAGTGCGGCCCACAGTAGGCACTATCCAGAAGCTAGCTATCACTATCACTGAATGTTCCTGAGATCGTGGACCAAGAGAGGCAGTCACCAGTTGGGGGCAAAACAGACATACTAGAGATGAAAGGCTTAAACTCTCCATGGTCTGTGGGAAGGGTGATTATTTTGTTTTTGAGTCCTGAAGGGAAGTCTGGGGATGGGGGATGAGCTAGATGATGCTAGAATTTCCAAGGGAGAATGGGAGGCTGTCACAGGAGATCTTGCAGAGGCCGGACGACCTCTTCTCCGGGGAGGGCCCTTACACAAAGTCACCCAGCAAGTCAGTGACCGCAGGGCAATGGTACTCTGGCCTCCTTCCTCTATCATTTCCACTGCTCCAGGATCTTTTGGTGGACATGGCAGGAGGAGGATAACCCTAAAGGAGGGGGTGCTTGTGATATGACCCAGGGGGAGCTGGACAGGGCCTCACGCCTTAACAAATGAGTTCTTCGAGGTCTTGAAGTCCTTTAAACCTTCAGGAGGCCCCTGTGGACCTCTGGAACAGAAAACATCTTTAGGCACTGGCCCTCAGGAACATTCACTGCCTGCAAAACGTACTCTGGGGATGGAGGAAAGTGTGTATGTGGGGGTGGAGCACAAGGGGCCAGGAGGGCACCTGGGATACTGAAGAAAAACTTAGAGAACTTTAGAGCTGGGAGGGTCCTTAGAACCCAAAATATAAGAGCTGGGAGGATCCTGAGAATCCAGAAAAGCAGAACACAGAATGTCAGGGTTGGGAGGAGCCTTAGGACACAAAGTTTGAACTGGAAAGGGCCTTAGAATACAAAGTCAGAGCTGGAATGGACCTTAAACACCATGTGGTTCAATCTTCTTTGACAGAAAAGGAAAATGAAGCCTAGAGAAAGTTAATCTCTCAAGGTTACATGGCTAGCCAGTGACAGAGCCTTGGCATGTGTGTGTGTGCGCGTATGTGTGCGAGCACGTGCTGAGTGCACAAGGGAGTTTAACAACCCACCAGACTGGCTGCGGTGCCAGGCTCCGCTACCCCAGGCCAAAGGCACAGACACCAGGTAACCTGAGCCCAAGCAAGGTGCAAGGTCTCCATCCCCACCTCCTAACCCTCAGAAGCTGCAGTTTCTGACACCATTTTGTCCTCTTGCTCCCCTGGCGTCTCCCTCGCTGTCAGTCACTGGTGGACGCAGGAAGCCAAGTGCTGACTAAACACCAGCATCTCCTTGGCAGGGGCTGGGGGTAGAGGGGCCCAGAAGGGGGGGAGGGACGGGGGCCACTCCGCAGTGGCGGCTGCTGTCTGCAAACTCCCCAATTCCCCGCTGCTCGCTCCCTCCTCTTGGTCCCCACCTCCCCCCTATGAGCTCAGAGTGGCTGACGCAGCAGTTGCTGACAATTAGAAACTTCTGGCCCCTCTCTCCTGGGATGCTGGTGGGTGACTCTCTCCCCACACAGCTGGGCAACAGGGCCTTGTCAGGCATGACTGGAGGAGGCCACCCACCCAGGGAGTGTCCTCCCTGGTCCGCCTCCACCCCCAACCCTCCCAGGCAGCAGCCACAAGCCTCACGTTCAGAACTGGGTGTCTGCTCATAAATTACCTCTCCTCGCTTTCCTCCGCCTTTCCCTTCCCCTTCCCCAAGGGTCAGTTACCAGAAGCAGCAGCTGCCTGGAACAGCCATTTCTTTTCTCTTTCTTTTAAGAGGTTATCCTCAGGGTCAGAATACAAGAAACTTGCCCCCCTTCTCTTCCCCAACTATAGGAGGCTGGGGGTGGGGGGAAGAGGGCAGAGGCCAGAAGCTTTTATCGGATTCCATTGAGAAGGGTTCTATTTAAGGTAAGTTGCTTTGGTCTGAGAGAATCAGAAAGGATGCTGGCCAGATGTTGGGTGTCTGCATCAGCTTTCATTTTACATTCCTGCCCTCCTGGACCCAGTGAGTCACTGTTCCAGCTGACACCCCCTCCCCAGCCAGGTCTGGAGATTCCCACCTCCTTGGTAAGCAGAAGGCCGTCTGAGGGACTTCATCGAAATCTGTGTCCCCCCCCCCCCCCCCCCTCAGTCTTGAGCAGACTTGGGAGCTATAATTCCTTGGGTACAAGTTCTTGACCTATTTAGCTGCATGACCCTGGAAAGGGAGTGTATCTCTTCAGGTCTATTTTCCTTTCAAATGAAAGCATCAAGAAACAGACACCTGCACATCCCCTTACAAATGACAGACCACAGCTTCAGGGCCTTCCCCCACCCTGTCTCCACTCACACAGCTTACCTACCTCTCCCTCCTGCTTAGACCTGTGTGCAGTGCCCA
This sequence comes from Bettongia penicillata ogilbyi, assembly GCA_023548195.1. Lineage (NCBI taxonomy): Eukaryota > Metazoa > Chordata > Mammalia > Diprotodontia > Potoroidae > Bettongia > Bettongia penicillata. The sequence goes on from JAJHZJ010000029.1 coordinate 12,237,414, forward strand.
CACTAACCCCATGCCACCTTTGCCCTCTGTGGGCTACCTACAGTACCCCAGGGAAGTCTGCCCTCTACATGTTACCCATAAACCCACCACCTGCCACCTACCGTAAGAACTGATTACTCCCTTGGAGAAAAACACCAAATGCAATGGCTGATTGGCTAGAAAGGCTTTATCAAATTCTTTAAAATGTTTACACTGGAAGTATTTATACATATACATATTGCAATGGGGCTTGGGGTGGGGGAGAGAATATGGGGCTGCAATTAACAAGGAAATTAGACAAGATGCCTACCTGTGGTCTGCTCTGGAAAACTGGGTGCCTTTCTCAAGGCTTGGGAGGAAGAGGGGAAACAGTAAGGCCAACAAGGTCAAGGACTACACTTCATCTTGGTTCTACGGACAAGCAGGGTCTGACTTGGGCCTACTGACTGGGCTCTTTCCCCCAAACATTTTGAATCCAGCTCCACTGCCTGGCATGGAGGGATTCTCACAGCAACAGTGCCGTTCCCAGCACACACACATCCACCCACACCTACTTCTCCCTAAATCTCAGCATGACAGACTCACCCAAGAAGCCCGAGTTACCACTGGAATATCTGTCCTTATAAATATATTTATATCAGAGAAAATAAGGCACTCTGGGAGCATTACAGCTTACTCTTCTAGGTCTACATCATTCTAGACAGAAAGTAAAAATTGGTTAGTTTCTCAAGTGAATTAACTGAATAAAGTTAATGCAATAACAAAATTGTTCCCTACCCTGCTTTGAGGCACTGTAAGAGCTAAGATGAGGCACACGAGAGGTGTGCGTCTGGAACGTCTGCTCTAAGGCTCCCCATGGCTTTGTCCCTCCCCCACCCTCAGCCAGGCCATTTACTGTTGGCATTTCACCTCTCCAGACACCAAATGCCCCCCTGTTCCTGAGTAAATGTCGATCCAGGATTTGGGCCAGACCTTAGGCTGGTGAGGCCCTGAATGATTGTGACAAGAGCTGCCGTGGGGCCAGTGAGGGTGTGCAGAGGGAGGCAGGCTATCTGCCCGAGCGAAGACACAGGGAGAATGCTAACGCAGGGACACAAGAGCCAGGGGTCTTTAATTTGTACGAGGCACTGCTTCAAAGCCAAGGGCTTGAGAACCACATGCACCTTCCCATTAGCCCTGACAACCCAGCCTGGGCTCCTCGGTGATACTGGACAGGGTCATTCCTGGGAGAACAGGCAGGCTCGAAATTAGAACAGCAGCATCCCCTCACCCCCAGGATGCCCCACCTTGGGGACACTCCCTTGGAATGTGCTAATTTCACAAGTGAACATGAATCTACCACTATCTGCTGGCAAAGATCAGAAGTTGGATCGAGGCAATTCAGGCTAAACTGGGATGGGTTAAGCCAGGCCACCCTCCCCCTATCTCCTACCCACTACTGGCCTCTAAAATCATCACTAAACTTTGCATTTTACAGTTAAGAGGATTCACAAAGACACATGGTTAATTGCATAGAGTCCTTTCTTAAAGGAACAGTGAATTTTAGGAATAAAAAGCATGATTTTTTTTGGTTGTTCTCTTTCCTGGGGCACATTTGCATAAGCAGAGCCCAGAGGACCTTTCTGCTGCCTGGGACTGGGAGCCCCACAAGCCAGGGTGGCTTAAGCTGGGTGGTTACTGGTACAAAGCACCGAGGTTGGTTGCATAGATTTTAATGAGAGTATTGGGCAGAGCTGTGCAGTTGCACTCCGGGACTTGCAGATCATTACCAAGCCAGCTGTAGAAGGAGAACACAGCACAGCGAAACCCTAGGAGGTCACTGAGCTAATGATCTAATCCTACCTTCAGCAGCCAGCCCCCTCTGCCCCCTCCCCCCAAAGCCCTTCCCACTGTGGGTTTGCACATGGATGTGATATGTGGATTCTAGAAACCCAGAGAACACTGCCCCTTCTCAAGGTCACAACTGAGCAGGGAGGGGCTGGCTCCCCCTTCTGAAGTGGGGGTGGGGGTGGTGAAGAGCGAAATGTAGCCAAAGGAACTGAGTGCACACACCAGGCTGGTGAGCTCCCTGTCTCACTGAGGCTGAGGGAGGGGGATGGCTCCTGAGACCAGAGAAATGCCCCCACCCACCCCACCCTTGCATGCTTAAGGCCCAGCTCTGCAGCAGGAACACCATCCTTCCCCTGGCAGCTGGGAGGCTGGCTCCACTGCCTGGACCATTTGAGGTCTGAGACAAATGCCCATTCTTACGCTTCCAAAACACAGGCTGGGAAGCGGCTGCAGAGGCTGATAAACAGGGCAAGACCTGAGCTGAAGACCCCTGATCTTGGGGGGGGGGGGGGGGCTGAACTGCCATTCCTCAGCTCCATCTTCGCCCCCATCCTGGGGTTCAAAGAAAAGGAAATACAGGAGAAGCAATAGGGGAAGACAGGCACAATCTCCTAGTGATTACACACACTCTCATCTAGCCAGAGGGGTTTCTGTGGGCTTTGGCAATCACTGCAACTATTGACTCTACTGGAGAGAGAGGCAGCCTGCTTCTCTTTGTTTCAGTGCTCTGAAAACAGGAGAGGCATCATTCTGTGAACTAGTTAGGTCAGAAGGGGGAACAAAGCCTTACGAGGCCAGTTCTGCTTACTAGCACCTCTGTGTTAATCTTGGGGAGGGGGACAGGGCTGGCAGAGTGGGACATGCCACCCACCAAATGGGGCCTGGGGACAAGGACAGAAGACACCTATCCTTTCATATCCCCCAGCCCTTGTCACTGACAGACCCCTTAAGGCAGCAGAGGCTATGATATGTAATTAGTAGACTCTTCCCTAAATTTGAGGGATTCAAACAGGTTAAAGGAGAGAAGAGCTATAAAAGACATCAAAAATTAATCTAGTTTGGGGCAATGCCTAGAATGCATGTTGCAAGGTCTATTGATCAGGGCAGGTGGTTCCAGATTACTGGACATCAGCATATATCCCCTAAGAATCTTTTCTTCTATTTAGTACAAAGCCTCAGATTGAACAGGTGAGGATGAAATTCTTACCCCTCTCCAGAGGGGGCACTTCCTCACCCCTCTAAAAGCAATGTTAGGGACAAATCCCTGGAAGATCCCTAAAGTGGAGCTCAAGACTTGAGTTCTAGTCTCAGCTAGACCCTGTGGGACCATGGACAAGTCCCAGACACCGCCTCCCCACCACACACACCCCTGCCCCATTTCTTTTCCTAATTTGTAGGGGCTAGAGGGCAGGTAAGGGGCCAGGCCTCTGGGGCACATCCTCCTGCACAGTCCTGTTTCCTCCTTGCTCAAACAAGATTTGCTCCTTCTTGCCTCCTCGGTGTCACACACAGACAACAGCTAAACCTCCAGCTCTGCAAGCCTGGCACTGCCCTTCCTCACTGAGACCTCTGGGGCTGGAGGGGAACTTCTGGAAAAGGCTCTTTGTCAGGTTTTGAAGTTGTAGGACATCCTTTCCCTCTCACAGTAAAAATCAAGGAGATGAACCTGGGCTAGGGGCCTAACAAAGTACAGAACAATCTCATTGGCATCAGGCTGGGCCTCCATACCCGCTCCAGGAGAATAGTGGCAATGCTAGGTAACTCCGCTAGGTGGGCGGCCCTGCCTGGAAGTGAAGACCCTTGTGTGCCATGTGTGGCAGGGACTATGGAGAGGACTGGCACTAGAGGTTCTGGAGAGTGTTTCATGCCATGCTAGCAGACAGGCAGAGGAGCTAGGGTCAGCACTCCTCTTCCTCCTGCCCCAGGGCAGCAGCTGAGGTGAGACTGAGACCCCAAAGGCACAAGACAAGTTTAAAGTATCCCCAGGATGTCCACTGAAAGGCACTTTCTTTCACTTATGAAAGAAAACATAATCTAAAGGTGGTGCCAAGAAACAACTTAGCAAAAGGATAGACAATGGGCCTCTCCAGACCAGATGAAGAAGCCCAATGAGGATGCTCTTGGTGACATCACAGGATGAAGGAACAGGGAGACAGGGAGAACACACCCAAGAGGGATGCAGAAAGCACTTGGGTGCGTCTTTGGTTACTGCGGGGGAGCTGGGCTCTCGTGGGGGGCTCAAGTGGAGGCACTAGGTGGAGACGGTGCTGCCTGGCATGGTCAGTCGTACCACTCGTCCTCGTCAAACTCGGAGGAATCATCCTCAGAGTCACTGTACTCGACCGCGATCCGCCGGGCCAGGATGGTGGCCACATCGTTGCCCACTACATCTCGCTTCTCCTGCTCCTGCTGCTCCTCCACTTTACGAAGCTGGAAGCCTGGCCCCAGAGAAAAGAGTAGAGCAGAGGGAATCAGTCAGGAGCTGGGGCAGTTTTGCCCCAGGGCACGAAAACCTCATTGGCCCTGAGGGGCCCCAGCAGGGCTGAGCAATGCCAGGGAGGCCCCTGCAGGCCTAAGGCACAGGAGAAGGATGGGGGGGATAAAGGGAGAGAAAAGGAGAGAGGAAAGAGGGAGAGGAACAGGGGAAGGGGACAGAAAAGAGAAGCAGTAAAAAGGGAGCAAAGGAGGGGGTGGGGGAAACAGGATAGACATGGAGGGAAAAAAACCAAGGTAAACATCATAGCAAGGGTCAGAAGTAGCATCAACAATTGCTTCAGCCTACCAGGAATTCCTCCTTTCACAGTTTCTTTATTTGGAAAGACTGACCCTCAGCTTCTTAGAGAATTGGCCATCTCCCACCATCCCATGGGCAGCCAAAGCACGTTAAACTGAATGTCATTTGTTGCTGTGTAGAAGGCTATGTCTAAGTCCAGTCAACCTCTGGATAAAGCACCATGTAGGCCTCATTTCTGTCCTGTGGATGGTAACCCCACTAAACATGGCTCTTATGCTCTTCAGGGAGGTGCACCAGTGTTTACCGATGGTGACCTAACATAGCTAGCTAGTCCAGGAAGGAGGCCCTGCCATGGGGCCTTCTTCAACATCACACGGGAAAGAAATTCAAGTGGGAAAATCCAGCAATGTCAGTGTCTACCCTCTGAAGATCACAGATGCCACAGCACAGCGCAGAGCTAACAGGGCCCTCCATCCAACCCATGCCTGAATACCAACCCCTCTACAAGATCCCCATGAAATGGTCATCATCTCCTGGGTTAAAGTCTCCATACAAGAAGCTCACTGCTTACTGAGGCGGCCCGTTCTGCTTCTGGCCAGCTCTGAATGCCAACAAGTTTGTCCTTATGATGGGGTGAAATCCACCTCCCTTTAACTGGTGTCCACTGGTAAAAAGCCTTCCACATACCGCCCTCTGACAATACCAAAGGGCCCCAGCACCTGAAGGCTGGGCTGCACCTTTCTATGGGGAAGGCTAGAGAAATGCTACAAACAGACAAGACAGTGGACCCAACACCAAATGGATTTACCTTGCCGAATGGCTGAAAGTAAGTCACTTCGAGCATCGTTCACAGGAGGCAAGGATGACTTGGGTTTGGACGTAGAGCCATCAGCAAGTGGCGGCGGTGGTGGGGCCAGCTGACCATCGCTGCCACTGAAAGGAAGGGGTGGAGGTCCAGGGGGAGGAGGAGGGGGAGGGGGTGGGGGGGCACCATCAGCTGGCTGAGCTACAGGAGGAGGTGGGAGGCAAGGGTAGTCAGCTGCTGGGGGTGGAGGTGGAGGAGGAGGGGCAGCAAAATCAGGATGAGGGGGGAAAGATGGAGGAGAAGGAGGTGGTGGAGTCCCTGGAGATACAAATCCAACAGGTGGTGGTGGTGGTGAGACTCCTGTCAATGGTGGTGGAGGTGGGGGAGCAGGAGGAGCAAAGCCTGGTCTGAGGCCAGGTGGGGAGCCAAGAGGCGGAGCTGGCGGTGGGTGGCTTGGACTGACAAGACTAGATCTTTTAGGTCCACCTGAACCAGACCCTCTCTGATTGTCTGCTGGGTAGCTGTGGGAGAAAGAAAACAGAGACACCATCACTATGAGATGGAATTGGAGAAGATGGCCTTTACACTATCTTCACTGAAGTTAATTTAGGGGTGACAAGAAAAGGAAATCTTCAGGGACCCTCCTTTGCCCCCTGCTACTCTAAGTCTACCAGCTCTTACTGGCTTTCAACTCTGTGGAAGGTTTCTATAGTCCTGTTTCTGAAGACACACATCATTCATTCAATCACCAACTACTCTACACAAATACTGACATAACAAAAACCTTGTTCTCAAGGAATTTATACCTTATCCAGGGAAAAGATCCATCCACATATGATCACAACATAAGGGAGTATATTTAGTCTAAAGCACAGGTTCAGGTAAAATGCAATAGGAAATCTGAGGGATGGAGGGAAGTATCCATTTCACTTGGGATGAGGAAGGGGACGGAGGCATGTGACAAGGAAGGGGAGGCCGAGGAAACGAAGGAATGAAATCTGGGGTAGGCAGTGAAGGAAAGGGGAGATTTCAGCAGAGAGAGATGGAAGGAAAGTCTTTCCCAGGTATGGGGGAGAGAAGACAGGGGGATAGAGGATAAATTTAGTTTGGCTGAAACAGAGTAGATATGAAGGGAAATTGTATACAAAGGCAGAAAAAAGACAGTGCCAGACTGGGGAGGCCTTGAATGCCAGAATCTGGAATTTCATCCTCCAGGCAATGAACGAGGAACCACTGAAGTTTTTTGAGTCGAATGACATTATGAGAAAAGGTTTAGAATTGAAGCAGTGAGATTAAATAGGAGCTCTCATAATAGTCTCAGTGAGAAGAGGTAAGGATCTAGATCAGAAAGACTGCCCAGGATTTGAGAAAAGAGACAGATACAAGACATACCTTTCTGGATAATGGATTGGATTTATTAAGTGATGCAGAGGGAGGGGTCAAATGTTACCTAAAGTTGCCAGTCTGAGTGACTGGGAAAATAGAGCTATCAGCAAGACTTAAAAAAGTTAGACAGGTTTGGGGGAGAGAGTGAATTCAGCTTTGGATATGGTGACCCTGCCACCACTCAGATGGAAGGGTAATCAGAATGTGGAATTGGACTTCGGAGGAAAAGCTGGGGACAGACAAGACCAAGTAAGAGGACAGAAGACAAGATGATCAAGGCAAGAACCAGTGGATGCCAACAATGAAAGGGTGAAAGGAACGTCAAGAACCAGCAAATGAAAGAGAAACAGATGAGTAGGCTTCCAAGGAAGTTCAGAGGAGGGGCAGGCCACAGGCTCAACCGTAACAAGTAGTTTAAAGAAAATCAAGACGGAGCTAAGACCAGGGGCTCCAGTGATAAAGAAGCTGCTGGTGACCTTGGAGAAGGACTGACTGAGTGGTAAGGAAGTGGTGGCAGCAAGAAGGGGCAGGCTGGGGGGAAGGGAGAGAGAGGAGAGGGCTAGCAAGGTCCCAGAGGAAATAGGGAAAATAGGTTGAAAGGTAAAGGTGACAAGCAGGGCCAGGTCATCCTGCAAAGAAGGAGTAGAGGTATGAGGCCACTGAGAAGGCAAGAGGGTCAATGCACCAGAATACTACCTTCATTTACCAAAACTAGTTATGTAAACCCTCCTCAACGTGCTAAACAAGAGTGCTCTTGGAAAAATCTACCCAGAGGAGAGTGGAAATGAGGAGCACCTCATCATTTGCTGGCTATTTGGGAAAAGATGCCTTCGAGAGGAAGAAATTCACAGCCTCTGGTTGCCATATCACTTGAAGAGCAAAAACTGAGTTTAATGTTCAGGCTACTGGAGGGCATTTAGTGCTGCCCCACTGAATACCTATCCCTGCTCATTTAACAACATGGTGGTGCATATAGAGAAACGACCAAAAAATGAGAAGACACTACAAAACAGGACCTCTGATAAAGCCTGTTCTCCCACAAGAAGGGTTAGGTAAGAAAGAATCTGAATGAAAATACAAATCCTTTCCATGTCATGGACACAGTCTGTCCTTAATTAAAATCGCTCACATTCACTGCAACGCTGATGGAGCCTGAAGGACAAACAGGCTGCCCAGATGTGAATGGGTTAGGAGATTTAGAACACAGTTCTGATTGGGCATTTCCTAAATCCTGCTCTGAAGAACCCAGATGTGTCTACGGTGGGGATCGTTTCCCCCTTTGAAATATGAATATGAAACAGACTGCTGTATCACAGCAGTCTTGTACAAAGAATTTTGGAAGGGACAAAAGTGGACTTCATTTCAATTCACTTTACTCTAAATTTTACCTAAGCTCACGGTGCCAGATTTCTAAGATCAATATTTATTCATTCTGCTTTACTACATTATTAGACAGTAAACCCCTTGAGGGCATGCATAGACCCAGGCCTCAAGCACATTGCTCTATACACAAGAAGCACTTAAGTGTCCAATTAATAAAAAACTTCAAAGCAAACAATGGAAGAACCAGAGGCCTCAGCCTGAGCCAGGGACCAGGTAAGAAATGAAGATCTCAACCCAAAGGACAGAAACGGAGCCAGGCTTAGAGTGATGGTGAAGGACATGATTGTCCTGAAATGAGACTAGTTCAGAGGATGTTTGTGGCTCTACCGCCACAAACGGATTTTCCTTCAGGCATCACTTCCGTTCACACACTCCTTAGTGAAGCTTCCATTTGGGCCCTGTGTTGGCCACATAAATTCTCCGACATCTCAGAGGCCTGGCCTCCATCAGGAGCTGGCAACAGATACGCCATTTCCATGCAGCAAAGTGATGTGGGGTTAGTGAGTCAGAGCGAGGGAAGCGGGGTCTGACAAAAGGACCAAAGGACTTAAAGAGTTGTGGTTCTTCAAAACATTAGGACGGGAGCCTTCAATACATACTAATGTCCTATCAAACAAGATTCAAGGAGAAAATATCTCTCTCATAGGCTCCTTCTAGGGAAGAAGGGAACACATGGTGCATGGAGTAAATCCACAGTATCTCCAAACACCATGTGTACCATTACTTTCAACATCCTCCTCCACAAATCTTTGCCAGAATGGCCGATAAATACCCAACGGACAGGTTTTGAGGGTCATCTCCTCTCCCTTTCCCTTCCCTACTTCTGTCAGAGATGCTAACAAGCCATAAGATGGACAAGCAGCAATAGAAAAAAAAGAGAAGGTGAAAAAGTGAAGGATCGGGACCACATCCAAACCCTGGGCTAACTGGTTAACTATCTGCTCAAAATTTCTTGGACAGTTTTTATTTTAAGGCATTTTCCTTTATGTTGAGTTGAAGCTTAGAATTTGAGCTTGATTAGCACAAGGCTTGACAAATTTGTTTTGAATCTAGGAGAGTAAACAGCAAATTATAGGAACCAGAGAAAAATATCAGTGTTAAAGGAAAGAAAAAAAGGCAGGGTTGGGGAGGCTGTGGAGATAGAAGGGAGAGAGGGTAGAAGGAAAGCAATATGTTGCCACAAGACACTGATTTCTCAACATTATTCTAAGAACAAAATTAGGCTTGTGAGAAGACTCAAAGCCACAGCATGGCCTAGGGGATTGAGCCCAGGCCCAAGTCACAAGAGCTTGGACAAGTCATTTCTTTGAGACCCAGTTTCAGCTGGGTCTACTGGACTACTACATCTCATGGTACTGGTAAAGAAAGTGCTTTGTAAACTTGAAAGCATTATAAAAATGTGAAGTGTGATCCCAACTAACACTTGTATCATACTTCGAAGTTTTCAGAACCCTATCCATACATTACTTTATTTGGGCTTCACAACAACCGAGATTATCACCTTTATTTTACAGAGGAGGACTGAGGCTCACAGAGATTGTGGTTTTCCCTTGGTAACACAGCCAGCAAGTACCTCCGGTGCTCCTGGCTCCACCCACTCTGCCAGACAAGACACTCACTGCCCACAGGAAAGGCTCAGGGGGCCAATAAGCACACATAAAATACCCAGGGACTGGATGCCTGGTCGTGGGCCCATCTTCCTCCCTTCCCTCTCTGATCTGGAGCAGGTGTGTGGCCTGCGGAGGTTCCCTACTTACGTCTAAAGCTATGGAATGGGTCACTTGAGTAACTACAACAGCAACAACAAGGATAACGTCAAGATTTGCAAAGTGCTCTGCCTTTCCAGCTGGTGGCACAGCACAACTGCGCATGAGGTACATTCCAGCGGGCTGACCTAGTCCCTGAGCTCTTCTCTGGGGCAGGCAGGTGATGAAGTGGGAAACAGCATTTACCTGAACTCCACTGGTGGCGGTGGCAGGCTGTCGTCAGGGAAAGAAGGAGAGGGCGGAGAGATGGAGTCTGACTGGGGTGGAGGTGGGTAGCCACTTGTATCGACACTCTCGACAGAGCCAATGCTGCCATTCTGGTACACCAGGTTAGATGGATAACTAGAAAGAAACCCAACACCACAGAGGTCATTTTCAAAGTTCAAAATGTTCTATTTTTCCTTTCCCAAAAGGAAACTTCTAGATGACCTCCAGGTGGGCAGTATCAGGAAGACATTTTTAAACAGGAAAACTCAAGGGTCAAACCCAATGAAAATGATCTCCAAAGCACTACACCTCTACTTCTGCCTCAGAATGGAATGTAGTTCCATCATGCAACATGTGAGTCACAGACCGATGCTAGGAAACCCTTCTGAGTTCCACTACTCTCTAAACTGGAAGTCCAGGCAGGGAATCTTGCTGAGGTTTCATACACCTCCATACAGGGTCACGGATCTAGGGACTGGAAGGGAGCACAGAGGCCATCCAATCTCTCTTTCCCTTGGCAGTTGAGGGCCCTGAGGCACAGGGAAATTCAAGGCCTTGCCCCAAGGCACACTAGTGACTGGCATCAGAGGTGAGATTTGCATCTGAGCTCTGTGTGACTCCAGAGATAGTGTTCTTTCCACTGGACTTCCCTCAAGTACATACAGAAATTCCAGCTTTATCTACTGCCTCTGGATTTGAATGGTATTATTAAAAGCATTTCACAGCACCAGAGGATTGATTTTAGAGCTGGGAAGAACCTTAGGGAGATCATTTTGCCAGGGCCTTCAATTTACAGATGAAGAAATGGAAGACCAGGGAATGTTAGTGATTTAAGTGAGGCCACGCTGTTAGGAAACTCATTGTTTTCCATGCTGTGACCTGGGAGAGCTTGACCTAAGAGAGAGCAAGATGTAACAGAAAGAACACTGGACATAAAATGGAGAAGTAGGTTTGAATGCCTGCTCTGACATTTGGCAGACCCAGTACTTTGACATCTCCAAGCCCCAGACTTTCTCATTTGTAAAATGGGACAAATATCATTCATACTACCTACATTGGACAGTTATTGCAGAAAAGTGCTCTGTAAACCTGAATGCACAACACAGATGTGAATTATTTTATTATCTTATTTTGTTAAGCCCTCTACTTAAAGTGTTAAGTGAAATAGATGCCTAAGGCCTAAGGCCTGTCTTGTGGCTGAGGGCAAAAACTGAGCCGTGGAGGACAGCAAACACACAAAAATGTGACAGGCAAACAGCATAATTTTGTAGTCAGCAAACCTCTGAAATGATCAAAGGCCAAAGGAGGGTTTCCACTGGGAAACAGCAAAGAATGAACCTGAGCTGCTGAGAGGTAGTCAGATCCACATGCTTCCTGCCAGATCGCAAGTTAAATAAAATGAGTTGCCAATTAAAATAAGAACCTATTTGGGTTCGCTCAATGAAACACTGCCCATGTCCCTTAACACCAGGCCTCAGGTGAACTGGCTTTTGGAAATAAAATCAACTAGCTAGAGGCCCTAAGTCATCATTCATCTGCCCTGTCCTACCTCATCACCACCTCTAACTGCACAGCTGCCTGGGACTTGCCCAAGACACAGACTTGAAGAAGACAGAAAGAGGCCATCACCATCACAATGATCCAGCTCACACATCTTAGGTGTTACTGCAAAAGCAGATCCACAAAAGTATCACTGGGTTCAGCTGGCCAGGAGTCTGGGGTAGTGAGTAAGGAAGACAAGGTCCAAACTTCAGCCTGTCCTCACACTTCAATACTCTACGGTTTTGTGGGTATACAGGTTCTTTTTCCACAGAAGCAGGCAAACATCCCTTATCCACACCAGAGCAGAGAGTCAGGAGTTGCTGCGGCCAAAACCCCATCACCTTGTTGTGGTCAATGCTCAGGTAATGAGCCTGAATCTGGTTAGGCTGGTGTTCAGACATCATACATAATTCATTACTGTTCTCTGAAGTTTGGAAGGCTCTGCAGGAATTTGGAGCCCCAGTGGAATAACCTTAAATAACCAGGGGTCGGGTCACTTGGGCAGCTAGGTGACATAAGGGTGCTGGGCCTGGAATCTGGAAGACTCATCTTCCTGAGTTCAAATCCAGCCTCTGACACTGACAAGCTATGTGACCCAAAGCAAATCACCTCATCCTTTTTGCCTCAGTTTCACCATCTGTAAAATGAGCTGGAGAAGGAAATGGCGAATCACTCTTTCCCCACGGGAGTCATGAAAAGTTGGACACAACTGAAATGACTGAATGAACAACAACAGGTTGTTACTTAGGGACAATACGGAATGCTGTGCTAAAGGCCTCAAACCTTCTGGATGATGGGAAGCAGGAAGCAAACTCCCCTCTCCCTCGGTCAATAAATGACCGTATCTTGGGTGTGTATGCTTCCAGCCACTCACTTCACAGGATGCTTGCTAAGGGAACCAGCTGGAACCAGAAAATGAAATGGTCATTTTTACTGCAAGGTGGCAGCTGACTGTTGCTGTTCAGTCATGCCCAACTCATCATGACCTCATTTGCAGTTTTCCTGGCAAAGACACTGGAGTGATTCGCCATTTCCTTCTCCAGCTCATTTTACAGATGAGGGAACTGAGGCAAATGGAGTTAAATGACTTGCCCAAGGTCACAGAGTTAGTAAGTGCTTGGGACCACATTCAAACTCAGAAAGATGAGTCTTCCTGACACCAAGGTCAGTGCGCTATGCACTGGCGTCATCTAGCTGCCAATTTCCCCATAGGAAAATTTTTTCCTCTTACCATGCTTATCACTCTTTAAAACAAATCTCTTAATTTCAGGAAGAAAAATGTCAGAAGTGACAATTTTAAAACCCAAGGTTTCCAGAGCAGTCATCCCTAGAAGCGAGAACAACTCAAGCCTTTCCTTTTGTCACTCTGAGACACCCACTGGTATCAGGGGGTTCGGCTCTGTGACAGCCAGGGTGTGACACACGGAGATGAAAAACGGGAAGGACGCAATGCCTGAGCCTTCAAAGTCCCCAAGGTCAGAAACCTGACTTTCAACAGTGTGTGTGTGTGTGTGTGTGTGCACGTGTGCACATATGAATGTGTCTGCGGGCACAGCACACACACACACACACACACACACACACATGCACACACACACGCACACACACATATACACTTTGGTCCTGAGGAATGGGTCAGAACACTGTCCAAATTTCTGTAACAGGGACATTCGGTGTAAATCATGGAAGATTTACCTTCAGACCTTTCCCCCACCTCAGGGGTCAATACTCAGTCTCCTGCTCCCTCTCCCCAGTCAGACAAAGCCCAGCTCATGTTAGGTGGCAAGGTTCTCCACCTGCCCTGTTTGGCTGTAGCCCTCCCTTCCCCCTCACCAACTACCCAGCTCTGAGTCAAGGCAGGACCAGAGGGAGTCATCCTCAGAATCATGGATCTGCAAAGACACAAAGAGACCACTCTACGGGGTCTTTAGATGCCTCAGTGTCACTATGATCAGGGGACTTCTCCCTGGCAAGGCCACTATGGCAGTTAAATCAGTCCTCTCAGCAAGACTCCTTCTGCCACTCTATGATACCCAAAGTGGGGTTGGAGTCACCCTGTAAAATTTCACCAACACTCCAGGTCTTGGGGTTCACTCACCCTGAAGGCCCCAGTTTTTCTTTGGACTCCACAAATTCCTGTCCCATCTTCAGTTTCTCCCATTCTTCCTTACGGGTTTTGATTTTCCTTGGATTGACATTCCCTCTATTAGGATTATCTTTCTTCTCTTTCTGGAAAGAAAAAGCAAAGGAAAGCCCAGGACTTTAGAAGACTCCAGGTACTGGTGACATTTGCTGAGCCTCAGACCTACATCCATCTGTCTGGACAGCTAGCTACCTACCTACCTACATCCTCCACACACAACAGCATATAGACATAGATACACGTGTACAAAGTATATTGATGCCATAGAGGTTAGGGCATTTGCTGGATATCATGTTGCAGAAAGGCACTGGAACCAGGCACAAGAAACCTGGCTCTACCAACTCTGTAAAATGGGACTAATATTTGCACTCTCTACATGACATGAAAGTTATGAAAAAGATGCTTTATAAACATAGTGTTTATAAAGTGTCGAGTCCTAGAGAAATGTGGATATAATAATAAAAATAAAAACAAGTGTCTCAGGATTAACTGTGCCCCCAGAGCAGATGGGAAGAGACAAGGAGCAGGCCTGAAGCAGCTCCCTGGGGCTACGTAGGGGGCCGATCCCGTTGAACTCGCCAGAGGGTTCGTGCTCAAGCCTCCCAGCGATGTCATGAGGCTACTCAGCTCACCAACAACGGACAGTAAGGAGGGAGGGACAAGAACCAGCTTTGAGGATGACAGCGCCCTTCTCGGGAGTAAAGGGGTTAAGCTGCTCCTGTTGCACAGCAACAGTGGGGCCCTTGTGTTACTTTCACCTTGGATAAAGAAGCTACCAAAGTGAAGGTGAATGGGCCAGTCCAGGTTTCTGTGTCCAGCAGAGTCAGGAAAAACAACACTGTGAAGAAAGAAGTTCACTTCTAAAGACTCTGTCTGAATAAACTTGACTGTTAATAGTGTTGGGGGAAAAACCTCGTTAGAATGACTTGTATCTTCAAATGAATTGTGCTTGGTTAAAGCTGCACCTGGCCTGATCACTCCCTAATGGCTGCCTCCCCTGCACTCCCCTTACCCTGTGTTTCCTCTTCTCTTTCATGATGTCTTTAGTGTCCTGAAGCATCTTCTCCTTCCAAAGATCAAAGAAGTACGATGGGTCTGTGTAGAATTTGAGCGCTTCTTTGCCATCATCTCTGAGATAGAAATAAAGAGAAGTGACTGTCAGTGGACAGACTCCCAACCAAATCCAACATCCCCAACACTTCCAAGCTAAAGGCAACAAGAATGCTCACCTTGTATTCCTCTACCACTGGAGAACAGTCCTCTTTCTGTCACTTTTTATAGCTATTATCCTTACTTTCAAGGCCCAGTAACTGCCTAGAATCACTACTGGAGTTTTATCAAAAGCAACAACTTTGATTTTGACACATGAAAGTCAGGGTGATATACTGTATGGCAACAAGTGGTTGTGGATATCTCCTGTGACCTACCCAAGTGTGAGACCTACAGAGGAGAACTTGGTATCTCAGGAGACAAGGGAGACATAAACTACTCCCAGAATTCCCTAGGCCAGTCCATGTGGTTTCAACACACACAACCCCCATTCACTTCAATTTCATATGCCCAAGAGACAGGAAGTATGATGTACAACAAGTGAAACAACCCAGAATGACCTGAGGTCATCTAGTCCAACCCATATCAGAATGGGAATCCCCTCTATAACAATTCTATGAAGTATCTGACAGTCTGTTCCCTAAAATGTCCAGTCAAAAGGAACTCACTGCCTTCTGAAGCAGGCAATTCTAGTTTTGGACAGATCTCACTTTTAGGAAGTTTTTCCTTACCCAACGCTGAAATTGACTTCTCTATAACTTCCACTAATTGTTCCTCGTTCTGGCCCCAGGAGCCAGGCAGAACAAGTCTGACCCAGCCTTTTCCATAAGAGCCCCTCCGATACTCAGAAGCAGCTCTCTCACATCTCCTTCTAAGAGCTCTATTAAACATCTCGTTTCTTCACCCAGTCCTCACTAAGTAAAGCCTCTAGTCTCACTGATACTGTGGCCCCATCCTTTTCTATAATTGACCAGCATCCTTTTAGTCACCAAAAGGACAATAGGGGGAGTCACAACCAACCTCCTAACCACAAAATTTAACTACCAATTCTAGTGGCAAGTATGAAGATCTATGAAATGTCAATTACCAAATGTCCAAGTCTACATCATCTGTATTAAAACTTACACCTCAGGCTGCTCTCCCTTCCCCTAGCACACATTTGGGACCACTCTGCCCTGATGGTATGCATTTAAGTAATAGAAATCCATTCTACTATTAGCTTAGGTCAAAAAAGAAAAGGATATGCTTAACAATTAAGGGATGTCCAAAAAAGTGGACTGGGCTGCCTGTGGAGGGGATGGTTTTCCTGTATCGGGGGAATTTCAAGAGGCTACGTGATCACTTGTTACAGTGAGGATTCCTTTCAGGTAGGACACCAGATGATGCCACCTGAGGTTCCTTCTAACTCCATAACATTACCAGGGAAGAGAAAAGAAGCCTAAATACAGAACAAATTACAAACAATTACTTTTATATTTTTTGGTGTTTGGATTGGTCTTCTCTTAGACAACTATACTGTAATGGAAAAGAGCAGATGTGGCATCAGGAGACTTGAGTAGAATTCTAGTCTTGGGTCCGTGACTTATAACTCACCAGCTACAGTAGTCTGAGTGACCGTCTAACCTCTCCCTGCACTTCAGTTTCCACTTCCATAACCTGTAGGTGTAACAATATCCATCTTGCCAACTTTGGAAAGTTACTGAAAAGATCAAATGAAAGAAGTGCAAACTACAAAGCATTAAGTGTAAGTCTGGTAGACTCTATGTGTAAATAACAAAGAGTTGGCTAAAACTATGTAGAGTTGTGTATATTAAAAAGCAAAATCCCATTTTAAAAAGCTCTCTGGTGCGCCTCCTTTACCTAAACCCTTCAACAGTATACTGTGGCATCAAAAAGCAGGTAGCCCATCTGCCCCCCACACCCCTAACCCAACCAACTGGCTAATGGGAGCTTCGAGCCTAAACCAAAAGCAGTACATGATAACCTGAAGTAATCCTTTACTGTTTGAGAAACTATAATGTCCCTAACTCCAGGCTCCCTAAATCAGGCCAGTGTCCTTGAGTTTTACAAGTACATACACACACTGCTGCTTTGCAGTACATCCATGTCTCACAGAAGACATCTGCCTCCAGCTATCTGTAATTACTTTTTACCTGTTCAAAAGATATTTATGGATGTGGGCAAGATAAATATTCGCATTCTTCCCCCTGCTTCGGTGCCTTCCTGCAAGACGCCAACACTATGAGACCGATGGAAGGAAAGGGCTTTATGCTGCCTATAGAGCTGTCTTCCATTTCAAGTCCCACCCCAAAAAGCAGACACACTCAGAGGGGAAACTCTAGACAGGATGCTCAGAAACCAATCTGGCTGCACTTATTCCCTAGGTTCTAGCAGGCACTTCTCAGAGAACCCAGCAGTCAGCTCCTATAGCAGGACCCAATAAGTAGCTAACCATTTCCACAGGGTTGTTATGATAACAGGAAATTTTAAACCCCAAAGTGTAATGTAAATGGGAGGAGGCAGAGAAGGACGAGGACCCTCTTCAGGTGTGGCCCAAGACAGCTCTATCTTATTTGTACCTAAATCTACTTATCCTGAGGAGTACTAGAGTAAGATTTCAGCACTAAGCTAGAAAATGGAAGGCAGGAAGAGGTAGAGAGGTAACCTGGGCCTGAATCTTAGATCTGGCCCTTACAGCTGTGCAATCACAGGCAAGTCAGCTTTACCTCTCCAAGTCATAAAAGGGAATACTGATCATCTCTCCCAAAGCTGTGGGGAAGAAATGCTTTCTAAACTGTAAATGGTTAGGGACAGGGGTTGGCTCTTGAGATCTCACTGATTTGAGGAATTTCCTAGGACCAAATTTCTTGTAGGCTGGTCCCAGCTCTGCAGTTCATAGCTCTAGAAAGTCACCTGGGGCCCTTAAAGGTTAAGTGACTTGCCCAAGGTCACAAAGTCGACTTTCTACCCACTACTCCAGGCTGCTTCAACAAAGGATTAGATACCATAAAGTGCTATATAAATCCATGTTATTATTAGAAATTTTTAAAGTGAAACCACAAAAATGAGTAATTCTTATATAGCCAGCTTCAGTTCTAGATGCCTCTGGCTCCTCTCCAGTGGCGAGCAGTCTTTTGTTCTCTACAGCTAATCTAGTCCAGGAGACTAGATTCTCCATGGCTAACTCTTGGCTGCCACAAGGCTACTGATTAGGAAGCTGTTACCTGTATGAGGATAGATTGTTGAGGGGTGGAGGAGCATTACAAGTGTTATACGTTTCCAGGACAGGCACCGGGAGTGAGGCCCTGTCGAAAAGCTTCTGGTCTTGAGTGGTGGAGCTTTTGAAGGCCTTTCGGGTGTTAATCCCTTGCAGTGACACTGGGAGAAAATGAGAGGAAGGCATTAGAAAATGGAAGAACTCCAGTGAAGCAAACACCGACTGAGTCACGCCAGTCACTGAAGACCAAGCTGTTACATTTCTTTGCAGCAGCTGATTAGAGCCAGGTTCTTCTTCCCTGGCCCTCCGGGGAAACCCCACAAGGCTGTCTGCAGCCCAGCCATTTCACAACTGAACAGAACGAGACAACACAGAGGTCTGCAACATGGCTGGCTCCAGGAGCATCTTCCTCAGGAGTCACTCCATTAGAACCTGCAAAGTCTCTTTACAGAAGTGGATCATGGGGAGAAGTGGATGGGGCAGGGAGGTGGGATCTGTTGAACTAAAGACGTCTCAGCACCCCTGCCTGGCCAGTGCCATTTCAAAATAAAATGCCACAGATTTTTGGAACCTTCCCCCTCCTCCTTTCTAGAAATCAGAAAAAGAAAAAGCTTGGCATGGCACTCCTCAGCTGGGCACGTAAGTGCTGAGCTCAGCTTCCTTACCTTCTTCCTCCTTGGGATCCAGCTGAGTGACTTTAACTTGTAGGCGGTCAACCCTCTCAGCTAGAGAGCTCATCCGGAAGGCAAAGGTATTTGCCTGGGTAAAGATCTCTCCAAAAATGTCTTCTGCAAATTTACCTAGAAACAGCAGAGGAATCAGGTTACAAATGAACAAGTCATTCTCCATGTATCTATCTATTACAATGCTGCCTGCCACTGCCTACGAAGGCTAGCCAGTGTAGACTGAGATCACCCCCACTGCGTGGGCAGCAAGCAGATGTTCTAAAACTAATGGAGCCTTCTGGGCAATCTCTAAGTCATAAAACTCAAAGCAAACTGGAGAAACTCTAAAGAATTAAGAGAATGGAAAGAGTTGACACTGAAAGTCCTGAGAGCCAATTGCACGCCTGCACATTCTATTTGACTCTTACTACCTTGTTGGTGCTACTGAAAGGAAAGTTTGGTGAAGACAGTTATCAAGAGGTCCTCTTGCTGGAGCTTACAGCTAGTACGCAAAACTGGAAGTAGCTTGCTCAATAACCCTAGAGCCAAGAGTGTATATACCAACGCAATCCAATGTACAACTTCCCCTAATCGGTGAAATTTGGATTTTATAATTTAGCATGCTGCAGAGCATTCCTTCAAATCTGCATCCCAATGAATAAAAGCTGGTATGTTCCCTGAAAAACAGCATACCAGTGATCAATCTCTGTTTTTTTTTTCTCCCTCTTAAAAAGAAACAGGCTTCCTTCCTTTAAACCTTGGACCTAAGAAGAGCCTGAAACCAGAGAAACAAAATAGCACTTTAATGCTGCCTCCATCCTGTCACTCCAAGTCTCTCTCTCTGTCACACACACACACACACACACACACACACACACAATACACACATGCGTGCACCCCCTTATTAAGAATGAGAAGTCATGGAGAAAAATGGTGATGTCTTTTAAACATATTACTCAAGCAACATCCAAGGGTAAGGCAGGAATAAAAGTGACCAGAAACAAAGGAAGAGTGATAATTACTTTGATGACTGTCCAAAGTATAAGCTCCAGATCTTAGCTTTTAAATGATATTTTACGCAAGTTCAAAATCCAGCAGAAAAATTAGTCAAAAAGGAGCTGAACTACATAGAGTGAACTCACTTTGCCTATATAACTTCAAGATAAGAAGATTAACCAAGCACAAGTTCAGAATTGCTGGGGAACTCAACTCAACAAAGGGTTTCTAACTTCGCAAGGAGCAAGTTCTTGCATCCTGAGTAGTCTGGGGGTCTAAACAACCATGGCAAGCTGCCAGGCTCAAAGATCTCAAATCAGGCTAACAGTCGGCGTTTTGGCAAAGCAAACTGCGGAGTGAAGGACTGTGCCTGATCCCTGTCTAGAAAACGGCTAAGTTCCATGAAATCCACATTGTATGGACTCCTTCAGGCAATGGGAAATTGTAATTAGAAGGCTAAAACACAGAGATGAGCAACTGTATGAAAAATAGTTTAGGACCATAGCTGCTACCCATACAACTTCAAAAAAGAAAAAATTTAAAAACCAGAACAAAAAACCCAAACCCCTCCAACCTGAACCACTGGGACCCCAAGGCCTGTGTGCTAACCAGCTGAGCTCATTGCCTCCTGGTGGGTCTCCCAGTTTCAAGGCTTTGCCCACTCCAGTTCACCTATTACTGGGAGATCAAGTAGGTCTGACTTATTCAGTAAGTCCCAGCACTACCCTATCTCTGCCAGGATCAAACACATAATCCTTCATAACGCCCCCTTCTCGACACTCCTCTAATCACCTTCCACCTTCCTATACCACATGAACTCTGAGACCCAGTGACACATCTCTCTGCTGCTCCTATCTCCCAATTCTGGCTGCCCTCTGTGCTGGGGATTCTCCTTCTCCCAACCTCCATCTTCTGGCCTCCCAAGCAGCAAGTCCCAGCTAAAATATCTCCTTCTCCAGGAAGCCTTTCCTGAGTACTCTTACTGCCAGTGCCTTCCTTTTACGGATGATCTCCAAATTATCTTGTCTCTAGTTTGTTTGTACAGAATTGTTGGCAAGCTATTTCCCCCGTTAGACTGCAAACTCCTGGAGTGGGGGCCTCTCTTCGGCCTTTATTTGTGTCCCTGGTGTTTAGTAGTGTACATGGTAGGTGCTTAATAAATGTTTCCTGACTTCTTGAACCAATATGAGCTATCAGGTTAGCTAGGATTTTCCTGCTCTTGAAAAGGAAAAAGTGGTTGGGGTTTGGGAAGATGGTAGAGGAGGAAGAGAATACTACTGTATCATTATAGCATTTACATCTAAGACTAATACAGAAGGTAAAGCCTGGCAGAGAATTAGAATCAGAATCAGAATCCTTAGGTCACACAATATTGGCATGTCTGGGATGAAAGTAAAATATGAAGGACCTAAGGCTTGAGAGTTTTCAAATGTAACTCCAACTACCAATTTAACTCTCAAGAGCCAACTTTCAAAAACAAAATGCTGATACTTGGTAAATGAAGAGAAAACCAAAATTAGCAATTCATTCATTCATTCAGTGATCAGAATAGATGGTTCAATCAGCCCTATGCCAAACATCATATCTGAGTCTCCTACAGTTGACAGTATCCTACAATACTTAAAGGATACTGGGTTTTGCCATAAGTCCAATTTCATCAGGATTTGTCCTGGGTCCTAACTAGCCAATAAGCTAACAAAGATGCATTAAAGAAAAGTAGCCACAACTACCATAATTATTCAAAATAGTGCAACCAACTATAAAGACTGCGGATCATACCACACCAATGGGGCAAACAGTGGGTCCTGTGGGTCAGCTACAGAAGCCAGATTATGGAATTTGGAGTCCTGTTCTTTAATAGTTAACCCAATTAAAATTTCTCTATCAGATGCAGCAGATCTCATTAGAGTGCAGTGCTTAGTGAGGCCAAACTCATGGATTTGATTCTCGTGTAGGCCATTTAGCTTCACAGTGAAGAAAAACACTACTCAGGGCCAAGACTATATCCTTTGCCTGGCCAAGTCTCATAAATGCATACTGCTGGTCACAAGGGGGAGGGGGCGAGCAAGTAAGGATGGCTCTGTGTAACCCAGCCATCCCCACACCAATGGGAAAACAAATGCAAAGCACATGTGGTATTTGCTTTCAGCCGAGCAGCCTAGTGCAGTGAAATGAGCAAGAGGCCAGGGATCAGGAAGCCAGTATTTGTGGGCCAGTTCTGCCTCTTACACACTGGATGACTTGGGACAAGTCACAACCTCTCAGGGGCTCTATATCCTCCTCTGCAAATGAGATTGGACCAGATGGTCTCAAAGGTTTCTTCAAGGTATAATATTCTATTATTCCAAGTGAGAGTCACATATCTCATTGCTCACCAGGGTAGCCCACACGGAGCAAGGTCATCAGCAGACAGCAGGACACATCGGAGCCACATTGTAACAAGGGCCAAGCCCAGGTTTTCCAATTCCCCGAGTTCAGTATTTGTTTGGCCTTCTCAGTGCTATGATGCCTTTAAGACCAGGTAAAGCTCTCGGCTACTTTAGAGCATGCTCCTCTTTATAAGTATTTTGTACCTCCTGGCAATGTTCCTTTGTATAAAGCAAGGAGTCCAGGTTTCGTATCTTTCCTAGGCCCCACCCATAGTTTCCTAAGCCCTCCACCAACTGAAATCACCCCTGGGTGAGATGACAGCTTAGGAATCTCAGAGCTCATAGATTGCCAGACCACAGAGCAGGGTCTCCGCAGCCAGCTGCTCTGAAGGCAGGACCTCTTACTATCAGGGGGAGCACAGGTTTTACTAATATTCCAGTCCCTCACCCATGGTCCTGATGCAGTGGGAGGAGTATCTGCAATGATTCAGGAAGATGGTTTGCTAGGAGAGATGACCAAAATGGCATTTCAGCTGAGGTGTTCATGGGAGCAGTAGTGGCACCAGACAACGGCAAAGCCTATCGAAACACTTGCCACTCCCAGATCATGGTATCAAGCAAAGAGCAGATTCAGAATGAAATCTGAATCATATGTATGCATGCATGCTTCCACCCCAACCAAGGCAAGATTCATTCAATTCTGCCAATTAAGAAAATGAAATAAAGTGACAGCCAAGGTGGTTTTCCCTTTGACAGCGGACTAGCTGTAGTTACAATCTGCATTACCACATACAGCTTGCAAAACTCTTTAACACTCCCCAGAGACTGCCAAAGTAATTTGTACCCTTAACTTTCAGACCTTAGGGCCTATGACACAGGGTGGCTGAGACAGGTCAAATCTGTGTGTAAGAGAGGGAGGGGAGAGGAGAGAAGAAAAGAGTGAGAGAGAAAGAAGAGAGAGCCATTGAGATTGCACAAGCCAGTACACAAGCTGACTTTCTACCTCAGTGAAAGCGAGGGGAAGGGAAACAAAGAGATGAGGACGATGGGAACATCTGAGGCTTCGATAGAGTCAGGCTCCATCAAACAGCTCTTGCAATCCCAGGCACACTCTCCGACCCAAGATGCCACTCTGTGAACCTCCCACTTTCTACACAGAATTCTGCTCTGTCATTCCATCTGCAATCCTGCTGCAGCCCTTCCTACCACCCTGCCCACGGATGTCTTCTGAAGCAGGTGGGGTGATGAGGGTTGGGGAGAGGGGGGAGGCAGGAAAAAGAAGGGAAGGGGGTGGCACTGAAGAGAGGACTGAAAGGAAGAAATCTGTACTCAAAAGGAACTCTCTTTTGGGGGGAAAATAAATAAATATATATTTGCATTACCTAGGGAAGGCAGATGGGGGAGAAATAGGAACACAGGAGGAAAAGGGAACTAAATAAAGAGCACCAACGACCCCTGAGGGCAGAGCGCAGGCTCTCTGCGGCACTCACTCAGGCTGCCCAGCTGTCGAATGACATTTGCCAGGGTGATGTTGGTCTTGCATTCCAGCTCACTTGTAACGCTAGGCAACGTCTGACGGCACAGGTGCCTTGGCTCAATGTTCCTCGTTACTAACGGCATGGTGGACCTGCTTCAGGCAATGTTCTGAATGATGAAAAACAACCTAAAAAAGAAATAACAGGAAAGTATTACTCAACCACAAATTCCAGGCACACTAGGGTTGTGTGATATTTTTTTCCTTTGCTCTGATCTGAAACAGCTTATAGAATCCTTCCTTCCCTGACCCATCTTTTAAAAAGCAGATTCCATTTCTATATTTGAAAGGAAGGGAAGGAAAGGAGAGTAAGATTTAGCTGTTATATAGGCTTACTGGTACATATAGGCAGCAATGGAAACCTACCCACCTTAGAGAAACAAGAATTTCCCTGGCCAAATATTGTCTCAGCAGGCAAGGAGAGGGTAGGATTTGAGAAAAGCCCATTCAGCAGGCACTGGACAGCATAGACGCCATCCTTGCAGGGATGGTAACGAGGACAGATTAGATTCCAGGCCACCAACCGTACAGGATCAAAAAAGGGCTTCTGTCATCTGTACCTCCATGATGAATCAAGCTGCCAATAGTGATTTTTCCCTTCCACTGATACACGTCAGGACATAACCTTTCCAGTTCTTCCTTGATGGGTGACTGTTAAATGTGCAACTAAGTACTTGCTGCCAGAATCTACTAACACCACTAAAGTTTAGTCTGTAAATTGACAGAATGAAAGAACGTCAAAGAAAATTCGCCTGTTCAATATGCCAAACACAACGTTGTGCAAAATGTGCTGTGATATTCCCAACCCTGCCCTCCCCGCCTTCTACCCCAATATCTCTTCTCCTCCCTCCAGTCTAGGCACAATACACCTGGGCTAAAAAGCTCGAGACAGCGGGAAGCATCTCCTGCCAATGCGGAAACCTTCCAGTGACTGTTTCTTATCCTGTTGGATGAGTCCCTTTCCCTAGGAAATCCCCTCCTCCCCCCCAGAGCCATTGTTTTAGACTTCATCTACCAAGTTCCTAGCTTTACAAGGGTAGGAGGGAGCTTTATTCTGAACCAAAAGGATTTGACTTACAGTCAAGTTACAATGGCCAGGTCCTATTTTCAAATTCTATAAAACTGATGAAATCTAACACTGTCTAATGGCCTTTGTACTACAGAAATGGTAAAACGTCAGGGCAAACAGCAGCTTATCCAAGTTCCCACTGCTAGGATTCCTCTAAAAGGCAAAGGCACAGGCTTACTTACACAAAAAGCCTTAAAACAGAGACAGAACACTAATTCAATCACCAAAAGATTGGCCCCAGCTACAAAATGCTTAAACCAAGTTGATCATCATAGATCTGAAAAGCTAACCAAGATACCGACTCAGAAAAAGTAAAATGAAGCCCTCTAGGCTCAAAGGGGGAACAGTATCCTTTGGAACAGACTGCTCCTTGTTATGGACATTCTGATCTGCTCTGAGTAAAAATAAAACAGGAAGCCAACAGCTTGGGGAACAAGATTTCCTGTCACCAACAGCAACAGCTCAAGAACCAAGAGAATCAGCTGCTTGCTCATAACTTTGAACCTCCCTTTAATAGTCATTTCATGGCAGCTGGGCCTATCTTTGGGGTGCAGAGGTGTTTCCTGAATGTTGTTCTACTATGTAAGTAAATAACTTCCATTCTGCTCCTCTGCTAAGTTCCTCTCCAAACCAGGGCCCTTTCTTACTGGAATCCTAGAATTCTCCCTTTAGTTGATTTCTTCCACCCTTTCACTTCCTTGAACCACCATGACCCAGGGAATGTGAAGGTCACCAGCTTTCCATAACTAAATAATTAGATGAGAACTGAAAATGGGAATCCAATAAAAACATGCAAAAACCATAAAGCACCATCTCAATGTCATTACTGGTAGAAGAGAAGGGGAACCTTAAAGACTTATGTGAACAGATGCTGAGTGAAGTAAGCAGAACCGGGACAACACTGTACACAGGAGCAGCCACACTGTTCGAGGACTGACTTTGAGGGACTGAGCTCTTCTCAGCAACGCAAGGACCTGAAACAACTCCAAAAGACTCACGATGGAGAATGCTCTCCACATCCAGATACAGAACTCTGGAGTCTGAATGCAGACAGGAAGAGACTATCTGCTCTCCTCTTGTTTTCTGTTTCTTCTTTTTCGTGGTTCCTCCCACTGGGTCTAACCCTTCCTTACAACATGACTGATGCCAGATCGCCTGCTGTCTTGGAAAGGAGAGAGGGGAGTGGGGGGAGAACTGGGAACTCAAAATCTTATGAAAGTGAATGCTGAAAACTAAAAATAAATAAATCTATATATTTTTTTAAAAAGAAGAGAAGGGAGACACAAATTAAAGCCTCTTTGGGTCCCATATACTGCTACCTGGGGGCTTCCATGCCCTCAAACTTCTAACTTTTCCGGTAGAACCAGAAATGCAAGGGTGGACCAGGATAACTCAGTCACCGCTGGAAGCCACATCAGTGTGTCACTTGAGAAGCTGTCCTAGCCTCTCCCAATGGCCCAGGCCGCCTGGAAATTCTGGGAGTGTGGTAAAGATGAGCATGGCCACTGGCACCGCATTCATTCCAGACTGTCTGGGCAAATGTCTGATGGGCAGCAACTTTGAAGCACCAGGCAATGTGGCACAAACACTTTACTATGATCTGTTCTGTTACCTACCCAAAGTACAGAAACTCAAATATGGTAAATTGTCTGCATGAGTATTCTTTCATTCAGGGAGACCTGGACTGTGGAATTATTATAAACTAGACTGCTAGCCTGCCCATTACCAATTTTCAACCCACTCCCCACAAAAATCAGCCTTCTTGACATGGAAATGTCATATGACATGTGCATGGGGAATTAAAATATTTTCATTTTCACTTAAGTAAAACAAATACTTCTCTAAGGAAAATTCCCTTGCAAAACAAAAATTAAGCTGTGTATTCCCAAAGTCAAACAGTAATGACTACGGTTTTTTGTGCTGTTTTATATTATCCATGTCTGCTATGTCTGATATTAACCCCTCCTGGATCAGGGGCCCATGTATGGAATGACTAACAACTATACCAACAAAAATCCAGGCCACATATCCCAACCTCCAGGTGATGTTCACAGGACCTGGACTGCGGCACAGATAAACATAACTAAGTTTGGTGCGGAGAAGCTTTGGGATATTTGCTGTCTGATATAACAGCAAGAAGAGCGTACTGGGAACCAGGGAGCCCAGGCAGAGTCACAGAATGTGAGAGCTGAAAAGGAGGTGAGACTACATCATTCCTGCTCCGCAAACACAGATGTAAGGCCCTGGCCAAGTTACATGCGCCTCCTAGACGTCAACTTCCCTACTCACCAACCACCAGTCAATAAATACCAATTCATCACCTCCTCTGCATGTGCCAGTATACTCAAAGTGCTGGGGATCACCTAGGGACTGACCCAAGGAAGATACACCACATAAGGGAATAAAAGAATGTTGACAAAGACAATAAATATGAGGGAACTGGAGAACGCACCAACAAGATGGTCAATCAGGAAGGCAGGCCTCCACACCAAGGTCCTTCTGACACTTGATCTAGGTTCCTTGCCTTCTCTGGCCTCTCTTTACACAGCTGCTGCCCAAGTACCGCTGCTGAACATAGGTCTCTGAACCTCTTACTACCCAACTGTACTTCCCCATGAGATAACGGGATACAAACTGGGTTCAATATAAACTCTGGCATTTAAGGCCTCTGTGGTTCATCTCTACCTCCCTTTTTAACCATACCTACCATAATCCTTTGCATACATCTGAACTGTATCTTATCCCCTCCAATTCTGCCTGTGGATATCCTTCTCCTTCATCCAGGTGTTGGCAGGTCCTACCTCTTCCTGACCTCACCAGCTAGAATTCGGATCTCCTGTTCTTGAATCAATTAAGCCACTGGGTTTGACCTCTCAGGCACTTAGTCATTTTCTATTTAGACAAGTTATTTGCAGGTATAGTTCATTGTTTTATTTAACCGTGAACTTTTTGAGGGCAGTTACTCTCTCTCACCCTGTATTCCCAAGGCCTTAAAGATGGTATGAATTTGATAAGTGCTGGATGAATTCAAATTTAAGACCTTTTTTTTCTTCTGTGCACCCAAGCTATCACCTCCTGACATGGCCTACCTACACTTTAAAACCAAGCTGAAGGTGACCAGGACCTGTAGGGGACCCAAAGGGTACAAGGGGCCTTCTAGAAAAGGCCCAGAGTTGTTCGCTGCTGCTTTTTAACCCCTCCCTCAGGAGCATCAGAACCCTGAAAGGATTTTCCCAAGGAAATTCTGACTTTTTTTGACCAGTTCTACACCCTCCATTACAGACACAAATACTTTTCCCACCTTTCCAATTTCTTGGCTATTTTCTGCCTAAATACACAGCAGGAAAATGCTGGAAACCAAAGACATCCTGGCCTGCCCAGTCTTCATCTGAACTAGCTCCAGAGCCCTCTGGGTCATGACGGAGCACTGGAGCCTGGGCTGTGCTTGTAGGCATAGAGAGATGCCTGATATATCCCTGAAGTCTTATAACGCTATAGCTTGACACTGAGCCTAAGCCCTAAGTCACCTGATGGGAGACACCCTGAGAATTCAAGATCTCTGGCCCTATTCAGGTGAGGTGTCAAGGCAGCTTTGGTTGTTTGACTGATTCCCCAGGCAAGCTCTGCCCTGGCCCAAGACACTGAAGACAGTCAGGAAAGGGGGGATGGGGACTGCTATCTCCAGTCCAAACTCTGAATTCTTATTATTGTCAGGGAAAAGGATAAGTACCTGATCATTCCTGGAAGGGTGTCTTTCTCTAAGTCATTTACCTAAGAAAATAAAGCTTCCTTGAACCAAGGTCAGGTCATCCCTGATGATACCCGCAGATTTCAACAGCAACACTGCCTAAATAGCAAGGAACTTAGAGCTACAGCAACAATCACCACCACAGCTTAACCTCCAGTAGCATTTCCCCTTTGAAATGCAGTCCAAAAATGCTGATAAGCAATGGCAGGGGATGGGGTAAATGTGGAGGTTTTTGTATGTGTGGCAGTTAGGACTTCTGCATTCTCCCTATGCTACAGACGACAACATTATGGGCAAGGGTAGGTGAGAAAGGGGGTTTGTTTATAAGCCTGGTTTTTCTTTTGGTAGACTTTTCATTTATATTTAGTAGAGAGATATTGCATTTAATCAAGCAAGGGGAATCATAAATAGCTATAGGAATTTAAACTAAACTGTTCCTCCCTCCCTCTCATTTAAGTCAAAGAGGGTGGGCACTCAAGCTTACAATAATTGAGTCTGGCTATTGAAATGTTTAAAGAAAGATGAATTTACTGTGGCATGCAGTCTTCACTACCAGGCAGCAACCACAGGCAGGAATGCCTCATTATAGGCTTAAGCACCCACCCACTTCCTGTTGAGATGCCGGGTGGGGCTGAATATACAAATATAACCAGTCTCTTTCTCCAAAAACACATAACAAAGAGTTACTGACAAATCAGTTTAGGTCACAACACAAATGTCCCAGAAGAGCATGCAAGACAGAAGTAGAATTCCTGGGATGGATTTTACAAACAAAGAAGATAACTGACTGGGGCAACTAGAGGAGAAGCTTATTTGAGATTTAAAACCAATCCTTCTCCTCCCAGGCTCCACTGGGCTACGGAGATCCAGGTTATGCTAGTAGCTTTGGGAAGTCATGCTACCCTGGAGTGACCTTGGGACTAGTGGCCAGATAGCATTCATCTGAAAACCAGCTTGCCATCAAACACTGGCCACTGGGTGAAATTTTAGAGCTACAACAACCAATGAGGACATTTGCTAAGGCACCCAGGAGTTTCAGTCTCTATTGGTGGAGGTAACATGTGCACCAATGAATACACATATTCTTTAAGTACTGAATGAGTATCTAATATTTGTGCCTGAAGCTCCAGTTAAATTGTAAGCTGCATGAGAGCAAGGATTCTATCATGTCCTTCCTGAAAAGTAAGTTTATCTCAGTGCTTGATATACTGCTGTACACACAGCAGATACTTGAATGTTTGTCAAACTTTCCAATTTCAGAAAAAGAATCACAGAAACTAGGGGTCTACCATCCCTCTCTACCCCCGCCCCAACTCTAGTTGCTTTCTTTTTGGAGCAATAGCACAGTAGCCTTCTTAATCTATTGTTACACTATCATACTGCTTCAATTCACTATTAAGCAGGAGATACTCATACCTGTAGCATCTATAATTTGTTCTTTTTCTTTTAAGCAAAACCACCTTTTTATTTCCACTCTATCACTCGTCAGCCTCTAACATTAACTTTATTCAAAGCTAAAAATCTGAGACTCATTCCTGTGTTCAAAATTAGCTTCTTCTAATACTGACTTCTCTGTAAGGTCTGCTTCAAACATGGCCAAAACTAGTCTTTCCTTTTTTACCAGAACTGAGCTTTTTTATAAAGAAGAGAGCACAGGAGACTAGAACTTGGAGGCTTGAACCCTCTTTGCCAGCAGAAAGCTCAGGGAAGCAAGGAAGGCAGGGTAGAAGAAACCAATTTATTCACAGAATCACAAGAATTGGAAGTTACCTACAAGATCATCTAGTTCAATTCTTATCCAAACAAGCACCTGCCCCACTCCTGTGTTTGGGATGCTCTTTCAGGCACTGGGGTACAACAGAACATGTAGGGAAGGGAAGGGTACCTGCTCTGTGACAGAAACTATTCTGAGCACTTTACAACCACTATCTCATTTGATCCTCATAATGACCTCTAAGGTAGGCGATATTATGATCCTCTTTCTACAGGTGAGGGCACTGAGGCAAAAAGAGGTTATGGCTTGCCCAGGGTCACACAGCTAGTAAGCATCTGAGGCTGGATTTGAGCTCAGGCCCTCCTGATTCCAGGCTCAGCACTGTGTCACCTAGCTACCCAACAAAAACAGCAGCAGAAGCAGATAACATTCATTTAGTATCTAGTATATGATAGGTACTGTGTTAAGTAAGCACTGTACAAATATCATCTGACCTCACAGGGTTTACAGTCTAGTAGGAGAAACAAGGCACACAGATGAACTGCAATATGCATTACTACCTGGAAACTCCATCAGAAAATTACAAAACAAAGGGCTGTAAGTGGTCATCCAGTCACAGCTTAAAGACCTTTACTACTTCCAAAGCAGCCCATTTGACTTTGGATTTACTCTTAGCCTACTTTTTGAAGTAGAAGGTGTATTAATTAGGCAGGCTCTCAAGCCCAGACCCGGGTCTGCAGGGGGAAAAGGAGTGGAGATGATCCTCCCTTGTCTCCTCATTTCTCTCCTCTCTTTGCCTCTGCTTGCTTTGCTGAGGTAGATCCCCTTGCCACCAAGCCCTAATAATCCCTGATACCCTCATCATCTCTCTGCAGATCTCTCAGATCTACCTACTCAGCTCTAACTTCTTTGTTGACCTCCAAACTTACATCTCAAAATGCTTATTTAAACGTCTCAAACTGGACATTTTATAGACAAGTCAAACTCAACATATCCAAAACCAGAACTCATTATCTTTCCCCTTAAACTCTCCCCAGTTCTGAACTTTCACATTCCTGTCAAGGGCCATATCATTTTTCCTGACATCCAAGTGTCACCTTGCAGCCTAGGAGTCATCCTCAACCTTCACTTTCTCATCTCCCACATCCAAGCTGTTGCCAAGTACTGTTGATTTTACCTTTGTAACCTATCTCCAATACACACTGTCTTCTCCTCTTAACATTGCCACCATGCTGGCACAAGCCCTCAATACTTCATACTTGGATTACTGCAATAACTGCTGGTGGATCTGCCTGCTTCGAATTTCAACCCACTCTAGTCCATCCTCCATTCAGCTGTCAAAGTGATCTTCCTCAAGTGCAAATCTGACCACAGCACCAATATTCAATCAACATCAGTGGCTCCCTATCATCTCCAGGACCCAGTGTAAAATCCTGTTTGGCATTCAAAGTCCTTCCAAATCTGTTCCCCGCTTTACCTTCCTACTCTTCTTTTAGCTTACTCCACTCCATCCCCTGTGCTCCAGGGACCCACGCCTGGAGTACTCTCCCCCTCTTCATCACCAACCCCTGGCTTTCTTCAAGTCCCAGCGAAATTTTACTTTCTATGAGAAATTCTTCTGATCTCCCTTAATGCCAGTACCTTCCTCCAATTCATCCCATTTTTAAATGTATCTTGTTTGTACACAGTTATTTGCATGCTGTCTCCCTCATGAGACCGTGAGCTCCTTGACAACAAGAATTGGTTTTTGCCCTTCTTTATATCTCCAGTGCCTGGCACATAAGTAGGTGCTTAATAAATGCTTATTAACATTATTGATCCTGCTTCTCATTAGTTCAAAAGTATAGTTGGCTACAGTATCCAGAAATATCTTGTGAAACCAAGTTCATTTATGAAAGCACTGAGTCTTTAAGAAAAATTTCTTCATATAAAATTGTATATTCCCATCTTGACTAAAATACCCTGTAGGGATCTGCAAAATATTATTCATAATAATAATAACAATTCTTATGTTTACACTATATTTGTACAATTAAGTGATTAATCACAACACCTCAAAAGACTTGCGTTTTTAGTTTAGATAATTTCATGAGTTGTGCCCCCCAGATTGATTTCCTAGTGGTCAATCTTCTGCTAATGAGCTCAGACCTGACCCAGGAAGCCTTCCCAGGCTGGGGGTTAGCAGGCAACCAGAGCTTCTGTCCCCATTAGCATATCTCTGAAAACTCTAGTCACTACAATGAGGTAGGTACTAGAAGAAAACCAGCAACAGCCACACATTTATACGACTCCTTAAAGTTTACAAAGCATCCTGCTCAACAACAACCCTGTGAAATAGACAATTCAAATTTTAAACTGAAACTGGTAACATTATCATTGATACAACTAGGATTTGGACTAGATGATCTCTCTATTCCATTCCAGTCCTAATGTTTTGTATTTTACTTTTACCCAGAGAGTCAACTACATTTTACCTGCCCAAAACTATCAATAAATTTCTTGTAAATTCCAAATAAAATTATGTGGTTCCAGTAACTTCAAACTACCTAAGCCTTTCTACTTTTCTCTCTACCTGATCGAATATAAACTTAGAAGTCTGGTTCTACTCGTAAATGCAAAAACTCTACCCCCAATCCCCATTAGTGTTCACCTACTCTTACTATCTTACCCTTGGGAAGCTAGGTGGCACAGCAGAATTCTGAGTCTAGAGTCAGGAGGGCTCAAATCTGGTCTCAAACATTTACTAGCTGGATGACCCTGGGTAAGTCACTTAACCCTGTTTGCTTCAGTTTCCACATCTCTAAAACAGAGAAGGAAATGGCAAACCATACCAAGAAAACCCCAAATGGGGTCACAAAGAATAAGACATGACTAAACAACAACTGTCCTACCCTTTCAGCTAATACTTAAGAGTACTGAATTACCCAGTCTGGAATCATTAAGACTACCTGGGGAGTCTAAAAGGGAAAAACTTGTCCAGACTACCTATGTGACAGTTCCTTTCTGAGTCACCGAAAGTCTTTCAATAATGTACTCAAATACCAATAAACCACCGCTCAGTTTCAAATACAACCTTCCATGTCTCTAGCTAATGCCAAAAGGGACTGGTCACCAGGCTGTTCTTGATGACTAAAAATTCTGGACTGCCTAAAGGAAGTAATTCAGGCTAAGTGTTCTCAGATGAACAAGGAGTCATTAACCCAGCACTATATGCACATACCCGGACTGGGGTTCATGAAAAAGTTGCTGATTCTACTTGATTCCCTTTACTGGGAATGGAGCTCCGGTCTTCTTTTGCTGCATACTGTAATAGGTAGATATTAGATACTGGTCAAGAGCTAAGCTTTTCATGGACAAGCCAATGGAGTACCCACTGGTGGCTCAAATACAGTGGCAGAGGAAGGAAGGAAGGAAGGAAGGAAGGAAGGAAGGAAGGAAGGAAGGAAGGAAGGAAGGAAGGAAGGAAGGAAGGAAGGAAGGAAGGGAGGGAGGGAGGGAGGGAGGGAGGGAGGGAGGGAGGGAGGGAGGGAGGGAGGGAGGGAATCAGAACCGAAATTCCCATCAAGCCACTGAGTAAGTCTCATTTCATCCTGCCAACAGTCTAACTGTTCCTTTTAATCTCTATGATGTCTTCACATTTCAAGTTTCTCTCTGCAGTATCTGTTCCCTCCCTGGGCTAGAAAGGCCAAAAAAGAACCCGACTTTACAAAACTGCAAAAGGCCAGGGAAAAAAAATAGGTTGCAGAGCAACAACAAAAAAGAAAATTCAGCAGAATGTTTTGCTGACAGCTCAGGGCAATATACAAACACACCGTGTGGTCATTGAGCAGTCAGAAGCAGCAATCTGAGATGTGAACTCCATACACCAACCAAAGTAAGAAGAGAGACCCAGCAATCACAACTTTATCCAAGCAACCGAGAGTGAGATTAGAGAGCAAACTGCCTTGCAATTCCACAACTTCTAGTCTATTCTACCAGCCATAACAAAGATCCATTCCTGAAACCATGTTCTCCTACTCATTGGTCACTGGTGACCAAGCCCACCAGCAACTGAGGAAGCGTCTCTAGCAAAGAGCAGCTATGCAGATGTTCCCTTCCAAGAGAGACCATTCTCCACTTTACATTCCTGCAGATTTATGAGCATCAATCTTTAAAGAGAAGGGAGAATAGCCACTTACCACTCATTCCCCATTAATCTTCCCTAAATGTCTACTAAGGCCAACACAATATGTTCAGTGATGAGAAGATAAAATGATAGCGTAGACACTCTCCCTAACCTTAAGGAGCTTACATTCAGGTTCTAAGGCAGAAACAGGAATAAATGGAATACAAGTCAGAAAACTGTAAGTATATAAGAGGAGCACTAAGAGACTGGATAGATGAGGGAGACATCACCACTCCATAACAGGAATTTCAAGGTAGGACCCTATCGATCAACAATGACCTTCAAGGGGTTCAAAATCTAGTCTGGGAAACATGACAAATCAATAAAGATTTAATACAATTAAATGGGGATTACCAAGGGTCAGGATGCAATAAAAAGTGACAAATGTAGGCACTTAGAAGATTTCCAAAGAGGGAGACAATTTTATGAGCTCCTCAGGAAAGACTTTTGAGCAGGGCAGATTTCAGATATACAGTGAGAAAGGGAAAGGGGCATTACAGATGAGGTAAGGTGATGATCAGGCAATTCAAATCTATAAGCAGGTACCCAAATTTCACTAGTATATCCATTCCATGAGAAGAACGAATAATGAGATGAGCTCTTTCTCTAACTGCCTAGTGCAAACAGAGAAGGGTTATTTACAAGGCTGAGATACACAGTACTGACCAACTAATTACCCACCTGCGTGTCACTTCTCATTCAGAGGGGTTGTGCAATTCTAAAGCCATACTAATTTCAATTTGCCTTAAAAAAATTAGGGAATGCCATACAATACATTTGAGTGGAAGAAAAGATGTCATAAAATCAAATAAAGAGGGGGTATCCTAACTCCAGAGATCCAAAAGGACTGTAATAAGTAAACAAATGCGTCTGAATAGGCTACTTAATCAACTGGCAAATTCTAGAAACTGAAAATGATCACAGTCAATTTCTTAGTACTAAATCAAAAGAAGAAAGTTGCTAAACTCAGTGAACCCAGAATAAAGAAGAGGGTAACCTTCAGCCAATGGTCATGAGTTCAAATGAATTCTAAGTTTGTTCTGACTCTGCTGTTGGAGAACTTATGTGAGAAGAATCCAAATTAAACAAGCACAAGCATCATCGACAAACAACCTCACAGTTGGGCTTCTTGTCTACTGGCTCAACAGAGGCCAGAAGGCAGAAGCAAAGTGCTGCTCACCTTTCAGGGTGGGCTCTGAGGGCAAATGTAAATAAACATTTTGAAGGAAAAATGGTTTAACATGGACACTGCTTGTATACACAGGTAAAAGGAATTTCTTTCCTGTGAGTTTCCTGTGCTAATGAAATAACAGGTCAGAGCCAAAAAAAAGATGTAAAAGAAATGTCCTGAAATCTGCCTCAGATACTTGACGCTTACAAGCTGTGTGACCCTGGGCAATTCACTTCACCCAGATTGCCTGAGGTGGGGTGGGGGAAGGGGAGGAAGAGAGAAGGGGGGAAATATCCCAAGAGAAAGGGACAACTCGAGTCCCAAATTCCTTGCTTGCCACCAAGTCATCAATTAGGTTTCTAGATGAGGTCAAATTGCACACAGTTGAGCAACAATCCAGTTTTATTCATTAAATCAAGAGTTCTTAACTATTTTGGGTAATGGACCCCTTCTCAGAACATTTTCTGGGAATGTTATAGAAGGGATTCATTCCCTTCACTGGGTGGGAGTTTGGGAGTTGGATTGAACAATGCTGTAAAACTCAAAAAACAGGGGCCATCAAACTGTACATCTAGGTGGGGACTACCTACTGACCACTAGGTATTAATATTATCTATGTTTTATTTTTATTTTTTTTCTTAAATATTTCCTAATACATGTTAATCTTCTGAATACAGCTAGAATGCCAAGTCTGACCCCTCTGGATTAGAAGACCTTTAAACTCTACAATTCTATAATTCCTGCCCATCCTTCAAGGTCCTACTCAAATGTCATTTCATCCTCAAAGCCTTCCATGATTACTCCAGCAGGAAGTAATCTCTTTATCAGCAGGTCTCACAACAGATTTGAATATTCAGGTCTTATTGCCTCAATAAGACTAAAATCCTCGAGGAGAGAAATTATTTGGTATTGAAGGATTATTGATTATTGAGGGGAAGGATTATGAGTAACATTCATTTAC
Source organism: Bettongia penicillata ogilbyi (assembly GCA_023548195.1). Taxonomy (NCBI): domain Eukaryota; kingdom Metazoa; phylum Chordata; class Mammalia; order Diprotodontia; family Potoroidae; genus Bettongia; species Bettongia penicillata. The sequence goes on from JAJHZJ010000029.1 coordinate 12,273,848, forward strand.
TCATTCAAACTTTTAAGTGCTCATTATACACAGTGCACTCGGAAAACCACAAATAAAATTAAACACGGTCCTTACCCTTAAAGTGCTTACAATCTACTAGATAATGTACAAACACAACAAAAACCACTGCAAGAAAACTACAAAGTGATATGAAATCCAATGAAAGGAGGACATTTGCAGTTGGAAGAATCCAGGAAGGCTTCACAAAGAAAACAACATTTGAGCTAGGCCTTAAAGGCTTCAACAGGCAAAGCTGGAGGTAGAGGATGGGGAGGAAGGGGGAAGTGTTCCATACCGATAAGAATATGAGCAAAGGCTGAGATTGAAAAGCAAAGGATATCTCCATTTTCTTAATGGTAAAGTCAGGGAGTTGGATGAGGTGATCTCTAAGGTCCCCTCAAGGGCTAAATCTATAATTCCAAGATCATTCAGTTTGCCTGGAGTTTAGAGTATATAAAGGCTGAAGTTCTCTAAATCACCACTGATTACAGAAATGCAAATTAAAACAAATCTGAGATACCACCTCGCACCTTTCAGATCGGCCAATATGACAGAAAAGTAAAATGACAAATGCTAGAGGGAATGTGGAAAAACTGACACTAATGCAGTTAGTGGAATTGTGTGAACTAGTTCAATTTGAAATTATGCCCAAAGGGCTACAAAACTGTGCATAACCTTTTGACCCAGCAACACCACTACTAGGTCTGTAACCCAAAGAAATCAAAGAAAATAGAAAAGGACCTATTTGCACAAAAAATATTTATAGCAGCTGTTTTCGTGGTGGCCAAGAATTGGAAATCGAGGCGATGCCCATCCATTGGGGAATGGCTGAACAAGTTGTGGTATATGATTGTGATGGAATACTATTGTGCTATAAGGAATGAGCAGATTCATATACAGAGAAAGAATTTTGAAGCCTGAAAGCAAATGGAAGCAGACTATTTGCTCTCCTGTTCTTCTGTTGTTTTGTTTTGCTGCTTCTTTCTCGTGGTTCCTCCCATTAGTTCTAATGCTTCTTTACATCATCACTAATGTAAAAATAACATTTAATATGAATGCGTATGTAGAGCCTATATCAGATCACATGCCATCTTGGGGAGGAGGGGGAGAAAATTTAAAACTCAAAATCTTATGAAAGTGAGTATTGAAAAATAAAAATGAATAAACTAATTATTAAAAAAAAAAAAGAATGAACAAGATGGTTTCAGAAAAGCCTGGGAAGATTTATAGAAATGAGCAGAACTGGAAGAACACTATACACAATGACAGCTATGCTTTAAGGATGACCAATTAATGAGAAAGACAATTCCAAAGGCCCCATGACGAAATACGCTATCCACATCCAAAAAGAAAAGTGATCAACTCTGAATGCAAATTAAAGCATACTTTTCAAAAAGATTCTCTTTATTTTTATTGTTTTATTTTTGGTTGTGTTTTGTTTTACAACATGGCTAAGATGGGTTGCATGACCTTACACGTATAACTGAAATCAAATTGCTTGCCTTCTCAAGGAGGAGAGGGGCAAGAGGGAAGAAGAACATTTGGAAGTCAAACTAAAAAAAAAATTGTTAACTTTTTTTACATGGAACTGGGAAATATCTAACAAAATAAATAAAAATCTTAATTTTTTTTTAAAAAGAGGGGTTACTTAAGGTAAGACTGAGGAAGATTTTAACTTCCTCCTTATAGATATCAAAAAATGACTCAAAGTTTAGGGCAGCGGAAATGATGAGCATTTCAGGATGACTGTGGTAGCAGGTTTGTAGATGTATGGGTAGCAGGACAGACTGGTGGCCAGAGACATCAGGAGTTCAGGGAAAGGATAAAAAGGGAGAAGTAGTCAAATATAACTATAAAGTTAGGAACAGAGATCAGAATGATGATAGTGTGACAAATACAGCTATCAGAAGAACAGATAGGGTGAAGGGAGTGTTTTATCAAGGAAACATTCATTGCACAGGAGGGTTAGACTATCTAAACAAGTTTTCTGCAACTCTGACATCCATGCATTTCACCATTTGGCACAGTTAAACAATTCAGCATTTTCATTCTACGTATCTTGAGAGCAAAATATTCTTAAATGAACAATCTAAATTGTGGCTATCTGAAAAACGACTCATCCCCACCCATGACCACCCCCGCTCCAACCCGAAGGTCATTTCCAAGTACCCCCATATGTCCCATCTTTATGTAAGGGGTGCCTTCGCAGGCTAACTTTCCAAATAGGCTATGCATGCTAACACAAGAAAGTCTTCCTGACATATTTATACCAGAACTGAGAGAATGTTAATGAAGATAACACACTGCTTCTCCCTCTCTGCACCCAACTTTAGCCAGCTGCTCAGGGGCTTCAAATGTTTCACTTTCAACAACATAAACACTCATCATTTTAAAACACCAGCCTCAGAAAACATGCTCAGCTCCTACTGCTTTTCAAAATAAACCACTGTTTTCATAGAGGTGAGCATGTAAGCTTCTAACACTTCTGATGGGCTACTTTTATCAACAGTGTCCTGGAGAACTGCTTTAAGTTTAATTCCTTGGGTACTATTCAACCCATCAAATCTTTTCACTAAGGACATTTTTTTGGGGTGGGGTGGCAGTTACCTAGTCTTTTACCTCTGAAAGGCAGCGTGGTTTAGGGAAAAGAATGAAATTTGGCATCAAGGGCCTAAGTTTGAGTCCTAGTTTTAGTATCTTTCTGAATGACCTTGGGTGAATCACATAAATTCTCTGGGCCTCATTTTCCTTATCTGTAAAACAGGAAAAACAAAATACACACTACCTACATTATCACAGGGTTACAAGGACAATACATTACACTACATAGGGTTACAAGAACAATACCAAGCATAAAACTATGTAAGAAATATGCCATATTACTTTTCCTATTAAAATGAACTAAAACATATGTTACTGGGTAATTTTCAGTGTTAGAGCTTACATCTTTAAAAAAAAATTTTTGTTAAATGTATTTCAATAAAATTGGCTTCCTTTATAATCCCCTGAATTTTATGAATTTAAAAAATGATTCTAAAAAGGGGTCCACAGGCTTCACTAGCCTAGCCAACAGGTCCATGACACACAAAAGGTTAAGAATCCATGATGAAATACTACCCTCCCCACTAAAAAAGGAAACTAAGGCCCAAAAGAAGGAAGTGACTTTCTCAAGGATATACAGCTTATTTAAATACCAGGCTGGGATTATAAATCAGAACTCCTGACTTCTATGCTCATGTTATCCACTGCTCTACTCATGAAATGCAAGCATTTAAAAATATTGTTCTGACCTCTTTTCCTTAAAAGCGGAGTGGCTTTTTCAAGTTTAGTTTGAGCTGAGATAATTATATCAGAGCAGTGAGTTTCCCCCATCTCTTTCTGCACATGGGGAATACTGAAAAGATAAGTCTTTTTTAATTATTAACTGTAAATAGCTCATTAAATATAATCCAATTACTTTAATTGTAAAAAGGAAGTAATTACAATATGTACATGTATTCTTGCCTAGTAGATTTAATATCTTAAATTAATCTTTTCAGCATTAATATTTTAAATTAACCTTTGACATTAGAAAAAATGTGTGGAAGTGATGTCTTTTTTATGTTAAAGTGTTTCAGAGATCTTTGTTGTGATTTTATCCACAAATAGTTTTGGTACCAACCCACTCACTCTAAAAAGGTTTCATTGAATACCACCTGCCAAAATAATAACAATAGCAGCTCACATTTATGTAGTGCTTTGAGGTTTGTACGGTTCTAGAGCTGGAAGAAACCTCCAAGTTCCTCTGGTCCGAACCCTTATTTACATAAGAGGAACCTGAAGCGCATTACTGTTGAATAACTCGCCACAAAGCTAGTTGGTGGGAGAGTCAGGATTTCAACCTAAGTTCTCCAACTTTAAATCCAGCATTCCTTCTACTACCAGTAACATCTAGTTTGTGTCCAAAATCATTTTCTTGGAGTTTTTTTAAATGTTGGGGTCTCTGTAGGGATAAGGAACCACAAAAATTCCTCCTATGAAATCTCATTCATCATAAGATCTTTCCTTGGGAAAATATGTAATCTTAAATCTCACAGATATGTTAGACCACCCTGGCATTTTACACATTTTTGTTTCTTCATTTCCATCTGTCTACTATCAGTGCAGATACTCCAAAGAATGCTTCTTCCTCTCTGGTCTTCAGGCCCTCAAGGACCAGCTGGTATCATAGCTTCCCTAAGCACCCATCTGACTCTTTGGTTTTGAGACTTTCATGGTGAGCAGCGATAAATAAATTGCATGGCTAAATCTCCATGAACTGCTTTGAAAATGTGTTCTGCCATGGTTTGTGAACTAAAGATCTCCTATTAAAGGGGAGGGAAAAAGGCTTACACACAAGAAGTAAAAAGAGCTAGTCTTGTTTTTATAACCCCACACACAACTGAAAACTACCAACAGGAGTTATTTTAAGATCCAAATCTACATTTGGCATAATTAGAATTCTACTTATGTTCGTTCATACTGAGCTCTCTGCAAATTCCTGATCGCCCTAAACTCAATGGCAGTGACTATTGCAAGTGTAAGTGTTACAGGGGTAAATATTAGTGCCAAAAATATTAGAAACATAGAATCATAGAATGTTAGAGTTAGAATGGACTTCACAGATCAAGTCTCATTTGACAGAAGAAGGAATTGGTTTCCAGAGAGGGGAAATAACTTGCCCAAAAGAGACACTACTAGTCAATAACAGAACAAGATCGAACCCAGGTTTCCCAATTCCCAGAGTCCAGTGTTTATAAAAGCATTTTAACTCCTAAGACTCCAAGTGCTAACTCAAGTACCAAATATTATGTATGTGATCACAAATCTCAAAGACTTTACGAAGACTGATTAACACCTTGTTTGGCTAAGATACTAACAAGCCAAAGGAACAACGCTGACTTACTATGGTCGTTTTACAAAATGAATGAATAAATCGGATGTAGCTTACTGAAACAAGCTCCTTTCATCCTATAGACTCTAGCTTCGTTGGAGCAGCTCAAGACTGCATCGAGACAACTTCCCATGCCACCTTAAACCATTTGTCTCTTGAGAGAAAAAAATGTAGACTCAGGATACCACAGATGTGCTCACTCCAAGAACCATTATGGTTTCCAAAAGGCCATCACAGACTACCAGGAGAACTAGATCATGTTCAACATGTTTAGTCGTGGTTATAATCCTAGGGAAAGATGATGATACCCAAAGCCAAAATACAGCAACTAGAGACGCAAACATGAGCATTTCTGGGTTCAAGACAACTAACACTAAACCTCTTTCAAATTTTAACTAGAAGTCATATCGTGATAACACTAGTATTTTCATACAAAATAGAGCTTTTTGGTTAGTACTTGAAAGTTATAAAGTTAAGTCTCTAAATGCCTATGGACCTACAATTGCCATGTCTTGCTCTTTCAAAGAACTGACTTTTCTAATAAAGGACAAATCAGTGCTAAAAAAGCTACTGCATGGAAACTTGAATCTCTGTTTTGCACCTGTGGAACCAAAAGTGGAAGTGTCTTACATTGCCCAGAGGAAGGATGGTATTTATATGGGCTCTTGCTACCCTTTGGCAACAAACGCAAGAAATTTTTTTTTTTTAAAGGCTAAGGGGTGGGTCCAGAACTTTCAACCAGCCATTCAAGCAGGGCTACAGTTCCCCTTCCCAGTAATTAAGTTCCTTTTTCCACTTTTCATGCATGCATGCATGAATCCCAGTAACAATGAGGGAGGGGGTAGGGAAGTGGCTGACATTAGCCTTCAGAGGTCATATTAACTCTTTCTTTCTAGGATGCCTTAAAAGCAAAAATTCTATCATCTATTCCACAATACCAGAGCGCGGTATTGGACAAGATGTGCCTTACAGCTGGTTCAGCAGAAGTATGAAAAGAAAGAAGGTCCCCAATTTTGGAGACTATGGAAGAAATCAAAGAAACAAAACATGGAAAAAATTTCTCAAAAAAGGTGGTATGCTATAACAGAAATGGCATTTGACCAGAATCAGGAGAACTGAATTTAGGTCTTGACTACCACTCCCTTACCAGGTGGCCTCAGACAACTCACTTCCCCTTTTACTGAGCCTTCATTTTTTCCTCTATAAAATGAGAGAGGGTTAGACTGCATGATCTCTGAGGTCCTTTACAATTTAAAAAAACCAGGCTTCTAAAATGGTGGCACTTCCCTAAATAAAGTCTTACTCCAAAGCTTCATGGTATCACAGGAGTCCTAGGTTCAATACAGAACAAACTCTGACAATTCCTATCAAACTGGAAAAGCCTCTGAAGACAAGTACAGCACTGAATCGTGTCTATTGTCAAGGAACCACTCTTAAGTTCAAAGAAGTTCATCACCAGAAGATTAAGTGGTGAATTTTCTTGTACATAGGAAATCATGAAAACTAAGGTATCAATGGGTTTCTGATATGTACCCTGGCAATAGACACAGCACTGAAGTCACAGATCTTTCAAAGTACTAATGATGAGAGAAATTATAAACCATGTAGCATTGTGTGCACAAAACCACTTATGTTTATGCATTCCTACCCCAGAGAGTCAAATGTAGCTTTGTGTCCACTGCCTTAGTCACTCTCTATTCAGGGGAACCTGGATCTGTGGGCTTGAAGGAGCAATAAACTTCTAGAGTTATCTGATAGTGTAACAGGCACCTTGCCAGTTCTAGGTAGGGTTTTCCAAAAGCAGGCCAAGTCAAGAATCAAGACCACTGTCCATATCCAATACCAGAAACCAGATGCCCAGCCTGGGATATGCATTCAAACCCAGCACCTAGTATGTATAACACACTGTGCTGGGTTCTGGAGAAGACACAAAGACAAATACAGTTAAGGAAGTTAAGTTCTAGTAAGGGAGATGAGACGTGTAATACAAATAAACGCAATCTAGAATGAAAAGTGTATAAGAACACAAAGTGCTAGGACAGCAAATGATAAATACTTATTGTATGTATACTAGCAAGTCAAATGTGTTATGTCCTGTCACCTTAATTTCCTTCCCCATCTCAAAACTTATAACCACAGCTATCGAAGGTGAGAGAAGAAACAAGTCAGTAAGGGTGGGAGGAGAAACAGGTGAGGGAAGAAAAAAGGGGATGGGTTTTCAGGAGTCTTGGACAAAGCAGGAAAAGCACATATCACACCAATTAGTATACATCTGAACTCTAAAACAAAAAGCAAGTTGATTTTAAATCACCAAGTACTTGGCGACCTGCAGCTCCCTTTTCTAACCTAAATCATCTCCTACTTCTGTTTTTTCCCGTGCTTTTTCCCCAACCACCATTTTTTCCTTTCTTTTCTCTACAATGAAAATAATCCACCTCCCAGAATTCCTGACCAAATTGTAGTTCCTTTTTATAATCAGCTCCCTTTGGAAGCTGGCTTGGTGTCTTCTCTTAGCTTGGCGGTAGCTTTCCTACAGAACTGCACATACCTAGATGTACATACAGGCTGATGAAGAGCATATCCAGCTCAGCTTAACTGTAGTAGGGTTACTCCTAATGGTCCAGAAGAAAGTGCTGAACTGAATTCTAGGACTGGCTCTGCCCATGTGACTGGAAGCAAATTCCTGGTCTTTCTGAAGCTCCGTTTCTTCATCAGTAAAATGAAAGAGCTAGACCAAATTAAAACAGGGGAAGAGCTTCTCTTTATTCCCCCAAAGTCATGAGATCAGGGACAGGACAGTCACAGTGTGCTGATAACCAAGTCCTTGAGCAGAGGCTCACTTCCCCTTTGCACTAAAAGCTGTAAAAAGGGTGACGGCATAGGCTATCCCAAAGCAGCAAGCTAGTTAGGGACCTGAACCCTGGACTCAAGCAGCTCGATCCAAATGTCATGAAATGGCTCTGATGCTCATTCTGGATGTTACTGGGGTAGTTATTCATCTCTCCCCTCCCCTCCTATCTCTTCTCTCTCTCTTTCCTCCTTGGGTTCTCAAATGCTATTCCTGCAGATGTGACATCTGGCAGGTTCTACCATGATAGAGAACAGTCTCAGAAACAGACTATGTTCCAAGAAGCAGCCCAGCTGAATACAGAGGCTCATTATGAGGAGGCTGGCCAAACTGTGATTAAAGTCTTTGGCCATAGTAACCCAGAAAACAAAGGAAAAACAAAATGGGCCATGGCAGTCCCCTTCCATTTCTACAGTGAGGGTAAGAGTGGCAGAGGGGGGTGGGGAGCCGCAAAGGAGATTAGCAATTATCTATTCATTTTTTAGACTGGATATAAACCTAACCTGAAGGATTAGTAATTTATAAGTCAAACTCATGGTTCAATTACCAAGAGATGGATATACTATGAATCATAGGATTTGAGACCTCAGCAGACATCCAGTCCAACTCATAACATAACTGAAAGGAACCCTCACTATAATACATCCAACAAGCCCAAGGATTCTTTACCATTTTTGTGCCTTAGGCAATCTGGTGAAGCTTATGGTTCCTATCTCAAAATAACATCTTTAAATATGCTGAATGAAATGCTAAATCAAGACGTAATTTCCCCCTTATTCAAGTTCACAGTCCCTCTGAAATATATCCATAGGCTCCCAAACAGATGCCCAAGTTGGAGGCCCTTGAGTCTAGTATCTACTTGAAAACTTGGACAGTGAGAGACTACAAGCTCTCAAGGCAGCCTATTCTACTTGTGGCCAGAGCTAACTATAGTTTCTCCAAACAGCAGGGTTCTGTTGACCATTTTGACTCCTAACCACTGCTCCTAATCCTGCTAATCCTGCTTTCTAGGCCAAACACAAGTGTAATTCCTGATACACAGGACAGCCCCTCAAATAAGTAAACTCAACTGCCCCTCCCCACCCTGCCCCAATCTTCTCTTCAGCAGGCTGAACATCCCTATGCCTTCAACTAGTCCTTGTATGACATGAATGCAAAGCCTTTCACCTGTCCTGGATGTCATCCTGTGAGTATTCTCCAACTTCTCAAAGTCTTTCACAAACAATTCATTTTCAATTAACCAATTTCTTTTCCCTTCCTGCCATTTCCCTCCCCCCATTCAAAAAGAAAAAAAACTCCTAGTAACAGATATGCACACTGAAGCAAAACAAATTCTCTCCTTGTCCACATGCAAGCAATATAAAATATTTCACTCTGCACTGAGTTCATCACCCCCCTTCCTAGAAATCAGTAACAAGATTCATCACTCGTCCTATGGAGTCATGGATGGTCACTGTTGATGAGAGTTAAATCCTTCCAAGTTGTTTCTCTTTATAATGCTGTTATTGTATAAATTCTCCTCATTTTACCCACTCCTTCAGTTCATACAAATTTTCCCTTTCATTGGTTCTTAAAGTACGGTAGTATTTGACATAATTTGTTCAGTCATTCTTAAAATGATGAGTATTTAGTTTTCAGTTCTTTGCCCCAAGAGAACTATACATACGGATCCTTTTCTACGCATGGGTCCTTTTCCCTCTTTGCTCCCGGGGAGGTATAGACCTACTAGTAGTGGAGTTAAAAGACGTACTATGTTGTCTTCAGTAAGTATCCCCACTTCCTTACCTCTCCCTCTCTTCTTAATTCTCTACAGTCTGGCTTCCAACCTCATCACTTAACCAAAATCATGCTCTCCAGAGTTAATTATCTCTTAACTGATAAACCCAATAGCCTTTTTGAACTATTTACCCTTCCTGACCTCTGTGCATCTTAGACACTGCCGGTCATCTTCCTTGCTACTCTCTTTCCTCCAGGTTTTCGTGCCACTACTCTCACATGGTTCCCTTTCTTCTCAGCCTTCTTTGCTAGGTCTTCTCCTAGCCAAGCCCCCAGCGGTGCACTCCAAAGGGCTGAGTAGCCTGGGTTCTCTTCTCATTCTACATTGCTTCATTTGATGGTCATGCATCAGATCCCATGGATATAATCATCATCTCCATGTCGATGGTTCTCAAATCCACTAACTCAGCCCCAACCTGTCTGCTAATCTCCAGTCTTGTATCTCCAACTACTTATCAGACACTGTGAACTCCATGTTCTGTAGTTATCTCAAACTCAATATGCATGAAGTTAAACTCATCTTTCTCTCCCAAACTTTCTTATTACTGTTGAGGGCACCACCGTTCTCCAAGTCACCTAAGTGTCATCTTCAACTTCTCATTCTCTCTCACCTCACCCTCCACATCCAATCTGTAGTCAAGGCCTGCTGATTTTTACCTTTGTAATATCTCTTGCATATGCCTCTGTCTCTCCTCTGATACTGCCACCACCCTGGTGCAGCTCCTCACCTTCCACTTAGACTATTACAATAGTCTGTAGGTCTGTCTGCCTCAAATTTTGACCCATCCATTCAAAGTGATCTTCCTAGAGAGTAGATCTGACCATGTCATCTTTACTCAATAAACTTCAATGGTTCCCTCTCACCTTCAGGACCAAATAGAAAATCCATCTTGGCACTTAAAACCGTTCATAATCTAGCCTCTCACCCTTTTAATTTCCACTCTGCTCACATCTTATCACTATGTACTCCAGGATCCACTGACACTAGCTAGCCTCTTTGCTCTTCCTTGCACAAGACATTCCATCTCCTGTCTCCAAATATTTTCATTGGTTGCTCCCCGCTGCCTAGAATACTCTCCCTCCTCATCTCCAATACCTGGCTTCCTTTAAGTCTCAGCTAAAATCCTACCTTCTACAGGAAGCCTTTCCCAATCCCTACTAATTTTAGTGCCTTCCTTCTGCTAACTAACTCCAATTTATTCTGTATCTATCTTGTTCGTATATTGTGGCTTGAATGTTGTCTCCCCCATTAGACTGTGAGCTCCCTGGGGGCAGGCACCGTCTTTTACCTTTCTTTGTATCCAGTGTATACCTAGAACTGAACTTCCAGATGAGGTCTGACAAGGGCAGATTATAATGGTACTATCGCATCCCTAATTCTAGAAGCCACTATTTGCCTCTCAATGCAATTCAAGGCTGTCTGGTGGTGGGGGTGGGGGGTGGGGAGCATGGCACAGTGGAAGAACTTGGGGGTCTGGAAGATGTGAATTTAAATCCTTCCTCTGACACTTACAAGCTGCGACCCTGGAAGTCGCTTAAACTTAAACTCGGTTTTCTCATCTGTATAATGAAGAACTAGACTCAACAGTTTAAAGTCTCTTCTTACTCCAAAACTGATCCTTTGTATTAGCCTTTTTGGCTGTCATATCACATGACTGACTCACAGAGCTTGTAAACTAATAGAGATTTTTTTCAGAACTGCTATCTAGACATATTTCTCCCATCTTGTACTTGTGATGTTGATTTTTTTTTTGTACCCAAATATAAGATTTTACCAATTCTATCTCTACTGACTTTCCTTATTAGATGCAACCCAAGACCTGTCAAGATCCTTTTGGATCCTGCCATCCATTGGGTTGGCTATCCCTCCCTGTCAATCTGCTGAGCCTTATTTGTGCCTTTCTCCAAATCAGTGATAAAATGATAAACTGTCTAGGAATCAGCACAGATCCCTGGAGCACTTCACTCAAGACCTTCTGCTACCTTGACAATGAGCAAATAATGATGCCAAGTATGGTCATTCAACCAGTCCTCAATCCATTTAATCATATTCTTATCTAATCTGTATCTTCTCTTACAATACTATGAGATTCTTTATTCAAAACTTCACTAAAATCTAGTTAAGCTAAATCCTCCACTATATTGCCCTCACCTACTACAGTAATCTAGTAATCCTGTCAAAAAAAAAGAAATGAGGTTAGCATGGCATAGGCTACTCTTGATAAAGTCACAGCTCTCTGCAGTCACTGTTTCCCCTTCCAGATGTTCACCAACCATCTCTTTAATAACCTAGTCTAGGATTTTTCTAGGAAATACATTAGCCTATAGTTTGCAGACTTCATTTTCTTCTCTTTTTTGTCCTTTACTCCGGTGTGACCTCTCCCTTTGCCCATGGTCTTCCAAATATCATTGACAGTGGCTCAGCAGTCCCATCTGCCAGCTCTTTAGTATCTGAGGATGTTGTTCATCTGGGCCAGATGACTTGCATTCATAAAGGCAGCCAAGTACTCTCTTACTGCCTGCTTCATTACTTATCTTCAGTACCACTCCCTGTTACTCATTCCTCTTAACAAAAAACACAGAAGCAAAATTAGAATGAGCAGTGCAGCCACTGCTTGGGTGTCAGTTTTTGACCCTCCTTTTCTTCCCAATCCGGTTATAATAAAGGATCCTCTTCATACTCATGAGCTCTGTGCTTCGGCATTCCTAATACAGAGCTGGGTAGTGACTGGGTCACACTTCCGCCTTCTGTAGATTTCTTTTAAAAATCTACATTGAGTCAGTGAGGTCCCTATGCCTCCACATCAGTCTCTTCTTACAAATCCCATCTTCCTGCCTCAAGGCAGTTGTCTCCCTTTAAGTCTGCGGAATTTCATTCTTAGGTATCTCGCCCTGCTTAGGCTGATCTTCCCTCCAAACCCTTAGGAATTTTCTTTACTGCAAGTTTAGGGCACCTGCCAGGATGTGCCCAGATATTTTCTCCTTATTTGCCACAAATTCAAGAAAAAGACAGGCACCTCCCATCCGGAGGATTAAATGAAATATAGCAGAGAGTTAGAGAAATGCTGGGACACAGTGTTATATACATCGCCAGACGTGTTCACTTAATTGAATATTTTTGCCCAACTGCCACTTTTTGTCATCAGGGCCAGTTATTCTCCCTCCAGAAATGATGGATGTAAAGACAAAAGACAATGACAAAATAAATTTTTTTAAAAATAAATTAAACCAGAAGACAGAGGAAGCTTCTGGTAAATGGACAACTGATTTACAAGTTCTCTTTAAAGGGACTAATACAACAGATGAACACAAAGACCAAAATGAAAAACAACCCTGCTCTCAAGGAGTTCACAGTCTAGCATGGAGAAACACAGTGAACACATACAAAATAAAAAGAAAATAACCTTAGGGGCAAGGCACGAGCAGCTGGGGATCAAGAAAGGCTTTGGGTAAAAGTCGATGCTTGGGCTGTGCCTGGACGGAAGCTAGCAGTCAGGTGCAGACCTGATAAGGACGCTGATTCCAAGGAAAGAAGGCAGCCAGTACAAAGGCTCAGGGACAGGAGATGAGATACCATGTCTGAGGTAAAATAAAGAAGTTACTTCTGGCTGGATTGGAGGAGGAGTGGAATGATATGAAATAAGGCTGAACGGGTAGAACAGAGCCAGGCTGAGAAGGGTTTTAAATGTTAAACAGAGGAGTTTATATTTGATCCTAGAGGTAACAGAAAACCACTAGAGTTTATTAAGCTGGGGAATATCATGATCAGATTTGCATTTTAAGAAAATTGCTATGTGGAGAACAGACTGGAATGGGGAGAGTCTTGAGGCTTAAGACCAATTAGAAAGCTACTGGAAAAATCTAGGCAAGACACCATTAGGAGCTAAACTAAGGTAGTGATCGTGTGAGTGTAAAAAAAGGAAATGGATGCAAAGAATGCTGTGGAGGTAGATACAACAAGGTTTGTCAACTGATTGGTTATATGGACCAAGTCTCAAGACCCTGTATAACTGGAAGAATGATAGTTGCATGCTCCACAGAAATAGTGAAGTCTGGAGGAGGGATGGACTCAAGAGAAAAGATAAAGTTCTATTTTTCAAAGTTTACTCTAAGATGCCTATGACCCATCTGGTTTGAAATGTCCAATAAGCAGCTGGTAAGCTTCCCGACTGGAGTTCAGGAGAGAGATCATATGGTGCTGAGAATCATCACCACTGAAACAATTATGCCAATGTGGCTGATGTGGCTACTAAGAGAAAATGTTAAAAGACAGAAGAAAAGAGGACCTACGACAGAGTCTTTGGGGTATGTGGAAGCAATGACTAAGAAGGTATAGTCAGGAAAGTAGGAGAACTAGGGGACAGTTATATTACAAAAATCTAGATAAGAGAGAGGAGGGGTGTGGTCAACAGAGTTAAATGTTACAGAGAGGTCAAAAAGGATGAGAATTGAAAAAAGGCCATTAGATTTGGCAAATAAGAGCTCACTGGCAACTTTGGAAGAAGCAATTCCAATTGTGTGACATAAGAAAGCAGATTATAGAGGATGTGGAAAAGAATGAAAGGAAAGACAATGGTATCTCCAAGTATAGATGGCTTTTTTCAAGCAGTTCATCTGAGAAAGAGAAGAGAAATATAGGACAACAGACATTAATATCTAGGGAGGATTTCCTTCTAAATGAAGGAAACTTGGGTTATGTTGCAGGCAGCAGAAAAGGAAACAGTGCACTGGCAATTTGGAAATTGGAGAGGGAAATGACAATGGGAACAATGTACTATAGAAGATAGGAAATAGGATGAAAGGTTCATGGAGAAGGGTTAGCCATGACAAAAACGTGGACCGATTCTTCATCAGAAACTGAAATAAAAGAAAAGACGATGGGAAATGATCTCAAAATGTTGTAAGATGTAGAAGAGGAGAAAAGATGAAGTTCCTGGTAAAATAAAGTACACAGTAAGGTGAGGGCAGGAAGAGAAGAGAAGAGAAAGTCTGAAACAGCTACTATGGTGAGTGGGACAAACAATCAACTAAAGAGGTGAATTAAGACTGTCTTGCTGTAGTGAGGGACCAGTTGAGATTAAATAATAAATTTGTGATATCCAGCTCACATGAATAGGAGAATTAAAAGGTTAGAATAATCTGGGGTTGTGGTTTGGCAAGGTGTGAGCCATGATAATACAGGTGAATAAGGGATGGGAGAGTAAAGCATAAAGTTGTACTGGCAAACTAAAGGATTAATACTGAAAAACGAAAAGAATTAGGCCAAAGCGGGTGTGATGTCATATAACAATACTGACAGAGCGAGGTATTGTAGGTAGCAATGGGGATAGAGCAGTAAGGCATAAAGAGTGATGGAATGACCTCAGAGGCTCTGGTCGGACAAAACTGCTGTAGATGATGGCAAGATCAAGGATGTACCCATCTCTGTTGGTTTTATCATGCACCCAAAGGCAAAAAGAAACATCATTTCATGGGATATTTTGGTCATTTCATGCGATAGTTCTCATAATAAGTATATGTAAAGAAGCTACCATGAAAATAACTGATGCTTGTATATCACTAGATGCAAATGATGAGAAGGTAGACCATTTCTATGAAGAACTTGACAAAACCCTCCAAGTTAAATCAACATATATTTTGATACTTGAGGATTTCAATTCAAACAAGGGCAAAGGAAAGGATAGTGTGGGAAACATATGGGAAAATATGGTTTGGCAATAAGGAATGACAAAGGCCAAAAGTTTATAACTACCAACCAAAAGACTCAAACAAGTCTATATGTCAAAAATAATTTCTCAGGGAAAAAAAATCAGGAGGTACTTGAAACAGTAAGCAACACATAAAATATAAGAAATGAAATTGATTATATTTTAACAGAAAAAAAATTTCATTACTGTTGTAGAAACATCCCTGAATTATAATTATAATTATAATCCCTGAATATAAATATGATTTGTTTAAAGATCAAAGACTAATACAAAACTAGAAGGATAAAAATAAGAAAAAGATATGGCATAGAATTTTAAAAATCTAATACATCTTAAACAAGTTAATGATGCTCAATAATAGAAAATAAATTGAGGAAAGGCTATCAATACTAAATGTAACAATTTCAATAAAGTATAAAACACTACCCTCCCCCCACCCAATATTACTAAGATGATATTTGTAAAAAGCACTTAGCACAGTTGCTGGCACATAGTAGGTACTCTATAAAAGGTTATTCCCTCCAATTCCCCTTCCTTTTGATACAGAGATGGGGAACTACAGGGCACAATAAAGTATAGCTGTAATCAGTGTGTTGACTGCTTTTATTTAACTTCTTAATTTTTTTTACACGAGATAGTTTAATCCCAGGAGGATGTGAGATCCAGAAAAGACTCTGATGTAAAAAGAAAAGGCATCAATAAAACCTGATTTCAAAAATAAAGAAATCTAACCAATTACCATAAGACCAAAGAAGCCCAAGAACCACCTCGGCTACTGAACACTTGATTTCTATGCCAAATAGAGAGATATGGCAGCCAACAACAATACTGATGGAATGTAGATTTGTTTACAAAATCTTTTGGAAACGTATGGTTGAAGATTATGAGCAGCATCACTTCAAGCCCCAAGAAGTAGTGGATGGGAAAAGCAAGTTTAAAGAACATGTGGCAGGAGATCCAACTAAGCAAAGGCTTAGGGCATTTAAGGTTGACACTAGAAAGACAAGAAAACAATGAAAAAGGGAAAAGATTTGTAAAGATTTTTTTTTTTAAATAACATGCTTTTCACCACTGAGGACAGGGGAGCCATGATATCTAGACTCAATATCACAATCCTACACGTTCCTCCACATGAAGTAGAAAGGACACAAGGAAAACAAACATGGGAAAAACAGCTAAATTAGTCTATTGATTTTTGCTGATGGTAAAAATTGTGAGAGCTCTGAAGGACTGATTTTCAAGGTAGAAAACAAACTCAAACATTATCATTACCAAAATTAAGTGACTAGGGATATCAAGAACTACCTACCCTTCCCACTTACCTTCCCATATATATATATATATATATATATATATATATACACACATATATATATATATATATACACACACATACACACACACACACACACAATTTTTTTGAGAATAATCTATACACATATATACACCTCTGGAATACGGAGATGTTTACAAACAATATTCCATAGCAAACCATATCTTTGCAATCACATAAATGACTGAAAAGTAAAAAAAATAAGGATCCCGTTGCACTTTTTTGTTGAATATAAAAAAGTTCTTGTTGGGTAGAACAGAATGCCATCTTAGGGGCTCTCCTTCAACAAAATCTTTCCCATGAATGCAAATGTCAGAAACATATAAAAAAATTTTTTTAAAGAAATAGTAGGGATTACTTTATTTGATGACCATTTGATTAATATTAAACAAGGCATAAAACAGGGAAATGTATGCTCACCAAAAGATGGTCACGAAGAAAGTCCAACACATTGTCTCAACTGAAGGATTCCCTATAGACGGTGATGTACTCCGGGTACCATTTTCAACTGACACTGCTTTGATTAAATCAAGATCTGGAATACTGCAGAGCTTCCTAAATGGGATCTATAATCATTTAAAAGAGCAGACTTTACCAATAACAACAGAAAAACTAAGTAGATGAAAAATACTTCTAATTCAGACTATGTAGTAGTTAGGTAGAGCTCATCCATCAGTGCATATGTACCTGAGACAGATAATACATACAGACACATAGCTGGGCCCAGAACCAAACAGAAAGGTGGGTTAGGATGCTTTTGGGAAAGTTTCCAGCTTTTTCCTGAAACAAAGGCTCATTTTTGTAACACCAATACTCTTCCTGTACTTCCAATGATGCTGTAATGGCTCCCAGTCATGGAATACTAGTCGTCAAAAACCGGAAATGCAGGATAACTCCAAAGGAATGAGGGGAAGTGCACAGTGGACAGGAGCAGTTTGAGTTAACTATAACACCTAACATATGGTGAATTATGTATAAGTGGTATAAAGAATGCCAACAGAATAATGTGACTAGAAAGAAACAGACTGAGTTACATAGAAAGAAAAAGGGACAACGGATGAAAAACCCACCTGTTTCCCTGTCAACAGAAAGAGAGTACCCCTCAGCACACTGAGTAAATCCCATGTAGTAAATTTGTGGGAGGACAAGAATGGAAGTTACACAAGATAGCCAGGCAAGGATGGACTGTAGTTTGCATCCCTGAAAGAAATACCCATATCCATGAGATCATAGATCCACTGGAGTATTACAATACTTTTTTAAAAACGGAAGGGCAGGACTCAGTGATCTTAAAGGTCCCTTCAACTGAAAATCCTGTGATCCTGCAGTCCCAAACTTCTCTAATGAAAAAATTAACCACAATCAAGTTCTTTCATTACGGCCACAGGGCTCAAATCTGGCAAATTTTTCATCAGGAAGCAGTCTCTTAAGGAGTGTTCAGTGGTTGAATTTAAGGGTGTTTCAGTCGTTGATGTTCAGCCCAGTAAAAATGCACTGAACCAGAAAGGAGGAAACGAGTTAGAAGATAAAGACAGAATCCACAGCACAGTTCCTCTAGAAATAAAAAATAAGGAACAAAAGGTCTCTGGTTCAGCAAGTAAATCTGCATCTTGCTCAACAGAGAGAACAAGAAACTGAGAGGGAACAAGGAAGAAAAAAGCAAGACCTGATGAAGAACAAACTATATCCATTAAAATTATCTGAGAGAGATACAGCCAGGAAGGTTAGGAAATAGTAGCCTAATGTAAACTCCTTGAGGACAAGAACTGTCTCACTTTTTTATTTACACCCTGTGCCTAACAAAGCGTTTGGTACAGGGTAGCAACTTCATAAAAACACACTGACTGATGTGATCACAATGATAATGAAGTAAGGAAGACAGTATGGAAAATTAAAATTTACAGAAATATGAAAACTTATGTTAACCCTTTGCTTCAACCTCCTCCTCACCAAACTTTTTACCAAAGGAACTAACAGATGACCATCATTCCTAACTTAAATTTAAACTTCTCTCCCTGCCATGTCCCAAGTGAGCCTAGAGTAAGAGCTTATGGACAAAAGACAGGCAGCAGAAGGGACGGCAAAGAAGCAAAGGCTCGGTCTGCCTTGGAACACTTGATCTCTGACTACAGTAGTATTATCTTCACAGCCTATATGAAGGGAAACGATGTTGTAGTGAAAGGTAACACTATTGCCCCAGTTCCCCCAAAACCTCTTCAACAATGACTAAGAAAACATTCTGAACTGAATCCTAAGTACGAAAGTAAAAAAAAATTCACAGTGAGCCATTTTCCCAGTTGAGGACAGTTCAGGAATATAAACAGTGAGGTCTACAGACAACAGGGCAGAGGTTAGCCAGGAGTTCATTATAGCAACAGAAATGGCATTGGGTCATGACAGTGATAATAGTGGCTGAGAGCATCTTGGTGCCCAGACAGTAAGAAACACTTCGGCAGAAAGAGATCCCAAGGGATTCGTATACTAGCATTGGACACAGAAACAGGTGCCATCTAGCAGATCTGTCCCTATGAGCTAGTTCAGGGGCATAGTTCCTGGGGAGTAGGGGCCTACCTCTGGTAAGAAGCAGAGCACAGACCAGGAGGGAAGTGAACAGACCTCTTCCAAGACCATACCACATTAGAAGCACTGAAAACTTACAGGCTACCAGATTGAGATGTAACAGCAGCAGAATATGAAAGACAAGCTCAGGCCAGTCATCCCTCCCAGAGATAAGCAGAACCCAATTCTAACATAAAGTCCAAAGACAAAGATATAGACTGGAAAAAAAAAGGGCAAAGAATCACCAAAAGAACCTGACCTTATAAAAGCTACTATGGTCTAGAAGACAACTTGGTTTTTCAAAAAAAATGACTAAAAACCAAATAAGAGTGGTAAAGGAAAACTTAGGGAAAGAAATGAGAGGTATGGAAGAAAACTATGAAAAGAGAATTAACAGCTTGGTAAGAGAGGTGTGCATGCACATGCGCACACACATACATATACACACACACACACACACATACACACTCTTACAAAACCTTAAGAAAGTTAACTCCTTAAAAATCAGAATTGGACAAATGTCATTTAAAAAATGTTGTGAAAAACCTTACTGAAAAAAATAACTTCTCAAAAATCATACTTGGTCAAGTGGAAGTTAATGACTCTATAAGGCATCAAGAAGTAATAAAACAAAGTCATAACACTGAATTTAAAAAAAAACAGAAGAAAATGTGAACTATTTCACAGGCAAAACAAAGGATCTAGAAAATATAGATTGAGAAGGAAAAAAAATTTAAGAATTATTGGACTACTTGAAAGCTGTGAACAACAACAAAAAAGGCCTAGAATCGTATTTCAAGAAGTTACAAAGGAAAACTGCTTTGCTATCTCAGATCCTGAGGGTAAATCAGAATGGAAAGAAACCACTGATCCTCTCCTGAAAGAGATCTGCAAATGAAAACTCGCAGGAATATTACTGCAAATTCCAGAACTCCTAGGTCAAGGAGAAAACAGTGCAAGGAGCCAGAAAGAAGTACTTCAAATACCACGTCAGAATCATGTAAGATTTAGCACCTACCACAATAAAGGAGCAGAGAGCTTGGAATGATATTCCAGAAGGTAAAAGATTACTTTTAAGAATAAGCTACACAGCAAAACTGAATATAATCCTACAGTGGGGGGAAAAAAATCTCCATTTGATGAAACTGAGAACTTCAAGCATTCTTGGTGAAAAGACAAGAGCTGAATAGGAAATTTGACATTAAAACGCAAGATGCAAGGGACACATTAAAAGGTAAACATAAGTGAGAAATAAGGAACTTAATAAGGTTAAAATGTTTATACTACTATATGAGACAATGATATCATTATAGCCCCTAAGAACTGTATCATCATTAAGGAAGTTAGGAGTCTACTTACACAGAGGGCATGAATATGAATCTATTTTGTTGGGATGATATGAAAAGAATGGAGTGGTGAAAAAGAGGGATACACTGGGAGAAGGGAGAAAGAAAAGAAGAATAGAGAAAATTATCTCATACAAAAAAAGCATGCAAGGAAGAGTTTATACAATAGAAGGGATAGTAGGGGTGGGAGAGCAAGCAACACCTGAACTGGTTCAAGGAGGAAAGAATATATATACACACACAGTTGGGTAGAGAAATTCATCTTGCCCATCGAGGAAGTAGAAGGGAATGGGGCTAAAAGGGGTGGGGAAATAAATGGGAGGGTAGATTAAGGTGAGCAGTGCTTAGAGGTCAAACAGATTCTTGAGAAGGGGACAGAGTTTAAAAAAAAAAAAAAGGGCATGTGGAGGTCCCAACATGAGAACACATATCTTCATGCAGATATTAGCTAAGTGAAAATTCAATCTTGAACCATTTGACAGATTTTACAAAACATCTTAAGATTTTTCAGGGGCAGCTAGGCGGTACAGTGGCTAGAGCACTGGCCCTGGAGTCAGGAGGATCTGAGTCTAAATCCAGCCTCGATACTTACTAGCTATGTGACCCTGGGCAAGTCACTTAGCCCTGATTGTCTCCAAAAAAAAAAAAATTTGATTTTTTTCAGATCTGGAAGTGGAGTAGAATTTTTATGGAAACTTCTGCAGGGATTCAGCAAAACTGATTGTACAGTAAAAAGCTGGATGTTTAGGAAAGAGGCAAAATAAGAACTAGTAGTCTATAAGAAATAAGCAACACAGCTCTATTCAGTGCAATGTAGGCCTAGTTTGCCAACAAAATAATATTCAAATATCGGAAGCATTAGAACGAACAGCACCCAAGCTCACTGTAAAATTCAAGGCTCCTAAAACAGCCCAAAAAGAAGAGACAAGGAGGATTCTAGCTATGCTTAGAACTAGCTGTGCGGCCTTGGGCAAGTTACTTAACCTCATTCAAATGGGAATAACAATATTCCTAGTACCTACCTCAAAAATGTGTAGCAAGTAACAAATTACAAAGCATTTTATAAACAAACCCTAGAGCACCATTTAAGTTCAAGCTATTATATAATTAATATTAACTGCTTATCATTCTCATCTACTCATTAAAATGGGTACAAGGACCTCTACTTGTCAAAACAGCTCTGGGTTAACACTGTTGGTATGGTTCTATATTTATTGATTTGGGCTATATCCAATGCAAAATTATAAATATACTTGTAAAAAAAAAATCTTGTATTAGGTTCTTCCCAAAGTAGTTCAAATGTCTGAAGTTTAATACTAAGTAGTTATTACTCCAAAGATGAGAAAACCTATTCTTTCCACTGTTTGGAACACTTAGAAAATAAAGCATAGTCAAATGAAGTGCTTTACTTACATTTCTTTCCCAGATAATGCAAACTTAGCCCTTTAAAACACTAAACAGTTTTATTTTAATCATTTTTCATGGACGTAGTTTCAAAACACATTACAAATGTTCCTTTCTTAAATAGAGCATAGTAAACATAATTTAAACTTTTCTTGATGAGTCAGGATCATCATTAGAAAAACAAATGACCATACTGCATTGAGGTGTGTGGAGCTGTTTACTCCTCCCCTCCACCAATTCTTTAACAATTCTTCTGTAAGATTTTTAGAGTTCCATCCCTTCCCTCTGCCGCCAGCTGTCATTTCTATGGCCATATTTCCTGCTGCTTCTAAATCTGCAGCCTTATTTTACACATATTTGCCTAGGGAAGTGTGTGAGGGTGACACTCCCTCCTCTCTTGAGGTAAAGTGCATGGGCTTTATGAGAGCTATTGACCTAGTAGAAAACGTTTTCAATTGCTTCCGATTTCAAGAATATAGTTATTATGGCTAAAGTTGCAAGAAATTACTCTACTTGGGAAAGGGTCTTGGGAAAGGGTTCCTTTTTCCTGTGCAGTATTTTTCATTAAAAGTTCTCTCTCTCGGATAGCAAACATCAGCACTTTGGACTTCACAAATCTGAAATATAACTTGGATTTCTCGGACTCAAGTTTACCTTTGTAAATGCTCTGATGGATTCTTAGCCACATTTCATTTTCATCCATCAACAAGCACTTACTAAGTACCTACCACCATGTGCCAGTTACTCAAGATACAAAGACTAAAAATGAAACATGTCTCTGTCCCCGAATTTATGTTCTACTGGTGGAGATAACATGTAAGTAAATAGTACGTACAAAATATAAGGTCCATTTTTCGAAGGAGAAGGCACTAGTATCTGGAGGGGTTCATGAAAGGCTTCATGTAGATGTCACTTGAGTTTTTGCAAGTAACAAGTCAGAGTTACAGAACATAACATGGAGAACTAACCAGCAAAGGAGACTGAGAAGGAGAAATCAGAGAGGAGGAAGAGGGAGGGCAATGTAACAAACCCGAAAGGAGTCACTATCCAGGAGAAAACAGAATCTTTATTTGGGGGGAGGGGGAGTTGAAGAAGGAAAATGTTTAATCTACTGTTCTTCCACACTTTGGGAAGAAATCACTTGCATCTAAGAGGCAACAGGGTATACTGGAAGAGCACTGGATTTGCAATCAGAGAACCCAGGCTGGAAGCTCTGCTTTGTTACTTATCAGTCAACAAACCTTTCTGAGTTTCAGTTTCCTCATTTATAAAATGGGGCTCATACTTGCACTACACTTACAAGAATAAAATGAAATCTATGTAAAGTGGTGTGGGAGCTATTATTATTATAATACAATGTTAGCTTCGCATCACTTATTCATTAAAGCAGATACAAGGACCTCAACCTAGCAAAATAGCCCGATAACGTTTTATTAGCCCAATTCCATATTTATTTCTTTGGACTCTGTCAATTACGAAGTAATAAATGTGTTCTTACAAAACAACTCCTATTGAGATTGCCTTTTTCTTCACTTAATTCAAATTTCTGAGATTATACATCCAATTACCCCAAAGTAGAAAAGACCTATTTCCCCCACTGATAGAGCAAACATTGAAATGTAGTTAAGCCACCTATCCTACAACAGACAGCTTCATGAGGCTGGCAGGGACCTCAACAGGTCATCCTCCACCTCTCTGCCTCTAGGTAAGCATACTAATAGATGGTAATTTATCCTAGCAAATCCATTTCAGCTCAAGAATTACGCTGGACTTGAATAAAGGGTGTATCTCTGCCAAAGTACTCAGACCCAAAAGAGTTGCCTCTAGTATACTCTACTTTTTGTTTTCTTACTCAAAAGAGCCAATATTCAGTACCAAAGAAGTCTTAAGGGGGCAAAATGTCATTAGTTAATCTTCTATTAAAACCCGGGTAGAATATAATGGGCTAGATTATGTCCACCATCTAATGAAAGACCTCTGGAGAGAGCCAGAAAGAATAGATCTTCCCTTTAAGACAACAGACAATAGAAAGGGCATATTACATCAGACACCTCCATAAATATAAATCATTTCATATATGACCTATCCAAATAGAGAATGCCAGCGAAGTTACTGACCCTTCAGCAACAGAAATTAGAGTTTAACCTAAAGAAAATCTTTGAGAAGGCAGGCAAGGAGAGGACACATGAGTGTTGTCTTCAAATACGTGGTGGGAGGGCTATGTAAAAAAGGGATTCGAATCATAAAATGTCAGAAGTACAAGGAACTTAATAACTAATCCAACGCACACACTCATTTTCAGGTGAAGAAACTAAGGCCCCCAGAAAAGGGCCCACTCAAGAACATATTACTAGAAAGTGGCTGCTGCTCTGGGCAGAGAATTCCCAGGCCAGTGACCAGAAAGCAGAAGTAGGACTGATGAGTCAAAGTTACAGAGAGACACATTTCAATTTTATATATGAACTTCATAACAATTAGATCTCTTCGATACTTCAAGAATCTATGATTTTTCTGATGTAAATACTGCTTTCACCAATGTAGATCTATAATCCAAAGATGTTACTGTGGCCAAAACAT
Source organism: Bettongia penicillata ogilbyi (assembly GCA_023548195.1). Taxonomy (NCBI): domain Eukaryota; kingdom Metazoa; phylum Chordata; class Mammalia; order Diprotodontia; family Potoroidae; genus Bettongia; species Bettongia penicillata. The sequence continues at coordinate 12,298,311 of JAJHZJ010000029.1, forward strand.
TCATTGCTTTACACTTAACACTGTGTAAAACATAATTTATTTACTAAAAGTCTTTAGCAGCTCCCTACTGCCTACCAAGTAAATTATTTCTTGAAATTTGGCTAGGCTGGTCCAGAGAACACAAGCATAAGTCTGTCATCAGCTGTACTCAAAGGCCTTTCTGGTAGGACCTCTGGCATAGCTGTGGTGACACTTGGGTAATTTCCATGTCACAGTGAGTCAATGAATAAAAAAAACATTTAAGTGCTTACTATATACCAAGCATTGTGTCCACTACTGGGGATATACACAGGAAAGGAAGTCAGTCCCTGTTTTCAAGGAGCTCACATTTTAACAGAGGGAGATAAAACATACAGAAGGGTTCAGTCACAAGGTAGATGGAAGGGACCAGTAGTCCTAAAAGTCTAGCTGTAGGGTGGATGGCAAGGCCCATGAGTCATTTGATTGCCCTGGCAGGTCAGATGGTAATCAATGCTCAGAGGTGTGGAGAGTATATTGGCAAAAAAGATGGCAAAGTTCAGTGGTAGTACATCTTAAAACAAAGACTTATGACTTGTTCATACAAACAATGTGAGCAACCATATCTCTCTCTGTCCAGCTGAACCCACAGTAGGAAGATGGAGAACAGGGGGATGGAAAGAACAAAAAAATAAAGAGAACTCTGGGGAGAAGAGTACAACCTGTGCTGCCAGCTCCTTCTTAGGCCCTCCTAAGGGCCTCCTGATGGGACAGAAGGTAGGCTAGGGCAAGGGAAAGCAAGTACATGTATCTAAGGTTAATCTAAACACTAGTTACTAAGTAATTTGTCAATTAAATGTAAAAGTAAATGTAAAAAAAATCAAATGTAAGTCAGATCCCTTCTCTCCTTTCTGTTGGTATTTACCCAAGAAGAGTATCTAACTATGACCCTAAATTACTACAACAGCCTTTTTTAGAAGTAAATTTTCTAAAATAAAATAGATTAGAAATCTCTTTTGTTTTTTATATAACCTAAATATCTTCCTCTATTTCTCTCTTTTCTCTCCCAGAGAACAATCTCATACAACAAAAAATTTCTGAAGGAAAAAAAAAAACACATCGTAACTGATCGATATATTGAAAACAACCTGAAAACACACATACTGTCCCAAACCTGTGAACCTCCCACCTCCGCAGAGGAGCAGAGGAGGCGTCTTTTCATAGCTCTTACTTGGGACTCTAGGACTGTTATCTGTAATTCTGCAACATTGAATTTTTATTGTTTTTGTGGTGACTGTTCTCTAAACATTTATACTGTTGTAGTCTCAGCAGCTTTTTCACAGTTCTCTCCACCTCAATTTCCTCCCTCCAACCTATCCTTCATATCTTTACCAGACTAATGTGCTTTATGCATAAAATGTCATTTGTCTACTGAAAAATCTCCAACGGCTCCTCCTAACTGCCCAATAAAAAGTACGTTCACTGCCATCTACGTCTGCCAAGTGCCCGTCCTACCTTCCCAATCCTCTCATACTCCTCCCCAGTATGTATGATACACACTTGCCAACTGGACACTCTGGTCCCCAAAATACTTTGTGCATTTTTGCCTCCACTCTACTGTTCACACTATTCCTTCACTTTCCCTCTTCATTTTCTGAATTCCTACCCATCTTTCAAAAATCAACTCGTATGCTACCTCCTCCGGTAAGTCTTCCCTGGCACCCTTGTTAGTAACTAACCTGCCTCCCTTGGGCCTCTGTTTTCCACATGTGTCATCTGTACACAGGTCAGAAAGAACCAAAAGCCAAAAATGAGGGCAGGGTCCATATCTTGTCTCCAGCTTGTATCTCCTCTAGAGCACAGGGCTCTAGACAACAAATATTTAAAAATTATCCTTTGTTCTGTTCCTGGGAGACTTTGGAGATGGGACTCACGCTTCAGTTATAAGTCAAGCTAGATAACTCTAGAGAGCCCTTCTTACCCTAAGGTTCAATAAAGGAATTTTATAGTAATGCAATTGGAACAGCAAGGCTCTCACATATTGATAAGAAAATTTATACTTAAAATGTTCATAAATGAACTGGAAATATCCCATGGTTGCAGATGTACTCCCTGGGCTATGTTTCTAACTCTAAGGACACTGCCCTCTCACCCTGGAACTTCCCTCAATGCCTAGAACTTTCTCACTCCAAAATAGTCCCGTGTCACAACAGCCCTCTTCGGCCATAGGTGAGTGCCTTTTATGGCTTCCATTTCCAGAAGGGGCCTAGGGCTCCTCCTAGCTGGTCTTCTGACTCTAAAGACTTCTGCCAACATGCTCCCACACTGGTACCTTTATGTGCCTTCCTTCTACTTCCTTTTCTGTGCTGTAATCTCCCATTAGAGTGGAAGCTCCTTGAGGGCAGGGACTCTCTTTGTTTTGCTTGTAGTCACACCTCTGGCATGTAGCACAGTGTCTGGCACGCAGTAAGCATTTAATAAATGCTTGTTACCTGCCTACCTAATGAAATGCTAAACTAAAAGTAATAAATGTTAATTCAAATCTTGCAAAGTTATGCCACTGAGTAGAAAAGTGGCAAAAGATCATCAAAGGGGGCAAAAATAAGGCTGGGGCATTTAGGGGAAAGGTATCTAAACTATATTTAAGAAATTACTTAAGAAATTCCGATTCTAAGCCATGACCCAGGCCATTAGAAACCACATCTCAAATACAAGAGCCTAATTACAACTCACACTTAAGATTTACAAAGGGCTTTTTCTTCCCAACAACCATGAGTTAGGAGGTACTGATCTGTTCATAGATGGGGAAACTAAACACAGTGAGGTTAAGGGATTTGCCAAAGACTGCCGAGTAAGCATCAGAACTCTTCTGCAGGTCTAAGGTACTTTCCACTACAACATGCTGTCCCTCCTGTACACCAACCAAAACAGAAAGCTATGAAACACCAGATGTCTGAAATAAAACTGACTGCGTTATCCTACCAGGGCACAAAACCAAAGCCTCTGAATACCTAACATAGTACATGTGTAGTTTTGGTCATTCCACTTCCAAAAGAGCAGACAGCAGGAAAATGTACAGAGAACAACTAAAACTACGAAAAGGGCAAGGACACTAATTAAGAAGGAAGCACTTGAAAAAACAACAGAATCTTCAAGTGAGAAAGAACAAGAAACAATGGATGTGCTATAATAATAATGACGATAATAGTGAACATTTATACAGTACTTTCTATGCGTCAGGTAAGTGCTTATTTTCTCATCTGATCCTCCTAAAAGCCCTGGGAGGTTGGTGCTGTTATTATCCCCATTTTACAGATGTGGAAACTGGGGCAAACAAAGGACAAAGGATTTGCTCAGGATCACACAGCTAGGAAGTATCTGGAACTGGATTTGAAAGCAGGTCTTCCTGACGCCAGGCCTGGCCCTCTATCCACTGGGCCACCTAGGCACTCCCAAGTAAGTGTGGAGAGTGCAAATGCAGACTTGTTTACCAAGTCCCAGAAGCTAGACATCGTAGCTCAAATAAAAAGGCCCTTGCACACTAAAATGTACAGCAAATTTGTACAATTTATTATCACAAGTAATAGTTCAGGTTGTATTCCCTGTACCAATGAAATCAAGGGTCTAATTATTTTTAAAAAGGGGTGACACAGATATTAGGGAAAAGAAGATACGCTGAATAGTTAGCCTGCTGAGGTTGGTACTACATATCCTTACCCAAAATGATAATACTGTTTGAGCCAAAATACTGACCTAGGAGGACCATGGGTCTGACCCAGCCTGCCACTTATATTCTTTTGATATAAGCAGACAGAAGATTACCGGGATTGGGTGAGAATAAGACAAAGTGATAACTAATGAGAGCAAATAACACACTAATTACTCAAAAAACCCTGGCCGACGAGGGCCAAACCATTCCTGATGTGGTTCTCAGTGATAAAGTACAGTTGTCTAGGCCTGGAACAGTAGCTTTCAGGATGTTAAAGACAAAGAATGGATCGTAAGCACTGATCAGGAATCAACTGTGGCTAAGGATGTCCCACTATTACATGGAAATTAAAGTCTCTACCACATAAGTCATGAAAAGGAAGATGCGGAGTGAGAAGAACGATGAGACCAGAAAGCCTGGGTTCTAGGACTGACTCTGTCACTGCTCAGGAGTCTGACCACGGCCAGGGCAAATTCTCAGAACTGTAGTTTCTCCTTGGTACAATGAAGGAGCAGGAACAGGTAATGCTATACAAGGTACCTTGCAGAACTCACATTTTATGTTGTCTAATATTAATTAAAGAAAAAGAAAAGTTACAAAAACATGTCAGGGCAAAAGCCAGTACAGCTTAAAACCCAACATAACAGTTTTACTGGTGGTCCCTACCCAGTAGTCTGTGACAATGGACACTACCCTTTCAAGGTGGTGTCCTCTGAAGACCATCAAAATTCCACAGAGGTAAAAAAAGCCTTAGAAATGAGGCACAATATGGAATGCATTTTTTAAGAATATTTATTATCTCAAATACTAGGAATGAAGTGTAAGAAATATTCTCATAAACTTCTTGGTGCCAAATTTTTTTCCCTAGATCTAACTGCTTTTCTATAGAGAGGTGCAGGTGAGGAAACTCCTCCCAATGCAACCCAAGGTGACTGTTCTACTATTTCTACTCTCAGAGAGTTGTCTGGGGTACCATCACCATGCCCATGTACTAGCTCTCCCCCATGCCGATGTCCTTCACAGCTCTAACCTCCCTTTCAGTAAGAGGGCTTCCTGGCTCCCTTAGCTGCTAGTGCCTTCCTGCCAGCTATCTTGACATATCGTCCGTGTACCCAGTTACTTATGTCTTCTCTCTCCCATATCAATGTCATCACCTTGAGAACTCCTTCAAGACCAGCAGTTAGCACCATACCTGGCACACAGGAAAGACTTAAAAAAATGCTTTGTGACTGAGTAAGAGGTCAGGAGGCTTGCCCAAAGGCACATTACAGACAGTGCATGTAAGAGGCAGAACTTGCATCCAAGTTTTCCCACCTCTGAATTCAGCTCTTTATCCAATATACTGTGCTATTTGTGTGTCAACAACAAGGTTTAAACATGAGTGTGAGCCAATGTCTTGTTTCCATATTTTCTAATGGAAATCACATTACCTATTTCTACTATTGCTCCTTCCTGAAAAATCAATCGAAAGCATTTAAGTACTTACTATGTCCCAGGCACAGAGTTCCTGTACACTAAAAAGAAGAATCCTGTGCTACATTGGAGATAATCCAATAACCAGGAGAGAGCCTGCCTTAGAGTCCTTCATAGTTTAACTGTGGAAAAGAGGTCTGGAGTTCTGAAAGCAAAAAGACAGGCAAAAGTTAATAGCCATTCTCAACATTTTGTCTTTATTTGTATGTAGAAATTGGTATGAAAAGAAAATTTTTCATAGAGACTTCCATATCTGAGAATTTCTCTTATGAATTCAATAATTTTAGTATCTATTCTACTCTTTTTCTCATTCAATTCTGTTTGGTTTCTAAGTTAAGAAGTGTGTTTCATTTGCATAAATGGTAACTATTCTGAGATAAGGGGGTGGGCTTTACCATTCATAACTATACATTTAAATTCTCTGGAGTATCATTCATACTTCAAATGGAGCAGGAAAAAAATACTCATTCAGTTTCACTTTAATGGTGACTAACACATGAAAGATAATAACGTTAGATTCTGAAGGGCTAGGGGGTGGTCTCCAAATGCCAGCTATCAATTCCAATCACCGTTAAGTTCATTATGCTCCGAACTGACCCAAGGACCACTGCCACTTCCCTTGACCTATTTCACCTACGGTGAAAAATGTGAAGATTATGAAATATGCCTATTAAATTAGGCTTTATAGAGTTATAAAGTATCTGCGTACAGTGCCATCACAACATTAACATATTTTACCTAATAATCTCAGAATAGAAATTAGCAAGGAAGCAACCTTTTAACCAAAACTCAATAATAGTTGCTCTCTAGGCACTGAATTTTTTAGCTAAGAATGAGCTCCTGGGAGGGAATATAAATGTAAGGGAATAGTAGTTCTTTACCCCTATCTAGTTTTAATCAGTGATAGAAATTGAATTTACACAGATCTGCATAAATTATTCAGTTGTCTGTGCTATTCTCATACATTTAAACTTAATAAAAACTTAATAAAATAAAATTTAAACTGAATAAAAATAATTTGGCTATCTTTAAAATTGTCATATCTTGATTTCTTCCCTCTACCCCTGTTCTCCCCAACATGGCAGGGAGGGACAAGAGAGGAAAGTGTGTTTATCCAGCACACCTGGAGGTAACAACTGACATTTATATATAGCTCTTTATGACTTAGAAAGAACTTTCCTCACAACAGGAGGCTGGGAGAGAGGTAACACAAATATTACTCCCATTTTACTGATGAACAACCTGAGGCTTAGAGACATGAGGTGGTCTGCCCAGGTTACAAAGCTAATACTTGAACCAAACTGGAATTCAAGTCTTTCATGCCCTTTCCTGCACCCTGGCCTCCATCCCCCATCTCCCTCTCCAGCCTCTGGGGTTCTGCACAGGCTGTTCTCGGTGCCTGAGATGTTCCTCCCTCTCACCTTGACCTCTTGGCTTCCTCCTTAGAAGGCCATTCCCAGCTACACTAATGCACTACCCTCCTTCCAGATTACCCTCATCTACCCTGGAAACATCTTCCTTGGACTCAACTTTACTACATGTTGCTGCTCCCATTATGATGTCCGACTCATGTGAGGGCAAGGACTCACATAAGGATCCTTTTTTTTGTCTTTCTCTAGAAATTCGCTCAGTGTTTAGCACACAGTAAGCACTAAATAAATGCTTGTTGAAAGACTGAGGTCTCAACTCCAAATCCAATGGTCTTCCTACTAGACCACACTGCTGAGCCTGCCACACTTAACCCAAATGTCAAGATATCTCAGCCCTAACACAGAGAAGAGAAAAAAGGCAACTAAACCAGGAGTTACAGAATGAGAAAAAGGAGGATGAATCATCACAATTATAATAACTCACATTTACGTAGGCTTACGAAGCATTCAACAAATTCCATTCAACACTTGTAAAGCATGTACCTGTACAAAGCACTACAAGAATATGCAGGGCTCAGAGTTTATTCACCCTGCTGCCACGCAAGTTCATAACCCGAAAAACAGATTTCAAAGGGTCCCACCCCACTCTCTGTACCATTTCCTCTGGCCCAGCCTCTATCAATCCTTCCTTTGCTTCCTATTCTGCCTCTTTCTGTCACTTTCAATGTGACCACTGGAAAACTGCTTTGTCTCTTTAGGCTTCACTTCAGTTTTCTCACTTGTCATATGAAGGTGAATGAGGTTGCCTGAACAGGAGGCAAACCACCAGTCATACCCACTCCAACAAAACACCCAAGTATGAACCAGCATGAACCATAGTCAAGAAATCCAAAGAGAAACTACAGTAAGAGACTTCTTCCACCCCAGAATTGGACAAAAAAGTCAGTCAGAAACACAAAGGGAACAGGAAATGGGGGCTTGCTGCTCTTGAGTTGTTTCAGTCATATCCAACTCTTCATGACCCTACTGGGGTCTGTTCTTAGAAAAGATACTAGAGCAGTTTGCCATTTCCTTCTCCAGCTCATTTTACAGATGAGGGAACTGAGGCAAACGGTGACGTGACTTGCCCAGGGTCACATGGCAACTAAGTGTCTAAGGTCTAAGGGTACATTTGAACTCGGGTCTCCAGACTCCAGGCTCAGCATTCTATCCACTATACCACCTAGCTGCAGGAAATAGACACCCTCTGGGAAATCCAACAACACTGTCAGGTAATCAGTCTTCCAGGAGTATCAGAGACAGTGCATGTAATGTCTGATGACTTCCTCAGACAAAGTCCCCTGGGATGGGACACAAAGGACTTGTGTCAGAAAACTCCAGAGTAAGGACCTTGGAAGTCCCAGGGAACAGTGGGCACAGATCAGCTACCAGCATGCTGCCACAAGGTTCAGGCCAGGAACAGCCCGGACTCAAACTAGTGGGTTCTTAGGTCACTAACAGTCTCTCTTAAAATGATCTGCATGAGATCTAAAGACCCAGCGCTAAACCTCAAAGATTCAAGGGAGCCTAACCCTGGGAGATGGAGGTCAGTCAAAGAACCCAAAAGAGAGAGGACAAGACCAAGTAGGGCCCACCTTCCCACTCAAAAATATAAGGAGTAAAGGTAAGGAGAAGTCTGCTTCTGGCCCAATGCTCCAAATCAGAAACTAATGCTGAAAATAAAGAAAACCTAACTAATATCAAGAATTATTACAAATCTAGAGATGCCTCAAAAGGAAAGAGCTTCTCTGTAACAACTGAAAGCAGAGGCTCAACAGGAAAAAAAAGGATTTTCCACAAGGACTAAATGAATATCCTGAAGAAATGAAGCAAGAAATAAATAATAAAATAAAAGATTTAGAGGAAAAGAATTAAGAGAATGAGAAGCTTAGTAGAGAAAGTATTAATAATCTTTGCCTAAATAACAGACTCCCTGAAAACTATAACAGACAAAATAGAAATTGATGATTCTATAAAACAATAAAAAATAAAATCAAACAACTGAAAAAATATAAGAAAATGTAAGATATCTGATATCAAAATAATAGACCCGGAAAACAGATCAAGGCAAGAACATTTAAGGATTAGCTGACTCCTTGAAAACTATGGTTTTAAGAAACCTGGACACTACATTTCAAGAAATAACCAACAAACACTGCCTAGACCTACTAGAACCAGAGGGCAAAGTGAGGATAAAAATCTACGAATTTCTCTGTAACAGAGAAACCTCTGTGTGTGTTTGTCCTTCATTGCCAAAGAAGACCATACCCTCAGAGAAATAATGACATGACTAGCACTTGACTTTGTTTTGAGTGAGGGAGAGCTGTGCAGGTCACCAGCCTCACTTCTCCTCCAGAGCCATCTGAATCCAGTGACCAGATATTCATCAGGATGACTGGAGATGCCCCAGGATGAGGCAACTGGGGTTAAGTGATTTGCCCAAGGACACACAGCTAGTGAGTGTCAAGTGTCTGGGGTAAAATTTGAACTCAGGTCCTCCTGACTCTTGCATTGATGCTCTCTATCCACTGCACCATCTAGCTGCCCCAAGAGAGAAACCTCTAATAAAGGTTTAATATACAATTAAAACAGATATAGACATATATAAAAGACCATAAACCATTACTCATATATATAAATGGACAAAGGCTATGAGCAAACAGTTCTCAAAAGAAGTGTCAACTGCTAACAACCATATGAAAGAATGCTTCAAATCACTAATAAGAGAAACACAAATTAAAACAACCCGAAAATTGCACCTTACACCAAAATTAGGAAGGGTGACAAAAGATGGTAATATTCACTGGTGATGGGGTTGTAGGAAAATAGGCACACTACTAGTACACTGTTGGTTAAGCTGTGAGTTAAGTACAACTATTTTGGAAAGCAATTTGGAATTATGCAAATTAAGGTGTTAAGATAGCCATACCCTTTGACACAGAAACTCCATTTCTTAGGCTTATACTCAAAGGAAACTGTTGATAAGAGAGTCCTCATGTAAAACAAAATATAGCCACACCATTTGTGATTTCAAGAATTGGAAACAAAACAGATGCCTACAGACTGCATAACAGCTAAACAAATTGTAATACATAAAGTAATCGACTATTACTGAGCATAAGAAATAACAAATGTGATGAGTTCATGTAGAAACATCTATATGAACCAATGCTTAGTGAGGTTAAGTAGAGCAAAGAAAACAATACACACAATGACTACAACAATGGAAATGACAAAACCACAGAACAATTATAAAGAAAAAACATGACTCAAAAGTTGAAATATGAGAAAATACTCCTACCCCCTCCTTTTGTAGAGGCGAGAATTTGCCAAGTGGTATGCATTGAATATGTTTTCATTTTTCTAATGTTTAATCAGTTATGCTGATTTCTTTTCCTTTTCTTTTCTCAAAAATATATTGCTATATGGGATGATTGTGAGGAGAGAAAGAATACTAGGGGGAATTATGGCTATATAATAAAACAAAAGACATCAATAAAAACCTATTTTAAAAAAAGGATCTACTTGGAAGAAACCCCAAAAGAAAAAATCCAGAGCTTCCAAATCAAAGAAAAAATAGTGTAAGTATCCAGAAATCAGTTCAAGTATCAAGGAAATCAGAATCACACAAGATCTAGCAACCTCTATGATAACTGAGAGGAGAACTTAGAATGTAATACTTCAAAAGGCAAAAGAGTTCAGATAAGCTTATAACCAAGAATCACTTATCCTGCAAAACTGAGTATAATCCTATAGGGAAATAAATAAATCTTTAATAAAATAGAGAACTTCCATGCATTTCCAATGAAAAGAGCACAGAAGGAATTCTGAAATACAAATATAAGAATCCAAAGAAACCTAGAGAGATGAATTTATCTGACCAATTGGAAAGAGCTACATAATGATGTATTGTTAATATTCTAATGGAGGAAAGGACACAAGCAACCCTTGGGAACTTAAATGTCTTCGAAAGGCATTGAGAGAGTAAATAAGAAAAATAGAGGTATTAGAGATAGATTAATTCTGTTCAGAGAGCTTAAGCAGGGAAAGAGAAGGGAGGGCAAAAAACCAGAAATACTCTTGCGTGGAAAGGAAGAAGGAGATGGAATGTGTTATGTCTTATAACTGAAGAGCATATGAAGAAGAATATACAAATAAAGAGGAAACCAAGTGGAGGAATTAGGACATCAGTTAAATCTCATTGATCTTAAATGGAGAAAGGAGGGTTGAACACACACATATAATGGTATGGTGTAGAGATCCACCAAACTCAAAGGGATAGGGAATGGGAATGAGTTAAGAGGGAGCATAATACCAGGAGAGACTAAGTACAAGCAAAACAAACTTCCTGTTCCTGAAACATGGGTTTAAAAAGAAAAGAACTGCCTCTTAGACAATTGAGGAACGGCTGGACAAACTGTGAGATGGAATATAACTGCACCATAACAAATGATGAGAGATAATTTCAGAGGATCCTGGGTAGTATGAACTAATGCTAAGTGAAATGAACAAAACCAGGGGAACAATTTATATAAATACAGCAAAGTTATAAAGGAAACAACTTTGAAAGACTTAATAACTCTAATCAATGTAATAACAATGTCTTCACAGGAACTATGATGAAGCAGGTCACCTCCTCCTGACAGAAAGGTGATGAGCACAAGGTGCAAGAACACAGATTTGGACACTAAGCAATATTTTTTTGACTACACTTATTTGTTACAAGTACGTTTTTCTCCTCTTTCTCTCAATTTTTAATGAGGGAAAGGTTAGCAACAGTGATTTTGAAGAGGGCAATTTTTAAATGCATAGTACAAAAGAAGTTCAGAAGAAGAACAGAGAAGCAGGTTAGTTTTAAAAGAAACAAGGAGAATTTATTATGTGTTTTTTCTTAAAAAGCGAGCAATGGAGATTCAGAGTTTCATATACAATATTTCTTTGTGTTCTAGAGCAGAGCTTCTTCAACTTTTTCTACTTGTGACCCTAAATGGAGTTACAACCCATAGTTTTAAGATATGCTGTACTACAAATGTGTATAAATTGCTCTTTTGGGTGGTATTTTAAGTTCAGAATAAAATTTTTTAAAGCTTCAAAAAAGGGGAAAAAAAATTAAAGTTGAAAGAAAAATAGAAAAGATAAGGAATGGGTTTAACCTAGGTGATCTCTTCCAGAGATCTATATATGATTCTGCTTCTATGACTATCATCTTAACTTGGTCAAAATGCTAAAGCGGAAAGAGCATGAATGACCTGTGCTTCCCCTTGGAATTGATCATCATTTTCTACACAGTCACTACGTATATAAGGGGATGAAGTGAAAGATTTGTGATGTTAAGGTTTTCTTCTAATAATGAACTAGAGCTCCCGAAGTAGCTATCCAGTGAAACCATGCCAATCCTAAGAATGAACTATGACACAAAGGCAGCTCTCTCACCTCTTAATAAACTTGGATTCCTTTAACTCATTCTACCCACCCACCTATCTCCCCCCCCCCATTACAAGAACTGCAACAAATCAGCCAACACTTGACATCAAGTACTATGGGATAAAAAAGAAAAGATAGAATCTGTTCATCCTGGGGATATCTTGAACACCCCACTCCTAGGATACATAATTGTATTAGACATAAATTCACAGTTAAGCTAAAATGATATTCCTGACCAATTCCACCACTGATAAATATTTCTGAAATATCAAGAAATGTGCTGGAAAGAAGTAGAGGAGAACCTGGGACAGTTTGACTAAGACTTGCTCCTACAGAAGTCAAGGGAGGGACTTTTTGGAGGGACAGGAAGGGTAAAAGTACCTTTTTAGATGTTTTGGACTATTCACATAGGGGACAGATTTCAGTACTCAAAAAAAAAGTGACTGGGCAGTACGTAGGATTCTATGGGACTTGTCCCATTGATATGGCTTTAGCTAAGTAATCTTTCAAGCTCTAGTGATACAGGTGGAACTCACTTTACAAACTTCATATGGCCCTGAAAAGTGCCTACAGGATAAAACAGGAACTCTACTATGGGGCATTTAATCTCGCTCCAACCTACCTTTCCAGGTTGACTAGACATTACTTTTCATGCAATCTACATTCCAGCCAAAACGTCTTACTTTGCTGTTTCTCATACAAGGCATTCTATTTCCTGCTTCCACAACTTTGCGGGGGCTATCCCTGTACAGAGTGAGGAGACATGGGGGACAGAATGTCACTAGCATTCTGTTTTCCTTCTGAGCCCATTTATCAGATCTTGCAAGAAGTATGTCCTGATCCCTCCCTAGAAATCTTTTTTATAAATTTTATGTTTACTTATGTGTTTACATGTTGCTCTTCCTTCAACAGAGTCTAAGCTTTTTGAAGGGAGGGAACATTTTTGTCTCTATATCTCCAGGCCCAGCACAGTACTTGGCACTAAGGAACTTAATAAGTGCTTGCTGAATGAATGAATATAAATTTAACCTTGGTAAATACTAAGCCTACGGAAGACTTTTCTGTTTAAATTTTGTAGTGAATCCTTTTATAAAGTGAATAATTATCCTTAATTTGTGTTTTATAAATCTAGATTTTTCATATCAATTACATGTAAAAGTGAAGTACATAAATGATTTAAATAAAAAATATATTATAGCATATTTTTCTTCATTTTAGCATATTCTACCCTGGTTCCCATCAGAGTGTGAAGGAGACCCTAAAGGCTACAACAGTAGGTAGGATACAAGCTGTAACAGGTCCCACCAAGCTAAAAAGGGTCTGAGTAAGTCAAAAGAGGCTTATAGCAGATGATCTCCAAGGTCCCTTCTAGCTCTAAAATCTCTGATTGTGGGCTCATCAGAATGTGGGTTTAAGCAACTTTTTTTAAAACAAATTTCACTAGCAGAACCACAGCAGTGATGATATTATAACTAAAGACTCATTTTATTTGCAAATCAACTCTAAAATTCTAAAAATCTAGGGATCTCCTGGTTCTGCTCTTGAGAATTCAGCAGATTAGCTTTTCTCCAATACAAACAGGCAAATGCATGCTGAGCAATTCTTTCACTTACCAAAAGTCACTACATAACATAAAATATAAAATAAGCAATTTCTTTTGACAACAGACATAAATTGAACACGTTATAGTGTTGTTCAACTGTAAAGTGCCTTTTGCCCTATCCTGTATTTAGATCAAGATTAATTCCACTGAAGTTGAAACCACTAACTAGAATGATAGTTAAAATATACTACAAGACTGACTTGGTAATTATGTCAAGAGAAAGAGTTATGTTACTGATGAATCACCTGTACAGTGAAACATTCTGAATTGTTTTTTTAATTGTCTTGTGGGGCTTAGGAAAAAAAATTTATTTGATCTTGTAATATAGTTTCCACTGAACAAATTACAATTGACTTTTTCCATGACAGCAGCCTCTGACAGGGACAACTCAGAAGACATTTCAACAGGAATAAGTTTCACATGCTTTCCTTCCTCCTAGTTATCAGCTTCTTTTTCTGGTTTTTCAAACAAAGAAAAATGTGGTAGCTCTGCTGCTCAAAGACACTCCCTTCTCAGCCGTTTCCTCCTTCCCCAAAGTGACAGGAGAACCCTCCCCAGGCCAGTCTGGCCCATCTGCCCAGTGGCCAGGATTAATCCAAGCCTCAGATGTAGAGAAGAGTTGTAGTTTATGAAGTCAAACTGATTCGGAGAAGGTACTCAACCTTTTGGAGGTCAGATAACAGAGCGCACAAAGAAATGACCTGGCTTATAGGCAGGCTTTCATCCCAAGGTCTCCAAACTTTATACAAACAGGAAGTTTTATAGAGACCCAACTCCAGTGAAATGCAGCCCTGGGGAGGGAGAAAAGGAAGCTGTGGGGCAGGAAGCCTTCACTTCCATTGTTGGAATAACCCTTTCCTAATGGCAACTCTGCTAACCATGGCTGAGGTGGCAGCCTCTAGAAATGAGGAGCTGTGAGCTGGTATTGATTACAAGTTAGTGTGTTGTTCAGTAGCTACTAAGGGGCCTAAATGATGAGACCCTGTCCTCCCAAACTTCCCTAGCCCCTAACCACCAAATGGCTGCCTAGTACCTCTCTGTGCCTAAATTTGTTAGGGGCAGCCCCAAGCACTGAGGAACAAGCTCTACTCAGGCTTCCAAAATCTTCTGACTAGGTCCTATAAAGAGGTAATATTCTTCCTAATGCCTTTCCTTAGACAAAGATGTCTCCTTAAACCTCACTAAGTCAATATCTTCCCATGAGAAAACGTATATGAAACCAATGAACGAAATAGGGGTATCTGAGAGGCAAAAAACGTCAGAAAATGAACAATGGATTTAGAATCAGAAGGCACCAAGTTAGAATCTCATCACTAACATCTACCAACTGCATGACCTTAGCGAGTAACCTGTATTTGAGCCGACTCCTCAGTAACAAATGAGGTAAACAGCAACACTACCTACATCCCAGGGACTTCATACAGTACTCTCTGATAGAGTCAGTCCAGGACCCCCCAGAATCTATGAAATGACAAGGGAGCCCCAGTACAAGATGGATGGGGGGGAGGGTCATACACACAGAATCCTAAGGCATGGGACACTAGCTGAGGAAATGCCCACGCTGATGAGATCATAAAGCATTTGAAAAACTTACAGCACATGCCACATGTATTATTTCACTCCATCCCCTAATGCCTTGCATATGGAAAACACCTAATAAATGTTTGCTGAATAAAATGGAACAAAAAATACACAGCATTTTGTTTTAAGTCTTGGGTAAGCCCAATCACATCCTTCAAGGGCCTTCAGAATGCCTCTCCTCCATAATTCCCTCTGAGGCAACCCTTGACCATAAGGCTTTAGGATTCTTGGTGGCAACACCCAAAGTCAAACTAATTCAAGTGCGCCTCCAGGGCTTACATTTAAGTGAAAGGTGTAGTGGCTATCCCTATAGGCCCCTTCATTACTCGTAGGGGAGTCTTGGCTAAGTGACAGTGTAGTACTTGCTTTGGCAAGTTTTATTATCCTCCCAATCTTTACCGTGGACCTTCATACTTGAGGTAGTCTGTGAGACAGCCCCAGTATCCCTGCTATGTCCCAATCCCATCAGTCTGTGAGAGAGATGGCCGTGGTGTTATCTTATAGCCCCATCACACTAGCCCTCACCTGCCTTTGGGTTAACTCAGTAAATCCCCTGCCCATATCTTTGTGGAAAGACCTTGGAAGCATACACTATCTTCTTTTACCCCTCTGTGGACCAGCCATAAGACATATCACACACTCATCTCTCTTTGGGGCAGCCCTGATAGGCCCCTGTCCTATCAGACAGGTTGGACACTCTATTTCACTCAATCCCACATCTCTAATATTCTGTAGGCTTTCCTACTTCCCTATGGGGCAACCATTTGAACCCCTCACATACTCCTCTCCCTAGGGTGGCCCTGGCAGTTCTTCATACCCCAATTTCCCACCTCTCAAGGGAGCTGTCCTGATTTATTCCACCACTTCCATCCTCCCTGTCCATAAGATGACTCTGAAATTATGGAGCACCCCATCATTTGTTCCCTTTACATAACTATGGACCAGGTCCTGGTACACCTCACATCTCTCTTAGGGGCAACTCTTGTAGTCCCATCCCTACCCCACTCTCACATCCTTATGGAAAAGTCTTGGACACTCCCAGATGCACGCCTGCCATGGGCCCTTCCGTGGTAGCCCCTATTCTTCCATTTTCTTGTGCCGAGGGGCAGCCTTGGAACACGAACACGAATACAAACACAAACACACACACATATATAACTGGGGTAGGCCTGGATTCCCCACATACACTTCTCTCTGGCTAGCACTGGTGCTGCCTCCCTCACCATTTTATATCTCTATTTGGGGTAGCTCTTGTAGCCCTTAGCCCATTCTCATTTCCCTAGGGCAGAGCCTTCTTATTCCCCACCCACATCTTTTATGGACTGCCCCTGTATCCCCCAGATCCAAGAGATAGTCATCACAGTGCCATCACCTCAGCTCCCTTCCCCCATGGGCAATCTCTGGTATATTCTACCACTTCCATTCTCACCTGTGGGTAGGCCTTGGTACCCTCCCCATCCACCTGACTAGGGGACACTAGTTCCGCCCTCCCCCATGTCTCTGCATGATCCCTGCAGCCTCTTCACTTCCCTATGGGTGGCTAGAGCACTGCCACACCCACGTCTAGGGACTGACTCAGGTAGTCTGGGGGGCAGCCCTGATAAGGCCTCGTTTCCCAATGGGGTGGCCTTAGGAACTCCCACCTCTCTATGGGACAGAACCAGTCTAGGTCAGTCTTTGAGGCAGCCATGATAGGAACTCTTCCTTTACCCTTACTTATGTGTCAGCCTTAGTACATTCCTTCCCATTCCCCATGGGATGGCCCTGACACCCAGCCCCAGGCATTTGTCTGACTGTGGAGGAGAACTAGTACCTTCCAAAACCCACATCTGTCTTTGGGGCAGCCTGTGTACTCCATTTATATTTAAGGAGGTCCAGGTGTATGTTGGGGGGGGCACCTCTTTAATTCCCTAAGGGACAGATCTGGTACCCACCTGTACCTTTCCACAGGAAAGAACTGTTCTATCCTGTTCACTCTCCTATGGGACAGTCCTGGTACCCACCAGCACAACTCCAAAAGGAGGCTAACTCACCATGGGACAAGCAGAGACTCCTTGTTCACTTCCCCATTGGGGTGGGAGGGCCATGAATCCTTTGCTCATTTCTTCATGGCTCACATGGAGCTGCCCTGGGACCCCTGCTTACTTCCTCATCCTGCTCTTTCCCTTATGGGACAGCTCTGGGACCCCTGCTCACTCCTTTATGGACAGCCTGGGACCCCTGCTCACATCCCATGGCTTGGGGACCTCCTGCTCACTCCCCCATGGATATCCTGGGACCCCTGCTCACTCTTCTATGGGACAGCCTGGGACTCCTGCTTACTCCCTTATGGACAACCTGGGACCCCTGCTCACTCTCCTATAGGACTGTCTAGGACCTCTGCTCACTCCCTTACAGACAGCCTGGGACCCCTGCTCACATCCCATGGCTTGGGGACCTCCTGCTCACTCCCCCATGGATATCCTGGGACCCCTGCTCACTCTTCTATGGGACAGCATGGGACTCCTGCTTACTCCCTTATGGACAACTGGGACCCCTGCTCACTCTCCTATAGGACTGTCTGGGACCTCTGCTCGCTCCCTTACAGACAGCCTGGGAACCCTGCTCACTCACCTACAGGACAACCTAGGACCCCTGCTCACTCCCCCATGGATATCCTGGGACCCCTGCTCACTCTCCCATGGATATCCTGGGACCCCTGCTCACTCTCCTATGCAACTGCCTTGGACCCCTGCTCACTCCCTTATGGACAGCCTGGGACCCCTGCTCACATCCCATGTTTTGGGAACCTCCTGCTCACTCCCCCATGGATATCCTGGGGACCCCTGCTCACTCTTCTATGGGACAACTTGGGACTCCTGCTTACTCCCTTATGGACAGCCTGGGAACCCTGCTTACTCCCCCATGGATATCCTGGGACCCCTGCTCACTCTCCTATGGAACTGCCTTGGATTCCTGCTCGATCCCCTACGGGACAGCCTAGGACCCCTGCTCACTCCCCCATGGATATCCTGGGACCCCTGCTCACTCTCCTATGGGACTGTCTGGGACCCCTGCTCACTCCCTTACAGACAGCCTGGGAACTCTGCTCACTCACCTACAGGACAACCTAGGACCCCTGCTCACTCCCCCATGGATATCCTGGAACTCCTGCTCACTCTCCTATGGGACTGTCTGGGACCCCTGCTCACTCTCCCATGGATATCCTGGGACTCCTGCTCACTCTCCTATGGAACTGCCTTGGATTCCTGCTCGATCCCCTACGGGACAGCCTAGGACCCCTGCTCACTCCCCCATGGATATCCTGGGACCCCTGCTCACTCTCCTATGGGACTGTCTGGGACCCCTGCTCACTCCCTTACAGACAGCCTGGGAACTCTGCTCACTCACCTACAAGACAACCTAGGACCCCTGCTCACTCCCCCATGGATATCCTGGGACTCCTGCTCACTCTCCTATGGGACTGTCTGGGACCCCTGCTCACTCTCCCATGGATATCCTGGGACTCCTGCTCACTCTCCTATGGAACTGCCTTGGATTCCTGCTCGATCCCTTACAGACAGCCTGGGAATCCTGCTCACTCCCCTACGGGACAGCCTAGGACCCCTGCTCACTCTCCTATGGGACTGTCTGGGACCCCTGCTCACTCCCCCATGGATATCCTGGGACCCCTGCTCACTCCCCCATGGATATCCTGGGACCCCTGCTCACTCTCCTAGGGAACTGCCTTGGACCCCTGCTCGATTCCCTACGGGACAGCCTGGAACCCCTGCTCACACCCTATGGCTTGGGGACCTCCTGCTCACTCCCCCATGGGCAGCCCGGGCCCCCTGCTGGCTCCCCTGCTCTTGCCCCCCACACCTGCCCAGTGCGTGCCCGCTCGGACCCGTCGGACCCGTGGGACCCTAGGACGCCGGCCGGCCCGGCCAGGCCCGTCCCGCCACAAGCCGCCCTCTCCCGGGGCAGGGGAACTTGCTGCTCACCTGGCCTCCCAAAGAGCCAACCGCGGCGGGCCCGGCCGCCTCCTCCGCCCGCAGCCGCGGTCCGCAGGGTCGTCGAGCCCCCCCGGCAGCCGCAGCCACTCTCGCCCGCGGTCCCTCCCTCAGCTCGCTACGCCCCCGGCCGCGCTCGCCAGATCTGCGTCCGCCATTACGCGCTCCCCTCCCGGAGACGTAGCCCCACCCCGGCACCAGACCTGATTGGTTCACAGCCCCTCCCGCTCGGAGCTTCCCGCTCTCTCATTGGCCTTCACGGAGCGCTGTCAAAGTGATACGCAAAAGACACTGGCGCAGGCACTGCCCCGGGAGCTCCACCCGAAAGACTTCCGCAAGTGGAGTAAACAGGACGGAGGAGACCAAGTAAAGTTACAGGCGGGGTGCGCCAAGTCAGCTTCCTAAATAAAAGTACGGAAACACTGCTTCTGACAGGACGGACGCTCTTTAAAAGCATTTTAGGCGGTGGTCTGTTGGCAGTGGTTCTAGGAAGACGAACGCAGGAAGCGAAGGAATGAGCCGATCCTAGGAACTTCCTTCTCTGTACCCTCTGCTTCCAGTTGGTTTTGCCCAGTCCCTCCTCCCGGCTCCTGACTCGGGCGAGGTGGGAACTGGAAAGTTGAGTCACGGACTGAGTTCGGGGGTCCGGCTGGAGCACGCCCAGGGCGGGCCGGGCGCGCTGCGAAGGAGGGGTCCCCACGTGGCGGAGAAGGCAAGCCCCTGGGCGCCCGCGCTTTTCAGAATTCCCTTTCTCGGAGGCCTGGGGACCCATGTGGACCCCCTGCCCTTCGCGACCACGCCTGGGGACCCGTGTGGACCCCCTGCCCTTCGCGACCACGCCTGGGGACCCGTGTGGACCCCCTGCCCTTCGCGACCACGCCTGGGGACCCGTGTGGACCCCCTGCCCTTCGCGACCACGCCTGGGGACCCGTGTGGACCCCCTGCCCTTCGCGACCACGCCTGGGGACCCGTGTGGACCCCCTGCCCTTCGCGACCACGCCTGGGGACCCGTGTGGACCCCCTGCCCTTCGCGACCACGCCTGGGGACCCGTGTGGACCCCCTGCCCTTCGCGACCACGCCTGGGGACCCGTGTGGACCCCCTGCCCTTCGCGACCACGCCTGGGGACCCGTGTGGACCCCCTGCCCTTCGCGACCACGCCTGGGGACCACTCGTGTTCCTTCCGTTCGATCCTTTTCAATTCTATGAACTTGTACCAAGTTTTCTCCTGTTCTAGGCTGGGGAGTGGAAAGGGCCCATGGACAAAACTGCCTGCCCTCCAAGAATTTAAAATCCAATAGATGTAAAACACAAATGTGATGGTGCTATACCAGTGCTAGGGAAATTTCAGTGGTCCATGAGTCTGCAAGCATTTATTAAACGCTTTCAGTGTGCGGGGCATAATGCTATACGCCCTGGAGGTACAAAGACACAAAAAGAAAGGAGAGAACACACACACACACACACACACACACACGAAATGAGGATGTCCCCCGCACCCAGCCTGGGCACCCTCCTTCAATGGAGGTTCAACGAGGTGCTTTTCACCCTCCAAAGTCCAGTCAGAGAAAGGGGTCCCCAGGGCTGAAGGGATCTTCTGGAGCATCACGGAGAAATCCAGGATATGATTGAAACTGCTTTGGCATTTAAAGCCCTTCACAATCTGATTGCCACCTGCCTCTATCCAAGCTGATTAATCATTACTTCATTCACCCTCGCTAAGGCTACATTGCCTCCCTCTGAGATTACCTCCAATTTATCCTGTTTATATTTTGTTTGCATGAAGTCAAAGCATTTATTAAGCACCTACTATGTGCAGTGCTGGGGACGCAGAGAAAGGCATCAGATGGTGAACTTGAGGTCAGGGGCTGTTTTCCCCATTTCTTTGTCTCACCAGGGCTCAGCACAGTGTCTGGCAGGTGGTGGGTTTATAAATGCCTGTTGACAAGATTTGAAACTGACCTACTTAATTCCAGGTATAAGACATTCCACTTCATATCTCTGTAATGTCTCTCTTCAGGCTGCACTCCTGACCCTCAGGACTTTTCATTTCTTTATTCCCCTTTTACCTACCCCATCACTGTCTTTCCTTCTAGTGATAATAATAACAACAAATATATAGCCCTTATGATGTGCTAGGCACTGTGCTAAAGCATTTCATTTGATCCTCATAACAACCCTGGGAGGGAGGTGCTGTAATTGTCCCCATTTTACAGATGAGGAAACTGAGGCAATCAGTTTGACTGACTTGCCAAGGGTCATACAGCTAGCAAGTATCTGAGGCCAGATTCGAACTTAGGTCTTCCTGACTCCAGGCTAAGTGCTGTATCCACCAAACTACTTCTGTTTGTATTTCTATTTCTAGCACTGTAGTATATGGTAAGCATTTAATAAATGCGTCACTTGATTTAACAGGTGCCTCAGCCCACTGAGAATGCCTACCAACCACTGCTTCTTTGAGGCTCAGGCCAAATACTGCTTTCTATAAGAAAACTTTCCTGATTTCTCTCCTCAGTAAGGAAGAACACTGTAATCTCCTTGAGGGAAAGGACTGTTCTATTTTTGACTTTGTATTCCCATCAATTAGTACAGTGTCTGGCACATAATAGATTTGTTGCCATTGTCTTGTCGTTTCAGTCAGGTACAACTCTTTGTGACATATCAAGATGTTCCTTGGCCAAGACACTGGAGCAGTTTGCCGTTCCTTCTCCAGCTCATTTTACATATGAGGCAAACAGGGCTCAGTGACTTTCCCTAGTCAGTGTCTAAGGCTACACTGGAACTCAGGAAGATGACTTTTCCTGATTCCAAGCCCAGTGCTCTATCCATGGTACCACTTAGCTGCCCTAACATTGATGTTGGAGGTGTTCAGGGAGACCTAGCACATCCAGTGTAAAGGCTGTGGAGCCCTTTTCAGGGTTGTTCATCCACCTTTGGTGTCCATCTTCATCCAGCTCTTACCTCTGGCTGCAAGAAGCCATAGCATTAACAGTGACCACATCTCAGTAAATCATGTCAGCTGACCGTCCAAAATCAGGTTGAGGGTAACTGATGACCTCAAGCCAGTGGTTGGTAAACTAAGGGGATATCTACCCCAAGTTTTGAAGATTTCATTCAGTAGTATGGGCAGATGAAAACAATTTGTTCCATTGGGCCATGAAAGTAGCTGAAGCAGGTGCTACGGAGCGCTTACATCTAAATTGAAGAAACTGATTTCATCCACTGCATCCTGGGTCATCATCAGTTGTTCTGACTTTTGTCTTGCCACTGGACTTTGATGATCCTGGAAAAGAGTGAGGCTGAGGACTATGCAATTCTGCCTCACTTAAATCCAATTCAGGTGAAAATCAAAACATCACCCTGTGATGTCACTAGAAAATGAAGGAGGAATGACAAGGGAGAACACTAAACACCCTTTAGTGCTCTGGCCCAGCAAATTGCTTTGTACACATTTATCTGTGCTCATGATAGGATGTGTTCTCTCTGTAGAATGAAATCTCCCTGAAGGCAGGGACTTGATTTTTGTCATTAGAGCCTCAGAGCCTGAAACTTTTTTTTTTAATCTGACAATCAATTTCATCAGTTTGGGGAGTTCCTAGGGAAAGATTCCCCGTGTCGATGCAGATCAGCAGCTGCTGTGCCACCTGAGGCATTGAGTGACTTCCCCAGGGTGACAGTCATAGTGTCAGTCAATAAAGATTTAGGAAGCACCCACTATGTGCCAGCTACTTTGCATCGGGAATACAGAAAGAGGCAAAAGATAGTCACTGCCCTCAAGGAGCTCATAATTCTGACTGGGGAGTCAACATGCAAACAAATACAAACAAACTACATAAAGGATAAAGAGGAAGCAATTCAGAAAAAAAAAAGAGGCACTAGAATTAAGAGGGCTTGGAGAAGGCTTCCTGTAGTACAGTAGTGTCAAACTCAAATAGAAACTTAGGGACCACTGAACCATAGATAAGATTCCTAGGTTGACTTAGAAAAACACATATTAACATAATCTATGTTCTATTGTATTTTTGGTTACTTCGTTAAATATTTCCCAATTCTATTTTCAGTTCTATTTTTCCCCAGTTACATGATAAAACAATTTTAAACTTTTTTTAAGTTCCAAATTCTCTCCCTTTCTCCTTCTCTCCTTCCCCCCTACTCCCATTACATTTTAATCGGGTTCCTCAAGAGCTTCATGGGTCCACTGACCTCTCTGTTAACACTTCTGCGTAGATTTTAGTTGAGACTTAAAGGAAGCCAGGGAAGACAACCAGAGAAATGTCCAGAGCTGAGAGACAGAGTGTCTTGGTTAAGGCATAACAAGGGGACCAGTGTCACCGGCCAGAAGAGTATGTGGTTGGGGGTGTAAAGTGTAAGAAGACTGGAAAGGGAGGAGGGGGTTAGGTTAGGAAGGGTTTGTAATGCCAAACAGAGGGTTTCATATTTGATCCTTAAGTCAACAATTGAAGTCAAAATTGAAGTTTATTGAGTAGGAGAGTGACATGAGTCAACCTGAGCTTTAGGAAAAATCACTTTAGGGTCTGAGTGGAGGATGGATTGGAATAGAGAGACTTGAGACAGGCTGACCCAGCCATCTGTTCCAACTCTCCAAGAATGAGTTGACAAGAACCTATCCTAGAGGGGTAGTATCAGATGAAAGAAGGGAGCAAAGAAGAAATTGATCTTTTTGTCAGAGGAAAGACATGAACCCAGGTCTTCCTGACTCCAAGGCAAATCTCTATCAACTATACCACCACTAATAAATATTTGTTGAATTGAAGACTAGGGTAAGTTTAAAGCAAAGCATTCTGGGAAATTGGGGGTGGGAGGGAAGAGTCCACCCAAGTTGGGTCTTCATAGAAGATAGGGTCTTGTACAGATGGAGATTTGGGGAGAGGGGGATCCATTCTAGGCAAGTAGGAGAGTGTGCAGAGGTCCATGATAGTAAGGTGAAAACAGAGACGTAGAATGCTCTAGTCAAACTAGAACTCAGTGTATATAAAGGGGCAACAATCTGAGAAAAGGTTAGAACAGGAGTCAGATTGTGTAAGGCCTTGAATGTGAAGGTCAGAAGTTGATACTTTTCTGTCAACAGTGGAAATTTCTAAAAGAGTAGATAAGTGACATGATTGATTTTTATAGATTGTGAGGTATGCCTTTACCCCAGTCTTTCAGAGGACCAGTGGGAAATACGGTTAGGGAACAGATCAGATGTGCACCAAGTTCTCCAGTCACACACAGGTCTGAATCCAGGCTACCTTGCAGCTGGTCAGACCAGAGACTCGAAATCAGAAGGCCCTCCAGGCATTGATCCCCTAGAAAAGCTATAACTAGGATGGGGCCACCTGGGTTTGGTCCCACAGTATCAAAATGTAGAGAGCATTGATAACTTTCACCTTGGTGTTTTGGAATCTCTTTCCCATATGGTCTTGCATCCTTAAACATTCTCCACCTTCACCCCTACGTACACTTTATTGAATCTGTCTTAAAAAGTTGATTTTATATTTGTCTTGGGTAGGGGTGAGGAACCTGTGGCCTTGAGGCCCTGCATGACCTTCTATATCCTTGGGTGCAGTCCTTTGACTGAGTAAAAGTTTTACAGAACAAATCCTTTTATTAAAGGAATTTATTCTGTGGAAGTTTGGATTCAGTCGAGGGGCCTCACTTGAGAATCTAGAGGGTCACATTTGGCCTCCAGGCTACAGGTTCCCCACCCCTGGTCTTGGGTGTTTCCAAAATTATTAGAGCTCTCCTCCCTATCCTGCAGAGGAACTCATCAGCAGACTACAAATCTGTTCTAAGATCAGGGAAGACAAGGAAGCCCTCATAGTAGATGAAAAATACAGGGAGACCTCATCACTGAAGTCAAGAGACGAGGACTCTAGTCTCAGCTCAACCTAGAAGCTGTGACACTTATTCCTCCACCATAGGCCTCCCCCCACCATATGTAAAATGAAGATGCTCTCTAATCCTATAAAACAGTACAATGATATAGATTTCTTCAGGCCTAAGCACTCTCCTCAAAGAAGGTCACACGAGCTATTCCCTCCAGAGTGCTGGACTAGGACATAGACCTTTGGGATTCTGTATGGAGGATGGTTGCTGAACCCATAATCCATCATAATCAACCTCCAACCTTGAAGAAGTCTTTCTCTGTGGAAGGCTAATGTTCTCTTCTTACCTTTTCTTACCTGATAAGATCTATAGAGTTTGGCCCTGTGAAAAGGAAATCACATGAATCCAAGATGGTATCCCACAGCTGGAAGAGCTATGAGGTCAAAGAATCCCTGTGGCTTTTCTATCTCATCTGCTTCCTCATTGGTGCCTTTGCTGCCAACCATGCAGGTCTGGGAACTTGGTCCTCGCTCCCCATTCCTGTAGGGTACAATAGTAACTTAATGCAGACAGTCTTCTTAACTAGAAAGTTGGGACAAGCTTCCAGTCTTTGGAATAAAAATAATTGGTGTGGCAGGTGGGCTGGTGAAGGCAGAGAGTAGGAGGATACAGGTCAGAGATACTTCCAGGAGGAATCTCCCAACCTTGAAGCTACCACCCACCTAGCACCTTTCCCCTCTCACCACCCACCCTGAACTAGACAAAACTTTTTAGAGCGTAGAAATGTAGTTCAGTTTATACTCTCCTTTATTCCCAACTGATTCCAAACTTTCTTTCCTACCTAGACAGATGGAGATGATCTGAAGGTCCCTTCTAGGTCCTACGTTCTTTCCTCTGAGACTCCTCCCAGTTCTGACATTCGGTGTTCTAAGGCCCTTCCCAGCTCCAATATCATGTGTTCTAAGGGCCCTGCCAGCTCTGACATCCTGTGTTCTAAGGCCCCTCCCAGTTCAAATGTCTTGTGTTCCAAGGGCCCTCCCAGCTCAGATACCCTATTTACCAAGTCCCTTCCCAGCTTTAACATTCTACAGTTGTGTGATTCTAAGGTCTTATCCAGCCAGTTATCTCAGGGGGCTCTGAATCTCTGTTGCAGCCAAATGAACCAGCTTCCCCTCCTCCACAGTGGGCTTGATTCCAGCTTCAAAGCCTATTTTGTGGTCATTTCTTTCACCTGGAACTCACTCCCTCCTTCTGCAGGGCTTAAGCGGGGGAGGACCTGAAATGGCTCTCTTTCTCTTCCCTCAGTGCTCCCTCCCACTCCCAGCCAGCCCCCCTTCCCTGGAGAGAGAAAGAAGGCTGGGGTGGAGCTGTGAAGAGCTCTTTGTAATGGTTTGCACCTGCTCGGGAGAGGTAAGAATGAAATGAAAGCCTTCCCAAAGGATGGGGGGAATTGTGATTTGCCTCTTTCCACCCGGCTCCAGCCCTGCCTTTCCCATGAAACCAGTTCTGTCCTTCCCTTCCCATTGCTTCCATGTTCTCCAGCTCCCCACTGCCTGGCCCCCCACTCCAGAGCCTGCTGGAAGGTTCACCTCCTCGAGGAAGTCTTTCCAGACTAATCATGCCTGGCTCTGCTTGCCCACTCTCTCCAGTCATCCCCTGCAAGTGTATAGCTTGAGATGGATATTATTATAATCATAGACCATTAGAGTTGGAAGAGACCTCAGAACAGAAGATGTCAGCTCTGGAAGGGACCTTGGAAATTACTGCAAAGCGGCCTGGCTAATTTAGTCGTGCATTTTCTAAATTATCATATATACCAAGAACACAGCAACCGCTGCCCTGGGAGGGTCTGGGAAATGTTTAAAGTAAGAAAAAAAAAAAAAGGAGGTCCTTCTATTGTACAAAAAGTTTGGAGCAGCCACTGATCTGATCCAACCCTTTCTGCTGCACCTCTCTGATCCAGGGAGTGACATGGCCAGCCCTGTGTTTTAGGAAGATTATTTTCCTAATTCCATCCTGCACACAGTTGCCAAAGTAATTTTCCTTAAGTGAAGATCTGAGTCACTCCCCTACTCAATCAGCTTTTAAACTCCAGTTTAGCTTGTAAAGCCTTTCCTGACCTGGCCCCACTGGACATTTACTCCTGCATAGTGTGGTTCAGTTAGACTGGCCTTCTGTCTGCTCTTCACGCCCCATCTCCTTTCTCTTTCTCTTTGTACTGGTTATCCCCCGTGTCTGCAACATACCCCTTCTCCCCCTTCCACCTCAGACTCTCTTTTTTCCTTCAGGACACAGCTCAGACACCACCTTCTGCATGAAGCCTTTCCTCATCCTCCTCCCATTGTCCTCCTTCCAAGTCATCTTTTAGTTAACTACTATAAATATGTGTTCTTTTCATATTCAATCTGTATGTAACATGGAGCTGACTGAGGAGGACCTAGTCCCAGGAGTGTATGCCAAGGGGTAAATCTGGTTCTGAAAACGATTATTTGGATGGAGGGCCCTTGCCAAGGTCCCTGGGATGCACAGGTATTCTGTGACTGCTTCCTGTTTATTTACCGTATGGTAAAGAGGGGGCTTTGGGTTGGCTGGAACAGAAAGTGAATACAAGTCTCCAATGAAAAATCTCTGTTCCCATCCTGTTGGACATGACATGTTAGGCATGACCTCAGAGCTCTGGAAGATCAGTGGGGGGACCCCCAACCAGGTTAGATGTATGGCCTCCAAGGCAAGTCTTTGTCTGGAAGTGAACCACTCTCCTTTTGTCATGTGAAATCTCAGGTCAGAGGAGCCTCCAGAGGTCTAGTATCCAGACCTGGGAAAGAACCTTCTCTAAGAAGCCAACTTGTAGGATGCAACTCAAGGGGAGAGTGTCATCCCTCAACTAGGCTACACCCAGAAGTAGACTGGGTGGAGGGTCAAGGTTCAGTAACTACCAGGTTAAGTTTGAGCCTACCCTCCTCAGCGATTGACTGTCAAGGAGAGAGTGGAGTCTGGTTCCCAGTAGATGTTTCTTGTACTTTGGTTCTTGCTATATCTTTACAGTCAATATTCCTTTGTAAAAGCTAATGGCTGTTAATTGGCTAGATGAATGAATGAATAAAGCATTTATTAAGCACTTATTCTGTGCTAATGGTGTCAGTAACTAATAGAAGATTAAGACAGCACCTAACCTCCAGGAGCTTACATGTAGAAAGTTTCAGATGTAAGACAGAGTTCCATGATCCTTGGGGTACAGGGCTACTCCTTTAATGGTCACTCCCACTGATAAAATCCTATCCGTTTCTGAACATTTGACAGCGCTGGGGGCTTTGATGATTAGACTTTCTTTCCTGGGTCTTCAGTAGCTGTAGCTGTGGCTGGAGCAGGAACGATTCAGACTGTGTCTATACAGAAATGGTTTCCCAGGATGATGGCTGCAGGGGCCAGACCTGGAAGCACTGCTATTCCCAAAGTTCTTGGGTTTAGGGGCCTGGGCTATCTCCCTGGATGTCTGAGGGAAGATGGTGGTCAGAATGGTGGTGGGACTGGTTGGACTTGCCTTCTTTATTTTTCATTATTTTATTTGTTTTCGGTTTTCTGCAATCACTTCCATATATCTTAGATTGTTTCCTCTCCCCACTCCCTCCCTGAGGGGGCGTACAATCCTATATAGGTTCTATACATACATTCTTATTAAATACATTTTCACCTTAGTCATGTTGCATAGAAGAAATAAAATGAAGGGAGAAACCATAAAACAAAAACAAAACATAACACAGGAGAAAATGGTCTGCTTCATTCTGTGATTCAATTCCATAGTTCTTTCTCTGGATGTGGAAGGCATTTTGCCTCAAGTCCATTGGGAATTTTTTAGGTCCTTGCATTGCAGTGATGGACTAAGTCTACCAGAAAAATTCCTCGCACACTGTGGTTGTTACTGGGTACAAAGTTCTCCTGGTTCTGTTCCTTTCACTCAGCATCAGTTCATATAAGTCTTTCTAGGCCTCTCTGATGTCTTCTTGTTCATCATTTCTTATAGCACAATAATATTCCATTACATTCATGTACCACAACTTGTTCAGCCATTCCCCAATTGACAGGCATCCCCTTGATTTCCAGGTTTTGGCCACCACAAATAGAGCTGCTATGAATATTTTTGTATATATGTATAGGACCCTTTCCCATTTTTATGATCTCTTGGGGATACAGTCCTAGAAGAGATATTGCTGGGTCAAAGGGTATGCACATTTTTGTAGCCTTTTGGGGATAGTTCCAAATTGCTCTCCAGAATGGTTGGATCAGATCACTGTGTTCTAGGTCTCCCACATCTTCTACAATATTTATCATCTTCCATGTTAGCCAATTTGATAGATGCGATGTGGTACCTCAGAGTTGTTTTGATTTGCATCTTCTAATCATGCTCTAAATCATCTAATAATGATTTAGAGCATTTTTTCATATGACTATAGATAGCTTTAATTTCTTCCTCTGCAAACTACCTGTTCATATCAATTGGGAATGACTTGTATTCTTGTAAATTTGACTCAGTTCTCTATATATTTTAGAAATGAAGCCTTTATCACAGACACTAGCTGCAAGAATTCTTTCCCAGAGTTGGAATATTAATTCATTGTTGGTGGAGCTGTGAGCTGAAATACTATTGTGCCATAAGAAATGATGAACAGGAAGACTTTAGAGAGGACTGTAAAGACTTATATGAACTGATGCTGAGTGAGGGGAGCAGAACCAGGAAACTTTGTACACAGCAACAACCCCAGTGTGCAAGGAATTTTTCTAGTAGACTCAGGACTTCATTGTAATGCAAGGACTTTAAAAATTCCCAATGGTTTCTTAAGTCAAAGTGCCTTCCACATCCAGAGGAAGAACTATGGAGCTAGATCACAGAATGAAGCAGATCATTTTCTTTTGTATTATATTTTGGTTTGTTTGATGGTTTCTCCCATTAGTTTTAATTCTTCTATGCAACATGACTAAGGTGAAAATATATTTCATAGGAATGTATGTGTAGAACCTATATAAAACTGTATGTCATCTTAGGGAGGGAGTGGGGAAGTAAGGGGGAAGGGGAGAGGGGAAAAAATCTAAGATATATGGAAGTGATTGTAGAACACTGAAAACTAATTTTATAAAAAGGATCAAAAAATTTCTTTCCCAGTTTTCTGCTTCCCTCTTAATCTTGGTTGCATTGGATTTGTTTGTGCAAAAACTTTTCAATTTAATGTAATCAAAATTATCCATTTTGCACTCATGATGTTCTCTATCTCTTGTTTGGTCAAAAATTTCTCCATTCTCCATATATCTGACAAATACACTATTCCTTGCTCCCCTAATTTGTTTATAGTATCAGTCTTTATACCTAGATCATGTATCCATTTGGACTTTATTCTTGTGTACAGTGTCAGGCATTGGTCTATGCCCAGTTTCCATTACACTGTTATCCAGTTTTCCCAGCAATTTTTGTCAGATAGTGAGTTCTTATCCCAGGACCTGAGGTCCTTGGGTTTATTAAACAGTAGATTGCTATATTCTAGACTTGCCTTCTGTCTCTCCCAGGGGAAACCTTGCTGCTACAGGTTGGCCAGCTTACCTGCCATCTGAGTGGCTGGTGGAAGGGATGGTTGACCTCTCCTCTCTCTATCAGAGCCACTTCCTAGGAAAATAGTTTCTTGAGCTAGTCTGGAAGCAGACTGTGTTGTCTGGAGAGTGCCAGGGTTCCTGTGGGTATCTCCTGTTGGTGGCAGCTGGTTAGCACTTGTTGCTGGTGGTGATGAGGAAGGTAGATTTTATCTTCACAAGAATTTCTCCCCTTGATGTCTATAGGGGCTATTCTGGAAGCAGGTCTGGTGGTTTAACGTAACTGGCACATGCAAACTATTGTCTCTCCCTCTGGATGCCTTGGTATTACAGACCACTCTTTTATAATATTGGGATAATAATCCCTGAAGATTGACATTGGGAGAACATGTACTAGAATGGGAGCTTGAGCTGACAGCAGTAGGAGAACCTCATTGCCTCTCAAGTGTACACCTAGACTCCTGAAGAGGGATACAGCTAACTGCCCTCTAGAAGCCCAAGCTGTTAATGCACATATGCAGCAAAGAAATTCAGTGGCCTGCAGTCAGGAAGATTTGAATTCAAATCCAGCCTCAAACACATACTAGCTGTGTGACCCTGGGCAAGTCATTTCACCTCTATCTACCCCTGTTTCCTCAACTGTAAGATGGGAAAATAAAACCTCCCAGGGTTGTTGTGGGAATTAAATGAGATAATTTTTGTAAAGCACTTAGCACAGTGCTTGGCACGTAGTACAAGTTCTATAAATGCTTACTTTCTTCCCTTCTGGTCACTCAGGTTAGTCATCCTGGATTCTTCACTTCCCTCCCTCTCCAACTCTAGTCATTTCTCACATCCAGCTTCTTTCCCACACTTGGCTCCTCTCCACTCACACAGGTATTGTCCAGGTTCAAGTCTCTCACTTGGGCTATTGGAGTAGTTTCCTGATGGGTGTTCCTTAAACCTGTGCGCACTCCAGCTTGTCTTTAATACAGCTGCCATTAGAAGTGAGTGGATCCTTCTAATGCGCAGGTCTGAACACGTCATGCCTTTGCTTAAAAACTGTAGGGGCTTCCTTTGGTCTCAAGTATGAAATACAAGTGCTTCCCAATCAGGCTCCAGCCTCCCTTTATGGGCTTTTCACTTCCCTTCCTGCTGGTTCTATTCTGGGCCATCACCCACTTGCATGCTTGTGCTCCAGCTGTCTTCCCTCACCTATAATGCCCTCCATCCTCCTCTGGGACTCCTAGTACCCCCAGCTCCTTCCAAGCTCAGCTCAAATGTGTCACCCACTAATATAACACACCCCTCCACATCCACTGCCTATTTCTGCCCTATCCTTTGTATTTGTTGTTCTCTGACTCTTTGTGACCCCTTTTTAGAGTTTTCTTGGCAGAGATACTGGAGTGGTTTGCCATTTCCAGCTCATTTTACAAATGAGGAAACTGAGGCAAACAGGGTTAAGTGAATTGCTCAGGGTCACACAGTTAGTAAGTGTCTGAGGCTGGCTTTGAACCCTGGAAAAGAAGTCCTCCTGACTCCAGGTCCACCTCTCTATGCACTGAGCCACCTAGCAGCTTGCTATAAATTTTGTATTTACCTATATGTATACATGTTGTTTCCCCCAATAAAATGTGAATACCTTGAGAGCAGGGGCTACCATCTTTATATCTGTATCTGACACTTAGTAGGTGCTTAATAAATGCTTGTTGAATGAATAAATGACAAGAAAGAGCAGAGGGATTTATTAGAAGCCATTATAGTTATAATAATAATGTATATATAATAATATCTCTGTATTATACAGAGGCTATATAAGTCCAGGTGAGAGGTGCTGGAGGTCTGAACTAGAACCTGGGATGCACCTGGGCAAATAATTTCTCTAGGGCTGTTCCCTCAGCTGTAAAATACAAACAATAATACTTGTAGGTAGATTCTCTCAGTTTCCTCATCTGTAAAATGGGGATGATAATACCTGAAACATCTACCTTGCAAAGTTGTTCTGAGAAACAAATAAAATCATGAAAGCTAAGTACTTTGTAAACTACAAAACCCTATATAAAGGTTAGCTATTGTCACTATTATCTCCCTTCTGTGAGTCTCCGTTTCCTTATCACTGGGCCACATGGTATCTTGAGGTCCCTGCCAGCTCTGAACCTGCTATGGTATTCTGGTCTCTAAGGTGCCTCCCATCTCTAAATATTATGAACTTATGGATGGAAAAAACATAAAGGAGCAGTAAGACAGTAAGTTTAGAGGAGAAAGACATCAATTCCATGTTCGGGAATTCTAGGAGGCTACCTGGAGGAGGTGGTAGTATTTGAGAACCTTGAAGGATGCTGGCTTTTGACAAGCAGAGTTAGGGTGGGCATTCACTCAATGAATCCCAGACTTGGAGGGGACCTCAAAAGGCACCTGGTCCAACCTTCATCTAAAAAACGAGTCCTTTCCCTAACAAAAATTCATCCAGTCCTCTAAGCAGAGCAAAAGCAAAAAGCAGGAACCTCAGGCAAATAGTCCCATCTTCCAGGTTGAGCTAAGATACAAAGGCAGGGGAAATTCTAACCTGATCCACAGCCCAATCCTAGAGCCTTTCAGAGAATCCTAGATTTAGAACTGGGAGGGAACTTTGAAGTCACCTAGTCCAAGCTCCTTTCATTTTATAGATGAGGGAACTGAGGCCCAGAGAGATCAGATGACTTGTCTAAGGTCACGTTGTTAGGATTCGCTCTGAGTACCTGTGACTCCAAGTCCAGCGTTCTTTCCATGACATCATGCCCGCCCTAGTACTTATAACCTGTGAGTATGTCTGACTCCCAAATTAAAATGAAACAAACAAAAAAACCCTAAGATTTCTTTTTACCAGGAAGCCATCTCTTGTATTCCCCTAAGCCATGAGGAGTAGGGTCCCAGAGACCAGTGTCTCCTAGGAGCTGGCTAGGAAAGACACCCGATGGTCTCTGAGATAAAATGGGGGATCCAGGGAAGGGGGGGAGGGGAGAGCTGTCCATCTTGTCTCCTTAGCAGGCAAACTGAGAGAATGAGAGCCAGCAGCTTCTCGTCTGTGTGCTGTGAGCTCCTGGCAAATCTGGAATGATAATGAAGGCTCTCATCCCTGTTACCCACCAGCCTATCACCCTGCTGGGCTCTGCAGAGACACGAGCCAAAAGCTGCTCCTCCCAGAATCCTGAGCTGGGCCCTGAAGGGAGCTTAAGGCAGGGGGTGGGAAGGGGGGGGGAGCTGGGGGGAGCTAAGCACAGACCCCTTCTGTCCCTAAAGCTTTCTTCCTCCTCAGCTCTTAGAATCAATGGACCTCAGGGGCACATGGCAAAGCTTATCCCTTCTCCCAGGCTGAGGGACTCAGAAAGCCAGAGGTTAGAAGGGCTGTGATGAGGACGTAGGCAGATTCCAGTTAAACCAAGGTTGTGTTTCTCTCTCTCTCTCTCTCTCTCTCTCTCTCTCTCTCTCTCTCTCTCTCTCTCTCTCTCTCTCCTTTTTTTTTTTCTTTTTAAAGAAGAAATGTTCCTGTACTTGCACCCAGAGGCTTTTGCAGAAGGTGGCTGTTCAAGAAATGGAAAAACAAGTCAACGTGAAAGAACGAAAGGAAAAAAAGCTACATGTCACCAGAAAAAAATTCCTAAGGGAGCTTCTGGTCTAAGACAGCTTGGGAAAGTCTTGTGACCTCTGTGAGCCTCATTTTTCTATCTGTAAAATGGGCAACTGGACCTATAAGGTCCCTCCCCACTCTGACATGCTATGTTCTAAGGTCCCTCCCAACTCTAATATTCCCTATTACAGATTCCCCTCCATACCTAACATTCTCTGTTCCAGCATGCTATAATGCACCCTACACATTCTGCCAGTCTGTTCTAAAACCCCTCCTGTCTCTGATGGGCTTTGTTCTATATCCTGCTGGCTCTAACATTTTATGTTCTAAGACTCCTTCCACCTTTACATTTCTATGTTCTAGCCTACTGTATTGTAAGGCAACCTGCCAGCTCTGATGTTCTAGGTTTTAATAATCAGTCGGGTCAACAAGCATTTATTAAGCACCAGGGGTTGTGTTAAGCACCAGGGATACAAAGAAAATCATCAGACAGTCCTCCAGGTCTAATGAGAGAGACAACACGCAAACAGCCATGTCCAGAGAAGATCTATATGGGATAAATTACATCTAATCACAGCATTGGGGGGGTCTCAATAGTCCGGGTTCTAAGGTCATGTTGACAGCGATGTTCCAAGGCCCCTCCCCGCTCTGACCTTCTAGGCTCTAAGGACCCTTTTCAATGCTAACATTTCAAGGCTCCATGACACATAGCCTCCTTGTTAAGCTAAAGCTGGGGGAGGGGGTAGGGGGAGAGGTTTCAGGTAGGGGAGATAAAGGCAGGCTAGCAGATGAAAAGCTCTGAATGTGTCTCTGGAGCAGGCCAGCTCCAAGGACCCAAGGGCACTCTGTTTTGTGTTCCTTGATCCCCCAGGGGCCATCTCTTCCCAGGGTGAACAAGGAAGAAAGGGGAGGGAGCTGGCTGCCTTTTCTGCTAAGCTTCCCTCCCCCATGCATGCACCGCTGGTGTCTAGAGCCCTGCTTTTCTCTGAGGAGCTGAGCCCTAGAGATGGGATATCAGATGAGTGTGAATGCTGGGGTTTGGGGAGGGGGAGGGCGTTTGGAGCCCCATGAATGTGTGTGCGTGCCAGCAAGTCTGTGCTTACGATGATTGCCTAACTTCGGTTCAACACATGGTTTTCTCCCTAGACAAAAGAAAGTGCCCCAACCCTCGTGACAGGCCTGTACTAGTCCCCATGTCAGAAGAATGTTGCCCTGGCTGGCCTGCCTTCCTGCCCAGGAGGGCCTGCCTTTCCCAGTGACAGGGCTCACCTGGTTTTACGGTCAGTGGAACCTCAAGGTGACCGCATCATGGCAGCCTTCCTTGCCAGAGCTCGGGCCCCTGAGAGCTTCCACATCATCAGCCTGGTGCTCTGACAAGCCACGGTGCGTCTTGGGCCTCCTGTCTCCAGAGTGTTATTCCAAGCACGAGTCACCTCTCTTACCCTCTATGGGCTCCTGTCCCCAGGAGGCTCCTCTTGTCCAATAGGCTACTAGGACCTGGAATTGGAAGGCCCAAGTCCTAGGTTCTAGCCAGCTTGCCCAAGGACCTCAGCAAGTAATTTCTCTGTCTCTGACCCTCAGTTTCCTTTACTACTCTTTGTATTATGAGAATGATATAATGAAACAGGTAGGTAACCCAATAGGTAGAGTACTAGAACTGGATGGAGCCAGAAAGACCTGTGTTCAAAGCCAGCCTTAGACACTAGCTATATGACCCCAGGCAAGTCATTTAAAACCCTGCCTCAGTTTCCCCATATGCAAAATTACAATCATAGCACCTATCTACCTATCAGATTTGTCTTGAGGATAAATAAGACCATATTTGTAAAGAGCTTTGTAAACCTCAAAGTGCTATAAAAATGCTAACTATTATTATTAATGCACTCACAGGGTTGTCATGAAAACCCAATTAAATAACAGAAGAGAAACTGTTTTTGAGTCATGTCGAGAGAGTGCGGTGGAGGAGGACGAGCAGCAGAGCTAGGATCGGGAGAGACCTGGGTTTGAATCTAGTGCCAACGTCTCCTAGCTGTGTTTTTTAAACTTTCTGTGCCTCATTTTCCTCATCTGTGAAATGGGGATGATAATCCTTGGCCCAATCCATTTCATAGGGTTATTGGGGGAAAGTGCTTTATTAACCCTAAAGCTTCAGAAGGCTGAGCCACGATTATTTTAATACAGGCCTCCGGGGCTTAATTTCCTCCTCAGTAAAGTGAGCTGGAGAAGGAAATGGCAAACCACTCCAGTCTCTTTGCCAAGAAAACCCCAAATGGGGTCACAAAGAGGTGGACACAACTGAAACGACATAACAGAGACTGGGTTCAGTAATGAACCGGCTTTTCATTGAACATATTTATCGAATACCCACCATGCACTAACTACTTTGAGTTGCTCCATGCTAGGAGAGACTTTAGCAGTCATCTAGATCCTCACCCTTGTTTTTTACAGATGAGAAAACTGAAGATGAGAAAGGTGACTTGCCTGAGTCATGGGGCAGAAGGAGACAGGGGTGGGATCTGACCCAGAACCAACATGTTTCACCCTCTCCATTGGGGCTTCCTTGACACTGTTTTTCTTCCAAGACAACACCCATTGCCTACTAATCTGGCCTATGCAGAAAAGAACCCAGAAAAAAATCATCAATAGATGCTGAAGTTTCCCTCGATGGCCAAGTCAGGGGTGGGGACAGGGAAGGTGAAATTGTCATTGCTATCTTCAAACAACTCACAACTGAGTCAGGTAATCTGAGGAGACTGGGAAAAGAGGGGAAGGAGTCAGAAGACCTGGGGTCATAGCCTGACTGTCACTTACTCCCTGCCTGACCTTAAACAAGTCATTAATTTTTTATGGATCTGTTTCTTCACCTGTAAAATGGTGGTGGGGATTAGAATTGTGTCCAACTCTCCATGACTCCATTTGAGCTTTTCTTGGCAAAAATTGCCATTTCCTTCTCCAGCTCATTTTACAGATGAGGAAACTGAGGCCAACAGGGTGAAAGTGAATTGCCCCGGGTCACACAACTAGTGAGTGCCTGAGATTGGATTTGAACTCAGGTCTTCCTGACTCCAGGCTCAGCACTCTACTTATGGTGCCACCTAGCTGCCTAATCTTATAAAATGAAGAAAGTTGAAATATATGGCCTCAATGATTCCTTCCAGTTCTAAATCTATTATCTGGAAAGTTACTGCTGGAGGCAGTTACATGGTACAGAAGAGAGAGTGCTGGACTTGGAGTCAGGAAGACCTGAGTTCAAATCCAGCCTCAGACACTTCCCAGTTATGTGACCCTGGGCAAGTCGTTTCACTTCTGGCTGCCTCAATTTCCTCAACTGTAAAATGGAGATCATAATAGCTCCTATCTCCCAGGTTATAAAAAAAAAATCAAAGGAGATAATATAATACTTGTAAAAAGTGCTTGTCACATAGTAAGTACTTAATAAATGCCTGTTTTCTTCCTTTCAAAAAGCTCTGTGCCAGGATCTTATCAAGACACCAAGTACAGAGAGACTTGGCTGGAGCAGGGTGCAGTGAGGTGAGAGTATGGGACTGCTGTCAGGTGTAGTTGATGGAAGAACTGGAGCCTGGATTCAAATCCCACCTTGGTCGCTTTCTACTTGCATGGTCTCCTAAAGGTCACTCTCTTACCCTCCTCCCTCTGGGCTCTACTTCCTTCATTGCAGGAGGACAGATGCTAATGATGACAGCTGACACATCTGTATAGCTCCTTAAGGTTTACAAAGTGCTTTCTAAGCATTATTTCATTTACTGTTCACAACAACCCTGAACTACAGGTGATACTGTTATTTTCGTTTCACAGAGAAGGTAAGTAGGTTTAAGAGATGGGAAATGATTTGTCCAAAGTCCTATGAGGTCTCTAACAGCTCTAAATCTGTGATCCCCTGATCTGAAGAGGTGGCACAGCCCTGGAGAAGCGAGGAGGAGGAGCACTGATGGGCTGATGATGTAGAATGGCAGGGTAGAAATGCACTTGAGCACATAATGCATCAGCACTGGGCAGGGTTGGGAGGACATCTTAGAACATGGAATGTCAGAGGCAAGAGGGGACTTTAGACTATGGAATATTAGGTTTGGAAGGGTCCTTAGAGAGACTGTCAAAGCTGGGAAGGCCCTTAGAACTCAGGATGTCAGAGGTGAAAGGGGACATAAAGTGTAGAATATTAGGTGCAGGAGGGACCATAGAACATAAAATGACAGAGCTGGGAGGGACCTTAAAACCAGAAAGTCCAAGCTGGGAGGGCCTTGGAAGTCTATCTAATTCACTAGTCCCTTGGATTTCTCTGGCAGCCACACCCTACCAGCTTCTCCCCTGAGGCCTCCCTGGCCTTCCCACTCCTGACTCAGGCCTTTCTTTCCTGGAGCCAAATGGTGCTGGGAGAAAGCAAAGCCTGACTGGGAGGGGCCCTCAAGCTGGGTCCCTTGGCCACTGAGCTAAGGAAGCCCCACCCTGATCTGAAGTTGTATTTGTGGGGCACCAGAAACCTCCTCTCTTCTTTTTGCCTGTGTTTTGTTTTGTCTTTTTCTTACCACCTGAACTTCCCAGAAACTACTGGAGGTGGGAAGTAAGTTAGGAGGAGGAGGGGCAGGGAAAAGAAAGGGGGAGAGACAGTGAGACAAAGACAGAAGGAGAAAGAGGGACAGCGAGCAAAAGGGAAAGGAAAAAGAGGAAGAGGACAGAGAGAGAGAGAGAGAGAAGAAAGGGAGAGAGAGAGTGAGACAGAGAAACAGAAGGGGAGAGAGAGAGAAAGAGAGAGAGAGAAGAAGGAGGAGGAGGAGAGGGAGGGAGGGAGGTGGCCAAGGTTCTCTGAGGAGCACTGTAGGGAGGGTAACCTTGAGAATTGTGCAGAAAGCAGGCAGCCACCCAGCCTAATTGACACCAAGACTGGGCAAGGCCCCAAGCTCCCAATTCCCAATGCCCCACCTGACCGGGCCAACTGGATTAGGTGACTTTTCCATGGGTAAAACTTCTCCTTGATAAGAGAGAGATAATAGGGTGAGAACTTTAACCCATTCCTAGTTATTGATTGGGTAGGATTCAAGGTAATTTAGGCTGTTAAATTCAATATCCTAAAGAAGCAGAGAGAAGTCAATCAACACCAATAATTAAGCAAAACGCCGCCTTACATCTGTCCAGGTCTTATATTTTATGAAACACTTTCACTTGGCAAAAGTCAGTAGATGGGAAGCTAGGCCTGGAGTGGGGAGGATGTGAGTTCAAATCCTACCTCCAGAACTTAGTGGCTGTGTTACCTCAGACAAGTTTCTTAACCTCTCTGAGCATCAGATTTTTCAGCCATGAAATGGGGGAGGGGGGTTAGATTGTCTAAATGACTTCTGGAGTCACTTCTGTTCCTCAGGCTACAGTCCTATGGAGTGGATTCAAATCTCCCCTCCAACATTCATTAGCTATGTCACTTTGAGGCAGCTAAGTGGGGTCCTGGATAGAGTGCTAGGTTTGGAGTCAGGAAGACCCAAGTTCAAATCCTGTCCCTGATACTTCCTAGCTATGTGACTTTGGGTAAGTCCCTTCACTTCTGTTTGATTTAGTTTCCTCATCTTTAAAGTGGGGATAATGATGGCACCTATCTACCTCACAGAGTTGTTGCATGATTCAAATTGAAAAGTATATATGAAGTGTTTTGCAAATGTTAAAGCATTCTCTAACATCTGCCTCATGGAGTCATCTAGGGCTAAAAGAGACCACAGAAGCTGTCTAGCCCAGTCTTCTTATTTTAGAGGAAATGGAAATTACCTGCGATCAGTAGATGGTAGGATCTGAACCCAGATCCTCTAGACTCCAAATTCTCTTTTCCTTGTTCCCTAGAGTTCAAATGAAGTTATTTATAGAAAATGCTTTGCAAACGGAAATGTCCGTTAATTTTCCCTAGTTGGTCATTCTGAAACCTCTTTGAAGGAGGTGAGGCAAGGCAAGGGCTATTCTCTCTATTTTACAGATGAGAAAACTGAGACCAGGAGAGAGAAGTGAATTGTTCAAAGTCACACAGCTGACCGGTAGCAGAATCAGGACTCCAGTCCAGGTCTTTTGATTCCAAATCCAGCATTCTTGTGGTTCAGTCCTGTCTGACTCTCTGGGACTCCTTTTGGGGTTTTCTTGGCAGAGATTATAGGAATGGTTTGCCAATTCCTTCTCCAGCTCATTTTACAGATGAGGAAACTGAGGCAAGCAGGGTTAAGTGACTTGCCCAGGGTCACACAGCTAGTAAGCATCTGAGGCTGGATTTGAACTCAGGTCTTCCTGGCTCCAGGCCCAGTGCTCTATCTACGATGCCACCTAAGAGCCTAGGATAAAGAGGGCATCTTTATGATGGCTCAAATCATTTCTATATGTAAACTCTTATTATTTGACAGATGAGGAAAGTGAGGTTCAGAAATAATCCATGACTTCCCAAAGATCTCACTAATACTTATCCATCAACAAGCATTTATTTATTAAACACCTGCTGTATGCCTGGCCCTGCACTAGGCACTAGAGATACAAAGACAAAGGAAAAATAGCCCTTACCCTCCTGGAGCCATTTTATTAGAAAGACAGGTATTTATGCAAAATTCACATGTGTATACTGTGCATGCATATGAGTATGCATGTAGATATGTCTACTCAGTGTTGTATATGTATTCACATATACATGCACACATGTGGATATATCTATGTGGATGCATGTATGTACAAAATAACATGATTTGGAGATGGAGGAGGGCAGTAGCAGGTGGGGGACCAAGAAAGACTTCATATGGAAAGCAATGCTTGAGCTGGGTCTTTTAATACTAATTTGTAAAATTTTAGATTATTTTTTCCCACTAACAAACATTTATCTGAGCTGCCTTGAAAGGTCCTCAGGACTCTGAGAGGCACAGTGTTTATTCCTGAGGCTGAGTGGGCAGAGAGTCAAGTCTCCCAATATTCCCATCTCTTCCCACTGGGTCAGATTGCCTTAGATCACCACCCTCCTAGGCACTGTGGGGGGAAGAATGGGCCACCTGCTCCGGAGGAGGAGCTGGGGAGGGGGCTCCCACAGACAACTAGAAAACAAGGCAGGAATTCTGTCTGAGCGCAAGGTCATCATGAGACAGGTCGGACCACATGGCAGGCTGGGGAGAGAAGCCCCCATGCAGAGGAGGGGATCGGAGTAGGGCAGGCAGGGCGTAGCCAGGGATGGGGAAGGAAGAGAAAGACAGGGCTTGGCAGGCAATGAGATGGAGTTCCAGGTGGGGAAGCAGGGAGGCAGCCGGAGCCAATAGTGTGCAGCTGACAGTAAGCAGATTAGGTTGGCAGGAGCCATGTCAGGGAGCAAGGAGCAATGAGGCTGGGCTGACTCAGAGCTCAGGCGCCTGCTAGCTAGTGCTGCCGGCCAGGGCCTGGGGCCTGGGGGAAGGGGGAGACAGAAAGGGAGGCAAATCTTCAGCAGCTCCAGCAACCCAGGATTCTGATTGGGAAGAGACATTAGAACAGATACAGTGTGAAGGGGCATTGGGACATAGAATATCATAAGGGACCTTGGTGGGAAACTGAGGCCCATAGAGGACAAGTGACTTATCCAATGTCTCCATGAGCTCTCCTAGCTCCCAGAATATCAGACTGCTTATAGGTCACCCCTTAGCCTGCCTCCTTTCCCCAACCCAATCCCTTCCTGGAGCAAGATGAAAGACCCCAAGAAGCATAGGCAGCTAAACATGTAAGGGCCAGTGGGGTGTAATGGAACAAATGGACTTGGCTGTAGGAGTCATTGATTCAAATCCTAACTTGCCTGACTAGCTGTGTAGCAAAGGGAAATCACTTTCTGTCTCTGAGCCTCAGTTTCCCCATCTATAAAACCAGGAAAATTATATCTTCTTTACTCACCTCATAGGGTTACTGCAAGAGTGCCTCAGCATGGGGGAAAGAGCCCCGGATCTAGAGTGAAGAGGACAAGCTCCTGTTCTCCCTCTGACACTTCCTACCTCGGTGATCTTGGACAATTTGCTTAACCTCCTTGGATCTCAGTTTACTCATCTGTAAAAATCAGAAAATCGGAGTAGATGTTCTCAGAAATCTC
Source organism: Bettongia penicillata ogilbyi (assembly GCA_023548195.1). Taxonomy (NCBI): domain Eukaryota; kingdom Metazoa; phylum Chordata; class Mammalia; order Diprotodontia; family Potoroidae; genus Bettongia; species Bettongia penicillata. Next base: position 12,340,522 of record JAJHZJ010000029.1, read on the forward strand.
TCCCACCTCTAAATATGACCACCTGCGACCCTAAAACCTCTAAAGAATGAGAGTGACTCTTTTGAATCTAGTCTCTCATTTTATAGGTGAAGGAATGATCCTCTTATTAAGAACCTACAAGTATCAGGTCCTGAGCTAAGTAACTAAGTACACTGGGATACAGAGAAAGGTAAAAGACAGGGAAGACCATCCATAAACAACTAGGTAGAAAGAGGATATAGACAGGATAAACTTGAATAATTAAAAGAGGGAAGTAGCTAAAATCAAGAGGAATCAGGAGAGGTTTCCTGTAGGAGGTAGGATTTTAGCCAGGACCTGAAGGAGGCTGGGGAAACTGGGAGGCAGAAATGAGGAGGGAGAGCATTCCAATCAGGGGGCACAGTGAGAGAAAACACCTGGAGTCTGGAAATGGAAAGTCGCTTGTTCATGGAACAACATCCAGGAGTTGGTGTTCCTGGATGGAAAAGCTCATGGTGAGGACCAAGGTGCAAGAAGCCTGGAAAGAAGCAGGGACTAGATGAGGAAGGGCTTTGAACCCCATCGATCCTGGAGGTCCTAGGGAGCCACTAGAGGTTACTGAGGAAGGGGGAAGGTCAGAGAATCAGTTGCAGGAACTGGGGGTGTTTAACTTGGAAAAGAGAGAGGTTGTGATCACACATCTCCCACTCTTGGCAGGGCTGTTGTGCAAGAAGGCCCCTCTGCTTGGTACTAGAGAGGTTTCAGCTTGACATCGAGACAAACTGCCCAAACACTTCAGTGGTCCCAAAGAGGCTTAGGCTGACAGGGAGCTCCCTTCAAGCTGGGTTAGGTGGCCGCTCATTGGGCTTGCTGGAGATGGAATTCTTGGTCACTTTCTAGTAGGCCTAGAGACACACCAAGGTCCCTTCTGGCTCTGAGATGCCATGATCTGCTCAGAGTCAAGAAGGGAGTCAGGGCAGACCTAGAATGAGGGTCTTGCTCTATGTCCAAACCTGGGGTCTTATCTTTGCATCATGGAAGGAAGAGAGGGGAAAGGAAAGAATCAGTGGTGGAAGGACCTAGATCTTCCCTGGTCCATCTTTCAGTCAGTATTGAACTTCACTCTTCTCCCTTCTGCTAACCACCACCACCACCACCCCTAGCTTCATAATTCCAGAGTTTGTAGACACTTCCTACTTTCCACTAGGTAGAATGGGAATAAGGGCAGCTAGGTGGAGGGGGGAGGATAAAGCACCAGGCCTGGTATCAGGAAGACACTTGGGCAAAATCACTTACCCTCTCCGTGTCTCAGTTTACTTAACTCTAACATGAGGAGAGTTTGGATTAGATGACCTTGGAGTTCTCTTCCAGCTTAAAATCTATGATCCTGTGCTCTAAGGGCCCTTCCAGCTCTGACACCCTAGATTCTAAGGGCCTTCCTAGCTCTGACATCCTGTGTTCTAAGGTCTTTCCGAGCTCTGACATCCTGGGTTCTAAGAGCCCTCCCAGCTCTGACATCCTGTGTTCCAAGGGACCTCCCAGCCCTGACATCCTGTGTTCTAAGGCCCCTCCAAGCTCTGACATCTTGTGTTCCGAGGGCCCTCCTAGCTCTGACATCCTGTGTTCTAAGGGCCCTCCCAGCTCTGACATCCTGTGCTCTAAGGACCCTCCCAGTTCTGCCATCCTGTGTTCCAAGGGACCTCCCAGCTCTGACATCCTGTATTCCAAGGGACCTCCCAGTTCTGGCATCCTGTGTTCTAAGGACCCTCCCAGCTCTGCCATCCTGTGTTCCAAGGGCCCTCCCAGCTCTGACATCCTGTGTTCTAAGTACCCTCCCAGTTCTGACATCCTGGGTTCCAAGGGCCCTCCCAGTCCTGACATCCTGTGTTCTAAGGCCCTCCCAGCTCTGACATCCTGTGTTCTAAGGCCCTCCCAGGTGGCTGAGGGTGGTGGGAACCAGCAGACTGGCAGTGTCAGCTCATACTGTGGACTTGGGTACAGGGATGGGGAATAATCAGAAAGTCCCAGGATAAAGGAGCTAGATTCCAGGGAAGGCAGAACCATGTGATTTGGTGATGTGACCTGACCCCTCTTACCAAGGTAAAAGACAGTCTTTTTGGGTGTGGGGCCCACAGGATCCTGGGTAGGGAGAAGGCTTGGGCCTGTCCCTACCCCCACCCCCTCCTACTCCCCATCCCCCAGTGCCAGCCCCTGCGGCTGCTCCAGCTTGTTGTCTCTGCACTGTGCCAGGGGAGGGCAGTTTAAAAGGAAGCCGGGCACTGCTGACATTTACTAATCACAGTTCTCACCCGAGATCCACACGCTCACCGTCTGGTCTCCATGGAGACACAGCAACCTTTGCCCATTTCTTAATGGCCCCTCCAAGAGCTGAGCTCACACAGTGGTCTGACCAGAGCTCCCTGAGCTTGGCTAGTCAATGCTGCTGCCGCTAGCGGTCAAGACCTCCCTCACCCGCTACAGTCGGGCAGTCAGTCAGTCAGTCACACAGCCCCAGCCCTCTGCTGAAGCAGCCATGCAGGAGCCCCCACCCCCAGTGTGTTTGCACTTGCCCACCATCCTGGGAGGGAGAGGCCCAGCTTAGACATAGGCCCAGCCCAGGGGCTGTCTCTGAGCAGACTCTCCTGGGGACGCTGAGCCTGCCTTCTGGGAAGCTGAACTCTGGCAGTGAGAGAGGGATGAGGGGTGGGGGAAATGGGGGGCTGCCCCTGGGAAAGTGGAGCCCACAGAGAGAGAGTGAAAGCGCCTTTGGAGGCCTGCTAGCCCAGCCCCCTCCTATTACAGATGAACCACCCTTGTCCAAGGTCACCCCCCCTTGTCCATAGAACAACCAGGGTAGGACCCCAAATCCAGCATGCTTCTCCACCGTGCCTCATTCCCTTTCCTTATTGGGTCACATGCCACTGGCCCTGGGCTCAGGCACAAGGAGGGGTGACTGAGGCAGTTCCCTGCCAGCCTCCTCACTATGGTTTAAATTCCACCATTAGAGAATCATTCCTTTGGGGCTGCACCTTTGCTCCCGCGGATTCCTCTTTCATAATACGCAGGCCGTGGCAGACTTTGAGGAAGGGCCCAGATAAGCTGGAACTCATCCAGAGGAGGGCAATGGGAATGGGCGGAGACTAGAAACCAGGCCATATGAGGACCAGCGGAGAGGAGGAGGGAAGGGAAAGCCCAAGAGGGACAAGAGAGAGCTGTCCTCAAATATCTGAAGGGCTGTCTGGCCTCAGATGGCAGAACAATGGTGGGGAAGTGGGGACGGGGCGCTGTAGATTTCCCTTCAATACAAGAAGGAACTTCCTAATAATTAAACCTGCCCCCCCCTCCCCGCCAAAAACAGGCTGCCTGAAAACAAGAGATAGCATTTATAGAGCATTTGTGTAGGTTCATAAAGAACTTTTATGTATGAGAAAACATGTGTAACAACCTTGTGAAGAAGGTACTGTGATCATCCCCAGTTTACAGATGAGGAAAAGTGAGACAGAAAGCTTTTTGGTCACAACACTAGGCTAGTATCTTGGGCAGGATTTAAATTCAAGCCTTCCTGACTTCGAGTCCAACACTGTATCTTCTTGAACCCCTAGTTAGCCATTTGGAGATATTTAAACAGATTTAATGACCATTTTTCAGCGATGAAGAAGGGATTTCTGTGAGTTAAACTAGACAACTTCTGAGGTTCCCTTCCAGCAACAAGGTGGTGCAGTGGACAGAACGTCCCCTCAAATCAGGAGGACCTGAGTTCAAATCCAGCCTCATACACTTCCTAGATGTGTCACTCTAGACTTGTCCCTTTACCTCTGTCTGCTTCTGTTCCTAAACTATAAAACAGGGATCATGACAGTGCCTACCTCCCAGTATTGTTGTAAGAATCAAATGAAATACTTGTAAAACGATTACCACAGTACTTGGCACACAGCAGGTGCTTAATAAATGCTTATTCATTTCCCTTTCCCCCTTGCTCTGTGAACCTGGATAGAGTGTCTGGTCTCAATCTGAATTAACCAAGGTTCTTAGCGTCAAATAGGTGTGTGACTAGGTGTGTGGAAATGAGAAAGGTGGAAAAGGAATGTGTTTGGACATAGCTCAGCTGTGCGTCTTCATCATCCCTTCCCTCTAGACTATCCATCTGTAGATTCCAGGCCCCTGCTGAGGGTGCTGGCCCATAGAACATAAAATGTCAGGGAGGGGATTTGGAACAGAGAACGTTAAGTTTAGTACAACATAGACTATCATATGTGGGAGGGAACTTAGAACGTGGGATGTCAGACCTTGGAGGGACCTTAAAAATGGAATGTCACAGCTGGAAGGAGTAGTGGACCTCATCATGGAGTAGTGATTCTCATCAGCTCCCAGGGGTTTAATATTTTCTGTGCCGATGATTCTCATATCTACTGTTCCTGCCCCAATCTCTCTGATGACCTCCAGTCTTGCCTCTATCACTGCCTTTCAAACTGGATGTCCAGTAGACATCTTAATTTCAATATGTCCCAGAAAGAACTCATTCTCTTTCCTCCTATTCTTCTCTCCCTCCCACCTTCCCTATTGCTGTAGAGGGCACCACCATCCTCCCAGTCCCATAGGCTTGGAACCATAACATCATCCTCAATTCTTCCCATCCCTCACTCCCCATAGCCAAACTGTGGTCAAAACCTATTGATTTCACCTTTGTAATGTCTCTCGAATATATTCCCTTCTCTCTTCTGATACTGTCTCCGCACTGATGCAGACCCTTCTCACCTTGCACCTGGATTATTGTAATTATTTATTATTCATTCATTTATGATTATTCTTTATTATTGCAATAAAATGCTGGTGGGTCTGCCTGTCTCAAGCTTCCCCCCACTCCGATTTCTCCTCCATTCAGTCATTAAAGTCATTTTTCCTAAGCACAGGTCCAACCATGTTACCCCCTACTCCATAAACTTCAATGCCTCCCTAACCCTCCAGGGTCAGATAGAAAATCTTGTTTGGCATTCAAAGCCCTCCATACCCTGGCTCCTCCTCCAGCTCCCTTTTCAATCTTCTTATACCTTCCTCCCATTACTTATTCTTTGATCCAGTGATATTGGCCCCCTGGCTGTTCCTTGCACAAGACAATTCACCTCCTGATTCCAGGTATTTCCTCTGGCTGTCCCCATACCTGGAATACCCTCCTTTATCTTTACTTCCTGGCTTTTTCCAGCCCACCCTCTACAAGAAAACTTTCCCAATTCCTCTTAATTCTAATGCCTTCTCTCTGTTGATTATTTCCTGTTTATCCTGTATATAACTTGTTTATACATATTTCTTTACTTGTTGTCTCTTCCTTTAGATTGGGAGTATAAGCCTAAGGAATGGAATTTCTGTATCAAAGGGTATGGATATCTTAACACCTTAATTTGCATAATTCCAGATTGCTTTCCAAAATAGTTGTACTTACTCACAGCTTGACCAACAGTGTACTAGTAGTGTGCTTATTTTCCTACAACCCCATCACCAGTGAATATTACCATCTTTTGTCACCCTTCCTAATTCTGGTGTAAGGTGCAATTTTCGGGTTGTTTTAATTTGTATTTCTCTTATTAGTGATTTGAAGCATTCTTTCATATGGTTGTTAGTAGCTGACAATTCTTTTGAGAACTATTTGCTCATAGCTTTTGTCCAGCCCTCCCTCACTCAAAACAAAGTCAAGTGCAAGTCATGTCGCTATTTCTCTGATGGGACGATCTTCGGCAATGAAGGATGAACACACACAGTTCTGTAAAGGCAGGGATAGTCTTTTTCCTCTTTCTGTAACCAGCCCCAGTACCAGGCACCTAGTAGGTGCTTAATAAACACTTACTGACTTACTGAGAAAGTCAGGGCTAGATGGGACCTTAGTAAAGAACGTCAGAGCTGGGAGGAAGCTTAATGAAAGAATGTTAACCATACAAAAGACCTTAGAATAGAGAATGTTAACCCTGGGAGGGCCCTTAGAACATAAAATGTCAGAATTAGGAGGGACCTTAGAACTGTCATAACTGGGAGAGGCCTAGGACGTTAGAGCTGGAAAGGACCTTAGAGCCAAATACTAGACCTGGGAGAGACTCTGAATCACAGAATGTTGCAGCCAGTAGGCCCATTAGGACACAGAATGTCAGAACAGATCGTCAGAGATGAAAGGGCCCTTAAGATCATGAAATGGTAATAACCAAGAGATTCATTAGAACAGAGAATGAGAGTTGGAAGGGCCCCTAGAGACCATTTAGTCCAAATCTCCCTCACTTTTTGTTCAGATAAAGAATGAGAATGTCTGATTCTTCATGACCCCGTTCTGGGGTTTTCTTAGTTGCCATTTCCTTCTCCAGCTCATTTTATAGATGAGGAAACTGAGGCAAGCACGGTGAAGTGACTTACCCAGGGTCACCCAGCTAGGAAGTGCTAACCAGATTTGAACTCAGGAAGATAAGTCTTCCTGACTCCAGGTCCAGGGTTCTGTGCACTGACACCATCTAGCCGCCCCAAAGAATCAGAGACACAGAGTTGAAGTGAACATATTTACTCCATTCACCCAGAGAGTTTGGGGCATAGCTGAGAACAGAGCCTAGGTGTCCTGACTCCCCAGCCCAGCGTACCTCATTTATTCTATGCTGTTAAAGCTAGTAATTTTGCTTGTTTTCTCCTTACGCATCATTGGCCCTGTCCTGGCTGGCATCCTGTAATAACTTAGTGTAGTGGAAAGAAGTCTTCTTTTTGTGATCTTGGCTTGGTCATTTCCAAGGTCACTTTCTGGAGCCTCAGTTTATTTGTCTATAAAATGGAGAGCTTGGATTAGATCTCCTCTAATGTTTTATGATCTGAACTTCCTCCCAGTTCTGATGCTCTCTGGTCCAAAGCCCGTTCTAGTTTTATTATATCTTCCTATTCTCTGACATTAAACGATTCCAAAATCAATGTTTGGCATTATAAAAATGTCCTTCCTTACTTCCTTTGTAATAATAAAAATAATAGCTCACATCGACTTACTGTTCCTTTAAGTTTGTAAAACATTTCACAATAATTCGGTAAGATAGGTGCTCTTTTCCCCATTTTATTGATGAGATAACTGAGTCCCAGAGAGGTTTTTCTGATTTCCCCAGGATCATAAAACTAGTGGGCATCAGAGGCAGATTTTGAACTCAAGTTTTTCAGATTCCAGGTCCAACACTCCAGTCTCTACCGGACTCCCTTCATTCCTATTATTTTTTTCCTTTCAGCCTTCTCTCTTTCTTTGGTTATTTCTAAGTGGAAAGCCAAGAACCTGATCAACTGATTGATACCAAGGCACTGATAACTTATGATTTTTCAGGAATTCCCTGGAGCATTTGCATTTGTAGAGAGAGCCAAGCATGAAGCCAAAAGAAGAAATCTTGAATGGTGGAATTTCAGCCATTAGTGCATACAGGTAGGGGAAGATGTTCTGGGAGAGAGTAACCATGTAATTTCCTTTGACTGCAAGGGTGCCTAACTCCTGCTCAGCCAAGAACACCTATTCCCAAGGGCCCTCTGGGAAATTGGGAATGACAGGGATCCTCCTCTCTGTGTTCAGGGCAGGCCTTGAAAACATAACAGATCCTATTTCTGTAAGGCTTTATGGTTTACAAGGCACTTATCTTACTGGAGGGTGGTTAGTAGAAGTATTCACAGGATTTGAAGTCAGAAGGGACTTTAGAGATCACCAGCTGCTTCATTTAATAGCAGAAGAAACAATTGAAATGTCCCAAAAAGGGGTAGACACTTGCCCAAGGTGACTAAGACTGTGTGTAGCCAAGCCAGGACTGGAATCTGACTCCAATTCCACCGTTCTTTCCTATGACCCCCAAGCTGTCTGGTCAGTATTAAACTCCACTCCACTCAATCCCACTTGAATGAGGAAGACCATGTGGTCCCCCACACCTGAGTGTGAATTAGTTTTTCAGATCTTGGCACCACGAGATTGGCTCTGGCCATGTGGTTAGAGCAGGCCCCCAGAAGGGGAGTTGAGAGAGTCTGCCTGAGACAGACACCACTCCGGTCAGTCCTCTGCTGCAGAGTCCTTGGCCCTTGTAACACGCCCAGGGGACTGTGTACAACGACAAGGCCAGATGCCTCAACTAGGGGATTCATAGGAGAGCTTTGGCTCTCTGTTATCCCTTAGATGTCACAGCCACTGAGATGCAGATGGAGTAACCAGCCCCACCCTTGACAGAGAGGGTGGATCCCGTGGACCCTCAGCAGAGGGCACATGCCTGGCCTATCAGTGGAGTCTTCTCTCTCCCAGGCCCAGAGGAGGAGGAGAAGACTAGGCAAGCTTTGGCCCTCCTTCCTCCAAAACTACTTGGTCCTGTGGGCTGCTCTGAGTGGGAGTGGGAGCTGGAGCCGGGCTGGGCTTCCTGCCGGCCCGCCCGCCTTCTGTCGCATTGGCAGCCGGTGCCGCAGCCGCACCAGCCGCACCAGCCGAACCCGTGGAGAGTTTGCCTGGAGCATCCAGCTCTCTCCGGCATAGACAGACAGGACCGCTGCTGGGGCTGTCTGGATCTGCCAGACGGGAGGGAGCCAGGAGATGGAGAGGACGCCCAAACCCTCCCCTCTCCCTGCTCTCAACTTCCTCTGTCTCCTCCTGCCTCCCTTCATCCCCTGATCCTGCTTCGGGGCGTCCAGCCAAGGGCACGACCACAGGGGGCTGGCGATGACCAAGCCCCACTGGTCCCCACTGTGTGTGTGTGTGTGTGTGTGTGTGTGTGTGTGTGAGGTTGGAATAGGAGCGTGTGCATGTGTGTGTGGGGTTGGAATAGGAGTGTGTGCATGTGTGTGTGTAGTTGGAATAGGAGAGTGCGTGTGAGGTTGGAATAGGCGTGTGTGCATGTGTGTGTGTGGTTGGAATAGGAGAGTGTGTGTGCATGTGCATGTGTCTGTGTGGTTGGTGCAGGAGAGTGTATATGTATCTGTATATGTGTGTTTGTGTGTGTGTGTGTGTGAAGTTGGAATAGGAGTATGTATATGTATGTGTGTTGTGAGAGGTTAGGAGTGTGTGTATATGTGTGTGTGTGAGAGAGGTTGGAATAGGAGTGTGTGTATGTGTGAGGTTGAAATAGCAGTGTGTGTGCATGTGTGTATGGTTGGAATAGAAGAGTGTGTGTATGTGTATATGTGTGTTTGTGTGTATGTGAGGTTGGAATAGGAGTGTGTATGTATGTGTGTGAGGTTGGAATAGCAGTGTGTATGTTCGTGTGTATGTGTGTGTGTGGTTGGTACAGGAGAGTGTATGTGAATGTGTGTGAGATTGGAATAGGAGTGTGTGTGTACATGTGTGTGGTTGGAATAAGAGAAAGTATGTGTGTGTTCATGTATGTATGGTTGGAATAGGAGAGTGTATGTGTGTGGTTGGAATAGGAGTGTGTATGTGTGTATGAGGTTGAAATAGGAGTGTGTGTATGTACATGTGTGTGGTTGGTACATGAGCATGTATGTGTATGTGTGTTTGTGTGTATGGTTGGAATAGGAGTGTGTGTGAGGTTGGAATAGAAGTGGGTGTGTGTGCACAGTTGGAATAGGAGAGTGTGTGTGTATGTATGTTCATATGTGTGTATGGTTGGCCCAGAAGAGTGTATGTGTAAGTGTATATGTGTGTTTGTGTGTGTGAGGTTGGAATAGGAGTGTGTGTGTATGTGTGTGTGTGTATGCATATGTGTATGGTTGGAATAAGAATGTGTGTGCACGTGTGTATGGTTGGAATAGGAGAGTGTGTGTGTATGTGGATATTTGTGTGGTTGGCACAGGAGAGTGTATGTGTAGGTGTATATGTGTGTGTGTCCACACCAGGAAGATGCCGTGGGAGCTCACAACTAGAACACTGTGTGAAACTATGTGCTGTACAATTTGTGTATGTGATTTTGTGTGTGCATATATCCACATGGATATCCTAATTAACTCTGTGTGTGTGTTTGTGCTTGCTAAGATTTAGCGTAGCGAGGGGCCTTCGAGATTTAACTCAACCCCTTCTCTCTAAAGAGATGCTGGCCTGACCCTGTGAGGGTGTGACCCTGTACAGCTCAGTCTTGGTACGCCAGGGGATGCCCCATGATTCTTGCACATCCGTCATGCCATGTGTGGGGATGTGTACACAAGAGGGGTCTAAGGATGTGGGTCATTTTGTATGTGTGTGCGATTATGTGCACACTAGGGAATGTTGGATATTATATTGTACTTGTGAGCCCACAGGGATGCTGTGTGTGCGTGACTCAGACGGAGAAGGATTCTTTGTGCATAAAGGAATGCTATGTGGAACACCATAAATATGTCATAAGGGGATGTTTTGTGTGTGTGTGCACGCACGTGTGCATAAGTGGGGAATGTGTATGTGTGTGGAGAAAGGTTCTGTGTGTGTGTGCACAAGGACATTTAGGACAGTGGGACTTGGCCAAGGGGATGCTGGCTGGTTGTGCACATGGCAGTTCTGTGAGTGTGATATGCACAAGGAGATACTGTGTACGACACTCTGTGTGTGTGTGTGCGTGCGTGCTTGAGCTCACACGCCTGGTCGCTGTAGCAGCGGGGTGTGGACCCTTTAACTTGGCACACCTGAGGAGTTCCTGACTCCTCTGCCGCCTAGCAATGGCTCTGTTCCATTTGGGGCATCTGGAGAGGGGGGCTCTGGGAGAAGAGGAGGGAGGACCAGGAGAGGATGGGGTGACACCCCCTCCCTTTGGGGTTTCCAACAGGAAAGCCAAACAATGGGGATCTTGTCAAGCCCTCCCCACACCCTCTCCCAGAGCTCCTGGCGCCAGAGAAGGCTGCAGGCAGGCAGGCAGACAGACCGACGGCGCCCACGTGGCACTGAGGATGTGGCTGGGTCAGCTCTGTGACAAGGGGATGCCCACAGTTCTGTCCTTTGGGGTCCTGGGGAGAGGATGGATGCAGCTCACATGTCTAAGAACGCATATATTTCAGCCCCTGAGCAGAGACTTGGGAGGAAGAAAAAGTTCAGAAGGTACCCAGAAGGTCCCTTGGAGGGCAGGGTATCATGTCGGTACTTTTATTTCTGGAACCACTGGGGTGTCAGAACTGAGCTCAACCATTTCCCTTCCTCCACTCTTTGTTTACCTCTGGATCAGCAGAATCGCAGACATTTAGAGAATGTCAGAGCTGGAAGGGACCCTCAGAGATGGAGGAAGCTAAGCCCCAGAGAAGGGAGGGGACCTCAAAGATCGCACACTGACGGAGGCTGAGTGGGGCCTACAAATTCAGTCTCTCGACCCCCAAGTAAAGAGTCTTTCCTCTAATCTACAGCATCTGGTCCCAAATTACAGCCCCCCATTCCGTCCCTGCCCTCAGCCCACAGGCCCAAAATGAGCCTCTCCCCAGCCCAGCGCCCACATGTGTTCATCCCATTCCCTCCCTCTTGGGAATTCAGCACATAAAAGCTGGGGTTCTTTTTTTGTGCTGGGTGACTGTGTCTGTCTGTCTGCCTGCCTGTCTACCTAGGGTTTCATCCATCAAAAGCAGCAGGACCGACCCCTGAAGGGACAGGAGTTTTGTTCTGGGTCAGATGATACCATGACTTCAAAGCTCTCCTTTTCACTGATTCCCCAGAAAGGAATGAGGAGGGAGAAGGGAAAGGAGGAGAAATAGATGGAGAATCATAGAAAAGGAATGAGACGAGAAGAAAAAGCAGAGGGAATGAAAGAAACAAGAAAAGAGGAGGAGATTCAGGGGGTTTTGCTCCTGAATCAAGAGAAACCCTCCATTCAAACCTGCCTCAGTTCAGCCTAATTAATGCTTCCTGTGCCTCAGCTTTCTAGTGCATAAAATGCAATGGGTCAATAAGGCCCCTCCAGCTCTGACATCCCGGGTTCTAAGGGCCCTCCCAGCTCTGACATTCTGGGTTCTAAGGGCCCTCCCAGCTCTGACATTCTGGGTTCTAAGGGCCCTCCCAGCTCTCACATCCTGGTTTCCAAGACCCCTCCCAGCTCTGACATTCTGTGTTTTAAGGGTCCTCCCAGCTCTGACATTCTATGTTCTAAGGGTCCTCCCAGCTCTGACACCCCATGTTCTAAGGCCCCTCCCAGCTCTCACATCCTGTGTTCTAAAGGTCCTCCCAGCTCTGACATCCTGTGTTCTAAGGGCCCTCCCAGCTCTGACATCCTGTGTTCTAAGGCCCCTCCCAGCTCTCACATCCTGTGTTCTAAAGGTCCTCCCAGCTCTGACATCCTGTGTTCTAAGGCCCTTCCCAGCTCTGACATCCTGTGCTCTAAGGCCCCTCCCAGCTCTCACATCCTGGTTTCCAAGACCCCTCCCAGCTCTGACACCCCGTGTTCTAAGGCCCCTCCCAGCTCTGACATCCCGGGTTCTAAGGGCCCTCCCAGCTCTGACATTCTGGGTTCTAAGGGCCCTCCCAGCTCTGACATTCTGGGTTCTAAGGGCCCTCCCAGCTCTGACATCCTGGTTTCCAAGACCCCTCCCAACTCTGACATCCTGTGTTCTAAAAGTCCTCCCAGCTCTGACACCCCGTGTTCTAAGGCCCCTCCCAGCTCTGACATCCCGCGTTCTAAGGCCCCTCCCAGCTCTGATATCCTGTGTTCTAAGGCCCCTCCCAGCTCTGACATCCTGAGTTCCAAGGGTCCTCCCAACTCTGACATCCAGTGTTCTAAGGCCCCTCCCAGCTCTGACATCCTGTGTTCTAAGGCCCCTCCCAGCTCTGACATCCTGTGTTCTAAGGCCCCTCCCAGCTCTGACATCCTGTGTTCTAAGGACCCTCCTAGCTCTGACATTCTGTATTCTAAGGGCCCTCCCAACTCTGACACTTTGTATTCTAAGGGCCCTTCCCAGCTCTGACATCCTGTGTTCTAAGGCCCCTCCCAGCTCTGATATCCTGTGTTCTAAGGACCCTCCTAGCTCTGACATTCTGTATTCTAAGGGCCCTCCCAACTCTGACACTTTGTATTCTAAGGGCCCTTCCCAGCTCTGACATCCTGTGTTCTAAGGGCCCCCCCAGCTCTGACATCCTGTGTTCTAAGGGCCCTCCCAGTTCTCACATTCTGTGTTCTAAGGGCCCTCCCACCTCTAACACTTTGTGTTCTAAGGGCCCTTCCCAACTCTGACATCCTGGGTTCTAAGGGCCCTTCCAGCTCTGACATTCTCTAAGATGGCATTCAGCTCCAGTATTCTACTATCCACTTTCCTCTGAATCCCTTGAACTTACCCTTTGGGCTTCACCACTCTCCTAAAGCTGTTTTCTCCATGGCAGCCAGCGAATGATGGACTTCATTGCCAAATTCAAAGACTTCTTCTGTTCTCCTCCTCTGCAGTTTTCTTGAAGCTTTGAACTCCCTGGACCATTCCTTCCTCCTCCTCAGCTTCAGAGAGGCCTTCCATTCTTCTACTCCTCCTTCTTTTTCTATTTACTTGTTCTCTTTCCTCCTTCCTGTGAATGTTCTTTCCTTCTTTGGTCCCTTTTTTCCAGTTCTAGACTGTCTCTTTGGCAACCTCATTCATTGTGGGGGCTGTGGCTATTACCTGTGTTTTGACAAGTTGGACATCTCTTTCTCAGTCCTGTCTACCCTTCTGAACTCCAAAACACCATTATCCTCACATTTGTTCTCTGGCCATCTCTTTCTAAGGGTCCCCCTCCCACATCATGTTTTGTGGTTGTTGGCATTCAGTTTTTTCATTCATGTCTGACTCTTCATGATCCATTTTGGGGTTTTCTTGGTAGAGATACTGGGGTTCTTTGTCATTTTCTTCTCCAGCTCATTTTACAGATGAGGAAACTGAGGCAAACAGAGGTTAAGTGATTTGTCTAGGGTCACCCAGCTACTATGTCTATTATTACCTCTTAACCTTTCTTTCCTGTAACGTTGGGCTTATCTTGGACTCTTCCCTTTCCCCAGCACAGTGCGGGGCAAATAGGAGGTGCTTCATAAACACTTATTGCCTTGTCCATCCTATAAGTGACAAAGGCCTCTGGATTACGCCTCCAAAGCAAGTCTTGCCTTTGTCCTTCCTCTCCCCTCTGTCTTCCTCATTAGGCTTAGGGACCTCAGAGACCATCTCAACCATTCTCCCCATTTTAATGAGGATACTGAGACTCAGGGAAGTTTGGTTACCTAGGCAGTAAACATCTGAGGCAGGATTTGAACCCAGGGTCTCACTGACCTATTTACCACAATTGAGGCAAGTCTTTCTGTATTCACTTTCTCCCTCCTCTAATTCACCATTCAAATATTACCAGAGTAATATTTCTTCCTTACTAATCTTGTCACATTCCTCTTCTGCCTAAAAATCTTCACTGACTCTTTATTGCCTTTCCAAAGAGTTCGGCCTCCTTTTCCTGGCATTCAAGGCCTTCCACCAGGCCTTTCTCTTGCCTTTTCTCTGTCTGCAAACCAAGCTTCCTCTACCAAGGAATACCTGCACCTGTTCTCCAATGCACACTGTGAGAGAGCTGTTCAGGGCTAGGGGGCATAGGGGTGGGGCTGACTGATTTGCCCAGAGTCTCTGAGCCAGGATGGATCAAATGTGGCACTTGAATCTATATGCTCTTATAGAGGAAACTAGGTGGGGCAGTGAATAGAGTACTGAACCTGGAGTCAGGAAGACTTGAGTCCTAATCTGGCCTCAGACACTTACTAGCTGTGTGACTCTGGGCAAGTCACTTCACCCTGTTTGCCTCAGTTTCCTCATCTGTAAAATGAATTGGAGAAGGAAATGGCAAACTACTCTAGTATCTTTGCCAGGAAAATTCCAGAAAATTTCAAATGGAGCCCCAAAGAATTGGAAATGAGTAAATAACAATAGTGTCTGCACCCTGTAGGTACTTAACACGCTGAATTGTACTGTGCTGAATGGCAGCTCTAAGATCTCTCCCACTTCTCGCATCCTGTGTTCTATGGCTTTCTGAGTTTGGGGTGGGGGAACTCCTCCTTGGAGAGAGGGGAAAGGGAGAAACCTCCAGGGCCCCCTTCTGTCTTCTTTCTTTCTCAAGTTTGATGTCCTAAGAATGAATCATTGGTCCCTCCCCCTCTCCTTCTGGGCCCCTCCGTCTTTGCCCTCCCTCTTCTGCTCAGGAAGCATCTCAGCATCTGGACTCCAGCACAAGCCTGTTCCCAGCAAGCTCCTCATGAATGCTCATGGTTCCCCTGGGGCCTTTGGCCCCAGGTCTCACCTACCCTGGGCCTGCTAGCCAGTCTCTATAACATACCTCCTTACCAATGGGAAGGAAGCTAGCTAAATGTCTGCAGGCTGGGGGGTTGGGAGGTTGGGACAGAGAGATCCCACCTAGCCCAGCTCAAAGGGCTGGCTCTTTGTGTGTGTGCGCTGGTGCATTTGTGAATCTGTATGTGTGTGTGTGGGGGCTGTGTGTCATAGGTGTGGGTCTTTGTGCGTATAGGATGTGGTTGAATATATGTGACCATGTTGAGGGGTGTTATATGTATATGCATTAATGAGAATAATGACTATTAAAATCTGTAAAGCCGTTTATGTGTTGTCTCCACCCGATCCCTACAACAACCCTGGGAGGAAGGGGTTATCCCCAATTTACAGATGAGAAAACTGAGAGTGAAAGTAGTTAAATGACTTGCCCTGAGTCTCCCAGCTGGTAATTAGAGGTGTGAGCTTGTGGCTGTCTGTGGAGGCCTGGGTCTGGTACAGGAGAAGGGGAGGAAGGCACATTATTCACATGCAAGGGGATTCTGGTTGTGTTCAAACACATACATGAATGAATGAATGAATGAATGAATGAATGCAAACCACTTTGTGCCAAACACAAAGGTGAAGTTGGTTTCAATGTGTGGAATTCCTGAGTATATGTGTGAAGGAGGGGGAGGGGATGGAGAGAGTGTGTGTGCATAAGAAGGGTCCTGTGGGTGCTGTGTGTCTCAAAGTGGGGCTCTATGGTGGCTGTAGGTGAGGACACGAAGACGGTGCGGGGTATTTCCATTCGGAAGGCTGTGTGCGCATGTCTATGTGTCCTGTGTCCGGGGGGAAGAGGCTGGTGGCCGTCTCTCTCTGGCAGCCGGGAAGGAGCAGAGTTCGTGCAGCTCACTCTGCCTCACCCTGGGTCGCCTGCTGTGACATGTCACTGGCAGAGAAGCTAAAAATATCCGCTCTTGTCCTCCTGCTCCAGGGGATGGACGCTGGGTCTGTGAGGCCCCTGCTCCATTCCCCTTAATCCATCCTCCCTACGAGGCCCCTGCTGATCCACTGGGACCCTTCGCGGAGGGGAGGGTTTGGCAAGGACAGAAGAGGTTAGGAGCCAGAGCCTGACCTTTGGGGTCAGGGATGTCTAGGCAGTGGGATTAGAATTTGGCACCCCAAGAAAGCCCAGGCCCTTCTGGCTGGCAAGGGGAGGGATGAAGGAAGCAGGGGAAGAGCCCAGAGCCTTCCCCCTTGGCTGTCTTCCTCCTGAGCTAATGAATCCCTGACTTCCACCTCATAACTCTGCCCTCCTTCCCTTCCTCACTACTACGCCATTAGAATCCACAAAGCCTGGTACAGCAGGCCCGAACTAGCGCCGCAGAGAGATGACTGAGGACCTGAATTCCAATTCATCCTCTTCTCCTTATTGACAGTGGGTCCATGTGCAAGCTACCACCCTTGGGCCTCAGTTTCTAGTTCTAAAACCTAGGATCCCATAGCCAACATGCCCCAGGGCCCCAAGCTCCCTTCTTTCAGTAAGCCCTCCCCTTCCCTGAAAAATCCTTGTTTTCACCAGTTCTCCTTATTCCATGGCTCTTTGGCCCTTTGACATTTCCCATTTAAGTGTGCACTTGGACTGACTTGAACCAGTTAGAACTGATTGCTAAATTTTCAATGGGAGCTTTTACGTGTCAGAAATTGGCAAATGCTGCAAATTAGGGCTTACTTTCCCATTTTGTTGATTGTCTGCTCTTAAATTGGTGGAGAAAATAATGGAGGCTAAACCTAAAAGTGTGTCTGGTATCTTCTTTTTTTTAAGTCTGTTGTTATATACCAGAACACCACTGATCTGTACCCCAGGGGCGTGCATTTTTCCTTTCTCAGCTGGGCTACATTCTCCCTCTGGGGAAAAATCCTGGGAGTGGGGCAGAAGGAGGGAAAGATGGAGCCCTTCTCCTCAGGAAAGACAAAGAACGACAGTGCCTACTGCCTGGAAGCTGTAGTTACTCTCTCAGACTGAGGGCTCCATGAGGCCAGAAACTATGTCTTTTGGCTTCAGGTGATCACAGGATCAATTCAAAGCTTGAAAAGACCTTAGAAGCCGCTAAACCCAACTCTCTCATTTTACAGATAAGGAACTGAGGTCCGAAAATGTTCAGTGACTTACTCAGGGTCCCTCAGCTAGTAAGTATCTGAGGTAGATTTAAACCCAGGTCTTCTTGACTCCTGGCTTCCTGTCTCCTGTACCCTACCAACTAGCGCAATTCCACAGGGGAACTCTCTGAGGGCCAGGTCTGTCTCTCTCCTTAGAATAGGTCTCTTAGGGGAACACTCAGAACTTGGTCTCTCAGGTCAGATTGGAGGTTTCCTGAGGGCAGGTCCTTTACCAACCCAAGGGTTTCTTGAGGAGAGGGGCTCTATCTTTCCCTCCCTCTGCCCCACTCCCAAGAGAGAGGAGACAGATCAGTGCAGTGATGGAATCCCAGACTTAAGGCTTGAAGAAAGCTTAGGTTCCAAGGTCATCTTATCCAACCCCTTCATTTTACAAATGAGGAAAATGAGGCCCAGAGAAATGAAATGGCTTGCCCAAAGCAGGGGTGGGGGAGGTAGGGGAGAGGTAGATGGGGAACAAGCATTTGTTAAGCACTTTACAAAGATCCTTACAATAACTCTGTGGGACAGCTGCTATTATTATCTCATTTTACAGCTGAGGTAACTGAGGCAGACAGAGATCAAGTGACTTGGTATTTGAGGTTGAATTTGAACTCATCTCTCTTCCTGACTCCAGGTCCTTTCTCGATTGCGCCACCTAGCCGCCTCAAGGGTATCATTTGAACCAAGGTCCTCTAATTCTATCATCTCATTCCAAATTCATAGCTCCCTTTATTCAGAGATGAGGAAGCACCCCCCAAGGTTCCCAAATCCTGCCAGGCCGGAAGCTGAGGGGGGAAGGGTGGGGGTGATGTTGAAGCAGCTCCTCCGGCTCTCCCTTCATCTGGGTCTGATCAGGCCTGGGGCTAGCCCTGAGGCAGTCCAGAAGACTGGTGTGCTCCTGCCAGGCGCCCACATCCGGAGAGCTGGAGGTCTGACCCTCAGCCTGCTCATTATAGATCTAAGCTTGAGAGGTTCTGGGCTAGGGCTAAACTGCCTGTCTGTACCTTGTGCTGGAGATAGGCGTGTTGGTGCTTGTGGTCCTGGGTCTCTGAGAGCAGGACTGCCTCTGTGCTCTGTCCCCTTTGTTTTCTTATCCCTGTCTTTCTCTGTGTTCATGTCATGATATAGACCAATATTTAAACATACGTCACACTGTCTCCTTTGAGTCACACTAACCCTGTGGCGTAGGTGGGTCTTCCTGGTATCATTATCCCCATTTTACAGATGAAGAAACTAAGGCTTACAGAGACAAAGTGACTTTCCCATAGTCACACAGCTTAGCTAGTGTTGGAAGCTGAATTTGAACTCAGATCTTAATTTCAAGTTTGACACTCCATCCTCTACCATGCTGATGAGGATGGAATCTGAACCCCTCAAAGGAAAAAACTATGTCTTCTGGGACCTAGGCCTCATGGGAGAGTCCAGAGGCTTTTCTTTTTTAGGGGTTCAGATCCCATCCCCACCAACGCTATCTTTTTCAAATGTGTCATTGTGGTTCCTTTTCTGGAAGGCTCTCAGCCAGCAGTGCTATTGGAAAGGGGGATTCTTGGTTGGGTTTGAGGGGGGTGGTCTGGCCTCTGAGGCTCCTTCTGGCTGGAATTCTCGGTATTTCTTTGAGTTTTCCAGTATGTGGATTTCTGCATTTCTCTTTGTTTCCATGTGTGTCCATGTTTCTTTGTCTCTGGGTCTGTGTGTCAAAGCTTCCCCCTGCACTGGGGGGTTTTTGAGTCTGAGTGTATGTGTGTATGTCTCTGATTCCCAGTGTGCCTGCATCTCTGTGGGGTAGTTGGGGTGGGGTTTTCTCTTTTTTTCAATGTTCCTATGTTAGCATGTATATCAGTATTTCTGGGTAACTTTATTTTCTTGTCTATGTGTCTATCTGCAACAGTGTATTTTCCCTCTGTGTGTGGTATGTGTGTATGTCATATGTTCATATGCATAGGGGTGTGTGTGTGTGTGTGTGTGTGTGAGAGAGAGAGAGAGAGAGAGAGAAAGAAAGAGAGAGAGAGAGAGAGAGAGAGAGAGAGAGAGAGAATATGAATGAAGGAGCACCTAGGAGGCTATGCCAGGCACTGTGTGAGGCACGGTGGGGATACATCCAAATACAAAAGTCAGGCTATCCCTGGACTCCCTGTGTGAGGGTCCTGTTTGTGAGAAAGGGGGATGAAGAGTGTTATGTGTAGGGAGGGGCACGTAGGGCTGTTTGTAGATGTGTGGAGGTGTTTGTGTAGACCAGTATTTTTCACGTCTGTATGTATTTGTGTGTAGATGTATGTCCCCACGGACTTGTTTTTGTCTTTGTGTCTGAGAAGATCAGAAATACATTTTCCCTCTGTATCTGTGGACGTCCATCTGTATCTCTCCGTTATCCATGGGTGTTAACATGTCCCTCTGTCTGTGTGTCTGTCTTGGTATCAGCCCCCATGTCTCTGAGTTTCAGAGGCAGGTTTTCTTGGTGTGGATGTCTATGTTTGCGTCTCTTTGAGTTGCAGTGAATGTCTTTGTGTGTCTTGATTCTCCGGGTATCTCAGTCTCTGTGTGTCTTTGTGCACACCCACGGGCACTAGCATGCCTGCCTCCTCCTCCCCAAACCTCCACCCTCCCACACTCCAAAGCCCAGAGCCAGAGGGGAAAAGTCAGGCTGGCCTGTGCAGAGAATGGGCTGAGGGCCCAGGCCCGGAGGCTGATGGGAGGGGCCTGGGCCCACCTGGGCTGGCCCCCTCTCCCTGCCAGGGCCTGTCTCCCAACCCTGGCCTGGCCTGCAGGACCCCCTCCTTTCTCCCCGGGGGTGGGGAGCATGGACTGTGGGGACAAAGATGGCCGAGGGAGGGGAGGAGAGCCCCTGCCGACAGACAGCCAGGGCCCTGTCTTAGCTTTAGCTCCATCCAAACATGAAGACAGAGCCTCTGCTACATGTAAACACCAGCTGTGTCAAGACGGTACAGCTTCTTCTAGGTCAACAGACAGCTGTGGGGTTGCCAGGCAACGGCTCAGTTCTCCCCCCCTCAACACCCCCCCACCGGGCCCTCCCCCTCCCCTTGCCTCTACCTGGCAGCCTGTAAACCCTTAGCCGAGGCTCCCCCAGCGGGCATGGGAACGCCCGCTGATGCCAATTAACCCAGCAGGGGGGGCAGGGGGCACAGGGAGGCTGCTGGGGACCTGGGCTCAAGGGGTTGGGGAGGGAGTTAACGCTTTCAGTGCCAGTGCCCTCCTGGTCAGGTGTCCCTCTTTGCCCACTCTCTTCTCGGCCTCCTGACAATCCCTGTAGTCCCCCTGCCCTCAGGTTGCCATTGGTCATTGGCTAATCGTCCCTTGGTAGAACTCTAGGCCTCCATGCTACCTTCTGGGCTCAGTAGAGATGGAAAATGCTCCCCCTACTCCTCCTTCCAGGGCTCAGCCAGGGTCCTCTAGCTCACCCTGGGTTTCTGAGCAGAAGGTCTTGTGCCTGGGCTGCAATTTGGGAGGTCCCAGCCTGTTGGTTCAGGGATCACAGGTGGATGGAGTAGGGGGAGTGGAGACCAGCAGCCAAGGGGTTAAGTTCCCTGCTGTTCTTTCTACCCCTCCTACCCCCAGTCCTACCTCAGGGCAGCTTTCTAAGCAGCAACTTTTCAGTGGGAGCACCTGTGCTCCCAGCTGCTGGGCCCACTCCATGCCCACTCCCTGGGTGACTCTGGTTCCCTAGGGATCCCCAGCCAGCTCCAGCTTAGAGCCCAGTGGGAAGGGCAGGGGAGAAGAAGCCTGGGCCTCTCCTTCAGATTGCTGAATTCTTCCCACCCACACACACTGCCCCTTAGAGAGTTCCAGTCATGGGCACAGTGGGTAGCACCCATCTTTGCCTTTTTCCTTACCTGAGGGGTAGTGGGGGTGGTTATTGAGAAGAGGAAGTGAACCTCCATACCCCATACACTTGTTTTTGTGCCCACCTCCTGGTCTCCAGGAAATCAGGCGTAGGCCCTTTAAATGGAACATCACAGAGTTGTGGTGCCCACAGAGTGCCAGGGGAGGCTGTCAGGTGGGCAAGGGGCTCAGACAGTGGCCCAGGGGAGAGGGAAGGAAGCCAGACTCTGGGGAGAATTTGTTCCTAGTGAGGAGGAGGAAGGGGAGAAGGGGGCCAGGGAGACCAGGAAGTTGTCTCTACCCTCCCCCCTAGCCTGCTGTCCAAGCCCCCCCCACTCACCCCACTCGCCAATGTGGGGGCAGCGCCCACGGCCACCCCATTAGTATTCGTCCTGTGTCCCTTCTCCATGGCAACCACTCTCCCCCCAAACAGCACAGAGCTGAGCCAGCCAGAGGCAGAGCTCACCTCTCCTCCCCCAGGTAGAGCCTTCCTTCCCCTCCCTTGTCTGCTCCCCTCCCTTCCTCTCTCCCCTCCTCTCTCCCCTCCCATCTCTTCCCCTCCCCGGCTCCTCTCCTGACTGCCCGCTCTTCTCACCACCCTCCTGGCCTCCACACTCCCCGCCTCCCCCCCCCCCCCCCATTCTGCCTGGAGGAGCTGGTTCTGGGAACAGGATGTGGGCTCAGTGTGTGTGTGTGTGTGTGTGTGTGTGTGTGTGTGTGTGTGTGTGTGCCCGAGCAGAGCCAAGGGTGTGTATCTGTGCATGTGGGTGTTCATCTGCTTGTGTTTTTGCATGTGCCCATGCTTGTGTGTTCCTCTGTGTCCAATCTGCACTCTTCCATGCGTGTATCTCATGTGTCCATTTGTCTGGACAAGGGACCATTGCTGTTTCCACAAATGCCATCATCCCCAAATTCACACATAGCTGTGTCTCTATGCATGTTTGTGTGCATCCCCACGTGTCTCTGTGTGTACTGCCGTGTGTGTCCCTGACCAAGGGTACATATATCTCTGCATGTAGGTTATCAGTCTCGGTGTGTTTGTGTCCCTCTCTACACGATACACAATTTTGTTGGCTCTCTGGCATGTGTATCAGGGTATCCTCGGGCTTTAGGCTTTCTGCCCTGTTTGTGTGTGTATGTGTGTTTGTGTGTCCACACACGTGGGGGCTGTGCGTGTATGTTGGGGGGGTGCACTGTGCATGCGCCAATGTCCGCATGTGCACCTGGGGGCTGTTGGCTGCCTGCCCTGCTCTGGTCCATCCCCTGCTGCCTAAATAAGCCTGACACCTGCTCCCTGTGCAGTGACCACCGCTCCCCCACCCCCTCAGCAAGGACAGGAAAGGACACAGAGACACAGCCCCTCTCTCTGCAGAGCTTCCAGCCCCAGCTGCCTCCCCCTCCTCCCTCCTCCTTCTTCAGCCCAGCCCAGCCCAAGCCAGCTCAGATCCCTGGCCTTGGCCTTGGGCTGAGAGCCCAGGGCCTGGAGCTGGAGCCGGCTTTGGCTCGCCACTGCTGCTTCTCACTGTGCTGGGGAGTGGGTGGCTGTCTGGGCTGGGGCCACCGACTCTCCTCCATTCCCTCGGTACCACTCACACTCCCCATCCCCATGCAGCCACCCAGGCAAACATAATCACCCAGCACACAGCCACACACATATGCACCTCTACCACTCCCACAAAGCCACGTATGCGTAACAGCCAGACACACAGCACAGTCACATGTATTTCTGTGTTCCCCCCCACAAGTCACAATATACACTTACCAATACTATTTGCACAGAACCACGGAAGCATAAACAGTCACACATGTGCCACTATCTCACCCCCGCCCTCATCACACATTCACATTCACCAGCACCTCTCACACAGAACCACATATGGATAAACACATGGGCACACACCATGAAGTCACACGTATCACACAAGTCACACACACATACACACCACAGTCACACATACGGCTCACCCAGTCATATTCCAGCATAAACACTAAACAATGCACTTTCCCATATCATACCTACAGTCAAATACAGCCCTAAACATCATCCATATCCACATACCCACATGGTCACACAATGCAATCCATATGTGTGTCATGTAGCCACATGGCCTCATATACCATACCCACATGGTCACATATAGCATGGCCACATGGCCATACAACACAGCCAGACAGCCACACAGTACATATGTGTGCCATGGAGCCTCTTGACCACATATAGCATATTCGCATGATCACACACACATATTCAGGCCACCCCACTTTCTCACATACATGACAGCTACATACAGAAACCCAAGCTCTCCTTCAACTAGGTACAAATGCATTGGTACATGCCACCTACATTTTCACCCAACCACATGCAGCACATACATTTTAACACTAAAGAGGACCTTGAAAAGCATCCTAGTCTAATCCCCTCATTACAAAGGGAGCTCAGAGTAGGTAAGTAATTTGTTGAAGGTCACACAGTAAAAGTGACAGGGCTAGGAGGTTCAAAGTTGGGTCCTCTGACTCCAGATCAAATGTAGTTTGGGTGGGCTAGCCCCATAGGCTCTGACCCACATGTTCTTGCTTAAGCACAACTGTGGTCACATGACATACTCCCACAGTGGAGGAAGGAAGTTTGGTAAGGTACAATGAGCACTGGATTTGGATCAGAGATTCTGGATTCAAGTCCCAGCTCTGCTACTCCCTTCCTGCATGATCTTGGACAAATCACTGCAGTTCTCTGGGTGCGAGGATGGGTCTTGGAAGGTCCCTTCCTTTAAACTGAAGACCTTATGAAGGTACAATGCAAACACATTCATTGCTTACACACACCCACATCATTGTACTGATGGAGGCACACACACATGTATGCAAGCACATGCACGTGTGATGCAGCCGTTCACCTCAGTTGCAGACACTTCCACTAGCAGCCCTCTGCCACAACACACAGATAAATGCATGCTCACACACACACACACACACACACACACACACACACACACACACACACAGAGTCCAGTTCCTCTAATCTGTTCCCATCAGCCAGAGGGCTGCCCTCCTTCCTTTCCCGCTGGGATGGGCCTCCAGCATAAAGCTGGAGCAAGGCTACTTGGAAGACCCTAGCATATTGTATCATGGCCTCAGGATGTGGCCAGGTGGAGGGGATGGGGGGGAGGGGAGAAGCCCCTCAGATCCTGCCAGACCAGAGTGAGCAGAAAGAATGGAAATTCTGAGCCAGGGCCCCCATGGGGAGATTCCGGAAAACTCCCCGGCCCTTAACCCCTTCACTCCCAAACAGTGAGCTGCTTCCATCATTATTTACTTGGTCTTTTATCTTCTTACTAAGTCCTAATCTCCCTTCATGGAGTCCTCATCCCCTCTGCTTTGCCTCTGTATCTCTCTCTCTCTCCCTCTCTCTCTCTCTCTCTGTGCATTTCTGTCTCTCTGTGTTTCTGTCTCTCTGTCTCTGTCTCTCTGAATCTCTCTCTCTTTGTCTCTCTCTCTCTGAGTCCCCATCCTCTTACTGAACTTACCAAACATCCTCTCACCAAATCTATTCCTCCACATTGAGTTTCCAGCCTCCTCACTGAACTTCCATCCCCCTCAATGAGACCCCATCTATTTCACTAATCTTCCATCCCCCTCATGGGGTGCCTATCCTTCAGGACATGCTTCCCTCTGCCAAAAAGAACCATCATTCATTCCCTCACTTGAGTCTCCCTAGGGCTCTCAGAATCCCTATTCCTTGTTGAGACCCCATCCACCTGGATCAGCTCCAGTTCCCCTCCCTGAGCCCCCATACCCTCCCTGAGCCTCTATAAGTCCCCCAGTCACTCTCACAGAATACCATTCTTGGCCCTTAATGATCTTTCTCTACCTTTTCTTAGAGGTAGCCTCTGGATATAATCAAGTGGAAGAAGATAGGGGTGGGGGAAGCCCTTCAGATCCAGTCTGACCAGAGTGAGTAGAGAGAATGGAAGTTCTGGTCCTTTCTCCTGAGGGCCCCAGTGTCTGAGTTCAGTCTTTAATAGGTTCTGCCCATTTGCCTGCCAGGATGGGCACGGGCACTGAGCCCTCTGTCTATGGCAACCCCAGCCCAGCCTCCCTGCTGTCCATGATCCTCTATTCCGATCACTTTTCCATCCACCTTCTCCAGGGGTCCCCTGACTCAAGCTTCATGCTCCTCCCATGACATATCCACTCCTTTCCCTGCATGCCTACCCTCCCCCCCATATGTATCCTCCCCCTGCTGCAGGTGACTTTCCATTCCAGGTTTCTCTCCTAGAAGCCTTTCCTGAATGATTCCACTGAACCTTTGATCAGTTTCTTCCTCCACCCCTACAATCAAGGTCATCTGAGTATACTCCAAGATCACTGACCCTAGACTGGAGGTTTCCTGAGGGCAGGAGTTATGTATCCTCTGCCCACCTAAATCAGTCTTCCCAAGGGCATGGCTGTGTGTCCTCCTGAGACTCAGGCATCCATCTCTCAGATTGGGGAGTCTTTAAGGAGATGGGCTGCACCCAGACTTGGGGATAATGATATAATGGCAGAGAAAATGAAAGGCATAGAGGGAGAGTCAATGAGGGGATGTCTTTGCCTTAATCCTAATTGTAGGGACCATGTCTCCCTCTTCAGATTTCATGAGGGCAGGGGCTGTCTTTTCCATCAGACCAGAAGCCCCATGTCCTTCTGCCTCTGGATGTCCTAGGGCCAACTTTCATTCTCTCCAATAAGAAACAACACATTCAGATGCCATAATTTATTCAATCATTCCCCGATTGATGGGCATCCCCTTGATTTCTAGTTTTTGGCCACCACAAAGAGTGCTGCTGTAAATATTTTTGTACATGTAGGACCCTTTCCCATTTCTATGATCTCTTGGGGTTCAGTCCTAGAAGTGGTATTGCTGGGTCAAAGGGTATGCACATTTTTGTAGCCCTTTGGGCATAGTTACAAATTGTTCTCCAGAATGGTTGGATCAGCTCACAGCTCCACTAACAATGAATTAGTGTTCCAACTCTCCCACATTTTCTTCACACATTTATCATCTTCCTGTTCTGTCATGTTAGCCAGTCTGATAGGAATAATGTGGTATCTTAGGGTTGTTTTGATTTGCCTCTCTCTAATCAATGGTGATTTAGAGCATTTTTTCGTATGACTATAGATATCTTTAATTTTTTCCTCTGAAAACTGCCTGTTCATATCCTTTGACCATTTATCAATTGGGGAATGGCTGAATAAATTTTGATATATGAATGTAATGGAATACTATTGTGCTATAAGAAATGATGAACAAGAAGACTTCAGAGAGGCCTGGAAAGACTTACATGAACTGATGCTGAGTGAAAGGAACAGAACCAGAAGAACTTTGTACACAGCAACAACCACAGTGTTTGAGGACTTTTTTCTGGTAGACTTAGAACTTCATTGCAATGCAAGGACTTTAAAAATTCCCAATGATCTTTTAAGGCAAAATGCCTTCTGCATCCAGAGAAAGAACTATGGAATTCAATTGCAGATTGTGGCAGATTATTTTCATTTGTATTACGTTTTGGTTTGTTATATGATTTCTCCCATACTTTTTAATTCTTCTATATAACATGACTATGGCGAAAATGTATTTAACAGGAATGTATGTGTAGAATCTATATAAAATTGTATGCCGTCTCAAAGAGGGAGGGGAAAGATGGGGGAGGGAGGGAAAGAAAAAAATCTAGGTTGTGTGGTAGCGACTGTGGAACACTCAAAATAAATATATAAATATCTATTGCTTATACTATTCAATATTCAAATCAATATTGTTAGGCATTAAAAAGTAAATGCAAAAAGAAAAAAGAAACAACACAAAGAAAAAACCTCACTTAAGATGTAGTGAGTTTTAATAGTAAAAAATATCTCCAAGGAGTAGGGGAAAAATCCTAAATTCACAAAAGTCCTAGAAGACTCCACTGTGTAGAGTCTTGGAATGAGAAGCCCAAGAGCTCCCCTCAGGTATGGAAATGGAGGGATGGTAGATGGAGCTGGGTCACCTCATGTCCTTGGAAGAAAGAAATGTATACCAGGAAGGAGCCGGGCTTTATTTTGTCCAGACACTTCAAATAAAAGCTGGCAGTATGAAATTGTGGAAGGATCACCAACTCTGGAGTCCAAAGAGATGGATTCAAATTCCATCTCAGATACTAACCTGTGTGACCTTGGGCAAATCGCTTGCCTCAGTTTCCTCACCTGTCAGATGAGGGATTCAACTGAATGGCTTCTGAAGTCCTTACAAGCTCTAGATGTAGTCTCTCAAAAATCTAGGCCCAGGGGTGGTGAGCAGATACTCAGGCTTCACAGGCGAAACTAGAGGATGAAGGGAGAAGGCCTAGTCCTAATGTAGCTGGGCTTTCTCTCTCCTGCCCTTACCCCTGGAGAAGAGAGAACTAGGGGTGGAGTTTTCTAGGCAGCCTGGAAGAAGGGGCGATTTGGGGCTATATGTATGCCAAACTTGTGGGGTTTGGAGAGAGGGACCAAGGGGATCTAACGTAGCTTGGAGAGTAGATACTCCTGCTGTTGCTTGGCCTGGGAGAAAAAGAGTCCCAGAAGGAGGGGAGAACCAGGCCCTGGGCTGGTAGGGGCCTTCTATTAGATGGCAAACTTGGTGCAGGCAGGCACCATCTCCAATCCTCTAGGGCCTAATGTAGTATTCTGCACGGTCATACTTGGTAAATGTTTCCTGGCCAAATGTTGAGTAAGGGAAGGCAAACCCAGCATTGGGACCAGGGCTGGGAGGCCCCAGAAGGCCTGGGGCTGGAACCCTTGGTGCAGGGGATGTGTGCATTTGGAGAACGAGGATGTGGTGAAGCATGGAGGGAGGGCAAATCTAGCACCGATTCTACAGGCAGAAAATCCAGGAAGATGGGATGAGGGACAGGTTGGGGGCAACCATTTTGGGGAACCAGTGGCCAATGAAAACTCCCCAGGTCCCTCCTTCCCACCACTTCCCCCCACCCCTATTTTGCCAACACAAGAATTATTGACTTTTTTTTTTGCTTTTTCCATTTAATTTTTTTTAATACAAATTTGGATCTTTGGGTGTGTCCTGCCAACAGAAAACAGCAACAACAACAGAAAAAAACCAACCCAAAAGGAGTGAAAAAACCAGAAAGAAAAGCTGTCCCTAGAGAGCCGCCCCCCACCCCCCGCCATGCGTATTTGCACACCACGGAACCACAGCAGATGTACAGGGTGCAATATGCAATCCACAATTTATAATAAAACAGTATATACAATAAATAGGGTATTGTTCCTTTCTCTCTAACGACCTGTAAATAAATTTCTCAGTGCATACTGGAGGAGCTGCTCGGGCACGGCCTCTCTCGCTCGCAATCTCTCGCTCGCTCTTGCAATCTCTCGCTCGCTCTTTTTTTTGTCTTTTTTTTGTCTAAAACTGTGTTCTGTTTTGTTTTGTACATTTTTAAAAAGTATTTACAATTGCTGGTTTTGTGCAGAAAGAGCTCACCTTCCGCTTCTGCGTGGAGGGGGGTGTGTGTGGGAGAGGGAGGGGTTCTCAAGGTCCAGGGTAGGCGATGGAAAAGGAGGAAAGGGCTTTGGGGTTCCAGGACTGGGGGGCTGTTGGGAGGGGAGGCAGAGGGGGTGAGTTGCTCCTGCGGGAGGTGGGGGACGATGGGAGGGATCTTGGCGTTGGTTTCTGAAAGCTGTGGAGGAAGCACAAGACAGGAGGTCAGGACTGAGCCCTGTTGGAGGTCAAGAACAGCCATATAGCAGTATCACACCCATACCATCCCCATCTCCTACCTCTACAGAAATGCCAAGTCTGAATTATAGCAAACTACTTTTCAACTCTTCAGTTTGGGATTATACTAGGAAGTAATAACAAAGAACCCTAGAGTAGGAGTCAGGATACGAGGCTCAGCCTGCCTAGATCTGTGACTTTGGACAAATCATCACCCTCTACCTTGCCTCAGTTGCCTCTTCTGTAAAATGAGAGAGTTGGATTAGATGTCTGCCCAGATTCCTTCCAATCTGCACATTTTCTATCTCAAAGTCCCTGTCCTCTTTGACACTCTGTTGTAACAGTCTGCCTTCTGAGCAACTTTGATATTCTATATCATCAAGCCCTTTCAGCGCTGATATTCTATGTTCTAACGTTCTACAGTCTTGTTCCAATAGTCTGTGTTCTAATGTTCTATAGTCCACCTAATAGATCCTAGCTCAAAACCTTCCTCCTCCAAGAAGCCTCCTGATCATTTATCCCACCCACTCTGATCACACCCCATCCTCTCAACAATTACATAAACAGACCACAAAGAACGGTTACATGCTTTTTCATATGTTGCTTTGTTATTTAGTAGTTATAAATACAATGTAGTCCCTCCTATTTATCTAGCCCTTTACAAAGCTCCCGAAAATCTGTTACTTCCTTTCATGTCCCAAACCTCTACAAGTATATGGAGTATTTTCCCCTATTTTACAGCTAAAAAGACTGAGGTGCAGAGAGGGAAATGCCAGGCCACCCAGCAGTTCTAAGGTATGTTTCAAGTCTTGTCTAAATCTTAAAAGGAAATACCAGGACTGAGAGAACTTTGATGGAGAAGATTCATTTTAGAGATGAGGAGGTGAAACACATTGCCCAAGGTCAACTAATCAACAAGACTTTATTAAGCACCTACTATATTCTAGACACTATACTAAGCCCCAAAGATTCACAGGTGGCCAAGGCAGGATTTGAACTTGGCTCTTTCTGCCTCCAGATCCAGCTCTCTTTGTCCACTGTGGCCCAGGGGGAATCTTACCGTCTCCGGCCTTTACCTCCCTCTTAGCACACAACACACATCATGGGCTCCTTGCTCTGTGGCCAAACCAGAAGGGACTCAAAGGCCACCATGTCCAAGACCCTTGTTTTATAATAAGGAAACTGAGGCTCACAGAGTTAAAGGTACTTGCCAAAAATACTCAGGCAGTACCCAGATGAGACAAGATTTGAACCTAGATTCTTGGCCTCAAAAGCCAGCGTTCTTTTCTCTTATACTGCTGTCTCCTTTCTCATTCCTTCTTCTATCCTTTTCCTGTTCAGAGTCTCTCTGCCGCCTATGAGATCAAATTCAAATTTCTTAGCCTGGCATTCTAGGCCCTCCATGTTTAAACCAGCTTGGCATATTTCTTGTTCCATCTGACCCTAATCCCCTAACCCTACCATGAACTCTCTGTACCCACTGACCCCGCACACTTTCCTACATCTGTCATTTCTTATGCCAAGAATGTCCCCTCTCCCTTTCTCCACCTAACCTCCCCTGGTAGAAAACATACTCATCCCTTACTAGGCCTTGGTCAAATGTCACCTTCTTCTTGAGCCCTGTCAGAAGGTAGCAGTCCTTCCCTTCTTGGATCTCACTTTGTAATTCTCATATACATAAAAAAAGGGGAGCTTGTCTATGTGTCTCATTATTCAACTAGATAGACTTTAAGGTCTGTGAGAGTGGGAATTGGGTCTCATCTACATTTCACATCCTTCCCAGGCCGATGCAGTGTTTTGTACACAGCAGGCACCTAATAATATTTACTGAATTTGGAGCAGCAATTCCTTTCTGATCAATAAACATTTTCTGAACCGGACATGCTGGAGAAACTGAGGAAACAGGCACAGTAAATCTCAAACCCGCAGGATCCATGCCCTTGGAGATGATCTGATCACTTGTTTTCCCTTAGCCTTAAATAGCTGAAAATATTATGGACCTGGCCCTTATATTTCAATCGGACATCCAGTTAGGCCTGGGACAGCTGCAGGTCATCAACTTCCCCCCCAAACCTCTTTTGGGCTCCCTGGGAATTTCATTTCTTGCTACCAAGCCCCAAGACTAGGAAAATCTTCCGGTTCAGAGAAGGACTGAGACTTCCAGTCCGGGGACACTGAGAGCCTAGTCCTGGGAATTACTGACTCCTCTGGTTTCTCGTCCACCCCGCCTCAATTAAGCCCCTATTTCCCTCTTCAACCTCAGTGAGTCTTTGTCTTCCTGAACCTGCATTCTCTTCCCTGTGCAGGTTCCCTGTCGTTCTCGTTCAGTCCTTGGCCCCTTTCCGGACCCCCTATCTCTGATTCACCTCCCATCCATCAGTTTTTTCTTCTAGCTGAGCCCTCATCCACCCACTTAGCCCTTACCCTCTTCCTTGAGCCTCTGTCTCTGATTCACAGCCCCCTCACTCAGTCTTTCTTCCAACTGAGCCTGAATCTTTTTCCCTGAGCCCCTATTCCCTTCACTGACACCCCAAGCTCTCATTCAGATCCTATCCCCTTACTCATCCCCTATCCCTAGCCCTCATCCTCCTCCCTAAGCCTCCACCCCCAGAACCTGCCTCTCCTCTCCTCCAACAGAGCCCAGAGGACAATGGGAAGCTGCTCTCCCAGAAGCCAGAGAGGCCTCTGCAGACAGCCTCACCCACAGTCAGAACATGCCTGCACTAAACCCATGACTGTGGCCACATGAGCCAAACCCTCAGCATGGCCCCGGGGCTGGAGAAGGAACCATCACTCAGGGAACAGTGATGAAATCAGGAGCAGGGACGGGGACAGAGTCTTCTCCCCCGATGCTGTCTACTCCCCACTCCTCCCACCACCTTCTCTGGCCCAACCACATTCAAATTCAGCTCAGCATCCCCTTCTTTGTCTCCAGGACATTCAGCAATGCGGATGGCTGTTTGGCTGTTAGTGCTGCTGAGGTTAGGCCTGCCAGGGACCCAGGAGGAATGTTGGTTTGGAGAGTACAAGGCCAGGTTACTGAAATGACAGGTGAGGAACTGCCTTTGGGTTAGGAGGAGGATTGATATCAGGGCAACAGGTCTAAGGCAGGGTGACAGATGGAAGAAAAGCTATGGGGGAGCAGGGGGTGGGGCATATTTCTGTCAAAGTGGTAGGTGGACAATAGCTAGGGTAGCAAGCAGAGGAATGGCTTTTGGGGTAGGGGATGTTTATCACTGCTACAATGTCAGGTCAAAGAGTTAAAGTGGCAAGGAGGAAAAGACAGAGGGTGAGAGGGGAACACATCTAACAACAAGTAGAGAGAAAAACATTGGGGTGAGGGATGTATCTGTTGGGGTGACAGGTGTGCTGTGGTTTGGGTGATAGGAAAGAATGTTGGGGTGAGTCAGTGTTGGGAGAAATCCTCAGAAGCCTGTCAGCATCCACCACCAAAGCCAGCTGCATCCCGCCCTGCTGCAGAGACTGACTCAGTCCTTGGGCCCCCTGACAGGGAGCAGGGTCACTTGGGAGCCTCTTTACAAGCCCCCGCTCCTGCTCTCCCATCAACCAACTGGTAGTCACTGCCAATGTCCCTTTCCAAACAGAGTCACCATGGTGATCTCAGTGCCCAGCAGGCAGCTTCCGCCAAAGCCCATTTCAGCAGCGCCAGGCACCCTGGTGGTGGTGGGGAGTTTACCCTCCCTCCTCCAACCCACTCCTCCAGAGTCTCCACACACAGCTGGGCACAGCTGGGCCAGGGTCAGGCACTGCAGTGCAGCATCCGTTGTTGGGGTGTGGGAGTGAACAACTCAGGAAGGAGGAGTTGGAGGTTAGAAGGTGAAAAGTGGATGAGCTCTCAAGTCTCCTGGGGAAGGAGGAATGCATACCGTATTAGCTGGAATATAGGCTGCCTTCAAATATAGGCTGCACACCTATAGTGTTATTCTCTTAAAAAGGAAAAAAAAAATACTTCAGTCTACACAGCATGATACCAGTTATAGGCCACACTGAGGTTTTGGATGAGCCATATTGGGAGGGGAGGAGGGAGGACATGGTTTGTATTTGGACCAGTACAGTCATTTGCCTTTTCCTCGGCTCACATGGGCAACAAGGACACAATGAACATCTTTAATCTCTTTAAGACTACCACCAGGCTCAAAATCCCCAAACCCAGTGATCTTTTCTGTCTCCTCATCTCCTTCATTTTCCAGACAGTAGCCTTTCCCTCCCGCAAAGCTTTAGCTACCCATATGGGCGCTCACAGCAAGCAGCAGGAAAGAATCCCATGGGGGTGGGGGCAGGGAACAGACTCTCTAGGACTAAGGCTGCTGCTAGGGTAGGACCAGGCAGAAATGGAGCTCACCTGGGGTACAGCCACCCTGGGGTACAGCCACCCTGGGGGAAGGATCGAGGAGGCCTGAAGGCTTCCCATTTGAACTAATTATTCTGGCCTCTTGATGCTAAGCTCAGTTGTTTCTACCTTCTAAAGAAGAACACAGAATGTCAGCACCCTCTACATGTTATCACCCTGGGGATAAGATCCTGCCCTAGTTAGAAACTGGGCCCCCTCTTCCTTTCAGAGGCTCTTGCTTTTGATGGCTTCCATGACGGCTCTGCTGGCCTGGTTCTCGTCTGTTGGCTTTCCTTCCTCTTCTGGCTCACTCAGTGTAGGTGCCCCCCAAAGACTGGTTCTTGGGCCTCTCCTTGTCTCTCTTCGGGCTTTTTCAATGATCTCATGCTCAGAACAGCTTATCCAAACAGCTTTTTTCTCTGCTGGTCACCCTATGTTAGACCTGCTACCCTGACAGATACCCCTACCCTAACAGCTATCCCTCCAATTGTCTAGTTTCCTCATGTCTCTGACTAAAATTCTACCTTCCTGGACCCCGGAAAGGTCAGTGCCTTCCCTTTGTTTATTATTTTCAATATATCTACTATATAGTTTGTTTGGACATAGTTTACATGCTGTCTCCCTCATTAGACTGGAAGCTCCTTGAGGGAAGGGACAGTGCTTTTTGCCTTTCTATTGTTGCCCTGTGTCAGACCTGCCACCTCAACAGAGGTATGGATTCCAATAGCTCCCATCCCACCATGTCCATCCCCAGGCCTAACTTCCCTCCTGACCTCACGTCCTATGTGTCCAACTGTTGCTAGACATCATCCCCCCAGATAGTCTATCTCTGTCCCAGACTGACCTCTCCACTCCCCAACCCTTCTCCTCTTCCTTATTTCTGTTGTGTTTCCTGAGCATCCACATTGGTCTCTTCAGACTGTCTTCCTCAGTGGGCTTTTTTGTCCTTTGTCTTCAGAATTCCATACTTGGGAGGTCCCTGACTGTCCTGGAACAGTTCCTGACTATTCCTGACAGTCTCTGTAAAACTGTGGTTCATGGGATTCTATCCTTGAGGAGGCCCTTCCTGATTTTCTTAGCTGTTAGCGCCACACAACCCTTACCCTGTTTTCACGTATTCCTGAACACTTATACGTCTCCTCCATGATAAGAATGTAGCTCCTGGAGGGTAGGCACTGTCTTGCGTCTTTATAACCGCAGCAGACTAGCACAGTACATTGTAATACATACTGAAAAAATGGTTGTGGGTTGACACCATCTTCCTTCTAATCAATCAATGGTGATAATAATGATTAGCCTTTATATGGCAATTTCATATCCGCTAAACACTTCACATGTATTATCTCATTTGATCCTTACGACAATCCTGAGGTAGATGCTATTAGTATCACCACTTTGTAGAGGAAACTGAGGGTCAAGAGAGGCAAAGGGACACAGCTAGTGTCTGAGGCAGAATTTGAACCCAGGTCTTCTAGACTCCAAGTCCAGCATTCTATGTACTCACCATACCCCTACTTCCTCTTATCCAGATTTAAGTTTCTCAGAGCAATCCTTGACTCTTCCCTTTCCCTTGGCATCCAGCTGATCACTAAGACTTTTGCCACCTGTCCTGTATTTGTCCCCGCCCTGGGACCCTTCAAGTCATCACCTCAGTGTTGCTGTTCAGTTGTTTTTCAGTCATGTCTGATTCTTCGTGACCCCATTTGGGGTTTTCTTGGCAAAGGTACTGGAGTGGTTTTCCATTTCCTTCTCCAGCTCATTTGACAGATGAGGAAACTGAAGCAAATAAGGTGAAGTGAGTTGTCCCGGATCACACAGCTAGTGAGTGTCTGAGGCTGGATCTGAACTCAGGTCTTCCTGATTCCAGCCCCAGTGCTCTGCCTACTGTACCACCTAGCTGCCCACACCATCCCAGTACAGACCATCATTATCTTCTTCCCAGTCTCTTCTTGACATGATCCATCCTACACGTTTCCAGAATCACCTTCCTTCTATATGGTTCTGATCACATCACTTCCTTACTTTAAAGCCTTCAATAGCTCCCCATTTCTTACAGAATAAAGTCCAAGCTTCTTCACTCTGGCATTCAAGACCTTCTGCTACCTAAGTCCAATCTACTTTCCCAGTTTTATCCCTCCCATATTTCTATTCTCTGCTCTAGCCAAACTGGTTTATTGTCCTCTGAACATACAATGTTCCTTCCTATGTCTGAACTTTAGCTCATTATCTGGATGCCTTTCCCTCTCTCTTGACTATTCATCCAACATGCTACATCCTTCAAGGCCTGGCTCAAATCTCCCTTCCTCTAGAAAGTCTTCTGTGACCACCCCAGCTGTAGTGATGTCTCCCTTCTTCCAACTCCTCTAGTTCTTAACTCATCCCACCAGCTGAGCCCTGAGGGCAGACACACACACATGGTTTGTTATTGATTTAATTCGATCCAACAAACATTAATGAAACAGGAGTGCCTCCAGTAAGCCAGGCATTGGGGGGCACCACAAACAAAAATGAAAATCATTCCTTTCTTCCTTTCTCTGTGTGTCTCCCTGAATCAGGAGCAACTAGAGGGCTATTTGTACGCAGAGTGCTCTGCACACAGTAGGCTCTTCGCATGTGTCTTTTGTGGCTCATGAATTGTCTTCAATTGCAGGGTATGCCAGCTTTCAACCACTCACTAGGGCTAGTGGAGAGCTCATGAAAATAATGCCGAGGCTTCTCTCATGCTCACATCTTCCATTCTCTCCGAGCTCTACTCCTAACTCTCTGACCTTCTTTCTCCACTACCCCTAGCAGCCCTGGAAGATCCCTTGGCCCCTTCAGCCCCTATTCCGATTGGTCAGTCACTCCCAGAAGCTCCATTTTGCGGAAGTGCCCAGGCAGCCAGGTTTGCTTCTCCCCTTTCTTCGTCCAGACTTCTCTCTCCATGATGGTCCCTCAGAGGTATGTTTTCCTCCTACTTTTTATGAGTAGTCATCTCCCACTAGAATGTGGGAGGGTAGGTCCTGTCTTTCTTTTTGCTTTATTTGTATTCTCAGCACTTAGTTCCATGCCTGGCCCATAGTGTTTAATAAATGCTTGTTGACTTGACAGCTTTAAGGTCTACCAAACCCTCACTGCATACTCACTGTGTGTGTGTGTGCGCACGCGCGCACATGTGCATGTGTGTATGTGGAGGTCCTATAAGAACCAGTAAGAACCAGTAACTCTATCTGACAGACTTGAAATACCACTGAGTTACAGGGAGGTTCAGAGACCTGCCCTGGGCACACAGGAGGTGAGAACAGGATCTGGAATTTGAACTGAGGGCTTGGGACTTCTGGTCACCCTACCAGGCAATGTAAAAGTCATCTGTTTAAAGTTTAGGAAGTAATTCTAGGGACAATGGGTTCATGTTCCTAATGGTGACTGTTTTAGGTTAATAAACTGGGCCTCTAAGATACTGCCCAGAGGCAGCTAGGTGGCACAGTGGATAGAGTGCCACACCTGGAGTCACAAAGACTCATCTTGAGTTCAAATTTGGCCTCAGACACTTACTATCTGGGCAACCCTGGGCAAGTCACTTTACTTTTGCCTGCCTCAGTTTCTTCAACTGTAAAATAGAGATCATAATACTACCCATCCCCCTGGGTCATTGTGCAGACCAAATGAGGTAGATAATCCATATAAAAAGTGCTCAGGACAATGCCTTGTACATAATGGGTACTTTACAAATGTTTATTCCTTTCTCCTTCCCTCCCTCCCCACACCCCTGGTCCCTTACAGCTTTAGCTCTATGATCCCATTGTCAATGATTCTTTCTGGAGCTCACTTGCTCAATACGCAAAATGAGGATGCTAGACTCCATGGGTTCTAGGTACCTTCTGAGTTCTCCAGCTCTTGTGTTCTAAGGAAATCCTCAAGTCTAACATTCTAACGCTCTTAGCATTGCAAGAGTCCATTTCCTAAGGTCTCTTTCAGCTCTCACATTCCATATTCTTTTTATTTTTACAAAGATCTTTCTTTTCTTCCTACCTCCCTTCTTCTTCATGAGAAAGCAAGAAAAACCCTCTGTTACAAACATATATAATCAAGTAAAACAAATTCTCTACCCCACCCTGGTCATGCTCCCCAAAAATTCTCAGAGTCCATGACCTCTGTCAGGAGATGGACATGTTATTCTACATTCTCAGGGTCCTCCCAGCTCTGAAACCCCATGTTCTAAGGCCCTTCACATCTCAAATTCTATGTTTTGAGCCCCCCTCAGATCTGACATTCTGTGTCCTAAGGCCCCTCCTAGCTCTGGCATTGTGTCCTAAAACCTTTCCTAACTGACATTTACAGCTCTGACACTTTGAATTCTAAGGGCCTTCCCAGTTCTGACATCCCAGGGTCAGAGGTCCCTCCTAGCTTTCATATTCAATGTTCCAGGATCCCTCTCTGCTCTGATGTTCTGTGCTCTTAGCGCCCTCCCAGCTCTCACAATTCCAGATTCTAAGGTCCTATCCAGATCCAACACTTTATGTTGTAAGATCCCTCTCTGTTCTGACAGTCTATGTTCTAAATCCCCTTCCTGTTCCAACATTCTATGTTGTAAGGTCCCTCCCAGTTTGGACATTCTATGTTCTAGTTTTTTTGATATTCTATGATCCAATGTCTTGTGGTCTAAAGTCCATTTTGGTTCTAGAATTTTAGGAAACAAACTATTTCTTCTTTCTTAGAATAGGAGGTAAGGCTACTACAGACAGAAATAAAGGGGTGGAGGTAGAAGGTGGGATTAAATGGCCTTTGAGGCTCTTTCCAGCTCTTGAACAATGGTGGCTGTGCCTGTACTAACCACACCAAAAGAATCTAGCAACAATATGCCTGAAATGATTTCTCTTGTTGACTGTGTGGAGACTTAGCCACCAAATGGAATCCTTGTATATACTCTAGTTTCTGGACTGAAATGGAGAGATTCTCCCCTCCCCCAAATATTGAGGGGAATTTTCCAAGTCAAGTCAACATCTGTTATTAAGAGCATTTTTTAAAGTTCCCACTTTGCACCAGGCAGACGATGCACAAAGGAAGACAAGAGAGAGCCTCTGCCCTCGGGGACTCCTTGGTTAGGCAAGACAGGACATACAGGGAGCTAAAGGCTGAAAAAGGGACATATCAGCACGGCAAAATAATTGCTGGATGAAAGGGAGGAGTCAGAGAACAGGATCAACCAAGGAAAGCTTCCTGGAGGGGATAAAATGTATTTGTCAGACCTGTTTCCTCAATTAGATCACCAATTAATAATCAGAGTTATTAGAGCTAGGAGAGACCTTAGAATAGAATGTCAGAGCTGGAAAGAAGCCTTAGAATATCCACTCCTGGAGCTGTGAGAGACCTTAGAATACAGAATGTTCCTGAGAACACAAATGTAGAAGCTGAGAAGGACCTTAGAAACCATCCAGTCTGACTTCACTCTAATATGGACCGTCAGACAGAGCTGCAAAGAACCTTAGAACATAGAATGGAAAAACTGGAAGAGATCTCAAAACATAGAATTTTAGGGTGAAAGAGAGAATCTGAGAGCTAGAAGAGATCTCAGAAGAGAGAATGGCAGAGCTGGGAGGTCCCTTAGAACACAGGATGTCAGAGCTGAAAGGGCCTTAGAACATAGAAGTTCAGAGGTGAGAAGGGCCTTAGAACAGAGAATATAAGAACTGGGAGGGCCTTAAAACATAGAATGTCAGAGCTGGGAGGGCCCCCAGAACACAGAATCTCAGAGCTGAGAAGGACCCTAAAAATCATTCCTGTTCAACTTCCTCATTCTACCCATGAGAAAACTGAGGCCCAGGGTAGGCAGGGGTAGGGAAATGCTATGCCTGTGGCCACACAGCAAGTTAGTGGTTGAACCTAGCTCCTGGCTCTGAACTCTTTCCACCATGCTATATCCCCCCTTTTTGAAGAGACCCTGCATTTATTCTTTCACTAGCCATCTTCCCCTTGCCCCATTCCCAAGCCCCTCCAAGAACCTTGCCTCCACCTAATGGAACTGAAGCCACCAGCAGGGCAAACTGGGCTTTGCTTACTAAAGGTTCCTAGTTGGCTGTCAGAAGCAATCCCAAAGTCTTTCATTAAAGGTTTCTCCTCCAGAATCCTGACTTTAAACAGAGTGAGGATAATTACACCTTTTTTTCTCCCATTGGGCCTGGTTGCCAAAGTCTAGGAAGACAATTTCCCTGGGAAGAGAATTCCAGGTGCTCTATAATGGCACGGGTACTACTAATCAGCAAACCTGGCTTTAAGACCTGGCTCTGCCACTAAATGGCTTTGTGGACCTAAGCCTCAGTTTACTCATTCATAAAATAGGCATAAAATAATCATGGCCCTACCTATTGAATTTAACAAGCATTTATTAAGTTCTTATTACATAGAAGTATTTCAGAGGCGAAGTAGATAGAGCACTGATCATGGAGTCAGGAACACCAAAGTTCAAATCCTATGTCAGACACTGACTAGCTGGGTGACCTTGGGAAGGTCATTTACCTCTTTCTGCCTCTGATTCCTCAGCGGTAAAATGGGGAATAGTACCTACCTTCCAGGGTTGTTGTAAGGATTGAATGAGATAATTTCTGTAAAGCCCTTGGCAAACCTAAAAGCGTTCTGTAAAGGCACTATCTTTGAGAAGTTCACATTCTACTGGGGACGTGCATCTTGTACAAAGACAAATAAATCTAAGATAGGTTCAAAATAAATACAAAGTGATTTGAGGCTGGCATTGAAAGACTTTCTCAAAGGTCTATAGTGGAGTCTTGATGGGAGCCAGGAATAAGGAAAGAGAGCATTCCACAAATAGAGGACACTGAGGCAGGAAATGGAATAGTGAGCATAAGGAGAGCGCTGGTCCAGGAGTTGGGAGGACCTGAGTTCAAATCCACAACCAGATACTTCCTAGCTGTGTGACTCTGGGCAAGTCACTTCACCCTGTTTGTCTCAGTTTCCTCATGTGTAAAATGAGTTGGAGAAGGAAATGGCAAACAGCTCCAGGATCTTTGCTAAGAAAATCCCAAATGGGGTCATGGAGAGTTGGACAAGACTGAAAAATGACTCAACAGTTAGCAAACAGGCCAGTCTGACTAGACTACCATGGATGAAGGTAAGAGGAGGAAGTATTTATTAAGCTTCTACTGTGTGCCAAACACTGTGCTAGGCACTTTACATCTATTATCTTGTCTGATCCTTACAAGTACCATTTTACAGTTGAAGAAACGGAGGCAGGTAGATGTATAGTGACTTAGCTGCAGTCATGTAGATAGTAAATGTCTGAGGTAAATAAGTAAATGACTGAGGTCTTCTTGACTCTAGGCCCAGTGCTCTACCCACTGGGCCACCCAGTTAGGGAAAAAAGAGAGGCTTCAGTAACTCTGTGAAGGGCTTTAATAAAATGCCAAACCCAGGAGTTTGCATTTTATTCTAAAACAATAGGGAACCACTGAAAGTTCTTGATTCTGGCAGAGCCTGGTCAGATCTATGTCTATCTAAAGGAAATGAGATAATCTAAATCAAGTGCTCCGCAGCTGTAAAGTATCATATAAATTTATTATAATAATGATTTTCCCAGCAGTGAGAGGCCAGATGAGGAGGATTCTCTAGTAGGTTCAAGTAAGGCTAATGCAGTACAGGTGACGCTCAAAGCCCAAACCACCTTCTTCACATGCCACCCTTTTCCTGCTATATAATCTGTAAGGGTTCCTCATTGCCTCAAATTTTTCAGCTAAAGTTCCACCTTCTGCAAGAAGATTTTCCTTGTCCTCAATCTCCTTCCCTCATAGATGAGCTCTAATTTATCCTGTCTGTAGCTTGTCTGTACATAGCTCTTTACATGTCTCCACCATTACATTGTATGTTCCTTAGAGACAGGTACTATTTTTTGCCTTTCTTGGTATCATTATTGCTTAGTTCAGCGCCTGGCACATAGTAGGAGTTTAATAAATGCTTGTTGACTTCTCAACTCAGTCATAATCTAGCCCTTAATCCTGAATACCCAATCTATGTTCCAGCCACACTTGTGCCCTCCAGAGTTCACCGCATACAATGGGTTCATTCCTGCCGCCATATCTTACCCATCCTACGAGAC
Source organism: Bettongia penicillata ogilbyi (assembly GCA_023548195.1). Lineage (NCBI taxonomy): Eukaryota > Metazoa > Chordata > Mammalia > Diprotodontia > Potoroidae > Bettongia > Bettongia penicillata. Next base: position 12,381,769 of record JAJHZJ010000029.1, read on the forward strand.
CCAGCTTCAAACACATCTCCTTTGGGAAGCTCTCTCACATTTATAGCCAGACATCATCCACCCTTAGAGCCTATAGGAACCTCATCTTGTCCAGTTCCCTTACTGCTAAAGAAACTGAGGTTCAGAGGAAGAGTGACCTACAGCTTCGTGAGAAGAAAGCTACAGAATCTATTCTGTATCCTGTGACTCATTCTGGTGATCTCTTTACCATACCACCCAGTTTCAAGCCCCCTCCAGGCCTCAAGGGTTCCCACCCAGCTTAGTACTTATCATATCCTGTACTGAACTACTTGGTTTCAGATGTGTAAGGTTCATCTTCCCAGCTAGAACATCAGTTTCCCCTAGGCAAGGACCCTGTCTCCTTCCCTGGTCTTTCCACCCTGCTCTATGATTGGGCTGGGCAAAGGAAGGGCTCCGTAAGTCCTCAGTGACTCTCCATCTCTCCTCTCATGAGCCTGGCATCACAGGGTATTTAATCAAAGAATTCAGCTGGTTTTAATTCCAGTCTGAGGTAAAATGGGACAACCAACCCCAAATCCACCACATTCCGAAGGCCTGCTTTGCATATCAGACTACTAAATGAGGGGAAGTGTGGGCAGCTGAGACCATCTCAGTGATTTTGGATAAGCATTCTTTTCCTTAAGTATTAATGCCTGTGGGGTTGAATCCTATAACCTGTTTCTCCCACCCAGTTTGGGTACCCCAAGAGCAGAAGTTCTTAGTTTGGGGGTGGAGGGAAGGGCAGTACACTGTTATGCCTCCCCTACCAGACTAATGGCTCCCTGAGGGTCGAGACTTTGCTTCTTCCCCAGAGCAGGAGCTCCTTCATGGGCCAGGGGTATTACGTCTCCTTCATCACACTGGAGGCTACCCAAGGACTTATAAACTAGTTGTCATCTTTGACTTCTTCACCCTCACTCACTTCCCCCCATACCCATCCAATGCCAAGTCCTGGCATTACCATCTTCTGTTTTTGTTGCTGGTGTTCAGTTGTGCCTGAGTCTTTGTGACACCATTTGGGGTTTTCTTGGCAAAGGCACTGGAGTGGTTTACTATTTCCTTCTCCAAGTCACTTTACAGATGAGGAAGCTGAGGCAAAAAGGGTGAAGTGACTTGCTCAGGGTCACAGAGCTAGTAAGGACCCCTTCTATCTTTTGACACTGCCACCACCCAGATGCAGCCTCTCCTCCCCTCATGCCTAGATCACTACAATGGCCTGCAGATTGGTCTTCCTGCCTCAAGTCTCTCCACTCAGTCAAACCTATCTTAGTAAAGTACAGGTCTGACTCTATCACCCCACTATCCAATTGACTCAGTAGTTCCCTAGCACCTCTAGGATCAAAAAGAGTTCAAATGTGGCCTCAAACACTTAATAGCTGTGTGACCCTGGGCAAGTCACTTAACCCCAATTACCTCCAAAAAAAAAAGAATATAAATGTTATAAAAATATATACTGGATAAATACAAAAATCTACCTATTGCTCCTATATCTGCCCTTTGGGGCCATCAAAACCAGGCAAATCTATTCTGCATCATTGTTCTTCAAACACTTAAAGGCTATTAATGGAAGGTCTCTCCAGGCTGAATGCCCTTGGTGTTTTTGATCTAGGCTCACCTGGTCTGAACTCAAGGCTCATCATCATCTTGGTCTCCTGCACCAGCTTATTAATATCTTTCCTACCACTGGAACTGAACACAGTATTCCAGCTGGATGGCTCAGTGGACAGAGCACCAGGCCCAGTCAGGAAGATGGGTTCAAATCCCACCCAAGACTCTACCTCATTGTGTGACCCTGGGTAGGTCACCTAACTGCTGTAAGCCTCAGTTTTCCCAACTGCATAAAAGGGATAATAACAACATCTACCTTCCTGGGCTGCTGTGAGGACCAAAGGAGATACTATTTGCCAAACACTTAGCACAGGGCCTGGCACATAGCAGGCATATAAACACAAGCTTTTATTACTGTACTGTCGCTGTTACTGTTACTAGATTTGGTCAGACTAAGGCAGAACACAGAAGGGCAGCTTCTATGTTCCTGTAATGACCCAGGATCCCATGAACTTTTTTGTGGTTGTCCTACCACAGCTGTTGATTTATATGGGGCTTGTGGCTCACTGAAATCCCCAGATCTTTTTTCATGTACACTGCTACCTATACTTTCATTCAGTCTGTTATCTATCCTGCCCACCTATGTGCCAGCTGTTGACTTAATGAATATGGTATCTATGCCTTTATAACCCACATGGTTGGTTAAAGGGTTAAGGAGCACACACCAAACATAGATCCCAAAGGCTTCCACTAGGATTTTCTTCTCAGATGACCCCAGATCATCGGTGACCAGACCACCCCTTTGGTTCAGGTTATACAAGTGGTTAGTTCCATGTCATATGAAATTGGGAGGCCACATTTCACAGATTTGACCTCCAATATGCAGTATCCTGCCCACTAAGGTGAGGGCTGTGAGAAATCGATAGGTAATAAGGATCAGGCTATGGAAGGGGCCATGAGAAGCCACAGGATCACAAGTGAGGAGCTGTCAGTGTGAGAGGCTGTGAAAGAGAGGCCAGAAGAAAGTGAGGAGGCACCGAGTCCACAAGGAAAGAACCAAGAGGGCCTGCCGGGGAGCAGCAGAAATGGTGATCAGACATAAGAAGGGACTTCCTCACCATAAGAATATGGCCAATGGAGGAGAAGCATATGAATGAAACCTTCTTATTCAGGTGAACAGAGCTGGGAAAGACTACCTCTTAAGAGCCAGAATAATTAGGAGCTGGCTTTGGGGATTGGGTGGGGGGTGACCTTGAGGGAGGTTTTTTCCTTTCTCTTTGACTAAGTCTCTTAGTTCTGGCTCTTCCCCATTTTTCCACCTATACACCCCAGTCTCATTCCCAAAGCTTCTGTGTGGGAGTCATCTTGGGCAAAGAAGGTGTCTCTGGTCCCTGCTTTCTAACTGGGGGCCAGGAAAGGTCTGAAAGCCCCTTTCCCATCCTTCCATTGAACCCTGGCACTTAGCCCAGCAGCCAGAGCTCTCAGAGATTACAGACAATTTGAAATTCTCAAGTTTTATTCTTCTGAAGCAACTAGTCCTCCTTTCAACTTAGACCCAATGGATGTTAAAGAACTCTTGGAATATAGGTCAAAGGTGAAAGAGACATAGAACATAAAATGTTTGAGCTAGGAGGAACCTTAGAATACAGAATGTCAGAATTGGGAAAGCCCTTAGGACACAGAATGTCAGAGTTGGGAGGGACCTTAGAACAGAGAATGTCAGAATTGGGAGAGCCTTTAGAACATAAAATGTTAGAGGTGAGAGTAGAGTCCTTAGTAGAGAGTATGTCAAATCCGGGAGGGGCCTTAGAACAAAAAATAAATATCTCTTAGAACAGAGAATGCTCCATCTGGAGACCTGAGCATGGAATGTTAGAGCTGGAAGAGACTTTAGAACATAGAATGTTACAAATGACATGGACCTTAGAAACTAGGTCAGTGCTGAAAGGCACCCGAGGATATGTAATGTTAGTCCTGGAAAGGACCTTAGAATACAGACTTGTCAGAGCTGAAAGGGGGACTCTAAACACAGAATGTTAAGAGCTTCATTTCACAGGGAAAGAAATTGAGACTGAGAGACTTGCTAAAGGTCAGCCAATGACAGAGCACGGAATGGAGCCCAGCTTCCTGATGGCCAGTCCACTAGAGCCAACCTCTCTGCTGACATCATTGCCCACTCTGCCCAAGTACTTTCTTGGTACTCTTACTTCCTCAATTAATTTTCACTCTCCTCTTGCATCTGGAAGCTCTCCCCACTCTCTCAGCTCCTGGGAAAAGCCTTATGAATCCAGACACTAAATTATCCCCATTTCCCAGACCCATACAAACATGGGGAGGCTGCTGGGTTGCTGAGCAATCAGTGTTGTCTATTTCCAGTACGGGGTGGGGAGTAGGGAGAGGATGAACAGGGAGCAGAATGGGGAAGCTGGATGCTTTCCCAGGTGCCCCTGAGCCAGGCTCTTCACTGGGCAACTTCCTTATTTGGTTTGACACGCTGTGACTTGCCATGAGGTCAGACACCCCCATATTCCAATGGAAGAACAAGGACCTACCAGATGGGACTTTTTGATAATTTGACACTTTTGTATTATCTAGAAGTCCTTTCTCTCTCCAAAAGAAGGGTGAAAAGTTGACCTTTTTTAACTCTAAATGGAAACTTCCCCAGCCTGTTCCTGGCCTCTGGTACCAAGGGCTCACTGCCAGTCAGCTGGAGCTCAGTGAACTGAATCTGCTCTGTCCACCCTCTTCCTCCTCCCTATCCCCACACCTTCCACCAAAAGAAAAAAAAAGTCATGTGATGATTCTCAGGCTAAATAGAAATGAATGTAGGGGATATCTGTGATTCTGGATTATCTGTGCCATGGTCCCTCCTCCACTAGTATGGATCATGAGTTGACTGTGAGTGGGATGGTAGTTTTGGGGTTTTTTTCAGCTCATAGGCATTCAGGAATCTGGGGAGAATGGGTGGGGCAGTCAGAGCTTGGGAGAGGAGTCTGAGAGCACCTAACTGAGGCTTTAGGGAACCAAATCACTCAGGCCTCCTCTCCCCTTGCTCTGAGTCAGAGTGCATGTAGGATTCACTGAACAGGGGTGGACCCAGATGGAGCAAGACTGGTTCCATGGTTGTCTTAAATCTTCTTGAGGGGAAAAGCCAAAACCCAAACTACTAGGAGGGTAAACTGAGGGATGAGGACTAAGTAGAGTCGGGGGTCAAGAGCAAGGTCAGATTTGCATCTCCTGGCTCACCTTTGCTCCAAATCCTCAGAGAGGGATGTCTGAATTTGGCAAAGCCCCAGGAGGAAGTCACTTGGACGTTCACGGTGTGTCCTGCTGGCCACCCAGTGACCACCGCTTTTTAACAGCTGGATATGCCTGTTGTCTGGCCTTGCACAAATAAGACAGTCCACCTGTCCAATTGTTTTTCTGCATGTACGTGTGTGTCTGCCTCCCTCTCTCATTCCGTCTCTCCCTATCTCATTCTGTCTCCCTCCTTCTCTCATTCTCTGTCTGTCTTACCCTCCCTCTCTCATTCTGTCTTTCCTTCTCTCCCTCCCTCCCTCCCTCATTCTGTCTCTCCCTATCTCATTCTTTCTGTCTGCCTCCCTCTAATTGTCTCTCTCTCTCCCTCCTTCTCTCATCTTGTCTTTCTGTCTTGCCCTCCCTCTCTCATTTTGTCTTTCCTTCTCTCTCCTTCTCTCTCTCATTCTGTCTCTCTCCCTCCTTCTCTCATTCTGTGACTCTTTCTCCCTCCCTCCTCTCATCCTGTCTTTCTGTCTTGCCCTCCCTCTCTCATTTTGTCTTTCCTTCTCTCTCATTCTGTCTCTGTCTCCTCTCATTCTCTGACTCTCTCTCTCCCTCCTTCTCTCATTCATGTCTGTCTTACCCTCCCTCTCTCCTTCTCTCTTCTTCTCTCTCTCATTCTGTCTCTCTCCCTCCTCTCATTCTGTGACTCTCTCTCCCTCCCTCCTCTCATTCTGTATTTCTGTCTTGCCCTCCCTTTCTCATTTTGTCTCTCTCTCTCCATCTCATTCTGTCTCTCTCATTTTCTTTCTCTTTCCCTCTCTCTCTCTCATTGTGTCTGTCTCTCCCTCCCTCTCTCAGCCTTTCCCTCACTCTCTTATTCTCTGTCACTCACACACACACACACACACACACATGACAGAGATACTGGATATACCTGTTGATGGTTGCCTTGTCATGGTATGGGGCACCTTGGGCCAAAATACTTTTATTCTGAGGGTTCTAGGGAGGTATAATTATGTCCAGTTTGGATTTGTGTTTTATTTTATAAAATGCTAAGTTTTTATTCCTTTTTGGGCTTATTTCACCTATTGTTATTGTCTGTCCTTCAAAGCAACCACAAACTCAGAACAAAAAGCAGGGGGATGAGGGGGAGGCCATGACACCCTCACCTCCAAACTGCAGTTTATGATATCAGTTAAAGGGAGAATTTACAAAGGCTTCAGGAGCACTGAGAGACAGTGGGACATTGCACTGCTGACGGACTTTGGGTTGAGGGGACTGGGCACTCAAGGCTTGAAGACACGCCTCACCCAGCTCTCCCCAGCCTGGGCCCCTCTTCCCATGATGCCATCACCTTGGAATAGTTGTCTGGAGGGTGGAAGGGACAAAGAGAAGGTGATGGCCACCTCCAAGGTAGGCCTAGGAGGCTGCTGACTTTGGGGGTCTTGTAATCTTGGCATGTGGCCCTGCCCCCCATCTACAGCACTTAGCCTAGGTCCTTGGCACTGAGTCCTCATCTCTGGGACTGCCCCTATGTCCCCCTACCACAGAGTCCTTATCGCTGGCACTTAGCCTGTGTCTCCAGCACTGAACCTCCTATCTCACCAACATTTAGTATGAAATCTTGAATACTGAGCATATCCCAGGCCTGAAGGCATTAAATGTACTTTCATGGAGCCCAAATCTTCACTTTCATTGACAAAACTCTTAAGACATCCCACTCCCACTTATCTCATGCATGGTCACACTATATTAGCTACATGCTCAGAATGATCTTTCCTTCATAAGGGGACTTATCACAGAAGTGAAGACACTTTTCAGGTGCGGGGGCTCCCTAGGAAGAAGGCCAAGCCCCAAGCCCCAGTAGCCTGGCCCTCAGTCTTAGCCAGATAATTGCCCCCCCTAACTTCATTCCTCCAGCAAGGTTGCCCCCTGATCTCCCCAGAGACCCCTAGCTCCTTCACCTACTTGTCCCCTTCCATGTTCAGACTCCCAACAAGGAGAGATTAAGCAGGCCTGGTTCCTTCCTCCCCTGGAAGCCCTCTGAGGTGGTTCCTCTCTCCAGTCTTCTTTTTTCAGACTTCTCCCCTCCCCCACGCCCTGCCCCACCCCCAACTTACCCTGTTAGAAAACCTCATTGTCCAGTTGGCACTTCAGTTGGCACTACAGGGAGGTGACGGTGAAAGTGTCCTCAGGGTGTGGCTCCCCCATAGGCCCCAGGAAGCTGCTCTTCGGGGCCCCCCCCAGGCCAGGGTGGCCCTGCGGCACAAAGCCGGGGTACCTGTATGTGTCCTGTAACTGCAGCATGGAGTCCCTCGGCACAGGTGACAGGGTCAAGTCACTTAGGAGCGGGCAGCCATAGCCACCTCGGGGGGGACCAGGTGGCCGCACCATCTCCAGTGGTTCCTTGTCCCCCTTGGGTGTGGCTGGGGGGCTGGTGAGATGCGGGGCATTGAGGCATGAGGCCTCCGTCCTGCCCAGGAAGTCAGCCAGCAGCCCAGACCCAGCCTTGCCCTCATACGGTGGGCTGCGTGCAGCTGAGCCCGGTGGGTACCAATAGCTGGCACCTTTGCAACTGGGTGAGTCGTAATGGGTCTGGCCAAGGGGCAGGTCCCGGCAGCTCAGGTGGGAGGCGTGGCCAAGACCGGTGCCCGGAAGGCCGTGCTTAAGCGGCTCACAGGCGGGCAGTTTGGCCGGCCGCAGGTCCTCTTTGAAGGCCAGCGTCGGGGAGCAGTTGGGGGAGTAGGCCTTCTGGAGGCCTGAATCAAACACTGTCTGTGGGCCTGGCGTGCCCAGGGGGTGAGCGAGGCCAGGGAAATGTTTGCTGTCCAAGTCCGGGGGAGGGCCCAGGCTGGGCGAGTCGCAATGGAACCCTTGCCCGAAGGTGCCATCGGAAGGTGTGGACGGGTTCATGGAGTAGGGGCCAATGTAGTCGCACTGATCCCTCTCGCCCACCCCAAAGGCCCGAGACTGTGAGGGCAAAGGCGACATGCTACTGTCCCCACTATAGTAGTCCAAGCCCAGGTCTGGGCTGTCCTGGAACAGGGGATTGACTGGCTGGGGCTTGGGGATGAACTTGGCCTTAGCCCCACCACCCCGCTCCTTCTTCCCCGAGCAGGCCCCACCTCCCCGGGCACCCCGGGGCTGCCTCGGTCCAGTGCTCCGCTTTGAAGGATAGGCCGAGGAAGCTGTGGCCGGGGATGAAGAGGACGAAGAGGAGAAACCCAAGTGGGAGGCCTCAAACAAATCCACCTTCTTCCGCCGACCCCGGCCAGGCTTAGAGCTACTCTGGAAAAGGACGGTCTGGTTCCAGTTGTAGCCAGGGGCGGATGACGCCTCATTCCAATCCATCATCAGCTTCTCCAGGCTCGAGAGGCTGGACTGCCCCTCACTGGAGGAGGCCTCGCTGTTGGCCCGTCGGTAGCCACCCGTAGGCTGGTTGAACTGGGTGCTGTCAGAGGATGACTCAGAGAAGGTCTCAGACACAGCAGTCTGCTGCTTGGCCTTCTGCGGGGTATAGTTGGAGATGTCCAGGATCACATTGGGCTCGTTGATGTGACAGTCAAAGCCAGGGTTATAGAGCTGGCTGAAGGCCTCCGAGGTCCAATCCAGGCCTCCGTAGCCCTGCCGGAAAGGCCACTGTGACCCTCCCGCAAACTGCCGACAATTCTCGGGTGAGGGCTGGAAGGAGGAGGCGGCAGGGGTGGTGGTGCTCTTGGGCACCATGTATCCCCCAGGGGAGACAGTGCTGGCACGGCTATCACAGCGGAGTGGCGTGGGGGCTGAGCCGGAGAAAGGTGCTGCCTCGGAGCTGTTAAAGAAGGAGGCTTTGCCCAAGGGCAGGCAAGGGCCTGTTGTGGGCTGAGCATAGCCTGCACTGTGGGCGCTACTGGGTGAGGCTGGGAGGCTGCTACCACTGCCGTAGGCAAAACTGCAATCCTTGCTGTTGGCACAGTCTTGCCCTGAAAAGGGCTTCCCTGGTGGGAACACACCTTGGCCTGCCCCGTAACTGCTATACTGGGGGTAGGTGCCCGCTGGTGGGTGGGCAGTGGGTGAGCGAGCCACAGCTGAGGGTGGCGCCAACTTTGGAAAGGCCTCTGTGGCCCGACAGTCTGAGGCAGCTGGGGTCACCCCATAGCCTGCTGCCCTGCCTGGAGGGAAAGTCTGACGGGCAGGCAGGACGGGCTGGAAGGATGGTTCTGTCCCAGTCCCACCCCCACCAACTGCTGGGTTGGCCTTGGCCCCCCGGTTAGGGAAGGCAGCCAGGCCCCTGCCCTGAGCAGGCAGGGCACTGGTGGGGGGGCCCGTATAGGTGCCTGATGACTTGCGTGACTCAGGCCGAGAAGCTGAAAGGGCAAAGTCCAGCAGGTCCGAGGAGTCATCTGAGTCCAGCAAAGAACGGAAATAGCCCGTGAAGAGGCTGTGGCGTTCCTGGCTCAGCTCTGCCTGGGTGGAGGGTGTACCTGCCCCATAGTAGCTGCCCCGGCCAGAGGCACTACTGTCTAGGCCAGACGATGCAAATGCCCGGGCCTCAGCCCCCTGATAGCTACAGTTTCGCCCAGCCTGGCTCCCAGGGTGTCCGTGGTGGGGAGCCCAGGCATTGCCCTTCTCCCCAGTCCACTCAGCACTCCCATCCCCAAAGTTCTGACCCCCAGGGGTCTGTTCTGGGAACAGCGTCCCATTCTTGCGTGCTCGTCTTTTCCTCTTGGGCTTCCCCCCCGCATCCACTTCTACCCGGCCCCTCTTGCGGGGGTGGCCTAGCTCAGTGTGGCCCATAGCCCCTACTCCTGGGGCTGTCACCACCTTCTTTTTCTTTCCAATGCCCTCGAAGAAGTCGCTGAAGGAGCAGCGGGCAGCTTTGGCAGCATGGCCACCACCCCGCCCACCGAAGCCTCCCGCTTTCCCACCCCGCCGGCGGAAGCCCTGCACGCGGTGCAAGAAGTGGGAGATGCTCTGGGTGTCAGGAGCCTGGTGCACCGATTCCGGCTCGCTGGGGGTCCAGCAGCGGGGCGGGGAGCAGCGGCCCGCACACTGGCTCTGGCGGTTCAGGAAGGCCAGCTTCGCCAGCACGTCTGAGTAATCGGCCTTGCTGTCATTGGCATCAGCTGCATAGGAGGGCTGGGGAGAGGCCAGCTTCTGCTTCCGTCTTCGCCGTTTCTTCACCTCAGGAGTAGGTTCCTTGGGCTTCCCAGGGCCCAGCAGGAGGTTCTTGGGGGGACGGCCCCTCTTGCGCTTCAGGATGATGGGCATCTCGCCAGGTGGGAACACCACGACCACATTGCGCCCATTGTTTTTCATCTTCAGGAGAGGGGTGGGCTCGGCTGACACCCGCACACCCAGCTCCTTGCCCTCCACATTCAGGCTGCTGCTCAGAGAAGACACCTTGTACGTGGTCTTGTTCCGCCGCCCAAGGGACACGGGGATTTTGGCCATCTTCACCACCATCCGCCGCACTCCCCGGCACTTGCCCTTCCGAGTGGGCACAAGGGGGCGAGGAGCCCCGATATCCGGCTCTGGGGTAGGGACTGGGACAACAGCTGATGGAGGTGGCACAGGTTCTGCCAAGGTGGCCGCTAGGCCCACAGGCATGGGCAAAGGCAGTAGGCGACCCTCTGGACAGGCATCTGCCTTCCTGCCCCGGCCCGCCTTGCGGCGGCGGCACAATATCTTTGGCTTATCTGTTCGCCGCAGGGCGTACTTGGGGTGGCCCTCAGTCCCCAGAGGCCCTCGGGGAGGGCACAGGTCCAACCGCAGGGGCTCAGGCAGCGGACAGCTGGCCATGGGTGGCTGCGGCTCAAGGTGGTGGCTTGGGGCCTCAAGCAGCTTAGGCAGAGGGTCGAGGCTCTGGGGGTCAAGCAGCTGGGACTCAAGGGCATCTGGCAATGTCTCCAGGGCTTGCAGGGCTAGGCCAGGCAACCCCAGGGGGTCAGCCAGTGGTTGGAGTGGTGGCAGCTCCAGTGCTTCCCCAAGAGGCTCCAGCACCTGGGGATCCAGGAAGCGGGGCTGCTGGTCCAGGAGCTGAGGCTCAGGCTCTGGGGATGGAGGCTCCAGAGCCTGGGCCTCCAGCAGCTGTGCCTCAGGGCAGGCGAGGGAGGCCAGCTCACTGAGAATGTCTGCGTCGGCCAGCTCAGAGTAGTCGGGAGCGTCAGGCTCTGGTTCCTGGGGAAGGCCGGTGGCGGATCCGGGGCTCGTGCCCTGGCCTGGCTCGGGGCTACCCCTCTGCTCAGGCTCTGCCTCATAGAGGGCTCGCCCAGGTCTCTCAGCCTTGCCGTGGGTGGTGTTCCGCTCCTCCGGGCTTCGGATACTGTTGGCCAGGCTGGGTGAGGAGAAGAAACTATATTGGAGATCCCCAGGGGTTGGGGCTGGGGGCCGGCTCAGCCGCAGGCCCCCACAGTCCAGGTGGACCCCACTGTGCTGCAGGTCTTGGGATAGCCGTGTCAGGTCCTTCATGATGTCAATCAGCTGCACCACTGGGTGCAGGTTCACCCGCCCGTTGCCCCAGCGGCGCTTGGAGCCCCCCCCGCCAGGCACAGGGCAGCGGGCGTGAGGGAAAGGCCGGGGGGGCACCGGGGGGCGGGGGGGCAGCAGGTCGTCCCCTTTGGAGAGGAGCGGTGTGTGCCGAGTACTGGGGTCCCCTCGGGGTGGTGGATGGGGCTCCTCAGGGAAGGTTCTAGGGAAAGCTTTGTTGGGTGGGCAGTCAGGGGACCGAGCAGGGAGCAGGGGCCGGGGGCTGGGGGAGCCGCCGGGGTAGTACTTGGGCTCCCGGAGGTAGTCGGGCGAGCTGCACACGGCACTGGAGGTCACCACCAGGCCCTGGGGCTTCACACGCATCCTGAACTTGTCCTCCGAGGGCCACCGGGCGGGGCCGGGACTGACATGGGGGTCAGGAAAGCCGGGACACAGACCTGCAAGGGACAGAAGGAAAGTTAGAGGACCTCCTCAGAGGCCCAATCCATCCAATCTTATTCACAGTCCCATCCTTAACCAATCCCTGGGCTTTAGCCCCCTTTTTGGTCCCTGTCCCAGGACCCTATCAGCACCCCCATCTTCAGACACCCAGCCCAGGTATCTAATTCATATGCTCATAAGATCCTTGGCTTAAAACCAGAGGAGTCTTAGAGGTCCCCAAGTCCAAACCCCTCATTTAACAGATGAGAAGTCTGAATTCAGGGATTCAGACACTTGCCCATGGTCACAAATGTCTGAGGTGTTCCTGACTCCAGGTGCAGTAAGTACTCTTTCCTACGCAGTTCCCCATCCCTGGGACTTAGTCCTCCCCAGCCTAGAATCTGGCTTTTCCAGATCACCCTAAGACCCTGGCAGAAGAGCGGAGAAGCTGGAATTCACAGCATTCCCCCTTCCCCCCAATCCTTCCTCCAGGTACCTCCCCAGGAGCTGAGAAAACCTGGCTGGGCCTTGAGCTGAACAAGGGCCTCTGAGAATAACCTCCATGCCTAGAGTTCCAGAGCCCCCACCCCCTGGACTTAGGAGCCCACAAGAGTGGCCAGGGCTTTCTGGGCTGAGGATTCACTACCTGCCCCTCCCTTGTTCAGGTCTGGGTAGTGTCCCTGGAGAGAAAAAAAGACTCACCCTCTGTGCTGCTGGGGATCTGACAATGGAATTTTCTGTTAGAGAGAAAGAAAGAAAAACACCCAGTTACCAGCGCCCCCACCCCCGCCTGATCCACTCCCCACCTCCCTTAATGTTTCATGTTTTCCATCTTCCCCCTCCCCCCAGATACCCAACTGACCTGAAAGAGCAATTATGCCCTGGAGTGAAGAGATTGGAGAGTGATGGATTCTCTGCGTGTGAGTACTGTGTCCTGCCACCTCAGAGGGGAGCTCCCGGCGAGGGCCCCAGGCCAGGGGGAGTGGACAGCACCTAGCAGAGCAGGAGCCCTCAGCATCTCAGGATCTCAAAGAACCTTTTCATTCACCTCCCCCCCCCCCCCCATGGGAAGCAGGGACTTCACCATACCCTCTTGGGAAGGGCGGGACTCACCTAAGGGGCTTACCGAGGGACAGAGGAGGACAGGGGACACAGATAATGAGAACCCACCACAATGCAAACACTTCCCTTTGTTTCTCTCAGGCCGCCTTCCCTTGGCCCTCCCCACTGCAATATACTACTTCTCTGGAGGCTGCTGCCAAATCCGAGAATCAAGAGCTTTTCTGCCCTGACTTAGAGAGATGTCATCCCTCTTTCTAGCCCCATCTCTAGCTAACAAAAGGCCCAGACCTAGATAATGGAGAGGAAGGAGGTGAAGGAGGCCAGGAGAGAGCTGGCCGGTGGGAGAATGGCTGGGGGTGGGGGTAGGAGGGTGGCACTTGGCCCAAGCTCTGGATGTGCTCAGTTGGAGGGAATTCTAAGCATGGAGAGAGGAGCCTCCTGCTTGCTTGGTTCTGTCTCTTATCCCAGCCCCACTCCCGGCTCCCAGCCCAGCGCTTGGCCCTGACACAGACCCCAAATCCCTGCTCCTGGCCCTCAGTTTCCATCCCCTCCCCCCCAACCCCACTGCATTTGGAACAATGAGCTGAGGCAAGGCAAGGGGTGGGGGGGTGGGGGAGATAGAGAAGAAAACCTCCCAGTTTTCTTCTATCTAATTTACAGTGGAGGCTCTTGTCCAGGTTCATGGGAAGACAGAGTGTGCCCTCACTAACATGTAAGGGAGGACTTTAGTGGTTCCATTTACAGACCAGAAAACAGAGGCACAGAGAAGGAAAATGGGCCCAAAGCCACCCTGAGTCCTTGGACTCCAAGTTGCCCCCCTCCTCCTCATTGAAGTGGCTTTGGGAAACCTTCCTCCTCCAGGAAGTCATTCCAAGATTTAGCAGAGGTGAGCTGACAGCTTCCTTTGGCACCACTTTCAGCCTCTTTCCCCCCTCAGTCCTAAATCCTATAAAATATCTAATTGTGTTTGGTCAAATAGCAATGTCAGTCTGGGTCCGTGAGTTTGTCTGAAGATTCCTTCTTCTGTCTTTGTCCTGAGGGGCTCCATGATGCCAGCTAACATTTATATGGCATTTTAAGATTTGCTAAGCACTTTCTAAATATGATCTCACTCAATCCTCACAAGAACCCTGAGAGGAGGGGGCTATTATTATCCCCATTTTACAGATGAGGAAACTGAGGCAAGCAGAGATGAAATGATTTGCCCAGAGGTCAGCCAGCTACCGTTTGAAGCCAAAACTGAATTCAGGATTTTCCTGACTGGAGATCCAAAGTTCTATCTACTTTTCCACCTACCTGCCTAGGATCATAGTACAACTGAGAGGGGTCTATCTCTAAAGGTCTCACCAGTTCTCACGGTATATCGTCAGTGCAACCTGCTCTCCTTGGTGCCCACAGAAATCCTTGCCCACATCCTCCAGGCCAGCTGTGGCCACACCAGCCTCCCTGGCTCCTCCTTCCTGGCCTCCACCCTTCTCTCCCAGGCTCCATATCCCCCTGAAACCAGGCTCTCAGCCCCACCCTCCAGCCTTCACAGTCTAATGGGCTTCCTGCCTCCTGACCCTGTCCAAGCCCCTCCTACCTGATCCCCTAGTTCCCTACTCACTTCAGAGCCTCCCTAGGTCCCCAGGTTCAGCTCTCCCAACTCTCCCTCTCAATCTAGCTTGCATCACTCACCCACCCTATCCCCCTATCCCCTTGCCCCCTGGGGCCACCCATCCGGATGTGGATCTGTCACTCACCACTAGGTGTCCCCGCTGAGCCACAGATGCCCCTTGGAGGGCTTGGCTCAGACACCCAGTGGGAACGCCAGGGCCATCCCCCCTCCCACCTTGTGCCCCCTCCCAGCCACACAGAGCTCCTCTTGTGTTTCCTTTCTTGGCTCAGCCCCCCTCCCATCACCTTCCTGCGCAGTGTGTGGGGGGGCACCTGGCAGGCTGGGCCATGCCTGTCCCTGCCCCCTTCCATCCACTCCTGGGGGGGGGGTCTCACATTCTCAACGCTGGCTCCCTTCCCCTCCTCTCACACAACAGGGAGAGGGGGTGGAACTCTCCTGTGACTCCGGGCACAGGGCCCCCCTCAAATCCTCCCTCCCTTCCTCCTTGTGCTGATGGGGCCCAGGCCCGTTGCCAAGTCTCTGTCCCACAGAAGGGCCCCACTGGTGCCGGGAGGGGCCAGGTGTGCCGAGCTCCCAGCCCACTGGGCAAGCTCCAGGGGGGCCCTTTCCTTGGGGGGCTGGCATCTGCTCTCCACCGGGGTCATCCTGCTCTGGGCTCCTCCCCTCCATCACAGGATCCAGAATGATGAAGAACTTCCCAGTGCCCCCGTCCTCATGCCAGCTTCTCCTGCATTTGCCCCTCCCACACTCCTTCCCAAGTCTCTCAGAGACACTCTTTTGGCTTTTCCCCCTCCTCCCGCCCATCTTTTCATCCATTCCCTTCTTCCCCCTTTCCTTCTTTGCCCTATGGCCTTCCTTAGGACAAGACTGGGACTGAGCCCAGCCCCCTAACTAGATCTGTCCTATTTTCCTATGCCCCCTTCTCTTGTTCTTTCCTCCAGCCCCCCATCCCATTTTTCCCACCCTTCTTCCTCACAGTGTGGAGTAGGTCAGGAGCTCCCCTCCTGGCTCACTCACACATATCTCTGTCTCTTCTGGAAGACTGTGTTCTCCCTCCCCTGGCCCCCCGCCCCCTAGTCCCTGGCCCCTAGCCCCTCAGCCCCAGCCCCTCACGGCAGCCCCAACTCTGAGGGCGGGCGGGCAGGCAGGCAGCTCACATGGCAAGCTGCATGCAGCAGGAAGTGACTTCAACTATTTGGCCACAAGGCTGGGCACTGCTGTGCTGTGAGCTGGTGCAGACGCCCCAGCTCAGCGCAACGCGCGCGCACACACACACACAGATACACACACCCCTATGAGAATACAAATGTACATACATTCATCCATGTGTACATACGCACACAGCTCTCTGCACACACTGTCCTTGACCCACATACCTGTACCCAAAGCCTTGTAGACACATGTACAAGTTTACTGTTTTTGCACCATGCATTCATACACATAGCCATGGGCACAAATACACACACACACACACACACACACACACACACACTTAGGTTGAAGCCTAAGCCTTCAGCCCCCAGGAACACTCCGACCCAAGGTAACTAACTTTCATCTTCCAAATCACACTTAACAGGCAGGCTAAGGTACCAGGGATATTCCCAGCCCTAGGATCCCACAGCCCTGGGCTGGCACCCTCCTCTAAGGTTAGAAGTTCCCCTTCTGACTTCCCTCTCCCTATCCTAGCCCTGCCTTCAGGTGTGGGAACAGTGAGGCTCCTGGGACTTCTGGGAGGGAAAGGGGGCATCTATGGGACAGGGCTTGGCTGCTGAGGCTGAGTGGTCAGAGGTATGGCAGGGAGATAGGCTCCCCAAAGTCTGCTACCTGATGATGTCTTTCTCCCACGTCCCTTGTCTGCTGATGTTCTTTCCCTACACTCTCCACTGGGACAGGAACTGGTAGGTTTCGCTGGACTGACAGATGGACAGACAGACATCTTGAAAAATTTCCTCACACAAACCAACAGTTGGGTTAATGCCTCTGCTTGGCCTAAACCCCAAATATCTCCCTCTCCCCATTGAGGTCCTAACCTCATCCTTATGCTGAGCTAAAAAACCCCACAAAATCTCTCAAATATCAAGTACTTCCCCCCACCCCCAAGATTCCCCAGGAAATAATAAAGCCACTTTAACTCACTGTTTCCAGTCTGAGACTAGGGCTGGGGTGGGGGGAGTTGCAAGGGAAGCAGAGATGGTAGAAGGCAGGATATAATACCTAGCAACTGAGACATGCAGAAGAAAGGATGGAAGGAAAGGATTGGGCAGGGGCAACTGAGTTTGGAGGTGGGGTGGAGGGGGGTGAGGAATGGAATTCGGTTGGGAGAGCAGAGCCCAGGTAGGAGGGAGACAGGGATTGGGAGGCCAGACAAAAGGCTGGCACAGAGCTCTCTATTCATCATTACCTGAGCAGGCTTCTGGGGCAGCCCTGGCTCAGCAGGAGGCCTCTGTCACCAACACTGTCCCCAGGGTGGTCTCCAATAATGGCCGGGTGTCGCCCCGGGCCCGGGGCCCCTTAGGTGCTTTGTAATGGACTCCAGTTGCTAGTCTCCAGGCCACTGGGTTGGTGGTCAGGCAAACTCCCATCTGTAAAATCAAACACAAGATCCCCCAGCCATGAGCACAGAGGGAGCAGACGTATGGGGGAGGGGAGGGAGCAAACTCAGATACAGAGGTTTTGTGCCAGAAAGAAAGGGTGCGAGTCACTCTGTACAGGAGAGGGATGAGAAGAGGGCAGGGGGAGAAAGGTTGTTTATGCCGCTGGTATACCTGGCCTGGGGCCCACTGTGCTAGGCTGGGATGGGGAACTCAGCTGCCTGCCTCCCCAGGGGCCAGGGCTTGGGGGCGGGAGGCAGAGATGGGAGAAAGGGAGTTGATAGCAACAGACAGGGGAAGGAAAGGAGAAGGTGGTGAGGTAAGCAGAAACATTTGGGGAGCTATCACTGTTTGGGCCCCACGGGCAGAGAGGGCTCTTGGGGGGCAGCAGAAGATGTCTCTGTCAGCGTGAGCAGCTCCGTGTATGTGTGTGTGTCTGTGTGTGGCACACTAATGTACATGAGCACGAATCTAGGTACGTGCAGGTGTGAGTGTATGTAAGCTAGTGGACAGAGAAAACAGCACAGTGTCCACACCTCCCCATCTGTGACAGTCTGAAGTGTCTCACTGGGCTGGGCTTTTTGTTTGTTGGATTTCTGTTTTGCTTTTAATAAACTCGGTCAGATGAAAAGGGAGGGGCATGAGCCCATGGCAGCAGGGGTGGGACATCTGCCTGTGATAGCTCTGGGCCCCCCATGCAAGGCTGGGAGGGGGCACTTAGCTGCCTGCCTTCCCAGGAGCTAGAACTGGAGGCAGAGCGAGTCTCTTCCCAGATAGCACCTCCTATTCTCCTTCCCTACTGTTCTCTCTGTCCTAGCAGTGATATCTGTCCAAGGGGCTTATATGCAAGTCATAGGATTGTGGGATTGAGAGAATGGACATTCAGTCTGGCTCCTTCATTTAAACAGACCCAGAGGCAGAAGGTGACTTGCCCAGGGTCATCCAGGCACTGAGGAGCAGGACTGGGGAGCATTCCACCTCCCAGTTTGGTGCCCTCCATACTGCCGTGTTTGTATGAATCTGTGTGTGGATGGTGTGTGCTGCATGGCAGAGGGGCTGGGGAAGTGTACACGAGCGTGGATGGCTTGCCCTCCCACTCTCTTATCCGAGTCTTCGTGTCTCACTCTGTGGGAACCTGGCGCCTTGTGCCCATGTCTGTTCTTTTGCTCATCTCTGTCTCTGGATATGAGTGTGTGTATGTGTGTGCCTACTTGTGTTCAGGGCTAGGGGGAGCGGGAGGCTCTGATGTTCTTTCTGACATAGGCTGGCTGGGCCAGCTCTGTGTCTTGTGGGGACAAGTGCCTGTGGGCAGCAACTCCGATGCCTTCCTGCCCTGGGCTCCCTATTCCCTGCTCTACCTCCAGAACCATGTTGTATGTGGAATCCAAGTGTGTCAGCATAGAACTGTGTGTCCCTGTGTGCTGGGTAGCTCCATTCCTGTGGGTGTCATCACGTGTGGCTCTGAGTATCTGTGTGTCAGGGTGTGTCACTGTGTCTGCCTTTGTGTGATAGCATGGCCATCACTGTGTGTGTGTGTGTGTGTGTGTGTATGTGCATGGAGCAGGTGTTGTGTTATTGTATGTTGTGGGCTTGTCACTGTGTGTGCATGTATTGCTGTTTCGGGTCTTTGTGTTGGTGTGTATCTGTTGGGGAGCGGGTGTGTGTCCCTCCCTCTCTATCTCCTGTACTCTGTAGGATCTAACGACTTCCCAAGCCTGGATTAGTGACAATTTATCCACCAGGCAGAGAAGGAGAATTCCAACCTGCCAGTTACTCCCTCCCCCTCCCTCCCTCCCCTCCCCCACTTTGGTCTCCAGCACAGAAATGCAGCCCTGCATCCTCTGGCCCCTGGCGCCGATGGAGAATGAGGGACCCCCTCCTGTGCCTTCTGCCTCCCCCTCCCACCACCACTGCTCATTCCCCCCAAAGAGCTGTGGGGGCAGAACCAGTGCACTGGAAAGCCTGGGTGGGCTTGAGGTCTGGAAGAGGAGGCGCCCAGACTTCAGGTCCCTCCAAGCTCCTCTCACCCCCGCAGTTCGACTGCTCCTGCTCTCCTTGCCCCCCCCACCAGACTCAAAGAGAGGACTGAGAAACAGGCCTAGAGGTTGGGGGGAAGGCAGAAGAGAGGCGGAGGGATGCTCCCCATCATCCCTCCACCTGCCAACCCAAGACAGGGAGGGGGCTGCGTTCTGGGGAGATGGGCCCCACTGCCAATGCAGGGGAAGGTCCCCCCCACTCCCTCACTGCTCTCAGTCCCCTCTGTTTCTCAGGCCTGTTCCTGACCCCTCCCTCCCTCTCCCTCCCACTCAGCACCTGTCCCCCAAGGATCGCTAAGGACTTTCATCTGTGCAGTCTGGCAAGACCATTCTCCTGGATGGCCTAATCTGCCCCCCCCCCAACTAATGGATCCCCCCACTGTGTGACAGAGGAAGGCGGGGAGTGGGGGTGGGATTTCTCAGAGAGGAAGATAAGTCCCACCTCAGGGATTGGAGAGGGGGCAGTGAGTCCGTGGGGCCAGGGGGTGACTGTTGGGTGGGGGGAGAGAGTCGTGGTTCACTTTCCCCAGCATGCTCAGCCTCAGGCTCCATCACATGTTTTCCATTAGCCAGGGCTCTGGCCTCCTTGCTTGGGGGGTGTTGGTCCAGAGATTTTTTCTGCTTACAGACATCAGCTTAGACCACACAAGAGAAAGACAGAGACAGAGACACATCAGACAGAAACAGAGACACACAGGGTCAGGGAGACAGACAAAGGTATAGACACAGAGACATGAATGCAGTCAGAAGAGACTGGGGACTTCTCAGAGACAGACCAGGAGGTACACACACACAGAGGCAGAGAGACGAACTCAGAAGCATAGAGAGACAGATGAAAGAGACAAAGACAGAGAGAGAGAGAGATAAAGAGACCGAAAAATACAGTGAGAAACAAACAGAGACTCAGAGAGATAGCTGGATACAGAGAAGGACAAAGGGAGAAAAAGGATTGAGATAGAAAGACTCACAGAAAGAGAGACAGGGAGAGATGAAAGACTGGAGGAGACCAGGATGAGCAGGGGAGAGAGGGAAGGATGAAAGATGGGGGGGTGGAGAGAGTGGTACTGAGTGAAGGAGAAAAACAGGGAGGGGGAGAAAGAAAGGAGATGTGCTGAGGTGGGGAGAGAGACAGCCATTGAGCTGGTCAGAGGCTGTGGGCAGTGGCCAAGGGAGCACTGGGGAGCAAGAATGAGGAGGCACAATCCTGAGGAACTGAGGGGGGAAGCATCTCATCCCCGGCCCCTCCCACCTCCTGACCCCTCAAGCCTTGGAAAGATAACAGGCCCGAATACTGCTGACTTGCGGTTCAGAAATCCAATATCCTCAACGGTGAACTAATCGACTACCTGAGCCCCTGGCCTGCTCGCCCCGATTAATCCTGCTGCTTTACCGGCTTAATTAGTTTAACAGTTTCAGGGGCAAAGAAGCAGAGAACATTGGCTCCCCTTCCCTGCCCTGCAAGGACAATGTCTCCTCTCAAGCCTGGCAGACACCCCCCCCCAATCCTGAGCCCTAAGCCCTGCACAGTCCCCTTCCTGTCATTTGAGCTGCCAACACTGAGTGACCCATCCCCTAGCCCTGCAAAGACTCCTCATTCTGATCCCTGAACTCTGCAAAGGCCCCTTCAATCCTGAGTGCCTTTAAGTTCTTTAGGCTCTCCCTCCCCTAATTTGGAACTGCCTCAACCACAGGTCTCACTTCTCCATTCTGAGCTCCCATATGCTGCAGAGACTACCCAGTCCTACAGACACTCATCTTGTCCTGAGGCCCCATCTCCTGTAGGGATCCCTCAGCCAATCCCTACCCCTTGAGCACCCTACCTTATATATGCTCCACAAGTGGACCACACCCACCCACCAAGTGGACCACACCCACCCAATCAAAGCTCCCCTGGCCTTGTCTCCTCTACCATTACCACCCCAGCTGGGATCCCATCTCTTCCCTTCCCTTCCTTCCACCCTCATTCCTTCTTCCCAACTCCCCTCTCCATGGCTCCAAGACATTCTCTCCAAAGCTCTGCCCTTTGGGGCTCTGTGTTCCAGAGAGGGGAAGGGGAGAAGATTCTATCCATTTCTGTTACCCATTTACATACACACTGCCCCCCCCAACATCAGCTTCCTCTTGCCCAGTATTTCAGAGAAGGAAGGGCACCCAGGTTATGGCATTGGGTATGGCATGCCCCCTCTAGGTCAAGGGGCTATAAGGAAGACATCTGAGAATCATATAAAATCCCCAGAGATATGCCATCCATCACCACCAAAAGTGTTGGACAGGTGTCACACACACACACACACACACACACACACACACACACACACACAGAGGGAAGTCTTAGGTCAATAAGGAATCAGGCACTCAACCCCCTCACACAGTTGCCTGTCACCCAATCCCCAAAGCAGGGAAAGGCACACAACTGTCCCACCCTCTTCCCATCCCAAAGGCATGAGGCAAGAATGCTAACACAACTTGTTATGTATTCCATCCCAACAAAGTCAAGAAGGTTACTGGTTGCATCACCAGTCTCCCAAATAAGAACTAGGCGAGAGGTTCTCGAACACAGAGCAGGAAACACTCTTCCCTTCTCAAAGCAGAGAAGCAGGGGACAACTGGGACAGAATGCTGCATACAGTATGACATGAAATCACTGTGCTCAGTGTTTTTCAATTACTTTTTCCCCTTGATCACAGAGGAGATTTCATCTGGAGGAAGGGGCTAAGTTGTTTTGTTTTTAGTAAATGGCTCATGTAAAGACAAATGGCATCAATAATTTTTTGTTTAAAGATTTAGAAACAAGGGGACACCTTCCTTGTTCCATCAGTCAAATGGGCTTCCTGTTCCCCTTCCCCCTCTGCAGCAACAATGTCAGAGAAGGCATACCTGGCCCAAACAGACATCCGGTTATCCTCACCCACCATGAGAAAACAGGCGGTTACCACAGCAACATCCCTTCTCCTTCTACATACCCACCACTGGATGGGCACATGAGATCCTAGGGAGTGAGGCCAGAGCCTGCCTCTACAACCTGTTATTCAGACCCTAGCATTCTGACCCTGGGAGGACACAAGCACAGTACCCCAGGTTGGGTCCACCTGTCTATTGTCAAAGATATCACCAATGACAGGCAGAACGGTCACCTTCTGTGGTCACCCAAAGGGCAAAGGCCTAGCAAGAAGCTGCTATGGGCAGACGAACTTAGCCCCTTTGTACTCATGGAGTTGGTTAGTGTCCTGGCCAGAGCTGGCACCATTTTCTCTAGAAAAACCCAGGCATTCTGGAGTTGGAGAGTAGGTGTCTGGCCTCCACCCTTCTCCTCTCAAAGCCAAAGTCAGATCCAGATCTGGTCTCCTTTCTACACATCTTTCTCCAGCTCCCTTCACTTGGTCTCACATCACCTACACCTGTCCAGTGAGGGGTGTAGAGCATGAACTTACCTTCCCCTTCCTACCATGCATTTCTCCAGGGCAGTCAGTCCCCTAAACTTGTGTGCTGCAGCCCTCCTCTGAAAACAAACACACTCTCTTCATTCTCTTACAATAACTCTTAATTTCACCCACCCTCTTCTCCCTGTTATTTATTATTTAATTCAGTTGGAGTGTCTGGGGGACCCAGTGGTAGGAAGGCAGAAGGGCTGGGTAGGATTCTGGCAGTGGGGCAAGAATAAACAGGACGTAGGGGAAGGGAGGTCTGGATCTGTCTGTCCCTGTCCTGGGGGTGGAGGTGGGGATAGGAAGGAGTCAGATGGGATAGACAGGAGCACCCTTGCACTGGCACCCAACCCCACCCCCCAGCACATCTCACGCACTCACTCACACAGGTTTAGGCCACAGTTTGAGGACAGGCCTCTGTATGGCAGGAAGTGGAGGGCCAAGGAGACTCCCCCAGCTCCCCAATTTCAACTCCCAGAGCTAGGCCAAAGTAGGGGAAGGCGGGGGAAGCCAGATGAGTCACTTAGGGGAAAAGGCTGAGTCTACAGTGGTCAGAGGTTGGTGTGAAAGGCAGGGAGCCAAAAGGCAATGGGTTCTAGGCCCAGCCCCATACTGTGCCTTGCTGTGTGACTCTGGAAAACACACTCAACCATTCTGGAGCTCTGTTTCCAGTTCATACTGTACCCCTTCAGTATAGGATCAGAGGGAAAAATCAGAAAAAAAAAATTCCTATTCCAAGAGCCTTTCAAGATTTTTAGGGAAGCAGCATAGGATAAAAGACGCCAGATTTGGCATCAAGAAAACCTGTGTTCGTATCCGGAACCCTGTCTGAATGACCTTGGGCAAGTCAAGGGCTTTCCTCACTTAAAAAACAGAAATCATAATAATACCTCCCTCTCTGGATAGTTCTTTGCAAACTTTATAATTATCTCTATTTTGCTGATAAAACCAAACTCAACCTGGCTTAGAAGTTAACGGACACTTAATGAGGAATTGAGGAAGTTAGTAAATGGCAAAATTGAGCCTTTTCACTTTAGGTTCCATTTAGCAAAATTCCCTCTCCTTTATCAGAGCTGACAGAGAGTAGTGATACTGCTGAGGACCCAGGGTCAGAGCGGAGTACTGGGAACCTGTCTCACAGTCTCTTGGCTTCATGGGCCTCACAGGCAGTAGACACTCAGGGGCACAAGCCCCAAAGCATGAGAGAAGAGGCAGCAGTGAGGACTGTGGGCACTCAGTGACTCTCCCCTTCTACCTAGTATTGAAGGACAAAAAGAAGGAGTAGAGGGAAAGGAAGTAGGGAAACTGCAGTAGGATGAGTACTTTGGGGGTGATCACAACACTCCTCTCCTCATGAAAGGAAATGACACCCAGGCAGCTGAGAGCAACACAGACCTGGGCTACTTCAACTCAAAGGGCCTTAGAACCCAGAATATCAGAGCTGGGAGGGCCCTTAGAACACAGAGTGTCAGAGCTGGGAGAACCCTTAGAATCCAGAATATCAGAGCTGGGAGGGCCCTTAGAACACAGAGTGTCAGAGCTGGGAGGGCCCTTAGAACACAGAGTGTCAGAGCTGGGAGGGCCCTTAGAACCCAGACTGTCAGAATATAGAATGTCAGAACTGGGAGGATCATAGTCTAGAGTTGGAAAGAGTCTTAGAGACTATCCAGGGTTTCTTAACCTGGGGTCCAGGAGCTTAAAACAAATTTTTAGATAACTATTTCCATAGAATTAATTCCCTTTGTGATTTTACAGATTTAATTTCATATATTTCAAAAATGGCCAGAGGCTTCACCAGATGGCCAAAAGTTCCCATGACACAAGAAGTCAAGAACCACTGATCCCTTTTACCTCCTTTCTTTTCTCACATGAGGAAACTGATGCTCAAGTAAGTGAAGGCCCAGGGCAGCCTGGAAGTACAGTGGAAAGTCAATCAATCAATATTTCTTAAGTGCCTACTATGCGTCAGGCACTGAACTAAACACTGGGGAGACGAAAAAAGGCGAAAAACAGTGCCTGTCCTCAAAGAGCTTACAATCTGATGGAGGGGACAATGGGCAAACAAGTGTAGGCAAAGCCAACTACGTACAGGATAAACAGGACCTAAGGTACGGAAGGAGGGTATTGGGATTTTAGCTGGGACTTAAAGGAAGCCCGGAAGATCAGCAATCAGAGGAAGGAGGTCATTCTAGGCACAGCCAGAGAAAAGTCCTAGAACTGACCTAGAGACGGAGGGTCTGGCTCATGGAAGAGCCAGGAGGCCAAGGTCACAGGAACAAAGAAATACTGAGCAGGGAAAAGGGCCTAAGAAAACTGAAGAGATATAAGGAGGCTAGATCATGAAGAGCTCTGAATGTCGGCATATTTTGTATTTGATCTTAGAGGCCACGAGGAGCCCCTGGAGTTTACTGAGGATGGACAGAATGTGAGTAGACCTTAGTTCAACACTGCCTCAAATCCTTATTAGCTGTGTGTCCCTGGAGATGTAACTTAACTGCTCTGCGTCTCAGCTTTCTGGACTGTAAAATAAGATTATAACAGTGCCTACGTCAGAGGGCCTGTGTTAATATGTAAATTGTTTTTTCAACCCATAAAACACTATATATATATATATATAATAGCTAATATTGGTAGTGGTAGTGGTAGTAGTAGTAGTAGTTGACTTATCCAAGGTCACACAGATAGTTAAGAGGCAAAATCACTGAGTGATCTTTCCAATGTACCAAGCTACCTCTTAAGGGACTTTATACATCCCATTCCTGCATTTTACAGAGAAGGAAACTGAGGTCCAAAGGAAAGAAATGACTTGTCCAAGGCCACACAGCTATAAAATGGCAGAGCTGGGATTAGAAACAGCTGCCAGACTAGGCAATTCCAGGAAAGCTGAGCATAGAATGAGCTCTGACCAGGGTAGATCCTTCTAAAAAGAGGGGAGATTGGTCTCCCAATCTCTGCTTCTGGGGTTCCATTGGCCCTGGACTTGCTGACAAGATGCTTCATTTGGAGGGGCTGGGGGTTTTTGGGGGGCTTACAAAATCCAGTGACAGATGGCCTGCTGAGGCAGCAGCGCTCCGGCCGGCTGGCATGCTCAGCGCTCGCTCCCGCACAGGGAAACGGGCTAATTTTAGCTGCGGCCTCAGTGCCAGCTTTGTTCCCCCGCCCGCAGAGAAATGGGGGTGTGTGTGGGGGGCGCCAGGCTCCCCATCCCAGAATGCACTGAAGCCTGCCTGGGGAGTAGCATAGGACACCCCCTCTCCCCCAGCTCCTGTCACCAAGCCATCTCGTGACAACTTTCCCCCCCCCACCCCAACCTGGCTGTCCAGAGGCCTATGCCTGAAAACTGGTCAAAAGAGAAGGTATGTGGGGTGAGCCAGAGACAGGACACCCCAAGAGTGGGACAACATGGGGTGAGGAAGAGGAAGTAAAGTCTCCAGGCCAGGACACTGAGCCCAGTTCAGCCAGGCTCTCCCCATCCCCCAACTCTGGATCTCCGGGGGCGGGCCAGGCCCTCCCTTGGCCTGTGGGAGAGACCAGCTGTCCAGAGCCACAAACCTGGCTATGGGGGCCCAGACAAAGTACTGAGAAGTTAGTGCCTGCCCAGCCCCTCCCTGAGGCCTGGCCTGGGACCCTGTTGCCCTGGCAACTCAGAGGCTGTTGCCTTGAGGAGGGCTGGGGAGGGCCTGGAGATGAGCCTACCTCTCTTCTGGGAAGGGCAGGAGGGACTCAGGGACATGGAACCTTCAAGGATGCTCCTCTGTTTGATGATGAGAAAAAGAGAGAGATTCTAGGCACTGGCTCCCACCCCAAGTCGGGCCTACTGGGAGGGGGAAGGGGATCTTGCCCAGCAGATCAGGCCTGGTGGTACTCTTTCTCCAGGCCCCAAGCCCCTCTCCCAGATTAGGCTTTCCAGAATCCCAGGCCTTTTCCTTACCCAGAACTGTCCCCTTATCCCCCCTCAGCCCTACACACAAAGAAATCCTTTTTTGGTCCTAGCCAGAGCTTTGTCTGATGTGGGAAGGGGTGTAAGCACTGGGGTCTCCGGTGCATATGAGGGGGCACCATGAGTATTCAACTCCCATGAGATCCTCTGCTCAACTGAACCTCCACTTGAGCCTGCTGTTGACCAGAGATCTCAAAGGACCTTATAACTGGGCAGAAGTTGGGAATGAGGAAAGAGTAGCGGACCTATTGCACAGCTGGGAACAATGAGGCTCTCAAGCACTTGCCAAGGACCAAGGTGGTGGAAGTTAGGGGTTTGTCTCCACTGTCAAGTTAATATGCATTTTTTTAAAGGGCCTGCTATGTACCATAGACCTTGCTAAGTGTTGGGAAGGCAAAGGAAAAAAAAAAACAATCCCTGTCCTGAAGGAGTTTACAGTCTAATATGGGGGGGCGGGGTGTTACAAAGGAATAGAAGTAACTCGAATTACTAGATGGATTGGAGCTATGCTGAGCTCAATAGACTCAGGGCCCAGTTGGGGAGAGCATCAGCAATGGGTAATTTCCAACAACAGAGGCTGGTCCCAACCTCCCTTGTGTCTGAACTTGGAAGGAATGGCGAATGGCCAATTTAGCAAAATCCAAGGTTTGTGAATAAAAAGGTCAAGACTCAAGACCTAGAAGGTACAAGGATTCAGCCTAGTCCACAGCAGTCAGAACCCTAGAGTCGAGACTCCCTTCCCTTCTCTGGGTACTTGGCTCCCTACCCAGCTACCCTCATATTTCCAGCAGCAGCCTCAGAAAACCTCCTCCTACTTAGTGCTAGGACTAGGCAACCCACTTGGGACATGGGACACGAAGTGGGAATGTACCACAGGGCCCTCCCTGGAAAGTGGGAGGGAGGAACAGAGGCCAGAGGCACCCAACTTCTCTACATCCCAAGGACACATCAAGATTACATGACCTCCAAAAGCCTAAGGCTTGCTTTGCTCCCAAGGTACCACAAAGAAGAAACCAGAGGCACCTTAGGATGGGGACCCACAACAGGTGGGAGTCATACACAGAATCTCAAACTTCCAGAGCTGGGAGAGGGTTTGGAACAGAATATCAGAGCTAGGAAAGCCCTCAGAACACAGGATGACAGAACTGAGAGGGGACTTAGAACACAGAATGTCAGAGCTGGGAGGGCCCTAATATACAAGATATCAGAGCTGGGAGAGCCCTTAGAACACAAGATGTCAGAGTAGAATGGACCTTAGGACAATGAATGACAGAGTTGACAAGACCCTTGGAACACAGAGAATGTCAGAGCTGGGAGGGCACTTAGAGACCATCTAGTTTCAACACCTTCATTTAACAGAAGGAAAACAAGGCTTAAAGAAAGGGGTAGTATTGAATCAGGCAGCATAGTCAGTGGACAGTTGGTACTAGAACCTAGTTTTCTGAATCCCAGCCCAGGGCTCCTTCCATGAGACTGTACTGGGGAAAGAGAACAAGCATTTACTGAGTACCTACTATGTGCCAGGCACTATGCTGAAAGTTTTTACAAAGAATTATCTTGTTTGATTTTGACATTGCTTTCTCAGTGGGAGTTAGAGGAAGGGAGGAGACAGAGACATTGACCAGCTGACAACTCCTACCTACACCCCATCCCCAGCCTGGCATCCCCTTCCTTCTTGGGCTGAGATGGCAGCAAGCTTGCTCCAGAAAGGCTGTCCTCCCCCTCCCCACTGTCTCTGCTCTGGGCTCCAGGGCAGCTGATCTCACCCCACCCCCCTCCCGGAGGCTGCAGTGGCCAAACCAGGGACCTGAGAATGGAGGGCGGCCAAGTCCCTGCCAGGCAGAGCTGGGGGAGGGGGAGAGGTGGTGATGGAGGCAAGAGCCAAATGAGGCTCTGAAGGAGATCCATGGGG
The DNA here is from genome assembly GCA_023548195.1 of Bettongia penicillata ogilbyi. Lineage (NCBI taxonomy): Eukaryota > Metazoa > Chordata > Mammalia > Diprotodontia > Potoroidae > Bettongia > Bettongia penicillata. The sequence continues at coordinate 12,410,032 of JAJHZJ010000029.1, forward strand.
AGCAGGTAGGGAAGGAGACAGACCTAGAGACAAGGACACAGAGACAGCAAGATTTACACTGAGACAGAGAGAGACACCCGCACAGAGAGAGGCAGAGACAGAGACAAAGACACAGAGACGACCAGAGATACAGAGGCAAAGAGAGACATGGAGACAGAAACAGAAATAGAGGGGCTGAGAGACAGAGACAAAGACAGACATTTAAAGACATACTGCAGGCCCTGAAGAGACAGAGACAGTCAGAGAAGACACATTCAGACACACAGAGGGAGACAGACTGAGAGAGTGTGTGTGTGTGAGGAGGAGGAGGGATGGGGGAGACAAAAAGTGACAGTGGGGGGGGAGGCAGAGGAGAGAAGGGGGAGTGTGAGAAGGCGGAGGCAGAGGGTGGAGGCAGGAGGGGGGGCCCTGGCCACAAATGGAATGTGTGTCTGCACATGAGGCTCCCAGATGCGTTTGGCTCAGGTTTCACAGGGCAGTTGCTGCAGAGCTATTGGGAGGGGCCAGGCTGGGCCAGGCGCCCCCGTTCCCATGGAGGCCGGCACCTCGGGGGCATGGGCTCCTGGCACCGGGAGCTTGGGGCGTGGGGTACCCTGACTGGAGGGGGAGAGGAGAAATCACAGAAAGAATGGAGGGAGCCATTAGGAGCCAAGCCCTGATACTGCACTGCCCGCTGCCTGCCCCCCTCCCCAACCCCGAGCCCTTGGCCTGGGCTACACCCTACATGGCCAAGGAGGCAGGGGAGTGAGGAAGGGAGGAAGGTTTTCTGGAAGACAGGGTGAAGGAGACTCTCTGCCCACCTTCTTCTATTGGAGTCCTGCTCCAGCCCAGAGGTGGCCACAAGGGGCCTTGGTGAGCTGGGGACAGCAGTGCCCTCCCAAATCTAAATGGGGACCCAGAGCACTGTGCTCAGGCCAAGGCGATGTGATGTAGGAGAGCTTGGAGATTGTGAATTCAGATCTGTAATCCTAACACAGCACCAAGGCCTACCCGGGCTCCGGTTGCCACAGCAACGGCAGGTCAGAGGGCAGAGCGGGGCGCCCGTTCCTCTAAGTCAGAATCCCAATTGTTAAAGGCTCAGAATAAACAGCTGAACCAGTGGGGGGGGGAGCCTCTGGGGGGGCGGGAGGGGGGAGAGGTTTGCCTGGCTCAGTGTGATGTTGTCAGGCGGCCTCACTAATTGTCTGATGGAACGTAGAGACCAAAGCGGGATCTTAACTGCTTCGGTGCCACTGGGTCTACACCCCCCAACTTCCTTGGCCCCTGCACTACCACCCCAGCCCCTACCCTGACTCCCAGGGACCCCTGAACTGAACTCCCAAGGAGGGAAGGTGAGAAGCTAGCCTGATGGTCAGGGTGGGCCTAGGGTATACTTTGGAGACTTCCAGGGCCCATCTGGTGGATGTGTACAGAGGTGTTTTCTCTAGCCTTCCTGGCAGTTAAGTGTTTGAAAATCTCCTGCTGGCCAGCTCTTGAATTGCCCCCACCCCGCAACCAACACACAAGGCTGGACTGGTGGGAACTTTAGATTCTCTCTTCCTACCCAGTGATAGCATCTGTTGAGCCAGAGGTGGGAAGGGAGATGGGACAGCTGGGATACCTCCTCCTCCTCCTCCAGGGAGACTTCCTGAGTTCTACCAAACACTTCCTCCTCACAGCCCAGGCCTCTGCCTCCCTGGTGGTCTCTGGATGTGAACAACCAGACTCTGGTTCTCCTCCAGGATCTACACCTCCCCTCATTGACCTGGGGGCTCCCTTATTCATAATCAACACTGCGTACCCTCCACACCATAAGCCCCATCCTGGGCTGTATTGTATCATGAGGAGAGGAGATGGGGACTGGGGAACTGGTGACAGAGTATCCCTGAACAGGGCTTCTGTTGATTGGCACATTATAGGTGAGGAGAGGAGTACACAGAAGGGAAAGGGTGGAATTAAGATATAGTGGTCAGGACTCTTGACTCCTCTAGAGGACAAAGGTGCTTAGGGAGAGAGACTGACCATGCACTCCCACTGGACCCGTGGAGGCTTTCTCTGGCACATGGGCATCCCCAGGAGGGTGTGTGTCCAGCCCATCCCAGGCTAGCCCCAGGCCTTGGGAGAGCATAAATAGGGACTTGTTCTCTCTCCGGATGTCTTCTGTTCTCACATACCTACTACCTACAGCCACACTCATAGGATCAACTACACCCAGGCCTCAGAGGCACAACAAAACCTCCTCCATCAGTCACTGCCCATAGGCACAGCTGGGCACCCTCAGGTCCTAACCAAGTCCCACCCAGTCACAAGGCCACAAGAATTCAGGATCTGGCTTCCCCTTCACTATTCCTCCAACCCCTACTACAGTAAGCCCCTTGAAGACAGGGATTGTTTTGGCCTTTCCTAGTATCCCCTAGTATCCCCAGAATTTAGCCCAATGTCTACCAAACAGTGGTAGCAATCTAATCTCACAGTTATACCCTCATCCCTTCACAGTCACAATGGGCCAATCACCTTCTCATACCCCAGTACCCACCACCCCTAGGCACAGGCAAAGTTTCGCGGTTATATTCTTGCCATCTGCCTATCCTAACACAGACTAACACTGACACACACACACACAGACACACACACACACACACATACTCAAATATTAGGAAAGGAATTCTCTGATTCCCTACCTTTGCCCCCTGCAGTGTGGCTCCCAATGGTTGGGAAGTGGACACAGTGTCATTAAGGTGATGTCCTTGGGGAATGCCATCCCAGACCGCAGAAAGGCACTCACCTTAGAGATGCCCCACAGTGTATCTACACCTCACCTTTCCTTGGGTCTCTCAATAAAATCCCTACCTGATATAGAATCTATTCTAAGCATTGATCCCTCTAGTGAACTCCAGAAATTCTGGATCTTATGAAAGATTCCCCAGGAACCCAAACCCCACCTAGGCTCTAAAACTGATCTTGGGATCAGAAGCCCTTCGGGACAAAAAAATATTCTATGTCTCCAGGCCTCAGTGTTATCATCTGTAAAAATAAGGAGTTCTGACCGCATGATGTCTAAGGTCCCTTCCGACTCCAACATTCTGTGTGCTGAAAGGGGACCTTAGAGATGGTTTGGTACAATGCCTTATTTTACAAGGGATGGAGCTGAGGTCTGGAACTGGGAAATGATCTACCCAAAGTCACAGAGTCGGCCTTCCAGCTATACCGTACAGAAACCCCCATTCAGAGAGATGTAAGTAAATGAAATAAGACTAAGGGATGGCAGTTTATTTTAAGCCCCAAACCCAATTTTAATTAGCCACACTTCCCTCCAAGGCCTCACACCTTTGATGACATCTAGTCTATGCAAACTTACTCCGGAGGATCTCAAAGGGCCCTTCCTTCTGGGAGTCCATGTCTGCTCTCCAGCCTGGAACAAGGACCTTGCATTCTCTCCACCAGACTTGGCCTCCTTAGAGCTAACCTTTCACCTTGGCTCAAGGGTGCTTTCGGGAAGGAGGGCAGAGCCCTGTGGCTCATTAACCCCTTGCATGCCCTGTCTTTCCACTCTGTCCCACTCCAGCGTCTGCCTGTGAATTCTCTCTCCTTCCCTCCTCCCCTCTGCCCCAGGGGCTAGATTTCCCAGGAGCATAGAGAGAACCTTCCCTGCCTCCCCCCTTCCCACCTCCACTGCCCTCCCCAGGATCAGATGCCTCGGCCAGAGCAGCTGAAAATGACCCAGGCTATTTTAGATTCAGGATCACATTGCAAACTCCCCCTCTGCTTGGCAGCTACCCTACCTCCCCCCCCATCCCCTACAGGGTCACCCTTCATCCCTTCTGGCTCCCTCCCCCCAAACACACTCAAAGAATCAAAAGAACCATAGAATAGAAGAGCTGGAAGAAACCTTTACAATATCTGTACAAAAGGGGAAACTGAGGCTCAAACAGGAAAAGTGATTTAAAAGCCCACACAGCATAGTTAGTAGAAGGAACAAGGACAAGGCCTGTGATTTCATTGGTACAGGGCACTCTCAGATGAGGAAATGACCTCTTCGATTTACAATATTGGGCAAGTTGCCTAGAGTACAGAGGGGGTTAAAGAGTGATTTGCCCAGGGTCACACAGCCAGGAAGTGTTCCAAGCAGAACTTGAACCCAGGGCTTCCTGGTCCTAAGGCTAGCTCTGCATCTACTACACCATGCAAGGAAGAAAGAGACCTGAATTTGGAAACAAAGCCCATCTCAGCTCTGCCACCAGTACCAACGGGAGCCCTCAGGCAATTCATTTTACCTCTAGATCTCACTTTCCTCATGTGTAAAAATGAAGGTGCAGGCCTGCAGTGTCATGGAAACAGCCCTGGCTCTGAAGTCATGAGGCCTTGGGTTCAAATTCTACAAAAGTTGTTTACTACCTTTTATGACCCCTTAACATCTTTGGGCCTGTACAATGGGAGAGTAGGACTGGATGATGGTCCCTGAGGTCCCCTTAGGCTGTAGATCCTTTAAACTCTAAGGTGCCTTCCAGTTCAAAATCTATGATCCCAAGGCCACACACTGAGTTACCACTGCCTCTCAGAGGTCTGTGCTGTTTCCTCTTGAAAGACATAGTTTTCATCTAGAAAGTCAAGGCCCTCCCCCAGCCCCCCAGCTCTGTAGCTGAGAAGAGTAACTCTGCTTACCAAAAAAGAAATTGGGCATCAGGGTTAATGAAAATCAGACCTGGAACTAACCCTTCCCTCCCACCTCCCACCTCACCCCAAAATGATTGTCCCTGCCTTACTTCTTTCTCTCTTTTTGGGGCTTGTTCTCATGTTCTCTCAGAGGTGAAGGTGGAGGTAGAGGGGCTTCTCTATTTTGCTGTTGTATTCTCTGACATTGAGGGGGAAAATAAGGGAGTGGGGGGAAAAAGAAAAACGAGGAGACTGAGGCATCGCAGAGTGGGACCAGAGACACTGGGTTTTTTAACTTGAAGGCCAGTTTTGGTTTCCCTCCCCCTCCCAAATCTCCCTCTCCCTTCTTTATGATACTCCTCCCCTGACTCCTCCCAGCTTTAGACCCTTCTATAACCTGGCCCCCCACCAAGTCCCAGTCCCCTCTGGCTCAGGGCCCGCCCCCTGGGCAGGAATGTGACTGGTCAGGTCTAGGCTGACCACATGATGGCTACCAGGCCATTGAAGCCCTCCCCCCAGCCTAGGGGGACTTACATACCATGGGGAGGAGGGGGAGGAGGGGGAGAAAGGACTGAGCCAAGTGGGGGGGGGGGGCTGCCTTAACTCTTTTCAGCCCAGTCTTTAGGGCTCTAAGAGCACCCAGGGAGGGTAAAGGCCAGAGCAGTGGGAGATGTTTCAGACTGGCCTGAAGGGTCTCAGCTGCTCAACTAGAATAGAGATTCAGGCCCTAATAAGAGGTTCTAATAATGGTTATCAGGGTACCACGCTCTCCATCTACCCCATCTCTGATCCAGGGACCCTTAGAGCGCACAGTCATGGCCTGGGGGCTTCTGGAAGGACTTAGAGAGGACTCATACTCCCCTAACTTTAGAGAGTTCCTGCCCTCAGGGAGCCCCTGACATGAGAACTCACAGCCCTTGCACAGAAGGAACCACAGAGAGGTAAGCAGGGCATGAAAGGATTCAATTCCACGGCTGCCATGTTGTAGCTGTGTGACCTTGGGCAGTTCACTTAACTCCTCTGAACCACCTTTTCCTCATCCACAAAATGAGGGGACTAGACTGGATGATGTCTTTAACCTGAAAGAGAGTGTGTGTGTGTATGTGTATGTGTATGTGTGTGTGTGTGTGTGTGTGAGTGTGTATGTGTGTGTGTGTTATGAGAGTCCCTGCCCTCAGGGAGACTAGTTGGATGCTGTGGGGAGGAAAGGGGAAGGAGAAGCCCAGAAACCCTCCAAGACAGAGAAGGACTGAAGAAGGTGGAGCTACCAGGACCCAAGTGGCCAGCAAAGCCAAGTCAATGACTGACAGGGGCTGGGTGGGGTTAGTCAGGACACACTTCCTGCAGGAGGTGGGGCCAGGACCTAGGTCCTAGGGACTCAGGTTCAGGCAAACAAACAGGAGAAACATTCTGGGGCTTCCTCCCAACTTGGGAACTGAATTGGGGTGAGGGAAAGAGGAGAGGGGGTGCCACTCTCTCTACTTTCCAGCTGTTTCCCTCCTCAGTCCTCAGAGGCTCCCCCCTCCCCCTCAGTTTCCCTGGCCGAGGCCAGGAGGGGGGCAGAAGAACAGGGTGTGCTGGGCTCCAGCTGAAAACAAGCCGAGCCGGGTTTGCAGGGAGCGGGGTAACCTTGACACAGATGCGGCAGTGGCTAATGGCAAACACTCACTCTCCGCCTGTTCTGGGGGGACTGTTGCCGTTGCTAGGAGACCGGCAGCCGCGAGAATGGAAATGGGTCAGTAAACCTGTGGAGAGATAGTGTGACATCCACAGCTGTTCCAAGCCTGCGACGAAATCCCTCCTCTTCAATATTTATCACTCCCTGCCTGGCTCTCGCCTGCCTGCCAAGCCCCTTCCCCTGGCCTCCCCCCAGAGGGGTGCTCTGGCCACCTCCTCCATGGTGCACCGCCCCCCCCCAGCAGGATGGAACTGGTTCTAGAGGAGAAGGAACAGGAAACTGAGTCTAATCCCCCAGCGGGGAAAGGGTTAAGAGGTCAATTCACTCCTGTTCCTGACTTAGGCACCGTGGTGAAATTACTGGGGTTGTGGCAGGGCCTGAGGATGTATAAAAATAACTGGGCTAGCTGGCTCTTTCTTTCAGGGAGTGGGGGGGGGCCTGGATGGGCTGGGGGTAGGAGCTGACTGCTGCCCACAAGCAAACCTGAGGGGAGTGCAGGACCCTCCACCGAAGGGGCAGAGATGGAGATATGGAGAAGAGAGCCCAGTGCATACAGTCCTATTCCCTCCCAGACTAATTCCACAAATCCAACCTGACCCCCTCCTATACTGCCTGACATCCCTCCCAACACAACCTGATGTCAAAATACAGCCTTCTCCGGACTACCCCCTCCAAGCCCGGTCCCCTCTCTCTCCAGCCTGATTCCCTTCCACACAGCCTGACAGCCTTCCCTCCACCTCCCAACACAGACTGATACCTTCAAGAGTCTTCCCTTTAGTTCTTCCACACACGCCTGCCCCCCATCTCTCTCCTCTCTCCATTGCTTCCTTTATCACACAGACAACCCCACCACTATTGCTACTCTTCTGACACATACAATTCAACTCTACCCCCCCCAACCCTCCCTCAGTCTGTCACACGGATACACCCTCCCAGAGACACACGCTACAGTCTCACAGGCGCCTGTCTCCCTCTGACAAAGTCTGTCACACGGTCTCTCTCTCTCTCTCTCTCTCTCTCTCTCTCTCTCTCTCTCTCTCTCCTCTCTCCTCTCCCTCTCTCTTCCTCCCTCCCTCCTTCACATACACATGTCTTGACAGCCTTACACACACACTCGGTCTTCCACAGTGGTGTCATGGAAAGAACATTAAATTCCAAGTCAGGGGACCTGGAATCGAATCTTGGCTCTTGTATGCCTGCCTAATTTTGGGTTCATCTCTCTGAACCTCAGGTGACTCATCTGTAAAAATGAGAGGGGGCTGGCCTCTAGATGATCTTCAAGGTATCCTATGATTCCTGAGCCAGCCTCACTGTCCTTAGCCCTGCCTCCCCAAAGACCTCATAGGTTCTGATGGGAGGGACGTGGAGGGACGAAAGGGGTATGTTGCTCAAAGAGGGAGGTGTGGTAGGGTGAAGGTTTATACAGCAATGACTGTGACATTTACTATAATGACTGTGCTTCATAGCTGAGCACCACAACTCATCTGCCATCTAGCTGCCCAGCACTTGCTGTTTAGTGGGATTAGTGTCTCAAGGCAGTAGGCAGAGTTGGGAACCCAGGCTCAGAGAGTCTAGACCAGAGCAAAGACATAAGTCTTCATTCCTAGGGAGCTCCTGATCTGAGTGTGGGGAGTTGCATGGGGAAGTATGGGAGAGACTTTCCTCCCCTATTCCATTCTCAGAACCCCCTTAGAAAAAAAATGAAGCCTAGTCACCAAGCATCATTAGTACCTACTCTTTTTCAGGCTCTAAAAATCCCTTCCTGGCCTACCTCACAAGTGTGCCACTTAATAAGTGGAGAGGGAGGCGGCCTCAATCACACACCCTACCCCACCCCACCCCACCCCAAGCCACAGACAAGAGTTCTGAACTTCAGTTTACTCATCTGTAGAATGGAGATAAGAGGAAAGGAAGGGACAAAGCATCTATATAACACCCACTATATACCTGACCATTGAAGGAAATGTTCTGCTTTTGTTTTAGCAAATGTTATCTCATTTTATCCTCAACTAACTTAAAGGTATTTTAATTATTCCCATTTTTCAGTTGAGGAAACTGAGTCAATCAAGTGCCGTTTCTAAGGTCACACAGCTAGTGTCTGAGACTGGATTTGAACTCAGGTCTTCACCAGCTAACTGGGATAACTTTGCACTGCCTACCTACCACAAGGGTATTGTAAGAAGCAAATGAAATAATGTATATAAAATGCTTTGTAAACCCCAAAACACTACATAAATGTCAACAGCTATAATTACTGTTATTAGTAAAGCTGGAAGGAACCCAGTGAAACCCCTTCATTTTACAGATATGGAAACTGAGGCTCAGTAAAGGTAAGTCAGAGAAAAAACAATTACTCCCAACACTTTTCAGGTAAGGCAACTGAAATGAATAGAACTTTCAACTTGTATCCTTAGACCTAAAGCATCTACCTGAGGTTTATTGAAAAAGTTCTGAAGAACCTTCAGGGACTGATCAGAGGAGAGATGGTCAGCAGGAGCAAAAAATGAAGCAGGGATAAAGGTACATTTCGGGGAGAGTGTGCCTCAGGGATACGTAAGGCTATGTACAGTCCAGTCAGCAGCTTAAAACTGGTGAAGGCCACAGGGACAGACCCTCGTTTTCAGGTCCCCTCAGCTCAGGGACTTGGGGAATTGTGGGAGGCAGGGAAGCTATGTGTCTCCAATCTCTCTCCCTAAAACAGGGATAACACTTAGAAACCAGGGAGGGAGAGGTCTTCCCCTCCTCAGTCACTAACAAAATACTAAACAAGGAATAAAAAGATAGAGAAATTCAGACTGGACTCTGAAGCCATCTAGGCTGACCCCTACATGAGCAATACCACCCCAGACAACACCATCACTGAACTCTGCTGGAAGTCCTTTAGTGAGGGGGAGAGGGGCTAATCGGCACAGAGGAAACATATTAACAATACTTTTTGACTCATTTGTGGACTGTCAAAGAAACCTATTTCACCTCTAAGGCCCCTCCCAGTTCTGATATCCTGTGGTCTATGGGTCCTCCCAAATCTGACATTCTGTGTTCTAAGGCTCTCCCAGACCTCAAGTTCTGTGTTCTGTAGCTCCTCCCAGCTCTGACATTCTGTTACAAAGCCAGTTCACATTTCTAATGTGCTTTAGATTTACAAAGCACTTTCCTTACAACTGGGAAGGAAACTGAAAAAATATCACTATCCCACTTTACATATAAGAACATTGAGACCCAGAATAGGTAAGTGATTTGTCCAAGGTTAACAGTTGCAAAGCCATTGAATACAGGTCCTCTGGCTAAACTTCAGGGTTTTTTAGACCATCCTGTACTATTTCCAAGGTCTTTCCTACTTAGGTCTAATATTCTGCATTTTACTGTTCCACAGCTGACCTTCTATCCCCCATGGTTCTCTCTCCTTCCTTGTCTTTTCCACAGCTAATTTGAGAACAGAGAATTTGTTCTCTGGACCCTGTAGTTCTCCCTGTCCATCATCCTACACTTAATACACAGAGAAGTTGTAAGGTTTGACATAAAGGGACCCTTTTCTCCCAAAGTCCTGGAAAAAGGGGACAGATTTCAGAGGGTCCAGTGGGGGAGGGGAATCTGGGAGGGAGGAACAACTCTAACCTCTGTTCCCTGGCTCAGGTTACTAGGACCCACTCCCTATAGGTTCCCCCCTATTTTTCCCCCTGTAACAGTGCCTATCTTCTGGGTCTAGTTTGAAGGGATGTCTCCTAGATATTCCCTCCCTCCCATGATGGGCATTTTGGGCCCTGAGGGAGTAACAATTCACCCCAGCCCTATTTCTTCTCCGGATGGGAGGATGATTGGAGAAGAGCTTAGAAAAAGATTGACAGGATTCAGTGGGGGCCATGGACAGCAGACAGATCCCTTAGCTATCACTTAGCCAAATTGTCAAGTCAATTTACTGGGTGCCTTAGTCTTCAATTAAGGGGGAGGGGGAAAACAATTGATTTTCGACTCCCACCATTTCCCTTCACACTTCCTTCTTTTCTCTGCCTCCCCACTTCCCCCAACCCTTTATAACCCCCTCCACCTCACTGCAGCCTCATGAGTGCTACTAATAATCATGTGCTCACCCTCCCTCTTCTTCTGGGTCCAAGGGGTTTGGTCTCACCCTCTTTCAGTTCGGGGGCAGGGCCTAGGCATGCCAGAAGTTCTCTCCCCTCACCTACCACCAGTGGAAGTAGCCATAGCCTCACTGGTGGAAAAATCAGGGCTCGGAGGAACTCCCACCCTTTCCAAGCCAAAAAGGACACAACTGCTTTGGGATGCCATCCTAGGTTCCCTGGCACACATTGTAAACTAGGTTGCCCCTTCTCCCCCCACACACCTGGGGGCTTCAGGTTCCCATGCTGGATAATGATGTCAGATGTCCTGGGACTAGGGGGGCCCTGCAGGATCGGTCCAGAACCATCCCCATAACAGGCCTCAGAGAGGCCCTAGTCCCGGGCCTGAGGAGGAATCTGGTTCCAGGTTTTCTCGCCGCTGCTCTCTGGCTACCTGGCAGCCTGGAGCTGCCCCTGATCCCTGCTCTCCCCCCCACCCCCCCCTCCCCGGGGAAGGCTCCGGAGCATCTGACTGGGGTGGGGGGGAGGGGAGCAGCCTGCACCTGGCCCCCTCTCTTTGCTGCTCAGCCCAAGGCTGGGGGGGGGGGCAGCATGGAGGAGGAGGGCTGGACACCTGCCAAACCCGAAAAAACCCGCGGCGGGAGGGGCGAGACGTGGGCTGGGGCCGGCTCAGTCCTTGGGAACCGCCCCGTCCCCCCAGAACCTCACCCCCCGCCACCCCACACCCGTCTCCAGGGGAACGCCTCCTCTGGGCTGGGCGGCGAGGCCGCGCCTGGGGAGGGGCTGTGGAGGAGAAGGCTCCGGTGACCCGGAGGGCAGGGATCCGCCCCCTCCCAAACCTTCTCCGGACTTCTGGGGGAAGGCGGAAAGTAAATTGGATCCTGAGACCGGCCCCGCCCGAACAGAGCCGCGGTGGCGCCCGGAGCCCAGGCCCGGGCCGCTCCCCCCACCCCGCCCTCAGCCCATCCCAGCAGCTTCCCCCCGCCCCGGTGCCCCTCATCCTGTCTGCCTAGTTCTGGCCTTGGTCCCCTTACTCATGCCATCTTCTGCCCTCTCCTGTCCCCCCTGCCTTTGCCCCCCCACTCTTTTCTCCTCCCTCTTGTTGCTGCCCCTTTCCTCTGGCCTCCGTGCCCTCCCTCCCGCCACTCTTCTGCCCCCTTTGGTCCTCCCTCTTTTTCTCTGCCCCCTCACCCCCTCTGTCCCTCTCCTGCCCCATACCCCTCCCCTCCGGTCGCCCCCTCTCTCCTGCAGTACTCTCCCCCCCTCCGCCCCGGCCGCCTGCTCCCCGGGCCGCTCGCTCCAGCTGCAGGAAATTCCTAATGTTCTCCATCATCCAGGCTGCTCCCAGCGCCGGCCCCTGCCAAGTCTCCCCTAAAGGAGAGCCACATGCCGGGCGCTATGGGCCCGCCCCGCCCCCTCCCCTGGACGCGCAGCCCTGCCTTGGGCGGGGGGCGGGGGGAGACGGGTTGTTGAGGGGCTGGCTGCCAGGGGAGGGGGCTTGGATCCCAGTTTCCGGACCCCTGGCCCTCTCCTCACCTCCACCTTCTCCCTCCCAACCTGAGATCGCCCCCCAATTTTTATCTTAATTTGCTTCTGCCGGGGGCCCAACGCGTTATTTTGGGAGGCCGAGGATCCAAGCAGACTTGGGGTTTTCGGCTTTTTCCTGGCTGGGACTCAGCATCCCCAGACTCGGGACTGCCCGCTGTGTTGTGGTCACGTGGGGCTTCGGGGGTGGGGCCCGCCTGGCTCCTGCTCTGCTCTGCTCTGGGTCCAGCCCCTCCGGGACTGGTAGAAGGGAGGGCTGGTAAGGGGGAAAAGCTTCGCAATGGGAGGCCGGGGACCAGAGTTCCAGTTCTGATTCTGCCCCTTCACTGTGTGGTTTGGCTTATCCTGTCTGGGCCTCAGTTTCCTCCTCTGTCAAACAGGGGGCTGGGAGGGAGTGGAGACTTACAACCCTATAGGGCCACAAGGCAAAATACTTCAAAATATATGGAGCTCTAGGCTTAAACGTTTAAGAATAAATAGTAGTGCTAGGCTTCCCCCTCCCCTTCCACTAAGGACAACTTTAGGATGCAATCTTTTTGTGGGGAACAGGGGAAAACATTAAACTTTCCCTCCACCCAAGCTGCTGACCCCCTCTTTTGGGAAGCTCTCAAGATCTTAATCCACTCACATAATAGGTCTCTCCCTCGTCCAATTTTTACTTCCAAAGAACTTTGTGCCCCATCCCAGAAAGAGGGGGAGAAAGGAAGCAATGACCCCACTGAAGTCAGAGGAGGGGGCCAGACTTGGGAGCCAAGGTTGAAGGCTGGGAACAGGCCCAGCTCTGCCCATGGCCTTGGGAGAAGGGGGAGAACTAACCCCAGCTTGGCCACCGCACCCCTACCCAAGCATAGTGTTTTATTTCTGTCTCCCCTACCCCCTATTTCCACAGAAACCAGGCCAGGAAGGCTGGCAGCAGCTGGGGGGGGGGTGGTGGTTGAAACTCTCCCCTTTGTAGGGTCCAGCTGCTGCTTGCCGGTAATGGCTAAGCCAGAAGTTGTCAGGAAGCAATTGGATGGGATGGGAGGGGGAGGGCGGAAGTACAGCCTGGGGTGTCTGAGGAGAGGGTTAAGGGAGCCTGAATGATGGCCCCTGCCTCTGGTTGTACGAGACTTACAAAGGGGAACCCCAAATTCACCTTATCTACTCCAGGCGACCCCTCCCTAAGATACACCAAAAAGAGCTTTGTGTGCCCCCATCTCTTCCTGACTTAAGTACCTACCATGCACCTTGGGCAAGTGAGCAGCTATTCATAGGCAAAATCCAGAGTACATACTCTAAAACCTCCAAAATCCTCTTCCCGCCTGATTCTATGCCAAAGGGCCTGACCAGGTCCAGACCACTGTCTATCATTGCTCAGGTGCCCCCAGCACACTATGGCCTAGTCTGGTTGAGATCACATGACCTCCTGTTCTGGTTTCAGACCACACTTTAGGGGAGAGAAGTTCTAACAAAATCCCACCACCCCACAACCACTCCTACCTAGGTTTCCAGGGCCTCCTGAGGAACCTCATTCCATGCCCTTTTCCCCATCCCCCACAGGAATGAAAGGGACAAGCCAGGGTGGGAGTTTCCTGTCAGCTCCTGTCCCAGAACAGAAGCCTGAGCCAGAAGCCTTGAGGCCCAGTTCAGTCTCCTAGGAAGAGCAAGTCGTTCCCCACCCCCCTTTCCCTACCCCCACCCAAGAGCCCAAGGGAAGGTGAGCAGATACCAGAGACAGGGACTCACTAGCTGAGTCACTGGAGACAGACAAGGGGTCAGGGTAAACTCAGTTCCCGCCTGCCTCCCCCCACCCTCAACATAACTCAGGCCAAGATTAAGGGTAGAAGGGTGTCTCTCCCTTCCCCTACCAACCTCCCACCATTACTGACCTCCAGGAACAAGGACAGTGGAAAGGAAGGGGAGCCAGAGAGATCACATGGAACAGTGAGGCCTTTGGGGGGCCAAGGCCCCCAAGGCAGGAAGTGCTGAGTGAGATATTTCCCTGACAACAGCACTGACCTCTCTCCCAAACTCTCATCCCAAATTTCTAACCACTCCCTCCCTCCCTGAATAATGCACTGGGATTATTCAGCATCATCTCCAAAATGCCCCCAAAGAGAAAGATCATTTTCTGATAATTTAGCTCAGCTCACCTTCTCAGTCTGTCCTAAACACCCAGTCACCTAGGCTCCCACCTTCAATCATCACTGACTGTTCATCTCTTACTCAGGGGCTCCATCCATTCAATTTCTAGGGCCCATCTCTTCTACCTTCCTATTTTCTTTGACCTCTGTTCCCTTCTCTCAATTGCCATGGCTCCTGTCCTAATCCAGACTTTTTACCTAGACTGTTCTAACAGTTTTGCCCTGCTTTGAACCATCCTGACCCTATGGAGAGTCATTTCTCCAGCTTCTAGGACATCACACTTTCAGTGGCTCCCTACTGCCTAGTGAAACAAGTTTAAGCTTCTAAGGCTGGTCCTACCCTACCTGTCTAACCTTCTCATACCAAGTACTAATGGCTAGTCTCCTGGCATCCCAGTAGATGCCATTATTAGGAAATGTACTTCTCTCCTTAGAGCCTACCTTCCACTACCTTCCATCTCTGTTTGGATTAACTGGTGGCCCCATTATTGTGCCTAAATGGAGTCTCTCTCTGCCTCTAATAGTGCCCTGTGGAAGACAGAGCCCTGGATGGAATCCAAAGAATGTAACTGGGGTCCTAAATCTGCCACTTACTAGCTCTATGCTGGTCAGTCACCTTTTCTGGGCCTCAGTTTCTTCATCTGTATAATAGTGGAAGGAAATAAGCACTTCTTAAACACTTATCATGTGCCAAATTATATCTCATTCCAATTTGACCTAATTCATCTCATTAAATGATCCCTTTCACAAACCACCTTATGGGGTTGTTGTGAGTAGAGCCTTTCAAAAACTTTGAAGCCATAGAGAGAAAAGATAAAATATTATCAAGGTTGGCCCCTCTTGTGACCTAGTCTCACAAAGCTGAGGGTCTCACCATGATTTGTGCTCTCTCTCTAGCCACAGGCTCTTTGCTGGAGTTTATGGTCAATCAACCAGTCCAGTAACAGCCATTTATTAAATACCTATGAACCCAGGACCACTGATACAAATACATAATTAATCCAGTTTCTGTCCTCAAGAGGTTTTTATTCTCCTGATTCCTACCACATCATCTCTCAGTGGGCTTCTGCTGCCCACTTCTACAATGCCTCCTGTTTAGGCGGCCAGCCTGCCTCAACTAATCTGTACTCGGATCACGGTTTTGTCTGGGCTCTCTGAGAATCAAAAAATTTAGAGCCAGAAGGGATCTTGGAGATTATCTAGCCTAACCCTTTCATTTTACACATCAAGGAAGGAGACAGCTGCTGGAATCTGGGAAGCAGCATGGTACAATGGGGAGAGTCTTGGACTTGGAGGCAAGAGATGTGGGTTCGAATCCCAGGTCTGCTACTTACTACTGACTTTGGTCAGGTGCTTTAACCTTTCTGGGCCTCACTTTCCTCATCTGTAAAAGAAGGGAGTTGGATCACATGATCTCAAAGAGCCTTTCCTGCTCTAAATCTCTGCTATGACTTAATATCTTAATAATGTTATGACTTCATATCTAGGGCTCTTGCAATTAGACCATGCTGCTTCAGGGCCTCTGGACACTGCCACACTGCCTCAAGCGGGGCAGATTTTGAGGCTGCCAGAATGAACGCCGAAGCTTCCTACAATGGGGCCTCTACCTTTCCCTGATGTTTAGAGACACTGACCTCCTCCTTAACGTCTCCATATCTGCTAAACTGCAGTGGGCCGTAGTGGCTGGGGCCTGATGTAGCCTGGCCTGGCCCATCATCCTCCTCTAGCTAGCCAAGACCCCAACAGTCATTCTGCTAGTATCCACAGCTCACACTGGCCTCCTCCCTGCCCTCTTCATCTGTCTCACTTCTGTTCTCTGTCTCTTTATTAAACACCAAATATGAACAAGGCACTGAGCATACCAAGTCCAAAACCAATTTCTGCCCTCAAGGAGCTTAACATCTACTGGGGAAGTGACAATGTTTATAGAGATAAATGTGGAGTACACACACAATGTGGTTAAATGGACAGGGGGCTAGTGCTGAAGTTAGGGGAGACCTGGGTTCCAATCCTGCCTCTGAGAGTGGCTAGAGTTACAGAACCTAGCCAAGTCCAAATTCCACTTCTGATGGGATCTCTTTGGGCAAGCCAGTTAATGTATCATTGCCCCAGATAATCAACACTATTATATAGGTTTCATTTTTGACTTTGTACTGCCAGCAACAGTCATAGTGCCTGGAACTCAGCAGGTGCCTAATAAATGCTTGTTGGCTGACTGAGCTATCAACATGCATTGAGTTTCCCTGATGAAATCAAACAATAATAACCAAGTAATAAAAAAGCATTGAGAGAGAAACAGCACTGCATCCAGACCTCATCTCTGATCGTTCCACCCTTTAATGCTATCTGGTCTTTTCTGAACTCCTCCATAATGTAGGAGTTGCTCCTATGGGGCTCTAAATGTTCATATGGATGTCCAGTCTTATTCCCCATCTCACATCTGTCGCTTCCTCTCCACAAGCATGGCTCACTCTCACACATCTCATTTGAGGAGAAGCCTGCTGTCTGGTCTTCCTGCTTTCTGTCTCTCCTCATCCTCTCATTTGACCTACACAGATTGTCCATAGACTTTCCCTAAATCCCAGGTCTGGTCACATTGATCCTGCGGATGCCCAACATTGACAAGTTAAGTCCAAACTATGGATAAAATGAGCTATTATTTGTTAAAAAAAAAAAAAAAAGTGCTTAGCACAATGTCTGGCACCCACTGGGTGCTCCATAAATGCTTATTTCTATCTTTTCCCTGCCTTTCAAGACTCTCTCTACAACCTGGAACCAATTTACTTTTTCCAGACATTTCACACTGCAACAATTCACATTTTCCTAGCACTTGAAGGTTTACAAAATTATAAATTGTTCGATTCCCATTTTACAGGTGAGGAAACTGAGGCTTAGACAAGTTAAGTGACTTGTCTTTGGTTGCTCAGCTAGTCAATGTTGGAGCGAGGCTATGAACCAGATCTGCTATACTCTTTTCACTAAATTTACTGCCTTTCTAATCATCATTCATTCCCTCAACCAGATCTTCTTAACCTCTTCTGTGTCAGTGTGAGGAAACCTATGGGCACCTCAGAATGAAGTTTTTAAATAACTGAAGGAAATGCTCAATTTCAGAAGGTAGTGAAAATTAAGTTGTAATTTTCCCCCCATCTAAGAAATCTCTCAATGGATCCCAGGTTAAGAAGTCCTGCCCTAAATTTTCCCGGCTCAATTATGCCTCTCTGCCTTTGGTCAGTAACCCTCTCTAGAATGCCATCCCAAAGAACCAAGTCAATTCTACCCATCCTTCAAGGCTTCGTTCAAGTACCATCTTCTCCAGGAAGCCTTCCCTGATGGAAATCCTCAGAAATGTTGGGGCTTTTCCCCATCCTCTTGCTAGAGGGAAGAGAGCACTTTAGGGTTTACAAAGCAATTTTGGAGAATTGGCTCCATAAATAAAGAGGTCTTGTAGCATACGGTCTCAGTCAATTATTTGGTCCTGACTATATTGAGCAGTAGGCCCAGGACACTAAAATAATAACCTTTCCAAATGGTTAATTAATTGGTAGGGGAAAAAAATCTATAGATATTCACTAAAAAGGGCCAAGTAGGGTATTTTATACAAGTCAGATTTGAGGAAGAGTTACTTTCTAAATATTTTACATTTGCTTTTAAGTATGCATGTTTCCCCTCTGGGAGAATGTAGTAAGCTTCTGGAGGGCAAGTACTATGTGCTTTGTTTTTCTATCTCCAGCATCTCAATGCACGAGAATTTATTCATGTCTAATACACCCTAGGCCTGGCGCTCAGCTCTCAGAATACTGAGTCAGGAAAGAGTGCTCCTGTGTTTGAGGCATTTACAATGTAGCCAGGGGAGATACCATGAACATCCAGATACAAAATAGCTAAGAGGGAAGGAAGGCCAGAGATTTCCAGAGGTGGAGGTGAAGAGAGAGTGCATTCCAGGCATGGGGCAGCGAGTGCAAAGTCTTTGAGGTGGGGGATGGAGACCTGTGTATGAGGAATGAGGACAGTTGGATCAAACTACCATTGGTGTGATGGGTGGTAAATGGCAATTGGGTTGGAAAAGTAGGTTGGGGCCAGGTGGTGAAGGGCTTTAAATGCAAAACAGAGAACTTTTGTGTGTGATCCTTGAAGGAACAGGGAGCCAATGGAAATTATAAGGAGAGTGTCGTGGTCAGATCTGCCCTTTTGGGAAATCACTTTAGCAAGAGAGTGGAGGAGGGATGGAACTAGGGAGAGACTTGAAGCAAAAACCAATTAGGGGCCTATTTGCAATAACCCAGGTGGGAGGTGAGGGGGGCAGTAAATGCTGCCTTTTGAATGAATGAATGAATGGTGAGCCTTTATTTGGACAAATACAGCAAGCCTTATAGGCTTACTGAGGCACCTGTTTTTGTCTGATATCCCCACCTGGACTGTGGGAGCTGGATCAAGAGAGGCATGGGGCTGCTGTCTCACATTTCCTCTGCATCCCCTCCATCCTCCTTCTCCCTACCTCAGTCCCAGCATGGGGCCTGCCCACGGAACAGGCTCTCAAAAGACTTGCTTGTTAACCAACTGATTCTCTCCCTCCCTCCCAAAACCCCAGGACCAGTCCAGCACCCCAAGCCCAGTCATTGGTCTGTTTCCCTTCTCAGACCAGAGATTCTCTGAGGACAAGGATTGTCTCTCTCCTACCTGGCAGATCTCCAAGGGCAGGGGCCATGCCTCCTGCTCCAGACCAGGGTTCCCTGATGGTGGGAGCTCCGTCTCCTCCTGCTTATGATTCCTGCCTAACGAGGCTTTGCCTGATTCTTACCCACAAACCTTGAGTCAGGCCTCCTCTGGACCCCATTACAGGCCTCAGTCTGGTTCTCAGTGTGCTCCCAGGCCCAGACAGACACACTGACAGAGACAAAGGATGCCCAGATGGCCAAATATAGGCGGTGGCCTGGGCAAATGCAGGCATGAGCAGCAGGCAGGGAAGAGGCTTTAACACATGGGAGGGGGAGGGCAGTGTGTTGGTCATCATGAGTCCTGCCTTCTCCCAGTCCTTTCTCTCCCCTCATTCCTCCTTCTCTCCAACCCACATCCTCCTCCCCCCTCCCCACAGAAACAGAGGCCCCCACTTCCTGGCCCCCACTGTCCTCTGACCTATTCCTCTCCTCCTCCCATCTCTAAGCCACTTCCCCTCTGCTCCTTCCAGACTGTTAACCCTTACTGGATCATTTTCATCTGATTGAAAGCTAGAAGAGATCTGAAATCACATCTAGGGGACTGAATTATGTGGGGAGATTAAAATTTGAACTGTTTCCCCTTTATTTCCTGTCCTACCCCCAATTCACAAGCTTCCACTTCTACCCTTAAGCCCTACCCAAGCCAAGTCCCTCCAGTGGTCAAAATATGTGCTGGGTATGATCATAACAATACTAAGAGCTTCCACTTATAGAGAAGTTGATAATTGTTTACATCCAGCATTTTACTTGATCCTTACAAGCATTGTGAGGATTCTTTCCCATTTTACAGATGTGAGAACTGAGGCTGAGGTCACACAGCCAGTGAGTGCCACTGCTAAAAATGGAACCCAGGTGCTCTGATTTCCAGTTCAGTATTCTTGACACACTGCCTCATACAGAAGGATCTGGGTACTCTCTTCCCCATTGCCATGGTAACTGGCACTCTTCAGGATGGTGCTAGGGCTTGAGGCAGATTAAGGTGATGGGATGGAAACCCAAATTCTGGGGAAATAAGGGAGTGAGGCACAAGACAAAAGCCATTTAGAATCTGGTTCTAATCTATCCTTCCAGGCTGATTACACATTACTACTCCTTACCACGCTATGGTCTAGTCAGATTGATCTGTTTGTTCTCCAGCATACATATAACATTCCATCTCCTGTCTCCACACTTTTGCATAGGCAGAGTCCCCTACCTGGAATACCCTTTGTCCTTACCATGTCTTGGAACACCCAGTTTCCATCAAGGCTTATCACACAGAAAAAAGCCTCTGTACCAATTTTATATTTACTTGTCTGTTTACTTGTTGTTCATCCCCAAGAAAAATGTAAACTCCTTGAGATCCCTATGCCTAACACATTACCTGGTGCTAAATACATGCTTGAAAAATTGAACCAAATTCTGAGGATGAGGAACCTAGGGGATGCCATCGAGGATGGTACAGAAGATCTGACTACCTAACTATGGGAAACGGCAGAGTGTGGGAGTCGGAAGGGTGGCCAAGGCCATCTCCCCCAGCCTAGCAATCGGCACCCCCAAGTCTTCCACTCCCCCAAAAAGAAAGACAAAAGACAAATAGCAAGATGCACAGAAGGCGATTACCCACCGTTAATTAATTAAAATAAACAGCAAATTAAATACAGCAAAATTAAAATAGCACAGGAAATTAATTCCCAACCAGCCCCACCTCACAGGTGAGCTATTTCAAGGACTAATTGAAAACTACAGGACCCAGAGGCAGCCCCCAGAAATGCCCCACCTTCCACTCCCTCCCCCTTCAGTTTGTGACTCAATAGTATTTTGGGGAAGAATGGCCCTCACCTCAAATCCCTCACGAGGCCCCCACAGGTCACCCATGCTCTACTGGTCTCCTAGGCCCATTCCCCACCCCACCCCCCTGCAGCCCCTACAGCAGACACTTGGCTCTTCTCCTCCAGGAACATCTGAACAATTTCAGGGAAATCCTTAGGGAATGGGCCAGGAGTGAATGTATATACCACAGATGGGCCTCCAGGAAACTCTGGGTTCCCCACCCCCAACAAGCTGTCGTTAACCAACCAATCCTTTCCCCCAACTGGGGAGGGGTGGGGCAGGGGTAGGACCTTGGAGTCCAAGGCAGCTCCAAAGGTGGGGCTTGTTTCTGTCTCCATACACCCCCCTACCCGCAAACACACACAAATGTCACAGAATGTCAGAACTGGGAGGAACCTCAGAATGCTAAAAGCTAGAAAATTAGGGGGGATTTGTGGTCATGATGACTTTTGAAGTCACTTTTATCGTTCTCCTGAGAGTCTGTGAACATAGAGTGCCAAGCCTGGAGACTTCGGAGACCCATGCAGTAAGCTCCCTCATTTTCCAGAAGAGGAAATGAAGAGGTTCAGTGACTTTTCTAAGATCACTCAGTTAGTTAGATGATAAAGCCTAGAACACACAGGGAAGTGAGTGAATATTTACCACGGGAAGAACAGCTTGACACAAATCCATGCTCTGAGGAGGGGAGGTAGGGGAGAGAATAGAGAGAATATAGGCATTTGTGAAGTCATAAGGGCTCCAATAAGCACCCTTCCTCACCATCTCCCCTCCCAGGCCACTTTCTTAGACTAACCAGTGGCCCAAGCCTACCCACCATCTGTTGAACTTGGGTCCAGCACCTGGGACAAAGACCAAAACCTTCCTTACTGCTCCCTGCTCCCTTCAGCCAGCATAGCAGGGACAAAAGGGAAGGTGAGGAATGAGGGTATGGATGGCTACTTCCCCTATCCCTACCTTTTGCAGGAAGGGCTCATAGAACCTCCTTTCTTTGCATGTTAGGGAAATAGATTTATCAGCCTAACCATCTATCACTCCACCTCTATCTACCCATCCCTTCAAGGAATACAGAACTATCAAGTAACAGCTTTAAGGGAAGAGCCTCAAGGAGATCTAAGATAGCTCAGGGTAGTTATGAAGAAAGCGTTTTACAAGCCATCAAAAACTACACAAGTGTGAATTATTGTCATGGGAGGCTAAAGCTGCAAGGGACTTTAGAGTAGTTAGATTTACCAAGTATTTATTAAGCACCTACTAAGCGCAAGGCACTATGCTTGGACTATAAAGGCAAAACATGAAACAGTCTCTACCTTCAAAGAGCTTATATTCTTCTAGGATATAATCTAACAAGAATGGAAGAGATATCAGCGACCAGTTAGCTCAATGACATCATTTTAAAGATGAGGAGAACAAAGCCCAGAAACATTAGCTAATAACTAGAATTCATATAGGTCTTTTAAGATTTGCAAAGAGCTTCACAAACAGTATATCATTTGACCCTCACCACAACCCTGGGAGGTAGGTGCTGTTATCGTTCCCATTTTACAGATGAGGAAACTGAGGCAGACAAAAGTTAAATGAATATACAGTCTGAGGCTGGATCTGAATTCAGGCCTTTTTGATTCCAGCTACTGCTCTCAGGATTGGGTCTGGAACTCATGCTTCCTGACTCCCCCATTCGAAAGCACTTTCCAGTACATCATACCAAGATCTGGTTTGTACCCCACCCTGTGTTAGACCCTGTGGGGAAAAAGTAAGGCCAGGTTAGTCCCTATCATGGAGGAATTCACAGTCTGATTTGGAACACAGGGTATTAAAAGCATCAGACTCAGTGGGTGGCTGGCCAAAGGTTTACCATAGGTCAACACTTAAGGCTATATATATATACATGGGCCCACTGGGGAGTACAGAGCACAGGTGGGAAGATCAGGGGAAGGAAAAAAGTTGCAGAGAGAATTTGATAAGGGAGGAAAAAACTTCCTAATGGGTGGAGTTATCCTAAAGTGGAATGAACTGCCACTGAGGGACCAGAGTTCTCCACTGCTGGAGGTCCTCAAACAGAGGCTGGCAGACCTCTGGAGAGGCAGATGGAAAGAGAACTGAAAGTCAGGAGAGATATGAGTTCAAATCCTGCCTTTGTCACATTTTACCTCCCTGTGACTGTTTCTCTGTCTGTCAAATGGGGACAGCAATTCCTGTAATACCTATTTCACAGAATTATTGTAAGGATTGAGTGAAATAGTGAATAGGAAGCATTTCTGAAACTTCGACATCTCAAGTAAAGATCCCCTCTTGTTTCTGTCAGGGATATCATGAAGGAGATTCCTGCTCAGCTTGGGGTTAGGTCCATTTCTTCCAGGTTTGAGAGGGTGGGAGAGGTCAAGGAAGAATGATTTAAAAAAAAAGGACCTGACATGGGTTTTGAAGGATAGACAGGATTTGGAGGGGAAGGAAGAAAGGAGAAAGGAATGTTCAAGCGAAAGTCAGAAACTGAGGCATGTAATTAGGAGACTGGGGACTGGGGGAGGAGATTTGCTGGAAAGGTTAACTGGAATCAGACTATGGGCATCCATAGTGTGAGTAGGAGACTGGACTCCAGCATGGCACACAGTAGGAGCTTAATAAATTATCTGCTGAATTTCTCCTGTAGGCAATGGAAAATTTGAGAAAGGGATTGGTCAGAACTGTGCTTTGGGAAGAATGATTTGGCAGCCTTTGGAGGATGGACTGGGGCAGGAGTGGAGGCAGGGAGACTGATCAGGAGGCTATCCTGGTGTCCCGGTCTGTGGTGACATGGTATTAGACGTTCCCCTGATTCTCTCTGCTTTTCTTGCTCTCCTCCCCTCTACAATCCCTTCTATTGGAACATGAGGCACCTAAAGCCCTGTCCTCTACTTTGGCCAGACACTGCTGGAGTTCTGATGGGAATGCATCTCTCTGGCCACTTCCCCAGGGATGGGCTAACAGGGAGTGACTAAGAGTCCAGACTGGGGGAGGTACAGAGTTTGGGGGTGGAAGGTGATTCAGAAGCAGGTAACTGGATCAGCTTGGATTTGAGTTATAAGTGTGTCCTTCCTCAGACAATTAGGAAGTTCCTTCCCCTCCATTGTAGGAGGATGGAAGGGAGGAGCCTGAAAGGGGTAGCTGGGTGAAGGGTGTCCCAGTGGGGAATACTCAGCAGGAAAGGGCCAAGGGAAATGTGGGGAGATATTGCAGACTCCTCCTACATGCCAGAGTGTGTGCCCAACCATGGAGGTATATACAAGCAAGTGGGAGTGTGTACGACAGAGAGGATGTGTTTAAAAAAGGGTGTGGGTTATGAGAGAGAGAGAGAGAGAGAGAGGAAGAGAGAGAAGGAAATGGGGGAGAGAAGGCAATAAGGGAGAGGAAAAGGCAGGGAGGAAGAGAGGGAGGGAAGACAGAGGGAGAGAAAAAGAGAAAGAGGGAGAGAGAGAAAGAGAGAAAGAGAAGAGAAGGGGGAGAGGAAAGGGCAAGGAGGAAGAGAGGGAAGGAGAAAGGGAGAAAAAAAGAAAGAGAGGAAAGGAAAGAGGGAGAGAGAGAGAAAAGGAGAGAGAATCACAGAGGGAGGAAGAGGGAGGAAGGGAGAGAGAGAAAGAGAAGAGACAGAGAGAATATATGAGAAGAGGGCCTTGGTATCTAGGTGTCTGTATGTATGTTGATAGAGAAAGGGAGGAGAAAAGGGGCAGGGCTAAGCTGAAAGTATGGTTAAAAGGCTTCAGTAAGGGGCTGACTGCCAGGTGTGGCTTGCCCTGAACTAGGGTTTTGAGGACATGGGTAAAATTCTTCCTCCTGGGCTCTGCCTGGCACCAGATCCCAGGTTAGAGGTTGGGAGAAGGAAGCCTCACACTAGGATCTGGGATAATCTGCCCCAGTTCTGGACTGGAGGGACTCTTGTCTCTGCATCTCTGTGGGTATGTGCTTGAGTGTCTTTGTCTAAGTGTGTGTGCATGTGTGCGTGTGTGTGCGTGTGTGTGTGTGTGTGTGCGTGTGTGCATGCGAGGTTTTGTCACAGACTGGTGAGCAAGTTAATCTCAGACTCCCTGACACGTGGAATAAAATCACGCTCCCGTAATGGAATCATTCGTCTTCCTGTCCAAGGAGAGAGAATACACTCCTAGCCAGGAGCCAGGGCCACCAAGAGGAGGTCCTCTAGTCAGGAACAAGGCCCAGGAAGAGTTGGCTAAGGCTCCACCCTTTCTGGCCACCAGCCTCTTACATGTAGTCATGCACCCCTTACTCCTTTGGGTGCAGTGGCAGTCTACTTATACCAATCCCTAAGTGTCTATCCCCACTGCTACCCAAGCCCTGGCCCCATTCCAGCCCTGGGGCATGTGAAAACAGGCCTCCAGGAGCACTGAGACCTTGAGAGTCCAGTGTCCTTCCCTAGCTAGCTTCCCTTCCCCTACTTAAGCCCGTGTTTCCCCATTCTGTGGCCCCTCAGCCTGGGTCCTCTCACTCTGGGCCCCCACTCTCATCAGTGGTGAGCATATATATCCCTGGGCAAAATACTCACTCCCAGCTACCTCAGAGCAGTTCCACCTAGCCAAGAATCACCCTTGGGGCAAGCACTGCCCAGTGACTGGGAGAAGGGGGGAAGGGCAGCTGAGTAGGGGGATAGAAGGGTAGGGAGAAAAGGGGGGGGCAGGAAGGAATCTCTCTCCCAGGTTCCCTCCCCTCTGCCAGAGGGAAGGGATAAATTCCAAGCCAACGGGATTTTCCATCTCTCAGCAACAAGAATTCCTAGTGATCAGTCTGCGGGCTTTGGCAGGATGCCCACTGGGGACCCACCCCCTGCCCATTGGGGACCCGCCCCCTGTCCTGGGCTCTTAGGTCCCTTGGGTTGGGCAGGTCTGCATTGTCTATTAGAAGGGGGAACACTCTAGGCAGATATCAAAAGAGAAAGATGGGAGCCCTATCTTAGTGGGGGCTTTACTAGAATGGATCCTGGAACACTCTAGTATCTGTTCTTGTGGGAAATCACAACATTGAAGGCTTCAGGACCACCCACTGCAATCTTCCAAAGCCTCTCTCCCCCCTCACTCTCATCACCCCCTTCTTAACTGAAGGATTTTGGCAACACTGATCCATCCCGACTCCCCCCCCCACCCTCCCAGTCCTTGTCCGCTTTTCACCAAAAAGTCCATTCAGCCCCTCTGCTAGTGAGCTGTCCCTGACTGACTCCGGGGTGGCATTGAAAACTGCCTAACTCTGCCACCTCAGCAATGAAAGTATATACTGGATTACTGAGGTCCTGGGTCCTACTTAGGCTCTTTTCAACCAGTGCTCCCTGAGGGCAGGCAGGGTATTTCCCCCTAAGCCTCAGTGCCCCACCCAGGGTTTTCAGTATCCACCCTGGTCACAGAATGGGCTGGGGGTGGGAATAAAGGGTTGTTTCAGCCACAGGTCAAAGCTGGGGAAACTGAGGCAGCTGCATTTCCTCCTCCCCCCACTAACGTGGCAGAGACAGACTTTAGAAATCTGGGCTAACAGTCCCAATCCTGAACTCCAGGGACTGGGTCCCCCTGCCCCTTTACACACAGACAACCTGTGCGGGAGGCAGAAAAGGAAGGGCAATATTTTCATTGGTTGGGGGTTACCAGACTATCCACAGAAGATGGGGCTTAGGTGGGACAAGGAGGGAAGGTACCAGGTGGAGGAGAGGAAGGGAACAAACGTGAATGAGATCCTGACAGCAGCTCTAATCCAACAGTGAAGGCCCAAGCCCCATGTCACCACCTCCTCCAATACCACCACCCCCTTAGTACCACCCCAACACAGCAGCCTAGGGGCATTGTGGGATCAGGTTTGGTAAGAGATTAGAATGTGGGGGAAGGGAAGCTGAGGCACTCTAAGATTTATGAGTCTAATTCTTTTCCCTTAAATTTCCCCTCTGAGCTTCCCCCCACCCCACCCAACTACACCCCAGCCTTGGCTGTTCTTAACTCTGCCAGGGCCCTTCTGAGTGTCTATGGCTCTGAGCCAGTGAGGAGGGTCCCCTCCCATCCATCAGCTGTTGCTGGGGCAATTTCCACCCCATCAGGTTACATTGGTGGGAGTGACCACCCTGATGGTACTGTGTCTCTCCTCCCCATAGCCACTACTGTGGAGCCAAAGGGGCTGGGCCCTGAGCCATCATTGTGGGAACTGTGGAGGAAGGCTGAGATGCACAGCTAAGTGCAATGACCTTCTCCATCCCCCAGGTAGGAACCAAGGCAGAAACTATACCCACTTATAAACACTGCCCATTCTCTTCCTCCCCAAGGACGTCTGGATGAAAAAGCTAGGAGTTGAACAAGACAGAAGATGCTATACCCTTCTCCTTCAAACCCTTGTATTTTAACCATCTCCCCTACTCCAATTCTGTCGATAACTCCCTGTGTGACCTTGGAGAAGTCCCTTTCTGAGTCTCATTTTTCTCATTTGTAAAATGAAGAGATTGGTCTGAATAATTTCTAGTTAGAAGGATCTATTCTTCTAAATTCTAAGGCCCTCCCAGCTCCGACATTCTGTGTTCTAAGCCCTCACTTCCCACCCCAGCTCTCACACTAAGATCCTATACAGCTTTACCCTTATCTAATTCTGATTCTAACTCTTCCCTGCCACAGGTCCCTCCCACCCACCAGGCATGCCCCACACGTCTCCCCCTCCCACTGTCCATCAGCGAATCAATCAACAATCACACATCTATTAATTGATCACTAAGAACTAGTCGCCTCCAGTCCTCCAGCTTGGCCCCAGGGTTAGCTCCTGGATTAGGTCAGGAGGAAGTCCATCAGCAGCCTCTGGAGCCTTATTTGTTAGTGCTCGAAGGCCAGAAGAAGGGAAGGGAATGACTTGTCCCTATTTATTCACTGGGGGGCGGGAAGAACAGAGTTTTTCTGCACCAGTGGCTTGGGATAATAGATTTCAAGCTGGAAGGGAGCTCAGAGGACATCTAGTCCAAGACTTTCATTTTACAGATAAAGAAACTGAGACCCAAAATCACGGTGGGGAGAGGGGGAGGAACTGGAGCCCTCTGCCTCAATAGCTGGTAGCATTCTTTTCCCTGGACCTCCCATCAGCACAGCGGGGCGGAGATGGCCTTGGCCCAGAGAGGCCAGAAAGGGTGTGGACATGTCATCAGCCTTGCCTGTGCTGGAGACTGTGGGACTGAGGGGCCTTGGATCCATGAGGACATGGCTGCATGAGTAGTGAGGACACCTGAATTCCACCCTTGACTCAGATAGGAATTTGCTGTATGACCTTGGCCAAGCCCTGGGAGCATTAGTCTCAGGAGGGCAGGGCTGGTATCTTAGCTAAAATAGAGATCTTCCCCAGGAGAGAGATGCAGCGAAGTGTTGTAGTGGATAAGGCACTGGGCCCGGAGTCAGGAAGATAGGTTCAAATTCGGTTTCACTTCTTAGCTATGAGACCTTGAGGAAGTCACTTAACCTCTGGTGGCCTCAGTTTTCTTAACTGTAAGATGAGGATAATAAGAACATTTGCTTGCCAGGGTTATTGTAAGACTCAAATGAGGTAATACTTGTAAAGTGCTTAGCACAGTGCCTGGCACATAGTGGGCACCATATAAGTATATATATATATTCCTTTCCCCCTTCAACAGTACAGAGTTTCTGTATACAATAAACAATTGAATAAATGTTGACTTTCTGTTTCTGTTTCCTATTTTTATAGAATGAGGGAGCTACAGACTGGACAATTTCTGAGGTCCCTTCCAGCTCTGAAATTCTATGTTCTAATATTCTAGCACCATACTGATAGTCCAAAAGGACCAGAAAGAGTTCCGAATTGGAGTAAGGAGTGGCACTAGCCAATGACTAGCGGTTTTCCCTGAAGACCCAGGCCAAGGCCTATAACAGGAGGGTGGGGAAGGGAAGGAGCATCATTCCACCCCCCAGAAGGGAAGGTTGGGCGGCACTGAGGCCTGCCCCTGTGCTATCTAATCGTAGGCCCCTTCCCAAAGGGAGCAGCTGGAGGGAGGGGGAAGTGGCAGCTCCCTTTCCCACTTCTAGGTCTCAGGCTGTTAGGCAAGTGGGCCATGAGGGCTGAGCACACACAATCCACTTTTAACCAGAGCTGTATGCAAACCCCAGGGAAGTCAGCAATCTTGGCAGCAGGAAGGAGCGGCGGACAGACAAAAAAGGGTGGGAAGTAGATAGGGCTCCAGGAAGACACAGGGCACCAAGGGGGCACCATCAGGGCAGTGGCAAGGAAGCAGGATGCTTGAGTTCTTGGCCCAGGGGCTGCCTCATCAACCTCTTCCCAAGCAAGCTGCCTCTCCTCCCTAGATGCTTTCCTGACTCATCAGCCTCTTGTTATGGGTTCCCTGGGACACCCCTGGACCCTCGACACCTTCACCTCTACTTTTAATGAGCCTCATTAGTATCTTAGCCTGGAGCTTGGAGCCCCCAGACAGCCAGGTTCAGGGAGGGGTGGGGCGTGCTGGGATAGCTTGCCAGCTGGATGGCACCATTGCTGCTTGCCATCAACACCAACACTGCCGCCCCCCACAAGCATCAAACCCTGTCACCCACCCAGTGTGTCTTTTTGCCTGTACCACCTGTCAACTGCCCAGCATGTCACCCGAACTGCCTGTCACCAGCACCATGTCAGAGACATCTGGCAAACCCCATTGGCATCGGTGAGAAATAAGAAATGGGGAAAGTTCAGAGGGAGGAAGGAGACAGTGGCCAGCGGGGAGGAGAGGACTGGGGAGCACTCAAGGGGTCTACAGTATCTCCATAGCAACCTTCATTTGCCAACTCCAGCTCCATTCAGGTTTCAGAACCAGAGGTCAGGGGTTTAGCTGGAGGGCAAACCAAGTAGGAATGAGGGCAAGAGGTAAGAAGGTGCCCTTTCTCCCCACTCTCCACCTCTTCAGCCCTGCCCCTTGGGCTGGAACAAGTCAGTGGAAATCCATTTCAATGGTGCCATGGGAGTATGGAGTTGTCTTCTCTCTCTGACCTGGAATTGGCTCAGCCAGCTGCCAATTATCTTGTTTTTACACACACACACACACACACACACACACACACTCCCTGCCTCATTTCTCCCCTCTTCTCTCTCACACACACACACTCCCTGCCTCATTTCTCCCCTCTTCTCTCCCTCCCCTCAGCCCAGAGAGGGAGTGCCACTAGCCCAAGGTCACACAGAAGGAGAGAAAAGGTAGGTTGGGGAAACAGGGACAAGGAGTTCCTTATGGACTCAACATCAATGGCTCTGGGTTGAGTCAGTGGCGCCCATAACAAGCTACCTCAAGGTGACTGGGCCTGGGCTGCCTACCCCCTCCCCAGCCTTCCTGAGGCTCCTGTGAGCAGATCCCCAGGGTCTGCATCTTCATGTTGCATTATTTATAAAACAGAATGAGCAACAGCTGCCATGTTCCTGCCCTGGTCAGTCTTGCAGACCCAGCCCCTCCAGAGCCAAAGGGCTGGGTGGGGGCATGTGCCAGTCAAGGGCACAGGAAAGGGAGAAGAGGAAGAGAGATGGGTCAGCATTTCTTCCCTCCCTAAGGCTAGAACTCTGGCCAGTTCACTGGGACCCCCCTCCCTCTTCTACTCACACACACACATTCACACATATACAATCATATACACACATTCATGTACACACATTTGCACAATACACATATATGCACATATACACACATATACATACACTCACTCGCACATACTTATACACACACACATATACACATTCATACACACATTCATACATACAAACTTACACATACACACACTCAAACATAGCTACCCTCTCCTCTGGAAGCCCACCAGCTCCATCTGACCATCTAACTATCCATTCTAGGTCTGGAAGCCCAGGAAGCAGGTCTCTGACTCCTTCCTTATAACCAGGGGTCCAGAAGAACTGGAGCCACCCCTCTTTCCTGCGACTCTTGGAGTATCTCAGCTCACACAAGGTCAGGGTCTCCCCTTCTTGGGCCTTTCCCAAGGCTGGCTAAGGGAGGCCTCCCTGCCCCACTCCCCTCCTGTTTCTCTCCTCACCACCTCAACTGCTCTCCTCTCTTCTCCTCCAGGCAGGCAGCAAGCCACAGGATTACTTCTGCATGACTGCCCACCTCCACAGGGGGGTCGGAGACCCTCCGCCTACAGCAATCTTTAAAATTCCTCCAACCCAACCTCGCTCACTCTCCCTGCAGTGCCCATGCATCTGCTGCAGTCCGCCCGCCGAGCTGGAGCCCGACGCCCACGGGCAGATGGGCACGGCCAAGGCCGGCCTTCGGCCACAGCTCCCCCCCCAACCCTATTCCTCTCCCTCCACCTCAGGTAGGGCAGATGGATGCTGCCTCCTTCACACCTCACCCACCTAGCCCCTGGTGAACTGCCCCCCCAACTAGGAACCCCCACCCCATTCCACTCTGGTCCCAGTGGCACTGACTCACTGTTCTCCCCAGCTACCCCAAATGCCTGTGGTTGAACAGGGCATATGCATGTCTATCAGAGTGTCAGTACTCCAAGTTAAATCACCTCACAAACTAGGGCATACAGGTGAGCCTGTGGCAGAGAGGTCACTGAGAGGCCCCACTGCCAAGGCAGGGCAAAGGCTGACCAGAGTCCTTCAGTCTGTGGCCTTCTCCCCAAGCCTGTCTGCTCCCCTTTCCTCTGCTGAGGGGAGGGGGATGATGCTAGGGCCAGGCGCTGTGCCCACTGCTCCCTGGGGCCTGGAAGGCTGGCCAGAGAGATACAATCAATGTCACTAAATTTTTCAAGGCCCCTAATGGAGCCTTGCTTCCCCAGGGCTTGGGGGGTGGGGTGGGGAGAAAAGGGGGCCTTGCCAGACAGAAAAGAGCACATGTCCTTGCTTTCTACAGCACCCCCAAGCCCAGCTGGGGTCCCTGGCTGCCTGCTCCACACCCTGTCCTCCTCATTTTTATCTCATGGGGCAGCTGTGATGAAAAGGGGCTCATCCCAGGGCACCGACGATGTCAGTTTGGGCCAGGGACGTGTGGGGATGGGGGGGCCCTCGGCCATGACATAGGATATTCTGTACTCCCCCCCCACCCCAGATGCAGGAAGGAGCGGCCCCCGCCCAGGCCTTTAAATCACTCTTCTCTCCTTGCAGGGGCTGAAGCAGTTTCTGTGCATTCATAATTAGGGGGTGGAACAGATGGCGGAGATTCCGTTTAAAATAATGCATCTATTAGAGTAACCTTCGCTGTCGGGAATGCACTCCCGTTCTGGGGGGCTAAGGGGGGAGGGAAGCAGCCCTCCATGCTCAGCTCTGGAGGGGGGGGAATATGGTCCCCTTCCCCATCTCTGTGGCTCCCCAGAGGTCAGCAGACATCTGACTTCAGCCACTCTAAAGAGGGAGGAGGCCCCAGAGTGCCCAAGGTGAACACCTCAGATCAATTTCCCAGATGAGCCTCCTGGGGTTAACTTTTGGGTCTTCAGGTGACAATCCTTCTCTGCTCCCTTCCTCCTACCTCCAAGCTACTATAGTCCAAGTGCTACTGGCTGAGTAAGGTGCTTTGACATCATGCTCAGGGAAGCTACCTGGAGTAGCTCGAGTTGCCCCCTAATATCCCTCAAGAATCCTCCCTAAAAGGCAAGGTTGAGACCAATCTTTGTTCAGAGGTTGGACAGACCAGAACAGAGTTGGGATTCATTGTCCCAGAGGAGGGTTTCAGTGTCAAGGAATGCCAGTGCCTGCTTGAGAGGGGAGTGGAGGGGAAGGAGTAGATTTGGGGAAGAGAGATCTCTGGGAAGCGGGAAAGGAATGGGCAGGAGGGAGAGGGACAGAGACACACAGACAGAGACAGACAGACAGAGAGGCTGGAGCCACCTGTGCCAGTGTGGATACCATGTCCCAGAGAAAGAGGGGTGTATGGGAAAGGAGATGTGTATAAAATGAAAGAGACTATGGGTGAGGGGAAATGAGGCAGAGGGGAGGGAAGATGGGTGTTTTTGAGAAGTATACCAGGAGACTCTAGAAAATCTATACATTTTGCAGGCATTGTTGGGTAGTAGGCAATTTATGTGTAAAGAAGAGTGGGTCAGCAGGTTTTAGGGTGTTCATGAGGACTTGGGGGGCCTGGAGGGGGAAGTCATGGCTCCACCCACCATGGCAACTTTGTCACACCTGTATTGGTGTGTGTATATGTGTGTGTGTGTGTGTGTGTGTGCGCGCTGCTCCAGGGATCTGTGTGTGAAAAGTGAGGGGCTTTCTGGAGGTGCAAATATGTGCTCCTGAAGGGTCGGGAAGGAGGACTGACTATGGGAACCTTTGTGTGGGAAGGAGGTGGCTGTCAGTAGCTAAAGGTTTCTATACGGGATAAGGTTCCCTGAGTGATGGGGTATATTTTTGGGGGAACACAGAGATGCATGTTGATTTGTGTTTGAGGGGTGTGTGTGTGTGTACGTACACGGGGAGGGGATGGGCTAGGAGCAATAAACACTGAGCACAGGGGTGCCTGGGGTCTCCATGTAGTTGGAGGTAGCTGGGTAGAGGATGAGTGTTTGGAGCGTAGGGGGAGGGGCTGGAAGGTGGGTGTGTGTGTATGTGTGTGTGTGTGTGTGTGTGTGTGTGTGTGTGTGTGTGTATGTGTGTGTGTGTGTGTGTGTGTGTGTGGGCTGGAAGGTGGGTGTGTGTGTATGTGTGTGTGTGTGTGTGTGTGTGTGTGTGTGTGTGTGTGTGTGTATGTGTGTGTGTGTGTGTGTGTGTGTGTGTGTGTGTGTGTGCTTTCAGGGTTTCACAAGAATTGAGGGGGGAGGACACGTCACAGAGGCTTCACTTGCAAGGAACAGGCCTCTCCCAAGCCTGGCCCTGAGTTTGGGAGGAGGGAGAGAGAACAGGCCCCAGGTCCATCTGTCTGTGCCTGTGCCCAGGGCCTGAGCACAGCTCCCTCCCCCTCTCTTCCTTGCTGGCTCCCTGGGGGGGGGCAGGAGCAGATTCCAGCCCACCCATCTGCCTTCAGATACTTAGTGGTGGAGAGAGCAGCCTCCTTGCTGCCTTTAGGGCATGGCTATGTTTGAAGCATCACAGGCAAGGAGGGAGGTGGAGGGGGGGGGCATGAAAACAGGCCTTGTGAATTGTTCTCAGCTCTTCAGAAACCACTGACGCCAGGCAGAACAGAGGAGAGGAGTAGGGGCACACGCAGTGCAAGGATGGGGGGTGGGGGAGCCAATCAGGCATCCAGTTCCCTGGGGCTTTGGGGTCAGAGGCCTGCTGGGGAAGGGGAGGGGGTCTGTAGGTCAGCTGCAGGATTGGGGTGGGGGGTGGCAGCCAAGACAGGCAGGGACCAGCATTTTGTCTATGCTTACGTGTTTGTATGTCAGGCTTGTACCTGTGTGCACCCTGGTCCCCTCACTTATGTGCTGTGCCCCTCCCCCCAAGACCCTCCAGGGAAGAGATGAGGAGGGGGTTATAGAATATTTTTTTCTTGCTCTACCCAGCCCACCAGCCTCTTCCTATGTAGCTGGCCTAGGCTCTGTCCTTCCCCTGAGGGGGCCCCCACCTGTTGAGGGAGTCTTCCTTTACTTTGGCCACAGTTCCCCTCCCAGTTGGGTGTCCACCCAAATCCTAAGGAGTGTGTGTGTGTGTGTGTGTTCCTATGGTAAGATACTGTGTGTGAGAGATAAGATGTTATATCTATGTCTCAGGGAGTCTGTGTGAGACATAAGAATATATGCACATCCACAAGTGTGGGGGTCGATGTGTGTGTAGGTGTGAGACTATGTTTAAGTGAGAGACAAACTCTGTGGGTGTGACAAAAGTATGTGTGTATGACACAGGGGTTGTATGTACATGTGAGCACAGAGGGTCAGAGTGTTTGTGTGTGAATATGCTTTGTGTGGCTAGCCAGAAAGGGAAGAGATGTGTATCTCCCAACCAGGATGGAAAAGAGAAAGGTGTTTATAACTCTGTGTGTGTGTGTGTGTGTGTGTGTGTGTGTGTGTGTGTATTAGACAGATGGGGGGGAAGAAGAAAGACAAGGAAAGGGGGAGAGGGAGAGAGAGAGAGAGAGAGAGAGGAGAGGGGAGAGAGAGATACAGAGAGAGAAAGGAGAGGGGAGAAAAAGATACAGAGAGAGAAAGGAGAGAGAATCAGGACATTTGTATGGTTTGTAAGACAGGTGTGGATGAGTGGCTTAGTGCAGGGAGCTGGGCTGATCTCACTGTCTTTCTCTACACTTCTCTGTCCAGCCTAGTTCTGTACCATGATTTTAACACTACAACCTGACTGGGGGGGCAGCGTTGTGGGGCGCTCACAAGACTATCAAAAGAACACTGGGCTAAGGATTTAGGGCTGGAGAGGCCCTGGCTCAGATATATGAGGGCAGGAGGCAGGGAACAGGGAGGGAAGTTGAGGCAAAGGAAGGAACCTTCAATCCAAACCTCAATGATTCTAGTTCTCAGAATCTCCCTCTGCCTATGCCTATTCCTGTCTGCGTTTGTCTCTGTCTGTCTATCTGTCTGTCTCTTGGTCCATCTGCCTGTTTCTTCTGTCTGGGTATGTATCTATTGGTCAGTCTCCATTTCTGTCTGTCTCTCTCTGTCCATGTCCATCTGTCTCCATCTGTGTGTGTCTCTCTGTCCATCTGTTCATCCATCCATCTGTCCTCTCCGAGGCTCCCGTCTCTTGTCTGTCAGTCTGTGTATGCATGTCAGCGGCCACCTCCCCTGTGGTCAGTGAGTCCCCTTCCTGGCCCAGGCCCTGCTCAGGTTGGGGGGAGGGGTGCTGGAGGGAACTGGGGCCAGAATAGCAGCTTCTAGAGGTTTCAGTGGCAGCTGGGCTGGGAGGGGATGGAGGGGCCAAGCCAGCTGCAGAGCAGGCCCCTCCCACTAGGATTCCCCCCTAAGGACCCCAGAGTTGGCTGTGTGTTTGTAAGTGTGAGGGGGTGGGGGGGTAGGGGCAGATCAGCACTGGAAGCCCGAGAGATAAAGCTAAGACTAACTCGGGGTGGGGGGGTGAGAAGAGGCCTTAGCTAGAGTCCTTCTTCTCAAAGGCCCCCATGACAGAGAGGGGAGGGGTTCAGCAGGAACCAGGGAGCCCTGGGCCTGCGGCCGGAGCAGATCGAGAAGGCATTAGGACCCAGAGGCGCCTGGGAGAAGAGGGCACCGGGGGAGCCCAGGCCTCAGGGGAGGGAGGGGCTGAGACTAAGTGCTTCCTGTCAGCTGGGGACTGGGGGGCCCCCTCCCCTCCCTTCTCTGATCTCAGGGGACCCCTCTGGAGCTTGAAGGGTGGGGGGAAGGCTTGAGGTGCTCTGAGGTTTGGCCCCTGAGGCTTCAAAGGCGCCCTGCCAGTGTCCATGAGGGCACAAGTTGCAGGGCCCCCTCTCCCAGGGCCCTGGATGAACTCCCAGCCTGGCCAGAACCCATGCCTCCCCAGCTCACTCAGGAGGAGCTCCTTGCCAGGCCCCTTCGACTAGCCCCTGGGGCCCTGCTGTTAGACACAGAGTCGGATGGAGTACCTGCTTCAGCTTGGATCTGAGTTCTGCCTTGTCCAGTACTGTCCTCCAGCCCTGCCTGGGTCCACCCAGACCCCAATTGCCCCTTGGATTACATAGATGAGGTTGGTCCAGGGAGACCTCACACCTCTTCCTAAGGAGCTGACCTTTTACCTGAAAACGCAAACTCAGGAGTTCTACTTCCCAGATGCCCAATAAACCCAGATAAATTACCTAGGGCAAAATGTTTCTCCTCCCTTGGGCCTGGAAAATGAGACAATTAGAATGGTCTCTTCCCTTTCCAACATTCTGTGTTCTAAGGTCCATCTGAGCTCTAACACTCTCTGTTCTAAGACTCCTCCCAGCTCTGACATTCTGTGTTCTAAAGTCCCTTTGAGTTCTAACATTCTTCATTCTAAGGTCATTTTCATTTCTAACAGCTTTCTTAGCTCTGATAATCTGTGTTCTAAGACCCCTCCCAGCTCTGACATTCTGTGTTCTAAGGGCCTCCCAGAGCTGACATTCCATGTTCTAAAGCCCCTCCCAGCTCTGACATTCCATATTCTAAGGACCCTACTAGCTCTGACATTCTGGGTTCCCTCTTGGTTCTGGACTTCCATGTTCTAACATTCCATATTTTAAGTTCCCTTCCAAGTCTGACATTCCATAATTCCAAATACCCAAGTCTCTCACTCCCTTCCTCCCAACTCCCACCACCATTAAAGGTTACCTATATCAGGTGTCCCTTTTAGCACTGCTTCCTAGAACCCAAGGTCACCACAGTTGGTGGGCCCTGGCCTCTATACAAAGATGGGCTGCCCAGGGCAAGTCCACTTTCCCTCTAAGTCTGAAAGATATAGACAGACACCCAGGGTCCCCTTTCTTTCAGTGATTTCCACGAGATGGTTTGGGATCTAATTTGTGATCCTCACTGCCTGGGCATTCAGTGCCTGTCACTGCTATTGGGCTCTTCACTGCCCACTACTTGGTCCCACCTGTACCCCATACCTGCTGGAGAACTAGTTCCCAACCACCTGTAGGCAACCTAAAGGAAGTTCCCACCTCATACCCAGTCCACAGATGAGAAAAACTGGTTCCTTGGAACCTGGCACAGAAGGGATTGGGAAGTGGACCTCCAGGGTGGGACTGGGCCTTTCTGTCAGAGTCCAGGCTGACCTCAGGGATCCAGACTCGGACAAAGTCCACCCTACCTTCAGTTGCCTCCACTGCTAAGGATAGCCCCCGAAGCTGTCTCCTATGGTCTTGCCCAGCCTTTCTCAAGAGGCTCCTCTCTCTCCCCCACACTTAATTTTCCATTCTGCCTTCTTTGCTCATGGCCATAGAATGAGAATGCCAGCACTAACATCAGACTCCCAGGGCTGGAAGGGCCCTGAAGAACTCATCTGATCCAACCTCTTCATTTTACTGAGGAGGAAATAGAGGCCCAAAGAGGGGGGAATGTCCAAGGTCACATAACAAGGGACTGCCCCCCAGGCCAGAATTCTCAGCACTGAACCTCCTGCCTGGCTCTGCCTCTCCCTCCTCAGCTCCTGGAAGGCTGACTCACTGATTCCCCTCCCCTCTCCTGCCAGCCTGCCAGCCCGCCCACCCTGGGGGGCCCTGGCCACCTCTGCTTCCCTAGGCTTGGCCACAAGGCCACCCACTTTCCTCCCAAAAGGCCCTGCCCCACCCCCTACACTCCCTAGTAGGAAAGCCTAGCTTTCCCCCACTTCTACCCTCTCATGGATGGACCGATGGGCTGCCCACAACTGGCCAAGCTCTGCCCTCAGGGGGCTTTGACTCAACCATCACCAAAGACCCTTTCAAACTTGGCTTTTCCTTTCTCAGTCTGCATGTGGGGAGAGGCTAGGGGTTTCTCCACATTCTGGGGCCAGATCAGAAGTTAAATGTCCCCAAGAGCTGGCTTGTTCCTTCCTCCCCCTCCCTCCTCCCCACTTCAAACACCCACCCACCACTGAGAGACTCTCTTTTTGAGAGGGCCAAAGGCATCCTCCCTCCCCCCACCTTGGCCCATTCATTTAGAATGAAGGGAGCCCAGAGTATCTCAGCCTATCTTGGCTTCCTCATGGGGGAGGGGCAAGGGAGGGGGGCGGTTCTTCTCCAAGACTACACAGCTTTTTGAACCACCACCCCTTCTGGGTATGCATATCTGCCCAGGGCTGGTGACTCTCCCCTCATCTGCCTGTGGTTCCTGCTTACATCTTTGCACTTTAGCCACTGGTTATACAGCGGCTGCTTACGTCTTTCTGTCTCTGTCTCTGTCTCTCCTCTCTCTTTGTCTCACTTCTCTCCCTTCTTCCCTCAGTCTCTTCCTCTTTCTCCCTCTCCCTTCTCTCGCTGGGTCTCTTCTCTCCTCCCTCCCTCCCTCTTCTACTACCTTCCTCCACACCCCTACTTCTCCTGTTCTCTCCCTGGGGGGTGGGGGTAGGGTTGTCCATCTGCTGGCCTTAGCAACATCTCTTCCCTTGCTCCCTCCTGCCCTCCCCAACCTTGTCTCACCCTGCTGCCCAGCTCTCTCTGTACCAACCTCCAGCAGAACATAGGACCAGATCAAGTCTATCATTTAGGGGGGTCTTTTGGATCTGATGCACCCCCACTAGCCAGGTCAGGGGCAAGAAACTTCAGAGGGCAGGGGGAGCCAAGGACACAGGCTCTTCTGGGACCTGGGATCATTTGGCCTTGGGAGGCTGGGACTAGTAGATGGTATTCACCAGGGGGTACTTGACTGGGGCCCTCCTACCAAAAGTTGTCTCCAGGGCACTTGAGTTATTAAAGAGCTGTCATTGGACTAGAAAATTCCAAACTCTAAATTCTACATTCTAAGGTCCTTTCTAAGTCCTAAGACAAGGACTCTTAAATGTTTTTGTGTTATGGACCCCGCTGGCAGTCTGGGGAAGCTTTTGGATCCCCACTCAGAATAAGTTTTTTAAATGCATAAAATATAATCCATAGGATTACAAAGGACACCAATCATATGGAAATACAGTTATCAAAACATTTTGAAAACAGCCCCAAGTTCACAGATGCCAGAAGAGCCCCTGTTCTAAGGTGATTTCTAATTCTACAGTTCTCTATTCTAACGTCCTTATGTTCCATGTCGCCTTCCAGTTTTCACATTTTACATTCAGGGTTCTATGTTCTAAGGGTCTTTCCAGCTCTAGTATGCAGAGATTGTTGTCCACAGGGACAGCAACAGGTGAGGGGTAACAGAGGATAAACCCGGAGGGTGAGAGCCCCAGGCTAAGCTGGGACCAAGGCATTGATTCTAAAAAGCCCCTGTTTTCAAAGCTTGTTCCCTTTCCCTATGAGAAGTCTCCACAGGGGAACCTCCTCCTTCCCAGACCCATGCCCCCCAAACGCCCTATGCTGAGGGCTGGGCAGCTCAGCTGGGATCTGTGCCCATAGGAACAGGCACCAGGGAGAGGCCCTGTCCTTGAGTCTTCTTTACAGCTGAGTCCCCCCACCCCCACTGCACTTCAAGCCAAAATAGGAGGGGGGACAAGCATGATGACCCTGTCTCTTGGTATCTCCCTGCCCAGCAATGGGCAACTCCAAGAGGCTCTGTTCCCCCGGCAGACCCTTTGGACAAATGCCTGACAGAGGGCACAGGAATGCCACTCAGTCCCCAGCCCTTGAAGCTCCCAGCTCAAGGAGGGTGACCCCAGTCCCATCTCTCCCAGGGGGAGGCAGGCCAGCTCTGCCCCTCCGCTGCCCCAGCTCCCTAGCGAACACAGTAAATGGCAGGCTGTTTTTCTTTACGACACCGAATTACCCCAGAGCACGGCAGCTCCTTCCATCATTGCCTCCACCATAGATCACATTAAAAACTCACAGAGGGCAGCTTAAACACATTGCATTTGTTTCTCTCTATATTATTTCAAAAGTAACGGCATTAAAAATGGATTTTACTACGGAAAATAAATATCCGCACGTGGACGAGTAGGCTGGCTGGGAGGGAGGGGGCCACCAGGGGGAACCCCAGGCATGGACCAGAGAAGCAAGAGAATGATGGCAAGGAGAGGTTAGACCACACCCCAGCTCTGTCACCCCTCCCTGGCACCTGTGCCCCCATCACCTAGACTGCCCCCCTTAGTTTGATCAAAGCCTTTACCAGTCTGGACTGGTGCCCACTGGCCTTGGCCGGCTATCAAAGCTGGTCCTTCATCGTCCTCCCCTCCCAGGCATCTGAGAGGAGGAGCTTTGGGGCAAGCTGTCTGCCTGTCCCTAGGGGTCACTCAGGTTATTGACCCAAAGGAAAAATATGAATTCCAGTGACTATTGAGTTTGATTTTCCATTAGTATGAAAATAAATATGTATCTGTTCAAAGACCGGAGAGTCAATACACACCAGCTCCTGGGGTGGGGTGAGGTGGGCCTTAGGAGAGCCTAGACAGAGTTCTCACCTCTGTCCCTCCATGACAGTCCCCAAACCATGAGGCATCATAGATGACCATTCCACACCAGAATTCCCTGTATGTACACACATACAGAGTCCACATACCCCAGCTACAACCCAAAAATGGAGCACCCCAAGCTCTCCTCACAGAATACAATGTCACAGATAGTCCCCAGTCCCAAAGGATGAGTTGCTCCATCCCACTCACGTGTAACTGTGACCCCTGGGTGAGGCCTGTGCTTGTGACCCTCAGCCCTCAGACCAATTCTACCAGGCACCACGGAAACATCTGGCAGGAACCCCCCCACACCCCCCCCTGCCAAGATCCCCTCCGTCATGTCAAGGGACCCAGGTATCTCAGGGAGCAGAATCAGGAGGGTGGCCACTGTCTTTACTACCACAGGGGGCCCAGCCTAGGTGGAGGGTGGGCAGGCAAGAACCATGACTCCTCAACAGGAGATCCAAGAATCTGCTTGGGCAATGCTTCTCACACTAGTGCCTGGGCCCAGCTATGGTTGGCACTACCAGGCAGCCGCTGGTGCAGAAGGGGAGCCTGGGCACTGAGCTTTGTTCCCAGCACAGCCCCGACCCCTGCACTGGCTACCAGCTCAATCTGGAGGGCCCCAGGCATGGTGCTGGCCGCCTTTTCTTATTCCTCCTTCTCTCACCACCCTCCCCAGGGAAAGGACAGAGCTACTCTTGCCAGGTTCCCCTCTCTCCCCTGCTCCCTTCAACATCTGGTCCAGCCTCAGCCCCCTGGGGTCTGTGGTACAGAATTCCTGCCCCCACCAGTTCTGGTGCCCGCTCTCTGCCCCCGGGGGACTGCCCCTGCACTCCATTTGAGCCAAGCCCATCCCCACATCCTTCCTTCCCTCCAGCTGGCTGGGGCCTGGCCTGTTCATCCCACCAGCCCAGCCCAGCAGGGGCCCTGGGGGTCAGGGCAGGGAGGGGGGGAGAAGAGAAGGAGACCCCCCCCCCTTCAGCCAGTCCTCCTCCTCCTCCCCCTGTCCCCTGCTGGATATCGGCCCTTTCCTGTAGTGCAGGAAACAGGGCTCTTTCCTACAGACAGCCAGTGCCTGCCCCCTGCCTCTCTTCTCCACCTCGCCAGGGGGAAGGTGGGAGGCTGGCCCCTGGGGAAAGTCTTTCTCATCCAGAATCTGCCAACTTCCCCTGGCCCCTGCCCCGCTGACAGCTGTCACTCAGTGACCTGGGGGGGGCAGGGAGGGAGGGGGTCCAACCCAGCAAGGGCCTCTTCAATCAGAGCCCAAAAGGAAGCGCATTCAGGAGAGCCATTATTTATTTATTTATGCAAAAGTGAGCCGACTTTGTAAGACAGACAGGTAGCTGGGCCCACCTCCTGGGCTCCCCGACCTAGATTTTGGCTCCCCTTCAGCCCCCAAATGTCTCCCTCGACAATCGCCGGCCCCCATCCTTCAACTCTCCAGAGTCAGAGGAACTTGGGGATTTGGGGGCAAAGGGAGGGAACCCCCTCCCTCTGCAGTCCCCGCCCCCCTTGCAGATCCTCAAATCCAGCCTCGTTGACCCCTCCCACAGTCGCCGTCCCCCTTCTCCCCCCTCCCAGTCACATTCCCGAATCGCTGAAGCAATTTACAGTTCGAAATCCAAAGGCAGAGTAGAGGTGGGGAAGTGGGAAGGTGGGAAGTGAGGGGGGGCGGCGGGCAGGGAGGAGAAGCAACACCGGGGGCCCATCGCCCCAGAGCCGTGAGAGCCGCGGGGCGGCCAGGAAACCCGAGAACCGCCCCCCCGCCCCCTCCTCCCCAGCCGCCCGGGCTCCGCTCCGCTCCCCTCCCCTCCCTTGCCCGGCTCTGCCAGCCAGGCTGAGCGGCCGCCCCGCGCGCAAACAAAGACAGACGGCACCGCGAGCTCCGCAGCCGCGGGGCCGGGGCCACCCCGGGAGGGGGGCCGCGGCTGGGAGGGGGCGGGGGGGCCGAGGCTGCGGGACTCACCGAACTGCTGGGCTCTGTCCGTCCGGGGCTCGCCGCTGCCAAGCCGGGCCGGGCCGGGCCTCGGGGGGCTGCTGTCTTCGGGCGACGCGGGCTCCCGGCGGCTGCTGGGGAGAGTCACGGAGCCCTCAGCGCCCCTGGCCGCCGGCACTGACAGCATTTCTGTCTCCGCGGCTAAGTGCCCTGGACACGGTGGTCCCCTCCTCCCTCCTCCTCCTCCTCCTCCGCCCTCCCCTCGCCCGCTCTCTCGCTCTCCTTTTCTCTATCCCTTTCTCTCCGGGGGCCTGGGGCTCGCCCCCCCCAAAAGCACCCCCTTCCAGCTGCCGCGCGCGCGCGTGCACACACACACTCACCCACAGTCACACTCACACACACCGCGCTGGACCACCCCTCCCGCCCCCTCCCCAACTGCAAACCTGGGAGAAAAATCTTCTCTCGGCAGGCAGTCCTCCTCCTCCTCTTCCAAATCCTCCTCCCCGGGGCGCCCCTCTCTCTCCCTGACCGTCTGTCTGTCCCTGTGGCTGTCTGTCTAGCTAGTCCAGAGCCTCCCTCCGGGCGCGGGGCTGGGTGGATAAAGGAAATAAGGACAGAAAGCAGAGGTTGGCTTTGGGTGGTGGTAGCTGGATCTCCCCCCTCCTTCCCTCCCTCTTTTCCTTGCCTCCCTCCCTTCTTCCCTCTCTCCTCTCTCTCTCTCCCTCTCTCCTTTTCTCTCTCCCCCTCCCACCAGGCCCCCTCCCCTCCCCTCCCCTCCTCTCTCTCCTCCTCCTGCCTTCTGGTGCCTCCGCTTTGTAGCGCTGGGGCTGTGCGGCTGTCTAGCTGTCTGTGCGTCTGCCCTCCTGGCCGTCTGTCCGTCTCCCTCCCCGTGTGTGTAGGTGCGGGCTGCTGGTTCTCCTTTTTTTGGCTCTCTCCCTCCCTCTCCCTCTCCCTCTCCCTGCCTGGCTTTCTCGGTCTCCTCCGCCGCCGCCGCCACTGCCTCTGCTCTGCTGCTGCGGCTGCTGCTGCTGCTACTGCTGCTGCCCCTGCCGACTGTGAGCTCGGCTTACCTTCCCTGCTCACCATCCGGAACCCCAGGGAGAGCTCGGCCCGGAGCATGCCGGGAGTTGTAGTTTCCGCCTGGCCGCTGGCAGCACCGCGTGCGGCCCGAAGGGGCGGGCCGTTGGGGCAGAGGGACGAAGGAACGAAGCGGGCTCCTGAGCTGTACCCTGTCACCGTTGCCCCAATCCCGCTCGTGGAGGGCGACGAAGAGTAGCTGACCTCCAAGTTCTGGGGTTCTTAACTTGGAGTCCATGAACTTGATTTAAAAATATGTCTTTGAGAACTGCATTCCAATAAAATTGGTTTCCTTAGTAATCCTGTGGATTTTATTTTATGCATTGAAACACATTTTTCTGAGACGGCTCCGTAGGATTCCCCAGACTGACAAAAGGGCCCCGTGATAGAAAAAGATTAAGCACCCCTCTCCTAGCTGGTGGTGGTAGTGGAGAGGGTGTGTGGGGCAGGGATGCTGGTCTGCCAAGGGGAATCCCTGGGATTGGGGATGGGGTCCCAGAGAGGAGAAAATCTACCTCTGGAAATCCCGAGGCTGTTTTTCCTGTTTGGAAAATGTTCTTTCTTCCCCAGCAAGGCCCGGTGGAACACGCTCCCCCCTTTCCAGGGCCCCATCCTTTTCAGCGGGCCTTCCTGTAACTCTCAGGACCCCAGCTTCGTAGGGAGAACACCCCCTCAGACAGCCTCCTACCACCACCACGCTTGAACCTGGAGAGGAAGTTGCAGGAAGAAAAACAGATAG
This sequence comes from Bettongia penicillata ogilbyi, assembly GCA_023548195.1. Taxonomy (NCBI): domain Eukaryota; kingdom Metazoa; phylum Chordata; class Mammalia; order Diprotodontia; family Potoroidae; genus Bettongia; species Bettongia penicillata. The sequence goes on from JAJHZJ010000029.1 coordinate 12,454,216, forward strand.
GCCACTGAAAAGGAAAAAGCCCAGATAATTCATCTCCAGATAATCTCCTGGATAACTGGAAGTGGTGATATATTCCCCTCATACCAGCCACCTAGTTGCAAGGAAAGAGCACCTATAGGAGACTAAGCATTTTCCAGGAGGGGTAGATTTGGGATGAGGGTCAGAGCAGGAAGTGAGCAGCAGAGACCAAATCTTGAGGTAGGGGAAGGGCCTTACGTTGAGCCACCATCTCTCTTCATGTCTGTGTATCTACCCATATCTCCCTGAGCTTGGGCCTGAGTCCTTTCCACCTCACCCGACATTCTGGTGTCTCTGCCCTCCTCTCCTACACCTTGATTGCTCTATTGGTTTCTGGCCTCTTACTGCATAACTTGTGATAACCCTCATGGGATGGAGGTGACACCTGAACATCTAACTTTCTGTGACATTACCCTTGTCACTTCTTCCCCTCCAAAGCCTGATGCCAGGGTCTTTCCAGGAAAGAATGCCCTTTCCCTAGTCCTAACCTCAGGAGCAGTATGGAACTCTCCTGCAAGGCAATAAGATGTGTTGGGGGTAGGGAATGGGGCTAGGAGATAATAATAACTCACATCTAAGTCTCATACCCTGTGAATTGAGACAGGAATATAATCATTGATTCTTCAGTGGGAGGGTCTAGGTTCTAGTTCCTGACAGTTTTACTACCTGTATGACCTTGGGCAAGTCACTCTTTTCCCTTGACCTCAGTTTCATCATCTCAAAAAAAAAGGGTCAGACTAGATGGCCTCTGAGGTGCTTGTCAGCTCTAGCTTTATGATCCTATTGAAGATAGGGGTTGTTATTTTCATTTCACAAATGAGGAAATTGAGACTTGGAGACATGGCATGGGAATCTACTAGAAATCCTGCCTTTCAGACCCTTTCCCCTAAAAAGGAATGGGAAGAGAGGGGGACATCAGAGCTTTTCTGTCCCATGACTTAGTATCCAGATGGTCCAGGGAGGCTCTTCCTACCCTGGCTCTGGGAACTACAGAATCCCCTGGCACCCTGGCCCAGAGAAGCCTGCTTCCCTTGGAAAGTAGAATCTGATTCAGGTTCAAAGATTTATTAATTGAATGGGAAGCATTAAAAGGTCAGGTATTAATCAAAGAGATGCTTAAGGCTGTCAGAGGCCCTTCTTCAGGTTTGGATCCAGGCTCTACAGTTATCATAAAATATACATCATCTTGGCACTCAGCCCTACCGAAGGGGAACTTTGTGATTTTGCTTCAAGGGTAGGAGGGGCTGTCAGCTTAGGTCTTGCCCCCACATACTAAGGCTTGCCCCTAGGCACAAGGACCCCACCCAGTCTGAATCACAAGTGAAGGAAAGAGTTGGAAAGCTTCCAGGAAAGAGGGGAGTAAGGAACAAAGCTGGGAAAGACAGGGATGGATGTTACACACACACATAAGTACCCAGGATTTGGACTTATCATGGTACTCCAGTCTTACCCAGTCCAGAGGCCCAGGGTCCCCTAGGGATTGTGAACCTGTATCCATCTTTTCTGTTGTACATTTAGATTTTTATTTCCTGCTGGGGAAACCATGCAGGGGGGAACTCTTCCCCCCCCCTTTCTAGAGAGGCATCCAGTGAGAGCAGGTGGGAATACCAGGGAGATGCTAAGGATAAATGGTGAGGTGGAGGGCAGGGCGATCACATGCTCTCTAGGGCAATGTGATTTCATAGAATGTCAGAGCTGGGAAAGGTACCTGTAGCATAGAGAACGAGACCTGGGAATATAGAATATCAGAACTGGGAGGGGACCATATAGTCGGAACCTAGGATTTTAAAGATGAGGAAACTCAGACCCCAGGGAGGAGGGATAATGTGCCCAAGACTATGAGTTCCACATTCCAGGGAGCTGAGCACCGGGGGTGGTACAGATTGCTCCTGCCCCAGAGGGACATGGGAGGGGGAGGTTGAAAGAATGGAAGGAGGCCATTCTGATCCAAATCCCACATGGCTGGCTCTGGCCCCTGACCCCTGCTACAGAGGGTCTCTGTGTCCTCTCCCGGGTTTGTCAGACCTCCTTCACAATCCCAACCCTTGGTCTTGCCCCCCCAGTCGAGAGTGGGGTGTCTCCCTAGACAAGTGGGAATCTCTGGGCTTTCCTGTGGGCTGCTGCCGCCACCTGGTGGCAGACCTCATGTGCCCATCAGTGCCACTTGTGGTGGATATGGCCATTCTGGTCCTGGGGGTGCTCCTCCTCCACTTCCTCCCCAGAACCCCCTGGGGAGCAGAGGTGGGAGGCTGAGGGAGTAAATGCAAAGACTGAGTGTCAGTACAGCCTGTAGGGTGCGGGGGGAGCATTCTTCCTCATCTATATTTGGCTGAGGTCTTGGGAGACTGGGGGAGGAGTGGGGTTCACAGCCTGGTCTAAAGACAATGGGTTGTCTGGATGACTACAGGTAGGCAGCAGAGATAGAATTGACCCCAATCAGTGCAGGTCCTTTAGGCACAGGGGTATAGAGCTAAGGGCCAGAAGTTTAGGGGTCAGAGCTGTGTGCAGAGGACTGAGGCTAGAAGTTAGTTAGCCTGAGAAGCTGAGGGGCCAAACCCTGGGTTATGGGGTTGAATTTTAGGGCTAAGGGGAACCATAGAAGTGACAGCTGAGGAACAGAAGTGAGGAACTGGGGACAGTAGTCTAGAGTGGAAACCAAAATGGAACCACCAGTTACACTCAGCATTGAGTATTCGAAGAGTAGTGGCCTGGGCTGGGGAAGAGGGGATAAAAATCACAAGAAAAGAGATTGAGTGAGCTGTCTAGCCCAGGGGAGGGGCTCTTCCAACAGTAGTGATCTCTCAGAAAGAATTGAGGGACAGCCAGAAGGCCAAGGACCCCGTCTTCTTTCTCTGGGAGCTTAGGTAGGGTACGGTAGGTTATACCCAGTTTCCATTTGAGGAAACTGAGGCCCAGAGAGCTGAAACTCTTACCCAGGCATGATACACAGCCATGGCACCTAAGCTAAGAGTAGAGTCCCATGGACCTAACCTTTCCTGGAGGTCTGGGGCTAACTGCCCTCTAAGTGAGCAGGGAGCTCTAGGGGATGGCCCACCACGCCCAAAGGCAGGGAGACCCCAAATGTAGGAAGCCCCACAATCCAGCCCAATTTCCCCTCCCTGCGCCTCTTCTTTCCTCAGTAGCCCAGTAATTGCCCAGGAAATAAAGAAGGAAGATGAAATTTGACTATGGGGTTCTGCTGTGACCCCTCACCGGCATGCAGAAGATAAGATATTGCCTGGCATAGAAAGTTTCCTGAAGAAGGTCTTCCTCTGCCTCATCTGCTGGTTCTAAAGTCCCAGGCCCACAGCCATTCCACCCACACCCCCTCCCCTTGCCATAGTTCCCCCTCCCCCCTGCATTCCTCCCAGCAACAGGAAACCCCAGATCCAACCCAGACTTCAAACATCTCCTCCCTCCTGGGCAGGGGGTGTGGGAGGAGAGGGCAGAGAGCAGAGGGCAAAGGTCATCTTTGTTCCTGCCTGAGGTGATGAGGGACTCAGGGCAGGGGGAGGGGGGACAGGAGGTGAGGCTAGAGGTTCCTCTTCTGAATCACAAGCCAGAGGCAAGAGTGTCCATGTGAAAGAGTAAATGACTGGGTCTGTGTGTGTCTGTGTGTGCCTAGAGAAAATATTAACTGGTACCCCCATGTTCATGAATCTGGGTCCCAGCTCTGCATACATTTGCCTCTGTGTTGATGTGTGTGCCCATAAGAGGCATTATAGTGCATTGGAAATGACAGGATTTAAAGCCAGAGGACTGAGGTCAAATCCCACCCTTTACCATGTACTACCTGTGTGACTTCAGGCAAGTTGTGACTCTTTTCTGAGTTTCAGTTTTCTCATCTGTAAAATGAGGAAGTGATTTCTGAGGTCCCTTCTAACTCTAAATCTATGATCCTATTTCCCAAGTGTATTCATGTATACCCATCTTACTCTGTGTGTGTGTATGTGTGTGTTTATAGTATATGTGGGGTGGTATCCTTCTGTATGGATCTCTCCCCTGTGGGATTTTAAATATTTGTAAGTGTATGTTTGTGGCTTTCCTCATATTCATTTTATTTGAGCCAGTCTAGGTTAAATGACACAGCTAGTAAGTGCCTGAGGCTGGATTTGAACTGAGGTCCTTCAGACTTTAGGGCCAGTGCTTTATCTACTATCACCTAGCTGCCCCCATATCCATTTTCTGTACACATTCATGTCAATATGTATCTGAGTTTCTGTGTTCACAATCACAACCCCATGCTGCACTTTCCCCTTTCCCCTTTCTCCTTTCCTTCTCCCTCAACTCTCCCAAACCCTGACTGACAGGGGCCCATGTGGGGATAACCATCAGATTCCTACCAGATTAGGCAGATCCTAACAGCTGAAAAATGTAGAAGCCCGGGATCTCCCCACCTCAGGCTAAAGGTTGGCAAGCAGAGATGGAACCCCAGGGACAACAGGGACAATGTTAAAACTTAAAAACTTCATAAATTTGTAGATTTCTAAATGGTTGACCATTTAGTTCAGTACTCAGAGGAGACCAGGGCTTAGAGCAGGGAAAACATCCAAGTTGATGATCTCACCTCCTTTAGCGAGAAGATTCTGAGGAGGGCAAGCTGGCAACCAGAAGCCTGGCGTCCCTTTGGTTTTCAAACTCCTCAGAACCCAGAGAGCTTCTCCATGAGGAGTGGTACCTCTATCGAGAGTAATGGGTTGAGAAGGGTCCGGAGCAGTGGATCTTCCCCATTTGGAAGAGTACCTCTGATGAACCCAGAAAGCAAGGTTACAAAGTGCAGTGATCAAAATGACCACTAGAGGGAGAGCAGACACCACACAGGTGGTTCTGTCTGTGGCAGGCATAGGGGAGGCAGGTGGGCATTCATAGTACAGGCTTGATTTTCTTGGTCTGGTGGGGATAAAGGGGCATTCAGATGCATCCCTCCACTGAGGGACCAAGAATGGTGAGTGCCTGGCTCAGAGACAGACCTGTAGGCACCAAGACTGGTCCAGAGTGATCCTACACCTTACTTTATAATAAGCCCCACTGACTGCCAGAATTCAGAGTCCAAAGACAAACCCTCCCTTGGGGATCTGTGTCATTGATCTCCCTCTCCCCAAATCCCTGCCATTGATGGCCCAGCCATCCCATAGACTTCCCAAAGACTATCTCATTGATAATATACTCTCATGACTCCCTGTTCCCACTGACTCCTCTCTCTCAGCCTCTCTCCAACCCGTTCTCATTGAGCTCTTCAACTTGCTCCCACTGAGCCCCAAAAACCTCTCACAGAACCCCTGATCTACTTCCATTGTTTTCCCCAAGCAACTACCATCGAAATCCCTAACTCACTTTCACTGACATCTAATACTCTCCCATTGGTTTCCCAACCTGACCTCCAGTGATCCTCAAATCTACTCCCATTGCTCCATAGACCCTTCCATTGACTTCTCCAAATCCATTTCCACTACATTCCATCACCTGATTTCCCCACCTCAACCTACTTCCATTAACCGATCCAAATTCCCTCCCATTGAGCTACCCAAACCACTTTCACTACCCTAACCTTCTCCCATTAGTCTTTCCAATAATTCTCCAATTCAATTCTATTGACTCCCCCCTCCCATTAATCCCTCAACCTGCTCCCTCTGTGCTCTTGTTTCCCCTCCCCACCCCCAACAAAATATGAACCCTTTGAGGACAGGGATTATTTGTTTTTATTATTGTATCCCAGGACCTAGGACTGATCCTGGCACACACTGGTGCTGAATGAATGAAAATGCCTTCCCACTGATCCCTCATCCATTTTTCACATTGAACCTTAAGATACTCCAACTGACTCAGTTTGGGAAATAGTTTCTTTCTATCGGGGCCATTGCCCAGGGGTCAGTCATTTATTATGGGCATTGGATTGAATTGGATGGACAATGTAACCTCTGAGAGGCAGTCTGACCTAGTGGAAAGTCTATTGGTCTCAAAGTAAGAAGACCATGATTGAATTCCCAGTTCTGATACAGATATTGACTTTAGGCAAATCTCTTCACATCTCTGAGCTTCTGTTTCCAAGCATGGCAAATAGATTGACAATAATAATACAAAACCTATCTCCCAGTGTTGCTGGAAACTGTAAGCCCCATAGAAATGTGAACTATTATGTGAGCTCATTCCTCCCCTCCCCACCACCATCATCAAGGACAACTCACATTCTCCTTATCCACCCAAGTCCTTTATGCTATCACCTGGCTAGAACTTGTTAGATGGCTGAAGATGGAGTCCTTGTTAATGGTTCCATGTGAGTGTGACAGGACTTAATGTTAATGTAACCTTACCCACTCTAACTTCAGATGGAGATACAGCCCTGAACTCCCCTAACCTTTCCCTCCATCCAACATTCTCTGCTGCAGTCCAAAGGGGCTACATCTAGTCCTCCTGTTAATTTCCATTCCCTCCCACTGATTGCCACTCCCTAACCACAGGGCATCTCACATTTTTTCCTTTATTTACAGAATTGATTAAAAAACAAACACAAAGGCTACAGAAAGTAGGTAAGTATGGTCCTTCTCCCACTCCATCCCCAGTTCTAGGCACAGTGGCAAGAGAGGCAGAAAGAATCTGGAGGGGATAAAAATGGGGAGCCACAATAGAAGGAAAGGACAAACAAGAGGAAAGGGCCTGTGGGTGGATGGGTGGGTATCTGGAGAAGGGTGAGGATAGGAGGATTATTAGGGGTCAGATAAGGGAGGGAAAGTGGCTTCATAAATAATAAGGTCAGAGCAAAAAGGTCTGGGGTGTCAAGAACGTTAAGACGAACATTAAGACTTGGGAAGGCTAAGGATGGACCAGTGGAAGTTGAAGGTTATTAGTAGATGCCCAGACTAGGGGGCAGTTCAAGTCTATCCTTTTAGGGGGAGGTTGTGCCTGGAGTAGAGATCGGTATCAGAAAATATGTCCTGTCCTGCAAACCAGACCCTGGAATGAAGCTGCCAGGGACAGGGCTGGGGGGATTAGTAGGGTCCCATAATAGGCTGGGTTCACGGTGTTCTGGTGGCATGAGACAAAGGCTAGGATTCATCACCTGGCTGGTACTGAGGTTCAGTGGATGTGAAGTAGTCCTCAAGGAAGGATTGCAGGTATTCAAAAGTAGGCCTCTCCTCAGGAATCTGACGCCATGACTGTTGCATAATCTCATACAGAGAAAATGGGCATCCAGGAGGGTTTTGCATTCGATACCCTCGTTCCACCTGTTCTAGCACCTCCCGGTTATTCATACCTGGGAGAGAATTGCAAGGGAGAATTTCAATAAGGGAAGGAGAACCTTCTGTGACTGGTGCCAGCCCCTCCCTGAAACTTCAATAGGTCCAGTGCCCTCCACTGTGGTGTATTGAAAAGAGCCTTCACTGGCATTGGAGGATCTGGGTTCATCACCTAGCTCTCCTACAGATAATAGAGAGTTGACCTGCAAGATAAGAAGGGAGAAATGAGAATACCTAGTGTCCTTGAATAAATTAAAGTCACCTGGTGCAGAAGACCTACATCCTCAGACCTGAAATAACAAAGATAGGTATACACACACTCCCAGTAATATCTGAAAGATCATGGAAAACAGAAGAGGGATCTCTTGGTTGGAGAAGAGCAGATGGTGCCCCAATTTTCAAAAAAGAGAAGAGGGCAGAGTCTGAAATGATAAATCAGTGAGCTTGACTTTAAATCTTCAGACAATTCTGGAATGAATCATTAAAGAGATGGTTGGTTAACTTCTAGAAAGGGAAGCAGCAACACCAAATGAGCCAGGAGAGGGATGGAAGGGGAGGGAAGGGAATAAGCGTTTATATGGTGCCTAGGGTATATCAAGTACTGCTCTAAGTGCCTTTTACAAATATATCATTTGTAGGCTGATCTAAAATTGGTCATGCCAAGAAAATCAAAAACAAACACAAAAAATACCCTCATTACCTTCCTGACGGGTTTGCTAAACTTGCAGATGAGGAGAATGCTGTGAATATATAGTTTACTTAGATTTTAGCAAAGTTTTCCAAAAAGTATTTCATACAAGGCTAAATGGTAATACAATGAGATAAATTCCTAATTAGCTGAGTGGTTAGATTCAGTTGTTGCTGATGGTTCCATGTCAATATGGTGGGAAGGGCAGTTAAGTGGCCCAATGGACAGAGTGCTGGGGCTCGAGTCAGGAAGACTCGATTTTGAATCTGGCCTCAGATACTTACTAGCTGTGTAACCCTGGGCAACCCTGTTTGCCTCAGTTTCCTCATCTGTCAAATGAGCTGGAGAAGGAGATGGCAAATCCACTCCAGTATCTTTGCCAAGAAAACCCCAAATGAGGTCATGAAGAGTTGGACATGACTGAAAATGACCAAGCAACGAAAAGATAGTACTGCAATGGGATTGATTCAGCATCAGTTGAGTGGTGAAAAGCAGTTATTGCTAATGGCCCCATGTCAATATGGCAGGAAGTCTCCAGTGTAGTGCCCCCATACCCTCATCAGATATACAGGTACCATTAACCTGGGAGGGATAGTTAACACACTAGAGAAGTCAAGGTCCCAAAAGATTGTGTTGGGCTCAAGTATTAGGCCAAATCTAATATGATATAATTCTATAGGGATAAATGGAAAGTCTTGTACTTGCATACCAAAAATCAATTTCTCAATTTTGGGATTGAGAAAACATGGCTAACCAGTAGTTTATCTTTAAAAAAAAAAAAGATCTATGGGTATTAGAAGATTACAGGGTTAAAGTCAAGATGAGTCAACAGTGTGATGTAGCAGCCAGAAAAAAGCTAATGGGATCTTGGGCTGTTTTAAGAGACACAGAGCTTCCCGAAATAAGGAGGAAGACAGATACTCTTCATCCTTCATGACCTTCAGACCGAAGCTGGAATATTGTTTTTAGTTCTGGGCACCACCATTTAAGAAGGGGGTTGAGAAGCTGGAGAGTCAGAAAGAGGAGAGCTAGGATGGGGAAGGGCTGCGCAATCATATCACATGAGAACTCAATGAAGAAACAGGAGATGTTTAGCAAACCATTCAACCTCTTTAGACTTCATCATCTCCTATAGGAAGCTGGCAGTGGTAGGGGAAGTTAGATCAGATCACGTCTAAAGTCCCCTCCAGGTCTGAATTCCCATGACACTAGGTCTGAGCCTCTCTTAGGGGCAGAAGAGAAGACCTTCTCATTCTACACTACACATACCTCCTCCCTCACCGCCCACCCCAAAGCCCTGAAAGGCACCTGGGTAGGGGACGCGGCCCTTGGTGATGAGTTCAGTGAGCAAGATCCCAAAAGACCAGACATCAGACTTGATGGTGAACCTGCCAAAGAGTGCAGCCTCTGGAGCAGTCCACTTGATTGGAAACTTGGCACCTTGGAGAGAGCAAAGCAAGAGGGTGAAGAAGCCCAAGGAGTGGGTTTGAGGATCTGGGGACAAAGACCACAGTGGGAGCACTGGGAGTTTGGAGAAGGGCATTGGCTATATACTGGGAAACAGGATGGGACACCTTGGCGGGGGTTGTATTCATCATCCTCAATGAGCCGTGCCAGTCCAAAGTCGGCGATCTTACACACTAGTCTGTCCCCCACAAGGATATTGGCTGCCCGTAGGTCCCGGTGAATGTAATTCATGCGCTCCATGTATGCCATACCTGCGGCTACCTGTTAGAATGATCCACAAGTTAGGGGGTCTCAAGGTATGTAGGTGTCCCATAGAAGGCCAAGAGGGGACCCCAAAAAAAACCACCAGAGAAGGGCAGGGGAAAGAGTCCAAAGGCTAAATGCTGATCACACCTTTGTCCCTAGTCCCCCTCTCACCTGAGCAGCCATGTCTACTAGGTGTGGCAGCCTTAGGTCTTGACCTTCACCCTCCTTGAGGAATTCCAGCAGACTCCCTAAGGAGACAAAACAGGCAGGGTGTCTTAGTCCCACCCCCAAGTCCCTGAAGCCTAACTTCATGCCCTGCCCACCATGTCCACCTGCTCACCGTTGCTCATGAATTCTGTAATAATGTAGATGGGCTCTTCAGACACTACGGCATACAGCTGCACCAGCTTGTCATGACGTAGCCTCTTCATGATCTGGGCCTCCTCCAGGAAGGCTGGTGCAGACATTGTGCCAGGTTTCAGTGTCTTCACTGCCACCTTGATGCAGCCATTCCAAGTGCCTGGCAGCAGGTGGTATGGAGGAAGTCAGCTGGGGAAGACCTCTCTCTTCTCCAAAATGGCTATGTAAAATGACCCAGCCAGACTAGACAATCTCTCAGGTCCCTACCAGTGTAACATTCTGTATTCAATTTAAGAAACAAGGCAGTAGGCTGGGAGCTGAAAATACAGCCTAGACCTGGATGTTCTATATGCAAAAGGCTCTTCTGGCTCTGATATCTTAGGTTCTAAAGTCCCTTCCAGCGCTGACATTCTATTTTCTAAGGTCCCTCTCAGATCTGATATTCTATATATTATAGTCCCTTTCAATTCTAATATCTTAAATCCTAACATCTTTTCCAGCTCTGAAGCTCTCTGTTGTAAAGTCTTTTCTGGCTCTGACTTTTTGTGTTCTATGTATTGAGGACCCTCCAGCTTTGACATTCTGTGTTCTAAGTCCCTCCCAATTCTGACATGTTATATTTTAAAGTCCCTTCTAGCCCTAACATTCTATGTTCTAAGGTCTCTCCCAGATCCGACATTTTCTGTTCCAAAGTCCTTTCCAACTCTGACTTTTTGTGTTGTTCCATATGCTCAGTAAGCACTATGTACTCTGTGTTCTAAGGTCCCTCTCAGCTCTGACCATTCGATTATTCTAATATTATTTTAGTATTCTCTCTTGCTCACTCCCTACCTCTCCCCCTCTTACTCCCCACCCCCAGAACAAGACGTCCCCACCTCCATGAAGACCTTAGAGCTCTCCCTATTGCTTGCATACCCATCCACACGTCCCCAAAGCAGCCCATGCCCAGTTTTCGGTCCAGGGTGATGGAGTCTCTGTTGATCTCCCAGGCATCTTTACCCAAGCCTAGGGTTCCTGGTTTCATGATGGTACAAGGTTTTGTGAGCAGGTAGCACAGCCCATCATTGAATTCTGAAAGATCATAGTAGGAAGAATGAATTAGGTTGGGGACCCATGCTTCTGGGCCTCCCTCCTAGCTGGGAAATTCGGGCGGTTAGCATTCTTTCTTTCACTCAATAACCGTTGATTAAGTACCTACTGTACGCAAGGCTGTAGGCCTGGTGATATAAGAGACAGAAGGACAGACAGCCTTGGAGTAAAAAGACCTTAGTTCAAGCCCTCCTCTGACTCACATTGACTGTGCAACCCTGGATAAGTCAATGACTCTTTCAGAGACTGAGAAAACTCCCTAAGACCTTAAGTTGCTAATTTGCATTGGTGAAGGTAGTTTCCACACTAAGAGTTCTCTATATAAATTAGAACAGAAGTTTAGATCCCCTTTCCCCTCCTCCCCTAAAAAAGTTTAAGGCACAAAGATGGAGAAATCCTTCTTACCAGCGTAGTGCTGCACCAACTGCTGGACAGAGTCAAACTGGGCCCGGGTGGTGATGTAAAACCCACCATTGTCCAGTTTACGGATCTTGTAATGTTTTACATGGTCCCCTTTATTCTCATCCCAGTCCCGGATAGACAGAGAATATGTTCCTAGAGGGATGAGCACAGGGCAGAGAAGAGAGAGGGCGCTAAGTACGTGCCTTCTATCCCCCATCAGAGAGACAGCCAAGTGGTGATGGGGGTTCCCAGATGTTTGGTCCCATCCCTTTCACCAAGCCCCAACCTTCCCCACACCTCCCACCTTGGGTAGTCTCGCTTTCCCGGACAAGGAAGGCTCCTCGAGGGTTGCTAGGACTCAGCAGCTGCCTTTCAGCATCCTTCCGACCTATCTTCCCAAAGTACCACCTGGAGAGGAAGGGGAGGTCCACACAGGACCAGGTGAGGAAGGTCCCAGGAGAGATCATGTGCTCTGGAGTAGTCACAGGGATTGAAACTACTGCCTTCAAGGCTACCAATTTATGATGATCTAGGATTTAGACCCGCGATCTGACAAATTGTCAGTTATGAGATTATAGACTCTCAGAGGTGAGGGACTCAGGTACACATAGTACCTGGTGGAAAGTGGGCTCAAAGCAGAGGTTTCAAACTCAAAGCCCACAGACAGTTGCACACTCCTACGAAACTCCCAAGTACAGTCAGAAACAGATTAAAATGAAATTGGGAAACGTTTGACAAAAATAAGAATACAATTAAACATAGATGATGTTAATTTGTGGTTTTCTAAGTCTATATGTTGAATGCAGGGATCCATTTCTATTAGAGTCTGATACTACTATCCTGCAGCGTTCTTCAACAAGTGACTATCCATTCTCCTCTGGACAGAACCTAAGGCCTCCTCATCATCTCTTTCCACTCTGGGACAGTTTTTATCACTATTAAGAGATTTTTCTTTTCATCCAGCCTCATTGGTCTTCTAAGGTCAACCAAGACAAGTCCAATCTTCTTTTTCCATGATAGTTCCACTTGAAGGTGGCAACCATGCCTTTTCTTCTTTAGGCTAAACATCATCAGTCCCTTTAGCTGATTTAGTTTTTTCTAGTTGTATCTACAGTGCTTAGCATAGATCTTGGCCTATAATAAACACTTAATAAATGCTTTTTCACTTCTTCATTCATTTATTCATCCCTTGGCATTCTCAAGACACTTCTACGTTTTAAATTTATTTCTGTACTGCCTCCTCCATCAGACAGAAAGTGCCTGGAGCCATGTCTCCCCTGACACGTAAGAGTTGGGTTAGACTCTTTCTTCTCCAGCTTGTCAAGGTCCTTCCTAAAATATGGATTCCAGAACAGAACAGAATGCTCCTAACCGAGACCAAGGCCAGCAGAGTGTCCTTCTGGACACTCCCTTAATGGAGCCTAAGGTTCCGTTGGCCTTTTTGCCTAACAGTTCTCTCTCATTGAGTGTACAATCCACCCCTGCCCTCCTTCTCTCCCCCAATCTTCTGAGGAAGGGGTGGGGAGAGGTTGATGTAACATGTACACAAGTGAGTATAAAGTATATTCAAAATAATTTCAAAAGAGAGTATTCATAACTGGGGAGGTAGGGAGGTGGGAAGGGGACAGGAAAACACCTGTGGAGGAAGTGCGGCATGTGAGCGAGGCTTTGATTGGAGCTAGTGATTCTCTACATTGGAGGTAGAGTGCATTATACAAAGGTGGAAGATGGAACAGCCAGGGGGTCAGTTTAGATGGGTTAGAGAATGGATGAAGGGCTTTCCTCTAGGAAGATACTATAGCTCCAACTCCATGGCTCCAGCTATTCCCCTCTGTGTAGATGATTTCCTTTCTGAACCCCTTAATCTCCACAGGCTTGCTACAAGTCTCCACTAGACATCCCTATGGCTCCCTTAGACTTAGCATGTCCAAAATATACTCTCATCTTCCACCTAATAAATGTTCCCTCTCCTGATAATCCTGTTCTGCCCAGGATCTCCCTACCTTCCAAGTTAGCCAGCCCCAAAACCTCACTCTGTCTTTTACTTCACCCTTTCCTTCACCCCCCATTAGACTGTAAGCTCCTTAAATCTTTTGACTTTTTTATCTCCAGCACTTAGCACAGTGCCTAGCCCATAATGTTGCTATTGTTTAGTTGTTTCAGGCATATCTGACTCTTTGTGACCCCATTTGGAGCTTTCTTAGCAATGATATTAGAGGGGCTTGCCATTTCCTTCTCCAACTCATTTGACAGATGAGGAAACTGAGGTAAACAGGGTTTAGGGACATGCTAGTCAGTGTCAGAGGCCAGATTTGAACTCAGGAAGATGAATCTTTCTGATTCCAGGCCTGGACTTCTATCCACTGCACCACCCAGCTGCTCCCCCTAGCACACAGTAGGTGCTTAATAAATGTTTATCAATTGAGTAATCCTATAATATCCGCAGGCTCTGCTGAATCTCCCTTGGTAAGTCTCTCCAATCTATCCCCTCTTGTCCTCTCTGTTCCCACGGTGACCATTGTAGTTCAAGCTCTCATCATCTCTTGCCTAGCCTACTGTAATAGCTTCTTAAGTGCCTTCAGTTATTCTCCCTTGAATCCATAGGGCAGAACAGGCTGCTTCAGTAATTTTCTTCATGTGCAGCACTGATGGCATCACTCCCTGCTCAGACACATTCAATAGCTCCTTGCTGCCTGCAGCATGCACTCCAACCTGCGAGGCCCTCCCCAGCCTGGACTTCATCCACCTGCTTTTGCAGCCACACTCCCCCGCAACGTACCCAGCACTCCAGACAAAACAGATTACTCACCATTCCCTGAACATTTGAGGCGCTTCCTTGCCCTTTGTTCCCCATCTAGAATGCTTTCCTCCAACTCTCTAAACCCTCCAGGTTTAGAATTCAGCTCATGTCCCACATTCTCTGTGAAGCTTTGCCTGGCCTCCTTCCCCTATTGCCAGCCTTCTCCCCCCTCCCATGCAACAAAATCTCTCCTTGATTGTAACACCGCTCACTGTCTGTATGTAGGGACTGCATTGACCCAATCATGTATTAGTTACTATTGTTCATCATCATAGAATGTCAGAGCTGGGAGGGCCTTTGGAGCACAGAATGACAGAGCTGGGAGGGCCTTTGGAGCACAGAATGTCAGAGCTGGAAGGGCCTTTGGAGCACAGAATGTCAGAGCTGGGAGGGCTCTTAGAACACAGGATGTCAGAGCTGAGAGGGCTCTTAGAACATAGGATATCAGAGCTGGGAGGGCTCTTAGAACATAGGATGTCAGAGCTGGGAGGGCCTTTGGAGCACAGAATGACAGAGCTGGGAGGGCCTTTGGAACATAGAATGACAGAGCTGGGAGGGCCTTTGGAACATAGAATGACAGAGCTGGGAGGGCCTTTGGAACATAGAATGACAGAGCTGTGAGGGCCTTTGGAACACAGGATGTCAGAGCTGAGAGGGCTCTTAGAACATAGGATGTCAGAGCTGGGAGGGCCTTTGGAGCACAGAATGTCAGAGCTGGGAGGGCCTTTGGAACACAGAATGACAGAGCTAGGAGAGTCTTTGGAGCACAAAATGTCAGAGCTGGGAGGGCTCTTAGAACACAGGATGTCAGAGCTGAGAGGGCTCTTAGAACATAGGATATCAGAGCTGGGAGGGCCTTTGGAGCACAAAATGTCAGAGCTGGGAGGGCCTTTGGAGCACAGAATGTGAGAGCTGGGAGGGCCCTTAGAATATAGAATAATAGAGCTGGGGTGGGGAGGCTTGGAACAGAGAGTGCCAGAGTTGGGAGGGACCCCAGAATATAGAATGTCAGCACTGCAAGTGCAGAGAGGGTGGAAAACAGAATGTCAGAGCCAGGAAGGACCTGAGTACATAAGGATTTTAGACATTAAAAAATGTGTTTTGTTTTCTTGAGTGTAGGGACAAGGTGCCATTTCTTGTCCTACTAAGCACATGTGCCTCCTCCCCCTGTTCCATCCAGGGCAATAAGGAGAACAAGGAAGCTTGGCAGTCCCAAGGAACACAGAGACTCTCTGGTTCCTCTTGTCTCATCTTTAGGACCTGGATTAAAGTAGAGCACTGTGGCTCTGCCCCCACTCACTCTTCAGCCTGGATGGAGTTCACAGGAGCCACATAGTTGCCGGGGATGTATCCAGTGCGTCCAGAGCTCAGGGATCTGGCCTCCCACCAGTCGCCCTCACTGAAAGGACAGATGGAAGGGCGGGCTGAGCAGCTGTCCCACTCTGCTTGCTCTCCAGGCAAGAGAAATGGGGCAGAAGCCTGGCAGCATCCGCCTGAGACTGGAACCCCTCAGGGGATGCTGAATGATAGTCGGAGCTTCTGACCAGCTGGGGTTGCTGAGTCCCCCCACCCCTGCCCCACTCTCCCCAAGATAATAATCATGGCTGCTGGGGGAATCTCTCTCTCCTCAGTAAAGCAAGGGCCCACGGGTCACTCACGTGTTGTTGAGGATGTGGAATTTTTCTCCTTTTGTGAAGGTGAGGTCATCTTCAGTCCTGGCATCATATCCATAAAGGGCGACGAAAAGAGTTACTCCAACCCCTGCAGGGAGAGGGGGTATCTGGCTAAGTGCAGCCAGGCCTCCATGACCCTAGCAGGTCATGCTATGCCCCTCTGCTCAGGAACTCAAAGATTCCCAGAGGCCTCCAGCTCCTAAGTCTGCCACCTGCCTTCACCTGCCCCTCTCTCTCCACTTTTTCAATCCCCAAATTCTTCAGTTCCCCTTCCTTATTCCAACCAGATAAGCCTGCTCTCCCTTCTGTCCCTCCTACTTGGACATCTTCTCCCCTCCTCTCTACTGGGCCCCGTGTCCTGTCCTCTTTCAGGAAACCTTTCCTGATGACCGATGAACAACACCCCTCCCCCACTCCCAGTACTGCTTATTCTACAGTTGGGGCTCCTTCCCACTCCATCTTTTGGCTCGTGGATACTTGTCTAGTCCAGTCTCCTTTTAGACCAGAGACTCACAGACTTCCCTCCTCACAACATTGGTTCTCTGGAGCCTGGATTATGCCTCCCTTCTCAGAACATGGATTTCCTTAGAGCAGGAATGGGAGTGAGGCATGGAGCTGACTTCCTATTTTCAGACTGGGGACTTTCTGAAGGAGGAGCCATGTCTCTTTCCTTCCTTAGGTCACAGGAAAGTACCCTCTCTTCCCTTACATCTGGTCTTACCCCAAGCCATAGGCTCTGCCCACAGGAGTCCAGGCCAGGGGAGGAGTTTTGGGTTGATTTTAATGCCAGGTAATGTTTGACACCAAATATGAAGTTCTTAGGGTTTTATGGCTGACTCTACCTCTCTACTGGTACCTCCCGCCCACCCTATTCCCCCAAGCACTGACCTGAAATGCCTCCAGGTTTGGGGGGAATGGAATTCAGGAAGGCTGGAATGCTGACTGGTGGCTGGGAGAAATTATTGAGGTTTGGAGTGCGGGAGGCAGAAGGGGCGATGACCCTGGTAGGCTCAGGACTATAGCGGTCCCCATAGCCTTGATCTCCTCTAGCACTATCTCCACTGAAGGCCTCAAGCTTGGTATCTGATGCTGCCTTCTCCTTGCAGGGCACACAGCCCATCGTGGGAGCCTGTGGAGGGTGGAGAGGCAGGATAAGAGAGAGGGAGACACTTGCCTACTGGGGACCCTGTCTGCTTGTGCATCACCTGTACCTGCAGAGACTCCCTGCCTCCTGGGCTATCTGTATCTATGAGACTAAGATTAGGAGTCCTCTCTAACGTACCTGGTGGCCTGGTTCCTAGTGAACCATCATATTTGTTTCTATCTATAATAATGATGATGATGATGATAAGAATTATTATAATAATTCTTGTTTGGGGTTGCTTAGGGTACTAGGAGAGTTATAATGACTTGCCCAGGGCTACCCAGTCAGTCTATACCAGAAGTGGGACTAGACAGAACTCAGGTCTTCATTACTAAAAGGCCAACTCCCTATCCAGTCCACCATAGTATTTCAAATAATAATTTATTTGTGAATATAATTATTAAGAGGTAGCCTGGTATAATGGGAAGGAAGGGAGATCTGGGTTCAAGTCCTATCTCTGAAACATATACTGACTGGTTAAGTCAGTGTACATAACAAGTCACGTGAACAAGTCAACTGACCTCTCGGTTGCATAGGCAACTCTCTAAGACTGTAAATAGTAAAGAAAGTACTGGTTTGCATTGATGGAGGGAATTTCCTCACCAGGGAAATCACAGCTATTTAATGCTACTAATTACATATACATATATACATATGTGTGTCATGTTATCTGTCTTACTATTACATGGATCTAATTAGAGTAATTTTCAATTCAGTGCAATAAATATTTATTAAGCACCTACTACCTGCCACGTACTGTTCTAAGCTCTGGGGATACAAAATGAGGCAAAAGACAATCCCTGTCCTTGAGGAGTTACATTAAAATTGAATGGGGGGAGGAGACAGATCACATGCCAACAAATATATACTGACAAATACACAAAGACCTTCCTGGGAACCAGGATATATCCATGGTGAACTTGAGCATGGGGCAACTTTGAAGTCAGGAAGATTTGGGTAAAAATCCTGCCTCTATCTAACTGGTACTAGCTGTGTGACCCTGGGCAAGTCACTTAACCTCTCAGTGTTCTCAACTCTCCAAGATTATATATGTTATAGACACATAGAAGGAGTTTCCACAATGGAATTTTCCCATGATGATAAGATTATGAGTCTGGACTAATAATATTTATAGCTTCCTTAATAGTAATTGCTACTATTTATATGGTACGTTACAGTTTACAAAGGGCTTTGTATACATTCTACAGTCAACTAGATGACATAGTGGATAGAGAACTGGGTCTGGAGTCTGAAAGATGGGAGTTCAAACCTGGCCTTAGATGCTAACTAGCTGTGTGACCCTGGGAAAGTCACTTAACCAGTTTGTCTCAGTTTTCTCATCTGCAAAATGTGTATAATAACATACATAACCACATTCCAAGGTTGTTAAAAGGATCAAATGAGATAATAATTATAAAGTGCTTAAGACAGCGGTTGGTACATGTAAATGTACCAACTATGTAAATACATAATTATACACTATATAAATGTTAGTCATTACTGTTACCATTATATCATGATCTCATTGGATTCTTAACAACAGCCCAGAGAGGTGGGGAAGATCTTCTGTTTACGCTGTTTATCAAGATAAATACGTGGACCATGTTCTTTGCCTTAGAAGGAGACCTCCCAAGGGCTTAGTGTAGCTTTATTGCTGTCCCTATCTTATACATGCGGAGACAGGCAGAGAAAGGTGAAGTAATTTCCTTACCCAAGGTTACACAGCTAGTAAGGGTCTGAGGCAAGATCTGAACTCAGGGTTTTCTGCCTTCAAATTCACTGTGCTGCACTGTGCTGCTTGGTTTCCTAAAATCCAAGGGCCCATGATTCCTTTGGTCTAGTTACGCCCCCCTTGCAGATTCCCAAGCCTGGAATCTGGAGCCAGTATTTAATAGATTGCAGCCGTTGAAAAAGTTCCATCCCTAGTGGTCAGCCTTTCCTGTGATGACCCTCTCCAAACTTGGCCGGGTTGGTCCCCAGACACCGTCTGTTCCAAAGATCCTAACCTAAGTACTTCCAGCTGGGCAGGCCCTGCCAGAGCCTGTGTTCTCTCTCCACTGCCTGCAAGACCTCAGGGTGACCACCACACCCTGGGAGAGCAGCAAATAGCCATCACTAAGAGATTCAGAGATGGATGCTGGCTCACTCGTCCATCCTTCCTCTGAAACCTTCCTTTTCAGGCTTAGCTCATGGCCTGGGAGTTGCATGGCCCTTGGTGACCTCTCTGAAATTAGCTGGGCTCAGGTCTGGATGACAATCCCAGACCACTAGATCTTTCTGAAAGAGCTCTGTCAGGCTAGGGGGATGTGCCCCAGTTTTCTCCTCTCATCTCTGAGGTCTCTCTCAGTTCTAGACCTAGGATCCTCTGGAAATGGGAAGATAATAAGAATAACATTAAGATATTTGGGAGATTTGAGTGTGTCTCCCTCTGAGCGAGCATGTTGCTGTTCTGGAGTGTGGGGAAGAGAAGCCAGGAGCCAGGAGACCCGAGTTCTAATCTGAACTTGGCTGCTAGCTTGCTGTGTAACCTCGGACAAGTCGCTTCCCTTGTCTGGACCTCTGCCAAGTGAGGAGACTTGGATTTGAAGGATTCCAAGGTACCTTCCAGCCCTCACATTCTGGGTTTCTATATCTTTGTTTATTCGCTTGTGGGTCTTCTCAGCTATGTGTGTGGATCTCCATTTCTGTGCGTGCGTGTGTGTGTGTGTGTGTGTGTCTGTGCCTTTGTAGGGGGTGGGGGGCCCATCGAGTGGAGGAGGAAGGAGAATCCCTGGGGGGAGGGAGATCAAGGCCATCTCCCTGTCTGTCCTGCTTCTAGGCTGTCAAACTAGCTCTTTTCCACTCTCTATGCCCCCCCTTCCTTTGGTTGCCAGGCAACCATAGTCTGTGTGAGAGGAAGGGGGTTGCAGGGAGGGCCTGAGACACTGGCAGGGGGCTGGAGTGTGTGTTGGGGGTGGTAGTAGCATCTGGTAAAGCCCCCAAATGCATCCTCTGAGGCTGTGTCCCCCATAACCCCCACTCTCTTTACTCACACAGATACTTACCTTCAGGTCCCAAGCCACCGAGGTCAGTGGAAAAATGGCATGGTCTGAATGGAATGGCCAGATCCCTGAGGGACAAATAAACTGGAGATGGGGGATGTGGACAGCCTGGAACTCCCTGCTCCTCAACTCTGACCCCCCAAAACCAGCGCTACTCTCACTCCTTTCTTGGGGAACTTTGGGAGAGGAGAAGTTCAGCCTGATATACTAGAATTCAGAACTCCTGGAGTCAGAGAAGCATCTGTCTTCCATTTCCCTCCAGCTAATACCTCTCACAGCACCTAGCACACATATGCACACTTGGACATACATATAAATCATGCTCTAATGGGCTGTGGTCCTATATACACAAGCACACAGAGATTCTCACATACCCTTAGGCCAAAGGAAAATTGGATTTAAAGTGGTCTCTGCCCTAGACTTGGACGGCCCCCTCCTTGCCCTCCCAATATTCTGCTGGACGATGAATGACTCCCAGAGTACAAGTCATGACCCAGGCCCTTTGGGGGACAGTTCTAGCTGGGTGGGGGGAGGATATGGGGAAAGGAAGGGATTGGGATCATTGGTGAGGGAGGGGAAGAATCTGTGGTCCTTCCAGTTCCAAGACTCTACAGTTTGGTGTTAACAAATAAAATTTGGAACTGGATAGTACTTAAAAGATCATCTGGTCCAATCCCTTCATTTTACCAGAGACTGAGACCCAGACAGACATGATATGCCCAACATTACACAGGGTAGTAAGTAGAAGAATTGGGGGTCAAACCCAAGTCCTGTGACTACAACTTCAGTTCTTTTACTACTATACCACACAGAGATTGCATGTGTCTGGGTTGTTATTTAACTAGAGATTATCTTGTCCCCTCCCCCGCTTCTTACCCTTCCCTTGGGAATGGCTCTGGTTGGGAAGGAGTTGGGGTGCAGAGATCCTAGGGTGCCCCTTAACACCCCCTCACTCCCATCAAGCCTTTTCTTGAAGCTAAGAAAGTAGCCTTCGCCTTGTGGTAAATTAAGCAAGGCATCCTTTACCCGGAAACTCTCTTTGCAACAGGGGGGTGATTGGAGGAGGGGAAGCCAATTTCAGGGACAAGAAAGACTCAAATGCAGAGTGAGTAGGGCCTGGGCCTGGGGAATCATGGGACTGGTCAGAGGGTCAGCTGATTCCAGAGGACACGGAGTTCTTCCAGAGAAGCCCAAGGCAATGGCGTCCACCAGGATTCTCAGTCACAGATTGCCCATCCCATTTCCTCCGGGTTACCCTTGAGCTGGGATTCCCTAAAGATAATAAGGGCTCCCACATCTGAAGGCCTTTAGGGTTTACAAAGTGATTTCCTCACAATGACACTGGGTGGAGATGTGGGGGGTGGGGAGGACGTATGTTCTTAGGGAAGTTGGTAGTTGCTCATTTGACAGATGAGAAAACCAAGGTTCAGAGGAATGTTGGGGTTCAAAACCAGATCTTTTCACTGTCTTTCTGTGTTATCACACCACCTCAAACTAAACTCCAAGATCTGTCTGAGGTTATTCAGCTGACTGGGGTCAAAGCTGGGATTTGAACCCTGATCTCCTCAGCTCCCCTTCTTCATGCCTGCCAGTTCTATCCCACACCCCAGCTTTCTTTCCTGCCCTCCTCCCCTTGCAGGCTCAGAACCTTCACTCTGAGCAGTCCCTTTTTCCATCTTCTTTCCTGAACCCTCCACAGGTTATTCCACATTCCCCTCTTTTCAAGAGGTTTTCATACCTTCTGCATGTCCCTGTCTTTATTCGTGGCCAGCCAAGTACATGAGAAGAGCCGGCTTCATCTTGGCTGGGAGTTAGGAGGCAGACCAAGACCCCCATCTGCCCACAGGAATCTCCCTCACAGTCTTGCTTGAGATTTCGCCTTACTTTCTGAAGGCCCTCGAGTTTAATATTATACCATGTCTACTCCTAGTAGGAGACCTGCATTCAACTTCCACCTCTGAAATTTGCTAAGTGTGTGATCATGGTCAAGGCTCTAAACCTTGGTGTTATCATCTGCAAAATGGGAGCCATAATATCTGTAGTCCCTTTTGTGAGCCTTGAATGAGCTAACATACATAAAGTGCTTTGCAAACTTTAAATAGCTGTACAAATGTTAGTCATTAATATTCCAGTTTATAGATCAGGAAATTGAGACCCTGAAAAGTGAAAAGATTTGTCTAGGGTCAAATAGCTGGTAAGTGGTAGATCTAGGATAATAAATATATTATATATGATAATATGCAACACAACATAATACTATATGATATATAAATAAATAATAAAAAGAATAACCTAATTATTATAGCACCATGCCTAGTCAATAACAGTAACAGCATTTGTTTGATACTTCAAAGTTTACAAAGAACTTTACAAAAATTATCTCATTTAATTCTCACTACAAATCTGGGAAGTGCTATTATTACTTCCATTTTACAGATGAGGAAACTGAGGTACACAGAGTTAAGTGACTAGCTTACAGTGACACAACTAGTAAGTATCTGAGACTTTCTACCTGCAAGGAAGGTAGGTGCTAATATTATCTGATTTTGACAGATGGGGCAACTGAGACAAAAGATAGATTAAGTGCCTTGCCCCGGGGGCATACAGCTAGTATTTGAGATAGAATTTGAACTCAGATCTTCCCGAGTCCATGTTCAGCCTTCTATCTACTTCCCTACCTAGCTGCCTCTATTTAAACCCAGGCTCAGCATCGTCTCCACTTCTCCACCCTTGTCATGCAAGATGTTAGAACCTCAGCGACCATCCATAGGGCCCACTGTGTACCTCACCCTCATCACTGTGGAAAGTGCCCCACATTTGGAAGTATTCCCAGAGTCTCCCTGTAGGCATCTATTCTTGGGGGCTCAGAGAGATGCTCAGCACTGCAGTCCTCTTCTCTTCCCCTCTTATTGCCTAGGCAAGCCTCAGGGAAACAGGTTAATCCAGATGCACTATCCCTTAATGGGCTCCCATTCTCAGCATTTCATTTTTGTTCACTGCCACGCTCCAGAAGGAGCCAGACTGCTCCCGTCTGCATTGCACCTATAGCCACCCACCATCCTCCACCTGTCCATACTACCCTCAGCAACGCTGCACTGCTCCTGTCTATATTTCACCTGTTGGCATTGTGCCTAGTTAGGTCATGGTGTGCCTGTCTATACTGTACCAGGGTACACTATCTACAATGTACCTTGTGTAAACTTCCTAGAGCCTGTCTGCATGGCACACACACCCACCCACCAGCATGGTGACCCCTTGGATACCTGGGCACTAGAGCAAGACAATACCTTGACCTTTCCTACCCCACCATCTATCCCCCTCTCCCCCATCTGTCCCTTAAGGGAGATACTGAAGGACAAATGGGCTGGGATTTGAAAAAGAATTCTGCCCTGGAAGGTGGGGGCTGTTGTGAGGAATTCTGGGAAGTGGAGAAACCTGCTACTTGGATTCCTCTGAAGTGTCTGGTGCATCCCCACCTGGAGGCCAAACTGGAAGACTGGGGTGAGAGCCAAAGAATGTTCCAAGAGGGTGGTGGAGAAAGTGAAGCTTAGCCAGGCTAGTGGGGACGAGAGAAGGGGGCAAGTAGGGCTCTCAGAATCTTACCAAAAAGGAACCGTGTCTGGGGTGGGGAGAAGTGGAGCAATAGCAGGCTTCCGGCTCAGCTCCCCAACTTCCCACCCAAAATATCTGACCCAAGGGGGGGCGCACCTTACTGATGCTGGGAACGGAGGCAAAAAGAAACATTACAGACCTCATTCTCCCCTTCTTCCCCAGTTCCTGGTCTTCTGGGGGAGGAGCACGTTACCCCCAAAACTCAGCAGTCCTGAACCCCAGTCTCCAAACTGCGACATTAACCCACACTCCCCCCAACCTTAAGTTGCCGATACCTCCAGCTTCCCATGGAAACCATCCTTTTAGCCCCTAACCCAACCAAATACCTTTGGAGCATACCCTGGGCCCAGATGAAATCAGATCCCTGCCTGGGGTCAGTCAGTCAATAAACGTTCATTAAGCACTAACTACATGCCAGGAGGGGTAGCCGGGTGGTACAAGGCCTGGAGTCAGGAAGACTCATCTTCTTGAGTTCAAATCTGGCCTCAGACACTCACCAACGGTATGACCCTGGGTAAGTCACTTCGCCCTGTTTGCCTTAGTGTCTTCATCTATAAAAATAAACTGGAGAAGGAAATGGCAAACCACTCCAGTGCCTTTGCCAAGAAAACCCCAAATGGGGTCATGAAGAGTAGGACACAACTGATATGACCAAACAACAACCTACATGCTTGGCACAGTGCTAGGCACTGGGGATACTAAGAAAGGCAAAGGACTCTCTGTCCTCAAGGAGCTTTCAGTCTGATGGGGGAGATAACACGCAAATAACAACATACAAACAAAGGATGTACAGGGTAGACTGGAAACCAGCACCAGAGGGACACAGAGGGCACAGGAAGGTAACATTCCTTTGTTATGGAAGATTTTACAGCAAAGGGACCTGAAGTCACTGAATCCTGGCAGCAGGTCACTGAAAAAAGGTCTCCTCCTCATTTCTCCCCTCTCCTTTTCTTCTGGCTCTCCCCCAACCTGAACCCCACCCCACCTGCTCTTCTTCCTGGGAATTAACTAAGCAGTGCTCAAAGATAACAGGGCTGGGCTGGGGAGAAACTCAGCCTCCATCCCTGACACATTTTTCTCTATCTCATTACAGAGCCCCTATCTTCTCACCAAGTTCCCATGTATTTTATTGCATTTTCATCTCTATCACTGATCCAATTTCTCCTCCACAAAGTTCCTCATCCCTTTACAGAGTCTCCATCCCTTCTCTGAGCTTCTGTCCTGTCATTAAGCTTCCATTCTCTCAATGAGCTACACCATCTCCTCACTGACCTAGTGTCGCCATCCTTGATCCCCCATATCCTCGCTGAGCCAACACCTCCATCTTCAAACCCCCATCTCCCCACTAAGTCCCTATACAGCCAGTGTATAGTTACTACCATTAATACACCAATAGGGGACAAGGGAAGACACACACACACACACACACACACACGCACACACACAAATCCCTATGTTCCAAGGTTAAGTCAAGCCTATGATGGTGGCCACACTGACCATTCTCTTACCAGGGCCCTAACTATGACTTAGCCTACATTCTTCCTTACTCTCAGGGATAAATGTTTCAAGAATCTCTAACTCCTCAGGCATGAAAACTCCGTCTGCAGTTCATAGATTGTTTTTAGTACATAGTCTGCCTGAAAAATCACTGTTGGATGGCCAACCTTCCACTAGAGAACTCTTTAGTAAGTTAGGCTGTGCCCGTGGATGAGGTTTTTCCCACTCTGAGACAAACCAGAAACAATCATAGTTCATATTTAGAGTTCTTTGTAAAGTACCCTCTGCTAAAACTCTCCCCTGATGTTTTATCCTGGTGTGCTGCAAGCTACCTCAGCTCTCACCAGCCCAGAATAGATCAGGGAAGAACTGCATGGCTGGTTTGACCATTTACATATGCTCAGGGCTTAGCCCAGTATCTGGTACTTCCTAAAGGCTTATAGATGGAGAAATTGCCTGAGCATCACCTAGCCGACCATAGGATGATGAAACAACTTTCTTGAGGGTCACCTGTGAAAGGTTGTCAAAAGACTGAGACATGTGGAAAAGGCACCACCCAGAAGAAATCACAGATCCTTAAAATATTCATGAATTTTCTAAACTTAAAATGGGCCATAGAAAGTGAGTTTTCTTAATAAGACAATGGAAGTGAAGCACTTTCCTCACAACAACCCCCTAAGGACTGGGAGGGCCATTTTAGAGAAGAGGAAGCTAGAACTCAGAAAGATTGTGATTCTCCTGTTTCTAACAGTAAGTGATGGGTTCAGCATCTAGAATCCCGATCTTCTGACTTCAAGATCAGTGTTTTTTTTTCCCCTCTTATAGGCATTAGGTTTCCAGACAAGGAAATTTCTGTCCCAATCTAGACACTTGCTTTGAAAGAAAATGGGGCTAGGACTGCCACTTGGATTCACAAGGCATATGATTTTGGGGCAAGGTTGGTCACCCAGTCAAGAAGGGGTGAGGAAAGGGTTTGGGGATGGAGGGACCTTTGGCTTCATGGTACACACAATGAATGAGGGGAGCTGTCCAGTTCCCTCCCCACCCTAGTTGTTCCTTCCCTACAGCATCCCCTCCCCTCCCAAACCCCAGGTGCTCACCCTAGCTCCCAGAGGCTCTTCTCCAGCTCTGAGTCAACTCCCCACAAAGACAGCACCTCCTTCAGTTTTCCCCTCCCCCTTCTGGCCACTTCCTTCACCACTTGGGTCACTTATAGTCTACCTTCTCTTCCTGGATATACTTACATATGATAAATACAGCAGGACTTGTGAACTTTATGACCTCAACTTCCTCTCCAACCTCACCCACCCCGCTCTGGCCCCTTTATCTCCTACCCTATTTCAGAATCCCCTCCTTTCTCTCTTTTCTGGTTTACTTTCTCAGTTGTCTCTCTACCTCCTCTACCCAGGGTTCTCTATTTCTTTTGTTTTCTTCCTTTTTTCTTTCCTAGATCATCCCCTCTCTCCTGACCTCCCCATCCTAGACACCTACTCATGTATAATAGAAAAAGTCTTAGACTGAGAGTCAAGCAAGCTAAGGCCTAACCCTGGTCCAGTCACTAACTTGCTGCATGTTTTTAGAAAAGTCATTTTTTGAATCAAAAAATGGGGAAAAAAGCCCAATACCAAAAGCAAACACTGTAATTACAATAACTGATTTTTTTTTTTTTTTTCTTTTTGCAGAGCCAGGACTATGGGCATGAAAGGTTATGTATACTGTTAGGCTCCAATGATACATTGGTTATCTTGCTCAATTGGGGTTTTCCCTCTTTTTATTCTTCATTATAAGGAATGGTAGGTGGAAAGGGGGCAAGGGAATAGGCATTTATTAAATATCTAGTATATACCAGGAGGTGGTGCAGTGGACAAAGTGCCAGTCCTGGAATCAAGAACACTCATCTTCCTGAGTTCAAATCTGGCCTCAGACACTTACTGTGACCATGGGCAAGTCACTTTAGCCTATTTGTCTCAGTTTCCTCATCTGTAAAATGAGCTAGAGAAGGAAATAGCAAACCACTCCAGTATTTCTGCTAAGAAAACCCTAAATGGGGTCACAAAGAGTCAGACATGACTGAAAAATGACAATAAAAAACACATTCCAGGAACAGTTTACTGAATACTTTATAATTGATGCTCACAAATACCTGGCTAAGTACTGTCTTTAACCCCATTTTGCAATTGTAGAAACTGAGACAGAAGGGGTTGTGACTTTCCTAGGGTCCCACAGCTAGGAAGTGTCTCAAGTCATAATTGAACCCAGGTCTTCTTAACTCCACACCCAGTGGCTGGAATGGCACATAATGGGCCACCTCACTGCCCAAGAGTAAGGACATAACCTTAAACCTACTGCACTCTGAAGCTGGGATGCGAATGAGGCCTGCCTAAAGGGTCCTCTGGACCCTCCTGGCTTTAGAGTGATTATCAATAGTAACTGTTGCTGTTTCCCTCCCAGCCTGATGTCTTTTTCTTGGCCTCATTAAAGGGGCCATTCCCTGGCTCCTTCTTAAACAGACTTATTCAATGAATGGGCCTTGCCTCACCCTAAGTGAGTGCTTGCAAAGACCTTGGCCTCAAGGTGCCAAGGTCTCCCAGTGCATCCGGGGTCATCTCCAGTCATCCTGATGAATATCTGGTCACTGGATTCAGATGGCTCTGGAGAAGAAGTGAGGCTGGTGACCTGCACAGCCCTCCCTCACTCAAAATAAAGTCAAGTGCAAGTTATGTCATTATTTCTCTGATGGCATGGCCTTCTTCGGCAATGAAGGACGAACACAACAATAATGGAAGAAAGCAGTATTTTTTGAAAGAGAAAGTCATTTTTTTCTCTGAACCTCAGTCTTCTCAACTGTTAAATATGGGAGTTAGACTGAATAGTTCTGACATTCTACATCTGAACGTGCCTAGCTCTAAAATTCAATGCTCCATAATCCTCCCTCCCTGCTCCCTTTTGAGGATTATCTCTCCCTTTCCTCTCACTCCCAACTCCATCTCTTTTGTCCCCTCTCCTGTCAATCCCCCCATCCCATAGCACTACCATCTATCTCCCTTCCTTCTGCTCTGTTCTGCTTTCCCCCTACCCATTTACTTTCCTGTTCCTTGTCTAAATTCCCTGTCTTGGCACAGACACAACTGAAGGCATGGGAGTGGTGGAGAGGAAAAAGGAGTAGGGATGGCCCCCGGGCACCAGAAGGGAATCAGGACAGACCTCCAAATCCATTTTGAGGATGGAGGCCCTGTGGGAATCACCAACACCTAGGGGGAGGGGCTGCCAAGAATGCTTAAGGGATGATATTTCCACCTACCTTGAATGGTTACAGATACTGCCCAGAGTTTAAGGTGGCACAATGAATGGGATGACCTCTCCCACCCTTCACCAATTCTAGCAGGAAGTGACTCTCAGTGGCCTGGTTTCGTACCAGTGAATAGCCAGAATTTGGTGAGAGTGAGGTGAAAGTGGAGGATACCCTTCACCCCCAGCTGCTTCTCAATAGTAGTCCTGATCACTGAACACCCTTTGACCCTGTAACTATATTTACTTTCTCTGAGGACTTCGAAACACTCTACAATGGGTACCTTGTATTTTGCCTTTGCGCATTTCTGGGGGTCATTGACATCCCTTACTGCCTTAAGGGACATAGGCCAGACCCCAGATATCCAGATGCAGTCATCCTAGGAAGGCTGGCAGGAAACACATCCAGTCTCAAAGCTAGGAGTTGGGGGGGCATGCTGGGGTCTGATGCCAGTGTGGCCTTGTCCCACCCTGTGCCCTGGAATCCATACAGACCACCCTCCCCCAGACTGCTTTTAAAAGCAGGATTTCTGTAGGGCTGGCCAATTATTCCCAGCCTGGGGGGGGGGAGGAGAGGACGGGTCATTTGTGGGGAGAGGGGGCTTCCCTAGGGCCCTGGAGGAGCCTCAGAGGGGGAGGGGGCCCCCTCCTGAAGTGGTCCAGATGGCACATAGTCCCTCCTTCCCCTTCCTCAATCCTGCTCCCTCTTGTAGCAAGAGGAGCCTTCTCCCTTTCACCAATCTCCATTTTTCTCTTCCACACTCCTCCCAGACCTCCCCTCATTTCTCTCCACCAGACTTCTTTCCTTCTCTACTCAGCTCCCCAGGTTTACTCCCTCACCTACCCAATTTCCAGTTATCCCAGGCCCCAAATTCAATGTCCCAATCCCAGGCTTTCTTCTCTGACACCCTTCCCTAGTCCCCTGTCCTGGCTCCCTCCCCAATGCCCCATTTCTTGACCCCCTCCCCCAACATTGCCCCCTCCAGTTCTTCTCTCCTTGTTTCAGCCCCAAGTCTCTGGGAGTTGTCTCTGGTTCCCCAGGCATGCCCAGAGCTCAGCCTGAGGGCAGTGGGCAGAGTTCCTCTACAAGACTGCCAAGCGCACCCAACCGACGCCTGTACCTTGTTCCTTTGGCTGGGTCCCGCTGGAGCCAGGGAACTCCACAGTCCCTAGGCTGAGCAGGCTGGCCGGAGAGGGGAGGGGTTGTTCTGACCTCAGCTATCCCCCACCCCCACTTCTTCCCCTGGGCTCTACGAGAGAGGAAACAGACCAACTTCTCCAGCTGCAACCGCAAGGGAACTTTCAGTCACTCCTCTCCTTAGCCCTGGAGACTTGGGGTGATCTGCTCGAGGCTTTTGAGGCTGGGAGGGCCGGGGGTGGTGTTGCTGACCTGACTCCCATCACATCCTGCCGCCCCCAGACTGCAGAGTGGTCATGGGAGGCGAATGTCACTGTCCCCAGCTCCCACCCTTCCCATCCTCCCAGCCAACAAAGACTCCACCTCCCATTCTACCCCAACCACAGAGCACAACCCAGAACCCACACTTATCCAGTGGACCTTCAAGAGTACGAAGGAGAGCCCAGGAGACAGACTGAGAGGAAGCATGGCATGGTGAGAAGAACATTGAATCTGGTCAAATCTGGCCTCGGAAGACCTGAGTTCCAATCTCAACTCTGCTATTCAAGTCTATACAGAGGCAGTATGTGATCTTAGGCGAGTGACTTTGCCTTTCTGGGTCTCAGTTTCCTCATTTGTCAAATGAGGGCTTTGAACTAGATGGCTGCTGAGGTTCTTTCCATGTCTAGATGTATGCTTCTATTATCATGTTGGAGGATGGGGGTGGCTTACCTAAGGTCAGGGCCTTCTTTCCTTCCTCCTCCTCTCATCCTGAAAAGGTGGCCAAAAGGATGTTTGCTTCTCCCTAGATCCTCCTTGGGTTGACCGGTCATTCTCGTTTCACCTCCTAGGTATGGCCCCCAATTCACCTCCCAATACCCCTTAGGATGACGAGCCAGTGAGATTTGCTGACCCTGGCCTCCTTAATGTTCCTCAGACCTGACACTGTCACTCACACCTGACAACGATTGCGCTGGCTATCCTCCTATCCCTGGAACAAGCTGCCTCTCCTCACCTCTGCCTCCTGGCTTCCTTTAAGCCTCATCTGTAAGAAGTCTTTCCCTTTCCTCCTTAATCTTAGTGCCTTCCTTCCAAGATTACCCCCCCCCACACACATTTGTCTTCTCTATCTTGTTTGTACATACTATGACCTCCTAGAGAGCAAAGATTGGCAGGGGGGCATCCTCAGTATTCAACACAGGACCTGGCACACAATAAATACTGAATAAATGCTGATTGACTGATGAACTATACTGTTGTGTGTGTGCGTGTATGTGTGTGTGTGCATATGTGTTTGTGTGTGTGCATACGTGCTTGCATGTGTGACTTCCCTATTTCTGGCAGGGGCATCACTGGACTTATGGTCACCCAGATTAATAGAGTAGGGGTCATCCTCAATTCTTTGCTTTCCCTCACAGCATGCTCAGTCCAATAAATTGTCAGATCTCTTCTCTTTTCCTTCTTCCATAGCATCCAAATCTGCCCTCCATTCTGCACTCACACAGTGGAGTGCTTCATTCTGTTTCACCTGGAGCAGTGTACTAGCTTCCTGATTTGTCAGTCTCCCTGCATCCAGCCTCTCCTCTCTCCAGTCTCTTTTCCAAAAAGCTACCTAATTGGTATTCCTAAAACACAAGTCTGACCATGTTGCTTCCCTGTGCAAAAAGCTCCAGTGTGTCCCTATTGCTTTTAGGATAAGATTCAACCCCTCCTGTTTGGCATCCAAAGCCTTTCACAGTCTGGCTCCGGCCTACCTTTCCAGGAGGATTACACATCACTCCCCCTCGTTCTCTCTACATTCCATCCAATCATTCAAGCTGGCCTACTTGCATTTCTCCAGAAACAATACACTCAACTGCAGTTTGGCACAGCCTGTCCCCTGTGCCTGAAGGCTCCCCTTCACTTCCCTCAGCTTCCTCACCTCCCTTACCTCCCCCTCTTGGAATGCCTGGCTCCCCTCAAGGTTCAGCTCAGATAACCCCTCCTGTACCAGGCATTCCCAGATTCCCTCAGGTGTTAGTATCCTCCCTCTTCCTTTGTATTTCAAAATTGATTTTGCACATATTTTTGTGTTTTCTTATCCCTATACAGCTGGGCCATCACCAGTCATCTTGACTTATGTCCTGCCATTGGATTCCAGTGACTCTGGAGGACAGAGTTAGGCTGATGACTTTGCACAGCCCTGCCTCCCTTAAAGCCAATTTACTCAAAAGACAAGATATTGCCCTCCTGATGTCACTGGTTCTCTTCAGGAAGGAAGGATGAACGACAGCCATAACATCCATATAGATGTATTCGTCCTTCATTGCTGAAGAAGACCATGCCATCAGAGAAATGATGACATGACTTGCACTTGACTTTGTTTTGAGTGAGGGAGGGCTGTGCAGGTCACCAGCCTCACTTCTCCTCCAGAGCCATCTGAATCCAGTGACCAGATATTCATCAGGATGACTGGAGATGACCCAGGATGAGGCAATTGGGGTTAAGTGACTTACCCCAGGTCACACAGCTAGTGAGTGTCAAGTGTCTGAGGTGAGATTTGAACTCAGGTCCTCCTGACTCTTGCACTGGTTCTCTATCCACTGTACTACCTAGCTGCCCCAATATGTATGACTTAGGCATCTAGATAGCTCAATGGGTAGAGCCCTGGGCCTGAATTTAGAAAGACCTGAGTTCAAATGTGACCTCAGATATTCACTAACTGTGTGACCCAAGGCAAGTCACTTCACCCTGTTTGCCTCAGTTTCCTCACCTGTAAAATGAACTGGAGAAGGAAATGGCAAATCACTCTAGTATCTTTGCCAAGAAAATCCTAAATGGAGACACAAAGAGTCAGATGCGATTGAATGACAATACATATGACTTACTTTACCTTCCCCAAGTAGAATGGCAACCCCCTCAGGAGAGGAACTCTTCTCTTTTTGTATTTGTAACCATAGGGCCAGAGAGGAAGGGAGTGTAGTGAGCAAAGAGTCAGCAACAGAGATGGAAAAATCTGAGTTCAGATCCTGCTTCTGATATAGCCTGATTGTGTGACCCTGGATAAGTCATTTAACTTCTTAGTGCCTTGTAAAACTCTCTAAGATTCTAAGTTCTAGAACACATAATGTTTTGTATTGGGGCATATTTGTGTGTGGTATGTGTTTAGGGGGTTGTTTTAATGTATGTGTATAAATATGGGCTTCTATGTATTGTAGAAGATAATATGTACAGATATGTTGGTGTATTTGTACATATAGGTATATGCTGTGAAATGGATGCTGCAAAGGCAGACAGGAGTCCCATGGTAGAGGACTGAATGACAGGCTAAGGAAGGGCATGTTGTATAGTGGAAAGGACTCAGAGGCAGAAGATCTGGGTTCAAACCCTTTCTCTGCTCTGTGATTTGTGACAAATCACTTCCTGTCACTGAGTGGAAAATGACAATAACAGCACTCTTCTTGTCTACCTTCTGGGGCTGTTGTGAGGAAAATGCTTGCAAATCTGAAAGTAGCATAGAAATAGAAGAAGCTATTATGACGGTGACTCTATTAAATACTGTTAGGCAATAGGGAGCCATGGAAACGTTTTGAGCAGGGTACTAGAGAGGATCATTTAGCCTAAAGCATTTATCTGGAATGGAGGGAGGTAGATTAGAGGTTGGGGAAACAGTTAGGTCCCTATCCTTATAGGAGGGTCCATAAGCATTGGGTGTTTGGGATAGGAGTGGAGCATGGCCAGGGCTATAGCAAAAAAGCTGAAAGCAAAATAAATGCCCCTTTACTGGGGAAAACTAAACAAGTTGTGGTGGGAAGGAAGGAAACAAATATTCACTGAGCTTCTCCTGCACTGTCTGATCCTTATAATAACTCTATAAAGAGGGTGCTTTCATTATGCTCATTTTATAGTTCAGGAAACTGAGGCAGACAGGTTAAGTAACTTCCTCAGGGTCACCTGGAGAGTAAGTCTCTGAGGTTGGATTTGAACTCAGATTTTCCAAGATCTGAGTCTGTTGCAGGGCCACGACCATTTAGGTAAGTTAGTGTCAGTGTCAGGACTAGAACCCAGGCCTTCTGCTTTCTAATTCAGGACTGATATTGGGACCTGAGGCTTACACCCCAGCAAATATAAAAAAAAAAAATCACCAAGGGTCTAATGAAAGATGGGCAGTGGGCCTCATAAAAGACAACTCCCATCATCCCCCTCACTGGTGGGGGTGGTGGGGAAGGACAGAGAGAGTGGTAAAGGGAATTGCTCACTACCTGCATCTTCTGAAGGTGGGAGAATCCGGGAGAGATCAGTGGAAGATGTGGGCAGCCTATGCAGCTGAGGAACTGGGTCAGTTCTGAGGCTTCTTAATCAAGTGGGCCACCCATACAGTCTTCCTTTCCTTTTTACCCTGGGTAAGTCATTTCCCGTCTTTCAGTCTCAGATTCCTACTCTGGAAAACGGAAGCTCTGACTAAGCAATCCCTGAGACCTCTCCTAACTCCAGCATTCTTAGCTCTGAGGCCCCTCTCAGCTCTGATGTTTCATGTTCTGAAGGCCCTCTCAGCTCTGACATTCTGTGTTTTAAAGACCCTCCCAGCTTTGACATTCCAAGTTCTAAGGGCTCTCCCAGCTCTGATATTCTGTGTTCTAAGGTCCTCTCAGCTCTGACATTTTGTATTATCTAAGGGCCCTCCAAGTTCTGATATTCTGCGTTCTAAAGCTCCTCCTAGATCTGACATTCTGTGTTCTATGAGGTGGCACAGACTTCATTTTCTATTTCAGTTTGGCTTGTGAGGCTGACACGCAGGAAACAGAGAATGGTGTTAACTGACCACACAGTGCCACGGGAACTCAGAGGACAATGAGATCACCAGCAGGTCAAGCTGCCTCAAGGAGATAGAATACTAGAGCATGGGAACATTTAGAGAGGAAGAGGAGAGTAGGGAGACAGCAAAGGAATGAAGGGGAAGTGATGCTGGAGCGAGGAGCTGAGGGCTCACCCTCCAGAGCAGCATTGGGAGATGGACCCAGGGAGGTCAGCTGGAGCCTTGTCCATGGGGGAGCTGAGATTGTTGCTCCCTTCCTTAAGCCTGGGGGCTGGTGGGTGAAGGTCTGTTTGCAAGGTCCATGGAAGTTATTGGGGCCTTGGTTATTGCTGTTTTAATCTCCCAGTTCTCAAAGCAACTTATAGTCTCCCACTACCAATGGATGCATACTTGTGGGGGGTTTTCTGAACTCCTTAGATCAAAAACCAAAACTAAAACTCAAACAGGGGAAGTGGTCAGGGGAGATACCCCAAAGAGACAGGAAGGGAGGATAGGTCTGGCTTCAGAGAATCCCTCTCCCCTGCTCAGTCTGGGGCTCTTCTCCATTTAGCAGGGGCCATATCTTCTCTTTGAATCCCTTCCAGCTCTGAACTCAGAGAATGCTCAGTATTACACAAGGTAGGAAACAACTCACATGATCTGCAATAGAAAGTAAAGAGCCCCAGGTTCAAGTATATTCGCAGGCACTTATAAACCTTCCTGGGCCTCAGTTTCCTCACCTGTAAAAGGAGAAGGTTGGAGTGGATGGCTTGGAAGGTGCCTCCCAGCTCAAGCCTCCTGGTTCTAGGATCCTATGTTCTCTCATACTCGCCACTCACTGGGCTCCTCCCAGTCGGCAGAGTGCCCTGTGCCTGTCCCCATTTCTGACCCTAAACCCTTCCTCAGAGAGCTCTCCCTGCATTGCACGTCCTCCTCCCCCTCACTATTTAATCCTTCCCACGTGTTTCAGGGCCTCTCCATTTGCCTGCAGCAAAGCTTACTGTCTGTGTCTCTCACTGGACTGCCTGCCTGGCATTAATGTTGGTTCCAAGAGATTGAAGGTCGAGTAGTACAAACACCAGACTGGGGATCACAAGATCTGGTCCTGGCTCTGTTGCTAACTTATTTTGAGACCTTGGACAAGTCCTCTCCCTTCTCCAGGCCTCAGCTTCCCCTTGAGAGAATTAGATTTGATCTCTAGGGGTCCTTTAAACTCTGATGTTCTGTTCTAAGGGCCTTCCCAGCTCTGACATCCTAAGTTCTAAAGATCCTTCTAAGATTAGAGACTTCCTATCTTCTAAGAAACTTCCCAGCTCTCACATTCTATGTTCTTGGGCACTACCCAACTCTTTCCATAATCTAAGGCCTGTTTTAGCTCCAGCAGTCTCTTCCCAACTTTGACATACTACAGCATTTTCTAGGGTCCCTTCTAAGCTCTACTATTCTAGGTGCTAAGGCCTTTTCCAGAAATTTGTGACAATTTATGATTTTTTGTCTCATCTAAACTCACTAAAGATGTGAACCACTGCTTCTACCTCTTCTGTCTTCCTACAGGTCCCGAATACATGATTGGATATACAGCAAATGTTCAATTAGGACTAGATGACTGTTGGTCATCCCCAATAGAATTGTGTTCTTGGGTACTTGTGAAAGCATACTTTGCTTTGTTAGGTTTTGGTCCTTACTGAGAATGGAAGTGATGAGTGAGGAGCATCTGTGGCTTGATTCTCTAGGCATCTGGTCTTGGAGAGTCAGGTTCTACTGGTACAGTAGCTCTAGCTCAGGAATCATAGCAAATGACCTAACTTGCTTTTGCCTGTAAGATCTCTCTAGAACCTAGTGAGCAGAGCTGAGACGAGTACATAGAAGTCTGGCTGGGGAAAGATCAATATATGAAAGAATTTCCTAGCAGTCAAAGCCAGCCAATGATGGGATGGAATGTTCTGATGGGTAGTGAGCTCCACATTGCTGCAAGTCCACAGACAGATGCAAGATGACCACTGGTGGATGATGTTTGTAGAGGAGCTCAGACTTCAGCAAGAAGGTCTCTCAGGTTCTTTTCAGCTCTATTCCTTTCATTTTCTGAAAAATCATCAGTCCTTGACCTCAGAACATCTAGACTGGAGGAAGATCAGGAAAGCAAAGAAAGGAACTAGACCCCCCCCTTAAAACTGCTTTGTCTGGTAGGCAGAGATTCCAAACAGCTCTGGTGATTTTCCTGTTCCCTACCAACCCTGTCCTAGAGCTTTCTGGGCACACAACACCCAGATACATCACCCAGAGGGCTAGAAGTTGGCAGATTTCCCAGGAGGTCTCAACTTGAGATAGGAGCAGCTGATATGGGAGGTGAAGTCATAGTGCCCTGCATGTTTCCAGGTTTATGCAGAGAGTTGGCTCCTTTCAAGTCCTGCCCCCTTCTCCATTGGTTTCCTTTGTCACTGGGCTCCAGCCCTTCTTTTGGTCTATAGCAGAGTAGGATCCTCCACCCTGCTCTAGGTCTTGGACTTTCACTGGAACACCTTGCCCTTGGGGAATGAAGGGTGGAGCTGGTGAATGGATCCTTTTAAAAGGGCTGGGCATCTCAGAGCTTCTGGGGAGCCAGGAAAATGGATCACTTGTGCTCTGTGGGGTTGACTTGGAACTGTCTCTAGCCTCAGATGTGTATGGTGGGCCTATTTGTGTTTCCCACCCTAAGGAACTCCCAAAAGAGAAGAGAGAGAGACCTCTCACTTGTACTGTAGACCCCCTTCCTCAGAAAACCTGTATGTTATTTCTGATCAGTGGGCTTGGGTTTTGGAGGGTTAAGAGTGGGCCTTCCTCCCCCAATTCTCATCTTTCCCTCAGGGCCAGGTCACTGGGCAGAGTGCAGACAGACAAGAACAGAATGGATTCTGTAGCTCAGGGCCTGGAGTTAGGAAGACCAAAGTTCAAATCCAGCCTCAGATACTTATTAGCTGTTTGACCCTGGACAAGTTACATAACCTCTCTTTGCCTCAACTTCCCCAGCTATAAAATGGGAGTAGTAGTAGCACAGGTTGTTATGAGGATCAAATGAGATATTTGCAAGGTACCTGGCACACAATAGGTACTCAGTAAATGCATGTTTCCTTCTTTCTTTAGATACTTCCTTCTGCATTTGTACATGGGGTGTTCAGGGAGGACCAGCACCTCTGGTGTGAGGGCTGCTCATCCACCCTGGATGTTCACCTCTCACCTAATTCTCCCCTGTCACTCCAAGAAGCTGTAGCATAAACAGTGGTCACACCTTGGTAAAACCCCCTTGGCAGACAGGATAAACCAGGATGAGGATACCTGACAGACCTCAAATCTATCAGCGAGTTAAGGGGATAACTACCCCAAGCTTATGAAGACTTACCCGGAGGAATGGGCAGATGAGAATAATTTGTTCCAACGACCATGAAGGCAGCTGAAGCAAGCTCTGTGGAGCACTTAGAGCTTGGTCAGACATTGAGGATGCTAAGGTCATCCACTGCATCTCAGGCTATCACCAATCATCCTGACTTCGCTTCTGCCACTGGACTTGGATGACTCAAGAAGAGAGTGAGGCTGATGACTTTGTTCACCTTTTCCTCACTTAAATCCAATTCATGAGCAAGTGAAGACATCACTCAATACATCACTGGTCTTTTTTGAAAACAAAGGACAAACAATAGGTTGGATTAGCTGGCTTCTTCCAGATGAGATTCTGAGAGAAAGGTGAAGTAACCTACCCAACATCACATAGGTAGTAAAATGGCAGAGATGGGCCTTACACACAGGTCTCCTAACACCAAATTCCAAGCTCTTTTCACTCCCCACAGGTCTCCTGACTCTAAACTCAGATGGGGAAAGCAACACAAAGTAGTCAAAATTGCTCCAGATTTGGAGTCAGGGGTTCTGGGTTCAAGAGTCAGTTTAGCTACTACCTGTAGTAACATGAGTTATAGGGGGACAGACAGGAAGAGAATCACAGGGAGGTGGTGTATGGGCTAGGTCACCTGACTGACACTGTCCCTTATTGTACAGGGATTAGGCAACACAGATATTCAAATATTGAAACTGGGAATGAATTGTCTGCCTGACCTGGTTTTTGCCAGGTATCCACCCTGGGGGAAGGGAGCATCTGTCTCTGCCTTTGGAGAGCCTCCTCAACTAATGGCCTCTGGTCCCAGGAGCTACCCACTCAATGGAGGAGACAGGTCAAAAATAGATAACCACAGCAGGGTCTTAAGGGTATAGCAAAGGTTGGGGATTATATTATACCCAGTGGAGTTCAGCCAATCCAGTTTCCCCATGGGAGAGGATTGGAAGTTACAAAAGAAAGAAAAGGATGGGGCTAGGGTGTGGCAGACAGGGAGGGGATTGTTCCAGTCCCCACCCCCACTCCCCCCAGGAGGCCCTGCCTGAGGCTTTAGTTATTTAATGTAGTCTCAAGCTAACAAAGGACCTCAAGGCAGAAGGGGTGGGGCAAGGATTTATGTTTCCTGCAGGTGTTAGTGGCCTGGTCTGAGGTTTGAGGGAGGTACCCATGGTGCTCTAGGTGGCTCAGAGATTCCCTGGGGCAGTGTCCTCAGCACTGAGGAACAGCACTCAGCTGGTGAATTCCAAGGTGGACCTCATGGGTAGAGGGGACCACTGGGCTATGGCCTCTGGTCGCCAGTATAATGGAGAAGATTACAGTAGCCTCTCTGCAACTTTGGACACCATTGGCCATCCTCCACACCCAGATTCTTTCTCTCCTTTCAGAATTTTTCTGACACAGCTTTCTTTGATCTACCTTTACCTGTCTGTGTGGGCTTCTTCTCTGCCTCCTTTGCTGTATGGTCATCATCATCCCCACCACCCCACCACCCCTTATACCTCAGGTTGCTATGGGCTCTGACTGGGGCCCTCTTCTTTTCTCTATACCCTCTGTCTTGGTAATCTCACCACCTCCTTATGGGATCAATATCTCCTCTCTGCAGATATGTCTATCCAGCTGTGGTTGTTCCAAGTTCTGGACCCACATCAC
Organism: Bettongia penicillata ogilbyi; assembly: GCA_023548195.1. Classification (NCBI taxonomy): domain Eukaryota; kingdom Metazoa; phylum Chordata; class Mammalia; order Diprotodontia; family Potoroidae; genus Bettongia; species Bettongia penicillata. The sequence continues at coordinate 12,493,678 of JAJHZJ010000029.1, forward strand.
CAACAATCTCTGTACACATTCAATTGGATGACCTATAGGCATCTGAAACTCAACATGTCCAATCACAATTCATTATCTTCTCCCCAGACTTGAGAGACTGGAAGGATAGTAATGCTCTCAATAGAAATAGGGGAGTTGGGGAAATGGGTAGATTTGAGAAGAAGATATGACCCTACTTATTTCCCCAACTTCCCCATTTTTATTGAGGGTATTACCATCCTTCCAGTCTCTCAGGTCTGTCACCTTGGAGCTAACCTTGAGTCTTCATTTTTTCCTAGACAAACCAGGGGTCAAGCCTTGTCCATTCTACAGCCTCAGTATCTGCATCTCTCCCATCTCTCCCCCTATATTATAATCACCCTAGCCTGGCCTGGAACCACCTCTTATCACTTGTTATCCTAACTACTGAAGTAGCCTCCTAACTTGCCTCTCTGTTTCTGGACTCTATCCTCTTCAATCCAACCTCCACACAGCCATTTTCAGTATGATGCCAGGCTGCCTTTCCAGGTTGGTACATGACTCACGTTCACATACTTTACACAGCAGTGAAACTGGCCTGCTTGCTGTTTCCTTGCACACAACATTCCTAACTTCCACCGCAGTACCTTTGCACAGCTCCCACAGGCCTGGAATGTTTTCCCTTCCCATCTTTGCCTCCTAGAATGCAGAGGTTCCTTGCAATCTCCAATCATCCGGGGCTCAAAGATTTTCCTGAACCCTGTGATAGCAAATGGCCCCTATGAAATTACATTGTATATGTGATGTATTTACTTACATGTATGAATGTAGATATTGTTTCTCCATTAGAAAATAAGATTCTTGAGAGCAGAAACTCTTTCCTTTTTGTTTCTATCCCTAGCACTTAGCATAATGCCTGACACATAGTAATTTTTTGTTGCTGCTTCAGACATGACTGACTCCTCATGACCCCATTTGGGGCTTTCTTGGCAAAGACACTGGAGTGGTTTGCCATTTCCTTGCTCATTTTACAGATGAGGATACTGAGGCAACCAAGATTAAATGTCATTAATTTACAGGGTCACAGACAGTAAGTATCTGAGGCCAGATTTGAACTCATGAAGAAGAATCTTCCTCAGTCCAGGCCCAACAGCTCTAACCACTTGGCCACCTAGATGCCAAAGTGAAAATTTTAGCACACCCTAAACTGTACGTACTTAGTAGTTTACAAATCATTTTACTCACAACTTCATGAGATTTTTTCCCCCACCTTGACCTAAAGCTTCGTTTTCATTTGTGTATGGAACACAGGATGTGTCCTGCCATCAGACCCAGATACCTCCCATAACATATAATCTTACAAGGTTGCTAGAGATGTTCAGTGACTTGCCCACAGTCACACAACTAGTTCTGGTCCCAGTTTAGGTGGTGGCCCAGTGGGTAAATAAACAGGACTTAGAGTCAGGAAGACCTGAATCCAAGTCCTGCCTCAAACACTTACTGGCTATGTGTCCCTGGGCAAGTCACTTAAACCCTCTTTGCCTCAGAGTCTTCATTTATAAAATGGGGATAGTAAGAGCACTTACCTCCCAGAGTTGTGAGGATCAAATGAGATAACCTCAAAAATGATATCGCTGTTATTAATCATGCCCATTTTATAGATGAGGAAAGTGAGCGAAGTTTAGTGAGGACCAGTTACACAGTTATGAGATATCTGAGGCAGGATTTGAACTCCTGTCTTCAGGTCCAGTGCATAACAACTCACAGTTCCATAGCATTTTAAGGTTTGCAAAGCTCTTCACCTGTTTTATTTCATTTGAGGCTTATAATAAGTCTTGGAAGTAGGTTCTCAAATGAATCTGTGTAAAGTGCTTTGTAACCTGTTTCCTAGAAACTGTCTGAGATTTTGGGAGGGCACTGAGAAAGTCAGCCTCTTTTCCAGAGGCCGAGGACAAGCTGGGGGGAAGGGACAGGATGTTCTTGGAGGCGTTAGGAGAGTACTTTTCAACCTGAGAAAAGTGACCTCCAAACATGCGCTCTCACCTAGGGCTGGCTTAAGCCTTTGTGGCCCTGTGGTTTGACCTGTGGCTTCCTCTGAACTATTTGCTGCGACTAGAGGAAGAAAGGGTCAGCAAGGAGCTGTGAACGGTGTGGGGCCAGGGAGAGACTACAGGGTGGGCAAAAATATCCAGCGTCCTGGGTCCCCAGAATGGATGTGTGCCCTGCCAATGGGTCCAAGACCACTGTCCTCCTGGCCGGCTACAGGAACTAGCCCTCAAGCCGGTACTGCCCCATAGCCGTCTTACATGGACGTCTCACCCGGGTCCCTTGCCTTCTACGCCCACCGGATGTACTCGGACCCTCACTGCCGTGAGGGCAGGCTCTGGGCCCCACCGCCGCCAGTCATTAGACTCTAGCACCAGCCCCAGACAGCTCCATGACCAGAATCAGCTCAGCTCCCAGTCTCTAGCCCCTATATCAGCCCAGTGCTCAGTAACTGGCACCTCTCCGCCCTTCATAGGCCCCGCCCCCGTCTCTGGCACCTCCTAAGCACTGCCCCAGACCCCACCCTCCACACCTGGCTGAGTCCCTAAACCCAGTCCTGGCTCCAAAATCTGCCCTAACTGCAACAGAAGCCCCGCTCCAGGAGAGTCCCAGTTCAGTTCTCCTCCGTTTAAACTAGTTCCCGTCCCCAGTAAGAAGTCCTACTCCCTAGCCCGATCCAGAAACTGCTCCCCTCGTCCCTCAAGTTAATTCCTGGTCCCCATCCCCGGGATTCTCGCCCCTTCCCACCCTTCCCCAGTTCCAGCCCCATCCCTAGCCCAGATCTGGTCCCAGGCCCGGAGCATGCTTTTGCTCCAGTGCTTTCCCTATTTGTGACCACCCAGACCACCGCCTACCTACACACAGGGTCCCTACCTCGTGCTTGGCCTTTCCCTTGGGACCCAGGGCCCTATTCTACGTCCTGCACCTGGCGCTGCACATCACTCCTGAGGAGAAGACTGATGCAAGCCTTGGACGATCCCATAGGCCCGGAAGCTAAACGATGTAGTAAGTGGGGCTGGTGAGCCACGGAGTGCTGGGCAGAGAGCTTCACTGACTCAAGAACTCCTGGTGCCGGCCTCATCTCCATGAAGAACACCTGTGGCGTCATCACAGCTGCCTCCTTCCCATCCTGCAGTGACCCTGACCATATCCTTGATGATAATGACAGATTCTTTCTGCAGGCAGATCTTTTCATTTAACAGATGAGGAAACTGAGATCCCTTATAAGGGAAGTCGAATCAGCAGGCCTAGAACAGGGGTGGAGAACCTGGGTCTAGAATGTTAGAACTAGGAGGGATTCTGGAAAACATCTAGTTCCAAACCCTTTCCACAAATATGTAGACCCTGTGTCCAAAGTCACAAAGGCGGGTAATAACTGGAATGGGAAGGAATTTCCCTTTTGTCATATCTATAAAGAAGAATTTGACTGAAAAAAATGGAGAAGAATTCAGGGGCAGTATTTCATCTGCTCAGGGAGAACCAATGATTTCAGCCAAACTATGGCATTCTTTAGTCCTGTAAACCATAGTAAACTTATTACCATGCCTGGCAGAACTTTCAGCAACTATCTGGAGCTGAGTAAATGGGCTAGTTACCTGAAAGAGATGAGACAACTGGCTTTCTTTCATTTTTCTTCTTTTGCTCATTTTTTATAAATAGAACTTTCCCATATATCTGAATCTCCTAACCTTGCCCTGAAAGTATTAAGTCCCTACTATGTGCTAGAAGATACAGTGGACAGGATGCCTTACCTGGGGTCAGGAAGTCTCCTCTTCCTCAGTTCAAATCTGGCCTCAGACACTTCCTAACTGTGTGACCCTGGACAAGTCACTTAACCCTGCTTGCCTCAGTTTTCTCATTTGTCAAATAAGCTGGAGGAGGAAATGACAAAGCGCTCCAGTGTCTTTGCCAAGAAAACCCCAAAGGGGGTTGTAAAGAGTCAGGGACAAAGGAAATAACTGAACAGTAGCATGTGCCAAGTATGTTACTTGGTTCTGGAAATACAAGGACAAAAATGAAATGATTCTTTCAATCAAGGAGCTCCCAGGCATAAGGGAAAGTTTCATGTCCACTCCTAAATCTCCATTTATCATCATCCATTCACTGAGCATCTGACTAGTGTATGCTAAGGAAGCACAGGGCTTCAGGGATTATAAAAAGGACTTAGACATGGGTATAGGATCAAAGAATCATACATCAGAGCTGGAAAAGAAACATGGAATGTCAGGATGGAAAGGGGCCTTAAAACAGGCAGTGCCAGGGACAAAGAGGACCTTGGCATTGCATTTCTCCCTGGGGTCAATGGCATGACCCATGACCAACCTACTGGCAAGTGAGAAGGTGAGTCTCATTCCCCTATCCCACAGTAGTCAGTCACAGGCTTTGTCTACAACACAGCCCCAAATGTCCTTCATTATTACAGTTCAACAGTCCCCTACGGCATCTCTTCCCTCTCATCACAGGTCCCAATATTACTCCTTCTTAGCTGAGCTGTGGGATGCAGCTGTTAGACCTAACCCTGATGTAGGCACCCACACCAGCAGCTGCTAAAGGGCCAATGGAAAAATTATGCCTTCCCACCCTCAGCATACCTGCCAGGAAAGAAAAAATGTACTTTTAAGGGTGCTCAGACCAAAAAAGTTTAGAGATCAACTTAGAACACAGGATGTCAGGGAGAAAGGAACACAGGATGTCAGGGAGAAAGGAACCCTAGAACATAGAGTATCAGGGAGAAAGGAGCCTTCAAACATAGAATATCAGGGAGAAAGAAGCCTTAGAACACAGGATGGTAGACATAGGAAGACCTTTATAGTACAGAGGAATCAAAGTAACCCTCAAAACTCTAGAGCATGGCTCAAACCCTATTCAAATGTAATTGGGAAATGTTTAACACAATAAATAAAATACAGCATAATGTTAATTTGTGATTTTCTAAGTCAAAATATGCTACTTCAAGAAACTATTTCTATATGAATTCAATCCCACTGCTTTAGTCTACCTCCCTCATTTTGTAAATAAAGAAACTGACACTGCCTGTCCGAGATCCCACAGTGGGTTAACAGCAGAACCAAGCAGGGCCATTCAGAGGATCGCCAAGAAGGTCATTTGGCAAGGGCCTCCAGCACAAAGGGAGCTTCTAATTTCGGATAAGGATGCTGGAATGATCTTACCAAGTTGATTTTCAACTGAGACAGTGCATGAAATCAAATGTAATGCCCAGGGTGTCAGTGCTGATATGGAGACAGGAGAGTGAAGCAGATGCTATCCCAGAATTCACCATTTTGGCAGTCTCTTTCAGCTTGGCTTTACAGGCTTCTGGAAGAAGGATGTCAGAAAAGAGATTTATCCTCCATCTTGACAGTCTCGAGGAAGCTTGAGGACAGGTTGTAGGAGTGAGAGGGGCACATCCTGGCCTGGGGGTACCCTTCTGCATATCCAGTGGCCTCAGACTCAACACTGAGGCTCTTGTGGACCATTGGTACAGGCTGTATTGTGAGACATCGCAAGAATCAGGAAGAGCAGAGAGTGATGGCTGTTGAGACAATGTATGAACCAAACCTTGGACAGCTCCTTCCTCTCCTCATCCCCACCCTGCAGGTGAGAGAGTAGCATCTTTCTAACTATCCTACTCATTCCACTTTTATCTCTCCTTTTTTTTCTGGAAAAGGGAAAGAATACAAGTAAAGCAAAGTTGATTCTGTCCCCATAGCTGGCAATACCAGCCACCACCTTCTTTAAGAACAACTAGAACACACACACACACACACACACACACACACACGTATATCTGTGTGTCTGTGTGTGTGTGTCCATATCAGCTAGGTTGTATAGTGAGTACATAGAGTTCCAGCCCTGGAATCAGGAAGGTTCCTCTTCCTGAACTTCTACTAATTGTATGACCCTGGGTAAGTCACTTTACCCTGTTTGCCTCAGTTTCCTCATTTGTGAAAATGAGCTAGAGAAGGAAACGGCAAAGCACTCCAGTATCTCTGCCAAGAAAACTCCAAATGGGGTCACCCAGAGTCAGACACAACGAGAAACAACCAAACAACAGCATACACATACAAATGTATATGTGTATAAACCCACATATGTACTTTGAAGGTTTATTCTGCATATCTTATCTCATTTCCTCACCACCTTGAGAGGTAGGTCAATTATTATCCCCATTATGTTAATGAGTTGGCCTCTGTTTATGGGTGCCACTGGTTCTCAAAGTATGGTCTGGGGTCCCCAACATTCTTTAAGGGGGTCTGCAAGGTCAGAACTATTTTCATAATAATACTAAGACTTTTTAATTTCTAGCAGGATAAATATTGATACATAGAAGTCACATGAAGACAAGTTTGAGGGGAGGATCCTTAATAATTTTCAAGAATGTAAGGGGATGTTGAGATCAAAAAGTTTGAGAACTACTGCACACAAAGTCTCAGTGTAGGTGACCAGCAAGGCAAGCAATAGATTTGCAAAGGGGGAAATTTGACCTCATAGATATCACTGAGACTTGGTGGGATGAAAGTCATAATTATTCAGAAAGTATAGAACTGATAAAAACGCCAGTGTGTGTGTGTGTGTGTGTGTATGTGATGTGTGTGTGTATGGTGTGTGTGCGTGGTGTGTGTGTGTGTGTGTCTAGGTACTTGCACATATGCATGAGGAAGTACTAGAATATATTAAGAAGATATATTCGTGAGAGGAAATACAAGAACCAGAGTGGGGAAGTTTGGTGAAAAAACAATTAGGTGAGGCTCATCAGACAAAATCAGAACTGATGCTATCATTGGAGTATGCTACAGACCACTTAGACAGAAATAGGAAAGAGATGCAGCGTTTGAGAAAAATATGCTAAGCCTGGCATTAAGGCATGATATAGAAGTGATGATAACTGAGGTTATCCCATCACCTGCTGGAACTCTCTTTCTGCTAAAAACAGAGAAGCTCATATTTCTTGACTTGCCTGGATAACGTCAATCTTTAAAAGGTGAAAGAACCAATTAGGAGAACTATTCTGCATCTGATTCTTACCAATAAGGACAAATGGGTTGCTGAGGTGAAATAATGGAGAACCAAGAGCAAAGTGGCCACTCAAACTTAGAACTTGTAATTGATTTTTTATGGCTATGAGATTTATTAAAAATATAACAAAGTTAAAAAAGAAAGGAATCATTTCTTTCCTAAAGGAATGGTTCATCTCGATCAATTTTGCAAACCTTCTGATTATCCTCACCATTCCTAGGGGGAGGGAAGAAGAATTAGGCAAAGGAATTGCATGTCTGGGATTTTGGAGTTGAAACTGAGAGGCAAGGACAGCATGAAGAAAAAGGTCTTTGTCCCTACTTATCCTTCAGTCCTCCTGGATCTCCACAATTCTCCCTGGCACTCTAGACTTTGCCTGGACAGACCTCAGCTCTTCAGTGCCCGTCCCAGTTACTGCAAACAGTGCCACAGTAGTGGCAGAAATAGTATCAGGTGACAGTCATTTTCTACCACTAGCATTTCTTCATCTTTCCCTCTCCTGACTTTCTGGCACCAGAACTAGCATCCAAATGAGAAGAAATGGAAGATTGGTCACAAAGAAAGAGTCAGACGCAATGGTAGATAGGAATTCTTTCTCAAAGAAAAACCATGCAAAACGGTCAAGGAGAAAGAACAGAGCTCTGAGAAAGCATGCAGTATCTCACCCTGTCTTCTACCTCACCCTTTCTCTTGACCTCTTGCACAGCTTCATTTAATTCCTGAATTCATGGCCTGCTGGCCTCACTTTCTGGATGATCTCAGTTTCCCTTTTGGCAGGTCTTAGGAGCCCTCAAACCTCCACAGAGATGAAATCCTTTTAAACCCCAGTTGCATTTCTAAAGACTATAGAAACAAGGGAAAATACTGAAGAATGAATACTAAACTGTGGCCTTGTCCCATAAGAATAATTTCAAGAACGCTCAAGCTCAAGACAGTTGACAAAAAAGTATTGGTCTTTGTTTTTTAAGTCTTATTAGGGGAAAAGAATGTTCACAGAATGGACGGGACTACAAGTCATATGTGTTTTTATCGAAGTCACTGAGAAAATCTTAAATAGCATCTTTGGGATACTCCATTAGAGACCTCCCAACATTAGGCTCCTGGATCTGGAAGGAACCTTAGAGGTCATCTAGTCCAAGCCTTTCATTGTACAGATAAGAGACCCAAGGCCCAGGGAAGCTGAGGGACTTGCCCAAAGTCATACAGGTAACATCAGTGGTAGGATTTAAACCTGTATCCGAGGACTTCAGGCAGCTAGGTGGTGCCATAGTGGATAGCGTGCCAGGCCTGGAGTCAGGAAGACTCACCCTTCCTGAATTCAAATCAGGCCTCAGACACTTAATAGCAGTGTGACCCTGGGCAGGTCAATTAACCCTGTTTGCCTCAGTTTCCTCATCTTTAAAATGAGCTGGAGAAGGAAATAGCAAACCACTCCAGTATCTCTGCCAAGAAAACCCCAAATAGGGTCAAGAAGAGTCAGACACAACTAAAACAACTGTACAACAGCAATAATGAACTTATGACTTCAAAGCCAGGGCTCTTTGCACTGTACCACACTGTCTCTAGGTCTTGCCATCCAACCAATTCTGTATCGTTCTAACAGTACTTTAACCAGCCCATCTCTCTCTCCATCTTATCCACCAGAAAAGCATGAACAACTTTGTCATATCATTTGCTAAAAATCTAGATAAAATTTGTCTGTAGCATTCTCCCAATCTAGTAGTAGCTCTGTCCAAAAATTAAACAAGCTTAGTCTGGCATGGTCTTGATGAAGTCATGCTGGCTTTTGTGTTCATCAATTTCTTTTCTAGATGCTCACTCCCCTTCTCCTTTATAATCAGTTAGTCAGCCAATAAGCATTTTTAAGCACCTACTGTGTGCCAGACACTGGCCTAAGTGCTGGGAATACAAAGTAAGGCAAAAAAACATTTGTCTCAAAGAGTTCACAAAATAATAGGGGAAACAACATGCAAATGGCTAGGTTTGGACAGGATATAGACAGGATAAATTCGAGCTAATCTTAGCAGGGAGGCATTAGCATTAACGGGATGGGAAAAGGATCTATAAGACAGTGGATGAGTCACTTAACCCTATTTGCCTCAGTTTTCTCATCTGTAAAATGAACTGGAGAAAGAAATAGCAAACTGCTCCAGTATCTCTGCCAAGAAAACGGCAAATGGAGTCACAAAGAGTAGGACATGACTGAGAAATGCTGAAAAACAACAAAGCTTTGACTCTAAGTCGACCAGTCTTATCCTAAGTATACGAATGCACTTAACACTCCATTCTGCTGCCTGCTTTGTTAGCCATGGAATATCCTTTGTCAGGCCCCTCATGGAGAGGGTGAGGACTTGCTTGGGTAGAGGAGAGCCCCGAGGCAGAGGATGTTGGACTAGGAGACAGAGAAAGGGAAGTTGAGTTCGAGAACATGGGATGTCAAGTGTCAAGGAGATGGAGTCAGTCAGAGGTGAGAGGGTGGGACCAGATAATCTCTGAAAAGCTTTTTCTCTTTTAAACTCCTAAGGGATTGAGATCCATGTTTTTCTTCCCAATCTGCTCTGGTCTGTCCTTTGCTTGATTGGGATGCATCCAGGGCAGAGACACTGCTGCCACCTGGTGGCATCAATAACACATAGCATAAGGCACCAAGGGAATATTGGGAACCTGGCAATGGTGGAGTTGGGGCTTTAAGGAACAAGATTATCCTTTAGGAAAAAAATAAGGAGGATTTTTAAAATACTAGAAGTCCATAGCCATGGAGATACATTCTCACTTGTGGTGGGTGACCAGGAAGTCATCCGCTATAAAGAATAAAAATAAGAATAACTCTCATTTATGGAATGCTTTAAGGTTTGCAAAGCACTTTGGATAGGTTAACTCATTTGCTTTTCACAACAACCCTATGCGGTAGATGCTGTTATTGATCCCATTTTATAGATGAAGAAACAGAGGCACAGAGAGTTTAAGTGACTTGCCCATCGTCATACAGTTAAGTAAGTGTCTGAGGCAGGATTCCAACTCAGGTCACTCCTGACTCCACACCCTCTATGGTATCCATTGCAACACCTAGTTGCCTCACCAGTTCATTTATAGCATGTTATAGGTAGAAGGAACTTTAAAATGTAGAATATTAAAACTGAAAGGACCTTAAAAGCTTGTGAATGCTCAGCTTTGGAAGAGACAGAGTCTAAAATCACAAACTGTCAGAGTTGGGAGGGATTTCAAAGGATATCTTGCCTGAATCATTTCTCAAAAAGAATCTCTTCTCCTACATCCTTACAAAGGAGTCATTTGTCTTCTATTTGAATACCTCCCCTGATGAAGAACTTATTATCTATCAAGCTAAACCACTCCACCTTAGTTTTTTTCAGAGTATTTATTTTTTTCAATTACATGTAATGCCAATATTTAACATTAGTTTAAAACAAATTTTGTTTCCATTTTTTCTCCCTCTTTTCTCCCTACCCTAACTCCGTAAGCAATTTGACATAGGTTAGCCATGTGCAGTCATCAAAACATATTTCCATGTTAGTCATATTGTGAAAGAAACCACAGACAAAGAGAAACCAAGAAAAATAAAGTCAAGAAAAAGCATTTTTTGACCTGCATTCAGACTTCATCAGTTCTTTCTCTGAATGTGGACATTTTTCATCATGAGTCCTTTGGAATTGTCTTGGATCATTGCATTGCTGAGAAGAGCTGAGTTATTCATAGTTGATCAATGTACAGTGTTGTGGTTACTGTGTGCAATGTTCTCCTGGTTCTGCTCATTTCACTTTGCACCAGTTCATGTAAGTCTTTCCAGATTTTTCTGGAGAGCATCTTGTTCGTCACTTCTCACAGCACAGTAGTATTTCATTACATTCATATACCACAACTTGTTCAGTCATTCCCCAGTTGTTGAATATCCCCCCAATTTCCAGTTCTTGGCCATCACAAAAAGAGCTGCTATAAATATTTTTGTACAGGTGGGTCCTTTCCCCTTTTTTGATCTCTTTGGAATTCAGACCTAGTGACCATTCCACCTTTGGAAAGCTCTAGTTGTTCAGAAGATTTTTGGTTTTTTTCGACATAGAGTCCTAAACTGAAGTCTCTGGATCTTCCATCCATTATTCCTGGTCCTTCCTTGGGAGCCAAGCAGAAGAAGGGTAATCCTCAGTCCACAAAACAATTCTTCAAATACCCAAAGACCACTGTCTTGTACCTCCTAAGTCTTGTCTTCTCCAGGCAAAATGGGTTCTTTCGACAATTCTTTTCAAACAGTCCGATTTCTTCTTCTTCTTCTTCTTCTTCTTCTTCTTCTTCTTCTTCTTCTTCTTCTTCTCCTCCTTCTCCTTCTTCTTCTCCTTCTCCTTCTCCTACTCCTCCTCCTCCTCCTCCTCCTTCTTCTTCTTCTTCTCCTTTTATTCCTTCTCATCCTCCTTTTTTCCTTCTCCTCCTTCTCCTTCATCATCATCATCATCATCATCATCCTCATCATCATCCTACTTGTCCTCTTGTGAATGCTTTCCAATTTATTAATCTGCTACTCAGGACTGAACACAATTCTCTAACTGAGGTCTGACCAAGGTAGGGTATAATGGGACCATGTTCTCCTTTGTTTCAGCCACAATACCCAAGATCTCATCAGTTTCTTTTGCTGTCATGTCAATCAACCAATCAGTCAGTCAGTGCCATGCTATTGACTCCCATTAAGCTTTCAGTGTATTAAAATCCCCAGATCATGTTTGCACAGACTGTTTACCTTTGTCATTCCTGTCTTGAGCTCGTGTCATTGATTTTTTGAATCCAAGTGTAGGTCTTTACATTTATCTTTATCTAACTTTATCCTAACAGCTTTGGTACATGATTCTAGCCTACTGAGATCCTTTGAGGTCTAACTGTATCATTCAGTGTTAGGTAGTCTTCCTAGCTTCCAAGATTTGATAAATGTGTCATCTATATTTTCATCCATGACAATGATTCAATGAGATCCAATTCAAGAAATGTTTCATCACCTACTATGCATAATAACAATAGCTAGCATTTTTAGTGCATTTTAAGGTTTGTAAAGGGCTTCACAAATATCATCTCATTCAATCCTTATAACAACCTGGGAGCTAGGTGCTATTATTATCCCCATTTTATATATAAAGAATATTGAGGCAGGCAGAGATTAAGTGACTTTCCCAGGGTCACACAGTTAATAAGTGTCAGAAGTAGGATTTGAACTCAGGTCTTCCCTACTCCATTGCTCTGTATACTTGACTGCAAAAGGCATTGTGCTATGTGTTTGGAATACCCAAACTAAATTGACATGGTGCCTGACTTCTATGTGTTTACTTCATATTCTGGGGTGGTAGTGGTAGGGGTACTTCTCTGTACCTTTAAGATATGCACATAAATACATATAATACAAAGTAAGGTGTCAACTGGACAAAGGAAGGAAAGAGACAAAGTGGTCTCAAAAAATTAAAACGCTTTTAGATGGGGGAATCAAAGATGGCTTCAGGGAAATGAAGAGAAAGATTCTGAAAGGCAGAAATGAGGAGAGAGTGCCTCTTGGACATGCAGGAGGGTCTACTCAAATCCAAGAGGTAAGAGGTGGTAAGCTGAGTTTAGGGCAGAAAGAATCCTAGTGATCTAGTTTGGCAGGAATATAGAGAAAGAAATTATGAAATAAAGCTGGAGGAGTGGAGCCAGACTATAGAGGGCCTTGAATGCCAGGTTAAGGAGTTTTACTCTATTTTTGATTAATTCTTCCCTAGATGATGCTTCTTGAACCTGATTCTCAAACAACCCTGTGATATAAACAATAAGGTAGGCTTATAAAGCTGGAAGAGACACAGAAAAAGCCAATGTCCTCATTTTACAAATGAAAAAATTTTTACCTTATTTTATAGATGAGGAAACTGAGGTACAGAGAAAATAAATACCTTGCTTAGGATCACCCAACTTAAGAGCATTGGAGGGCATAATCTGAATACAGCTCTTCTTGACTCCAAGTCCTGTACTCTAATCAGCATATTCAATTGTTCTCCTACCAATTGCTTTTTGGGGATGTTGTAGAATAAAAAGGCCTCTGAAGCCCCTTCTAGCACAGAAATTCTCTGATTTTGTGAAATGATGTGAGAGGCAGTGATATTCTAACCATTGTCTCCCTCTAGCCTTGTGGCATCAGCCAGCTCTGTTAGAGTAGGGCTCCATCTAGGAAGGGCAACAACACTGGAAAATAACACTGACCTATAAGCCAGAGGGGCTGAGGTCTAGTCTTGACTCTGCTATGTGACAGTAGTCACATAGCCTTTGGGCAAGTTAAGTTCATCTCTGTGGGCCTTGATTTCCTCTGTAAAACAGAGAGGATTAGGTGATCTCTAAAGTTCCTCAGCTTTTCCAGCTCTAGTAGTTCAATGTCATAGGATTCAGAGCTAGAAGAGACTTGAAAAGCCAACTTACTCCTTTTACAATCCAAGAGACTGAGACCCAGAAAAAGAAGGTGACTTGCCCAAAGTCACAGAGCTACTGAATTTAACCTCAAGTCAGCCTCCCCATCCAGTCTTCTCTTTCCACTACTTTGTCCAGACTCTGATATTCTTTGTTTTAAAGCCACTTCCAACTCTCTCTTTCTATGTTCTAAGGCCCTTCCCAGTTCTGAAATCTGCTATTCTAAGGTTCCTTCCCATTCTGATGTTCTATCTTCTAATCTTTCCTCTAACTCTGACTTTCTGTGTCCAAAAATTTTTTCCAGTCTTAGCTTCCTTTGCTTATCCTATTCGAGAAGGTCATTTCTTTACAGTCTGAGTTCCCTTTGAAGTTGGGGAGAGGTGGATATTTAGGGGTAAAGGTGGGATCAAATGAGATAACATGTAAAGTGTTTTGTAAACCTTGAGTCACTATATAACTGGTAGCTATTATGAGGAAGTCCTTGGGCAGAGAGAGTCCTCAGCATGAAGAAAACACAGCAAGGACTATTGCATCAGCCTTGGCCATGGTGAAGGGTAATCACTCACAAAGAATTCTGGGTACTCCATCATAGCCAGCCTGAGGTCATTATCCCTTGGTGGGGTGGGGGGGGATGGGGAGGAGAGCACTTGGGCCATGCCTGGTTCCCATGAACCCAACGTAGCCCCACGTGAGCTGAGGGAGGAGGACAGCAAGGGCCAAGCGTTGGAGCAGAGGCTGATAGCTGAGGTTGGGGAACCCTGGTATGGTTTTTTTTTTTGATTCAGTGATGGAGTCACCCTTAACTTCCAGGGTGCTCCCATGGGGTTTCAAAATTTGGGAGGTTGGGGAGGAGGAGTAAGGGAGCAGCCTGACCCATAGTCTCATCAATGAAGCAAACACCCTCTGGGATATGCAGATCAGCAATTTAAAAAACTGAGATACTAAGAGGTTAAGTGATTTTTGCCAAGATAACATAGCTAGGCTACAGAGATGACACTTGAACCCAGGCCCCTCTAACACAGAGACCTACTCCAAACTAGGCACAACTCCAAAGCTATCTTTCCACTTCAGAATGCCCCAAAGAAACCCTAGCTCTCCGTCCAGCAAGCTTCAGCTCTTCAAATTGTAGAAGCAGTTCATCCAACCCCCTCATTTTACTAAACCTCAAGTTCTGCAATTACTTACTGAGACACTGCCAAGGCAAGGCCCCAAGGGATGTGCCTCTCTTCCTTCTCCCTTCCTGGCTAGTGACTTCTCCCCCAAAGGGTTTTGCTAGACCCCTCTCTCTTCTCTCTCCTGCCTCCACTGGCTGACCCCTAGGATGTGGCCAAAGTATCAATTACCTATTAAAGGAGATTGTTGTTCCTTCTTCTTTCTCAAAGAGGATCAATGACATCCAGAGGGTAATATCTTGACTTGAAAGTCAACTGGATTTAAAGGAGCCCAGGCTGTGCAAGGTCAGCCTCACACTCTCCTCCAGAGTCATCGGAGTCCAGCGGCTAGACATAGGTCAAGGACTAGTGATGGCCCCCTGAAGGGGATAAAGTTCTGGACTTGGGGTCAGGGACCTGTAACCATGTCTGAGCAACTTTAAGTTCTGTTAGCCTCAGTTTCTTCATATGTAAAAAAAGAATAGAACCAAAAAAAGTAATAGAACCAATCTCACATGCCTGTTTTTTTGTGAATTTTGAATGAGGGGATATATGAAAAGTGTTTTGCACTATATGAATGCTAGCTATTATTGAAACAGGATCAACTGACTCAATGATCCCCATCCTTACATTACAGAGGAAGAAACCAAGGCCCAGAGAAGGGAAGTGATTGGTCCAAGGTCACAGAAGGAGCTAATGGCAGAGTCAGGACTAGAAGCCAAATCCTTATAGAACACTTTCTCCCACTCCACTTACTCAACTCCCAACCTTCCCCCTTCTGCACTAAAGGTTCCATTTTTTTTTGCAGTGTTTCTGAGATTTGATTTGACTTTTTACCTCCACCCCCTACATATGAAGTCATGCAAAACATATTTTTACATTTAGTTATGCTGCAAAAAATAAAAGGCAAGAAAAAGTTAAGAAAATGAAAAAAATATGTTTCAATTAAAATTCAGAGTTTATCAGTTCTTTCTCTTCAGATGAATAGCAGTTTTCATTATGAATCCTTTGGCACTGACTTGGATTATTATATTCATCAGAGTAACTAAGTCTTCCACAGTTTATCACTGTAAAATATTGCTGTTACTGTGGACAAGCTCACTTTGCATCAGTTCTGGTCAATTCATTTTGCATCAGTTCATGTAAGTCTTCCCAGATTTTCCTGTAAGCATCCTGATCATTTCTTATAGCACAATAGTATTCCATCACAATGAGATAGAACAGTCTGTTCAGTCATTCCCCAATTGATGGGTATCCCTTCAGTTTCCAATTCTTTACCACCACAAAATGAGCTACTATAAATATTTTTGAACAAATAGGTCTTGTTCCTTTTTCTCTAATTTCTTTGGGATATAGACCCAGTAGTGGTATTGCTGGGTCAAATGATATGTGTAGTAGGGACATAATTTCAAATTGTTCTCCAAATTGTGGACCAGTTCACAATTCCGCCAGCAGTTCGTTAGTGTCCCTACTTTTCCCACATTTTCTCCAGCATTTGTCATTTTCTTTTTTAGTCATGTTAGCTAGTCTGATAAGTATGAGGTGGTAGCTCAGAATTGCATTAATTTTCATTTCTCTAATAATCAGTGATTTAGAGCATTTTTCTAAAATTATTAATAGCTTTGATTTCTTCTGAAAACTGATTGATTATGGTCTTCGGCCATTTATCAGGTGGAGAATGGCTCTGCTTTTTATAAATTTGACTCAGTTCCCTATACATTTGAGAAATGAGATCTTTATCCAAGAAACTTGCTGTAAAATGTTTTCCCCAATTTCATGCTTGCCTTCAAATTTGGCTGCATTGGTTTTGTTTGTGCAAACCTTTTTAAATTTAATTCAATCAAAATTATCCATTTTTTATCCCCTGTGATCCTCTCTATCTCTATTTTAGTCACAAATGCTTGTGTTATCCATAGATCTGAGTGGTTAATTTTTCTGTGTTCCCCTACTTTACTTATTATATCATTCTTTATGTCTAAATCAGGAACCCATTTTGAACTTCTGCTTGTATACGTTATGAGATGTTGTTCTGTGCCTAGTTTCTGTCAGACTTCTTTCTAGTTTTCCCAGAAGTTTTTTCAAATAGTGAGCTTTTGCCCTAATAGCTGGGATGTTTGGGTTTATCAAACACTAGGTTGCTGTGGCCATATGCTTCTATATATTGTATTTATTTCATTGATCAACAACTCTATTTCTTATCCAGTGCCAGATTGTTTTGATGATTAGTACTTTGCAGATAATTTGAAATCTATTAATGCTAGGCTACCTTCCTTCACTTTTTTTTTTCATTTTTCCACTAGAATTTTTTCTGATTCCTTGATATTCTTGACTTTTTAATTCTTCCAGATGAATTTTGTTATGGCTTTTTCCTAGTTTTATAAAATAATTCTTTGCTGTTTTGGTTTGGCACTGAATAAGTATTGCCATTTTTATTTATATTGTCTCAGCCTACTTATGAGCAATCAATATTTCTCCAGTTGTTTTTATCTATCTTCATTTGCATGAAAAGTGTTTTATAATTGTCTTATGGTTCCTGTATGTATCTTGGCAGGTAGACTCCCAAGTATTTTATGCTCTCTGAAGTTATTTTAAATGAAATTTCTCTTTCTAGCTCTTCCTGGAAGACTTTGTTGATAATATACAGAAATGGAGATGGTTTATGTGGGTTTATTTTATATCCTGAAACTTTGCTAAAGTTGTTTTTTCAATAGTATTTCAGTTGACTCTCTTGGGTTCTCTAAATATACCATCACATCATCTTCAAAAAGTGACAGATTTGTTTCCTCATTGTCTGTTCTTATTTCTTCAATTTCTTTTTCTGGTCTTTCTGCTATAGCCAGCATTTCTAACACAATTTTGAATAACAGTGGTGATAATGGACATGCTAGCTTCATCCGGATCTTATTGGGAAAGCTTCTAGTCTAACTTCATTATAGATAATACTTGCTCTTGGTTTTAGATAGACATTATTTGCTATTTTAAGAAAAGTTTCATTTGTTCCTGTTTTCTAGAGTTTTTAGTAGAAATGAGTGTTGTATTTTATCAAAAGCTTTTCAAAAATTTATTGATATAATTATATGCTTTTTGTTATTGATATGTTCAGTTATGCTTATCATTTTTCTAATGTTGAACTAGCCTTGCTTTCCTGGTATAAATCCTACCTGGTCATAGTGTATGATCTTTGTGACATATTGTTGTGATCTCTTTGCTAATATTTTATCTAAAAATTTTGCATCAATATTCATTTGAGAAATTGGTCTATAGTTATCTTTCTCCATTTTCACTTTCCCTGATTTATGTATTAAAACCATATTTGTATCATAGAAGAAATTTGATAGGACTTCTTTGTCCGTTTTTTTTCAAATAGTTTACATAGTGTTGGGACTCGTTCTTTAAATGTTTGGTAGAATTCAGTTATAAATCCACCTGGTCTTGGGGTTTTTTTTTTCTTAAAGAACTCATTTATAGCTTGTTCAATTTCTTTTTTCCAAAATAGGGTTATTTAAGTATTCTACTTCCTCTTCTGTTAATCTGGGCAATTTATGTTTTTGTAAATATTCATCCATTTCATTTAGATTGTCAGTTTTATTGGCATATAATTGGACTAAATAGTTCTTAATAATTGTTTTAATTTCATCTTCATTGTGCATTCACCCTTTTCATTTTTTATACTGGTAATTTGGTTTTCTCCTTCCACTTTTAAATTAAATTAACCAATGGCTTATCTATTTTGTTATTTCCCCCCATAAAATCAGTTCCTAGTTTTATTTATTAGTTCAGTGGGGTTTTTTGAGTTTCAGTTTTATTAATCTCTCCTTTGATTTACAGGATTTCTATTTTTGTGTTTAATTGGAGACTTTAAATTTCTAGTTTTTTTTTAGTTGCATGCCCAAATTATTGATCTGTCTTTTCCCTTTTATCGGTATAAGTATTTAGAGATGTAAATTTTATACTAAATACTGTTTTGTTTGCATCCCACAAATTTTGTTATAACATCCTTAATCCTTGCCCTTGTCCTCCCTAAAGCCTTCCTCACTCTTCTGCCTACAAATTCTCAACACCTCAGTCCTCTCCTCCTCTCTGTCCTTGTTGTATTCCTCTTTTTTTCCTTCTCCCATTTCTTCCCTATCCTGGAATCAGAAACACAGCATCTGGTACATTTGGTATACTGCATGTGAGGAGGCAATAGAAAACACTATATGCCAGGCAAGTAGAACCAACCACCCCATTTTGACCAGCTTCTCTCCTCAGACTCTTACAAAAATCACTTAGAACACCTTGAACTCAAGAGCCTTGGAAACAGCAATGCCTGCAAAGCACTAGACCTGTTGTCAGTCCAGCCTCTATATAGTCATCAAGGGGAGGAATTATTATGGAAAAGGGACCTGCTTTCTTCATCTCAATAATCAACAACTGATGACCCTCTGCTACCAATAGGCAGATGGGCACAAGAACCCTGGGAGTGGCAGTACCCCTAGCCTACTGTTCTTGCTTTCATCCTTCCCCAGACATCATCTGGGGAAGTGATCTGTGGAAAAGGGGTCACCAACTGTTACTCACAGGACAGGCGACTTAGCCCAACTAAAGCAGCAAGGCTCCCTGAGAGAGACAGGAGGCAGTGTGCGCCAGGCAAGTAGAATGACCACCACCACCTTGACTACTATATCCTCTTGGACTCTGATGGAGGCAATGCAGGACCCAAGAGCTTCAGGAATAACAATGCTTACATACAAGTGTCAAATGGTTCAATATTAGAAACTGATCTGATCAGATTTTATTGGTAGAAATGACATTAAGGATGCAACATTGCCACCAGCTTTGTCACTGCACCCTAAGGATCATGGGATTTTTCTATCTGACTTGCAGCTGAAACCTTCCACATGTCATCTCCTCAATTAGAGGGTGGTGAGCTTCTTGAGAGCAGAGACCGTCTTACCTTTCTATACATATTGCCACACATATATACATATGTGCTTTGCACATAGTAAGTGCTTAATTAATGTTTAATTCCTTCATTCTTGTTCATTCAGATACAATCAGAAGTTGGGTATTTCCTATCAGTCTACCAGTGCAGTCCCTCCCTCCAGGCATGGACCATAAGTTACTTGAGGGCAGGAGAAACACTCAGTAAATTCCTTTGCCTAAAAGTCCTATCTGCAAGTAAGTGGTGGTGCTTGAAATTCCACTACTATTCCCTTGTGAGCTCACCCTATACACTCTCTGGATCAAAACAGTACAGTTGTTAGAATGAAAATGTTACCTGGAAGGGTGGTTTTTAACCATTTACAGTCATTGAAACCAAGGGAGTTCAAAATTCATCAGATTATCTAATATCCTGATAAGGACTTAAGGGGTGTGTTAGGGCATCTATTTGAAAGGAGTTGGTTGGGCAAGAAAATATAAAGCATTACTGTTCTCAGGAGCTGACTGAGATAGAGTTATGCAATGAGGACTCTGGGTAATATAGATATCCATCCTCATGTTAAGTGCCAGTGAATACATGAGGAGATGCAGTCTCAGCTGATATAATAGACATGAGGTCTCAGAAACATCTATAGGGCACCTAAAATGTACCACCTTGGGGGTGGAACTAAGATGGCAAATTTAAAGCAGGGATAAGAGCCCTTCAAATACCTGTAAAAAATGACTCTAAACAAATTCTAGAGCTACAGAACTCACAAAATGACAAAGTGAAACAAATCCCCAGCCCAAGACAACCTGGAAAGTCAACAGGAAGGGTCTTTTGCACCGGGAAGGGAGCTGTCATAGTCCAGAGTGGGCCACATGGCACAGACAGGCCAGAGCAGGCCTCAGGGACTGAATCATTGCCAGCTGTAGCAGTTTCCAGACTTCTCAACCCACAAATGCCAAGAAGGTGAGAAACTCTGTGGGACCTGGGTGAAAGAGGAACACTAAATCTGACCGAGAATGGCCACAGCCCCAGGGCTTGCCTTCTCAATGCGGGTGGATGGGGAGGGAAGAAAGGAGAGAATTTAGAATTCAAAGTTTTAAAGACAAATGTTACAAAGTTGTTTTTTACATGCAATTGGGAAATAAGATATACAGGCAATAGGGTATAGAAATCTATCTTGCCCTTCAAGAAAGGAAAGGGGAAGGGAATAAGATGGGGGCGATTATAAAAGGGAGGTCAGATTGGAGGAAGGGGTAATCAGAATGCATTCCATCTTGGAGTGGGGGAGAGAAAGATGGGGAGAGAATTTGGAACTCAAAATCTTGTGGAAATGAATATTGAAAACTAAAAATAAATAAATTTAAATCTTTAAAAAAACTCAAAAAACAAATAAAATGTGCTACCTCCTGATCACATTAGGCCTGGAAGAGATGGTGGCCAGGCTGCTGGACTCAGTGGCAACAAACTGGAGTAGAATCTTACCTCTGCCACTTACAAGATATGTGACCCTGGGAAAGTGACTGAACTTTTCTGGGAATCCTTTTTCTCATCTAAAAGTGGGGAGAGAATATGTATACTACCTATCACATAGCATTGGGAGGATAAAATGAGGTGATATATGTTCTGCAATGCTTTGTAAGCCTTACAAAATGAAAATAAGAATTGAGAGGGAACTCAGAACATTGAACTTCCAAGCTGGAAAGACATAAGAACACAGAATATCAGATCATAGAGGGCCTGCCTTAGAATACAGAATGTCAGAGCAGGAAAGACCTTGATTTAAACCATCAAATACAGATTGTCCCCTCAAAGTGTCCCCTTTGAAGTCTATCCACTTATTCCAACCATGCTGCCATCATTCCAAACCTTTCTCTTTGGCCTCATCTGGTTCCTGCTCCATACAGGGCACTTGTCGAAATTTTTTGAGTCTCCATCCTTCCTGGCCACTATCTCTTCCAGGCCTAATGTGATTCTACGCCCTAGACCTTCCTGGGAAGTTGAAGCACAGGCTTTTCAGCTATGATGAGTCTGGGTGGTCAGAGGGAAGACAAAATGGGGAGGCTAGAGATAAGAGAGGTGGTCATATCCACTGACATTTCACTGGTCTGAGTCTCCTCAATAGGGACAAGTCAGAGACAGACAATGAACTTTTTGGTGAGCAGATTTATTCAGTTTATTCTTCTAGAACACCAAGCCCATTTCCAAGGTCTTTGGCTGGTCAGCATGGTTCATCTGGGCTCTGATTTGCTGGTCAGTTACTGGTAGACATCTGCTCCTACTTACCCCTTAATTCTGACACTTTTTTAGGCACACGCAATTCTGATGGATCTCATACCCATCTTTGGCTCCCATACCAGCCAGGGTAGTACTGCTCACCCCAGTTCCTGGAAAGAAGCCCAGAATTCCCCATGAGGTGAGGAACTCTGTGATGGGGGAATCTATTGCTAGAGGGAGGAAGGCCCACCCATGGAGGCCTCAAGGAGGGATGTGAACTTTCTGTTTAGTAAGAATATTCTTTCATTCCACAGTGAAAGAATGCCATTCACTCTCACTATAGTGGACCATATGGCCTCTGAGGCCCCTCTTATTTTAGATTCTATAGTTCTAAGGTGACACCTTAAAGGGAAATAGAGCTTGGACCCCATAGAGTTCATTCTGATATACAGAGAGGTAGAGGGGAGAGCCCTAGACTTGAGCTCTTGGTCACAGGTCTTGTCACAAACTGACCATATGACCTCAGGCAATTTATTTCCCCTTTATGGACAATGGATGTAATCCCATTCCTGGGCCTCTTGAGCCCCACTTACCAAGTCTTCACAAGGTGGCCACAAGCCCATCCACTAGCATACCACCACCACGCATCACTACTGACCAACCCATCAAGTATGAGGCCACAGAATTGGCAGTGATGACCATACCTGTGAAGCCAGTAGGCCAAAGGCCAACAACTGTACAACAAAGACTAGCTGAATCAGGTGAGAGGTCTATAGCTGAAGGCATAACAAGAGTGCACAATTTCCATCCCCACACAGATGTTTCTCATTCAGCAGGGCACAAAAGTAAGCCAGGATCACAAGGACAAATACAGGACCCAAGATAGCTTCCACTTGGAAATGTGAAGTCATTGAATCTGACCCCTTCATTTTATAGTTGAGGAAACTGAGGCAGAGAACAAAGAAGTGACTTGCTCAGAATCACACAGGTAGCTAAGTAATTGAGCCAGGATTTGAACCCAAGTCTTCCTGAGTCCCCTCACAAAAGCCAAGTCCAAGTCAAGTACATTATCCACTATTCTATTCTGTTCTTCATCTGATTTCCTCCAATAATCCTATGAAGTGTGAGAAACAAGATAGTGTGGTGGATAGAAAGTCAGCTTTAGAATCAGATGAAAGCAAGTTCACCCCTCCTGCCTCTGACCCATCCTGGCTGTGTGACCCTGAGCAAGTCACTCAACTTATCAATTTAATCAGCACTTCTCTTGGACCCTAAGTTTCAAGTGACCTGCAGATTTTGTTTTTGTCCTTCACTGTCAAAGAGAACCATGACTTTGGGAAGGTGATGTCATGACTTGCAAATGAACTGGATAAAAGTGAAGGAGGGCTGTGCAAAGTCACCAGACTCTTTCTCCCCTGGAGTCATCTGGGTCCAATGACCAGATATAGATCGGACAATTGAAGATGGGCCCAGGATACAGTGGGGGATCTTGGCCTTTTTAGACTAAGGTCTTAAACAGGTCTTAGTTTGTCTGAGGCAACACCCATTCAGTGATTAAGGCTTAATAAGAAATGAGGCTGAGAATGCCCTCTTTATCTAGTTAAAAAAAGAAATCTTTCTGGGAAGGGAAGACCCTTAGAATTTCTGGCCAAAATACAAACAATTGCTATTTACATTCAGTCTGAGTCAATCTGGGCCCAAACAGTGACTAAATGGGACTTGATCTGGGACCTATTGTTGGTCAATCCATGAGAGTCATTTGGGTTTAAGAAAAAATCTAGTTGATAAACTCATGTGATATCTTGTGAAGTTTCAGTGATCAAAAATTTATATTGGGGAGGGGAAGGAAAGGAGAGGAGAAAAAAAGAAAGAAAGAAAGAAAGAAAGAAAGAAAGAAAGAAAGAAAGAAAGAAAGAAAGAAAGAAAGAAAGAAAGAAAGAAAGAAAGAAAGGAAGGAAGGAAGGAAGGAAGGAAGGAAGGAAGGAAGGAAGGAAGGAAGGAAGGAAGGAAGGAAGGAAGGAAGGAAGGAAGAAGAGAAGAAAGAAAGAAAGAAAGAAAGAAAGAAAGAAAGAAAGAAAGAAAGAAAGAAAGAAAGAAAGAAAGAAAGAAGAAAAGAAAAAGAAAGAAAAGAAGAAAGGAAGGAAAGAAGAGAGAAGAAAGACTATGTTGCCCAACTGGGTCCCCATTGGAGGAGCTCCTCTTTCTGCTCATAGAGATGAGCCTTCATTCTTGAAGAGGATCATGACATCAGGGAGGTGATGCCATGCTATGAAAGTGAATTGGATTTAGGAGGAAATATACACACTAGGAGTTCCCCAAACCAAACAAATCACTGACCTGGACCAAAAAATTAAATGAGTTATCCGTATGAACCTCATTTTACACACAAAGAAACTGAGACTCACAGATATCAAGGGATGTGCCCCAGGTCCTCCAGGTGAGCCACCAAGGCTGGACCTTCATGGCCAGCACTCATCCTGGGGCTCAGTGACATAAATAGCTCCACTAGTCATTAACCATCAAAGAAGCCCCTCTTTGTTACTGGTTGTATCACCCTGGGCAAGTTACTTTACTTCAGACTCAGTATCCTCAGCTGTCAAATGGAAATTAAAAAAAGCATCCACTTCACAGGGTTGTTGTAAGAATCAAATGAGATTTATAACATACTATGCTATAGTACACTACACTATAGTAACATAACATCAATATGATATAACATTATTTAAAACTTTGGAAATCTTAAAGCATTATGTAAATGTTGGCTATGATATATAATATATACATGCCATGTATATAATATGTTTATGTATATATTATACATGTATGTGTGTGTATATATTATATGTATATATTTATTTTTAAATATGCACATACATACATATGGGTCAACTAGGTAGCACAGTGGACAGAATGCTGAACCTGGAGTCAGGAAAACTCATTTTCCTGAGTTCAAATCTGGCCTCAGACACTTGCTTAACTGGGTGACCCTGGGCAAGTCACTTAACCCTTTTTGCCTCAGTTTCCTCAATTGTCAAATGAGTTAGAGAAGGAAATGACAAACCACTCCAGGATCTTTGCCAAGAAAACCCCAAATGGGGCCATGACTGAAATATGAGTAAACAACAAGATACATTCATGTTGTTCTTGTGTGCCCTTAGTTTTCCAAGAGAACCAATGACATCATAGGATGAGGTCTTGACTTGCATATGAATTGGATTTAAGAGTTGCACAAGGTCATCAACCTGACTCTCTTTTCCAGTGGCAAGATAAAAATCAGAATGACTGGTAATGTCCCAGGATGCAATGGATGACCTTGGTGTGTTCAATGTCTAACCAAGCTCTAAGCACTCCACAGCTCCTTTGTGGCCCTTAGAACAAATTGTTCTCATCTGCCCATTCCACTAGGGGAAGTCTTCACATGCTTGGGGTAGACTACCCCCTCACCAATTCACCAAACCATTTAAGGCTTCTTGGTTACCCTCAACCTGGTTTAACCATCTGCTAAGACCATCTTATTGGGATGTGGCCACTGAACATGCTACAGCTTCTTGGAACCACAGGTGAGAGCTGGGGGTGTATGGGATATTCAGGGAGGACCAGCACCTCTGGTGTGAAGGCTTGTTTCTCCTCTAGGGTCATCCTTTCATTTTATAGATGAGCAAACTGAGGCCCAAAGAGGCTGGGCTAATAAGGGGCAGAACTGGGACTTGGATCTGAGTGGCCCAGAGTTCCAAGTCCAGCTCTGTTACACACACACACACACACACACACACACACACACACACACACACACACATCTATTCGATGGGCTGGACCATCTCCCATGAAATTGGACTCACGCTCTGGCCCCTTGCTAAAGAACACACACCCTGTTTATAGCTACTCATTATTAGCATTTCCCCTGACGTGTGTGTGTATGTATGTGTGTGTGTTAAAGATGATTCCGTTGTGTGCTACAAGAAGAGCTAACTTTCTCATTGGATACTTCTCTGCCAAGCCTTTCAGTAGGAGTGAGGGGAAAGAGTTTCTCAATTCCTCTCTCCTGTCCCTGCCTCCAGCAGTCATGGTGGCCAGGCATGACACCAGGATCATGTGCTTGCCTTGGTGATCTGAGTCCCCAGCTGTCTTCTTTGTGGTGGACAGGTCAGCAAATAGCAACCCTGACAAATGGATCTTTCCATTTGTGGCAGCTACCTCATGAGGGCAAAGATCCCCTAGGCAGAGGCCAGCTACCCAGTGAAAGGGGCTTCCTGTAATAGCCCATTTCTCACTGGACACATGACTGTTGGCAAGACTAGCCCGCAGCCTGAATGACCAAAGAGGTGATGTGCTTGACTGGCTAGAAGCTGTTGTATGGACAGTGTGGGGCTGAGAGGAAAGGAAACTATTTCTTCCATCGTACCAACTGGGAGAGAATGATGAGTATGAGAGATTACACGAAATAGTTTATGTCTTCTGATTCATCGTGCATATCTTTTCATCTTAATAATTTTCTCTGGTGAAGGAAATAAACTTGTCTTATACCTGATCCCTGTATTATACACTGAATACCTTTTCTAGAAGGTTGAGTGAACAAACTAATGTTAACAAGAGAGCCTGGAGGCAGGGGGATGACCCGGCAGGGTTGGTGCCACCTCCTCCTCTCTGTGTCCATTTATATATGTGTGTATGTTATAGGTAGATAAATAGAGATATACAGATATAGGCTGACTAATCATCTGTGACTTTAGCACGTAAGGAGTCCTATGTGGGAACACATCTTGACTTAGAGGCAGCTAGGGAGCCCCATAGTGCCCAGAGTGCTGGAAGACCTGAGTTCAAATACTAGATGTGTGACCTGGGCAAGTCACTTAGCCTGTTTGCCTCAGTAAAATGAGAATGATAATAACACCAGCCTTCCAGGGCTTTTGTAAGGATCAAATGAGATCGTAACTGTAAATCACTTAGCATAGTGCCCAGTACATAGTAAATGCTGTGTGAACGGGAGCTATTTTTAGCCCTAATAAATTAGCAGGTAAATCCTAGGCAGTTGCCTGAGGCACAAAAAGACTGAGTCACTTGCCCAAGGTACCAAGCTAGTAAGTGTCAGAGGCAGGATTTTAATTTGACTCTTCCTGACTCCTAGATTAGACTCTATCCCCTACAATAGCCTTCCTTATGAGATCATATTGTAATTTATAATCTATATTATGTCTAAATGACAGTATATGCATAATCATATGTATATGATATAGTTTAATTAATAATTATTTTCATAAGAATTAATATAATCACATGTGCATATTGTGGTTGGCTCCTGGCTCTATCCCTTATCCTGGTCATCCCTTCCACTTTAAACACCCACACAGCCCTCACACTGTACCAAAATAAAGGAGCTCTCTTGGCAACCCTTTTAAAAGCTGCTGACACCATCACTTTCCATCTCAAGCATAAGCTTTTGAAAAAGGGAGAAGACACAAGCCCTGCTGTCTGTGGTATCGTCCCTACAGGGTCTCCCCAGGACTCAGCCCACTCAGATCCATCATGGCTGTAGTCACCCAGAACTACCTCCTCCTACCACCATACATGGAAAGGTGTTCCAGATCCCCCAGCTCTCATTGGATTCATCAGAGTATCTCTTTGTGTCTGTTGGAAAAACAGAGGTAAGGACAAGAACCGGCCCTAGGATCCCTTCAACATCCAACAAACACATATCTTTCTAACACTTTTGCTTTGTTTCTTTTGGGGGGGGCGGTAATACAGGTTAAGTGACTTGTCTGAGGTCAGATTTAAACTCAGATCCTCTTGACTCCAGAGTTGGTGCTCTGTCCACCACACTACCATCACCACTGAGCTGCCCCTTAGCCCTTCTCCTTTCTGATTACAGTTAGGGCTATTCGTTTTTATCTCCTGCCTATACTGTGAGCTCTTTGCCTTAACTAAATATCGTCTCCCCTCTTCCTCTGTGTTCTTCCTGCTAAAGGTTGGTTTGTTTTTATTTGTTTTTTAACTTTTATACAGAAATATTTATTTCAGAAGGCATAATCATAAATATACAGACTTACTCCCCCAACACACAGAAGGCCCAATTCCGCTCCTCCTTTGTACCCTCTCGGTCCTTGGGGACAAAGGACAAAGGACTTGTTTCACTGATTAGTTCCATTCCTCTAGAACACACTCTCACTTCCAAGTCCAAAGCCCCCAAGTGCAGAGCACCCTGGTTTTTCAGGGTTTCCCAGCCACCTCTCCCAGGGACTCAGTAAATGTAGGCAGAATTTGAACTCCGAGAATATCTTATTTCAATCCCTTCTTTGTGCATATGAGAAAACCAAAACATAGTATAATGGAGAGGGTTGGAATAGAGAAGAGATCTGGGTTTGAATCCCATCTTGAACTTTCAGAAGCTATGGTTTTGAGTGGATACGGACTCAGTGAGTGATTGAAATATGAGGTGAGGGGCCCTCAAGCACTACACTTTTATTTTCTCTTGTTTTTCTGAATCTTTCCATATACTTTATTTCCTTTGAAGCAATGATAATCCATCATTTCTTCACATACCCAAGTTTGTTCAGTCATCCCCTAATTAATAAGCACCTGCTTTTGTCTTTTTTTATTATAAAAAGTGCTGCAAAAAGTAAAAGACACACTTGTCCACCTATAACTTCCTCCCTAAGTGAATATCTTCATAATAGCTGATAACAATAATAGCTAGTATTTACAAAATATGTTCATGTTTCCAATGCATTTTAAAATGTTATCTCATTTTATCTTCACTATTTTGGGACGTTTTGGCCCCATTTTATAGATGGAGAAAATGAGGCAGACAAGTTAAGTGATTTGCCCAAGGTCACACAGCTAGTGAGGCAGGATTCGAACTCAGGTCTTCCTGACTCAAGGTCCAGAACTCTCTCCACTAGGTCACCTAGCTGCTGCTAGGTCAAAGGATTGCTTTCAGTTTCTTACATGATTCTAAATTGTTTTCAAGAGTGATTGGGCCAACTTGTAACTCCTATAACAGGGTATTAGGTAGGTTTCTTTTCCCCCAAAGTCCCTCTAAGATGGGCTTCCTCTGTCTTTTCTCATCCTTGACACTTTGCCACTGGTCTTTTTTTTCCATGCCAGGTGGTAGAACCAGCTTCATTGCTGATATGGTGGGGCACAGTGTCTGTAGTAGAATCATGGGTTTAGATGTAATCAAGAACAATGACCTCATTTCTCAGATGAGGAAACTGAGTCAGAAGGGTATGAGTCCTGGCTCCAACACTCATGAGCTAGCTGCGGGATCCACCTCTCCCTGCCTCAGTTTCCTCTTCTGCAGAATGGGCCTATTTGCCTCATAAGGTTGTTGAGGGGAAAGTGTCTATTGAACCTCCAAACTCCTTAGAGATGCCAACTATCATCATGATGCCTTCCAGAGGCATAACTCATTAGCAGAAGCCAGTCTGGACCACCCCTTGTCTTTCAGTCCCAAAGGTACTTGGCTCAGGGAGCACAGTTCCCATTTGTAGTCTGCAGCACCCCCACCCAAACTGCAGATCAATTAGTTAGAGTGGGGTGCTCCCAGCTTTTCCTGAGGGTGCAGAATTTGAAAGGCAAAGACAGCAGCACTTACCCTACTTCCTCAGTGGAGAAACAATAGAGTTTAGCACCTGGTTAGCAGGCATAATGAATACAGATGGTATTGTGCAAGGAGGGGTGCATCCATCCATACTCCACTCTCCTCTTCCGTGTTTTGCAGTCTGAGTCTTTCTCCTTGGGTTGGTATCCTGTTGTTTTTTAATTTTTTCTTCTTCATTCTCAAAGAGGACCATGACAGCTGAAAAATGAAACCATTGTTCTTGATGACATCTAAATCTGTGATTCTACCATTTCCAGTTCAGATACTATGCCATGACATGCAAGCGAATTGTATTTAAGTGAAGGAGGGCTATGCAAAGTCACTAGCCTCACTTTCTCCTCCAGAGTCATCTGGGGTCAGTGATAAGAAACAGAAGCTTGGTCAGTTGGTGTCCTAGCCTTCCACTAAACTGAGGAACCCATGTCAATTTTCCTGGCACAAACATGACCAGTCTGCTCTGTCTGCTTCCGTCCCATCCCAAGCCATTCTTTTTTTCTTTTTAATAATATTTTATTCCCCCTAATTGTATGTTAAAACAATTTAAACATTTTTTTTAAAGTTTTGCATTCCAAATTCTACCCCTCCTTTCTTCCTTCCTCTCCTTCCTCCCAGTATTAGGTTATACATGCACAATCATGTAAAGTATTTCCACATTAGATTTTGTACTAGAAGACTCCAACAATCCCAAAAAGAATGAGAGAAAGAGGAGAGGGAGAGAGAGAGAGAGAGAGAGAGAGAGAGAGAGAGAGAGAGAGAGAGAGAGAGAGAGAGAGAGAGAGAGAAATAGTATGCTTCACTTTGCATCCAAAGACTATCAGTTCTTGGTTTGGAGGTAGACAGCATGTTTTATCATGAATCCTTTGGGGTTGTCTTGGATCACTACATCACTAAGAATAGCTAAGTCATTCACAGTTCTTCATTGTACAATATTGCTCACTGTGTACATCATTCTCTTGGTTCTGCTCAGTTCATTTTGTATCAGTTCATGTAAATCCAGGTTTTTCTGAAACCATCCTCATCATTTCTTATAACACCATAATATTCCATCACCATTATACACCAAAACTTGCTCACCCATTTCCCAATTGATGGGCATCCACTGGATTTCCAGTTTTTTGGCACCACCAAAGGAGCTGCTATAAATATTTTTGTGCAAATAAGTCCTTTTCTGTTTTTTCAAAAAAATCTCTTAGGGATACCAACCTAGCAGTTGTATTGCTGGATCAAAGGGTATACATAGTTTTATAGCCCTTTGGGCATAGATCTAAATTGTTCGCAGAATGGTTGGATCAGTTCACAACTCTACCAACAGTGTATTAGTGTCCTAGTTTTTCCACATTCCCTCCAACATTTATCATTTTTTTTGTTGTCATATTAGCCAATCTGATAGGTGTGAGGTAGTAGCTCAGAGTTGTTTTAATTTGCATTTCTCTAATTAATAGTGATTTAGAGCATTTTTTCATATGGCTCTAAATAGCTTTGATTTCTTTGTCTGTAAACTGCCTTCGACCACTTATCAATTGGGGAATGACTTGTATGCTTATAAATTTGACTTAGTTCTCTATATATTTGAGAAATGAGGCCTTGATCAGATATGCTTGTAAAAAAAAATGTTCTGAGTTTTCTCTTTTCCTTTTAATTTTGGTTGCATTTGTTTTATTTGTGTAAAATTTTTGAATTTTATATAACCAAATGATCTATTTCATATGTTGAAAGGCTTTCTGTATCTCACTTGATCCTAAATTCTTCCTTTATTCATAGATCTGGCAAATAAACTATTCTATGCTCTCCTAATTTACTTATGATATCATCCTTTATGTGTAAATCATATGCCCATTTTTACCTTCTCTGAGATGTTGATCTATACCTAGTTTATGCCATACTGGTTTTTTTTTTCATTTTCCCTGCAGTTTTTGTCAAATAATGAGTTTTTGTCCCCAAAGTTTGCATCTTTGGTCTTATCACATACTAGGTTACTATAGTCATTTACTATATTGTATTGTGCACCTAACCTGTTCCACTGATCTACCATTTTATTTCTTAGCCAATCCCAGATTGTTTTGGTGATTTTCACTTTATAATACAGTTTAAGATTTGGTATGGCTAGAACACATTTTTTACATTTTTTTCATTGATTCCTTTCAAATTTTTGACCTTTTGTTCTTCTAGATGAATTTTGTTATTTTTTCTGGCTCTATAAAAATGTATTTGGTTGTTTGATTGGTATAGTTCTAAATAGATTAACGTAGGTACAACTGTCATTTTTATTATATTGGCTCAGCCTATCCATGAGCAATTGATATTTTTCCAATTTATTTTCCAAAAAAAATGTTTAAATTGTTTTAACATACAATTAGGGGGAATAAAATATTATTAAAAAGAAAAAAAGAATGGCTTGGGATGGGAGGGAAGCAGACAGAGCAGACTGGTCATGTTTGTGCCAGGAAAATTGACATGGGTTCCTCAGTTTAGTGGAAGGCTAGGACACCAACTGACCAAGCTTCTGTTTCTTATCACTGACCCCAGATGACTCTGGAGGAGAAAGTGAGGCTAGTGACTTTGTGTTTATATTTGTGTTTATATAGCTCCTAGGTTTGTTTTGTCAGGTAGATTCTCAAGTATTTCATATTGTCTAAGGTTATTTTAAATGTAATTTCTCTTTCTGTCTCTTGCTGTTGGACTTTGTTGATAAAACACAGAGATGCCAGTGATTTATGTGGGTTTATTTTGTATCCTGCAATTTTGCTGAAGTTAATATTTCCACTAGTTTTTAGGTGATTCTTTAGGATTCTCTAAGTACACCATCATAATCAGCTGCAAAGAGTGACAGTTCTGTTTCCTCATTGCCTATTCTAACTCTTTCAATTTCTTTTACTTCTCTTATTGCTAGAGCTATCATTTCCAGCACAATATTAAATAATAGAGGTCATAATGGGCATCCTTGCTTCACCCCTAGTTTGTCCCCATTACAGATAATGCTTGTTGATTGTTTTAAATAAGTATTGCTTATTATTTTAAGGTAAGCTCTATTTATTTGTATGCTCTCTAGGTTTTTAATGGAAATGGGTGTCATATGTTGTCAAAGGTTTTTTCTGCATCTGTTGAGATAATTATATAATTTCTGCTGGTCTTGTTATTGATATGGTCAATTACATCGATCATTTTCCTAATATTGAAACAGCCCTGCAATCCTGGTATAAATCTCACCTGGTCATAGTGCATGATTCTATCCCCAAGCCATTCTTACTAGCATCCACACAGCAGTTAAATAGAACTCTGGCTTTAACTGACTGGCCAGCTATGAATAGGTCCCAGTCCAAGCCTCATTTCGTTGTGGTTTGGGCTCTGATGGTTCAGAGTAAGTGGAAATAACAATTGTTTTGTTTGACTAGAAACCTTAAGGGTCTTCCCCTCTCAGATAGCCATTGCCCTGGTAGTGTGAAACTCATGAGACTTGGATCTAGGATGGTAGCATGGAGAAAGCATGTTTCCTCCCCAAAGTTTACCTTGCAGTTCTCTGGTAGGTGACATGTGGCATAGCCATTTCCAGGATCCTACTACAGTGGCTCCTTTCCCTCAGGGTCTGTCTTCCCTGGGTTATGGGTCTTCTTGTGTTCTGGTATAACCATACCATTGGCCTAGCCATCCTCTGAGCCAACATCCCTCTTCCTCCCTCCTGTAACTGAGTTTACCTCCAAATGAAAGAATTCCTAGCTATATGGAGATAATCCCTTGTGGCCTAATTACAATTTCATGATATAAAAGACAGCATTGGAAAGATCCTTAGGCAGAGATCTGAAACTCACTGTGTGACTCCTAGCTAATGCCTTTCCTTCTCTGTTTCCTCATGTGGGAAATGAGGAGGTTGAATTACATCTCTAAAGTAGGTCCCTTGCAGTTGTGAGCTCTTTTGTTCTACCAAGCTATCTCAGAACTTCTATCTTGATAAATATCTGGTCACTGGATCCAGATGGCTCAAGAGGAGAAAGTGAGTCTGGTGACCTTGCACAGTTGTCCCTCACCCAAAACAAAGTCAAGTGCAAGTCATGTCATCACTTCTCTGATGTCATGGTCCTCTTCAAAAACGAAGGACGAACACAATGGAACTCCTGGAGATCTGGCCCCTTGTAGTCAGATTGGAAATGGTTCAAACTAGAAGGGGCTTTTGGAGTCCAACCACCCCCAAAGAGTCCAATGTCAGGGGTGGAGAACTTATGACCTCACAAGTGGCCTTCTAGGTCCTTAGGTGTGGCCTTTTGATAGAGTACAAGTTTTAGAGAACAAGTCCTTTTATTAAAAGGAATTTGTTCTGTGAAGTTTGGATTGAGTCAAAGGGCTGCACTTGAGGACCAAAAGGGCCACATTGGCCTGAAGGCCACGGGCTCCCCATCCCTGATCCAAACCCTTTTTAGAGAGGGAAAAATGGATGACTAGAGAAAGGTAGAGAGTTGTTTTAAGTCACCCAGTCCATCAGCAGTGAGGTGGAGATGAGAATTCTGCTCCATTCCCAAACCCCACCCTGTCAGATCCATGCTCAAGTCAACCCCAGCAACTATTCCAGAATTCTAAGGACCTAAGAAGTCCAGCCTCGTTACTGCCTTCCCCTGGGACTCCTTGCATGATTCATTCCCTTCTGCAGCATCCCTGACTGATAACCATCTGGCTATTTGCAACACTCCTCCCAAAAGAATTCCAAAAAAACAAAACTCCCACTAAATTAAATTCTTTCGAGTGGAGAATTCAAGGGGTGGGGAGCCATTTTCCTTTTACCTTGACACGAGAAGCCCTGTCGAAGAGCCTTGGCTGCTTGGGCAGGACCTTGCCTAGACAAGTGTTCTGTGTGACTGCTGGTCCCCCTTTTGAAAATAATCCTTTCCTTTGGCTCTCCTCTATTGATACTCGGGCCAGTTTCTGTTTCCTTGTTAAGGTTCAGTTTCATTTTCTCTGCTCAGCAGCACAGAACAGGGAGTAGATACAGGAGGCATTCATTGTGGAAAAGGAACTCAGGGGCATCCTGTAAGTGGAGCTGAGGCGGGGACTGGTGGGAAGGAGAGGGCGTAGGGATCAACAGTATTGAAGGGGATCCGCAGATACATTCAGGAGCTGCTGTGACCACCCCTGGTGCTGCTGAGGAACAGAAATCTAAGGGCTGGAGGGGGTATGCTTTGGTGGGGAGAGTATAGGCTCCAGAGTCTGACATCCTGGGCTCACAAGTCTCATTTCTCTATGCCTCTGTTTCCTCATCTGTAAAATGAAGGCTTTTAAGTCTTTCCTTGCAGCTGTGAATCTATGGTGCCATGGAAATAGAAAATTAGAGCCAGAGAAAGGAGGCAGGTAGGAAAGAAGCTTTTATTGAACTAGGCACTGTGCTCAGTTCTGTAGGAATATTATCTCATTACAAATAATTGAAGGAAAAAAATAAAAATTAAACATACAAAGACTGTCTCATTTGATCCTTTCAACAACTCTGGGAGATACGTGCTATTTGTCATTCCATGTGGAGGCAAACAGGTTAAATGACATGCCCAGGGTCATGTGGTCAGACTGGAACTCAGATCTTCCTACGGGCATGTTTAGTGCCACCTGGCAGCCGTGAGGCTTTAGGGATTGTCCAATCCAACCCTTTCCTTTTTATACCTAGAGAAACTGAGACCCAGATAGACTAAATGGGTCACCCAAGATTACACAGTAAGAAGTAGCAAGGAAGCCAGGACCCAAACTTGGGTCCAAATTCAGTTTTGCCTGGAGGAGGAAAGACTTAGCAGAGGAGGAAGACACGCCTCCAGATAGAATAAAATCTCCCAATTCCGTTGCCCTTCAGGGTTTACAAAGTGCTTTCTTCATGGCAGATGCACGAGGCAGGGGGTATGCATTTTGTTATTCTCACTTTATAAAGGAAGAAACTGAGACTCACTCATTGAGGTTAAATGACCTGCCCAAGGTCACATGGCTTGGAAGGGTCAGAGGCGGGATTCGAACCCAGATCTCCTGATGCCAAATCTAAGGTTTTCTCTACTGTACTAAGGCTTGCCATGTGGACGGTGCAGCAGACGTAGCTGGTGTCGCTCCCAAGCCCAGAAATGGCAGACGATGGTTTTCCAGTTCTCTGCTCTGGTTAATTAGCTCTTAGAGCGTTGTTTTCAGTTCTTTATGCCACTGTTTCAGAAGGATGCTAGAGAAGGGCTGTGCTGGAACTAGGCCTAGAGATCTGGTTGTTCAATTTTCAGTTTGAGTACTAACACCTTGGAAATGGCAAATTGATACAAATGAGGGCTTTATCTGTTGTGTTGATTGGAGACCTGAAAAAGTGTTAGAGAATATGTTAATAATGAAGTTTAAACTTAAAAATGGGGCAGCTAGTGGATAGAGTACTAGCCCTGGAGTGAAGAAGACTCATATTCCTTTGTACAATTATGACTTCAGATATTTACTAGCTGTGCGACCTTGGGCAAGTCACTTTACCCTGCTTGCCTCAGTTTCCTCATCTGTCAAATGAGCTGGAGAAGGAAATGGCAAACCACTCCAGGATCTGCCAAGAAAACCCCAAATGGGGTCAGGAAGAGTCAGACACAGCTGAAAAATGACCGAACCACAACCAAAAATTTAATAGTGTTTCAAAACCTCCCCCTGCCCTCCACTAGCCAGCTGTTAAACATTTGCCAGCACTCCATTGAATGCTGACAAGATAGAGCATGTCTAGTGGAGGGTGGGCAAGATAGTGAGATAAGTTCAAAGTTGGTCCCTATATAAAGTGGGGCTTATCAATATAATAATATTATGTTGTGCTAGCATGTGTTGAATGAATTGGGATGTTAATGTGGAAAAGAGAAGATCTGAGGGGATGTGATGGTTGTCTTGAAGAGTCTGGAGGGCTGTCCTGTGAATGAGGAACCTTTTCTGTTTCACCCTAAAGGCCATAACTGGAAGCAGTCAGTCAGTCAGTCGACAAGCATTTATTAAGCAATTTCTGTGTCAGGCACTGTCTGAGTGTTTGAAATACAGAGAGAAAAAAGAAAGACAGTCCCTTCCTTCTCAGAGCTTACACTGTATCCTGGGAAGACCATGCAGTAGGTTAAGGTACCCAGTGGTAAGAGAGAGTGCAGAAGTGGACAGAAAGGAAGACATAGGTGACCTGGGCACCTCCCTCAATGGAGGTCATGGGAGGAGCCATCATGTAGGAGAGTGGGCTGTAGGGACAGAGTACTTTTCCAAGGTATGAATTCCAGGATAAAGAGATTTCTCAGGGATGGTGGAGAAATCCTGAGATATAGCCTGGGGGAGGGGGAGCCGCAGCTGCTGATGGGAATTAGGGTGGCTCACCCTCTTCTAGACGCTCTCTATCTTGCCAACATTCAGTGGAGAGCTGGTAAATGATTAACAGCTGGCTGGTGGAGGGAAGGGGAACGTCTGGACCCCTGGGGGTTATCCCTCCTAACTGTTCCAGGAAAAGAGTCCTCAGGAGGCTGAGCTGTTGAGGGAAAAGGAGAAGGAAGCCATTGGCAAAAGTTCTAGATTTGAGGCCAATATAAGGGAAAAAATGGAATCAGAGGATTTTTGACTTAGAAGTAACCTCAGAAAGCATTTGATCCAATAATTTGAGTTGTTCAAAGGTGGAGGGCTGTCTCATGAAGAAACGAATTCTCTGTCTCTGGGGTTCTTCCAGCAGAGGCTGGATGACCATTGATAGAGAATGTTATGGATGCAGTCCCCTGCTTTAGGGATAGCTTTAATTGAAATTCTCTGAAGTTCTGTGATGCCATGAACCAAAACTAACAGGCAGAAGTTACCGGGAGGTAGATGTTAGCTTAAAATATGGAAAACTTCCCAGCAACTCAAGCTGGTCATAAATTGAGCAGTCTGTTTAAAGAGGCAGGTGGTGAGCTCCCCATAAGTGGTCCAACAAAGTAGCTGGTCAGTAAAGGCCAACACCCCCTTATTGTTTTCAGAAATTCCCGTCCACAGAGGGTATGGACCCAGGCAGGAATACCTGTTCAGAAGCTCTGGGACCTTGATTGGTGATGGGGACTCCTGGGAAAGCCCAGTTTGGCCAAAGTATCATGTGCCTCACACACACACACACACACACACACACACACACACACACACACACACACAACTCAATAAACTGGTGGCTTCCTATTGCCCCCAAGAGCAAATACATTCAAATACATTAGGTATTCAAAATCTCATCTCCTCCTACCTTTCCAGTTTTCTCATACCTTACTCTCTCCACACCGCTCTCCTCATGAACAAGACAATCTGTCTCTCAGCTCCAGGCATTTTCTGGCTGCTCCCCCACCCTGGGCTTGGAATGCTGTCGCTCTTCTGCTCAGACTATTGACCCCCTATAAGTCCCAAGTGAAACTCCTCCCTTTTAGCTTTCTTTGTATATAATTGTTTGCATGTTGTATTCCCTGTTTGATTGTAAACTTCTTGAGAGCAGGGACTGTTTTGCTGGGGTTTTTTTGCCTCTTTTTGTATCCGCATGGCCTAGCACAGTGCTTGGCATATAGTAAGAGCTTAATAAATATTGACTGATTCTCACAGAGATGAAAGGGACCTTAAAGCCCATTCAGTCACTGAATACACAGAAATTCCCTCTGCCATCTATCTAACAAATCTTTGTTTGAAGACCTCCATTATGGAGGACTGCACTGCCTCTTGAAGCAGTTCATGCTACTTTGGATAGTGCTAATTATTGGGAAACTTTGGGGTTTTTTTTCCCTCGGTTTGTTTTTTTCCCCTGACTTCAGGCTTAAATTTGCCTCTTTGAAATTTCCATCCATTGCTCCTACTTCTGCCTTCCAGAGCCAAACAGGAAAAGCCTGATCTCTTGTCCACCTGACAGCCTTTCACATACAGCTTTCAGGTCTCCTCACCAACCCTCCCCCATTAATTTTTCACTTCTTCAACCAATGTTCACATGGTAAGGCTTTGACACCTTTCACCATTCTGTTTGCCTTCTACAGGCTCTCTAGCTCAGCTTTCTAGCTTTTAATCTTGAGTCCGTGGACTTGTTTTATTTTGGTATTTTAACATTTTTATGTTTCAATACAATTGGTCTCCTTTGTCATCTTATTTTATTTTATGCATTTAAAAACATTATTCTGAGAAGGGATCCACAGGCTTCTCCAGACTGACAAAGGGGTCTAGGACCCCCAAAAAGGTTCAGAAACCCTACTTGAGCTGGTTAATATCCATGACAAAATGCAGCACCTGGAACTGAACACACTATTTCAAAAATAGCTTTGTCATGGAACAATACCCCCTCCCTAGTCCTGAACGGCATTCCTCCATCAATGCAGCCTACTGCCCCAGTGGAAAAGAAATATCTCAAGATGACAGATAGGGACAGCCTGGGATAGCACTTTCTGGGATGCATATTCCAGAAGGTTGTTTGGTCTATCTATCTGTTAGAGTGGTCTGGAGGGTTATTCCAGGCTTAGAGGGTATAGTATCCTAAGGACCAGGGCCAATTTCTGATTAAGATGGCATGGCCTGGGTATGAATAATGACAGCTTATATTTACAGAGATTTCAGGAATGGAGTTGGCTGAGGAAAGTGTGGCTTGACTACCTCCACCCACCCTTTCCAATATTGCTCTTGAGATGATTTCCACGGAGGCTAGGGGCATCATGGAGGCTGGAGAGCCTTCACCCTGTGTCCATTCAGCCTCTTTACAGTTTTGCACAGTGAAGTTCTCTGGATGTTTTGAAGGAAGCATAGCTCAACAAGCCTAGGGATATGATAGAAGGCCAAAGGAGCTTTGCTTTGTTGTCCAGTTGTTTGAGTCCTGTACGACTCTTCATGACCCTATTTGAGTTTTTTCTTCGCAAAGATACTAGAGAGGTTTGCCACTTTCTTCTCCAGCTCATTGTACAGATGAGGAAACTGAGGTAAACAGGGTGAAGGGACTTGCCCAGGATCACACAACTAGTAAGTGTCTGAGGCCAGAGTTGAACTCTGGATGATGAGCCTTCCTGACACCAGGTCCGGCTCTCTATCCACTGAACTCTGATCAAAACTCAATAAAGAGTTTGATCGGAGACAATAACTGAGGAAAGTACA
Organism: Bettongia penicillata ogilbyi; assembly: GCA_023548195.1. NCBI lineage: Eukaryota > Metazoa > Chordata > Mammalia > Diprotodontia > Potoroidae > Bettongia > Bettongia penicillata. The sequence continues at coordinate 12,533,063 of JAJHZJ010000029.1, forward strand.
GTGTAGAAGACACTTTTTAAGAATAAAGTTTTTATTGCTTTTTGACATCACTATTGTTTTCCCTGATGTCCCTCCTCCCCTCCCAGAGATCCATCCCATGGAACATTTTTTAGGATGAAAATGAGAGGGAAAAAAATCAGCACAACTGATCAGTAAAGTGCAAAAGCCTGAAAATATGCGCAATATGTGGGTCTCCCACTTCTGCAAGGGGGTAAGGTGGGAGCTGGGTCTCTTCCTTAGCAAGCTGGGGTATATATCTCAGAAAAAATGAAATCTAGTTCCTAAAGGGGCAATAAAGAACTGAAGGACCGCCTGTGGCCAATAGAAGTCACATTACAGCTGAAAACCAGCAGATGGCAGCAGCGGTTTACTGAAGAAGATGCATTACAGCACACAACCAGCAGATGGAAGCAGAGAACAGCAGCAACTCCAGACACCCAGCAGATGATATTTGCGGGTCTACTGCATTGTCGAGCCTGTGAACGTTGGTATCTTAATGTTTTTATAACCATCTTTCAATATAATTGGCCACCTTTGTCATCTTATGCATTTTATTTTGTGCGTTTTAAACATTACTCCGAGAAGGGATCCACAGGCTTCTCCAGATTGACAAAAGGGGTCCAGGACCCCAAGAAGGTTCAGAAGCCCTGCTGGTTAATGTCCCTAATAAAGTACAGCACCTGGAACTGAACACGCTTCAGACACAGCTTTGTCCTGGAACATAGCAGATCCCCTCCTTGGTCCTGGACAGCATTCCTCCCTCAATGCAGCTTGCTGCCCCAGGGGAAAAGTAGTATCTCAAGATCACAGATACGGAAAGCCTGGGACAGCAGCTTCCAGGACACATATCTCAGAATCGGTCTATGTATCATCCACCCACCCATCCATCCATCCATCCATCCATCCATCCATCCATCCATCCATCCAACCATCCATCCATCCATCCATCCATCCAACCATCCATCCATCCATCCATCCATCCATCTATTCATTCATCTATCTATCCATCCATCCAACCATTCATCTATTCCTTCAACCATCCATCTCCAAATATGCTCCTTGGTCACTATACCTTCAGAAGCAAATACAAAATACTCTGGTGTTCAAAGCCCTTCATAGCCTCCCCCTCCGTTGCAGTCTTCTTATACCTCATTCCCCACCATACTCTTCAATCCAATGACCTTGACCTCCTCCATCTCTCAACCCTGGGCATTCTCTCTGCTTGTCCTCCCTCCTGACCTCCACTGGCTTCCTTCAAGTCCCAGCCAAAATTTCATCTTCCACAGGAAGCTTTTCTCAATCTCTCTTAATTCCAGCACTTTCCCTCTGTTAATTATTTCCTATTTTTCCTGTCTACCACTTGTTGCATGTGGTCTCCCTATTAAAGACTGTTAGCCCTTGAGAGCAGGGACTGTCTTTTGCTGCTTTTGTATCCCCAGAATTTAGTCTGGCACAGAGGCGAAGCTTACTAAATGCTTATTGGTTGGTATGCATTACACAATACCTATATAGCACTTTAAAATCTGCAAAGCACTTTGCATACAATCATATTTGATCATCACAATATATGAGTCAATCAGTCCATATGAGCATCTTGAGGTGTTGCGGAAAATAAAGTGTGAACATGTCACACTAAGGGCAACTACAGAGTTATCCCTTTAAAAAGTTTGAAAAGGCATCTCTTATTGAACTGGAAGTTGGCAGTAGCTGACTGAAGATTGTCCGTGTCCTTGGCAGCACTGAAAAAGCTAAGCCTGCCAGCCATGGAAGTAGTCAAGGTGTGTTCAAGACAAGAAGCAGATTTGGGAAGCGGGATCCCTGAGCCTTTACCAGACAGCATTTGGGGGTTGGAGGGAATTTTTTTCACCCTTGACCCTGGTACCTTGCAGCAGAGCTGCCCAGCCAGTGGGATGTGCCAAGTGCACCTAGCAGGGAGTACAGACAAGACAGAGTCAGGGGAAGGAAGCAACTTCTCAGAGTGTGTTTCAAATCAAGACTAACCCTGGCAGAAGAGATCTGGGCTAAAGAGAGGAGCCGGTCCAGGGAGTCCAGCTGAACTGATCTTTTCAACAAAGATGCTGTGTCCAGGGTAGAGCAGCAAGCATGTACCACAGGAAGGAGAGGGATGCTGGGGCCTGGAGCATATGGGAGGCATGAATTACCTTGGCTACGTATCCCTTACAAGCACCTCATTACCACAGTAAGCAAATGTCCACTCTTTCTAGAGATGTATTTGGGGAGAGTTCTCTCAGGTTTATGGGGAGCAGTGTTTTATAGCTACAATTCTTTCTATGCTATATCAGATTTTACTTTGAGCTGAGTCTATTGGCTATGAAAGGTAAAACACACTGGGGGGGTACTGAGCTATAATTTAGGGGTGTAGACCCATCAATGTAGTCTATCCCATAGGAACCCAATTTGTAAAACCATGAATGCCAGGTTTGTAAGTTAATTTCCAGAGAGGTTGCTACATGTGTATCTGGTTCCATGTTTTCCCTCTATCATACCATTCTATTACATTAAATGCTTTTGTTTTGAACTATTGAGCGCTCTGGTTGGCCTAGTAAAAAATAAAACACATTGAGTGTTTGGTTTTATGTTGAACCAAGAGTAGCCTTGAACCTGGGGGTCCATGTGAGCCACAGGGGATCCTAGGTGCTTCACCCACATGACTTAAGAGCTTAAGAGCTCACCAAGCAGGTTCCTCACAACAGCTCTGCATAGCAGATAGTAAACTTATTAGCTCCATACTACAGATCAATTCATTTATTTAACAGATTTTTGTTAAGGTCAAATCACTTCTTAAACTACTTCACTTAATCATACTGAATGAAATGTTGGATATGGTTGTTAAGCTACTATCAGTGATCTCAGAAAGTTCATGGAGAATAGGAAAGGTGCCTCAAAACTGAAGGCAAATATCTTATTAATTCTTCATTTAAAAAAAGGTGGGAGGGGGGAATGACATCTGCAAACCACTAACCAGTAATCCTGTCTTAGATTCCTAGAAAAGTTTTGAGTGTAGGGGGAAAGGTATAGTTAATGGATATGTAAAAAACAGGCAAAGAACTGACACAGTTTCATCAACAATGGGACATGATAAATTCAAATAATATTAATTCAACTGGTACTTATTAAGGGTTTATTATGATCCTATAGTGCTATGCTGGGTCCTGGAAATATAAAGAAAAAGTGAAAAGAAATTTTGGGGGTGGAGGAGCACTAACACCTGGGAAAATCAGTAAAGATATCATGTAGAAGGTGGCACATGAGAACTGATGGAAGTTGGGGATTCTAACTGGGCAGAGAGGTGGCGCAGTAGACAGAGCATTTGGCTTCCAATCACGAAGATTTGTCTTCCTGAGACGCTGTCATCTGCCTCAGTTTCCTGATCTGTAAAATAAGCTGGAGAAGGAAATGGCAAACTACTCCAAGAAAATCCCAAATCCCAAATGGGATCAGAAGAAGGACATGACTGAAATGATTGCTTGCTCAATCAATCGAACAAGAGCAAGAAGGGATTCTAAGAGGAAGATGTAATGAGAGAGAAAATTCCAGACTTGGAAGGACAGCTCATACAACAGCATGGAGAGGAGTGATGAGATGTCATGTAGGGGGAATATGAAGAGGGCCAGTTGGTTTGGAGTGCTGAGTGTGTGAGGGGAAGTAATGGAAAATATTTCAGAAAAAAAGACTGGAGCCATATTGTGAAGAATGTCAGAGAAGTTTATACTGAATAGGACAGTGAGATGGTCAACTGTGCTAACCTCATTTGGTTTTTTGAGAGGGTTCCAAGATTGTTAGATTACAGGAATCCTACAGAAAATATTTACCGAGCTTTTGGTAAGGAACTTGACAAAGTCCTTCATGCTGCTCTTGTGGACAAAATGGAGAGATGGGGCTTAGACACTTGTATAATTAGGTGGATTCAATACTGGTTAATTCTGTAGACCCAGAGCAGTCATCAATGATCTGAAATCAGCTTGGAAGGGCTTCGGTGGAGTTCACTTCTTAACATTTTTCTTGATGACATATCAATAGTACACACACACACACACACACACACACACACACACACACACACACACACACCCCCAAGCTATACATTGGATAAATAGGAAATAATTAACAAAGGGAAAGGAACTAACAGAGGGGATAGAGAAGGGTTCCTGCAGAGGATGGGATTTTAGTTGGAAATCAAGAGGAAGCCAGGGAGGTCAGTAGTCAAGGGAGAGAGCATTCCAGGCATGGGACAGAGCCTGGAGCAGAGAGGCAAAGAATCTTGTTCATGAACAGCCCAGAGGTCAGTGTCATTGTATAAAAGAGTAGAAGTTGGGGAGTAAAGTATAAGAAGACTGGAAAGGTAGGAGGAGAGTAGATTATGAAGGGCTTTGTATGGCAAATAGAGCATTTTGTATTTGCCTCTGGAGGCAATATGAAGCCACTGGAGTTTAATGTGTGTGTGGGATGTGTGTGTGTATGTGTGTGACATGATCAGACTGGTGTTTTAAGAAAATTACTTTAGTGGCTCAATGAAGAAGAGGTTGCAATGAGGAGAGACTTGAGGCAGGCAGACCCACAAGCAGGCTAATTCAGTAATTGAGGTAAGAGGTGATAAGATCCTGCAGTAAAGTGGTGGCAGTGTCCAGTGAGAAGGGAATATATTTAAGAAATGCTGCAAAGATGAAATCATCAGGCCTTGGCAACAGTTTGGAAAAGAGGGGTGGGAGATAGTGAGGAGTCCAGGATGACTCTGGTTTCTAACCTGAGGGACTGAGAGGATGGTGTTGCCCTTTACTTTAATACAGAAGGTAAGGATCAAGGGAGGGGTTTAGGAAGGAAGGTAATGAGTTCTGTTTAGAATATATTTAATTTCCGATGTCTACTGGACATTTATGGAGATACCTGAAAGGCAACTGGAAATGTGAAATTGGTGGTTAGCAGACAGACTGGGAGAGGAAAGGTAAATTTGAGAATCATCAGTAGTCATTAAATCCATGGGAGCTGATGAGATCAGCAAGTGAAAAATATAGAAGAGAAGAGGGTCCAGGTTAGAGTCCTGAGCAACACCTATGTTAGAGGGCATGATCTCAAAGAGGATCCAGCAAAGAAGACAGACAAGGAGCAGTCAGGGAGGTAGGAGGAAAACCAGGAGGGGGGCCCCAAAAAAACTCGTATGAGGGAGGAGAGAGTTATCCACAATGTCAGAAGCTGCAGAGAGGTCAGAAATGATGAGGATGGAGAAAAGGGCATTGGATCTGGCAAATAGAGATAATTGGTAACTTTGGAGAGAGCAGTTTCAGTGGAATGATGGGGTCAAAAGCCAGATTGTAAGTGCAGTGAAAGGAGAGAAAAGTGAGGCACTTACTGAGGTTTAGCTCCAAGGGGAAGAAGAGTGATAAGATGATATTTAGTAGGGATGGCAGGAGCAAGTGAGAATTTTTTGAGAATGGAGCGATATGGACATGTTTATAAGCAATAGAGAATGAGTCAATAGACAGGGAGAGATTGAAAATAAATGACAGCCAAGGAATGACAGCAGGGCCGGTCCTGGAGGATTTGGGACGGAGTGAGATCACTTATTTTCCCTGATGGGAGGGCTCCCTCTAAGACGATCTCCATCTGTGATTCCTCCTCTTCCCAGTGGGGGGTGTCTCCCTCTCAGACCCCTTCTCTGTGAACTTGACCTTACAAGGAGTAGAGCAGTGGGACCATCCTCCTCCACTTCCTTTCCAGTCTCCCTGGATGGGGGGCTTACCGGTCTTGGAATCCCTTTCGTTTAAGTCACAAATACCCCCCACCTGTCTCCAGATTGTTATTTGCGCTTCGTTCTCAGAGGACCATGACACCAAGGAGGTGATGCAGCGACATGCGAGTGAACTGGATTTAAGTGAGGGAGGGCTGTGCAGTCACCAGCCTCACTTGACTCTCCGTAGTCATCCGGACACTGGACCACTGTCTGGCAGGGATGCTGCTGCGGCTCCTCCTCTCGCCAGCTGGGCTCCGTCTCCGCCCTCGCCCGTCCTCCCGGCCCTGGTCCCGCCCCACGCAGTCGCCCCGCCCCTAGGGCCCCGCCCCTTCACTCTTCCCATCAAGCCCCGCCCCTTTCCTTAGAGGAGGCACGGCACTCGCGCAATGCCTTTCAACTTTCCAGGGAGCCAGGGCAGAAGTCTCTCGCGAGACTTACGGGCTGGATTTTTTTTTTTGCTGTTGTTGTTGTTGCTGCTGCGGTTTTTTTTTCTCCATCCCCACCCCTGGGTGGGTGGCAACTGCGGGGAGTGGGCGGGCAAAAAAGAAGGCAGTGAAAAGGCTGCAGGCGCAGCCCAGACGCCTAAAGCTCGCTTGGGCAGAACGAAACCCAGCACCGCGGCCCCGCCTCTCTCGATCGCCCTCCCGCGTGACCCTGGCTTTTACATAACCGCGGTTTCGTTACGTCACCTATGGCGTCTGTCCGGTCAACCCAATCGGAACGTCCCAAGCCTCCGGGCTCCGCCTCTCCTCTCGGGATAGACGTCGGGTCCGACCAATGAGTGGGCGGGAAGCGCCAGGCGCCCGCCCCGCCCCGCCCCGCCCCGCTGGCGCTGCCACCGCCTCCGGTGGCTACAGGTTGGGGTTGGATCTGTCAGGGGGAGAAGCGAAGCCCGAGGCGGGGCGAGCTCGGAGCGCGGCCAGGGACCGAGGCCCGGAGCGGGACATGGCGGCGCTGTACGCCTGCACCAAATGCCACCAGCGCTTCCCCTTCGAGGCGCTGTCCCAGGGGCAGCAGCTGTGCAAGGTGAGCGGCGGCGGGCGGCGGCGCGTCCGGGCCGGGGCGGGGCGGGGCTGGGCGTCCGCGAGGGGGCGGTGGCCGTTGGCAGCCCGCGCCGGGGGTGGCGGCGGGGCCGGGGTGGGGGTTGGGGGAGTGCCCGGGGGTTTGGCCCGCCTGCGCCTCGCGCTGGGGAGAGCGGGCGGAAACAAAGGGTGCGGACACCCCGGCCCGGCTTCCGCCCGGCCGCGCCCCCGCGGGGCTGCCCGCAGGCCCCAAGGGCCGCCCGCGCGCGGCTTCCTCCGGTGCTTAGCAACGGCCCGGGCCGCTTTCACGGCCCCCGCCCACCTCCATCGCCAGCGTCCGGGGATCGAGCGCGTGGATTGAGCTGGAAGGGATGGAGGCCGAGTTCCTCGTCGTACCCGTGGGGAAACCGAGGCCCGGAGACGTTGGGGGCGCTGGTGGGGGCTGCCCCAGCTGGGAAGGGACGGGACGCGGCCCGGGTGTTCCGAGGGCGGGTTGGGCGGGCTCGCCCTGTGTCCGAGGGGTCCGAGCTGGTCCGGGAGGGCCGGACCCTTCCCCGCCGCGGGACCCCAGCCTCGGCTTCCTTCTTTGTAATGCGGGAGTAAAGGCAGCTTCCGCCTCCCCTCTGCAGGTGAACGGAGAGCGCTTTGTGAACCTCTCCGCTCCTCCGCTGTTACCGGCCGCCTGCATCCCTGATGCCCGTAGGAATTCACCCCAGACCCCCCGCTGCTCCTCCAGGCCACGTTTGGGCCGTAAGGGAAGACCCGGGGAAGAAGTCCGAGGTGTTCAGCCTCGAAATTAGCGTTCCGTCGCCTTTTCACTGTAGTGTAGCGGGGAAAACACTGGATTTGGGAGCAGAGGAAATAGATTTTAATATCTTGGTGAGTTTGGCAAATTAACCCCCGAGGGCTCTGGCCTGGCTTAAATATCCTTCCAGCTCTGAATCCTGTAGTGTTTGGTCAGCTGCTTCATCTCTCCTGTCTTCATTTCCATATGTCTAAAATGAGGAGATCAGAGAAGAGCATTTCTAAGGTTCCTTGCCCTTCTCATTGGCTGATCCTCTGACTGATCAGTTGCAGGTAATTTTTTAGACTTGCTTCAATTTGATACCAAGATGTCTGATTTCTCACCGAATAGCATTGTCCCCAATTTTCAGGTGAATTGAGCATTGAGAAGTGACATCATATTAACAAATCACCTAGCCAGCAGGTATCTGGGTGACTATTTCTGGAGCATGACATATTAAGTATTCTAAAGTAACCAATAATCTATCTTTCCTATTTTGGCAGTGAGTTTTTATATATTACTGATGAGAGTAGGACATCCTATCTGGAGAACTTTGATACTGGAGTGTCTTTTGTGGTCTCACTGTCCATTTGAGTTCCAAGAAATAGATACATATGCATTTTGGGTTATTATCCTTAGAGATTACCTACTCTACTTTACAGATGATCTGACCATGTCACCCCCAAACCCAGGATCCTCCAGGATCAATTATAAAATCCTCTGGCATTTAAAACCCTTCATAACCTGGTTTCTTCCTACCTTTATAGATTTTTTACATGTCTCCCTTTCACACATTCTTCTATCCAGTTACACTGGCTTATTGGCTGTTCCTTATACATGACATGCAGTTCTTTTGATTCCAGGCCCCCTGGGGAATGTCCCCTATTTCTGAAATGCTCTCCCTCCTCACCTTTTCCTTTTCCATTCCTTCAAGGCTGAGCTCAAGCCCCTTGTATTCCAGGATGCCTTTCCTGGTTCCTCTTCTGAGATCACTTTGCATTTACCCTGGACAAAGAGATAGATAGATAGATAAATAGAGATATCTGTTGATACAGATATATAGCTAATATGTGCGTCGTTATTTACATGCTCTCTCCCCTCTAGACTGTGAGTTCCTTGAGAACAGGAACCTTGTTTTAGCCCTTCCTTGTATCCCTAGTGCTTAGCACAGTACCTGGCACACAGTAGATGCTTAATAAATACTTGCTTACTGAAAAACTGATGCCCAGAGAGGTGAGGAACTGGCCCAAGTATATGTGAGTAAGCCAATATTAGAGCCAGCATTTAAACCTAGGTTCCCTGACTCCAAATCCTGTGCTTTTTCCTCTCTATCCACTATGGTCTCTCAGGAGTGAAAAGGGCTCTCAGAGGTCATCCTCCTCATTTCGCAGGTGTTTAGACTGAGGCGAAGAGTAAATGACTTGCCATAGTTACACAAATAATTTCTGGAGTTCCTTCTAGCAGGCTGCGTGGTCTCCATTTGTGGTTTTGTTTAGTAAGTGTTTTTAACACCCGGCTTTAACAATTGTGTTTCGTTGCAGGAGTGTCGTATTGCACATCCTATGGTTAAATGCACCTACTGTCGTACTGAATTCCAGCAGGAAAGGTAAAGTTTCCATTGATAGTGGTTTTTCTCTTGCCTTTTTTTATAAACATATTTCCTCCTATAAGAAACCATTGTACTCTTTTTAAAAAATGCTCAATTTCTTGCTCATGCTGCTTATTTTTTAGCCCCTGATCATTTCATTATTGTAACTTATCTTTTTAAAAATACCGTTCCCTTGACCCCCTTTCTTCCTATATCTCTAATTACAAAGAGGAAACTGAGGTACTTTGGGCAACGTGGCAGTCTTGTTCTAAGTACCAGTTATTATCTCTGACCAAATATAAAACTTGTATTCCTACTTCACTTTTATATCACCTGATGACAACAAAGATCCTGTCAGTATGAGTGCCGCTCTGGGCCTTCCTATGCAGATCAGTCTTCTCAGCGATTCGCTAATTCATGCAGAAGCTCAGCATTCAGCTTTTGGGTCAGGGTTCTTGTCACACTTAACCAAGGTTCCTTTTTTCTTTCTTGTTTTCCAAGTGTTGATGTGCAAATTTATAATTTTGAATATAATGGGAATAAAAAATTTTGGTGATAGGCTTATGGTAAACTGAATGAACAGATTCATTCATATCTGCCAGTAAGAGCTATCTTTCATACTGGGGTACCTCAAGAGTCAGGCCTCAAGTTGGGCCTCCAGCACTTCCTAAATGTGTGATCTTGGGTCTCTTCAGCTCTTTGAGTTGGTTTCCTTGTCTGTAAAATGAGATGATCAGATATTTTCACTACCTCCCTGGTGCAGATGTTGTTTGTAAAACTCCTTATAAAACTCAAAGCAACATACAAATGAGGAGGTGTAGCAGTGCAAGACCCTCATTTGAATTCTTATAGATTAATTTATACTTCCGAAATAGATGATAATTGCTCTGGAAAATATTTTAGAGAAGTAATTTTTTTAATCTTGTTTAGGTTTCCTTTTCTTCCTTTCAGCACTCTAAAGCTCTATGGTATTTCTCTTTTACAGTTAGCCTGGGAAAATATTTAGTCATATATATTGGGGTGGTAATATTTTTACATTCTCTTGGAGCCATGGGATTGTTCTAAATATTGTTTCCAGCTGACTGCGACGTTAGGCAGAAACTTCCTTGAAGTCATTGGGTCTCGGAGAGGATCCGATCATTTTTGCAAACCTGGATCATTAGTTCATAGGCACATTTGGTTTATATTATGGCCCTTAGAATTTCAAAAAGAGAATAAGAGAACACTTACTTTTTTCATGAGCTTAGATTTTATGGAAAACGAACTATCGCACAAGCTGTAGACAGATATTAAAATCACAGCTTCAACAATTTTATTCCACATTTGTGATTTTCTTATACCTTTGCTTACGAAGGAAAATACGAAACAGCACTGAGTAAAGCCTCAGTTTTGTCCCATGTACTTCTCCTAATGTATCTTAATTTCAAATCTCAAAATTGTTTGTTGTTTATTAAGGATTTTTTTCCTACTAATAATTCACTTGTATTTACACCTTCCAGTTTTGATTTAATATTTTTTCTGACCTAGGCTATAACAAGTATTGGAAATACTAGCAACTACTAAATAATTTAATCTCCCTATCTGCCAAATTTTTAATTGACAGCCACCCCCCCCAAAAAAAAGTTGCCAGAAATAAAGGGGTAGCCTCTATCTGAAGTAATTTTATTAAATGATTTATTTTCATAGCCCTATATTCTGTAGGTAGCAGAGTATTGACAGAGTTACTGACCAGACAGTAATATTTCTGTTGACATGAATATTAACACTAAAATGCTCTTTGAAAGGCAATTGCCCAGTCTTTAGGGACTGACCTTTTTCTAGGTGAAACAATTTTTCTTTATGAAGACCTTTATGTGTTTTTCCCTTAACAGTAAGACCAATACGATATGCAAGAAGTGCGCTCAGAATGTCAAGTTGTATGGAACGGTAAGTAGACCTCCCTCCAGAGTTCCTTTTTAAAAAATGCTCTATGATATCTTTTGTTTTTATATCACCTTCATTTCCAAAGAGATCCCTCCCCTAAGAGGGCCATCGCTTGTATCAAGGGATAAAAAAACAGAGGGAGGAGCCCAGTCCCCTGAGCTGGCCAGGGACTGCAGTTTTCCGCTGCCGACATCAAGGGGCTTCCGCCAAGAAGGGAGGGAGGGACATTTCCTCCGCTGTTCCTCAGGGCACCGTGTGTTTGTTACAATCATACAATGTTTGCGTGGTTTCTGTTGTGGTCCTTTTCATATTCATTGTGTTAGTCATTGTGTACAGTGACTTTGCTTGACCTCATTTTGCCTGGAGTTCTTAGAAGTCTTTGCATGCTTCTCTGTAGTCATCTGTGAGCTTTTTCAAAATGTGCCTGCCACGAGGCTTAAACCTGTCCAGGGCAGCTCTTTGAAGAGTAGGAACCAGGAGAATCAACTACCTTGTATAGTAAATGGTTAGATTTCTTTAATCCCATGAGTAATCATTGTAGTTCAGTTTTCAACTAAACACACAGGATATTGGGGCACCACCAAGCAAAATGTGTTTTTTTTTCAGAAATTTAAAAGAATTTGTTGCTTTCTACAAAGGATTGGTTCTGTTGATTTCTTTTTAGCGCTTTGAAGTACGTTGCACAGAGGGGACATATTTTTTTCAATTGAACAGATATTTTATTAAATGCTTATTACATGCTGGTGTTGATGACATAAAGATGAAAAATCATAGCCTGTGCTTTGCAGACACTTATAATCTAGTAGGGAAGTGAGACGGTAAGTCAGATGAACATTAGAAAAACGATTACATGTATAGGAGAGGCCAGAGCAGCCCGAAAAATTCAATAAACTGAGGGATCACTTGTAGATAGAGGATCAGGGTGTGGTAGAGGTGGTAAACAAACAGGGCCTTAAAGAAGAGGACTCCATTAGGTAGAGAGTGGGCCAGCGTCGATGGGAGCGTACAGAATGACCTAGATGTGGAAGAGTCCACCATTCCTGTGTAAAAAGGACACATTTTTATTATTACTGGAGATGTTGCACTAAGCTTTTATCTAACCCTCCTCTCTTCTCTTGAAGCCCAAGCCTTGTCAGTATTGCAACATTATTGCGGCGTTTATTGGCAATAAATGTCAGCGCTGCACAAACTCGGAGAAGAAGTATGGACCGCCATACTCTTGTGAACAGTGCAAACAACAATGTGCCTTTGACAGGAAGGATGACAGAAAGAAGGTGAGTCTCCTTCCCTCATATGCTTTTGTTAAAGAAAACAAGTCAGGAATAATAATTATTATTCAGAATTACTCAGTTTTACAGGATATACTACTTAATATTTATATCAACTTTTTGTAACCAAAGTTAAATTTGGTGACGTAGTTTATTCAAATTCATTCATAGATCATCTACCCAGTTACTTTTTTCTTGATGGGTTACTGGATATTTACTAGGTATTACTTTATTGAAGAGTAGGCCCTCTTTTTAAATGAATTAGAAGGGACAATCCATTTTTCTTTTCAACATTTCATTTTTTCAGGGGATTTTGGATTATAAATTCCATGAATGCAGAAATTTCCATCAGGACAGAATTAAATGTCTTATTTGTCCTTTGTTCTCCATTAATCCTATAGTGGAGCCTACTTTGCTGCCTCATGAGGACATGGATGTGACAGTGAGTTCTTGAAGGCTCCTCCAGGGTACATCAGTACAAGTTCTGGCAAGACCTACTAAGTTGGGAAGTCTCAGAGTGAGGGGCTAGGGCTGGACTGTTGTCTGTCACCCAGAGATCGGCTTCGTGAAGAATGGGGAAACTCATCATTATTGACCACTAGGCAATGAGCATGGTGGAAGAGAGGGCCACACTGATGAAATCTTGCATCCCTAGAGTATTGCACTTTAATAATTCTCTCCTCTACCCTTCCCAATAGTGTTTAACATTGTGCCCTGGATTTAAAGTATTTTCACCTAGTTTTCATTGACGTATTTTTTTTTACATCTTCAAATCCAAATATATTGCCTTCTTTTAGGCAGAGAGGCATCTCATGTAACAAAGGTTAGAAAAGAAAAAGGAGAAAGGCAGTTCCAAATCAATGAACGCATCAGCTCTCTCTGACCATTGGTGAAATAGTTTACATTCACAGTTTCCTCATCTGTTCACAGAAAGAGAGGGAAGCACATATTCTTTGCTCTTTTGATGGTCAAGGTTGGTCATTATAATTATACAGTATTCAGTTTCTTTGGTCTCTCTGTTTACATTGTTATTGTGTATATTGTTTCCTGGATCTGCCTACTTTCCTCTGCAGCCGTTTACTATATGTTTATTAAATTACATTATACTACTAAGTTAAGTTTCCCAGAGAAAGCCTTATTTTTTTAAATCACACCTTTAGGCTAACATTTTGAGAAATCAGATCTTTTTTCCTTTGCTAAAAATAAAATTTACAGTAGGCATACTGGATGGACTGATAGGACCAATGATAGCTTAGAATACCATCTAAATATTAGCTATTATTGTTTTTATATATAATTTTATTGTGTGCAAAGCCCTTTCACTTTCATTGTCTCATTTGGTTCTCATGCCTGTGAGGTAGGGACGATGGCATTTCCATTTTACAGATGGCAATGGTGAGACAAGACATGTAGAAGATAATGTGCTCACTAGTAAGTGGCAGAATTCAAGAATTGAACCCCTAGCATCATTAGTCCTGGCCTGGGCTCTTTCCACTAGATCAGATAGGTTTTTTGATAAAGCATAAGAAAAGTCCTTCGTGAGAGCTAGACTAGATATATAGTGAAAAGCTCCATCAGAGCTGATCCTGGGTTTTCATTTTGGCACAAGCCTAACTCAGTGTATTTCCTACACTTGTGCTGCATTTAGAGGTTCATATTTTTAAGACTTTGTTGAGCATTATTTATTAGATCCTATTCTGAAGGTAAAACATTGTTTATGATCATGCCTCCTTTTCCCCCCTCATGTAGGGAGGAAAGACTTTAGATATCTTAATATAGGATGATTCCTTTCTGTTATATTTGCTTAGGGGATATTTTTCATTTTGGAAACTTACCCAATTTACCACTGTGACGCATCAGAGATATTGAAAGAACTATAGACTGTATTTCACCCCCTTCTCTGTTCTCCCCTTCCCCTACCCTGCTCCCTTCCCTAACTTCTTTTTAGCTTCACAGAGACATTTTTGTCACAGAATCTTGAAGGGATCCCAGGAACCATCCAGTCCAGAGCTCTTACCCTGTTTGTGTCACTGATCCTCTTTGGCAGTCTGGTGAAACTTATAGACCCCTTCTCAGAATAACATTTTTAAATGAGTGAGATAAAATACATGTGATTACAAAGATTAGTGAAAATAAAGATTTTTTTTCCTTCCAAGTTTATGGAGCCTCTTTGAAATCTACATATGAACCTCCTGATCTAGTCTTAAGCTGTAGTTGAAAAAAAATCCTTCTAGATCATATTTAACAATTGTGCAGCCTTAGCTAGAAGATACATGGGATAGGGAATTAGTTCCCTATGAAGGCCACTCATCCCATATTTGGATAGCTCAGAATGTTAGGAAGCTTTTCCTTAAATCAAGAGGCGTTTGCATCTTCACAACTTAGACCCATTTCTCTTCATCGTGTTTACTTTCCGGAGCTGACCCACTCTTGTCCTGTTTCTCCAGGATGACTCCCTTGATTGGAAGGCGATGGTTACTTCGGTCGTGCTCTTCTCCACTCCTCAGCCCCCATTCCCAGGGCCTTCTCCTTGGGAAAAGCACACCGGCCTGTGTGTTCTGAATTGGGGAGAAAGAGTGACATCAGCATCTCCATGCTAACTTCTTCTGGTCTTGCAGGTGGATGGGAAGTTACTGTGTTGGCTGTGTACATTGTCATACAAGCGAGTCCTACAGAAAACCAGAGAGCAGCGGAAGCACCTGAGCAGCTCATCCCGAGCAGGTCACCAGGAGAAGGAGCAGTACAGCCGGCTGAGTGCTGGGAGCCATTTTAACAGGTAAGGTGGAGACCTGCCATCACCACAGGCTGGATGGATGCCCAGCCCCTTAGGGGGAGAGTTGCTATTTTGCATATAATTCTTTATATTTTTTAGTTGGAGCTCGTTTATAAGATTACCTAATGCAAGCAATACATTTCAGAGCAACAAGAGTACATTCCACAAGATGTCAGGTATTAGTGGTAGACTTTGTATGCTCCTTGAAGGAAATTTTTATGGAGTTTACATGACCATCACATGTAATATGTTTAAGACCCCTGGAACGAATAGGGTTCTCTCCAGATTGCGCCAAAGCTAACCAGTCTTTATGAGGGAAGCTTTGTTAATTTTATTTTGTCTTTTGAGGCAAGAGAGCTTTGTTTTACTCTCCATTTTGACAAATATCTGAACCACCTTCCGGACCTTTTCACTTGGAGGACCCATCAGAAAGAGGCCCTGTTGTGACCGTGATCACAGACTCCTAGAATATCCAGTACCTTATGAAAAGTTCTGATTAAGGAGTTCCATTAGGCCAGGTCCTTGGATAATAGATAAGAGCATTTCATTAACAAGGAGACTGAAAGAAGTATATGATGGCTTCGTCAGAGTCACACAGTTGGAACTCAGTGGGGCGCTTTACGCCATCTCCAGTATTCTTTCCACTATTCCACATCATTTCCTGGTATCTAAAGCAGTCTAATAAAGTGAAGTTAAAAATTTGTTGAAATTGGCTGTAGTAAGTGCATGGGGGACATCAGAGCAACAGTTAAAGTTGGGGGATGTTTAACCTGCTTTATGTCCTGCTTTAGCATTAGATGAGACTATCTTCTAGCTAGTTTTTAATTCCCATGTAGAGCTAGAAAAACGGTTGGGCTTCACTTTTGCTGCCAAGTCAAGAGTTGGTCCATAGCTGGCTTCTTTAGACTATGACAGCTTTGGTTGTCTTCATTTATGTATATGATTTAATGAACTGGAGGCCAGAGATTGGTTTGAGCTGTATTTCAGCTTTTGATGATTTCAGAAACAGAATAAGGTTGACCCCCACAGTTCTCTAGAGCAGCAGTTTTTAACACCATGATGGACCTCTGAGCCTAGCAGGTAAAGTAAGATCAAGTCTTTATTGACCTATGTTGAGATTGTTAGTGAGGGGCAGTATGATGTGGTCTACAAAGTACTGGCCTTGGAGACTGAAGAACTGTGTCTGGGTTCTGGTCTGCTTTTTACTGGTCAGGATGACTCTGGCCAAGTCATTTGATCTTTCTCAGTCTTTTTTCCACAGCCGCAAAATGAGGATAGCAATACCTTCACTACCTACTTTCCATGTCATCTTGGGGAAAGTGCTTTGTTAGAGCTAAAGTAGGAATGTGGGTTATTATTTTTTTAAATTGTAAAGAATCATAGCAATATAAGCTGCTATTTTAGCTGTTCAGCCACTTAGGAACCAAGATCTGTAGCTGAAAAGCAATTTGTTTGCATGATTCCATGAAATAATATGAAAATGAGTTAACACGTTACATGTATCTAGCTCAGGCCTTTTGTGGTAATCACGCCGTTTCTAATCTGTTCCTCTTTTTGTTGTCTAAAAGCCAAAAAACACTGTCTACATCTTCAATTCAAAATGAAATTCCAAAGAAGAAACCCAAATTTGATGCTATCACAGCTAATGGAGACAGGTGAGCCAGCTGGGTGTGTGTGTGTCTGTGTGTCCGTCTGCGTGTTGTATGAAGGGCACATTTCAGAATGTTTGGCTGCTAGACACAAGTGTTTGTATCGCTGCCTTCATTCGTTGATATTTGGTTCTGTTCTCCTCAGTGAATTTCTAGAAATGTTAATGATCCTGTAGCCCATCAGGCCTAGCCTTTCACAGTGGTAGTGATAGGTCTAGGCTGAGAAGGACTGTGGGTCACTTTGTCTTTGGGGCCTATACTGGGAGTGTCTCCTGTTACATGAGTCTTGTTAGTCTGAAAGGCCGAACAGACAAGATAGAGTGAAAACAGATTGTAAAGATGAAGGCTGCTTCGGGCCATGTCATCTTCCTTCTGTTCAGAAAGAGAAGGTGAGACCTTCTGTGACCAGTTCAGAAGCTGTATAAGGAAAACATGAGAGAGATAGAGATATAGAGCTATATATTTAATTTGAAACTTGTATAAATGCATAATTTTATTCCTCGCTTTCCTCTCTCCTTCTCAGCGTTCCTTCCTCTTACGAGCTGCTTTGTCCTAATATCCAGAGTGCCCCGTCCGTGTTGGTGCAGTGGGCTGCTTCCCAACAGAGTCTTGGTGCCAACCATTATCCTGTTCCTCCAGGCACTGGCATCCTGAAGTGAGATCACCTGACATGCTCTTCCCCTAAATCCTTGGAATTATCTCCGTTCTGGAAAGAGTCCCCCTGAAGGATCTCCCTCCAGAGTAGACTGAAATCGGGAGCAGATCATCGTGCAGGCTCTCCAGAGCTGGCTTTTATTGATTTTAGTGGGATAGAAGGTCTTTTCAATTCACTTACTGCTCATTAGCCATCATTTCAACTTATTTCAAATCCCTCACAGTTGCTCTTCTGATAGCTGGTCCTGTTGATTCTGGACTTCTTGAATCTACTTGTTGAAAAAGCCCAATTTAAATGTTCAAATTGAGTGGGGGAATTAAGCTGAAAAGAATTTCTTCTTTCTAGTCAGATTCAGTGTTCTGGAGAAGCCCCAAAGACCCCTGGGCTAGTGCAGGTTGTTTCACCTCCAGCTTACCTGGTCAGGCCTACAAGGAAACATTCGAAGGCGAGAGCCATTGGCGGCAGCAGCAGGATTTAAAGTGAAGGCTGTTAGAACAAGGCAGAGAGACCAAGGCCAAGGCCTTCCAAAAATCTCTTCTGCCAGTTACGTTAGATCATTATTGACCCTGGGATAAGGTAAAACTACCTGAAAAAAAATGTCCGATGTACTGTAAAGTTTACTGTAAAGTGACTGCTTCTCTGTTATGTGGGATTTTTGGATTACTTTATGTTGGCCTTACTTTAAAGTCTGCCCCACAGCTAGAGCTAAACTAGTACCTTTCCATTTTGACTGCTGTTTGAGTTATAAACCAATTACCTAGAGTGTCTGCTTTTCTCTAGTGGGACACTGTCCTGCCTAGTGAACAGTAAGACATAGAAATGTAAAATTTCAGAATGTCCTGTATAATAATAGATGTACTCTGAACTAAGGGATCACTAGCTATTGTTCCACATTTTACAAAGAAGCTTTCTTCTAAAGTACTATTCACATGTTTCCTTCTCATAGATTTTATTAAAAATAGATTTTAGAAATGCATAGAAATATACATTGTTTTAAAATATATACCAATTCTATTCTAAGATTCTGTATTACAAATCTTTATGCATTTCTTTTCCACTTAACTATAATTTTTCTTTTTAGCAGAAAATTTCAAAGTTTAAATATGAATGAAATAACTTTTTCTCATCCAGTCATCTTTAGTCCCCTTGGACTACTTCTTTCTGCTTCCCATTTTCTTTTTTAAAAATATAGTCTCTCTGACTGTTTTTTAACAGTGACAGTCAAATCAGTGCATTTATTGAGTTCTGCTGTACACAACTACCTGTTCTAGTCCCTATCATTTCTAAACAATCAACTGTTAAAACTATCAGTGCATTTATAGCATATTCCCTCTTTTGCTGTTCTGACTTTTAAAAAATTCACCCTCCCTTTCCTTATTTTTCATGCCTTTGATTTTGGGTGTTCATTTGTCTTCTGTGAGTTTCTGAAACTTCCCACTGTCTGTTTCTTGTCCCTTCCTTTTCACAAATCTCCCAAAACTTTACATTTCCCTTATCTAATATCTTGACCTTGTGTAAACCACATTATTTCCTTAATTAAATTAACCAGAAATTTCACATTCTTAGTATTTCTTAGTCTTTTCTTTCTTTTCCATCTTCCTGTAAAATTTCCTCCTTTACTGTCTCCTTTCACTCCTCTTTGCAGATTTGCCTTGTTGAAATTATATCAAAGATATATATTTGGAGGGAAAACCCTCATATTTCCTTCCTACTCTTTTGTCTGGGAAATTAATACAGCAATAGCTTTTAATCCCATTCATCTAACTCTCAAGTCACAAGGGTTTCAGTGGGTAACGTTCTGGCAGTATTTGGTAGCCAGCCTTGGGGCTGACTCTTTCAGAAGAACATCTGTTGTCCCCGTCGTTTTTCCTCCTCACCTTCCTCTAGCATCTTCGACATATTTCCAGTCTTTCCTCTAAAACATGGCTGAGGTTCAGCTTTCTTTTCATTCGATTCTTCTCCTTTCCTCCTCCTGTCTCTCCATTCATCCAGTTCAATGGAACCAGAAAACCCGAATTCAGTTCCATGCCTGGCACAATGCGCTTGTTAATTGGTTAACAGTTGAGGGCAAATCACTGGACCACTTTTTGGTGCCTTATTTCCTCATCTGAAATGAAACTGTTAATACCTGAATAGAATGAAAAGCCATGAATGGCTTATGATCTGTTTACATAGAGAGCCAGCAGTTTTATGGATTAAATATGTATAACACACTTTGCAAAACCTTTAACAGTGCTCTTGCAAATGTCAGCTATTCTCATCATTGTAGAGGTTGGGTTTCTTGTTCAGGGTTAGTCAGTTTTGGAATCAGGACTGACCTTCAGATCCCTGATCCTCAGCCTTTTCTATGGAATTGTGGAGCTTGCCTAAATAAACTATAGTAAGAGGCTTCCCCGTCATACTTCTGTGTGTGCCATATGTGTGCATTTTGGTATGTCAGGTCCTTCCTGGAAAGCTTCTGTGCTAAGTCTGCCTGTGTTCATTCAGGAGGATGGTTGGGGTTTAGCTGTCAGAATTGCCATTGATTGAGCCATGATAAGATCAGACCAACTTGAAGGCCTGGCAGGCATGTCCTGCTAGCAGCAAAGTGGAGAAGGCATTCTCTACAGAAACAATGTCCTCTTGCTCCATGTCTGGGATAGTCCTGGGTCTCACAGTTCCCCTAACCCAGGTCACCCACATAATTTTGAACTATTTCATCTCTTTTACTTGTTTCACCGTCTTCAGTCATATTCTTTTTGTGAGCTCTCATTAGAGGGGAGAACTTTCGTAAAAAGAAAGGATGCAAGGCCCAGTGGCTGGGCTGGTATCTGCCCACGTTGCACTACACTCTTGGCTGTGCCTTGTTAGGAGGAGGTATTGCAAGTTAGCCCCTGAGTGCCAGCCAATACCTCTCCACAAGCGTCAGGGGCCACTCTGGCCATTGGTCTTTACCTTTGCCTCATCATATCCTATTTGGAGGAAATAGAGTGGCCTTTTGCTTCTGCTCACCCCTTCTTGCATCTTAACTACCTCTGTCTCCAGTTTTTGGTTGTTTTTTTGTTTTGTTTTGTTTTGTTTTTTGCATGGGTGGAAACCACCTGCATTTAAGCATGTGCTTTATTGTCACCAAGTTTACTTCACTAAATTCAGTAATCCCATTTTAAGGTTAATTAAGTGAAAGTAAAATTTTATTTGTGAATTGTATAGATGAAAAGATGTGGGGAGATAGAATCCTAGATTCATAGATGTAGGGCTGAAAAGGATATTAGGGTCATTTAGTCTTAACTCCCCTTCATCTTATACCAAAGCCCCCGAGAGGTTCAGTGCACACAGGTAGTAAGTGCAAGGACAAGATTCAAACACAGTTCCCTGTCATTTTGGCAAAATAAGATTCTTTAAATTTTTCCTACCCTAGAATTTAGGAGGAAATACAAGCATGTGGTGCTAGGGTAGTATCATTGCTCCCTTCTTTTTCCCTTGTGTGTGACAGTCATAGAAGTTTCTTTACTGAGAGAATAAAACAGTAGCCAGATGGTTAAAACTCTTTAATGCTAAATTACTTAACTGTTTGGGGAAACCTAGTTTCTCTCCTAATCAAGTCTCCATTTATTACTTTAAGATGGGATTGCCTCTGGGCTGGAATGCAGCTGTTCAACAGTTCTACCAAATTATAGCTCTTTATGTTCTAAAGTACAGAAAGATTACATCTGAAGGGAGATTCTGGGAAGTTAATGCAAAGCCCTCCACATTGTAATTTGTTCAGGAAACTAATCTGATATTCATTTCAGAACAAAACAGTAACACTTTAATATGCTAAGTCAATGAGATCTTTAAAATAGCTTAGACACAAAATCTCCTTAGTGCCCCTGAGGCATTCTGTGAGAACTAAATGTGAATGAAAGGACTGCAGGATTGCAGGTATGTGGTTGGAATGGTTCATATATAGTTCAGTGACCTTAAGCAGAGCCTGGCGCAGGGACCACAAATAGAGCAGTCAGAAAATTCATCTAATCTCTTGCTCCTCTCCCTCTTTTTGAAAAGCAGCTTTTCACCAGACTTAGCTCTGGACTCTCCAGGCACTGATCACTTCGTCATCATTGCCCAATTAAAGGAAGAAGTAGCCACACTTAAGAAGATGCTTCATCAGAAGGACCAGATGATCTTAGAAAAAGAGAAGAAGGTATCCTTTTGGGTTCAGACCTTTTTACATGTGTGCGCGTGTGCATGTGTGTAGATATGATATGGACATGTGATGTAGTACACCTTTTAGCATATCTTTAAAATAGGTATTGTGTGATTTTTTTCTACAAGCCTTGCAGGATTCTGCACTCTCTTTTGTTCTATTATTTCTCTGATAGTTCACTCTTGTATAGATATTTGGAATCAGCTTTATTTTTTAATAGTATTTTGTTTTTTTCCAATTATGTGTATTGATAATTCTTAGCATTCATTTTTACAAAATGTTGAGTTCCAAATTTTTCTCCTTCTCTCCTTCCCCTCCCCTCTCACTAAAACGGTAAGCAATTTTATATAGATTATATATGTGTAATCATATAAGACATTTCCATATTAGTCATAGTTGTGAAAGAAGGAACACAACAAAAGGACAAAACCACAAAAAATATAAAGTGAAAATAGTATGATGCTATCTGCATTCAGAGGTCATCGATTCTTTCTCTGGACGTGGATTGCATTTTCTGTCATGAGTCCTTTGTACTTGTCTTGGATCATTGTATTGCTGAGAAGAGCAGAGTCATTCATAGCTGATCATCACACAACGTTGCTGTTACTGTGTACAGTGTTCTGGTTCTGCCCATTTCATTTTGCATCACTTCATATATAAGTCTTAGAATCAGTTTCTTAATTTGGAAAGTTGTAGTAGAGAGTAGTCCTTACTTCATAAAATTCTTTTTTTATGCCAATATATTCACTACTATTTTAAACCAAGGTATATCTTTTTTGCTATGAATAGAAAGTGGGTGGTCCAGCTGTGATGTCTTTATTAGCTAGAAATGGAACTTGCTGGGGCTGTTGGTTATTAGCTTATAAATAACATGAGGCTTTCATAGGCTCAACACTGCTTCTCACATCTCATTTAGAATAGAAGTTAGGAATAAAATTTAAAATGACTCATAAATCAGAGAAACAGGTGAAAGGTTGAAATTCAGTAGGGGCAAGTATAAGTTAATATATTTAAAGAGCAAAAGAATACCATTGAAATTCTCTTAAAATAAAAGATAGGAAATGTCTGAATTCAGAAGAAAAAGACATTTTAGGATCAAAGATTTAAGAGCTAAAAGGGTGACAGAAGATTTTATTCTAAGGAGGAGGGCTTTTAAATGCAAGTAGTAGCAAAGTACTCTTCCCATAATTAGGGGAATTATGCCCTCCATCATGTTTCAGTACCATTAATTGGGAGAAATTTGGAGCAAATGAAGAGGTTCTATCAGAATAGTTCTGAAGTGCAGTGTAGGAAAATTACTTCCATGAAGGAAGGTTGAAGTTGTAATTATTTGGCCTTAAAAAAAACTAAAAAATGACTTAGATTTTGTATACTAACTATATGGAAGAGAAAATTGTCTGATGGTTGTTATATTTAGGAAGCTAATGTAATCTCTTAGAGATCTTTAAGAAAAGGAAAATCAGTTCGTTGGTTTTTAGATGATTTAGGTGTGGACCTTGAGGTGAATTTAAAGATGATTGTTTCGAGAAGTCATTCAGATCCTTGGTGCAAAGAAATTCCCTTTGATTGCTTTGTCTCCCTTCAGATCACTGAACTGAAAGCTGATCTGCAGTACCAGGAGTCTCAGATGAGAGCCAAGATGAATCAGATGGAGAAGACCCATAAAGAAGTAACAGAGCAGTTACAGGTGATGCAGTTTCTTTTAATATGATGAAATATGTATATAGAGCTGGCTATATTTTAAAGGATTAAGTGCCTAGAAGACTGTTCGCTCATAGTTTTGGTAAATCTTCTATACGTCTCTCTTACTCTTTTATCTTAGATCTTTTCAGATTTAATTCATTCAAAAAAAATGATATTCATAATTTTGTACTTTCTTTGACCACATATAAGCTGAATATAATTTCAGATAATCAGGATTATAAAGTATTCACCACACAAGAATCTCCACGGTTTGTGGACGTATAACCCTTTGTGCAGCAGGGTGATGGTGCTCCTTATGATCGCAAGGCTTAAGGGTGATTCCATTGCCTTCAGAGGCCACACATGCTCATAGGTGGCTTTTTGCCTCCTTTCCTTTCTCTGTCTTTCCCCCTCTGCTTCTTACTCTTTCTACCTTCGGTGTCTCTACCTTTGCAGCTCTTCCTGTCCTTGGTGGGGTACATGTCTCCACCTTTTAAAACCTCATGCTTGCACTGTATTTCCAGGCCAAAAACCGAGAACTTTTGAAGCAAGCAGCAGCTTTGTCAAAGGGCAAAAAGTCTGAGAAGTCGGGAGCAATGACTTCTCCGTGAAAAATGGCCTGGGAGCTTCTTGAGCGGTAGCAGCGTGGAATCAGGCTGGCCTGAAGGGATAGCTGTGCTGGGAGCTGCCAGCCTCCCTGGGAATCTCCTTTTTGTGACAGTCATCCCTGTTTATACTCTGTGGGCAGCGTGGGAACACCTGGTGTGGTATGTTAGGATCGCATGCTGGAGGATATCAGGGTTAAATGGTATCTATTTTTTGTACTGCTTTTTGTTTTTTATAGTGGTAACTGCTCAGTGTTTTGTGCAGAAGGAATTATTTTTCCCACCCCCGTATCCTGCAGTTCCCATAAGCAAATAGTTTGGCATTGGGTAAATATTATCACTGCCACCTTTCCAACTCAGAAGCTGCCACCCTAACAGGACTTAACACAATGGAGGTTTCCTCTCTCCATTAAAATTGCTGCTTCAGGGGATACTTTTTTTTTCCCAGGTATTCTATGAACTTTGTACTATGTATAGACAGAGGTTTATTTATTTAAAAAACAAAAAACGAAAACCCTTTTTCTTAAGAAAGGGAAATACTCAGACCAGCTAGTTCTCTTTGTGACAAAGCTGTGATAACTATTGGAAAAAAATCACCCCATTCTCCATTTAGGCTACAGAAAAGGATGTCGGTCTCATCTGGTTTAATGCCTAGTTGTTTCATAATGTTGATGATTAAGGTGAGTGAAACAGATTCAAAAGTGTGGTATTAGGTGCTTTTTTTTTTTTGGACCCCTTGAGAAAAGGGCATCTGAGAAGACATTTTAGGAGGGAACAGGGATTTCAGAAGTCTGTCCCTTTAGGTGATGGCAGAAAGTTTTGTCCAGGTTGTACTGGACATCCTCACTTTCTTAATCATTTTATGTAATTAATTTCGAATTCTTTCGCACTGCCATTTATTTGCTTTTTAAATCCCTTTCTTTCCCAACACCAGTTGTCAGATCAAGTTATTAACAAGGAACATCCTGAATTGGAAAAGCTGCAGAGAGTGCATGTGTTTAAATGAACCAAGCGTCTCAGGATGGGCTGTTTGAGTCAGAAGGAAGCATTAAGAGTAGTACTGCTGAGTGTGCATGTTTGTGTGTGTGTGTGTGTGTGTGTGTGTGTGTGACACGCCATCCTCAAGTTTTGATGGAAATAAAATGGAAAGATGTATTTCTTGGATATAGTCCATCCTTAGTGTGGTCCAAGAAGACTCACTGACTTGTCTTCGGTTGCAATTCCAATTGCATATTCTTAAATGGGTCCCACCTTTGTTACCCCAGCATACATATGAAAGATTGGGGTTTGCTGTCTGGGCCTTGACACATGCTAAATAACCTCTGTAGGCTACCCATTACCTTGGCCTCATTAGTCCATCAGGGCACAACCAACAGAACTAATCAGATGCCAGGTCAGAATGTGAAGCCAGAATGATGGAGGGTGTATGTGGTGTGAGTGTGATCAGAAGAGATGAATGAGTCTGAGCCACCATGATTATAGGCATGAGTTCAGCCTCCTTGCATTTCTTAGAAGCAGAGTATTACAATTAGGAATAGAGTATACTGGTGGCTTAATGTTACAGCTATTTCCAGGTCTGTTGACATCTTGGAAATCTCAGATAGATTAACAAAATTGGAAAAAACAGATCTGGAAGTGGATCTCTTTGCCTTACATACAAGGAGTATAAATAAACATGTGTATTGTCCATGCATTGCTGTCATTTGAAATGCTAGGTATCCTTCCAAACAAGGGAGACCAGCAGTACCAATTAGTTTTGTATATTTTCGAATCAGAACCTTGAAATAAAGAAGGTCAGACAATACTTTTCAGGTACATTTGCTCAGACTTTAAAGAAAAGGTTGAAAAAATGTGATACTGTTTTTTAAACCTTAGAAATTGAGAAACTGTTACATCAAGTGTGATACCATAAAATTATTATGAGCTTAGTTTTGTACTAAATCTTTTTTAAAAGTCTTGACATTTAATATGAAGCAAATTCACACATTTTCTAACTTTCCTTAGATTTCAAAAGGGAGGGAGGGGACCCCTGGATTTGAAATTTTGGTTTTTAAAATCATGATGCTGTTTTATCATGAAATTGAATAGGTGACTTTTAGTAACACCATTGTTTCTTTGTATGTTTGTAATAACGGAAATTTTAAAATGCAGGAATGCTTTGGTTTGTACAGACTTTGACAGATATAAGAGTGTAAAAATTCATATTGACTGAAATACAATTGTTTTTCTATTCATTTCTTGTTTGATCATTACATGAATATATAGTCCCAAGGAAAGGGGACTTTCCTTAAAATGTTATTTAGTTTAATTCCTCCCCTGCATTCATGCAGGACTGTGTGCAACCATCCCAGAGAATGAGTTTTTAAAACAGATGTTTTATAAAATACCTACCATACCTACAAAGCTCTGTGGTGGGGATAAAAGGATGAAAAATTACAGTGTCCATCCTGTAGTGTACTGCAGTGTTAAAACACACTAATAAGTACAAGTGAAGTAGAAGGTGATAAGGGTGGAGTGCTAATATTCAGATGAGGATTAAGGAAAGGTTTCATAGAGGTGGTGGCCCCTGAGCTGAAGGAAGGGTATTGATAAATGAAGATGAAGGGAGTGAGTACTGGGCACGGGGAAACAGTCCTAAAAGTAATAGCTCGAGCTACCATTTATGTATTGCTTTAAGGTTTGCACAACAACCTTGGAAGATAAGTGCTATTATTATCTGCACTTTACAGGTGAGGAAACTGAACCAAAGCTTGCCCAAGGTCACGTAGCTAGTCAGCATCTAAGGCCAGATTGGAATTCATCTTCCTGATTCTAAATCTACTACTCTATCCACTGTGCCACCAACGGAGGTAGCAGGTCAGGTCCGAATAACAATGGGTAGACTGATTTGGCTGGAAAATAGCATGAAGTGGAGGTAATAATATTAAATGAGTAGAAGGTGAAGTTCTGGAGCTATATGTATATGAGGAGCCTGGAATTAGTGGTCTACTTCTAGTTATAAATCTATGATCCTATAATGAAGAACTCATTATAGGAGTATTTTATTTTAATAGGAAACTAATGAAGGTTTTTCAGCAAGGAAGAAACACATGATCACCCCTAGACCTTCAGAAAAGGGTTTAGAGCAACTCTGAAGGATAGACTGGAAGGGAAAGATAGGGAGAACAAAGGCAGTGGCAGCATGAGTGGGGAGAAGATTGAAGAAATGTGGAGTCAAAATCAATAGGACTTTGCAGAATCTTATTTGGAAGGGTTGTCAGTCTCTCCAGGCCCATCTTGTAATGTAGAGGTGGGGAGAGGGGTGAGAGAGAAGGATAAGTTAAAAAACACTAACTATGTTTTCGAGCCTGAGTGACTGGGAGCATTGCAGTAGTAATTATGAGAAATAAGGTATGTGGGAGGAGAGGTAATGGAATTCAGTTTTGGACATGTCTCTGAGTTTCTGACCATATATCCAGCCGATAATTGGAGATGCAGGTTTCATTCCTGATAGCATCCTCTAGCTTTAGGAGTCATCTGTATAGAGGTCTGTTCCTATTGGAATAGACAGAACCGTGAAGGGGATTATAAAAAGAGAAGAGGAATAGGACTGATCTTTGGGGGATACTCAATAACCAGCAAGCATTTTATTAAGGGCCTACTAAAGGATCAGATACTGTACTGGGTGCTGGGGATGCAGAGAGAATAAACAAAATAGTCTAACTGGAGAGACAAGTACACGAGGAACTAGTCAGAGAATTAGGACAGAGCAGTACCCTGGAAACCAAGATGGGAGTATTCAGGAAGAAAGGAGAGGAGTCTTGACTGCAGAGAGTTGGGGTGAGAACTGAGAAAAGTCCATTGAATTTAGCACTCAGACATTTATTAAGTACCTACTAGGTATCAGGCACTTTGTGCTAAACCCTGGGGATTCAGGAGGCATAAGATAGTCCCTGCCCTCAAGGAACTCAGTCTAGTGGGGGATACAACAACCACACAAATAGGTACAAACAAGTTATATCGAAGATTAATTGGGAATAATTAAAAGAGGGAGGTCACCCATCTAGTATCTTTTAGATTTTAGAGGGGATGGGAAAGGCTTCCTGTACAAGATGGGATTTTAGTTGGGACTTGAAGGAAGCCAGGAGATTTGAGTCATGTGAGCAATAAAATGATGGACTAGATATTTTCTCTGATCCCCAAGACCTCTTAAATCTTTCCAAAACAGAAATTATGTACCCCAGATAAATTCAGCTGTTGCTGTGGTCTAGGACACCCATATTCCCAAAAAAGGCAAAAAATAGAAAAAACCTGAACTCAGGAACTAAGGCTTACCAAACCTTAAGCTCATTCAGCACCCTCCCCCACCTCCTGTGCTACCAGCAATGAAGCTGCAGTAGCAAACCCAAGGACATAAAATAGGCTTATATCAAAAACCTACTCATATACCCTGTCCCTGCTCCCTCTTTCCAGTATAAGAAATTTGCTCAGGCCTCAGTAGCCAGCTTGGCCACAGCTCTTCAGGAGAAAAAGCCAGCTAGGGACTGCAACCTAAAAGAGCCAGTGCTGCAAAACTCAAAACTGCCAAAACAGGCTCTGAACTGCAGGTGTTGGGCCACAAAACTCAGAAACAGGGAATGAGACAGGTCACCAGGACAGGAGAGAGAGAGAGTGTGTGTGTGTGTGTGTGTGTGTGTGAAATAGCACAGTATCCAATTGGGAACCACTTCTGAACATGTAAAAGTCACTTGGGCCAGAGGCTGAAGAACCATGAATTGTCTAGTGTAGGAAGAGGCTGAGACATTTTGAGATTCAGCCCCCAAAGAAATTACCATCACAAAGGAGGGAGTCACGAAGTG
Source organism: Bettongia penicillata ogilbyi (assembly GCA_023548195.1). Taxonomy (NCBI): domain Eukaryota; kingdom Metazoa; phylum Chordata; class Mammalia; order Diprotodontia; family Potoroidae; genus Bettongia; species Bettongia penicillata. The sequence goes on from JAJHZJ010000029.1 coordinate 12,561,765, forward strand.
AAGGATAAGGGGAAAAGGAGTGTTGAAAGAAATTGAAAGTACCAAAGAAAGAAGAGACCTCAAAGATCTTGAACATGAACAGATAAATCAACAGGAGAAACTAAAGGCAAAAGGAAATAAGACCTCCAGGTTTGGTAGAATTCAGGCATCTATGAATACTAAAAAATGAAATAAAATTTCATCATCACTTGAGGAGACAGAAGACGTTGTCCGAGTCTGAGAACCTAGAACCACAAGATGCCTCCTAACTGGTTTAAAAGAGGAAGGAGAACATTGAGAGCAGCATTTTTGTCCTGCACAACAAAATTAATCAACAGAATAGAAATGTTTGAACCAAAAATGGCAAGCCTCACCAAAGAAACAAAAGATACAACGGGTTGGGTGCAAATACACAGAAGTAAAGGACAACTCAGAAAAAGAGAAGCAAAAAAATAACATTAAAAGAAAATATGCTCACTATGCAAGCAAAACACTAATGTTGAAGACAAGGATGCACTAAGGTTCATAGGTCTTTCAGAAGAATACAACAGAACAAAAAATTTTAACACTTTAATGAAGAAAATAATAGGAGAATTGTCAAAAACTTCTGAACATAGATAATGGAGTTCCAATCGAAAGAATTCAGATTGTCTCCAAAAAAAACCCCCTAACTATGCCCAAAGGACTATAAAACTGCGCATACCCTTTGATCCAGCATATTAGGTCTATATTCCAACGAGATTCTAAGAAAGGGAAAAGGACCTACATATTTATAGTAGCTCTTTCTGTGGTGGCAAAGAATTGGACAGGGATGGGAAACTATGGCCAATTTCACAGAACAAATAAATAAAATTTAATAAATAAAAGGATTTGTTCTGTAAAACCTGGACTCAATCAAAAGGCTGTTCCACATGTGGCCTCAAGGCTGCAGATTCCCCACTTCTAGAATTGGGAATTGAGGGAATTGAGAGTCATTCCCCCATCAACTGGGGAATGACTAAAGAAGTTGTGGTATATGAACGTAATGGAATACTACTGTGCTGTAAGAAATGATGAGCAGGCTAGCTTCAGAAAAACCTGGAGAGACTGACACGAACTGATGCTGGGTGAAATGACCAGAACCAGATCATTGTACACGGTAACAACACTGTGCGATGATCAGTTATGATGGACTTAGCTCTTCTCAGCAATGCAATGATCCAAGACAACCTAAAAGATTCATCGTAGAAAATGCTGTACACATCCAGAGTAAGAACTAAGGGGTCTGAATGCAAATCAAAGCGTACTATTTACACTTTATTTGTTTTCTTTCTTGTGATTGTTTTCCTTTTGTTCTGATTCTTTTTTTACAACATGACTGATAGGGAAATATGTTTAATATGATTGTATATGTATACCCTATATCAGACTGCTTGCTGTGTTGCGGAGCAGGGAGGGAAGAGAAAAATCTGGAACTCAAAATCTTATAACATGAACGTTGGTAACTATCTTTACATGTAATTGGAAAAAATAAAATACTATTTACAAGAAAAAAATCCCAAAACAAAACAAACCAAAAACTGAAACAACCCCAGGGCTGCAAACTCCAGGAGTAGTGAAATGTAACAAGAATTAAATTCAAAAACAAGTTCTGCAAGCCATCAGGAGACAAATCTTCAAATAAAATGTAAAGTATATTTGAAGAACGCAAGACTATTCCTCATCCACTAGGAAAAGGAGAAGAGAATGGAATAATGTGTTCTGAAGTACATTGGAGGTCAGGATGCAGCCCAGAGTAACCTATTCTCAATATCTGAGCTTAACCATACAGGACAAAATATGGGTATTCAATAATAAGAGTTTTAAACCAGAACTGAAAAGATCATTTGCTTCTTGAACAACCCAACAACAGAATTCAGGAGGAGTTAAGAAATGCAGATAATAACTGCAACAGAGTGACAACAGAAACACCAGTAAGCGACTTCTTTCTAAATGGAGACAGGTAAAAATGTGATAGTGGTAACAGTGAAGGGGCAGATGGGGACATTATGGATGGAACCTGACGAGCAGGAGAATGCTTCCTTTCGTAGAACTACATTACAACACAGGGGAGGACATGAAAAGGCGGCAGGGGAAGCAGGAGGATAGAAAGAAATGAGTGTGGCCAGTAATGAGAATGTGACCTCTGTGGCTTCAGAAAGAAAAGAACCTACAGGAGAGTGAGTGAGCAGGAGGAGGTAAAGACTGAAAAGGGGAGGAGAGAAAGGAGGGCTTACTTTGGAGGTATGAGGGAGTTCCCTGATGCTTCTGTGGGTGAAGGGAAACGATGATCTTGCACTTGATAAGGCCGAAGGATTGGTGCCTGAAAAGACTTACTTCTAGGATGGGGAAGAGGGGAATTGGAACCCCTGGGAACACTTGGAAGAATAGAAGAGCATGGACATAGGAGATTTTCAGGCAAATGTATGGAAGGAGAAAGGTCAACAAGAGGAGTATAGATCAGCTGGAGGTGGGGGAGCACTACCACAGGGCAGCCTCTCTCTGACACCTGCAATAATTGGCATTATTCTGAGCATAAGGTATAATGGGAAGGCAGAATCCATAGGAAAAGCCCTACAAGGCAGAAAGTGCCTAGAGGATACAACCTAGAATGGATGGAAACCCTGGAAGCTTTGGTTATATGAAGACCACAGAGAAAAGAGACTAGCTGATTATAGATAGGGGTCTTAAATCAGATAATGAGGGTCTAGACTAAATAAAAGGAGACGGATAATGAAGTGAGAGAAATCTTTTTTTGGAAAAGGATGCAAAAATGAAATAATGAATAGGACTAGCTGAAGGAGTAATAACTTGATTAAATGAGAGGAAATAAGAGAGGGAAGAATATATATAATCATAACCAGATAAAAGCAGGAGAGTGAAACAAAACTCTAGAGAGACAGTAGTTAAGAAATGAAAAGATAGAACCGGGGAATGAGGAAGAGAGCTGGTGGGAATAAGTCCACCTTAAAAAAAGATTAAAATAATGGAAGGAACATAATCCTGTTTATAACAGAAGAGGGAGAAGAAAAATAATTATCATTAAAGTGAAATGAGAACCAGGAAAACATCATACACCGTAACACCAATATTGTTACAATGATCAACCCTGAAAGACTTAGCTACTCTAATCAATTCAATGATCCAAGAGAATTCCAAAGGATTCATGATGAAAGATGTGATCTACCTCTAGAGAGACGTAATGGAGTGCAGATCGATGCATATTTTTTCACTTACTTTTTCTTCTTGTTTTTTAAACATGGCAATATAGAAATATGTCTTGCAAGACTTCATATGTATAATTGATGTCATATGGGTGGGGGAGGACTGAAAGGAAAGAATTTGGAATTCAAAATTTTTAAAAATGGATGTTAAAGTATAAAAAATCACAGCTGTTATTAATGTATCAGAATATAATGGTCATTGCAGCTTTGGTCTTCTAGTTTAATGGGAATTTAATCAACATCCTCAAACCACCCTATGCATAGTTGAAAATATATTTTAGGGCAGAGAGATCTGCAGTATTCATGTTTAATCTTTTCTAATACGGGCTCTCAAAATGCATATTTGGTTTCATCAACATGGCAGAATGCTAAGTGAATTAGATAACCTAGGTTTTAGTCCTAGCTTTGGTACTTAGTGACCTTGGGCAAGTCAGTTCTACTCCTATGATATGCTTTTAAAATTTAAAAAAATGCTATAAAAGTTTTGATAAAATTTCTGGGATTAGATGGTCTCTTAAATTTCTGTCCTGTACTGAAATCCAAATTTACTAGTGTACCTGAGACATCTGGAACAGGGCAAAGATGGGGAGCAAACTTTCCTGAGAGGAACAAAAGTTTGTAATTCTGTATACTGAATACAGATTTGGAACTGATCCAGCGTCTTCACTTTACAGATGAGGAAACTGAGGCTCAGAGAGGTTTAGTGACTTGTGGTTCCAAAGCTGGCACTTTGCACCGGACCGTGCCCCGTGCTGCAGCACCAGGGGACAATCCGACCCCCAATCCATGTCCTAGGCTGGGTTCGATGAAAGAAAACTTGTTCTAATCAGGAACTGCATGTTTACGTCTGCTAGCCAAAGCCTGCTACTCCGGCTGTCTACACCTGAGGTCATCGCTTAACACGGGGCGTTCCCCTGAAGACTCTCTTCAGTTTACATCCCACCCGGGTGACCCTGGGCCAGTCCCTTCACCCTGTCTGCCTCCGTTTCCTCATCTGTAAATGAGCTGGACAAGGAAACAGCCGAGAGAGCCTCAGCATGCCACGGGGAACCACGTGAGGAGGGGGCAGGGGGCCGTGCCCCGCCTGGCACACAGCCTCCGCCAGCGTCCCAGCAGCCTGCGGGCCAGGGAGGTGACGGGGCCGTGCTCCTGCCCACGCCCGGTGCCCCGGGAATGCCGGGCCCCTCCCCGAGGACAATGAGGTCACCTTCTGGGGCGGAAACTGCCCCCACGGGGCTCTCCCGGCAAAGGGGTGCTCGGTCGGACGGATGCGATGGCCCCTTCCCTGTGGAGGCCCCAGTTCTGTCTTAAGCAAAATAAAATCTGGGCGCATAACAAGCCCACCGCGAAGGAATCGGAGTCTCTCCCGGCACCCGCCCCCAAAGCGCGTCTTACGTCACGGCGCCGCCGGGAGGCGGGGCGCATGCGCGCAGCGCGAGGCCGGGTGCGCGCGCAGCAGTCTCCTCCTCTGCCTTCTTTGCGCCCCCACCCCCATCGCGGTTCTAGCCTCCCCTCCTGCGCCCTGTCACTGGTCGGCGGCTCCCCTTCCGGCTGCATCGGTCCAGATCGACCCCGGCCCGGCCAGGCAGCCCTCGCCATGTCGTACGGGCCCCTGGACATGTACCGGGCGGCGGGGCCCTCGGGCCCGCAGGGCCCCCAGCCCCGGGACTTTGACAGCATCTTCAATACTTGCTGCGGCCACATCCAGAGGATCAGCTACGCCAGTGAGTGGGGCCCGAGGGCGGCCGGGGAGGGGGGCGGGCGCCCCGACCTCCATGGGTGTGGCCGTGGGGGAGCTGAGGGCCCCCGGCCCCTCTCCGGGCCCTACTGCCCGCGGGGCACAAGGCGCCGCCCCGAGCCCCCTTCCTCCCTGCCTGCTCCGCCCTTCCCCTTCCCTCCGGGCCGCGCCGGAGCTGATCGGCAGGTGGGGAAACTGAGGCCCAGAGAAGGGAAGGGGCGAGGCCAGAGTTATGCCGGAACCAGCCGGGACTTGGAGCCCCAAATCAGGCTTTGGGCTTTGGGTCTGGTCCTGGGGGCTGCCTCGTGTGACCAGCCTGCAGCCGCCCTCCCTTCCTTCGGTCCGTTCTTCCGATGGGTGTAACAGCTTAGCTTCCTGACCCAGCTGGAATCCAGCTTAAATGTCAGTTAAGGTGAAGTGAAGCTTGGTGACCTAAAGCACCTCCTGAATTTCGTAGTCATAGAGCTGTAGTAGGCATGTCGGGGGGCACAGAGCTGTGGGTGATAGAGCTGTAGTAAGCATGTCGGGGGGCACAGAGCTGTGGGTGATAGAGCTGTAGTAGGCATGTCGGGGGGCACAGAGCTGTGGGTGATAGAGCTGTAGTAAGCGTGTCGGGGGGCACAGAGCTGTGGGTGATAGAGCTGTAGTAAGCGTGTCGGGGGGCACAGAGCTGTGGGTGATAGAGCTGTAGTAGGCATGTCGGGGGGCACAGAGCTGTGGGTGATAGAGCTGTAGTAAGCATGTCGGGGGCACAGAGCTGTGGGTGATAGAGCTGTAGTAAGCGTGTCGGGGGGCACAGAGCTGTGGGTGATAGAGCTGTAGTAAGCGAGTCGGGGGGCACAGAGCTGTGGGTGATAGAGCTGTAGTAAGCGTGTCGAGGGGCACAGAGCTGTGGGTGATAGAGCTGTAGTAAGCATGTCGGGGGGCACAGAGCTGTGGGTGTGTTTTCTGTTGGTTTCTGAGGGGGCTGAACATGGCTTATTCATTTCCCTTGACAGCCCAAGATCCCAAGGAGTACAGCTTGTTTTATTCACCCCCTTGCAAGCCTTAGATCCAGAGCTTCTTCACCATCAGTCCAGCTGTTAGACAGCAGCACCTAGTATTTCTTCTGATCGATCTTATTAGCGGTGTCTTGAAATGAATTCCTTATACAGAGAAGTTTAGTGACAGACTCCAAATCACATAGGAGTATATGTCAAACCACAGTTAGAGGTGCTGTGTTTATGACTTTGTCTTACTTTCTCATTATGTAATCCCTCCCCGATGTGGGGGGAAAACAATTTAAAAGTATCCACCTTACTGAGACAGGGTCAAGTAGCATCATCTTTGTACAGAAAGGTATGTATTTTAGGGATTCGAGCTATCATCCTAGACTAGTTGTTAGTAGTAATTGATCTTGAATGATTATATTATCAGTTAATATTAACAGCACATTTATAATGCTTTAAGATTTGCAAAATCCTTTCCTCACAACAATCTTGTATTTTATCTCCACCTTCTATATGCTGGTACCTGATCCTGAGACCAGTGCTGTTTCTGTTACCTCAATACTGAAGTTTAAAGAACTGTGTCACATTTTGCTTTGCATTTAATTAGTTGTTTAAGAAAACAAGAAACAATATGTGGTAGACAGAAATTCTTTGAGTCAAATAAGCTAAACTCAGTAGCTGATTTTCCCAGTTGTATTTAGAGATGACTGGCTGTAATACAAGTTAACCTCACAGCCTTGTTACAGGATTTAAGTATTTCAAAATGTATGCAAGGTACAGCTCTCTCACAACTTAGTAGATAGTCTTCAGGGGTTACTGTAGCAGAGAAATTTGTATTTGTGGGCAATAAATCTCACCAAACTTGCCTGAAGTAGTCCTTGGACAGTAAACTTTTGACTCCTGTGTTTGTGCTTGAAACAATTTTATTTGAGAGATCTTGTTGACTTGTATTCAACTAACCTAACCTTTGAAAACTTCGAATCGTCTCCATGCCATGATGAGACACTTGAAGATAATCTTAGTGACAGGCTGCTATGATAAGCTACTAATAACTCTCATTTATATAGTGTTTTACTTTTTGAAGTATATAGTGAAAATATTAGCCCTAGTTTACTAATTTTGAAATTGAGGCTCAGCTAGGTTAAGGGACTGGGCAACATCCCAGAGCTAATAAGTGAAAGACCTGGGGCTCAGAATTATGTCTTCTGACATTTCAATCTCTTGCTCATTCTGATCCTGTATATTTAATTTCTCGTTCTTTGGTTTTGACATCCCATTTTGTTTCTCAAGGGGGAGAGGGACAAGAAAACAAAGTTGTGCAGATATAATTATTAGACTAAAGTTCATTTTAAACATTACTCAGAATTAGTTTTCGCTGGGGAAGATTGGCAAGCAAGTAGAAACATTGTTATCATTTCTTAATTAGCAATATTAGAGGCCCATGAATGTTACTACTTAGATGAATGAGTGGAACTTAGAATGGGAACTCTTTTTCCCCCCAGCTTCACCTTGCCAACTACCATCCCAGGATCCTTTCCTTTTCTCTTGTTCTGACTTTGAACCCTCAGCTATTCTGGCTGAAGTGTCTGTCCTCGCTAGCTGCTCTTTGTGGAGAATCTGATACCATTCAGAGATGAAATAGAAAGAATACCTTAACTCTTTGCGTATTTGTCATCTGGCTACATTCACACACACATCCCAAACCTCTCCAAGTTTCCCTGCCCTACTATACTCACTGTATTATACTTCAGTAAACTGAAAGCATGATGCTCAAGAAAATCATTTCTTGTCCTTTGTATTAGATACAAGGATAAACAGAAGACATCATACCTACATTGTCCGTTTCTGATTTTTGGTAGAGACAGGCACTTCCCACATTTAAGATGTTTGCAGTTGTAATAATGTTGTTAAATCTTTTTTTCTGGATAATTTTAATTGTACTTTTTTTAACCAAAAATGCAATTTTAATTTCTACGCTGATATATTTGGGAAATTGCAGGGTCATAATTACCACATATGTTCTTGTTTCCATAGTCTGACTAATGTACTTAAGTTGTTTTCTTAAGATACTGAGTCATCTGGTAGTTCAGATGCTGGAGAGCTGTTGTCAGTATCTTTCCTATCAGTGGACTTTATGTTTTGAATGGATCAGAGTTCATTTGGACATTGTTATTCTCTGAAGCCCCAATGTTAAATTATGGAAAATACATTCATTTTAGAGCACTTTGATCTTCATTTGAATCATAAGATGTTAGCACTGAAAATATTTTTAGAGATCATCTAATCTCATCTTATAGATAATGAAACGGAAACAACAGCTGTTGTTAGACTGCCCCATGATTTTATTCTTAAGTCTTTCAGAATTTTTTAGCCAGTCCTTGCTTTGAATAAGATGTTGGTGATAGGAAATTAAAATACACATAAATGACTTTCAAAGGAATACTGCACTACTGAGGAATTTGCTTGTGTATTGGTTTGGACCATCTGGTTTCTGATTATCAGGGTTTTTTAAAAATAGGAAATCCTGTCACAGGATTGTTTTGGATCATCTGATTTCTGATAATCAGAGTTTTTGGTTTTTTTAGACAAGAAGTCCTGACCATTATCTTGTAACAAGTAAATCTAGAGTAAAACATATCTTGCAGAATGCTTTCGGTTGGGTGGACAATAGTTGTAGCTTTATAAATTTTCTGATTTTCTGCAGATTTGTCAATTCACAAGCATTTATTAGGGCTTTCTATATGCTAAGCACTGTGCTAAGTGCTGAGAACTAAAAAAAAAATAGCAAAACAGCTCTTTCCCTAAAAGAACTTGCATTCTAATGGGCAAGGCAATTTATACATATGTAGGTATATACAAGACATATAAAAATTAGAAGTGAAGTCATTAGCTACTGGGGACATGGGAAAGGCCTCTCAAAGAGGAGGGTCCTTGAGCTGAGCCAGGGCTTCTAAAAGGCAGAGGTAAGAAGCATTCCTGGCATTGGGAATAGCAGAGAGTATAAGGAACTCATGTGTGAGAAACAGCAGGTAGGCTGTAAAATTAAACAGATAGAAAGAGGCCAGATCAACTGACCAAGACTTGTCCGTTCTTGTGATTTAATATAGATGAGTGTTTACTCTGGCTATTTCTCAAGTCCAATCATGTTAACCCTCTATTTAGTAAACTCCAGTGGGTCCCTATTGCCTTCCAGGAGCAAATACAAAAATGCTCTCTGGTATTCAAGCCCTTCCTCCTCCTTTTTCAGTTTTCTGGCACAGAGTAGGCACTTAATAAATATTTATTGAATGAATGAATGAATATGTACGTCTAAAGAGGAGTTTTTTCACCTCAACTAGTAAGTGATCCTGTGCATTCTTTCCCATATAAAAAGCTTAGCACTATTCTTTGCACACACTAGGCACTTAAAAATGTTGAATTGGAGAGCAACAAACCAGCCAAACCTACTATAGTTTCAAGAAAGGAATCTAGAAAAGCTCAAGATGAAAAAGAACTTTATAACCATATGTTATCGCTGAGAACATGCAGAATTGATAAATATTGTTGTCTTCTCACTGTTCTATAGAATCTCCAAGCAATAAAGCTGTGCATCCCAGTATGTTTAATGTGTGTTAAGTTGTTGTAAACCACGTGAGTTATTCATATCATATCTTCTTTGGGTTCTGAAGAAAGCCTGCTTTTCTTTCTCTTCTCTTTCTCTTCTCTCTCTCTCTCTCTCTCCCTCCCTCTCTCTCTCCCTCTGTCTTCTCTCTGTCTCTCTCTCTTTCTTCCTTTTTCATTTTTAGCAACTTGCTCAGGGTCATACAGTCCTCCTGATTCCAGGGCCAGTGCTGTATTCACTACACCACCCAGCTGCCTGTAACCTACTTTCTTGATAGGATAATTAAACCATATGAAGTCAGTTTTAAGGTCTCAGAACTGAGGTTTTACCCTGTGTAACACCCACTCATTATTATTGATGAGGAAGCTGTGGCTCACAGAAATGGAGTGTGTCAGAGGTGGAATTTGAACCCCGTCTTCTAGGGGCCTTCTATCCACTGCTGTGCAGCATTCGCATCTATAAAATGGGGACAGCCTCACAAACCTCAGAGGGAAATTGCAAGGAAAGCACTTTCTAAATCTCAAGATTTAAATGCAAAGGTCAGCCACTGTTTGCTTGACTGTGACAGTGACTCTGAGCTCTTATCTTTTGGGCTGGTTGTAACCTTTCTTGACTTTTCCATTTTCTATCATGATTGTAGCTTTCTATCAATACTCAATAGATTTTTGTCCAGTGTTTTGGAAGTCTTCTGGTTGTTTCTTTTTTAACACTTTACAGATATTATAGCAGCATTCAGGCTGTGTCCTGGCATCCCTTGCTGTACTTAGCACCCATCTTTTGATGGGGGCAGCAAGGTGGCAAAGTGGATAGAGCATTGGACCTGGAGTCTGGAGGGTCTAAGTTCAGATTGGGCCTCAGATGATAGCTGTGTGACCTTAGGCAAGTCACTTAACCCTGATGAAATGGAGAAGGAAATTGCAAGCCACTCTAGTATCTTTGCCTAGAAAACCCCAAATGGAGTCTCAGAGAATTGGACATGACTGAAAACAAGAGACCAACAAAACAGAATGTTCTTGATGTGCTTTATGCACTTCTGGCATATGTCACTGCTGATAATACACCTACCATGAATTTTTCCATTACATTTTATGTCACCTATAATTTTGATTCTGAAATCATGTTGTGCTTAATCATTTGCAGTCCTAACATTTCCATTGAAAAGCACGGCACAGTTTCTCGTATGGGATCCAGCTGATTCTGTTTTTCCTGTTCTGAGGGCTAATAATTGTCTTTCGGTAGTGCCTGCCCAAGCAGTGTGTACTAATAGGCTTCCTGTCCTACTGCATGTCACAATCTGGGCAGTTTACATTCATCATTCAATTGTTTTTTCCTATATAAATCGCTCGCCTGATCTCTTTGAAGTGACCATAGACCTCATTGAAGATGCCCTATAACATGGAAAATCAGCACAATGTTATTCTCAAATAAGAGCATCAGGAAATCTCACCATCTATAGAAACCCGCCCTTCCATTTGGACTCTGACCGGAATATTCTCTATTGTGCTAGTGAACCCCTTCAATGAGCCTTTATGTCCTCTTTTATGTCTCACTGGATGGTCACTTTGTTGAGAACACATCTGTACATCTCCATGGTTGTACCTGTCAAGGTTCAATCTTAACACAGGCACAGAGGATTCTTGTTGAACAAGAGCCTTTGAGCCTTCTTTTTGTTTGACTAAGTCCATTGCTTTTTCATAACCAACAGATAATAAAAACATGAGATCTCTTGTTCTCTGCACCTCTTGATCAAGTCTGAGATTTTGAAGGTGTGTTCTGTTGTAAAAATGCTTTTACCTTTCTTGCGGTTTCATCAAGCATACCCTTATACTAGATAGACCATTCTTGTTATTTGTTTTTTGTCATGTTTTAGCAGTCAGTTATTTCTCTTTTTTAAAAAAAAATATTCATTTCCAAGTGTACTCCTTCTTCTCTGTATCCCCTCCCACCTGCAACTAGGAGCCTTCTCTTGTGTTTTTTTTTTTCTACAATCACTACCATATGACTTAGATTTTTCTTCCCTCCTTTCCCCCTCCCTTCTCCCTGCCTCCCCAAGATGGCATACAATTTTATATAGGTTCTACATATACATTCCTATTAAATACATTTTCACCATAGTCATGTTGCATAGAGGAATTAAAATGAATGGGAGAAATCATAAAACAAACCAAAATGTAATACAAAAGAAAATGATCTGTTACATTCTGCGATCCAATTCTATAGTTCTTTCTCTGGATGTGGAAGGCATTTTGCCTTAAAAAAACATTGGGAATTTTTTAAGTCCTTGCATTGCAACAAAGTTCCAAGTCTACCAGAAAAAATGCTCACTGTGGTTGTTGCTGTGTACAGAGTTCTCCTGGTTCTGTTCCTTTCACTCAGCATCAGATCATATAAGTCTTTCCAGGACTTTCTGAAGTCTTCCTGTTCATCATTTCTTATAACACAATAGTATTCCATTGCATTCATATACCACAATTTATTCAGCCATTCCCCAATTGATGGGCATCCCCTTGATTTCCAGTTTTTGGCCACCACAAGGAAAGCTGCTATAAATACTTTTGTACATGTGGGACCCTTTCCCATTTTTATGATCTCTTGGGGATACAGTCCTAGAAGTGGTATTGCTGGGTCAAAGGGTATGCACATTTTTGTAGCCCTTTGGGCATAGTTCCAAATTTCTCTCCAAAATGATTGGATCAGCTCACAACTCCAACAACAATGTATTAGTGTTCCAACTCTCCCACATCTTCTCCAACATTTATCATCTTCCTGTTCTGTCATGTTAGCCAATCTGATAGGTGTGATGTGGTACCTCAGAGTTGTTTTGATTTGCATCTCTCTACTCAATAGTGATTTAGAGCATTTTTTCATATGACTATAGATAGCTTTAATTTCTTCTTCTGAAAACCGCCTGTTCATATCCTTTTACCATTTATCAGTTGGGGATGGGAGCCTTCTCTTGTAGCAAAGAAAGGTAGTTAAACCAAACCAACTAATAGCAGTGACCGAACCTATAGTCTTTTAATTCTCCAGCGAAGGGAAGAAAACACTCAGTTATTAAGCCCTACTGTGCACCAGGCAGTGTGCCTAGTGCTATACAAACATCTCATTTGATCCTCCCAACAGCCCCGCAAGGTAAATGCTATTATTCTTCTCATTGGATAGTTGATGAAACTGGAGCAGATAGAGGTAAAGTGACTTTCCCAGAATTACATAGTAAGTTATCTGAAGTCACATTGAAACTCCTGGTCCAGTCCTCACTGAGCCACCCAGCTGCCCCGAGGCAGAGTTGGAAGAGGAAGAAAGGGAGGTACATTTCCTCCTCCGTCAGTACAGTTATGTAGTGTTCAGTTTTGTTTTAGTCTTTATCTCATTTACCTTATTTTAGTTATTATGCACATTATTTTCTTTATTCTCCTTACTTCACTGTTAAACAGTTTGTACAAATTCTGATCTTACATCCTCATTGTTTCTTATTACGTTTCTTATTACGTTTTTATACCCCATTTGTTCAGCTGTTCCTATGTATTGGTTGTCAATAAATCTCAAAGAGAAGACTCCCCCCAAACTGGATCATTGGTGATCATGGGTGATATTGCTACCCAAAAAAGTTGATTGAGAAAGCTATTAGCAGCTACCAATACATATATATACACTCTGTCTCATTTCTGTAAAATCTTTTGAGCCATTTCCTAATGTGTAATTAGTGAAGGGATATGAATAACTTTCAAAAGAATTGCAAACTATCAACAATATGAAAAATTGCACCAAATAAGAAATAGGAAGAATTCAGAGAATCCATAGAAAACTTGTGTGACTGATTTTGAAGGAATCAAACAGAACTAAGAAAATGGTATATACAATTACTGCAACAATGTAGATGGAAAGAACAGAAAGGAACAAATGAAATTATGATAATTAAATTTGGCCCCAGAGGAGAGAAAATTCATCTCTTTCCTTTCATTGCAGAGGTGGGAACTGTGGGTATAGTTTTCATCTCCTGGAAGATGTGATTGAGGTTGGCTGATTTGGCTAAACTGATTTTTGTTCTTTCTCTTTTAATCTTTATTACAAGGGAGAGCTCATTGGGTAAGGAATGGAAGAGGGATATATATAATATTCTACAAGGATTTGTTTTGCATTTGCATTCTTGTAGCATCATCAGGTACTAAAACACTTTCATTGCTTAAATTTTGAACAATATTTTTTACTATTTTCTCCTGCTGAATTTGCCAAATACTAAGGAATATGTTGATTTAATTGAGAGAGTCTTGTCAGCCTTTTCTTAGTTTCTCTCCTTCATCCTGGGTACTACTTGTGATGAACAAGTGACCCATGAAATGCTGTTTCTTCATGTCTTTGGGAACACAATGAAAGCAACCTCATTAGCTCCTTTATTTGGCCCCCAGGGAGAACCGGTGAATTGTCCTTCCTCATAGCTTCTGTTTCTTGTTTCATTCTTGTTTCATTCAGAGCATGAATAGCAATGTGGTTGTGGGAAATAGCTCCAGTAATGAATCAGTTCATTGGACAAGCATTTCAACATTAAACATCAGCAATGAAATATCATAAACTCTTTAAAATAACTGGTTCTTTTCTGTCATTTTGACTGTAGAAATGGAAAAAAAAGCCACACAGAACTGAGTTATTTTATATCTTTTACCTGTTTCATGAGTCACAACGGTCAAATAATTCATCATTTGTGGTCAGCCTACTATTGGTCTTGGGCCAGCAGACAGTTTATGGCCTGGGACCATTCTCAGAGCTTTTCTGGCTTACTATGGAAACTGTCAGAGCTTGCATGCACTAGCATATTCTCCATACCACAAGAAACATCAAAGGAGAACTTTTGTAGAGGGAGCTATTGTTACTGTCATAAATAACATTTTACTGACCATAGAAAGGTATTGCTTGTCAATATATATATGAATTAGCCATTTTTGGTAACAAAGGAATCCAGGCACTTCAGCTTGAAAACAGTATCAGGCATAAATCCGTGGCCTGATGACTCCAAATTCCATAAATTTGAAGGGCATTGAACTATGAAATGAATTTTTAACTACAGAAATTTTAATTTAATTCATAAATAATAACGAGCATTTATATTGCACTTTAAGGTTTGTAAAGCACTTAAAAATATTATCTCGTTTGATGTTCATAAGAACTCTAGAAGGTAGATGCTATCAGTTTTTACAAATGGAGAAACTAAGGCAGACAGAATAAGTGACTTACCCAGGGTCACAAAGGTAATAAGTTTTAGAGGTAGTATTTAAATCATGTCTTCCTGACTCTAGGTCTAGCACTATTCCATTGTGCTGCATTGCTCAATTTGTTGCATTCAATTCTGCTTTCCTCCAACCCCTCCCACAAGTCACCCATTAAGCCACCTGGAGTTGAGTCAGATTTTAACAATGATCCAGAAAGGATGGGAAAGAAAGTTTTAGAGTAGTGCTGTAACATGAAGATAAAATATGGTTTATCTGTGCAGAAAATTTTCCCTCCAAGTGTTCTTATATCATAGCCAGCTGTCACTACATTATACTTTAAGATGCTACCATTTTTCAAAATCTGTGCCTGTGTTGGTATGGATACTCCCATACCATCTGTCAGATTACAACCTCTCTACAACTCAGGAGATTGTCTTTGAGAATTACTGTGGCCAAAAATTTCATTATCCTGTTGCCAACTGAGTGATGAGTCTCTTCTTAAGTTAGCTAGATTGGTCCTTGGATGACAGACAAACAGTCTGTCAAATGGGACTATAATGAAAAACCATTTCAGCTTGAGTAGGATATGCCAAAGTTTATCCTTCACATACAAAACCTTTGTGAATCCAAAATGACCATGATATCATGATTAAGCATTGAAGAAGTCTACCAGTTTTATGCAATTGGGACTTTATGAAAAAAATATATAGTCTGAAAATACATGCTATTTTTTGGGGAAAAAATTAAGCTCTAGACCCTAGAAATCCAGAGACTTGGGGAGGATAAAATTGAACCCAGAAAGATAAGTGTAGAAAGAAGGATATTAAAAAATAAGAATACTGCATCTAGTCTAGCAAGTCTTAAACTGTGGGTCATGAAAACATGGAATCATGAAAAATTTGGCAACAGTAAAAGGTTTTCTGAGTGCACAATGACCAAAAATTAATTCAAAATCAAATGTATAATGAATCCGAGGTGTTTCTGGCAGCCCTTGTCCATGTTGAATAGTACAACTTCACTACAGCCTGGGTCCTGAACACAAACCATGTGCACTCTGCACTGTGTGTGCCCTCAGGCCACACAGTGGCCAACCAACTCTGCCGAAACGAAAAGGGGTCATGAGTGGAAAAAGTTTAAGATATAGTCAAAACTTGAAACGTGATGAGGAAGACAACCTAGTGGCTTTTTTCTTTTCTTGGTGCTCATTGAAATTTGCAATCATAAAGTACCTGGCAAAGTTGACTTAATCCTTGGCTGGTGGTAAAATGTTGTGTAGTAGGTCTGGGAGAATGTGGGTGATACCTTACTTCCCAGCAACAAAACAGTGCCCCTCTTATCCACGGGAGATAATTTATGTCTGGGGAGGATATGGTTGTACTGTGAGAAGAAAAGCTACCTCATACTAGTTTGGGATAGGGTAGATTTTCCCGGGTTTGGTCCCAGCGTACTTCCTCATAAATAAGTATTTGGGAAGGTATAAGATAAATAAGAGCAGTATAGGGCATCTATGAATCATGAATGCACCTTCCTCCTTTTTCCATAACCTCACTAAAAATCTTTCTCTATTTCTTTTTTTCCAGCTGCTCAGATCAAGAATTTGATGAGCCAGCTGGGGACTAAGCAAGATTCTAGCAAATTACAGGAAAATCTGTGAGTAACTCTGTGAGAAGACTGAGGCCTTTGAGGCCCCTTGGTCCTTCAGGGCTTCTTGAAGTTCAGGGCTCTTGAGGTCAAGATTATGGCTTGTGGAGCGTGAAGGTCGTAGCTGGATTTGGTATAGAAAGAAGCACAACTTAATGCTGTGAGCTTTATATTTCAAGGATCCGTGATTTTCATTGTAGTGGGTACTTTTCCCATTGATGGAGACCCTGAAATCTTCAGTGCTATGAGACACTGTGAGTTTCCCCTGCTGAATCTTCTGATGGCCACGTTTCTTTGTACTTAGACCAAGACATACATCTCTAAGCTCCAAACTGAAGCATTGCTTGATAGCACCTACTGTAGTTTCTTTCCTCTCTCCATCAGTCACTTCCATGGCACCAGGGTAGGACTTCAGTGGAAGGTTATAAACTTCCCTAACCTAAAATTCCGCTTATCTGGCTTGCCTTCTTCTTCAGGCAGTTTAGCATAGCTTTCAGGGGAATCTGGAAAGGGACCTCCTTGCATTCCCAAATTGTAATTAGGGCAAGTAGATAGAACACTGGCCCTGGAGTGATGAGGACCTGAGTTCAAATCCAGCTTCAGACACTTACTAGCTGTGTGACCTTGGGCAAGTCACTTACCCCTAATTACCTCCCCCCCACACACACAGCCAAAAAATTGAAATTAAGTTAGAATCTTTATTGAATTGAATCTCATTGGTAGTTATTGCACACAAAAGTCTAAAATGGGAAACCAATTTCAAACAATCTGTTTCATAATATTAACAGTACATTTATTTTTAATAGAAATATTTTTAAATATATTTATTTATTTTAAATAAGGGCCACATTTTCCAGCCCATCTGTAAGCCTTAACTTAGCTACAAGATCTGTAAATGTGAAGGTGAGCAAGGTGAAATCATCCTGGAAAGGCAGGCTGGGGCCAGACTGTGAAGAATTATGAAGGCCAAGCTGAGAATTTTGCAAGTTAGTGTAGAGCCAGAAAAGATAAGGGATGGGAATCACTCATCACTATGTCTTAGAACTGTCATTTTGGTAGATGTGTGAAGGATGGTTCGGAGAAGGGTGCAACTGGGATCAGGGAGACAAAGCAGGACGTTGTCATCATCACCTGTGCAAGAGCTGTCAAGGGTAAGAGTAGGTGACTGCTGTAAGAGATGAGTGTCATTGCAGAAATTTTTCATGAGACATTTGGTCATCTCATGAAATTTGCAAAAGGACCATCACCAAAATAATGATAGCTTATGCTTCAACATGGGACAGCTAGGTGATACAATAATAGATGAAGTGTTGGGCTTGAACTCAAGAAGACTCATCCTCCTGAGTTCAAATTCAGGCTCAGACACTTCCTAGCTGTGTGACCCTGGACGAATCACTTCACCTTATTGCCTAAGTTTCCTCATCTGTAAAATGAGCTGGACAAGAATTAATAAACCACTCCAGTATCTTTGCCACATGGAGTCATAAAGAGTGGAGCACGACTGAAAACAACTGAACAACACTGCTTCAACATTACCTTCAGAGGATGAAAAAATAGAAACATTTCTATGAAGACCTTAATAAGTCCCTCTCAGGTATATCATCACTCCCTTCAGTGTGGAGGTGGGCATAAAGGAAGGTGATGAAAAATATTTTGTAAAACATGATATGAGCTAGAAAAGAGAGCCTAGAGCCTTGTAGATTACATACAGTGTCCCAGAAGTCTTAAAAGCTTAAAACTGCGTTGAAACTTTAGGACTTCATCTCTACACCATGAATACTTTCTTCTAGAAGGGTCAGGATGCAATTCAATTCAATTTTTGATTCAATAAACATTTAGCAACACCCACTTTGTGCCAAGTACTGTGCTGAATCCTGGGGATACAAATAAGAAAAAGACAGTTCCTGACCTCAAGGATCTTACAATCTAATGGGGGAAGATAATGCACAAAAGGAAGCTGGAAAGAATGGAGTGGGGCTGTACCCCAGAGATTACCTGGAGGAAAGCAAGGTTTGGGAGGGGTGGGGCATCAGGCATCTTATTTCATGGAGTGGAAACCAGGCATAACTGCAGAGGGGAAGTAGAGGGCGTTGGAGGTCCAATTTCTGCCTTCTATAAAGGAAGACTTTGAAAGGACTCTAGTACTCCACCCTCCAGACCTTCAGTCAGAAAGGAGAGGAAGCTGAGGGATATTCAAGGCTTAAAATTAGTAGTCTGGTGATGAAAATTAGAAGTGATGGGCTTTATCTGAGAAGGCATCTTTGTTGTTGAAACCAGACAAGGCTGCAAATGAGAAGTGGAATGAGCAGTGGATATGATGAACACCAAATAACATTGCAAAGAATGATGTCCCTTATTTTTTAGTAGATGAGAAATTACCAGCTTACCTTTGTAGGAGTAATCTGTGAATCAGTTGTGTACAGTTAGGCTATCAACAATCAACACTTCAATTAGGAGGAAACAAAATTAGTTATAGTACACAGTTCCATTCAGGCCATTCCATCTTATTTAAATAACCTGTCAACTCTGGATAGACTCACCAGCTAGTACAGTTTAACCATTGTAAATCTGCCACAACAGAGAAACCAAGAGCCTAGAAACAGCTTCAGCCAGCAGGCATTTGATCTTCTTGCCAAAAGGAGAGATGGCCGTCAAGGGCACAACTGGTTTAGAATGTAAACTTGTTTGAGGAGGATGGAAAATCATGAGCAGTATTTCCTTGTGAAACAGTGGAAGGACAGACACGTTTACAGAAAGTTTGGTAAGGAACCCATTTCCCAGAGCTTTAAAGATGGTACTGGAAGGAGGACAATGATCAGTTGAAAAATGGAGGGGAAAACATGTCAACAATTCTGTAACAGTTGCCTTTTTCTATCAGTAGTAATGGAACCACCTTGATGTGACCCATGAGGACTCCTTTTTCTTTTCTCTCCCTTTTTTTAATCCCCCAGCATTTAGTACAGTGCTCGATCATCATGCTTGTTGATTGTTCGAAGTAGAAATGGTACTCAGATAGAAAGGACCA
Source organism: Bettongia penicillata ogilbyi (assembly GCA_023548195.1). Classification (NCBI taxonomy): domain Eukaryota; kingdom Metazoa; phylum Chordata; class Mammalia; order Diprotodontia; family Potoroidae; genus Bettongia; species Bettongia penicillata. Next base: position 12,581,184 of record JAJHZJ010000029.1, read on the forward strand.
AGCAGCTGACCAAGATGGCTTATGCGCAGAGGAGGTACAAGTGCTAGAAGTGATCAAAGTTTGAAGGATCAGAGTTCTTAAGATAGTTGAAAGAGTAAAGATGCCAAAGAAAAAGGCAGCCAATAAATGATTACTAACGGCTGGTCCATGTGCCTCCTTCCCAATCTCTACAAAATCTTCTGAGTAATATACATACATATATATATATAAAGGGGTTTTTTAAAGGGCACAAGGAGGCTTCATAAATGATACTCCACGGGCATACTGAATTCCTGGATTCTTTGAATCACTTTGTTTTGACTCTATTTATGCTTTTGGAACTGCAATTTCCCCATCTCTAAAATATTTTTGATATTTCCTCTCCCATTTTGTTCATAGGATGAGAAAACTCTTTTCATGTATTTGAACTTCTTTGCAGAAACCACTAAATAGCCACGTGGTAACATGGTGTACCACATTTAGGAAAGTGGGACTTGTCAGGTCCCTCTTTCGGTTACTTCTGGTCTAGAAGCCTCTTTTCAGTGTCAAGATTTAAGAAATTGGAAGCACATGAACCAGTATGGGAATTTGCATTACATGATGCTGCATATTTGTTACAAGGATTTTTTTCTTTCTTTTTTTGGTTCAGTTATGGTGAATGGGGGAGGAGGGAAAATAAATGCTTGTTAATTTTAAAAAATGATTAAGTTAAACTAAAAAAATAAAAAGAAGTACATGGCATTGCCACTTCTGTAGAAATCTTCAAAGTGGGGCAGAAAGAAGGAAACTGAAGAAAAGGAATTTGTCCCCTGTTTCCTCTGTCTCCCTTATCATAACTTCTCCAATCTCACCTCATAGATCACATTTCCTTTACTCTTTCATTCATTCCATTCCCCACCCCTTGTAAGTTTTTTCCTCCTAGCTATATAGGGTATCTTGTGTTGGTTAGGAGAAAAGCCAGGCAAGATTGGAAGTAGAATGAAGGTGGAGGCTTGGATCGAACCAACCCAGGACCAGAAGCAAGCACGGAGCCAAAAGTAAAGCCAAAAATATGGCCAGTGTAAGGCATGAGTCTAGAACTAGGTCCTTAGGGTAAGAGAACTGTAGTAGCTATCACACATTTTATCATATGTCTGCCTGAGAGTCTGTCTGTAGGAAGTGGACTGTGACCAATACCAGGCATACAGGACTTGGTGTATACTAAACTCAGAAGCTCAGCTAGTCAGATTATACAAGAAGCATCAATTGTTCTTCCACACTGTTAAAACTGGCAGTCACGTTCTAGAATTGACAAAAGATAGCTGTTCTTTATTCACTTTTCACTCATGCTTCTGTGTATCTTTCTGCTGAAATAGTTAAAATTTTAATTTGTGGTCCCTTTAGAAAGCCTCATCAAGATAGGTCCCTCGTACTCTTCAGATGCTGCTTTGCTGTGTCCTGGAAGGAGAATTACCTTGGCAACATTGCTTTGGTTCTGTTGAGCACTAGAAACTCATTCCCACCCTTGCCCTTCAAGTGTCCTTCCCCTCAATTGTGGAATAAAATGATCCATTCTATAAAAGCCCTCTGGGAAATGATGACATTCTTAAAACAGTCCTTTCTCTCTCAGACAACAACTGCAGCATTCTACAAATCAGCTCGCCAAGGAGACAAATGAGTGCCTGAAAGAGCTGGGATCATTGCCACTTCCACTGTCTGCTTCAGAACAGGTTGGTATTTTCCCTGTTTGGAAGAAAGATTATTCTAAAGGATATTAGTTGAAGGAAAATCTTGATACTTATTTCTCTCTGGTCAATGTTTAACAGTTGTATATTTGCAAAGCAAGGTTAGATTCGTTCCCCAAGATAGCGTTCTTTACATATTAGCCCCTTCTCTTTCCCTACCCAAAGTGAGTCCTTCACAGGTTGAACTGTTCTCTGAACAGCCTAGTGGACAGCAGTAATAAGAAAAAGGAATTCCTGTCTTTAAAATATACCTTTTTTTTGTCTTTTAAGACTTTTCAAAAAACAGCTTGAGGTTTATTTACTGGCACATGGGCTGTGCTTTCCTGCTTTTGTGCCTTTGTTCCCAATATTCACCTGTCCTGGATGCCTACTTCACTGTCTACCCCCACTTAAAATCCTACCTGCTCTTCAAGGCCCAGCTCAATGCCTGCCTTCTCCACAAAGTCTTCTCTGATTACCACAACCCACAGTGAGTCCTCTTGTGTACCACTCATATGATATTTAACCATATCTTCCATTGTGTTTGTCAACCAATGGAACTGGCCTCTACCTTTGAGTGGCCAGAGCCAAACAAAGCAGCTAGATTCAGGAGAGTCAGGAATCAAACAGAAGTTTAATTTCAAAGTGAGGAAAATGCTTGCAAGTGGAAGTCCTCCTGAAAAGGAGGGCTTGTTTACTTGTGGTAAGGGTGAGGTTTGTAAGCATGGAAACTACAAAATGGCAGGGCTCAACATAGTCATTCTTAGGTCTTGACAGGCCCACTCACACAGGCATGTTTTGGACAATATAAGCGTTTTTGGAGACTGTTTTATAAGAATCATTGAACCTTGTGATTGTTTCAACTCTTAAGGGTCCTTGACCCTTATGATTGTTCCCTGGGGTACAGAACCAGAGTTAGTGTTGTGGGATCAGGAGTAGAGCACCTGGTTTGGTTCACTGAGCAATTACAAAGTACAGGGATTGTTCAGTGTCTCATGAGATGTAATTGATCACTTGCTGCTACACTATGTCAGCTGCAATTCCAGCTCTCAGGTCAGGATGCCCTAGGAAGTAGGGAAATCATAAGTCCCAATTCTGGGGTTCTGCTGTGGCTGAGATCCTCCAGAGGATGAGTGCAAAGGATTATTGTTATGCCAAGCTCAGGGCACAGCCTACTTGCTGGACTTTAGCTCTGGAAAACAGAGTGTCTTCTATATCTTGACATGTTACTGTTATTTTAGAACCTGTACATAAGTTCCTTAGGTTCAGGAAGTAATAGGTGTTCAATAAATGTTTGTTGAAACTGTGGTTTAGTAAGAATCACTTTCCATCTATCTCAAATAGAAGAATTCAGTCCAATAACTATTGCACATACATAGTGTACAGACTATGTGCTTGGTACTTTGCAAGATACAAAGGTGAATAATTTAGCAAATGATTCTCAGTTCTGCCATTCACAGCTTGCACAATTCACTTTCCTCAATAGAATGAGAGGGTTGGATTAGGTGGTCTCTAAAGCCCTTTCCAGCTCTATAACTATCATTCAATGATTAAATACCTACTATGTCTAAAATATGATGCTAGATTCTTGAAATCTAAGGATCAGATTACACATCATTTCCTATTGTCAAGTAGTTTACCATCAAGTAGTAGAGATAAGAAGTGTGCAAATATAATTACATGATACAAAATAGAATGTAACAAGTACGAGGTAAAGGTCCAGGCAGTGTTTTGAGAAGTTTTTGGACAGAAGGTTTGCTTTCCGTTGAGGAGAAAAGAGAAGGCTTCATGGAAAAGGTGGCATTTAAATAGGGCTGGAAGGGAAGATATTTCAACAGAAGAGATGAGGAAGGTAAATCCATGCCAAGGAATAGGTGAGAGCTTAAGCAATAGCACAGAGATTGGAGAGAAAAGAAGGGAGACAGTGAATGGTATAGTTTGGTCACTACATAGAGTGAATACGTAAAGCATGTGATAAGAAAGTTTGAGGAGAGCCACATTGTAGGGTATTGCTTAGGGAAGGCTTCCTAGAAAAGCTGAGCCATGGAGAGATTTGGTCACATTAGTTATCTTATTTTTAAATTTTTATAAATAAAATTTAATTAAATTTTTTTTCCCATGCAAAATGTTCTGGGGAACTGTGAATCTTTATCCTATAGGCTGCAGCCAGACACTGAAATATATGTTTTAATTTAACTAATGTCAGTTTATTTGTCAAGGTATCTGTGTAGTAGAGCTTGAAGCCATAAGTGAAGAATTGAAAGCAGTTATCTCAAAAAACAATTTTTAATTTAATTTTTTTTCAGCTAACAAAAATCTTGCATATATTAGATTGCACACCGTCTTAGGAGCAGGGAGGGAAAGGCATGAGAGAAAGTTTAAAACTCAAGAGCTTGTGGAACTGAATATTGTAACCTAAAAATAAACAATTTTTTAAAAAAACTCTTTATGTTCTTCCTCCACTACACTCTCCCTTTGGAAAAAAAAAAAAAAAACTTTTGTAATGTATTCAGGCATAATCAAGCAAAACAAATTCCTTTGTTGGCCAAATGATGGTCACTTTTTATATGTGTGTATGTGTATATGTATATGTATATATGTGTGTGTATATGTATGTATGTATGTATATGTTATTCATTTGTAAAGAGGTGCTTTGGCATTGGAGACAGTCCCCTTTTCTCTGAACAGCCCAGTGGACAGCAGTAATAACAAAAAAGGATCATTGTCTTTAAATTATAAGTTTTGTTTTTTTTTTCATCTTTTAAGACTTTTCAAAAAATAGCTTGAGGCTTTTTGCCTGGCACATGAACTGTGTGCTTTCCTGCTTTGGGGCCTTTGTTCCCAATATTCCCCTGTCCTGGATGCCTATTTCACTATCCACTTAAAATCCTGCCTGCTTGTCAAGGCCCAGCTCATTGCCTGCCTTCTCCACAAAGTCTTGCCTGATGACTGGGTTCATGGAGGCTTCACCTGTAGGAAGGTCCAAAGTGAAGAAGCACATTTTCACTAACTCTAGCCATCCCTTTTAACAGCTCCGTTCTAGGAGTAACAAAGAACTGAACAAGTCTGAGGTGTTCCTCTTCCTCCATGATAATGATGATAAAATAAAGTTTTTCTTGATAATTACAAGTTGATATTTACATATAGATTATTAGTTTTGGGGGTTACTCATTTACAGATGAGTAAATAATATCTAACTTTACTAAAACATTGTAAGGTTTACAGAGTGCTTTACATTTATTACCTCCTTTGATTCTCACCAAAACCTTGGAAAGTAGGTGCTGTTATTACATTTTTTTACAGAAGAAGAAACTGAGGTAGGTAAGTTAAGTGATTTGCTCAGAGTCATACAGACAGTGTGAATGGTAGGATGCAAGCCCGGGTTTGTAATGAGGACAGTCCTTGTCTCCTTTCCATTGCACCTTGCTACCCCTCTTAGCTGAAATAATTACAGATCCTCTGTATAGAAAAAAAGTAGAGGACTGTCATTGCAGAAATACCTCCTTTGTTCAGCACAGCACCACCTGCCTTCAGGCGTATTACTTCCCCATCTGCCACTCTTTGTTGTAGCCATACTGGCCTTCCTCACACAGGACAATCCATTTCCCAACTCCAAACTTTTGCACCAGCTTCCCTTATGACTGGAATGCACTTTTGCCTCACTGTTCTAGGATCTTCTGTTTCCTCTGGACCTCTGCTTAAGGGATACCCATAGCCTTTCCCCATCCCCAGCTGCTGCTATCTTCCCTATAAAAAAAGTATGTTGTGTGCAGAGTGTGTGTGTGTGTGTGTGTGTTGATACTTTTTGATTGAATGTGACCCCATTCATCTCGATTATAACAATCCTGGCTTTGCTGTCTTTTTGTCACACTCAGGGATCCTGAAACCCTGATCTTTGTGTACCTTCTCTGCACTGTCCTTTGCTTTCTTATGATCATTTAGTATTTAGCATCTACAAAATCTTTTTAACGCATATGTCCCATGTCTCTAATTAGGTTGTAAACTCTTTGAAGGCTATGCTCTGCACATAGTAGATGCAAAATATTTTATGTCACTTCATAATGTCTCTCATACCTGTCTCTTTCCATTCCCTCAATGTCTTGTACAGGATTTTACGTTTGCTAGGCACACAATGCATGACTGAGAGAATGAGCAGATTTGGGTTCCCAAGGATTAAGTCTTTCGAATGAGACTATTTTGTAGTCACTTTTTTGTTTCCAGCAACCCACGAATGTAGTTTTGCTTATAGTGAGCTTATAGCTATAAAAGTTATAAAAGTTTAAACTCACATTAATTGCCTATATTTAAACAAGGTCAAATTCGAATTTAGTAAGAAATAAATGGTTGTTGATGAGGGCAGGAACATCCCATTCTATAGTTTAGACAAGTACTGCAGCTGAACTTTTAGCATCACCAAGACTCAGCCCTTGAACATTACAATGAAGGTGCCTCTGGCACCTGTGGCAGCTGTAAGTGTGTTCTAGATGAAAGTTTTCTCATTCTGGCAGAAGGCTTTTTGAAGAAAAACATCTATTCTGCGTCTGGAAGTATTTTTCCCTCCACATCACATTTTTTTGTAAGGAATAAAGATTTGGAATTCCCTTTTGAATTTCTGAACAAATAGTGTGAAATGGTGACCGTTGGTTAGCTTAAAAGAAGGAACAGCCAGTTTGGCCTAGAAAGTGAATAGATTGGGCTTCCCAAGGACAGAAGGAGGAGACTACTTTGTGAGCATTTTTTTATCTTCTGCAGCCAAGGTGTGCATGTAGTTTTGACCTCAGTAGAAATCGAATATTTAAGTTCAAATTCTAATTTAATATTCCATTTCATCCCCTTAGCGCCTGCAGAAACTTCAGAAGGAGCGTTTGATGAATGACTTCTCTGTAGCCTTAAACAACTTTCAGGCTGTTCAGAGAAAAGTGTCCGAGAAGGAGAAGGAGACTGTTGCCCGAGCCAGAGCAGGATCCCGCCTTTCTGTAAGTTTGTTTCCAAGAGGAAAGTTTTTCAGTTTCCTACTTTTTCCCTCAGCCTTTATTGTTTGGCTTTTGTTTTGCTTGGTGTTAAGCATGAATTCAGTCTTCTGAAAGTACCAGGGTGTTTTTGAAGTTACTTTGTCTTGTGCAAACTCAATTCCTAATGTAATAGTGATTCCATACTTCTAAAACCTGTCTCAATGCCATTTTGTGTTCCTGTGAGTTTCCAGCTTTTCCCCACTGGCCTGGCAGACCGTGGCTCTTTATAGTCAGTTTCTCCAATCATATCCATTTTCTCTGTGGTACCATTCAAGCACTCTTCCTTCCCAAGGCTAGACCTGAGTACAGATTTCTCTTTAACCACTTTATACTCAGACCCTTGTTCTTGCCAGAGTGTACTCCTCTTCAGACCACATCACGGCTGAGAAACATCTCTTCCTTTCTTATTTAAGCAAAAGCTATCAAGTGTGCTGTGTGTCTCTGGTGTGTTTCTGGATACCAGCAGCAATAATCCCTCCTCTTTCATAGGCGGAGGAGAGACAGAGAGAGGAGCAGCTTGTCTCATTTGACAGGTAAAGTATGATTATCTCTCCATTTTGTTAGATGTTAGGAAATGGAATTTAACTGTGTTGTAATTTTTAAAAAATACAGAGCTACATAAAGTACAACAGCTAAGGGCAGATTTAAAATTCTTGCTTTGTGATGGAACCAAGTTCAAGGAAGGTAGAAATTTTCAAAAGAAAGCTCCACCTTTGCTATTGGTCATCCTGATACACTAGACCCAACAACCGTCATCAGTCTTAGAGACCAGGAATTTGTATGTGCTTGTTTCTGTACCAGGCTATAGCCATTTACATTTTTTTTAACCAATGTCATCTCATCTGTAAAATGGACACAATTTCTATTCCAAGGAACATTTAGAATAATATGAAATAAATGAGCAACAGATGCTTAACACATAGAAAATGTCCAGTGCTAGATTTTTAGTGTAACCTATATGTCTCTTCCTTTATCATCTTTGACATGTGAAAATAAACCTGTTTTGTGTCCTTTGATTTTGCATCAACTTTTCTCCATTAGTGTGAGGGTAAAAAGAAATGTCCATTGAAAATTGATCTAGATAGGTCCTTCATTATATACAGGATGTCCCAAAAGCCTGAGTGCAGTTTTAAGCTATAAAAGTTTAAACTCGCATTAAGCTATTGATGCTTAACACTACACTCCAAGTTTTTCGATACTCTCTCTCTATTTGAAGAGATAAAGGAAGGGCAAGTCCAGATTCTAGTCTAGGTAGGTTATGCACCTCATTGATTGAGAGCCAATAGGAATCTTAGAGATGATCTCTGGTTTTGTCCAACCCTTTCATTTGCAGGTAAAGAAATTGAGTTTAGACAATATCATATGGATAATATGGAGGAGAATCAGAATTCTAGCTTTTCTGGGGTCCTTCGACCACAAATCCAACACTCTTTGTACTGTGCTATTATGTTTCATAGAATTTGAGATTATCACTTTCTCAAGGAAATTCCTAACTAATTCCTCTCTGATACTTCATTTCCTACTCCATTCTCAATTTCGCAATCCTATTTAAATGCCATAATTCCCCAGAGAATTATATCAATAACCAGGCTTGGAGAGTCTTCTCTGGCAAGTCAGAGGTCCCTGTGTATTATGCGTTGTGTGCATCTTGTGCCCAGAGGCTCTGGAGTCTCAGTGGCCATGTCTGTCGCTCCCTTAGCAATGAGGAGTGGAATCAGATGCAGTCACAGGAAGACGAGCTGGCCATCACAGAGCAAGACCTTGAACTTATTAAGGAGCGAGAGACTGCGATCCGGCAGCTGGAGGTAAGAGGCGATCCTGGCCTTTGCGTTTTATCTTATCCATGAAGCTGTCAGGGTCCTTTTGTTGTTTTATCCCCCAGGAATTTCTGTCCAAACTCATGAGTTTATGAAATAGAGCCATAAGTCCTCAGCCTGCCATCCACGTCCTATGAGAGCCCGTCTGGCAAAGTCAGTGGATACAGGTGAGAGGGTGGCCTCAGAAGGCCATGTCTGAGCTTCATTCAGCTTAAGCAATTGACAGGAAAGTTCACAGAGTCAAGAGTTGCAAAGCACAACCTTATACAATAATGCACATGTGAACTGAGGTAGCTGGTATGTGTTTGAAGTGTGTACATTTTGTGTATTTTTCATGTTCAGCTAGGTTTGGGTTTCTATAGTCTTACTGTTTCTTGAAGGTGAAATTGCACATCCTAATACATCAGTAATGCTGGGACAAATTCACTTTTTCAAAACTAGATTTTCAGCAGAAGTAACTCTACTCCCTAAGTGTTTGTTTGTGGGAATCCTGACAAGGACAGCTCTCCTTGAGAAGGACATAATCCTCTACAGCAGGCCTGCATATCATATGGCCCACGGGTGGTATGTTGTGCAGGCCTGCTCTCCAGGCACCCTTGGTCCCATTGTATCTTGTCTTCTCCAGTATAGTGCCATCTCTGTCATCCCCACTCTCACTAATCTTCAATCCTTCCCTATCTGCTGACTGCCTCCCTGATGTTTACAAACATGCATCTCCTCCTTCTTTAAAAAAAAAAAAATCTTCAGTTGACCCAACCAGACCTCGTGCTGTCATCCTACATCTCTCCCCTCTTCCACAGCTAAACTCCTTGAGAAAACCATCTACAGTGCCCTCCACATCCTGTCCTCTTGCTCTTTTATCCTCTGCCTGTGATTTCAGACTTTATCATTCAACTGTTTGACCATCCCCAATTACTTCATCATCTTTACTCACAATTTTTGAGGAAATAGTCCTGAGTGTATGTAAGGTTAAATTTATAAACACTTGCAAACATGTACATTCCTCTTACGTTAACAACTGAAGCATGGAGCAAGCCTAAGAAGAGAAAATGAATCAAAACATTGCTTAAGATTGTTATGTTCTTATGCCCAAAGGGCTATAAAAATGTGCATTCCCTCTGATCCAGCAATACTGTTTCTAGGACTGTATCCCAAAGAGATCATAAAAATGGGAAAAGGACCCACATGTACAAAAAGTATTTATAGCAGCTCTTTTTGTGTGGCCAAAAACTGGAAATCAAGGGGATGGCCATCAATTGGGGAATGGATGAATAAATTGTGGCATATGAATGTAATGGAATACTATTGTGCTATGAGAAATGATGAACAGGAAGACTTTATAGAGGCCTGGAAAGGCTTGTATGAAGTGATGCTGAGTGAAGTGAGCAGAACCAGAACATTATACATAGTAAGACCTACAATGTGCTAGGACTGTATCTGATAGACTTAGCCATTCACAGCAATGCAGGGACCTAAAACATTTCCAAAGGACTCATGATGCAAAGTGCCTTCCACATCCAGAGAAGAACTGTGGAGTTGGAACACAGAATGAAGCAGACTATTTTCTCTTATGTTATGTTTTGTTTTGGTTTGGTTTTTCTCATGGTTTTTCTAATTCATTTCCATTCTTCTATGCAACATGACTAACATGAAAATGTGTTTAATAAGAATGTATGTGTAGAACTCATATACGATTGCATGCCATCTTGGGGAAGGAGAAAATTTAAAACTTATGTAAGTGATTGTTGAAAACTGAAAACAAATAAATTATTATATAAAAAAATAAGATTGTTTTGTTCCTCAGGCTGACATTTTGGACGTCAATCAGATATTTAAAGATTTGGCCATGATGATCCACGATCAGGGAGATTTGATTGGTATGTAGTATTGTTGATTTAGCAAAAAACAAAAAGCGAGGAGAGGAGGCCCTGAAAACTCCTCACTGTGTGTTTGCATTTGTGTTAAAAAAGAGTACAGTTAGATCATGTGCAAGAGCCTTGTGTGTGTTGTTGGACATATTGAAAAATAATTCCCCTAGCAAATGCCCTCTCTTTTTAAAAGTAAGAATCATGGCAGACTTTCTTGCATTCTAAGCTTTATTTGCCTATTTCTGCCTTAACTCTATCACCTAGTGTGTGCCAGGCTGTTTTTTGCCATGGTTATTGTGCCTAACCTTCAGCTCCCCAAACCACACTAATGTAGCATCAGGATCTCCTAACTCCTCTTCTCTATTAGCATATACAAGCAGCTAAGATGCTGCCAGCAGCCCCAGACAGAGAGAGGAGCACCAGAAGGACAGCAGGGAGGGCTCTCAGTTCATTCCCTTGGGAGAGTGTGTGTGTGTGTGTGTGTGTGTGTGTGTGTGTGTGTGTGTTAACAGCCAACGTCTGTTGCTTTTCCAGATAGCATAGAAGCCAATGTGGAGAGCTCTGAAGTGCACGTGGAAAGAGCCACAGATCAGCTGCAGCGAGCCGCCTACTATCAGGTGAATGTGGAGGGCAGGCTGTCCCAGAGGACGCCCCGGCTGCCCCTGAGTTTATCCTGGAAACAAGCAGCTGTGATCAGCTCTTGGTCCTGTTCATTCTCTTCTGTAGGCAATGTTGGAAATTCACTTGAATAATAATAGTCTATATTTATATCACACTTTATAGTTAGAAACAAGAGAATTCTCCAGTAGGTGGTGAAGCATGCTCCCTGTTCATGAGCTCCATCTTATAGAAGAGAGAGGGAGGCTCAGGAAAGGGAAGGGGCAAAGCTTGTGATTTGAAGGTTAGGCCTTGCTCCTCTGTTACTTTGTGTCCTGGAGTCAGGCATGACTCTGAAAAATGAATGGCTGAGCTTTTGGGCCTGTATTGACTAGAGAGTGGGCAAACTGGGTTGAGGTGATCTGTGCAGAATTAGTCTTTGGCTAACTCAAGCTCTGCAAACAAAAGCTGGAGGTTTGCAGGGGGCGGAGGCCTGCCCATCCTAGCTCTCCTGTGCAGAGCTAATTGAGGTTTCCACCGGGCCTTGGTCAGTCCAGGTTTCTCAAGGCTAGGCTGCTTCAGCGTCCTCGCCATAGATTCAAGCCGTGCTTTGTTTGTAAGTGCCTGCTGGGTGCACTTCCTGTAGGCAGTACAAAATTTAGGTGGAACGTTGTGCCTTGAAGTTGTCCTCAAGAATATAAAGGGCTTTTTATATATGCAATCTCATTTGGATGTCCACAGCATATGTGTCAGCTAGATGATATGAGTGAGATTTGTCCCATTTTAGATGGGACAAGGAAACTGAGGCTCAGAGACCCTGAGAGTAGTAGTGCTTGATCTTTGTGAGAGCCATGAGACATACATAGATAACTTTTTTTCCCTGGATCTGTGATTTCATTGGTGTAGGGAGCTCCAAGGAATAAACTCTGTATCCATGCAAACTAACACCTTCTCTGCAGTTTAGGATCTTAATTATCTGGTGGCACCAAGAGCCGACTTGCTCAGCGTAATACAACCAGGACATGTCAGAGGCAAGACTTGAACTCAGGTCTTTCTGCCTCAGAGGGCAGCTTTCTATCTCTTACTTCACCCAACTTCCTATAGGAAACTTGAAAACTTTGTTACCAGCTAGGGCAGAGATAAGTGGAAACTGGAAAGGAAGGTAGTATTGAGTTATGTAATAAACTGTGGGTCGGAGTTCCATATGCAAACAAGGAAAAAGACTTTCTAGTGAGTAGAAAAGGCTTTAGCAAAAGCATGGAAGCTGGAAAGACTTGGTGGGGAAGGGGTGCATCTTCTTGTCCAGCATAGTTGGAACGCAGAATTCTAATTCTTTCTTGCAGTATAAGTAGGATGAGATAAGGCTGGAAAGTGAAGACAGTCTCAGCTTACGCTGGGCTTCGAATGCCCAACAAAGTGATTTAAAGTTATGTGTTAGGCTAGCTTGTTGTTCAGTCATTTAAGTCATGTCTAGCTCTTCATGACCCCATTTGGGGTATTCTTGGCAAAGATACTGGAGTGATTTGCCGTTTCCTTCTCAAACTCAGTTTACAGATGAGGAAACTGATACAAGCTGGGTGAAGTGACTTGCCCAGGGTCTCCGAGCTATTAAGTATCTGAGGCTGGATTTGAACTCAGGAAGATGAGTTTTCTTGAGTCCAGGCCTGGCACTTAGCTGTCCTAATTTCAAAGCCTGAGGGGGCCTTAATAACAGACAGCCCTTGTTAGGCTTGCACAAGCCCTAAAGGTTTTTGGGCAGAGCTGTGATATGACCAAAACTCCAAATGAGGAAAATTAGTCTGTTAGGTTGTGGAGTCACTATGGAGAACAGCCTTAAGAGGCAAGGTGTTGTCCTTTGCTCTTGAAGAGGACCAAGATGATATCACTGTATCAGGGCCAAGACACTGTGGCTGATCGGACCAATCGATATGAGCTCAGATCAGGAGCAAACAGTCCGTGTGAACCTTTGGGGTGGAAATGTCACTAAATCTGCACATCCCATGTTTCTTTTGAGCTACTGCAGTTCTGCTTCTCTCATAGAACACAGCACCTTATTTGATGTGGGCATGCCATGCTGCATCCTTTGCCAGCCTCTCCCAAGTCACACAATCACTTCCACAGTTCTTCAGAGAGATCTAGAGGGCCAAGTGAAGTTGTTTCCATTGATGTTAGTGAATCCCTGGGTTCATGTGGTGATATGGAAACAGAAAGCAAGGCCCAAAGGCAGGAGATGCTGCCCCCGGGAGACTGGTGCACCTGACAGTTCACTGGATATGAGCAGGGAAGGAGAAGGGAGAGTCAGCTGTCCCAAACAAGATTCTGCATGTTGGCAAGAGCACTGACAGGAAGCCCAGATGGGAAAGATGTCAGCAGATCCTCCTAGGGACTCCCATTGAACTACTGCTTGTGCTAAGGCACAGTATTAGGAATATTGACAAGTATCATAGGGCTTCTCTCATCCCCACCTCCAACTTGTGCCATCACATTTAAAGTTTCTTCCTTCACATCATTAGACTTGGGGGCCTGCAACTGAATTTAATATAAATTCCATTACCCAGTACTTACACTAGACTAGTTGGATTCAGGGGTCCTAAGTTTTGTGCCCTTTCTTCCAGTAAAATCTGCTGGGTGGGGGAGGAAGGGAGTGAGGGGTGGGGGGATGGGAAGGGAGTAGGAGGGGAAGGAGGAAGCAGTTCACCATGAATCTTTGTGTAGCAGTGTGTGTTATTCAGAACTACTAGGAGAAGGCAGAGGTGTAAAGCCTTTTGACAGGGCACTTGAACATCTTGTATATAAAGCCTAGTAAGCTGTTTTCTTATCAGTCTTTTAACTGTTCTTCTCCTTAGAAAAAATCCCGGAAGAAGATTTGCATCCTGGTGCTTGTGCTAGCAGTGGCTATAGGAATCTTGATATTCATCATCGTGTGGTTATCCAAATGAAGTGGTCAATTCCCTCAGAGTCCACTCCTGCTGAACTGCTTCCAAGCAAGAGTGTGTCGGCGTCTCCAGAGCAAACTGATCCCCCAAGAGAGCATCCCCAAGCTCCCTGTTAGTAATCTAGGTAGAAACTAACCTCTGGTGACTAGGTTTTGGAATTGGGGAACCGTGGAGCTGGTCTTTATCAGTTTATGTACAAATTGTATCAGTTTTGCAAATTAGGAATTAACTTATGTGGGTTTTTGCTTTCTCTCGTATTGATTGCTCTCTGTCCCAAATATCCACTGATGAGTGAGTTCTCAGAGATTCCGTTCTTGAAGTTCTTGTTTGACAGGTAACACACTACATTCTTGTACTATTGTATTTTTATGTCTGTGCCAGAACAGCCTTTTTACCAGCAACCGGAATAGAAGGATTTTCTGGCACCCAGTGTAATGGAGGCCATCAGGAACCTTTTATAAGCCAGCAACGTTTCCTACTTGTCATTTTGATTTGGAATTTCCAAGAAAAATTTCCATTTGCTTTGGAAGATTTCAGCTCTATGTTTTCAGCTGGAAGTGCGAACTGGTTAGTCTTAATTAAGGGCACACCTCCCATTTGACTTCAAGTTTCATCCTTCAGTTTGCTGCTGAGGTCAATCTGTAGTTGCCCCATTTGGATTTTGTTCAGATAGCACTTTTTGGTTTTCAGATGAGTTAGCCAATATATTTATCAACACTCCCTGGGGCCCTTCTCTCATATATCTGTAGAAAGACGGTGACTGAGCAATCATTACTGTTTAAAAGTGGCATTCTTAGGACAAGCTAAGTGGGAGCAAACAATTTGTAGTGACTTAAATTTACTTTCCGTTAGTTTGTGACTCTATGTTCCTGGTGAATGGTGATTGTTGCTGTCACAAAGTTGAAAACCTACCCAGCCCTTGCCCTTCAAAAACTGCTGAGTGTTGAATGAAAGAGATTTTTAAAACTGGCCAGAAGTTTTCTTCAATAACTTGTCCTATGAACCTGAGGCCAGAGTAGATAAAAGGTTCATTTTGTAAATAAATAATGCTGGTTCGGAATAGTAATGCTAACCTTTGAAACTAATTTATGAAGAGGAGACTCAACTCTGCATATAGTTTAGACTGACTGAAAATGTTTGAAATAAACCCACCCGCATGCCACACAAACGTGGCCTACTTCCCCCATGTGTCGGCTTAGAGTGAATGGAGTGAGCACAACCTTTTCAGCTCCGACCCAAATGTGAACCAAGCTACCTGATGGTGAGCTAGCTAGCACGTGGCCAGTCCAAACGTACTGACGTCCTCTGCCCTCCCTCAGCCTCCCTTGGTGTTTGTTTAATTCTCTTTGACTCGTCCAGCTGTGAAAATTAGGGAAAACAAGGCCCCAGAGTTGCACACATTTCTTTGCACTATTGCACCACCATTCCATCCAATTAATATCAATAAACCATTTTTAAAAGTTTTTCGAGTACATTTATGTGGCTCAGTGTTCTGGTAGAATGAATGGTGAATCCATACTCTACTATCCCCTAGAAGCAAAGGGTGGTCGTACCAGATGAGTTCTGGGGGCAAGGTTATGGGGTTAATCCCTTCTCTCTTTAATACTTCTGGGAATAGTGTGGACTTTGCTCCTTCTACTCATATAGATCTTAGCCAGTCCCTCTGTGACTGGGAGAATGGTCTGTCCCAAAGGAGTGGTATAACTGAAAAAATGCAAGCTACAGTAGTAAGCCTCCCTGAGCTCAGTTCTACTGATCCCCACATAGTATCCATACTATATCACTCTGTTGCTATGTCTGTACTTGGAGCCTTTTCAGGTTTGGAGGACCTGCCACAGTTTGTGATCCACTGGGACTGCCTTTGAGATCACTACCATGCCTCAGTGAGCCATTGGAGGATGACTCTAAAAGAGGCCTCCTTGCAGCACTAAAATCCTAGGGTTCTCAGTCTGTACTAGCATTCCAGGGGATTTGGTTTGTCCAGAGGAATGCCAGATGGATGCCTCATGAGCTGTTCATCAGTCTCCTCCATCTCTTCCAAAGATGTGGAGACCCCTAGAGAGTTTGAACAAAGCCAGGAACCCCTCTTCTCAGGCAAATCAGAATTGTATGGTAGAATCCAGTTGGAACCTACCTGCCCGTTGGGAGGATGTTGAAAATAGAAGTCTGTTAGGTCCTCAAATGATCTCAGGCTAAGTGTGGGAGGGAAGGGTAGAGAGAAGAGTATGTCATGGCCCACTGGTATCCTGGGCTCTCAAGCAAAAAAAAAAAAATCATGTCTAATGGAAAATGGATTCTAGCAGGAAGAACTGCTCCTCTTCCTCTTCCTCCTCCTCCTCCTTTCATGGCTGTTTCAATTGCTCAGAGGCTTGTTGAGGATAGTATTTGTACTTAGGACCTTCCTGGTTCCTTCCCCAAGATGGAAGGGCCCTTGTCCACAGTGTAATGAATGAAACTAGGATTCAGTTCCAGCTCCTACAGAATGTACCTTACCCTGAGGCCTTGGAGATAGAAGAGGAGAAAACTATCTAGGAGATAGTCTGTGACTCTCAAGGTTCCAGTAAATACTTTTCTGTTCAGTCTCTTCAACTCCCCAAAGCATGGCGCCTTTGAAAGCTCCAGGACCATCTATATGAGCTAGGGAATGATAGCTCTCCCATTGGCACTTTAAGGTTTGTAAGGCAATTTACACCCATGAAGTAGGTGCTAGGTCATCAATATTTTAGAAATGAAACAGACTTAGAGAGATGAAGGGATTTGCCCAAGGGATTTTACAATTAATGAGTTTCTGAGGCAGGGCTGGAACCTAGGGCTTCCTGACTCCAAATCCAAGGTGTTATCCATTCTGCCATGATAACCTCACTAGAAAGATACTAAATGAGAGATTCCTTCTTTGGTGGACTTTAAATCCTAATCTAGACTTTGCCTTCAGATGGCTTGATCAATTTGTTTGGAGGGAGAAAGAATTATTATACTTTTTCCCAAAGTGAAATTTGACTAGAAATAACACCCTTTTGTGGAATCTTAAGCTCTACAGAGTGATTTAGTACTTGCATCTTGATTTCATAGATTAAGCATGGAGGTTTAGAAAAGTGAAGGGACTTACCATGATCCTGGCAAATGTGTGTAAGATAGGGTCTGATTGCAGATTCCCTGGTTCTTGTATTTCCGTACTGCCCTTCAACTACTATAATCCATTTGGTATCAGATAATCCAAGTGAGTTTTCAGATTCCAAATGTGCCTCCAGTGTCTTCTGATTTCTCATCCAGGAATTCATTTCCAAGTTTTAGATCAGTTCTCCTTTTCCACCTGTCCCATCTTGGATATATCAGAATGCAAAGGCAATTCCCCAGGCTCTACAGATCACAATGTTGAGGACTTAGCTAGCTGCATCCCAGTCTGCAAAGCCTGTCCTGACATCACTGATGATGCAAGTATTCAAACAAAGAGGTTTTTTTTTGCATTATAAGAGGGCTAGGTAGTGCAGGTTGTCCTCCTGTACAAAAAGGGTTGTGTTCACATCTACTGTGCTGGAAACAGAGGGAACATGGCTAGAACAGAAAGGATTATAGGGGTAAGAAAAACATTTGAGGCTTCTTGGGCTATGGGACTACCAGATTTTGGGGGAAAGTACACCTGGGTATATTGATTGCTAAGAAATGGAAAGGCCAAAGAAAATTCAGCTAGGGTTGAGAGTGGCCAACAGAGCTTAGAGGTCATCTTGTTTAACCCTTTCTTTTTCTAGATAAGGAAACAGGCCTAGAAGGATGGCTTTTCTCTACCTCTAAATGTAGAGCTCTTTCTACTCTACTGTTGACCAAAAGTTACCACTACTTAAGTATGGATCAAAAGGGCAGAAAGCTTTAATGGTTCCAATCCCTGGAAGTTAGTGAGTGAACCTTGGTCTCCTTTGTTGCTTAAAGCATTTTAAAAACATAATTATTTCTCAGAGATCACTCTGAAAATAAGGTGTGTAAATTATTCCCATCTTCCTGAAGTCATGAGTCACAAAATTTCCAGGAGAGAAAGAATAGAGGGTGGGATTCAGCCTGCCAGTCTAGAACCTATTTTATGGACTTTCACAAGGTTGAGGTGATAGATGAAAAGCAGTATTCTAGCCCATTCCTGTCTGCGTGGCACAATGCTCTTTGAGCTAGCCAAAAACACATTTCTGTTTCTGGACAGGAAATATGCCTAGGAAGAGGTGATCCTACAAATGTACTGAGCTAACCTGTTTCCCAAGAGTCCAGAATTTCTTAAATTCAAATTATATTTCCTGTGTTACACTTTGAGCTTCTCACCAGGTGTTTGGCCCAGTTAGTTTGAGGTGTCAAATCTCACTGAAATACACAAAGAGGACTAGCTCTTTGCTGAGGTCTAAGTGTTGTGTGCTGGCTGAGGTATTTCTGGGAGAATACAGGATCTGTTGGGGTAGCAGTGGTTCCCAGTACTCTTGAGTTCTTCATGTGTTGGCTGGATGGCCACTTGTATGGGGATGCTGCAGAGGGGGATCATTGGAATACAATTTGAATTTGCACACCTCTGAGGTTCTTTTCATCTCTGTGATTTACAGGAATACATCTTATGGTAAAGGCTCCTGAACCTTGCGAAGACAATTACCTTGATTTGTATCAGAGTGTGTTGTTCTTTTGCTGAGGTCACTTTAGCTCTACCTAGAGCTCCGTAGATTGAGTGCTGGGCTTGGTATCAGGAAGACCAGAGTTCAAATTCTGGCCTCAGGCACTTAGTATGTGTGAACCTAGGCAAGTACATAAACCTCCATCTCAGTTTCCTCAACTGTAAAATGGGGATGATGATAGTAATAGTACCTGCATCCCAAAGTTATTGTGGGGATCAAATGAGAGAATATTTGTACATTGCTTAAAACTACCTGGCACAGAGTAGGCACTTCATAAATGTTTGCTTCCTTCCCTCTTTTTGGATCCAAGAATTTGTTTTCTTTGAGGAAAAGAATGAGGAGATTTTACTCCCCATCCAATAAAAAGAAAAAGAAGGGCTGGACATAGCATAAGAGTACAGGTAACCAGCACAACTGATGCCTGGCTGATGGGGGATTATCTTTGGCCAAGATGACTTGATACTTCTGCCAAGGGAGAAAGGTCCACCTCTTTTGCTGCTAATTTAAGCTTTGTATTATAAGCTGCTGTGTAAGTTTTATCAGGTTCCCACAAATAGCATTTACTCATTAGGAGCCTTGGATTTCCATTTTGGTTCTCAGTGTAAGATTTTTCCTTAATTTCTCATCTCTCTCTGTGTATAGCTGCTGCCTTTCTCCAAAACTGATCAGGGCTTTAAAGAAGTTGTCAGTTAAATCCAGTACTTTCTAGCATGGCATAGCTTTAGGACAGTAGGACAGACAGAGCATGTATGTGTCTCTGAATCATCAGTATTGGAAAAAAAGAGTAGACTTCCAGCCTCCTTTCCTCCATCCCTTCATTGATCTGCCTCAGGAAAGGCTTTTATCTGTTTTCCATTTCAGGCATACCACTGAAGCATCAGTGGTACTGGGATCTTACTGACATGTGGACTCATCATAGAAGATACATCCTAGGAATCCTTGCTTTCTCACCCTATGTACATCTTATCTATGTCATTCCATAATTCCTATTTAGCTTAAGTACTGGACCTTTTAAATATTTCATGGACATCGCTCTACACTTTGGATTTCCTATTTGTCATCACTTGTTATTAATATGATCAATTTACTTCTTTTCCTAGATAATATATGGCCTTGATATAATCATCCATCACAGGTCATGGCTGGTAATAATGTTACAACCGCCTTAAACCTCTACCAAGTCCCTTTCTTCAATTGGTTTAAACTGCAAAATACTACAATGCAATTGGCATTTCATTGCAGAAATATCAGTGAGAGCTGAGGTCTCTTGAATGAGGTTTATGTGAAAGTTCTGTGAGCCCTGGGTGAAAGGAGAAATTTCTGGTCATTTTTGGGTGAGGTAAAAATCAGTCATGGGACTATTCTACATGCTTTTCAGTTACAATTCAGCTACAAAACAGGATTCCCTGTTTTGAGTTTGTGGAAAGGCACTGAATGAAGGTGGTGAGTATATGAGTCATAGGTTCTAGAGCAAGAGGGGAACCTTGGGACACTATAATCCCTTTTAATTTTAGATGACAGGATATTGGTTCTGGGAGGGCCCTTAGAATACAGAATGTCAGAGGTGGATGGGAACTTAGAACATGGAATGTCAGAGCTGGGAGCAACTGTGAAATACAGAATGTCAACAACTGAGCTAGACTATAGAACATAGAATGCCAGACTTGGAAAGAGGCTTAATACATAGAATGCTAGAACGCTGAATATATAATGTTAGAGCTGGGAGGTACCTTAGAATGTACACTATCAAAGTTTTGTTGTTTAGGCATGTCTACTCTTTATGATGATCACTATTTGAGGTTTTCTTGTTAAAGATACTGGAGTAGTTTGCCATTTCCTTCTCCAGCTCATTTTACAGATGAGGAAATTGAAGCTGTCAGGGTTAGTAACTTACTCAGGGTCAGCTAGCCAGTAAGTGCCTGAGCCTATATCTGAACTCAAATCTTATTGACTTCAGACCCAGTGCTCTATCCACTGTACCACCTTGCTGCCCTAATATCAAAGCTAGAAGGGGCCTCAAAACAGAGAATGACAAAGCTGGAAGCAGCTTTAATAATAGAATGCTAGAGTACAGAAATCGTGTGTAGAACAACACACATAGATTGTTACACCTTAAAAGAGCCTCAGAGCTGGAAGGGGCTTTAGAACACAAAATGTCAGAACTCTTGAATACCTTAGAAAGTAAAATGTAAAAGTTGAAAAGAGTCATAGAACACAGAATGTCAGACTTAGGAGGAACCTTACAATACAGTGTCATCTGGAAGCAGCTGTAGAGTATAATGTGTCAATGCTGTGAAGGACTTTAGAACACGGAATATTACAAGTAGAAGGAAGGAGAGAAACAAGTATTTATTAAGGATCTGCTGTGTGCCAGGTACTGTGTTAAATACTTTACAAATATCTCATTTGATCCTCACAATAACCCTACAAGGTCGGTGCTGTTATTATGTCCATTTTATGGTTGAGGGAATTGAGGCTGCCTGAAGTTAAGTGACTTACCCAGAGTCACACAGTTTGTAAGTGTCTGAGGCCAGGTTTGAAGTCAGGTCTTCCTGAGTCCAGACCCAGTACTCGATCTATTGCAGAATGTTACAATGCTGGGGGGATGAGATCTGAACCCCTAAAAGGAAAAGCCCCTGAATTTTCCCACAAATTTCAGGAACCTGGTCCCTGGTGTTTGTCTGAGGCCTCTGAACCACCCCAGCCCAGCTTAATTACTTAATTAGATTACTTGATACTCCTTAATGCCAGCCTGATGTCTTTCTTTTTTGTTGACCTCATTAAAGGAGTCATGCCCAGGCTACCTCTTAAACAGTCCTATTCAATGAATGGGTGTTGCCTCACCCTAAGTGAGTACTTGCAAAGACCTTGGTCTCAAGGAGCCAAGGTCTCCCATTGTATCCTGGGCCATCTCCAGTCATCCTGATGAATATCTGGTCACTGGATTCAGATGACTCTGGAGGAGAAGTGAGGCTGGTGACCCGCACAGCCCTCCCTCACTCAAAACAAAGTCAAGTGCAAGTCATGTCATTATTTCTCTGATGGCATGGTCTCCTTTGGCAATGAAGGATGAACACAATCCCATCCAGACCCCTTTCTCAGTTAAGACCCAATCACCCCAGCCTACTTTCCATTCCTTGATTCCATCTAGATTTTCTCACTGTCTTTTTCTATATAAAAGTACCAATCTTACTCCTATTAAATTGTGCAGATTCTCAGAACCTCACCGGTCTAACAGGTGTTACAATAAAACCTCACTGCTCTGACTGAAAGAGCCTTGAGTGGTTGAATTCTTTCGAGGCAGATCCCCCCTGTACCCTTGCATTTCGGGATTCCCAGCACCCCTAGATCACATCAAAAGCTAAAGGACCTTAGAACGTGGAATGGATGTCAGGGCTAGGAAGGACCTTGGAACACGGAAAGTCAGAGCTGGGAGAGGCCTTAGAAGTGGGAATGTCGGAGCTGGGAAGGTCCTTAGGATATTAAAATATGAGGGCCTTCCTTAGAGCCCAGGATGTCAGAACCAGGGGGCCCTTAGAACATAGAGTGTCAGCCCGGGAGGGGCTCAGAAGAGGGAATGTCAGATCTGGGGGGGCCTTTGCAACACGGGATGTCAGAGACCATCTAGTTAGTCTTAAGTAGAAACTGGGGCTCAAGAACGGAAGTTCTCCACTGGCCCAAATGTCAGGGCCAAGCCTCAATCCACCAAACCCACATGCAGAAGCGAGGGGCGGGGCAGAATGGCGCTCTCGGAGACCTCGCTGTTTGGTCTTCGAGATGGGAGGGGTCTGTTTCGGACGGGGAGGGATGGAGAGGGCGCGTGGACTGCTGGGATCTCTCTCCTCGCCTCCCCTCCCCAGTTGAGTCCTCCCACTTCCCGGCAGGCTTTGGGTTCTCCAAATGGGAGGGGGAGACGCAAGATGGCGGCAGCCGCGAACTCGGGCTCTAGTCTCCCGCTGTTCGACTGCCCGACTTGGTGAGCGCCGGGGTCCGGGCCTGGCCGGGCCGGGGGGGGCGGGGGGTGTCTCCGGGGCGCGGCGGGCAGGCCTCAGGGCCTGGGGCGGACGGGCGCACGAGGGACGGGGGAGGAGGCGGCCCCCATCCTCCATCCTTGCTTCCGTCTCGCCTCCTCGCCCCTCACCGGGCCGGCCTGGGCCCCTGGGGTCGGGCTGGAGGCCGCTGGGGGGGGAGGGGCTCTCCTCCCTCCCCCGCCTCCTGCTCCCCGCCTGGGTCCCGGAGGGGCCGAGCCGCCGGGGCCAGCCCTGCATCTGGAGGGAGGCCGGCAGACGGGCCGGCGGGCGGGCGGGCTGGGGGAGAAGCCGCGGACGTCCTGCCTTCCTGCCCGAGGGCTGTTGCTCGGGGGGTCTGGCCTCTTCTCATCTCCAAGGGGGCCCTGGCTCTGAGGCCTGCGGGACCCTGCCCCCAAGCCGGACCCCCAGAGACGGCGCCTCCCGGCCCCCCTTGACAGAAGGGGAGGAAGCCAGGCCGCCGACTCCCCAGGGGTCCTGCAGCGTCGGCTGGTAGAATCTGGAGAAACTTCAGATGAAGCTTGGAGCCCAGCCCCTGCCTTTGAGCGGTGGGGGTGCGGAGCCGAGGCCACAGACCCCAGACCCGGGGACTCCTCTCGAGCGGGGCACGGACTTGGCACCCCGTTCATTCCGTCCTCCGGCCACGGGCACCCCGTCTCTCATTGTGTGCCAAGGAGGAGGTGGGCCGGGTCGGGAGATGGCCGTGTGGGTTACTCCTCTTGGTTGGGACAGACACCGTGGGTCAGACAGACACGGAGAAGGTTACGCTGAGGGCTAGCCCTAATGCCCCCGGAGTAGAAAATGTGTGATCTCCTGTTTGTCTTGTTCATAAGTTCATCCCTGGACAT
The DNA here is from genome assembly GCA_023548195.1 of Bettongia penicillata ogilbyi. Taxonomy (NCBI): domain Eukaryota; kingdom Metazoa; phylum Chordata; class Mammalia; order Diprotodontia; family Potoroidae; genus Bettongia; species Bettongia penicillata. The sequence goes on from JAJHZJ010000029.1 coordinate 12,604,612, forward strand.
CCCTCTCCTTGGCATCATCTCATTGGAGGTTGAGAGGACCGTCGTAGCCATCATGGATATGGAGAAAGTACGACCTGACAGATGCTTCCAGCACTCATTCATGTATTTGTCCTTAGACAATGCCAAGGCAGGGGGGAGGGGGTTCCTATGCCAAGGTCACCTAGGACTCCAAACTGGGCAGCATTTGTTTTCCTCTCAGAACTCAAGGTCCACGTTGCTGGTCTCTACATGTACTGCCATGCCACCGACTTGGTGCTTTCCTGACATGTTATTTTACACCTTCAGCCCCAGATTCCTCTTAATTTATCCTGCCTTTTCAGATTATAATTGGCAGACCTTAGCATCAAGCCCAGATTCCCTGATGCACTGTGCGGGAAGCTTCTATCTTTATAGGCTTACGCTGCAAGGTAGACATATGGTTTAAAAATATAGGTTTCTTTCTTGCTGTTCTAAATATTGCTTAACTGAGGTCTGTTTTGGAGCAGTTGAATCATTGGAGAAGTACAGCATCAAAAGTGGAAAGAAGCTGTAATAACAGCGAAGGAGATGGCATTTCTACTTGAATGTGAACTAATTATAGGCTGTTTGGAGAGCTGTGACACTCAATGGGAACGGAAACTGTAAATAGCAATTCATTGTACTCGTCCTGAAGGTGTTTTTCTCTTTATTTTCTAGGGCAGGTAAACCCCCACCTGGTTTACATCTGGATGTAGTTAAAGGAGACAAGTTAATTGAGGTATGAAAATACATATCATGCATTTTTTCCAACATGGGAAAACATGAGTCATTTCCCACCCTCATTCCTGTGCTTTGTTTTCCAGTAATGCTATTTTCAATTCCCAATTTTTTCCATTAAAAGCACTTAATGGTATAACACATTGAACCACATGTATCTCTTTGCAGACACTGAGTTGTGTGTTAGCTTCTCCATCTTCCCAGTGAGGAGTTTTTAATAGATCATGGATCTTTGAACTCTAAGGAAAGGATGTCAGCAAAGGACATATAAGAAGTTTCTGTCACTCTTTCCGGGAAACAGCATGGGATGTGTGGACTGAGAATTCATTAGCTGAATATATCACATGAATACAGAGCTTGAGAAAGAGGCATCTGTAAGAATTGTCCCTGAGTTTTGCTCAGAGGATTGGACGGAGCTAATGAGCCTTTTAAAAGAGGAATAGGGATGATGATTTTATCTGAAAGAGCCCATACTTGGAGGCTGAAGCTCCCTGACCATAATCTGGATAGAACTTTTAAAAAGAGCTTTCAAGGGTTAGAATTGTTCCTGGGTTGTGACACATCACTAAGAGTTGGTAAAGTAGTGTAAGGAGATGGGCCAAAGAACCTCTGTGACTTAGATCAGTTTCAGCACTTAGGATTTTTAGTCCAAGAAATATTATTGAATTACGATTTCTCTTTGTTGCACATTATTCATTGTGCTGCCCTACTGTCTGCTTGCACTGTGCACTCCTTCTATGAAGGATCCTTCTGACACAGTTTATTGTTATCGGCCCCTGTTGGAATATGCTGAATTAGAGTGTGAATCGAAATGAGGAGCTGGCTCCGTTCTGTGCACATACAGTGTAATCTCAGGTCAGTCACTTCTAGTTGTTTTGTCATAGGTCCACTTTTGAAAGTAGAACTTTTAAGACCCCCCCCCCCCCCCACGTTGAGATTATTACAAGAAGTACTTCAGAAGATCTGTGAATCTTTGGTTTCAGCAGCACACCAGTGCAGATCATAGCCCTTCCACGCTTTAGTAGACAACCAATTCATAAAGTACTGTGTCCAGAACTCCCCAAAATTATCACCTGGGAGTCATCCACTTCTTGCTGAATTTTCCAGACTTAGCTCGGCTGGGCTCTAGTGATAGATAGATGAATCCATCACTGTTTTTAGGTTTTCAGGCTTGGTATAATTTGCCAGACCTTGCATTTCAGTGGCATGGCCTTCCAAGAGCCCAGGGCACCTCTGAGACATGATAAGAAATACCTGGGAAGTTTAGTGGAAGATTAACATGGAATACTGCATTAAAATGTATATGAAGTACTTTATAATAGAGCATTCCAGAAATGCCTAATAGTCTTTGCTAAAGGATCCTTAGGGAAGAAATTTGGTTACTGTTGCAATGGCCTTCTTGTTGATCTCCGTGCCTCAAGGCTCTCCCACCTCTAATCCATCTCCCCCCCCCTCCCCCCTGCTTCAGATCTTCAGTAGATTTTTTTTAAAACTCAGGTCTAACCCTGTCACCCCTTAGTTAATAATCTCCATTAGTGCCCTCCCCCCCACACACATACTCCTCTGGATTAAATAGAATATCGTCTGTTTGGTGTTCAAAGCCCTTCATAACCTGCGGCCACCCTCACCACAGACATGCATGCACACACCCCCATGTACCCTGCAGTCCAATGACACTTGCTTCCTTACTGTTCCTCAGGTAATCTGCCCTAACTATCCCCCTGCCTGGGCTTCTTCTCTTCCTCATCTCCCCTTCCTGACTTCCCTGCCTAAAATTCTACCTCCTACAAGAAGCCTTTCCTAATCCCTCTTAGTTGTGCCTTCCCTCCTACTTATTATCTCTGTTTATTGTTTATTCTTATTCTCCATTTATTATCTGTTTTCTCCAGTTGATCCTGTGTGAATCTTGTTTGTACATAGCTTTTGCATGTTATCTCCTCCATTAGACAGTGAGCTCCCTGAGGGCAAGGACAGGATTTTTGTCCTTTTTTTTGAAATCTCAGCACAGCCTGGCACATATTAGGTTTTTAATGAATTCTTGACTAGAATTCAGCTGACATCTCTGTTATCAGTATGGGGGGAAGAAGACAATTAGGCATAATTTGTAAGATTGGCCATTAGTTCCTAGAATGAAATCTCTTTAAATGCTCTCTTGAACGCCTGGGTGAGATGTGTCTGGCAAATTGTGATTGAAAGAGTGTCTTCTTGTCATTTTTATTAGCAACAGACCAGGATCGATCTTACCTCTATGGCATTATCAAGCACTTGATACTAACCAAGCTATCTGTATCCTGAGCTGCTCCAGAAGGTTGGGATGTGTCTTGTGATAGCTGGGTTTTATAAGTGCAATATTATAGTAAACCATGAGTCTTTTAAGCCCAGCATGTTGAGGTGAGCACTCTGGGTTATAACTCAAAGGTACAGTCCTGATGATAGCACGACTGGAATAACAGCTGGTGTGAGAAGCAGTAGACCAGGCTGCTTGAAATGGATTCAAACTGAGATAGTTCCTATAGTCTGAGAAGTAGTTGTAACATTGTGAAGCAGGGACATTGAGAGCAGTGGAGTGATTCCTGTTGGACTTACTGTAAGCCTCACTTTATTTGATGCTAATCTCAGGACCTGTAAAGAGTCAGTTTGCTGTCATAAATCACGATCTATATTTATAAAACATGAGTGGAGAGTGCTATGAGAAATTCAACCTATATAGCTGTTATTTGGTTTTTTGTTTTGTTTTTTTACAATTTATGGCCTATCTCTTTGAATTTCAGCAAATTCAAAAGAACAGACTTATATTAAAGCACTTTACTTTGTCCAAGTTGGTAAGGATAGATGAGATGATGGGACACATGGATACAGATAACTCTGATACAAGGCAGAGGGAGATAAATGCAAAGAAGAGGTTCAGACAAAATGCTCTGAGCAGTTTGAGAAGGAAAGTCACTTTCACCTGAGGCATGAGCTCTAGAAGTCTCTGGGAAGAGCTTCATGCTGGACATTGGGTGGGATCACAACAGAGATGGAAAGAAGCTATGTTAGGCACGAAGACTGGACCGAGATGAGGCCAGAAAGGGTTGGCAGCAGAATGTAGGGGGCATCTGGAGTTTACATTTTAGGGAGTAGCACCAAGGGCATCCTTGAGTAAAGAAGATTGGGAAGATTATTTGGGAATCCAGTGTGAAGATTGAATGGAGAAGGGATAGGATGCAGGTAGGTCAGAGTTAAAAGGTTGTTGTTATAACCTACATACGAAGAGAATAAGAACGGAACTCAGGTATTTGAGGGGGTGGTGGGGCAAGGAGGGTTCAGAATCAGACTGAGGACAGTTAAGTGGCATTATGGATAGAACACTGGGCCCAGAATCAGGAAGACCTGAGTTCAAATCCCACCTCAGACTCTTACACGATGTGTGACCCTGGGCAAGTCCCAAAACCTTTTTGCCTCAGTTTCCTGATCTGTAAAATGAGGATAATAATAGCACCTACCTCCCAAGTTGTGAAGGTCAAATGAGATAATATTTATAAAGCACTGTGTGCTTTGCCAGTGCCTGGCACGTAGTAGGCATTTAATAAATGACTTGATCATTTCCTTTGTTCATGCTGTAGAAGTACTTGACAGCTGCTAGGATATGTGGGGTAAGTGGGGAAGAAAAATTAAAACTGATGTCATTGGGATACTGGGAGGGAAATGATATCATTAACCAGGATGGAGGAGGTAAGGGAGGGAGAATGAGTTCATTCCTAGACATTTCCACATCCAGATGATAAGATCCAGCCAGAAGTTGAAATTTCAGCCCAGGAGCCCTAGGAAAAGAGTGAGGTGGAAGATGGGAATTTGGGAGTCATTTGCATAGTTGATAATTGAAGCCATGGGAGTCGATAAGGTCCCCAAGGAGAAGAGAAGCAAAGAGCAGAAGTATTGGAGGTCTCATGCTCAGATTCTTGCTTGGTTACTTCATGAACTGTGTGACCTTGGGTGAGTCTTTGCAACTCTCTGAGACTCCGTTTTCTCAACTGTAAAATGAAAGCATGACAGTTTTAGATGCACAATACATGAGCCAGAAGAGGAGAGAGGTATCAAGAAGGAGGGCACATGCTACAGAGAACTCAGTAACTGAGTGACTCAGACCTGGGGTCTGCCAGGCTGAAACTGGAAACCACCCTGTGAGTGACGACTGTTGAACATTGTGTGTTGAGAATAGAACCACATATCCAGGTTAATGGGAACTTAATTTAAGCTGAGCCCAAAGTTAAATTACCATGCCCATGACTGGTGTCAGACATGCAGTAACAAATTAAAATGTACTTGGGGAATATTTAATGAAATAAAATAGAGTCAAACAAATGTTAGTAAGTGATTTTCCAAGTCACTGTGCTGCTGCCAGGGATCTTCTGTGCATTTTAGCAGCGCTCTTTCTTTTTGAGTCTGATGCTTTACCTGACTGCACTGGGTCTGTCCCTACTGCACTGCGCTGTCTGCTACTGATAGAGCGTATTGAAAACATAAATAAATTAATGAAAATGTTACGACCTCAGTGTGGTCGATTGTATCTTCAGTCATTTATCTCTCTTTTGTAATAGAAAAACTGAGGCAGCCAGGGAAGCAGTAGCCTTTTCTGGATGCAGTAACTGAGGATTTCCTGATTCCCAATTGTGCCATTCCCTGGGCTGCCTTTCCTTATTACCCTACTTTATCTAGGAAGAAAATTGTTTAAAAAAATGAAGTAGAGTTTAAAAGGAACTTGGTTGGAAAAAGAAACCCAGCCCTGTCCTGCAGGTATGAGACTTGTCCTCCAGAGTACCTTGGGAGAGGCCACATGCTGCCTCCTTTCCTTTTCTCAGGAGTTGCTTTTACTCTTGGCAGCTGCCTTCAGAACCTGTGGTGTGTTCTTTTGTGGGTCCTCAGGGTTGACAAATATTTGTCCTTTGAAAGTGAATATTGTCAAAAGTAATACAGAGCTTCATCCAATGAATAAGATGTGTGGTCACTCTGGAGGCTAGTGATTTTGGTCAGAGTCAAAGCATGCCTGTAGGACTGAGCCTGTGCTGGGGCATGCATAAATAGAATTTGTTCCCTGACTGCTGAGCAAGTGACCTGGTGTGGAAGAAGTGTGTGACTTCCCAGGGTGACTGTTGTACTGAATAGCACTGGTTTGGATGGGCAAATCAGAGTGGATGTGTTCAGGTCAGTCTCACTGCTTTGGCCATGCCTTGTACTTTTCCTTTTCAGTTTCAGCTTGAAATCAGGCAGTATGAAATATTTAATTTTCAAATAGCATTGTTTTGTGGTGGTGATGTAGAGAGAGAAGGTAGAAAAGAAATTAACTTAAAAAGAGAATGAGGGAACTGGGGTTCTTGCCCATAGAGTCACAATTCAGCAGCAAGCATTTATTCAAAGTTGCTGTGCACCAGCACCTGCTGATACAAAGACAAAACTAAGTTGTCCCCGGGCTTATGGATTTGGCATTCTAACAGGGAAACATCATGTATTTAAATCAGTGTATACAAAATAAAGGCAGGAATTTGGAGAGGGAAAGCATTAGCTGTTTGGGAGGATGCCTTATAGATTGGCATGGATCCAGAAAAAGACCACCAGAATGGGAGAAACCTGGAGATAATGGCATTATTGAAGGATTGGGTGGAAGAAGCTGTGGAAAATAGGAGGCCTACACAGAGGAGCCATGATTCCTCTCTTCAGACATTTGAAGGGCCATCACTTGGAATAGGGATGACTTTTTTTGCTTGACTCCAAAATGTAGAGGTAGGCTCAATAAGTTTAGAAGTTCTAGAGATGCAAATTTCCATTCATTATAGGGGAAAACTTTGTAGTAATTAACTGTTCAAAAGTGGAATGGGAAGTGGAAGCAAATTAATTTCCAGTTGCTGGAAGTCTTCAAGCAAAAGCTGGACTACCTTTTATTTGGGATGTTGTTATAGACAAGAGTCCTGCCTACATGGAGGGTTGGATTAGATGTCCTCTGGGTACCCTTCCAAACTTGAGATTCTGTGAGTGGAGGGAAAAAATCGAACTTGATTCCTGCATTTGACATGTGATCTCTATTGAGGAGAGGTGTTATGAAATGTAATGAATCCGTGTTATCAAAAGTTTCTAAAGTCTTCATCCTCATAGTCTTGAAAAATATTTTTGTCTTTGGTGAAGAACTGTGAAAGCTTTGGGGAAAGCTGTCAGTGCAAGATTAAGTAATTTTCTTTATTTGGTACTCAACCTTAGAAACTGATCATTGATGAAAAGAAGTATTACCTGTTTGGAAGAAACCCTGATCTATGTGATTTTACCATTGATCACCAATCTTGCTCTCGAGTCCATGCTGCCTTGGTCTACCACAAGCATCTGAAGAGAGTTTTCCTAATAGATCTCAACAGTAGTAAGTAACTTTGCTTCATGTAAAACTACTTTGGACTAATCAGTTTTTAAATAATGCTTCGCTGCTGATTAAATGAGAAATTAAGAGTTTTTATCCAGATGGTTTTGCAAATGTAACTTAACTCTTGCCTGCTCTTTTCCAGCCATGGTAATCATCTTCCCTTGAAATAACTGATGATGGAGACTGGATGATAGATGGGGAGAAGGCCTATAGGAAAGGCTCCCCTCCCTTTCCTTCAGAGAAGGCACTAGGAGAACAGAGGGAGAGACAGCCTACCAGGGGTTGAGGGGGTTGGGGAGACACTATCTTCTGGAAGCTAAGAATTCATAGAGAAACTAGTAAGTTATAGAACCTCACTTGGGCAGAGTCCTTAGTCATTGGCCCGTAGACTCAATTATCAGTGACTGCTCCTGTGAAAACATGGCATTCCATGAACCAGCATTATGGACAGCACTTAGATTTGGGGAAGTAATATTGTAAAATTCAGAGGATTTAATGACAGGGAGGGCTTGAGCTCTCATTCAGTTTGTTACTCTTGTCTTGAGGGGACAAAGCAGCATGATCTGGTTGTAGCATAGTAATGCTATTGTTGTAAAATAACAGAGGACAGGTCACAGTGTTGTGCAGACAATGCCAGCATTAGCGGTGCTAGTGGAGAGACGGTAATGTGGGATTATTTGACTTTGGAAAGTAATTTGAATTTTTTTGTTGCAGAAAATTCATCTTCCTGATTGTTTTACTTTGACTGATAATAAAGTTGCTTTGTGACTAATCTGAATAAGTGCTATACTTTTATCCCTGAATCTGGCTTGTGTAAAACTTGAGTATAATTAATTGTGGTTTTAGTTTTAACATAAACCTCTCTTCCTTCCCTTCCCCCTTGCTCTCCATTGTCATGTGTATTTGCATACTGTGTATGTACACATTTCTCATACACACACACTTCTCCCTCTTCGTACTGTCCTTTTGAAGAGATCTCATTTTCGGAACGTTGGCCTCCTTGGACCAGTAATGACTGACATTTATAAGCGCCTGTGTGCTGAGCGCTGTGCTCACCTCCTTATAATTGTTATTTCATCTCATCTTCACAGAAGCCCTCGTGGCAGTAGTTAGTGCTATCATAATCTCCATTTTACAGATGAAGAAACTGAGACAAGCAGGTTAAGTGACTTGCTCAGGGTCACACAGTTATAAATGCTTGAGGCCAGATTTGAACTCAAGTCCTCCTGATTCCATGCCTGGCATTCTATCCATTGAGCCACCTAGCTGCCCCAGTGAATCATTGACAGTTTTCATTTGTGCCCAAAGTACATGACAACTAATAGCAAAAAAGGCAGCCTTAACATATGCTGAGTGACTATAGGGAACCAAAATTGGATTAAAAACTTGACCACAAATTTAGCTTAAGAGTCACTTCAGTGAATCTGAAGTTTCACCTTGTTCATTTCCCACATGTATCCATTGCAGGAGGTCTTGTTCATGGCTACTCAGTCCCTTGGTTCACTGTGAGTGACACATGATGGTACTGGCATTGCCTTAGGAGAGCCTGATCTCCCACAGTCCTCTGTTCATTAGTATGTATGTCAGTCTCTGATCCTCATTTTGGTGGAGCCCAAGTGGAAAAATCTTGGGAGGGAATCAGGATGGTCCTGGAACGCTCATTCTTTTAGCCAGGTCTTATTCTGTTTTAGGGACACTCAAGTTTACAGGATGACCACTTTGTAACCATTGCATTGGTGCACATTGTGGTAGCTGGTAAGAACTAAGACATTTCTGCTTCACCTTAGACTGGACCAGGGCAGCTGGCAGTAGAGTAGCATTCAGAGTGCCAGGGTGGTTGAAGTTTAATCTTTATAGGGAATGAGCTGGAAACCTTCAAAGTTCAGGAAAGGGAGCCAGATTTTTAAAAGGCAAAAAGAAAGGGCTGTCCAGGCTGGGGATTGTGGGAGAGTCAGCTTAGAGAAGCATGAATTTTTTGACCGGAGAAAGCTGATTACAACCATTAAGTTGCAAGAAATCTTACACACAGTCATTCTTACAGGCAAATTGTCTCTTGACCCGGTTGTTTGATGTGATGGGTAGGGACAGGAGACCTAGGGTCTTGAAATCCCAGCTCTGATAGTTCCTGGCTTTGTGACCTTGGGCTAGTTACTTCGTCTATCTTGACCTCAGTTTTGTTATCTATAACATGAGAATAAGAATACTTATATCACCTGCCCAGATTGTGAGACCCAAATGAGAGAATATATGTGAAAGTATTCTATAGGTGTTCAGACTATGAGGATAAACTGCTGGGAGTTAGTGAGCTGGGAGGTCACTGCGATTTGGGTCTGGAAAGTCACAGAGAAACTTCTCCCACTTCAAACTCAGGGATACCATAGAGGTCTCATTTCTCACTCCTACCTTTCTGGTCTTTCCCAGCACACGGCACATTCTTGGGTCACATTCGATTGGAACCTCACAAGCCACAGCAGATCCCCATCGACTCCACGGTCTCATTTGGTGCATCTACCCGGGCATACACTCTTCGTGAGAAGCCTCAGACGTTGCCATCAGCGGTGAAAGGAGATGAGAAAATGGGTGGAGAGGATGATGAACTCAAGGGCCTCCTGGGCCTCCCAGAAGAGGAGACTGAGCTTGATGTAATTCAGTGGTATTGTTTTGAGTTTTGGACCAGTGTTTGGGATGTAAATGATGCAGAGACATCCTCCAACTTTGTCATGTGTCATTCTCCGGTTGGGAGAACCAAAGAATCAGCAGCAAACAGAGCCTCAGATTCCCATAATGTACATCTGCATTGTTGCTGGGTGGTCATTGTGATGCAGGCTTCCTTCATCACAGCTGGAAGTAGGGAGATTATTTGGTGAGGGGGGCTAAGCTCATCTGTTTCATGACATCTCATCTCTCTTGCTTTGTCACATTCATGGGCTCGTAGATCACATTGTAGGCTGTGAGTTACAGGTGTTTGTCCCTTCCCTCTACTTGACTGCTTAAAGAGAGAATAGAAGCTTTAGCCTTTTTATTAAGCTGTTCCTTTGTGTAGACCACGAAGTCTAGAAACTCAGGATGTTAACACAGGACTCTTTGGTTTTCTGGGCCTTGCTGCCCACAGGAGGAAGCCATTTCTAGAGCGGTACAGTCTGCCTTTCCTGGAAGCTGCTTCCCGTGGGTCTGCTGCTGATGCACCTTAATATGAACTGACATTTTATAGAACACTTTAAAGTTTGCAAAGAACGTTTACATGCTTTTTTTGTATGGACCTCACAGCAACCCTGTGAGGTAGGTACTATAGGTATTATTTTTCACATTTTACAGTTGGGGAAACTGAGGCTACAAAGTGGTTTGGTGATTTGCCCATAGTCATAGAGCTCCTGAGTGTCTGAGGAGGGATTGGAACCTAGTTCTTACTGAATTCAAGTTTAGCTCTCTGTGCTACGGCATCTTACTGCTCACCACCTTGGGTTACTTTTTAAAGTGGAAGCAGGTCCACTTTCTCCTTTAGACAGTTGCATAATTATCATCCTAATATATGCACAAATGTGTTTGACCCTTTGTTTTTTAAAACCCAAACTTATAATTTCTAATCTTCAGGACTGATTTGATTAGAGCTAACATGAAAAATCATCTTGTTCATAAAACTTGTAATTCTGTCAAAGTTTTACATTTTTAATTTAGCTCCTGTATTCCTCTGCTACTTGGCTGGATCTGTGATCTTATTTGTGTGGGTGCTCCTTTCGCCACAGTAATTGAAAACCCCTGTAGGACTCTTATGTGTTTTTAGTCTGTATTGCTCAAGGAATCCTTGTCGAGAATCCACCCTGACACTGGAGATCCTCTAATGGATACCAGTGTGGCTCCCTGGACTCTCCCTTCGTTCAGGCTTTATTTTTAGTCCTTAACTGGTCTGTTGCTTTTCCAGTCATTCATATCCACCATGATATACCCTATGTTAATTTTTTTTAAACTGCTGAGTCAGCCCACAATGACCCCTGAAATGAATTGATAGGATAGCTTTTGAAAACTGATTTGTGTGTTTTTGAACTCAAAGGTTTTTTCTTTTTCTACAGTAAACTTCACATTGTTTTGAAAGCTCTGAGTCTATACATGGGCTGATAGTGCAGGTAGAGTCATGTGTGTGGATGTATACATACATTTGTACACATTCACAGGTGAAGATAATTGCTCAGAGCCATAGCTGCATAGATCCAGAACTCAAGCCAGGTCTCCTGACTCCCAGAGTTCTTTTCATGACAGCAGTTTTTCATTTCCCTGGCACAGACTCACAAGATTAAAATTAAACTCTTTCCTCTTGTTTGTTCTGTAGAGTATGGTGATTATATGCATATGATTTTAGACAGGACTTGTGTGCCATAGGTGCATGTATATGCGATTATTTTAGATACATGTATGTGTAGATATGGAAAATGAGAGAAAGTATATCATTTTAGTGTTGCCAAAATGAGAAATTAGTGTCGTGGAAAGAACCCTGGAGCCAGGAGAGATGGATTATTAGTCCAGCTTTGGCACTGTGACTTTAGGCAAGTCCTTTTGACACTCTAAGCCTGTTTCTCCTCTGTAGAATGGGGCTGTTGGGCTTGATCATTCCCCAGCCAGGCATTCCTTTGGCTGTTACTGTCTCCTCTTTGCCCTCCTGCCTTTTCGTCATGAATACCATCCTCCTCTCCAGCTCTTAGTGAAATGCTAGGGAAACACTGCAGCCAAGAAGCCTGTAAGGACCGGGCTCCACAAATTGGAGTAAATCCAGCAGAAGATAAAGCAAATAACTGTGCTGAAGACAGTGTCAGTTACTGAGATAGATGAATCCATAGGTATGAGTAGAATGGGGAAAGACAAGGGGAGATCAAAATTTTAAGTGATCACAGGGTAAAGGGGCTCCTTGTTCTTTGCAGTTTTTCCTTTTTGCTTAAACCAAGTTCTTTGGGGCTCCCCCAGTCTCACTGCTCCCAGCTGCCTCCCTTTGCCTGTCATCATAATACACACAAAAGACTAAACTTAATCACATCTCTTCAAGCAAATAATTCAGCCCAAGTAATATTTGCCCCTGCTTTCTCACTTGTTTTTTTTTTAATCTCTGTTTCACTAGTCAGGGAGGAGTTCCCAAATCCTGATAAATAAGGATCATTTGGTATGTAAACATAGGATCAAGAAAAATTGAGACTTTTAACAACGACATAGATCCCCATCTGTCGAGAAAGGACAAGATGAATTTTCAAAGGCTGTCCGAGTCCTGATACTCTTATCTTGTTGCCCTGCCCTGACACCTTTATCTGTAGGTGCACTGACTCCCTGTCTCCTCTGTGAACCCATCCTTAGAACTTGACAGAGTTCAACACAGCCCATAACAAACGGATTTCCACTCTCACCATTGAGGAAGGGAATTTGGACATCCAGAGACCAAAGCGGAAACGGAAGAACTCTAGGGTAACATTCAGTGAAGATGATGAGATCATCAATCCAGGTGAGCGTGTGTTCTTTCTGGTTCCCTGAGGAGAATCTTGTCCTTTCAGAGAACCAAACAAAAGTTGTCTTTGGTGGAGAGAGAGCTGGGATTCGAGTTAGAGACCTGGGTTCAGATCCTGGCTCTGCTGCTTGTTAACTTAGGGTCTTTCTTCATCTCTGAGCTTCAGTTTCCTTATCTGTAAAGTGGGAATGATAAAATTTGTACTCTCTGCTGCAGAGTGCTTTTGAGATGATCAGATGAGATAGAGTCTATATAAAGTACTCTATAAATACTGTTTTTTATGACTAAGTTGGTAGCTAACACATAGCAGAACTGGGATCCCAATTCAGATCGCATGATTCCAAGGCTAGCTCTCTATTTACCTAACAGGGATTCTTTATATCACAAAAGGGTTCAGTGCAGGGTTATTTTAAAATAGGATTTGAGTTTTAGAAATTCATTTTTATAGACCATTTTTGTCAGAGATACATCTATTTGTATAGGCAGGGCATTACTTGTGCTGCCCTTCTTTACATGGCTAGCATTCTTGGTCATTTTAGCTGATCTGTCCCCTGCTGAGTGTGAGAGAGACCAGGAGCAGGATTGTGGCTTAGTAAAATGTGTTCTCAAGCTGCAGAACTGGAGCTAGTTACGCCTGTCTGCTGCACAACCTAGTTAATTGAGCCCTCAGAGATTTCAGGTCTCTTGGCAAAGTGTGGCCTCTGGATTGTTAGTTAAGGAGTTCATGTCAGAATGCTAAGCACTCTTCTCCAGTGTTTATGTTGGCTTGAGTGGCAGATGCTGGGGTAGGTTTGTTCTTGTGAATATAGGCCTCTAACATCACAAATTAGTTGTACAAAAACCTAATGTTGCAGAGGGCTGTTAATGCCACAGGAAGAACTTTGTAGGTTTGTCTGCATTCTTCCCACTGGAGCGTCCAACTCACCTTGTTCTCTTTCCTCTTGGCAGAGGACGTGGATCCTTCTGTTGGCAGATTCAGAAACATGGTACAGACTGCAGTGGTCCCAGTTAAGGTATGTGCTACCCTTGGTGCTGTTTGCCACCAGTTGTGGAGGTGGTCTTGTTTTTAAACACCCTTTCCTCATGTTAGTGGGGTTGGAGTGCATAGTTAATTACTACTTCGGCAAGTTCTTGGGGTTCTTTGTGTCAGTCTCCTAATAATTCCTTGGTTTTCATCTGGCTGGGCTACATGATGCTTGTGAGGCATCATCCAAGCAGTCAGTTTGGGGTGTTGTCCATTGTAGATGTGGGTACAAAAACGCCTTTTCAGCAATGGGCCTGTTTTATTTACATATCGTTTCCAGAGGGATTCAAGGTTGCCTTTTATTTCTTGGCCTCTTCTCTCTCTATTATTTGAGTGGTTAGACTGATTGACCTTTAAGGTTCTTCTGAGTCTGAATCTAAGACAGCAGTCCAGGTAGAAGAAGGAAGCTGGGGAATTGTCTTGTACCTTTACCTTCAGGGTTATCATAGAATTTGACTTAAGCAAAGGGGTCTATCCATTATTTTACTTCACTTTTCTCCTTTCTTTCTTTCTCTCTTTCTTTGCAAATCTCAGAAGAAACGTGTCGAGGGCCCTGGCTCTCTCAGTTTGGAGGAATCAGTGAGCAGGCGCATGCAGAACTTTCCATTCAGTGGAGGATTGTATGGGGGTCTTCCCCCTACCCACAGTGAGGCGGGCTCTCAGTCACATGGCATCCATGGGACTGCGCTCATTGGTGGCCTGCCCATGCCCTACCCAAACCTCGCTCCTGAGGTAGACTTGACCCCTGTTGTGCCATCAGCAGTGAATATGAACCCTGCTCCAAACCCTGCAGTCTACAATCCTGAAGCTGTAAACGAGCCCAAGAAGAAGAAATATGCAAAGGAGGCTTGGCCTGGCAAGAAGCCCACACCCTCCTTATTGATTTGATATTTTTGGTCCTGGGGTGGGATGGGAATTGGGTGGAAGGGTGGTTTGGGGGGCTAATGAACTGAGGAAAAAAAACTTTCCATGTGTTCAGTATCGTCTTTCAGAATGTCTCTTGGTGTCCTAACCATGTAATTTTAAGACTGGGGCTGGGGCTGGGATCGAAATATCCCGTTAAAGATCTGTTTTCAGAACGCTTTCTATGTATAGAAATTTATTTCATGCATCCTTTGAGCTAAACTGCCCAGTCACCTTTTCTCCAGGCCCGTCGAGCTCCCTTTTAGGATAATTTTTTTATTTGAAGTTTTATACATATATATGTCATTTGTGATGAACACCAGGCCCTCAAGATTCAAGACGAGTTGGATGGCCATATAGCAGGAAAGCTGCTACTGATGATGTAGGTCATGTGACCTGATTGTATTTGCTGTACTTGAAATTTCCAGATAGTTTTGATTTTAATGAATTTTCCCTGTGACAGTAGGGATCTTATGGATTATAGACTGGTCAGAAGAGGGTTCTAGAGTTCTTCATGGGAACTTTATCTAGATTTAAACTTAAAGCTTTTCCCCAAGTTAACAAGTTGAGGTCCTAGAGTTAGGCCTTTCCCCTTCTGTCCTTGCTGTTGGGATGAGACTGGTTAGATACAGGTCTGTAGTTTGGGGTTACAGCGTGGTTTTAATTTTACTTGTGTTTTCTTATAAAACATCAGCACTCCATTTGCAAATGTTTCTCATTTGATTCTATGGTACTGTTTTCCCAAGGCTTTATTTCTCCTCTCAAAATGTGTTATGAAGATGATTTTTTAAAAAGTCTCTGACCATTTGAGGGTAGTTTAAATTGAACATTAAATGATTTTATTTGGCGAGTGACTGACCGTCTCTTGAGGAGGATGACTGTGGCTAGATTGAGCAGCTTTTCCCCTCCCGGTGAATGGAAGTCCTTGGTAGCTCAGAGTTCTAAGGCTGGTCTTGACCTACACACACAGGAGGCTAAGGTAGGAACATCGACGTGAGCTTTGCACAGAGCTTTGTACATTTGTGAAATAGACTTTTTTCCACACTTTCTGTGTAGCTTTTTACCTGTAACCTTGACTACGTTGTAAATTAAATGCGACTTTTTGCCATTTGGGCTGGGTCAATGTTTTAGTCCCCATCACCTACTCTCCCATTGTGAGGAAGTATTTTCCATCCCAGGATACACTGATCTGTTCCCATTTTGGCGCTGCAAATGAAGATTCCTAATGAAGGTAGAAATTCTAATTAGCTATGTAGGTCCCCCAGCTGGAGTTGAAGGATGTAAAATAGGTTAACATGTACTGACCTTCATCATGGAGAGAAAACTTCTGCAACCCTGTCCACCAAGGGTTTGTGCTTGGTGTGAGAATGGTTTGTGCAGAGCTGTCTTCTTAACTTCTCGGACCAATTATGCTTTTTTTGAAGCAGTGTGGTGGTGGAAACTAACTAAAGCCAAAGGTTAAGATAGTGGAGTTTTGTCATTAAATAAAGGTAATAGCTTTTTAATTAAACTTGTATCTCTTGATATTCTGGCTTCCAATTTTAATATGAAATAAATTGGACAGGATAGAGAGGAATGAATCATTTTGGGGAGTGGGGATAGTCTTGTCACTTGCCCCCTTTACAGTAATTGATCTAAAGGCTGGACTTTTTCCTCCTCAAAGAGTTATTGGTAAGCATCTCCTCGTGGATGATGAGGAAAATGGTCGTAAGTGGGCGCCTCTCAGTCCAAGCAGCTGAACAGAGATTTACTGGACCCCCCACCATCAATTTGCTGATGGAAAAGTGCCTTCAACTTGGGTCATTTGGGGTCAAGAGCAGACCCTGGCATGAATACTTCCTGAATGCTGTGATTACTGTGACTGGGCTCCCATAGTTGGCAGGGATAACATTCCCTTTTAATTACAAGGGATTCTGTTGTGAACAGCAGCCCAGAATATACTGCATTTTGCATGTGGTGCATCAACCACAGGATTGGGGGGTTGGTTTGGTTTTTTGTTTCCATTTTACTTTTTTAACTCCAGGAATCATACCAGGAACCAGGGGCATTTTGACTGCCCCTAGCATTTCTTCTCCAGCTTCCTGAATGCTTCTGTAAGATGCCTCCAGCCTGAAATGAAAAGCAGTTTCTGGTAGATGATTGACATTCTCCGAAGATCTGATTTCCTCCAAGCCTGCCTGCTAACCAGCTGTCATAGTCTCAGGCAGCTTGCTTTTTCCTTTGAATGGAAGAGAAAGCAGGTAGAACTCAAAATCCACCACTTGGGTGTCCAAAACATTTTCCCCCCTGACAAGTGCCTCTAATTTGTTGATATCAAGTCAAGTCTCTTCATTTCACAGTCAGAGGACAAATAACTTGACATCAGGACAATATTTTTGCCACGTGTGAGTGTATATCTTTGTGGTATATATGTATATATACATATACATACATACATATATATATATATATATATATATACACACACACACATGATTGATCTGTAGCTGTTTTTTAAATCCATGGGATATATTTGTGCAGAGCCTCAAAGATGTGTTAGGTGGTAATGAATTTTCTCATCTAGATAATTATTAAAAGAATTTTGAGGACTGAGCAAGTGGGACTTTTTTTTTTAAGCTGCATATATGTTGTATTCAAAACAGAACTTGGGGGCTTTTTCTATTCTGTTCCTCCCTGATGAGGTGGGTACTGTTCAGCAAGCCCCCTGGCCTATGCCTTGCTAATAAAACTCTTGTGAGAGATGCACATATGGTGTTCCCCTCTGTATATGGGGCAAACCTAACGTATTCCCTCTGCTTTCCTTCTGTCCATTTTAGGAGCCCAGCTGAAGGAGGAGGTGTCTCATTCTATATCACAGCACCCTGGGGCCCATGATGGCATCTCCACTGCTCAGCCCTCAGCACAAGCTGGGCACATTGCTGCAGGATAATGGGACCGTGCCGTTAGCTGTTCAGATTCACACTACTTTGTGCAAAATTCTCTTGTTCAGCATGGAGCAGAGAAAGACATGGTCACTCATAGACCCACTGCCTTTTGAAAGGTAAAAATCCCCACTTAATTTTGAATAAGGTTGGCCACATCACTGGGATGGCTGGATCAGGAAGGGAGCTCCTACATTGCAAGAGGACTCCTTTTGAGTTTTGGCTGAAAGTGAACAGGAATCAGTTCGGCCTCCTAGAGTGCTGGGGAGTTTGGAAGATGAAATAAGTAATTCATGGCTCAGGAGAAATGCTCCATAGGCCAGACCTTCAGTTCAATTCAATGAGCAATTATTTAAGCCCCTGTTGTGTTCAGGGCACTGAAACCAATACACAGATAACTTGCCTTGACTTCAAGCAACCTACAGAGATAGACAAGTATTTTAAGTGCCTGTTAGAGGGCTGAGCCCTTGAGGTGATAGTCCTCAGGGTGGAGAGATAACAGGACCAAGGAAATCAGTGAAGCCTTCCTGGAGGAGGGAGGGGATGGGTGAGGTACCTGAACAGTGTGAAAATGGTCTTGGGGTTTTGGTGAACTGCATGCTAATTGGGAGTGGATGTGTTACATCACAGCCAAGCAGAGAGGCTCAGGCTTCATTAAGGAAGGCCTGGTGTCTGGAACAATGGAGTGGTTATGTGTATGGCTTCCCAGTTAGGCAGCATCATCATCACTGTGTTCTTGGTACCACCTTTTTGGAGGAATGTAGATAAATGCAGGTGATCAATGAAGGGTGGACAGTCAATGTGATGAAAGATCGACTATGCTGTATCACAAATAGTTGGAGGGACAAATGCTGTCTGGCCCAGGAGGCAGAAGACTTTGGAAGGATGATAACTATCGTCAAGTATCTGAAGAAAAGCTTCATGGAGAAGGAATTAAACGTACTGTGGTCATGAATGAAATTTAACAAATAGTTAAACAGAGACAATTCTTTGAGCAAGATGTTGTTTAGTATCAGGAGCACGTAGCCTGATAATAAAAAGGTCAATGGCTAGCTTCTGTTTGTTCCAGAGATCCAGAGTGAAGCCTGAGAGGGCTTTTTAAACCCAGGTGTATTTCCTTCTGGTTGGCCTGATTTGGATCTCCGCTGGCAAAGGCAAGGCAATCCTGATTGGTGGAGGTGGGTTAACAGTTCTCAGCCTTTCCCTATTCATACTAGGATGGGGATGGGAAACACAAGACAAATTGCTGGCCAGAAAAACACAAGCCATCTCAAATTAGACTTTCTGGTTTGGTTTCCCCAACATAGACCAGGTCACCCTAACTTTGATTAGGAAAAGCAAGGACATGATTCATCTACGGGGGAGGACCTTGATGAAGCTGGTTAACGAGAAGATGTATTGGGGTGCCGGGAGTGATAGCTTTTCTTGATCACGTCATGTCCTTCAGAAACTGCCTGACTTTTAGAAGTGGGGTCTGTCAAAATGAGAAAAAGGATGAGTCACAGAGAAATATTGGTTATTAAATAATATTAATTTTCCTCATATTAGTGACCTTACAGAGTGCAGAACAGGAAGCACCCAGGGAGAGGGGCCAAACAGGAGGCAGATTCTGATTTGACATAAAGACCCACAAGTAGCATTACCCAGAGGTGGGACCCTCACCAAGGGTCTTCTGCTGAAGTCTGGTGACCATTTATTGGAAAACCTGAAGATGGGATTCTCAGGGAGGTATGGGGCATGTTGAGGGGGCTTCTGAGGTCCTTTCCAGCTCTGAGTCTGTGGGCTGAGCTTACAGAAGTCAGTCTCTCTTGGGAGAGATCATTCTAGCCACAAAAAATAGTGTGCACAAGGCCAAAGGAATGGTTGTCAGAATAAACTCAGGAAATAAGAAGTAATCTGATTGGTCTGGGACATTGAACATAGGAAGCTGAATAATAAGGATACTGTTCGTATATGTGATGCTTTGTCTCCCATCTCTATGCCTTTGCTCAGACTGACCAGGCTTGGAATGCTTTCCTCACTTCAGCCTCTTAAAATCCATGGTTTCCTTCAAAACCTAGTTCAGATGGCAACTTCTCTATGAAGTTTTTCCTGATGCCCTTGCTTGCTCTCAACTTGACCTTCAATTTATTTTGCATATAATTTACATAAAGTATTTGGTGTCTCCCCGATAGCATCTAAGTTCTTTGAGGGAAGGGAAGATTTCGTTTTTATATCCCCAGGATCTAGCACAGTACCTGGCACACAATAGACTTTTAATAAATTGTTGATTATTTGAATAAGGTTAGAGAGATGGATTTGAACTAAATTTTAGAATGCCAGGCTTTGTTAAAGAATTTGTATTTTATTCATTGAGCCCTGGGGAACCCACAGAAGGCTTTAAAGAAGGCAAATAATGTAATCAAACCTGTGCCTTAGGAAGACTTCTCTGGCAGTATGTGCAGGATGCTCTGGAGGCAGAGAAAACAGTTAGGAAATCATGATACCATTGCTGGTGCCAGGTCATGGGAACTGTAGCTCAGATGGCAGCAAGAGGAGTGGAGGGGAATGAGGCAGGCAAGGAGGCGTCAACCGTGAACCCTGTGTGGGAGGTGAAAGAGGGAAGAGTTTAAAATAAAAAAGATAGGGCTTCAAGGCTTAGTGAGTGCTTTTCTCACCATATGTGTGATTCTCTCCGTTTCCCAAAAGTCTCAAGAGGGTTTAAGTGACTTCCCCAGGGCTCTTTCCACCAATGAATGATTGTTAAGTTTGGGGCCTGGGTGACTGGCAGTGATGATGGTGGCCTAGGCAGAAACGGGAGGGAGAGCAAATTCTGGGAAAAGAGAAGGCGCTGAGTTTTAGGTAATACCAAGGCACCTGGAGAATAGAAGGGTCCCCAGAGCTAGAGAGAGTCTGAGCAGCAACCTTCCAGGCCTGTTGGGAGAGAGAGTGCCCGAGTGGTCACTCTATACCATGAATCAGCAACTGCATTAGAGCTGGGTCCAGGGCTTCTGGCACAGTCCGGTGCTCTTTCCCTCACCTCAGTGCAGGGATTGTTGCAGCTCATCATTTCATCCAGTCCTCCCACTTCATTGAGGAGGAAAATGAGGACACAGGACAGAGCACAAAAAAAGAGAAGAATGACACATGCTGAAATAGAAATTATAATAGGTTATGATAGTAGAGGATTGCCTTCAGCTATATATGACTTTAGCATGATCCAGAGAACCAGATAACCTCCAAGGTCTTACTGCTCTGCCATGCCAAGAGCCAAGGGAGCCTGATAGAAAGGACCTTTGCACAGGCGCCAACGGGTTCAGGACAGATACTTGTATGGAGCCCCCTCAGACAAGGCAGCAGGCCCTGAGCATACAGGGAGTTGCCCAAGGGCACAGAGGTAGTGATAAGTAATGGATTCCAAAACAAGCCTGAGCTTTCAGTCCAGTCCTCTTTCAAGCATTGCAGCAGGCTCCTTTGCTTGGGTATAGATGGGCAAAGAAATGATTCCATTTTCAACCAGTATGCACAGCCTACTCGTGTAGAGCACCACAAAAAATGTCCAGAAAAAGGGTACGTGCAAGAAATAATGGGGATAGAGGGAGGATAAGGACTATCCGTACTGCTCAGCCAAGGCAACCACAGCTTTGTCCTAACCTCCATTATCTTCATTACCCTTGGGAAAGAGCACATCACTTGCCTCCTCAAGATGTGGTTGGTGCTCTACAAATTCAGCAAGCATGTCTTAAGTGCCAACTGTATACCCAGGCCCTTGCCTTCTGTAATAAGAAGTGGGACTGGGAGAGGGAGGGCGTGGATACAGGTAAGTATAATACAAGGAGGGAAGTGAGAACAAAGAAAAACTCCAGTCAGCTGAGGAAGGAGAAAAGTCCCAGGATAATACGAGAAGGGGGCTCTGCCTGACCACTGACATCCTGGCTAAATTCAGATAAGAAGCTGTTGGAAGGCAGGGACTTTGGCAGTTTTTTCTTTGTATGCTCAGCATGCAGCATGCCTGGCATAGGGTGGGCACTTGGTAACTGCTTGTTGGATTTATTGAATCAAATATTCTAAATGTCAGGAAAGAAAATGTACAGCTTTGCACTCCATGCATGCAGGCTCATCCCAGTGACTATGTAGGTGCAGGGGAGTACCCTGTGGGGGCTCCATGCTATGCCAGTGGCTACCAGGAGGTGGCATCCTTTTCTGGGAAGGGTTTGGTGGCACAGATTGCGCAGCCACAGGGTGGCCAACCTCTGAGCTACTCACTGGAGAGGGAAATGGATTGTGCCAAGTGAGAATTCTTCCACTACCTGCTTATCTCCAGCATCACCAGCGGCAGCTCAGGAGGGCCCTGGTGCAGGCAGCTTTCCCAGCCTTTTTCTTCTCCACTTTCCCTGCTTTGTGTCTCTTTCTCCGTTTCTCACCTTTGCTTCCTCCACCTCTGTGCAAAGCTGTCTCTAGGGGATGCAAGGTCAGGACCATGATGGTGGAGCAGGAGGGTGAGACTGGGAGCTGGACAAGCCTTCTGACCCATGGAGGGCTTCTACTTCTGGGCCTGCTTAACATTTTCTGCTTTTACATCACTGATGCTTCTCTGTGCCTCACCCCTCTTCTCCCTCACATCATCCTTACCGTCTTCCTAGCTTACCTTTAAAGATTACAGAGCATTTTCCTCGTAGCAATCCTGGGGAGCTGTGGTTCAAATATTATCCCTGTTTTGGAGATAAGAAAATGGGTTCTGAGAAGGCTTGCCTAGGGTCACATGACTAATGTCCAAAGCAGCACTCCCACCCAGCTCTTCTGATTTGATCTCTCCATTGTACCACATTACCTCATTTACTATGGTCCCTTGTCTGGTCTCCAGTGTCATGATTTTAGTCACTGAGACACATCCCAATCAATAAACAGTTATTAAGGTCTCCCTGCGTGCTAGGCACAGTGTTAGATGCTGGATATACAAGTATAAAGAACGAACTCCTTATTCTCATGGAGGAGGAGACAAGTGTGTGCGTGTGTGTGTATGTGTATATATATATATGTACAGCATAATTATAAAGTAGATATGGGAGGGAATACAGCTGAGGGGATTAGGAATAAATTCATTCAGAAGTTGGTGCTTGAGCTGCTTCTTAAAAGCAGAGAGAGAGATGATAAGGTGGAAGTAAGGAGGGACGAGGGCATTCTAGATATCCCAGATGGCATGTGTCCAGGCATAGAATGGACATGGAGAAGAGAAAACCAGTTAGGTGGTATTACAGAATGTATGTGTCCAGGGGTGGAAGAGGTAAAGTGCCATGGAGCCTTAAAGATAGATTGGGGCCAGGTTGTGAAGAGTTCTTAAGGTCTAATGAAAGTTCAGCAAGATGCACTGGAAATAGCATAAGAGGAACTATGTTAGAATCCTGGTCCTGCCACTCACTACCCATATGATCTCGGGCGGATAAATCACTTAACTTTCCACTTTCCTCATCTGTAAACTAAAAAGTTTGGGTTAAGTGACCTCTCAGGTATTTTCTAGCTCATCATAGATCTAGGATTCAGTGACCTTGCCTGGGCAGAGATGGGACATTTGAATGAAGTGGCTTCTCGCTGTCAGTCCAGTGTTCTTTCCACAGCAATGTATTGTCAGAAAAAAAGGGACATGTTTCAACAATGCCTGTGGAGATGATCATGTTGTGAGAAGGTAAAAATTCAGAGTCCCCTTGTCCTGTAAATGGTGCTACCCCCTAACGCTGCTGTGCTCTCTGCTATGCCGTAGTCTAAGGATGGAGGCAGAGCCTCAGGAAGAAGACCTAAACTCCCCTCCCCACCCATTGATACCTCCAAACAGATCTGGCAAATGAACCAAACTGAGTCCTGATTGGAAAATCCAAGAAAAATCAGCCTTTTTTTTCTTTTTTTTTTTTTAATGCAGGTCAGCCTATAGACAGACAAGACAGGTCTTCCAGCACTGAGAATGGCGGTCTAGCCAGGAAAGATCCCACTAGGGACATTTTAGCACAAGGACAGACTGTGTACCAGGGCAAGAAAGAGGTTCCAAATCCATTGAAGAAAAAATTCACCAACTTTGTGTAGGGTGAAGAAATGAATGCCATCTGGCAGTCCTGTTGCTCCGTATCTAGTTCCAGGGCTGAGAAGGGAACCTGTGCTTAGGGGTTCCATGGTGAGGGGCAACTGCAGTGTGGTTTTGACCCCAGAAGAAGAGCAGTGGGGTCTTAGTTCCACCTCCTAGCTTAGTTGGAAGCTGAACTAACCAAGGCAGGAATCCTAGACTGAAGAGAAGCTCTCAGTTCTATGACTTAGAACCAGTATAGCTTTCCAGCTGACTGGTAGTGCCTGAATCCAGCAGCAGTCTACTGGAAGTCCAAATGGAACAAACCTACAGGTGTACACTTCAGTCCTAGACCCAGGTCAGGAACGTGCAGAGTTCAAACCAGGAAGACAGGAAATTAAACTTGGCCCTGGATCAGACCACCTTGGGAGCACTGAAAGCTTTCAGGCCTCCAGCTTGAGCTGTCCCTGAGATCCTGGAATGACCCAAATATTTCCAAGAAAGTAACAGAGTGACCAACTCAAAATGTTCCCCTGGGAAGTATACAGAGTCTGGCCCTCTGATATTAAGTCCAAAGCCAGGAAGTATTAGCAAATTATGGTGACAAGGACACTCAAGACAAACCCAAAAGAGAATGACTCCAAGACAGTCCTACAAGCAAAGCCTCAAAGTAAAATGTCACCTCCTAAAAGAAACCTGCACCTTAAAACTTCTAGAAGCATTATAACCCAAATCTAGAGCTTCTGGGTCAGAAAAATTGTGAGCAACTAGAAAATACCAAGGAGCCATAGTCAGGCTCACACAATTTTATAGCCACCATTTTAAGGGAGTGGAGAGCTTGGAATACAATATTCCAGATGTAAGTTTATAACTTACCCATCAAAATAGGTGTAATCATAAAGGATAAAAAATAGGACATTAATGAAATAGAGGACTTCCAACTCTTCCAGATGAAAAGACCAAAGGGGCCTAGAAACTTTGGTGAACAAACACAAGTCAAGAGAAGCACAAAAGGGTAACCTGAGCTAGCAATCCTAGGGGGCTAAGCAAGGATAAGTAGTTTGCTTTCCTCACAGAGCCCTGTTATCCCCAAAGGTCATAGAGGGAGTCTAGTTAGAATGCCAGGGAATAGTTTTGTGATGTTTTAATTGTCTTAAGAAAGGGAAAGATTACATGGGATGGGAGAAGTCAGGGATGGGAGAAATTACTCCACGATCAGAGTGCATACGTAGAATTCTGGTAACACTTTTCAGCCATTCCCCCATTGGTAGGAACTCTGTCAGTTTCTAATTCTTTGCCATGGCAAAACATGAGGAGCTACAATTGTTTTTTGTTTTAAATATTAGAGTTTGTTTTGCTTGGGACTACGCCTTCCTTAATCTAGCCTAGAGGTGATAAGCTCAGCACATATTGAGACATCTTTTTCTTGGACATAGCAAAGGCACAATTTATTTTGCTCAATTATATATGTTTATGATGAGGATTTGCTTTGTGCGGGGAGGGGCTTTATAAATTAGAGGGGGAGTGGGAAGGGGGAGGGAGAGGAAGTGGATTTTTGCTGATTGAAAATTTTTTTTAAGTGTCCAGGGAAGCAGGAGATGCCACATAACTGTGGGTCTCAAGCATCTGCAGAGCAGCTGAGGCAGGACACTTGTCCACCCTCCTGGAATGAAGGATTGTCAGACTCAAGCTGCCCTAGGGAATCACGCCACTCATTTTTGCCCTAGGAAAAGTGGTACCTTCTTGGGAGGGAAGAATAAGAGAGAACTTTAGTGGGTGAGGGATGAGTGGAATTTATATTAGCATGCTTACAGGCTGAGCAAGATTCCCCATAGATAGCATTCAAGTGTGGACCTAAAAGTCTGGGGGGCTATGGAGGTGGGAGTGGAGCAGGAATCTAAAATAGAACATTCATAGAGGAAATAATAGTCTTTATATAACTGTCCTTGGAGCAGCTATATGGTTCAGTGGATACGGTGCCAGGCCTGGACTCAAGAAGACTCCTTTTCCTGAATTCAATTCTGGCTGTGTGACCCTGGGCAAGTCACTTAACAGTTTGCCTCATTTCCTCATCTGTAAAATGAGCTGAAGAAGGAAATGGCAAACCACTCCATTTTCTTTGCCAAGAAAACCCCACATGGGGCCCAAAGAGTCGGATACGACTGAAATGACTGAACAATATAGTGCTTTAAGGTTTGCAAAGCACTTTGTGTGTGTTATCTCCTTTGATCCTCACAACCTAGGTGCTCTTATTATCTTCATTTTACAGATGAGGAAACTGAGAAGTGACTTGCCCAAGGTCACACAGGTAGGAAGTATTAAAATTCGCATTTGAGTTTTACAGACTCCCAAGGGCATCACTATCTACTGTGTCACCTAGCTATGTCCAATAAGCTTTTGAATGAGGATACTGGACTTGAGAGTCAGAAGACCAGAGAACTCAGCTCTGATCCCTAGCTAACTAACTGTGTGACTGGGTAATAATTTGCATGTCTTTGAACCTCAGTATTTTCATCTGAAAAGTGGGGAAAAAAAGGCTTTCTGCCCCTCAGATTTATAAGGAAGGTGCCCTGTGGACTTCAGAATCCTATAGAACTGTCAGGTGCTAATAGTAATCATAATGGTCAAGCTACAAGGGACTTCAGAAGTTCTCTTAGCTCATTTTACTGAGGTTCAAAGGGGAGTATTGCTTGTGCATGGCAGCATGGCTAGTTATGGAAGAACTGAGAATAGGACTCAGGCTGTGGCTTTAAAAAATTTTTAATGCAATTAATAATAACAAATGTGAACATTTCCATGTTTTTAGAAGAATTATATAAGAAATATAGCAGTACTAACATTGTCCTGTGAGTCCATGTTTGCATTTGAACTTCCTTCTGTTTACCTTTTAATGTTCTTGTTGAAGCTTTTTGCTTTCTTCTTTGGCATCGCTGTCACTGCCCACCCACTGTACCCCATAAAGCCCTCCATTGTAACATGTGTAGTCAAATAAAACATTCACATATGGAGCATGCGTGAACATGCTTAGCTTGCTCTGGCTCCCCTAGACCATTATCTCTGCTAAGAGATAGGAAACAGGCTTCATCGTTAGGCTTCTGGAGTCACGAGTTTCTATTGTGCATCAGCTTATCTCTCTTCTTAAAGAGTCAGGAAGGAATGAAGAGGAAAAAAAAACATTTCAAAATCCTTGATTCTAGGGACTCTTTTCCTGCTGCTGCTGCTTTTCCTGCTATAGTGGCAGAGTCAGCCTCAGAAGGATTCTGGAGCCAGGCCTCCATTATAGCCCGAGTCTCTGGTGGTCTATCTAATTCAATTTGATTCAGGAAACATTAGCTGCCTATCATGTGCAGATCTCTATGCTAGCAAAGCTAGCTGAGCAAACAGAAGAACAATTTTGTCCCTTCAAGTTGCTTGCAGCAGGTACAAAGGGCAGCTAGATGGTACAGTGGATAGAGCACCAGTGCAGGAGTTCAAATTTCACCTCAGACACTTGACACTCACTAGCTTTGTGACCTTGGGCAAGTCACTTAATCCCAGTTGCCTCATCCAGGGTCATCTCCAGTCATCCTGAGGAATATTTGGTCACTGGATCTGGAGAAGTGAGGCTGGTGACCTGCACAGCTCTCCCTCACTCAAAACAAAGTCAAGTGCCATGTCATCATTTCTCTTATGGCATGGTCTTCGGCAATGAAGGATGAACACATATCTAGCAGGTACGAAGATGAGTACATGAGACAGTAGAGAAGGGAGAAGACACCAACATTTGTCAGGGAGAGGTCACTAAATGTTTCATTAAATAGATGGTACAAACAGCCTGGAAGAGGCAGAGTTTCTGAGAGGGAATGCATCCCAGATGTTGATTAATGTAAGGAGGTGGGAGGTGGAGTATCAAGGGAGAGTTATTCAATGACTGTTGATCTGATCAGCCACAGTTGGATACGCTGAAACTTCACGTTATCTTAGTGATGTCATTTTAGTCCTCTGAGAGCAAAGGACAACAACTATTAAACCAGTTGGACTAAAAGATTAGTATGAAGGAGGTCTAGAAAGGTAGGTGGGAGCCACATTGTGGAGGTCATTGAACACAGGGGGATGTAGGCCGATTTACCACCTGAATAGCTTAGACAATGCACCAGTCGTCATAATATAAACTCTTCTCCATCAAGGACAGTGCACCCATCACACTGGACTCTAACATCGCAGAGATGTGCTTATGAAGAAAGTAGAGGTGGCACCCAAGAGGAAGATGGAAAAATAGATAAAATTGGACAAAGCGTATATAGAAGAGATCCATGCTGAAGGTGACGTAGTTGGGAACGTATTGAAGGATCAATACACAGAGTATCTGAAGAAAGAGAAGATACCAAAGGCATGGAAAAAATCTTGGGACCTTGTTAATAATGAAAAAAGGTAACTGAGAAAACAAATGAATAAAGCATTTATTAAGTGCATCATTCAGTTAATAAAACATTTATTAAACCCCTGCTATGCACCAGACACTATACTAAGCACTGAGGATACAAAGAAAGGCATAAAAGAGCCCTTACCCTCAAGGAGATCACAATCTAAATGGGAAAGACCACACATAGGAAGCTGAAAGGGGGGAGTAGGGGAGGAGGAGAAAGATCTGAAGTTCGGGTGGAAAATGATTTGAGGAAGTGTGAGTTACAAAACTGATTTCATCTTAAAGAGTGATGTTTCTGGAGATCATGAAATTCAGAAGAGCATCTGGGTGGAAAGCGATAAGGCAAATTCCCTTCATACCCTGTTCAGATAGAGAGCCTGGGACTCATTTCCTATCCTCTCTAACTAAGGGAGGGAGGAACCCCAGGGGCAGGGGGTACTGAGGAGGTATGAATTTCAACTTTTACTCTGTGCTAAGCACTAGGATACAAATAGAAATGTCAGCCCCTCCTCTCAAGGAGCTTTCATCCTAATGGAGGTGAGAACATAAATAGAAGGTTCCAGATGAAAATCTGATGGAAAAGTCCTCTACGCAAATTCAGGACATCTTCAATGAAGATGTTAATAAGTAACCATCAGGCTTTCACAAGTGATACTTAATTTCTGGATCTTTACTGTTTCACAGTTAACGGGAAAATGCAGAGAGTATAAGTTTCCACTGTACTATTTGTTGATTATTAGAAAGCATTTGATTCAGCAGAATAAAATACTGCCTTACAAACTCTTATAAAGTAAGGTGTTTCCTATTTAGGCATTTACTGGAGCTGGCTCGTACAGGTTCTCAAGAATTAATTGTTAAATTTTTAGGATAAGCATTTACACCTTGAAAATCAGCAAATGCCACAAATCTATCCTGATTTATTGTTTTGTGACTGTCTAGATTTGAGAAAGTGATAGAGAAAATGTTAATAATGTAATTTAAACATAAAACTTATTGTGTATTTTGGGCTAGTTGTTGAATATTTACCAGCACATCCCTCTGCCTATCCATCAAAATTATTTAAAATTCCTTGGATGGTATAGCAACAAATGACCCTGTTCAATAACCCTCGGAGGATAAACATTAGGAGAAGCATTGAACAGGGAGATCTCTGTTCAGCAAAGGTGTTCACCACTGTGAAGGGGGAGAAACTCAAAAAAGGATTCTTTTTGGATGGTGAGGCCTCTAAATTCTCCTGCTAGCTTACCACATTGCATCAAATCTCAGAATATAGTACTTCCTGGAAGAGAGTCATAGGAGTTGAGCCTATCCAGGTACACGCAGGAAGGACCAAGGGGTTTTATGAATGCCTATTGCCCAGATTTCAACATGTATTGAAAAGAAGACCCTGTTGAGTTTGTTTTTCAGTGTGTATCTCTGGAACTGACAGTACAGATGAACATGTCAGGCCCAGTTTAATGAGAAGCAAAATGGTCTGGATTGCTTTTAAGAAATTGCAAAACCCCTTCAGTATTCCCATTAAAGCAAAGGTCTATCTATTTGTAATTTTTTTCCAGTTATCAAGCCTTTACTTTTTCTCTCCCACTCAATGAAACATTTCAGACAAAAAACAAAAAAAGTATATGAGTCAGTCAAGCAAAGCAAATTTCCATATTGGTAATGTCCAAAAGCATATTTCTCCTGTATATTTAGTCAATCATTTCTGTGTCAAGAGGTGGCTGACATTGTCCTCTGTAATCATGATGGATTGTAGTGTTGATCAAAATTCTGAAGTCTTTCACAATTGTTCATTTTTACAATATTGTTATGATAGAAATTGTTCTTCCAGTTCTACTCCGTTCTGCATCAGTTCATATCACTCTTCCCAAGTTTCTGAAACCCCTTTCATCATTTCTTATACTACAATAGTATTCCATTACATATATATGCCATAATTTGTTCAGCAGTTTTCCACATGATTGGCATCCCCTTAGTTTCCTTTGTCACTACAAAAAAAGAGGTGTTGTGAATAATTTTGTAAATATAGGACCTTTTCCTCTTTCTTTGATCTTTTCTGGAGTGTAGGCCTAATAGTGATCAAAGGGCATGCATGGTTTAGTATCATAGTTCCAAAATTCTCTCCCCAACATCTGGGGAGAGAATCCCAGCTTTGCATCAGAGTTGCTTAACTTTGTATTTCTCTAAATGTTAGTGAATTGAAGAATTTTTTCATGTGGTTGTCAATCTAGAAATGCCAAACCCACCAGTATCTTTGCCAAGAAAACCCCAAATGGGATCTCAAAGAGTCAGACATTACTGAAAATTACTCGTCAACCAATGGTTCTTATTCTTCTCTTGAGAGCTGCCCATTCATATCCTTTGCCTATCAATAATGGAATGAAAGGTCTATATCTTTAATACTAATATTCTACTAGTTGCTATATGACAGTGAAACATGGAATACACCTGCCTCTGAAGAATTAAAATGGGAACCACAAGAGGGCAATGGAGAGACATATGGTATGAATGAATTGTAGTGAAATACAACTAGTGAGAAATTTGGAAGGACAGGATTAAGGCATCATCATGAGATTGTATGATAGGAAAAGTTAGACTGGTCACCAGCAATGAGGAGGAATGACAGGTGAATAGAGCGCTCCACTGGTCTCATAACCTCAGGAAAAATTGAGGCAGGCCCCTAATACATTGGGTAGACCCCCTGTGATGAGTTTATGGGAAGACATGAAAAAGAGACAGGATAAGATACATGGATTACAACCTTTAGGGAGAACTCTCAAATCAATAAGACCCAATGCTCAAATGACTTAAATGCTCAAAGGAGCATTTAAGAGAAATAAGAGCCACTGAAGGGACTTTTTGTTTGTTTTGTGAATGGGGATCCCATGGTCAGATTCCTTGTAAGGCATGTACTGGGTGGATTGGGTTAAAGAAAAGGGAGAGATTGGAATCAAGTAGACCAATGAGGAGGCTATTGTAATAATCCAGATCCGAAATTAGGGTAGTGTCTGAGTGCGAGTATGAGTATTTCTGTATGAGTGAAGAGAAAAGAAGGGTATGGATCTGAGAAGTGTAGAGCACAGGGCTTGGAACACAAGTAAGTACTTAACATGTTTGGTGATGGGTTACTTGAGTTGGAATGAACAAGAGTGGTTGAGGGTGAGGGAGGGCAAAGAGTCAAGCATCATATTGAGTTTTGGAACCTGGAAGGCTAGGAGGATGCTGTTACTGCCTTCTCCAGAAACTGGGAAGGAGAAGTGGGGTGGTGGGTTCTGTTTTGGATATGTTGCGGGTTCGCTTGACATGATTTTATAGACTCTGTGAGCTGGAAGAGACCCTTTTCTCACTCTTTATCCATTGCAGAAATCCCTTCCACAGCATCTCTGACAAGATCATTAAGGGAGGTGAAAGCAGTGGGGACCAAGGTACCCTTCCAGTCTAGTTTCCACCCAATGTCTTCCGCTTTCTATCGGACTTTCCCAAAGAGAGTCTGATAGTTGTGGCTTCAACAAAAACACAGGTACCTGCTTCTTGCAGCCATGTGAAAGAAGGAAGGCACGTTGATTCTGAGTGTGGTGTTAGGCCGGGGGTCAGGGTGGGAATTGATGAGGGGAAGTCACTTCTACTCTGGACGGTGCTGATAAGTGCAGGGTTTTGTGAGAACTCGGAGCCCACAAACATTGCCTTAGTTCCTTAAGAGTTTGTGGTTTGGTTCTGGTGCCTTCTCAAAATTGTCAAAATAGTCACAGGATTATTTTTTGAGCTGATGATCCTATGGCCTAGCTAACCCCACCCCAGCTTTGAGGGCTAAGGACGTTTGAAATTGTTCCGTTGTAAAAGGCTAAGTGGACGTGGTGGCTCCGAGGGTCAAAGCAGGAGTAGGGCTTCACTCAGTTCCCTACTTAATCTGTATGTTGTCTGTGCCCTCCTCATGTGGGCTCTAGAAGATAGATTACAATCCACCTAGAAGATAGATTACAGCCATTAGGGAGAACTCCCAAATCAATGAGACCCCTTTGAGCATTTGAGAGAAATAGGAGCCACTGAAGGGACTTTTTGTTTGTTTTGTGAATGGGGATCCCATGGTCAGATTCCTTGTAAGGCATGTGCTGGGTAGACTGGGTTAAAGAAAAGGGAGAGATTGGAATCAAGTAGACCAATGAGGAGGCTATTGTAATAATCCAGATCCTAAATTAAAGCACCAGAACTTTAGATCTGGAATCCTGTGGATACCTAGAAATCCCAAGGATTGGGCAAAGCCTCTTCAGTCAAACCTCCTAATGAGAAGAGAAGGAGGGGGAACATCACAAATTCACATTATTCAACCTCTACAAGGTCCTTTCTACCTCAAGGCATTACTTCTCCCTAATTGATTCCTTATCTTGCTACCCACAGAAGTTATCCAGAATCTTCTCTTTCCTCCTCTAACTCTCCCTATCTCCCTTCTCCCCTCCCCCATCTTAATGGAAGACTTTGCCTCTTACTTCACTGAAGAAAATAAAATTAAAGTCATGACCTCCCTCTCCTTCCATTGTTTTCATATCAAAACCCCTTGACATCACCTCCCACTCTCTCCTCCTTTCTACCAGTCCATGACAGAGCAATGATCCTTGGCAAGGCCAACCCCTTTCCCCATGCACTTCATCCCATCCCTTTCCATCTCCAGGAGATTGCATCCTCAATTCAATCATCCCTCCCCATCTCAAATCTTACCTTTCCAACTGCTTCCTTCTCTACAGCCTTAAAAAATGCCCAAGTCTCACCCATCCTGGAAACAAAACAACAAAAAACCCTTCAGTAGACCCTACTAACATCCCTGCAAGCTATGTCTTTTCTTTCCCTTGCTTGAAAAAGGAAATAGTCTCACTGCTTTCATTTCCTATTCTCTGTTTCTAAAACCTTTTGCAGTCTGGCTTCCAACTTCATCACTCAACTGAAACTATTTTCTTCAAAGTTACTAATTATCCCTTCTTTTGTTTTAAATGAGTTTTTATTTATTTTCATTATTCTCCTTCACCATAATGTCCCCCAATATTCCTTTATCTCTTCATACCAGATGGCCATACTGTATAACAAAGATTATCTTTTTAAAAGACAGAAAGAAGGAAAAAAATCTACTATAATTAATAGACACATTGAAAAAGTCTGAAAATATATGCAATTTGTAACACTGTGAACCTCTTACCTCTGCAAAGGAATGGGGGTGTCCCTCCCCATTCTGGTACATCCTCCATTCAGATGTCAAAGTGATTATCCTGAATTGCAGGTCTGACCCAGCATCAACCCCCTGCACAATAAAATTCCAGTGGCCTCCGGGATCAGATACAAAATCCTCTGTTGGGTGTTCAAAGTCCTTCCTAACCTAACCCCCTCCTACCTTTCAAGTCTTCTTACACCTTATTCCCTACCATGTACTCTTCAATCCAATGACATTGGCCTCCTGGCTATTTCACAAACAAGACACTCCATTTCTTGGCTCTGAGAATTTTTTCTAGTTGTCCTACATGCCTGGCTTTTCTTTAAGTCCCAACTAAAATCCTACCTTCTACTCCAATACCTCTTAATTTTATTACCCTCCCTCTTTTACTTCCTATTTTTCCTATGTAGCTTGCTTTCTTGTCTCCACCATTAGATTATGAGCCCCTGGAGGGCAGGGACTGCCTTTTTCCTCTTTTTGTATCCCCAGCACTTAGCACAGTGCCTGACATATAGTAAGTGCTTAATAAATATTTATTGCCTGCTGACATCCTGGGGGCATTAATTTTGCTCGTTTAGAATTTTTTCAGTTTTATATAACGAAAGTTATCTCTTTTATCTTTTGAAATTGTCTCTTTTCCTTGTTTGGTTAAGAATACATCTCCTACCTATAGCTGTGAGAAGTTTGTAATTTGTTTTTCTTCTAAATTTTTAACAGTATGATCTTTAATATT
This sequence comes from Bettongia penicillata ogilbyi, assembly GCA_023548195.1. NCBI lineage: Eukaryota > Metazoa > Chordata > Mammalia > Diprotodontia > Potoroidae > Bettongia > Bettongia penicillata. The sequence goes on from JAJHZJ010000029.1 coordinate 12,638,425, forward strand.
AAGATCATGTATATATTTAGATGGGACATAAAGAGAATCCAGTATTTTATCAGCTTTTGAGAATTTGTCTAGCATTGATACTGTTTTTGAAAAGTTTGACAGAATTCTCTTATTAATCAGGAGAAGAAGGGTTGTTTTTTTTTTTTTCCTCTTTGGTAGTTCCTTTACAATTTAACTTATTTAAGATCTATTTGATCTTCTACAAGTTTGAGTATTTTATATTTTTAAAGTATTTCTCTATTTCTTTTTTAGTCAAAGTCTTGTTAGCATATAACTGCACATTAAATTCTGATAATTATTTTTATTTCTTCTGGTTTTGTGATTTTTACCTCATTTATTTGCTTTTTGATTTGACCAAGCCTTTTTAATCAGGTTGGCTAAAGACTGATCAATTTTATTAGTGTTTCCAAAAAATTAACTTTTAGTTTTATTTATCATTTCTATAGTTTTTTTGTGGGGAGGGATGTCCAGTTTATCTAGGTCTTCTCTATTCCTTAATATCTTTTAAAATTTGTGCTTATTTTAGGTTTATTTATGTGTTGCCTTTCTAATTTTTAAAATATATTCAGTTCATTAATCTCATTTTCTATTTTATTTACATATGTTTGTGGGAATATTATTTTTCCCTGATTATTGTGTTAGCTTCATTCAGGAAATTTTGTAATTTTTTTTCATTATTTTCATTTTATTTCACATAATGCTTGTTTCTATGATTTATTCTTTGATCCATTCATTATTTAGGATTTCATTCCTAATTTTTCATTTGTGTCTGTGTCTTTTTTTTGTGATACCTGAGTTGATTACAGTTTTTATCATTTAGTTATAGTCTGTAAACAATTATAGTTAGTATTTCTGTTTCTTTATATTTGTTTGCAATATCTCTGTGCCCACATACATGATCAATTTTTGTAAAAGTTTCCTATGATGCTGAGAATATGTATATTTTTAGCAGTCCCATTTAGAAGACACTATAAATCTAGTTTCTCCAGCAATTTGTTTAATTCTGTATTTTCTTTTTGTTTCTCCTTCTCTTGGACCTATCCAAAACCAAGAGAGGGATATTGAAATCTCCTATTATAATATCCACTGTCTATGTGTTCTTGTAATTGTAATCTCTTTTATGAATTTAAATGCTAAGATATTGGGCTTACATAAATTTAATATTGATATTGGTTTGTTGTACACAGTTCCTTTCAGTATAATGTAGTCTCCTTGCCTATCTCTTTTTAGATTGTGAATATTTGTGCATGACTGGCATAATTGCGATTCTTGCTTTTTTGGATAATGTATAATAATTTTTTTTCCAATTCCTTATTTTTATTTTGTGTATATCTTTGTTTTTAAAATGTATTTCTTATAACAACATATTGTAAGGTATTGTTTTCTTGTCTGATATATCATTGTTTTAGTTGATCCATTCACATTTAATATTATGAGGGATAGGTTTATATTTTCCACCATTTATTGGGATATAATAATCCCAATAATAATATAATATTGGGAGTTTTCTTTTCCAAATTAGATTTTTCTCCCTCTCTTCCTCTGTAATCATAGTACTTTGTCTCTTCAGATATTTAGCTTAGTCTATTTTTAAGCAACCCTGTTGCCACTGATTCTTCTTTCCTCACCCTGCAGCCCCTTCACTCCCATGTAGTATCCTTTTCCCTAGTTTTGAAGTTTTGCTTAACTCATTAGTTCCTTTTTATTTCTTCCTTTTATCTAGTTAATTAGATCTTCCCCTTCTTAGATAAGTAATCAGGCAATATCCTCGTCTCCTCTACCTCTTCAACTTGTTTTTATTAATTTTCTGTGCTTTTTTCTAAAAAGGATTCCTTGTCTTCATTCTCTTTATTATTATCTTTCCCTTTATGGGGTGTAGGGGTGTGTTCAGGGAGGACCAGTACCTTTGGTGTGATGGCTGCTGAGCCCTTTTCAGGGCTCTTTCCACCTTTGGTGTCCACCTGTTTCACCTAACTCTCACCTGTGACTCCAAGAAGCTTCATCATGCTCAACAGCTACACCCCGATAAACCTGGCCAAACCAGGTTGAGGGTAACCAAGGGTTCTCAAAGCCATTGGTGAGTTAGGGGAGTGTTTAAGCATGTGAAGACTTCATTTGGTGGAATGGGCAGATGAGAACAGTTTGTTCCAATGGCCATGAAGGCAGATGAAGCAGGCGATGTGGAGAGCTTAGAGCTTGGTTAGACATGGAAGACACCAAGGTCATCCACTGCATCCTGAGCCATCGCCAGCCATCTTGACTCTGTGCTGCCACTGGACTATGATGACTCTAGAGGAGAGAGTGAGGCTGATGACCTCATGCTCCTCTACCTCACTTAAATCCAATTTATGCATGAATCAAAAGACATCACCCATACCATTTCACAATTGTGCCTCAAAGTCCTGTGGCGACAGGAAAGTGATGAAACAGGTGTGGATACATTGGGAACTGTAGTCACAAACCTACACACAGGATGTACGTTTTACATCCTGTAAACAAGGAACTGATCCTGTTTACAAGAAACTAGTAAGTTAAGCAAAACTTAAATGTACACTTGCCAAAAAGACTATTTTATGGAAAACTTGCATGGGGCAGGTGATCACATGGTGGCTAGAAGAAACGATGCAAGGACACTCTCAAGGTCTCTCTCAAGAACTTTGGATTTGACTGTGCAACATGGAAGACGCTGGCACAGCACTGCTCAGCATGGCGTGCCCACATCAGAAAGGGTGCTGTGCTCTTTGAGCAAAGCAGAATTGAGACAGCACAAAGTAAACGCAGGATGCACAAATTTGGGATATCCACGAACTATCTGTGCCCAACCTGTGGTAGAGCATTCCAAGCTCATATTGGTCTGATCAGACACAGTCAGACACACTGTCATGGTGATGTCATTTTGGTCCTCTTTGAAGAGGAAGGACAACAACCAACCAACCAATCAATCTTTCCCTTTCTATCTATTCTAGACTTTTTATTCTTTGATACATGGCCCGCTCTACTTCTCATGGAATTAAAGCTTTTATGTACCTATTTTGGGTTTCCTGAAGTTTCTGTGTTATTTCCTAATAGACATTGGTCACTGGCTACCGTTTTCTTTTTGTACTGCACTCCTAGAAATACTAATTTCCACAGATGATAGAGAGGATATTGCTTCTCGTAGGAATTTTCCTATGTTCCTGATTGTACAGTTCGTTATTAACTTTTGCCCTATCTGTGGTCATTTTTTCCCCATTTGCTTCGGAATCTTCTCCCTGGGTCTATGTTCTTCCCCTCCTCTGGATGTCATTTGCCCGCAGAGTTCTGATTTCCATTGTCCTAAGAGAGGATGAATGGTCTCTCTAAGCACTAAATCCCTGCAGATTATACTCATCTCCCTTTATAGACTCTTCTGCCATGGGAACATTTATCCACAGTACCCTCTCCCACCAATAAAACAAGATTTCCTCTTTTCTTTCCCCTTATTTCGATGTCCATTCTCTTGTGGGTTTTCTTCTTCCTGAGTGACTAGAGGACTTATTTTTCCTAATTTATTAGACTTTGACTTGATTAGGGTCCATTACTTATTTCCTCTTTATTTTTGCCTCTCCACCTTTTTATGCGCCCTCCCATTCTGTAAATTTGTGTCACAGAAAAGCTGATTCACCTGTAGGTAGAGTCTTATAAGGTTTAACAGATGATGTTTCAGCTTGTTCCTTCATCATCCCTTTTATTTGACTTCTCCTTTCACCTTTGTCTCCTGGTATACTTTCAGAAGTTGTTGTTCAGTTGTGTCTGACTCTTCATGACCTTATTTGCGGTTTTCTCAGCAAAGATCTTGACATGCTTCCTCATTTCCTTCTCCAGATTCTCAGTTTTACAGATGAAGAAACTGAGGCAAACAGGGTTAAGTGACTTGCCTGATGGCAACTTGCTCAGACGGTGGGTCTGAGGCCAGATTTGCACTCAGGAGGAAGACCCTTCCTCAGTCCACCACCATGGTGCCACCTAGTTGCACATTTTATACACATTTATAAATACTCATATCTGTGTTGTCCCCCAGTAGAATTTTTTGGGGGGCTGGGACTGCTTCATTTTTGTTACTGTATCCCCAGCAGCTTGCCCAGTGCCTGGCAAACAGTAGGTGCTTAATAAATACTTGTTAATGAGGGGATCCTCATATCAAGGCCTCAAGTATGGGTGCAGACATGGTGGCCATGATGCTTGTCTGCATCCAAAGATCAGCCTCTGAGAGGTTCATCACCAAAAGGTTTATGGGATATCCCAGATTTCAAGCTTCAAGGAACCTCAGAGGTCATCTAACCCAATTCCTTATGGATCAGAACATGGTCCTAGAAAGGATAAGTAAATTATTTGAAGCTATACAGGGATTAGGGAAGTAAGGAAATTTAAACCCAGATCTACTGCCCTAAAACCAGTTCTCTTAACAAGCCCTATATTCTGGCTTTCAGTTAATTTTTTTTTGCTCACAGCAGCCAATGAAGTAATTTACTAAGGCATGAAGGAACGGAATCTTCATTGGGCCGTGGAAGTGGAGAAGAAAGAGCTGAAGGTTTAGGAAATAAAATCACAATGTTTTTAAGGATTGAAGAATCTCAGATTAGGAAAGTAACCCAGAAACCAATTAGTCAAAGAGCATTTACTAAGCACCTGAAGCAGACTCCTGAAGCAATCATTTTGCATTTGTTAAGCATCTACTACGTGTCAGAAATGGTGCTAGTTTCTGGAGATGCAAAATTCTTCAGGAGCCTGTCAGAGAAAACCACCTGTATACAGATAAAAAAATACAAAATAATTGTGTGTGTATGTTGGGAGGAAGGGATCATTAAAAGCAGTGAGAATTTGGCAATTAAGAGGTCACGAGTTAACTTTGGAGAGAGCAAATTTGAATTAAGTGATGAGATAAAAGCCAGTTTACAAGAAATGGGTAAAAAAAAGAGGAAGTGGAAGTAATGAGAGTAAACAGTTTCGGTTTTTTTCCTCTTAATACTTTGGTTGTGAAAGGTAAGAGGGACATAGGGTGGTATGGAAAGGTGTGTATGTAGGGGGGGTGAATGGTGAGATTCAAAGAGGGTTTTTAAGAATGGGGGAGTGGAGGAGGCCCAAGGCATGTTTGTAAGTAGCAGGGAAGGAGCCAGTGATTAGGAACAATTGAAGATTATATAGAGAGAAGGGAAATAGTGGTAGAGTCAATCGTATGGAAGAGATGGGAGGTACTGGGATCAATTGTATGACTGGAGAAGGGTGGCTAGCTGCTGCAGTAGATAGAGCACTGGACTGGGAGTGAGGAAGACCTGAGTTCAACTATGACCTCAGACACTTACTGTGAGTCTAGTAAAATCACTTCTTCCTCTTCTTACTTAAGAGCAGGGACTTGATTTTTTTTTTCTCCCTTTCTTTGTATTCTCAGCTCCTTAGCATGTTGTGTGGTATACAGTTGGAGCTTAATAAATGCTTGTTGACTGATAACCTTTGTCTGCCTCTGTTTCTCTACATGTAAAACGGGAATAATAATGATCCCTACTTCAGAAGGTTGTGAGGATTAAATGAGGTTAAATTTGTAAAGCACTTTACAGACCGTAAAATACCACGTAACTGTTAGCTGCTGTGATTATTAGCGTCCTTTGGCAAGGGTAAGGGCCATGTCTGCCTCAGAGGAAAGGAGAGGGTTCGATGAGGCATGAGAGACAACAGGACAAAAGGGTAAGGGTTTCATGAGTAGAAAACAATATATACTGGAACTAGTTAACCAGAGAGTTAAGACTGGATGGGGGAAGGAAATGAAAGTAATGCAGTGGTGACAATCTGGGAAAACAGGAGCGAAGGATCTGGAGATCACTCGGAGGATGACGAATATGTTAAAATAGATTTAGGACGAGATGGGAAGATAGAAGGTGATGATTAGGTAGAGGAATGTCACCGTTCTTGATTACAGAACTGGAGCTCTCGTTGGTGATGATAACACTACGGATTTAAGCTTCTCTTCACGTAACTGAGGTAGGATAAAGGGGACGGTGATGGTTGTTGATGAGACTGATGAGTTAGAAGGCCAAGATTTTGAGGAGAATATCAACATGTACATTGGAGCCCCCAAGTAGGAGGGCAAGAGTTGGGAGGGAGAGCAAGACTATTTCAGGCACTAAATTCCTTGAAAATGACTGAGAATGGACTTAAGAATGGGCTAACCAAGAATCCTTTCTACAATTTCTTCAGTACTGGTTGTCTAAAACTTGTTTAGACTAATACTAAAGATATGTTGTCATTTTCCCAGCTACTTTGAGGACAGGGGTGATGTCAATCAATGAGTTTTATTCAACGCCTACTATGAGTCAGGCACCATTTTAGAAACTGGAAGTACAAAGATGCAAGTGAACATGTCCCTGTCCTCAAGGAGTTGACAGGAGAAATAATATACACTTATATGTAGGCATATTGTTGCTGTGTAGGGTTCTTGGCAAAGATACTGGAGTGGTTTGCCATTTGCTTTTGCAGTTCATTTGACAAATGAAGAAACTGAAGCAAACCGGGTTAAGTGCCTTAGCCAGGGTCACTCAGCGAATAAGTGTCTGAGATTGGATTTGAACTCAGGTCTTCCTGACTTCTGGCCCAGCTCTCTGCCTATTACACCACTTTCAAGAGCCAATGCCACAGCATAAAGGGGGAAGGGACAAATCAGAGTCTGTGGTCCACTTTGGCTGATCCATAGAGGGTATGGAGGGGAATCATGTAATAAGGTGCACATTTAGGACCAGGTTGTGAAGCCTTTTAAATGCCAGAAGAGTTTATATTTGATCCTAGAAGAATTAAGTAGCTACTGGAGTTTGAGGAGAGAAGTTAAACTTGCACTTTAGCGAAGTCATTTTTGGCAAGTGTGAGGATGTTTTGAAGTATCTAACATTTGATGTACAACATTCATCAAAACCTTGGACTGTGCAGAGCTTTGTGCTCCCTGACCCAAATGGGGTGAGAGGACTGGCTTTTCAGATGGATCCCTTGGGGGAGAGGTACTTGGGAAGGAGGGAGTGCAAATGGAAGAACCTGTTTTCTCTCTTGGGCTGGGCCCCAAAATGGGAAGAGGCCACTGGTCACCGGAAACTTAGAAATGCTGACAGATCTAGGTTACCAAAATGAGGAACCCACAAAGGGGAAAAAAAATTAGTTCATTTTACATCAGCAACTAAATTTCCTCCCCCCCACTCCCTCAGTAGAAGTAGGGATCTAATTAGTATGGCTGCTGAAGAGATAAACCCTAGATTTAAGTCATATAGGATTATTGAGGTATGGAGGGGTCCTTTAGGGGAAGTGGGTTTTGAAGGAGGTGACAGGAGAGTAGAGGGGGCCCACACATTAAAAGACAGAAGTGAAAATTTAAGATGGCAAACATTAATTTAGCTGGAATGGAAGGAGTGGATAAAGGAACTGGAGAAGGGAAGATTTTGTGGGTGACTTGACCGCTAAATGCAAATATCATAGGGCTGGCAGTAGAAAAGGGGATCAGACTTCTTAGGATTGGCCCCAACTGGGATAGAACGAGACACAACAGGTGGAAGTTGCATTGAAGCGGGTCTCAGCTCATGAGTAGTGTGGAGTAGTCCACAGAGAGACAGCCCCCAGATCCGGAAGACCTGAATTCAAATTGTTTCCTGACTGCAACTCTGGGCAAGTTACTTACCTTCTCAGTGTTCTAGGTGACTCTCCATGATTACACCTTGCAGAGAATGTTTTCACCTGCTGTTGGAAGTTTCCTCATCCAGGAATTCCCTATTTCAAAGAAATCACAGGTCTAGTTCCTATCTCTATGAGGGGGGAAAAAACTTCCTATTAATTAGAGCTGTTTCCCTCCATCAAAGGCTGGATGTCTACTTGTCAAGATATATGTCCATGTATAAATTAGATTGTACATCCTCTGAGCTCCCAATTTTGAGATCCTTTCTAAAGTTCTGTGAGCAAGTAAGAAATGGACCTGCTGGCCTGAGTGGGGGCAATTAGTGAAGGGCTTTTAAAGCCAGACCAAAAAATGTGTGTGGGTGTTGGTGGGTGTGCAGGAGGAGGCCCAATCAATCAATGAATCCATATTTATTAAGCAGCTCCTATGAGCCAGGCATTCTGCTAAGAGCCAGGGATAGAAAAAGAGACAAAAGATAGGGGCTTAAAATCTAATGGAGGAGATAACAACATGCAAGCAAATAATATACAAAGCAAGCTATGGACAGGATAATTAACAGAGGGGAAGGCACTAGAAACAGAGGTTTGGGAAGGCCTCCTGTAAGGAGGAGTGGGCTGGGGAGTTAGTAGGTACTTGATAGAAACCAAGGTTAGTAGTCAGAATAGAGGAGGGAGAGGATTCCAGAGAAAATGCCAGGAGTCAAGCCAAGTGTCTTGTTTGAGGAACAGCTAGGAGGCAGGAATCACTGAACTGAAGAGTACTTGGGGAATTAGGTGAAAGTAGACTAGAAAGGAAAGCTAGGTTATGAAGGGCTTTGAACCACAAAGCACTTAGTATTTGCAATAGCTGCTGGTGGGTCTGTCTGCCTCAGGTCCCTCCTCACTCTATTCCATCACCCATTTAGCCACTAAGGTGATTTTCTAAAACCGAAGACCTGATTATAACACACACCCCCTACTCATTAAACCCCAGTGGATCCCTGTTTCCTCCAGGAGCAAATACTAAGTGCAGAAGTGTGGGCAGTGAAGGGTGGGAGGGCTCCAAGGTTGAAACTTGGCCAGGTATAATTGACTATATGATAAGGGGTTAGGGTTTCAAGAGAGGAGGATAGTGGAGAGTTGAATTTGTTCCCCAAGGAGTCAAGATGGAAAGGAGAGAGTGGCTAGTATAGGAGAAATGGCCTAAGAGAAAATTAAGGGATTGGTGGTCATGGCTGTGGATGTGGAAAGTAAGGGTGGAGGAAGAAGAACTTGCTGAATGAGGGGACTTGCCCCTCAGCCTTGGGCAAGAGGCTGAGGATGTGAAAAGAGGTCTTCTCTAGATCTGGAGCCTCAGTGACAGAAACAACAACGATCCACTGTTTTCTGTACATCCACCTCTGCTCACTGAGTGACCCTGGGCAAGCTGCTTAAACTCCATCCTGCTCAGACTCCCCTTCTGTAAAATCAGGGGATTTTGATGATTGCTCTATTAAGTCCCTTCTAGCTCTTACATCCTGTTATCCTAGATTGGGGTTTCTCCAAAGATAGAGACAGTATCTCTCAGTATCTCAATAATATTGGAAACTCAGTGAGTTTTTGTTTTTAATGTGGTCTCCCTCATCAGAACATGAGCTTCTTTTTTTTAAAAAAAAATTACTTTTCCCCTATTACATGTAAAAACAATTTTTAACATTCATTTTAAAAAAGGTTTTGAGTTTCTAATTCTGTCCCTTCCTCCCTACTTCCTCTGCCCCCTCCCTGAGACAGTAAGCAATCTGACATAGGTTATATATGTGCAGTCATGTAAAAACATTTCCACATTAGTAATTTTGTAAAAGAAAACTCAAACAAAATAAAAAAGAAAGTAAAATATAGTATGATTCAGTCTGTATTTGAATTACATCAGCTGTTTCTCTGAAGACGGATAGCATTTTTCATCATGAGTCCTTTGGGATTGTTTTGGATCATTGTACTCCTCAGAATAGCTAAGTTATTCACAATTGTTCATCATACAATCTGTTGTTACCGTGTACACTGTTCTCCTGGTTTTGCTCATTTCACTCAGCATCAGTTCATACCTCAGCATCAGAATTTTCATTTCTGAAATCATCCTGCTCTTCATTTCTCATGACACAATAATATTCCAGAATATGAGTTTCTTGTGAACAGGAGATGCATTACTCTCCTGTTTGTTTACCCAATACTTAGCCCAGTGCCTTGCAAATGGTCAGAACTTAATAAACACATTCATTCATTCATTCATTCTTGTAGAGCTGAATATATTACTTGTATTTTCTGCCTTTCCTTCCTTTCCTCATCCTTACTATCTGAGATCAAATGTATGAGCGTAGACCCTCCTTCTTCAAGTGTAGACCATCTCTTCCATTAGGATAGAAGGTCACTGAGGTAGGGGAATTGTTTTCCCCCATCATCTAGGGAACTCCTGAGAGATTTCCATCAAACTAAGTACTCCCCAATGGTGTAAGTGGTACAAGGACACTCTCAAGGTCTCTCTTAAGAACTTTGGAATTGATTGTGTGACATGGGAGACACTGGACAGCTCAGCATGGCGTGCCCATGTCAGAGAAGGTGCTGTGTTCTGTGAGCAAAGCAGAATTAAAACAGCTCAAAAGAAATGCAGGATACATAAATTTAGAGTATCCACCCCAAATGTTCACAGGAACTATTTGGGCCTGACCTGTGGTAAAGCATCTTGAGCCATAGTCACATTGAACTTGACTCTGGCATAATGATGTCACATAAAGGACAGCAACAAACCAACCAAATCCTGGGGTAGGGAACCTGAGGCCTCAAGGCTACAAGGGCTCCTCTAGGTCCTCAAGTCCTTTTGGATTCAGTCAAAGGGGCACACTTAAGGATCTAGAGGGCCACTTGTAGCCTTGAGGTCTCAGATTCCCCACTCCTGGTCTGTAGACAATGTTTCTCTGTCTCCCAAGTTGAAGGCCATGTTCTTCTATGTGGTTAGGGTATGTGGTTAGGGTACCTCTGAATGTTTCCCTAATCCCCGAGAAAAGCTGTTTAGAATGACTGACTGGGCTTAGGCGGAGGGCTAGTGATTATTCTAGGGGAAGGAAGATGTGGGTGTGTGCATGAGAGGGCTAAAAGAGGTCCCTCCAAATTAAGGCAGGCCCCTCCCAGGATGTGCCTTCTCTGGGGCTTGGGACAACAGAAGTCTAGTGTGGTTGAAGAAAAAAGAGAAGCAGATAGATACAGGAGATACACTCCTGAAAACTCAGCTGGAACACTTGCTGACTGATAGTGTGGGACCAGAGTTTTAGGACCATGAAGCCTGTGACCCTCCAGGATTATATCTGTTCCCTGAACCCAGCCTCCCTCCCCCGAATCCTGAAGATATGCTCCGGCGTGTATTTTCAGAGTAAGTGTGACAACCCAGAGCTGATGTGGGGCCTCTGCTTCATGAGTATGTTTATTACTCACCCAAGGGATCATCCTTAGTTCCATAGAGAGGAGGACCCTGGCTTCCTCACCTCCTGAGCAGAGCAGTTCTCAGTAGAGAGTGATACCGAGCTGGATGAGGTACCCTGCCTTCCTCAGAGGGCAGCGTCCCTCAAAATTCTCCAGATTGGGATTAGGCCCATTACTCATAGCAAATTTTTCTTTATGTTGAGCCACTTGGTTCGGGAAGGGGGTTGGGAGTGTGTGTGAGGGAGAGGAGGGCACTATGATAAGGGGTTAGGGATTCAAGAGAGGAGGACAGTGAAGAGTTGAACTGGTTCCCCAAGGATGAGATGGAGAGAAGAGGAGAGAGTGGCTAGTGCAGGGGAGATGGCCTGGGAGAGAATTAGGAAGTTAAGGGAATGGTGGTCATGGGTGTGAGTGTGGAGAGTAAGAGTGGAAGAAGAAGAATTTTCTGAGTTTGGTCAATAATTGGGCGAGAGGCTGAGGGTATAAAAAGAGATTTTGTCTAGATCTGAAGCCTGAATGACAGAAACAACAGCGATCCACCAAGTGACTGTTTTCTGTACATCCAGCTCTGGTCACTGAGTGACCCTGGGCAAGCTGCTTAAGCTCCATCCTGCTCAGACTCCCCATCTGTAAAATCAAGGGATTTTTTTTAAAATTTATTTATTTAACTTTTTACATTCATTTTCACAAAATTTTGGGTTCCAAATTTTATCCCCATTTATACCCTCCCTCCACCCCAATACACCGAGCAATCTAATTTTCCCTATCTCCAATCTGCCCTCTCTTCTGTCCTCCCTCCCTTCTCTTGTCCCCATCTTCTCTTTTGTCCTGTAGGGCCAGATGACTTTCTGTTCCCCATTAACTGTATTTCTTATTTCCTAGTAGCAAGAACAATACTAAACAGTTGTTCCTAAAACTTTAAGTTCCAAATTCTCCCCATCCTTCCCTCCCCACCCATTCCCTTTGGGAAGGCAGGCAATTCAATATAGGCCATATCTGTGTAGTTTTGCAAATGACTTCGATAATAGTCATGTTGTGTAAGACTAACTATATTTCCCTCCATCCTGTCCTGCCCCCCATTGTTTCTATTCTGTCTTTTGATCCTGTCAAATCAAGGGATTTTGATGGTGGACCTAGTAAGTCTCTTCTAGCTCTGACATCCTAGAATCTTGGATCTGGGTTTCTCCAAAGATTGTTTGTTTGTCCTTCATTTTCAAAGAGGACCGTGATGTCAAGGAGGTGATGCCATAATTTGTAAGTGAATTGGATTGAAGTGAGGCAGGGCTGTGTAAAGTCATCAGCTTCACTTTCTCCTCCAGAGCCATCTGGGTCCAGTGGTGAGATATAGATCAGGACAACTGGACATAGCCCTTAGTTGATTCATTGGAACCAGCTAGAAGGCTCGGCAGATAGAACATTGGGCCTGGAGTTAGGAAGGTACGAGTTCAAATACAGCCTCAGACTCTCACTAGCGTTCAAAGGTAGTACATTATCTCTCAGTATATCTCAGTAAGATCAGAAACTTAGTGTTTTTATTTATGTGGTCTCTCAGCATTAGAATTCTTGAGAGCAAGGGTTGAGTTACTCTTGTATTTGCATGCCCAGAGCTTGGACGTACACCTTGAAAATGATCAGAACTTAATGCATTCATTCATCCGTTCAGGAAGTGAGGGGCTTGACTCTTGACTTTTCAGGCCAATGCTGAGTCAGAAACATTGCAGAGGGGATTTGTGGGCAGGTGCAGATTTACTGAGATGGTCCGTGAGATTCCCTAGAAGTAGCTGTTGGTAAAGTCAGGGTTTCTGTTAGATTCCTACAACACCCTGGTTGTGCTAGAGGCAGCCAGGCGGGACAGTAGGCCGGAAATCAGATAGAGCTTAGTGCAGATTTACAGTTTCCTCAACTGTAAAATGGGGATAATTATAGCACCCAGCCACCAAGGCTCTTGAGACAATCAAGATATTTATAAAGCACTTAACACATAGACCCTTAATAAATAAATGCTTGTTGCCTTCTTTTTCAGAGGAAATAACTCTCAAGACCTTGGTTTTCTCTTATGTAAATTGGGGAGATATCTTGCACTACCTACCTTAAAGGATTATTGTGAGGAAAGTGCTTTCTAAGTTGGATGCTTAACAGCTTCAAGAAAGAACCTGGCACATTTTAGAATGACTGGGAGAGGGAGAAATGAGAAATGAATAGAGGATCATTTGGCCAACCAACCTCAGTCCCCTGACTTCTGTTCCTTGAGCTGGTCTTCCAGGAAAAACTTTGCTCTCTGTCCCCCAAGACCCAACACCAAGGGCTTAAAACAGGGAGTGGAGCCAGTACCCCAGTTACCTTGAGAGAAGTCCACCCAGGACTTTACAAAGAAAGGTGGACCCCCTGTGTAATTCTGAAGAGTATTGTGTACTGGGGACTGGCAGAGGGTTTTAGGTGGCTAGGAAGGACACATTGAGGGATAGATGCAGAGACTGTACAAAAGGTTAGAGGTTTGTGGGAAACAAGAGAAGAACAGACTTTAGGGTAGGGCAGGGGTGGGGACTCAAGCCACCAGTCACAGACCTGAGGGAGAAGGGAAGAAGGGAAAAGAAAGGGAACTAAGGTCAAGTTCTTCAAAGGTTGTCTTCTTTTTTTTAGATCCCCAAACGTTGGCCTTCCCAGGCTAGAGAACCCACACTCCGAGTTCTTTCTGTTCACTTAGGATCTCAACAAGATGTCTCCTGGTTTCACACACTTTTCAGGTCACCTCCTGGCCTGTTCTACCCACCTTTCAAGTTGCCTACAGTCTTCCATAGCTTGATGACCATATTCCTTTCTCCCTAGATCCATATGTTCATCCACTGGAAAACCCTTTCATTCATTTCAACAAACAATAACTGATGTAAAGCACTCACTGCCTTGAGGCTGAGAAAGATAGAAGTTTAAATAAGACAGAGACTCTACTGTCATGAAACTTATCTTCAGTCAGGTCTGTCATGAAATACCAGTGTTAGTATACTTGACCACAGAAGCTAAGAAGTAAAACAGGGTCAGATCTGGCTGATGCAAATATGAGATAAATACTGAGTACTAGAGGCCTTTTCTTCTTCTTTTTTTAGGAGAGAGGGAAGTATAACAGAAGGAGTATTGGATTGAGAGAGGACTTGGGTTTGAATTGCAGCTCAGGAGCATCAAGTAATTCAAATTTAACATTTATTTTTTGCAATAATTGTTATTTATAATAAAAGCTCTCCAATTCTTCCTTTCCCCAGTCTCTGAGCAAAGGACATTGTGTCTTACTTTACTGAAAAAAAAAATTGAGGGCATTCAGCAGAACCTCCCTTTTCTCTGATTCTCTTTATCTTGAAACCCCTTGACATCATCTCCCACACTTTCCTCCTTTCCATCTGTCTGTTCCATCTGACAGAGATAGTCCTTCTTTGCAAAGCCAACCCCTTTACATGTGTACTTGATTCCAACCCCTCCCATTTTCTCCAGTAGATTGCATCATCAATTAATTCAGCCATTGCCAACCCTCACATTATCAAATCTTATACAATCAACTGGTTCCTTACCTTCAAACATGCCCAAGTCTCCCCCATCCTTAAAAAAAAAAATTAACTGGAGCTATCAAGCTATCATCCTCTTCTCTCTTTCTCAACCAAACTTTTTGAAAAAGCTGCCTATACTTCTATATACTATATGTTACATGCTATATTATAGGCTATATATCTCTATATACTACTATATACTATGGTTCCACTTCCTATTTTCCCAGTCCTCAGCCCTTTGCAATCTGGCTTCCATCTTCTATCACTCACCTGAAACTGCTCTCTCCAAAGTTACCAAATGCTCTTTATTGTGGTTTTAAATCAGTTTTTTAAAAATGTCCTTTGTTTTTCTTCATCACCATAATGTTTCTCAGCATCTCCTTTTCCTCTGCCTCCCAGAAAGCATTCATAGAACAAATAGTTTTAAGAAAAGAAAAAGAGGGAAAAAATCAGCATAATTGATCAATTAAATGAAAAAAATATGAAAATATATGCAATGGAAAACATGTGTGAACCTCCAGTCTCTGCAGAGGGGTGCAACTGGTGATCTCTTCTCAAATCTCTTCTGCCTGAGAAAGAAGGAGAGGATGATAGCTTGATAGCTCCAGTTAAGATTTTTTTTTTAAGGGTGGGGGAGACTTGGGCATGTTTGAAGGTAAGGAACCAGTTGATAGGATAAGATTTGATAATGTGGGGGGGTGACGATGATTGAGTTGATGATGCAATTTACTGGAGAAGATGGGAGGGTTTGGGATAAAATCGCTTGATCTTTGCAATTTTGCAATATTCACTTTTGATATTTTTGGTTTGTGATTGTCCTTTCCATTGACATTATTGTAGTCATTGTGTAGATTGTTTTCTTGGCTTTTTACTTCCCCTGTATCAGTTCATCTAGTTTTTCTCACTCTATATCTATCTATCTATCTATCTATCTATCTATCTATCTATCTATCTATCTATCTATCTATCTATCTATCTATATCTATATATAGAGAGAGATATATATCTCTATATCTATATATAGAGAAATGTTACATCTCTTTTCTTTACATCTATGTACTGCAAACATTTTGCAGCATATTTTTAGAGGCAGGTAGATGATACAGAGGATAGAGCATTGGTTCTGGAGTCAAGTTCAAATTCCACCTCACAAGCTGTATGACTCTGGGGAGGCCATTTAACCTCTGTTTCTTCAACTGTAAAATGGGGGTAATACCTCTCAGGGTTGTTGTTGTGAATATCAAATGAGATAATATTTGGAGATTGCTTAGCACAATGCTTGGCACATAGTAGGAGCTAGTACTGTTGATGTCATGTTGGCACAGATGGAAGCTTTCTTTTTATTAATGACTTCCATGGAATATATGCCTCATAGTGGACTCTCCAAGTCAAAGGATATGGACAACTTATTTATTATTTTCATAATTCCATATTGCCTTCCAAAATGTTTGTGCTAAATCACAGTTCTACCAACTAAGCAGTAATTTTCCAGTCTCCCCACAACGACGCCAACACTGACCATTGCTGTCTTCTAATATCTTTGCCAACTTGTTGGGTATAAGGTGAAACCTCAGGGGTTTTTTATTTGTATTTTTTTCATTATTCTTGATTTGGAGCATTCTTTCATATGGTTGTTTATTGTTTGCAATTTTTTGAGAATTGTTTGTTCATACCCTTTGACTACTTATATTGATTTAGTTTTATTTAAACATATATGTGCGTGTATGTATATGTTTAAATAAAATGAAAAGTTATATATGTATATACATATATGTCTGTTATCAGCAAATATTTATAAATCATCTACTATGTTCAGACATGGTGCTGGCTACTGGAGATATAAAGACAAAAACAAAACAGCCCTACCCTCTAGGATACTCTTACAGGGAGGGTACAACATATAGAAAAATTAAGAGGCAGCCTAATCGCTGGATCATGAAAGACTTCATTCATTCAACATGAATTTATTAAGGCCTATTTTGACCCAGGCATTGTGCTACAAATTTATGATCCTATGAAACAAAAATGAAATTGTCTCTGCCCTTAGGGAGCTTGGGAGAAACAAGTAAACAAAATATATGCAAGGTAAATACAAAGTAATTTTTAAGTTCTTTGTTGAATTGAGGATTACCAGCTGGGATAGAGATGATTATCCATAAAGACCTTATGTAGAAGGTGGTAATTGAGCTGAGCGTTGAAGAAAACTAGCAGGGTCTTCAAGATGGAGGTGAGAAGAAGGAAGTTTCGGGCATAGGGCCAGCCTGTGCAAAGGTACAGAGATGAAATAGGAGATGAAATAATCTGTCTAGAGAACTGCAAAGAGGCTGGCTTTGTTGGAAAGTAGAGTGCATGAAAGATTGATCTGTGTAATAAGCCTGGAAAGGTCAGCTGGAGTCGGCTTGTGAAGGTTTTAAATGATGAACAGATGAGTTTGTATTTTATCTTAAAGGCAAGAAAGAGCTGGTGAATCTTCCTTTGCAGGGGAGTGACACGGCCGGTGCTTTAGCAATATCAATTTGGAAGAGAGCATGAGGGCTCAGGGAAATGAGAAGTTAGGTGTATAGGAGGGCAAATGATACAAGGCAAGATGCTGTATGTCTTTGCTGTTCAGTCATTTCTGACTCTATGACCTCATGGACCATAATGCCAGGGAGTTTTCTTGGCAAAGTTAATAGAGTTATTCGCTATTTCCTTTTCCAGTGGATTAAGGCAAACGGATATTAAGTGACTTGCTCAGTCACATAGGTCAAATTTGAATTGACTGAGGTCAGATTTGAACTCTGGTCTTCCTGACTCCAGGCCCAGAATTCTATCTCCTGAGCCGTCTAGCTACCTGAATGCAACTATGGAGTTCAAGGAGTCCTCTGGGAATATATTATAAATTACCAAAATTTTAACATCTTATGAGACTGGTACAATATGGTTAAGAGTATTAATGAGGAATCAGAAACCCAGAATTGGTGGCCTTGGTCAATAAAATTGATCCGTGGCATATGAGAATAATAAAATCTGATTTGAAAAACAACTATTATTTGGCAGAAAAATGATGTCAGTAGCTACTTTGTCTCACCAAAGACAAGAGACTGTTTCCCTATGTTTTCTGAGTTGCTGTTGAAATCCTTGGACTCAAAATTGAACAGAGAAGGTGGTGAAGGCAAATATTGTTATTTATAGCCAGGCCCCCAAGTCAAGAACTATTAACCTTCCTAGAAATTCAATATGTACAGCAGAGTGAATTTTTTCTTGGTAATTCAATTAATTAGTAATTATTGGTAATTGATTAGTAATGTTCAATTTGTCAGCCTTTATAACTGTCACATGAAAGGACCCAAGGATAGCCAGGAATTTTTGTTGTAACTGTGACCATTCTAGTACACATTTAGAAGTTTTCAGAAAAGGAAAAAAAAACCAAACACTTCTATATCACTTGTGTTGTAAAGTAGCCACTGGCACAGATTGGCAATGGAACTGGCAAAATGTCACCCTCCTTGGACCACATACTGTGAAATCAGAATTGAGAGTCTACTTTGTATATAATGATATCTAGGCTCTTTAAAGTGGGCTATATCTTTTAAAATAAATGTTACCATGAATTAGGATGTGTATATTTGAAAACCACCTAGGTCTTAGCAAGGTATACAGAACACACTGTCTAATTCTGTGATCTAAGCCGTGATATGTGCCACAACCAGGCTCTGAAGTTTATCATTCAAACCACATAATAAGTAGCATCCTATCCAGGAGCACTTCAAAAGTAACTCCTTCAGTAGATATAGAGTGAGTAAAACTGTACAAAGTTGTATTTATCTGAAAGTTTGAAATAAATATGTAATTATTTTTGTTTATAAAAAAGTCTTAAAATGTTCATACTGTAGCTGGTAACTTGCCACAAATAGTCTCTTAAAAAGTATTTGATATCATCTTTTCCTTATTGCATTCTGGTTATTATGCATAGTATGAAGTTCAGGTCAGATAGCTTCTTGAGGTCCTAAGCCTAGAGTGGGAAGGGACTTCAGAGGCCACTGAGTCCAATTCCCTCATTTTAAAGGAATCTAAATTCCTCTGTTCAATATGAAGTTTCTTTTGAAAACTATCTGCTTAACTTGACTAATGTGGAAATATGTTTAATATTATTGTACATGTATAGTCTATATCAGATTGCATGCCATCTTGGAGACGGGAGGGGACAGAGGGAGAGAAATTTAGAACTCAATATCTTATAAAAGTGAATGTTGAAAACTAAAACAACAAAAAAAGAAAATGATCTGCTTAGTTGTTACTCACAGATCAGATATGGTGGCATATTACTAGACTCATTAGATTATACTGTACTTGGTGTTCAGATATCCTCCTTCTTCCTCAAATAAATTTATTTAAATCTCTCTGTCTTTTTCTATCTCTCAGTCTCTCTTTCTCATCCCCTCTCCTTTTCTCTCTTTTTTTCCCTCTCTCCATCTCCTTCCCCTTCCTCTCTCTCTTCTCTTTCTCTCTCTATTCTGTCTCTTCCTCCATCCCTCCTTACACACACACACACACACCACATCACTTTGGCATTTGTGTGGAGAACATATTAGGAAGGAAAATATATCATATCCAATCCATTGCCGAAGTCTGTTGATTTCAGCTTTGCAACATCCCTCAAATATGCCCCTTTCTGTCCTCTGCCACCATTCTGGTGCAAACCCTCATCGCTTCACACCTAGACTGTTGCAGTCAGCTGCTTGCTGGTGTTCCTGCCCGCCTCGCTCAAGCACCAAAGTAAATTTCCAAAACACAGTTTCAATCCTGTCATTCCCCTGCTCAATAAATTCTAGTGGCATCCCAGTGCCTCCAGGGTCAAATACCAAATGCTTTATTAGACATTCAGAGCCTTTCATAACCTAGTCCCTCCCTGCCTTTCCTCTCTTCTTACACATCACATTGCCAGCATACCCTCTTCAATCTAGTGGCACTCACCTTCCAGCTGTTCTTTGAAAAAGCTACTGCATCTCTCGGCTCTGGGCATTTTCTCTGGCAGTCTGGACTGTTCTCCCTCCTCATTGCTGTCTCCCAGTTTCCCTGGCTTCCCTTAAGTCCCAACTAAAAACTTTTCCCAGTGCTCATTCATTCTAGTGCCTTCCCTCTTTTAATAATTTCCTGTGCATCCTGTATATAGTTTATTTGTACATAATTTTTTGCTTGTTGTTTTCCCCATTAGACTGTGAGCTTCTTGAGTGCAGGGACTGTCTTTCACCTTTCTTTGTTTCCCCAGTGTGCAGCATACTGTCTGGAACATGACTGACACTTAATACACTTATTCACTAACTGACGAGAATGAATTGAGGCAGGGAGTTCAATTAGGAGGCTATTGTAATAATCCATTCCTGTGGTGATGAGGCCTGAACTAGGCTGGCAAGAAAAGAATAGACTGAGATGTTGTCCAAGTAGACTTGACCAAACTTGGTAATTGATAGAATATGAGGAGTGAGAGGGAATGAAGAGTGGAGGATGGTGACACCAGGTTGCAGACCTGGACTGAGAGGATAGTGGTACCCTGTAAGGAAATAGGGAAGTTTAAAAGTGAGATGCGTTTAGAGGGGAGAGAAATGGTGAGTTCCATTTTGAACACCTTGTGGGAATTCCAATATTGTCTAATCTACAAGAAAAACCACTGAGGCAAAGCTCTGAGCCAATGACACTTTATTAAAGTGTCCATGACCACCATAATTACAACCATATAAATAGAACTATCACAGAAGAATTGAAACTTCATATCATGGAATTAGAGAGAACAAACATGACTCAAAGAAGAAGAAATAGGAAGATCTCAGAAAAGTTCAGGGCTCCGGAGTGTATAATGGCAGATTCATTTTTTGGGTGTGGATTTGTTGACCAGTCTTGCTAAATTCTTTTCTTCCTTTTAAAAGTATTGTTATAAGAGATGGCCCTTGGGGAAGAGGAAGGGAAACGAACACAGGAGGAAGTCTAGTTGATGTAAAAACAAAAGAAATAAATGAAAATCTATTTTTCAGAAAGAAAAGAACGATTTCAGTCAAGAGATATGGGGTAGGAAGTCACAGGGTCAGAGGTTGGAAATTGAGTGGGATGTAAGAAAAAGGAAGTGCTGAATATAGACAGCTTTTTCTAAGAGCTTGACTCTGAAAGGGAGGAGAGATATAGGATTATAGTTTAAAGGGATGTTAGGATAGTGAAGGTTTGTTTGTGAACAGGAGGGAGAGAGCTCCAGGCATCTGATAAAGCCAGTGAAAATACCCAAAAATGAGAGATGGAGTTTGTTGTAAGAGAAATAGTAAGGAGTCCAGTGATGAAGAGTTGGTGGAGGTGGGTAAGGGAGGATTTGTATCAGTCATCTTCCTCTTTTTTGATGAGGAAGTGTTCATCTTTCCATGTTAATATTGTACTGGTTTTAGTTTGGGTATTTTGAAAATCTGTTAGGGTTCACTTTATAGTTCCAAAAATGTACATGAAGACTGGTATTGAATGGATGTTATTGTTTCAAATGTGTTTTTCCCATTCAACTTTGATTGTAGGATGCTAGAAAGTCTCTTAACATACGTAGCCACAGATACCACTTTAACATATTTTTTACCAGATATGTATTGCTTAGAGAAGATCAAGATATTTATAAGTATTGTCTTCCTCCTTTGTTCAATGTAACGTTCAGATTCAAGCTCAAAGTCTTTGGTCTCTGTCTTTCCATAGTGTATGTTGAAAATTTTACATTTAAAATTTCAAATGACATTTTCTTATTGTTAGGTTAAGACTCCACAAGATGAAGGAGTCATTTAATGTGTCTTTTGGTGGAATCATATAGTTTGAAATCATCAATATTTATCAACTGATAAATTAATAAGAGGTTTTGGGTTTCAAGTCCCTCTTTAATTGGGAAGCCATAATTATACTTGGGAGAGATGATAATGGATTTAAGCCTAGAACAAACTATCTTCCTGAAAAAAAGACAGATTTTATAGAACTATTGTGTTGGTGATGTGTTTTAAGTAGAGAACAGTTTTCTGCATGAATATCAAATAGTATTCTCACTAAACTTATTTTGTGTATTTTGTATATTTTCAGGACAGAACTGAGTTAAAAGTTTTGTGATAATTAACAAAGGCTACCTAAACATTATGGAACTTTTGGGCATCTTGTTTCATGATTACCAAATCAATAATGAGTTGCTTTTTATACCTCTGGGACTTCCGAACAAACTTTTTTTTGTTTCTCATCCAATTTATTATTATTTTTTATATGTTTATAGATTATTTTTTGTGATACAGACTGAGTATATAAAGTATCAAAACATCTAGTAGTTCTGTAAGTAGAGGGGTCATGAGTATTTTCATCATATCATAATATATAGTAGCATGCTTTGCTACTCAGTAATTCCTGATCTTATATGCAGGACGTGTGCTACTATGAACTATTTCTGGCCTTGCTATTTCCTCATTGTTTTCAAGAAGTCAGTTTCTGTTATCTCTCTTGAAGGAACTATTTGCTTACTCATTATATTAATACTACTGAAGCTTTCAGTTTCTCTCTTAATTTAACCTTGTGTTTTGGGTGTGTTGGATTTCTTGACCTTACACATGATCAGATATTTTCCAAATCCTCCTGTTTTAGGATTTCTCTCTCACTATCCATTTCTTTTACTTCTCAAGCCTCTAGAGTCAAATTTTAGGTTGCTATTGTTTTTGTTTTGACTTACTACCCTTACCCTTTGACTCATTGACCCTTAACTTTTTGCTTTCTGTTGGAAATTAAAAGGATCTAGAGTTTCTGATATGGTTTTGTTTCCTTCTTTTTTCCACATCCAAGTTGGACATGGGTTGGAGGACAAGATGCCTGTTCACTGGCTCTTGTTTGGGTAACTCTGGCCCCAGAAGAGAGATGGTCAATCAAGGCTGTAGGAGATGGGGTGGGGGTGAGGGGCAAGGACTGATTGGGACTCAGGACACAACTGAATGAAGAAAACTGAAGAATGTTGGAGAAGGAAGAAGAGAGCTGGACTGGGAATCAGAAGGCCAGAGTTCCAGTCCTGGTTCTTCCAATAATTACCTATGTGACTTTGGGCAACTTACTTTAAAACTCTTTGGCCCCCAGTTTTCTTGATTGTACAATCAGGGTGATTTTGTAAGCTTTAAAACATCCTTTAAATATGTTATTATTAATATTTTGTTGCCACTATGATTGTTTCCATAGGCTCCATCTATGAACTCTCTGGAGTTGAGTGCTGTTTGTCCACTGGAGACCTCATAAAAGTCATCCAGATTACTCTCAAGAAAGTGGTCTGTAGGAACCCCGAAACAGGCCACATCACCGAGCTCCCTCCTGACTTCACAGGTGAGCCGGAAACCTCTCCCTCCCTTCCATCCCCCACTATCTTCTCATAGTGAAGAGACTGTTAACTTAGTGTTTGTGTTTTTAAAAATATTTCGATAACTATATTTCAATATAATCAGTTTCTTTTGTAATCTTAGGGATTTTATTTTATGCATTAATAATGTTATTCTGAGAAGGGATCATCAGCCTTAAAAAGAGGACCAAGAACCTATAAAAGGTTAAAGAATCCTGCACCAGATCCTAGCCTGTGCTCACATTCTAACATGTATATATACACGTATACATATATACATACATGACTGAAATCAATGCAAGGTGTATTAACCACTTGCTATTTGCAGAGCATCTTCTAGGGACTGAGAGGATACAAAGATACGTGGTCTTGGCCCTCATTTGGGTTGGAGAGTCTGACACATGCGCTGAAAATAGTAATGCTTTGATCATAATTGGCATTTACATAGCTCTTTAAGGTTTGCATAGCACTTTACAAATATTATCTCATTTGACCCTCACCATAGGTGCTATCACCACCCCCATTTTACAGATGAAGAAACTGAGACAGACAATTTGCCCAGGGTTGCCCAGCTGCATAACTGTCAGAGGCAGGACTGAATTGACTTGAGGTCTCCCTGACTCCAGCTCCAGCCCTGTACACCATGCCCCTTAGCTAATTCAATCGTACCTGCAGATAACAGTAAAAACAGAAAAATCCATGAAAAATACATTCTAAAGCTACAAAGTAAGTACTCTGTGAGGCTTGAGGAGTACAGGTCATTTCCACATAGAATCAGTAAAGATTTGATCTGGACTTTGAAGGATGACTAAGGATTTAGCTTGTGACACGGGGAGGTCTGGATATTTCAGGCACAGGAAACAGCTTGAGGAAAGTTATAGGGGTGGGAAAGCACTCTCAGCGTTTAATCTCATATCCATGAACATTAGGAGTAAAAGTGTGTTGGACACTTGGCAGGTAAATGCAGCCAGGGGCTCTGCCACACTAGGGACATCTGACTGCCTCATTCTCTGTCTGCACAGGGTTCAGAAAGGTCTCTCTATGATCCTCTCTGGATGTCTCTGAATGTCTGTGTGGCTTTACAATTGATCCTGCCTTGGCCTCTCTACCTGAACCTATATAATGATACCTTCGTGGATCCCTCTGTGCCTTGTTCTAAAGTTCTGTCTGGGCTGCTCCAGGCCAATCTCTGTGGCTCTATCATAAGCTCTTCTCAGTCCTGCTGCCCTACCTCTTTCCCAAACTGCAGTTACCTCAGCAAACCAACCATACTTTGGTTCCTCCAAGGGATGTTTCAGTGATATTAACTCAATGACTTAATTCAGTGACCTTTAAACTTCACCTGGATCTACTCTGCTCTTCCCTGGTAAATTCACTCCCAAGCTATGGGCAGTGGGTGTTTCAAGGGGCAGATAAAAAGAATGAATTGGTCAGGGTTGTGAGAATCGCATCTCTTTACTCTGTGCCCACTTGAATTGGAGGACTGCTCTTTTAAAAATATATATATATATATATTTATTTATTTATTTCATTAAATTTTCCCAGTTAAATATAAGAAAAAATTAACATTCATTTAAAAAATTTTTGAGTTCCAAATTCTCTCCCATATCCCTTGAGGAGGCAATGTGAAGTCATACAAAATGTATTTCCATTTTAGCCATATTGCAAAAGAATACACACACACACACACACACACACACACATGCACAAACAAGAAAAATAAAGTTTAAAAAGTACACTTTAATCTTCACTCAGAGTTCATCAGTTCTCTCTCTGGTGATGGGGAGAATTTTTCATCACTAGGTCCTTTGGAATTGTCTTGGATCATTATCTTGATCAGAGTAGCCAAGTCTTTCACAGTTGATCATCATACAGCGTTGCTGTTACTGTGTACAATGTTCTCCTGGTTCTGCTTACTTTTCACTTTGCATTAGTCAATATAAGTCATCTCACATTTTTCTGAAAGAATCCTGCTTTTCATTTCTTATAGCACAATAGTATTTCATGGCAATCATATATCACGTCTTGGTCAGCCATTCCCCAACTGATGGGTATTCCCTTAACCTTAATTTCCAGTTCTTTGCCACAACAAAAAGACCTGCTATAAATATTATTGTACACATAGGTCCTTTTCCATCTCATTGGAGTAAAGACCTAGTAATGATATTGCAAGATTTAAAGGTATACACAGTTTCATAGTCCTTTGGGCATAGTTCCAAATTGCTCTCTAGAAAGGCTGGATCAGTTTACAGCTGTACCAACAGTTTATTAGTGTACCTATTTTCCTTCATCTCCTTGAGCATTTGCAATTTCTGATAGATTTGAGGTTTTATCTCAGAGTTATTTTAGTTTGCATTTCTCCAATCAATAGTGATTAAGAGCATTTTTTCATGATTATAGATAGCTTTGAGTTCTGAAAGTTTATTCATACCCTTTGCCCATTTTTCCATTAGGGAATGGCTCTTATTTTTATAAATTTGAATCAGTTTTCTATATATTTGAGAAATGATGCTTTTATCAGAGAAATTTACTGTAAAATTTTTTGACATTACCTCATTGTCTGTTATATTTTGAACAAAATGTAGTTTCCCTGATTATTTCTAAGTCTATTTTTGCTTTTGCTTTGTCTGAGATCATTCCTACTCCTGCCTTATTCAGCTGAAGCATAATATTTTGCTCCAGTCCTTTATTTGAACTCTCTGTGTGTCTGTGTTTCATCTGTGTCTCTAGTAAACAACATATTGTTGGATTCTGGTTCCTTATCCATTTTGCTAACTGATTTCCTTTTATGTGTGAGCTCATTCCATTCACATTCACAGTTATGATAACTGTATATTTCCTTCCGTTCTATTTTCTTTCCTTTTTTTATTCTGTTCTTCCTCAAAAATCTGTTTTGCTTCTCACCACATCCTCCCTTAGGCCACCCTCCCTTTTGTAACCCTCCTCCCAATAATTTTAAAATTGCCTGTGTTAAATCTGTTTTCCAGGTTAGTTGCTCTTCTGATGAACTAGTGGATGTTTTCTTCTAGTTTTTCTTTCTTTCTACTTAGATTGTTTCTTGATGTCTCATGGAGGCATTGCATCTTCCACTTGCCCAATTCTCTTTTTAAGGAGATCTTTTCTTCAGTGAATTTGCCTCTTTTTTTCCATGTGGCCTATTCTGCTTTTAAAGGAAGTCTTTTCTTCAGTGAGTACTTGTGCCTCTTTTACCAACTGGTCAATTCTGGGGTTTTTTAAGAGTTGTTTTCTTCAATATCTTTTACCAAGCTGTTACTTTTCTTTTCATAATTCTTTTCCTTTACTCTCATTTCTTTACCTAATTGTCTCCCTACTATTCTTATTTGATGTTGAAATTTTTTTTTTAACTATTCCAGGAATTCTTGTTGGGCTTGTGTCCAATTCACTTTTTTTTTTCCCTTTGAAGATTCCCTTGTAGTTGTTTTGACATTGTCTTCTTCCGAGGCTGTGTCTTGTTCTTCCTTATCACCATATTAACTTTTTATGGTCAGGTTCTTTTTTGTTGCTGTTGTTTGCTCATTTTCTACCCTATTTGTTGATTTTGAATTTTATATTAAAGTTGAACTTTTTTTGGAGTGTGGAGGAAGAAAGGACACCGTCTCAAGCATCAGGTTTTTTTTTTTTTGTTGTTGTTTTTTTGTACTGCCGTTTTCAAAGCTAGTTCTGGGTGTTTGGAAGTTTTCACTGCTTCCAAGGTGGTATGATCTAAGGAGAGGTGTCTTTACCTAGAAAAGGCCCCTGATCCCTTGGAATTTCAGCCAATATTCTGCAGTTATTGAAAATAGAATTTCTCTTTCTATCTCTTCCTGACGGACTTTGTTGGTAATATATAGAAATACTGATGATTTATGTGGGTTTATTTTATATACTGAAGCTTTGCTAAATTTATTAATTATTTCAATCAGTTTTTTAGTTGATTCTATGGGATTCTCTAAGTATGCCAACATTTCCTCTGCAAAGAGTAATAGTTTTGTTTTCTTATGGCTTATTCTTTTTCTTTTGTATTTTTATTTCTTGTTTTATTGCTATTGGTAGCATTTCTAGCATAATATTGAATAATAGTGGTGATAATGGATATCCTTGCTTCACCTCCTGATCTTATTGAGAAAGTTTCTAGCTTACCCCCTTTACAGATAATGCTTTTAGGAAAGCTCCATTTATTCCTATGCTTTCTAGTGTTTTCATAGAAATGAGTGCTGTATTTTATCAAAAGCTTTTTCTGCATCTCTTGAGATAATCATATGATTTTTGTTGTTTTTATTATCAATATGATCAATTATTCTGATAGTTTTCCTAATATTGAACCAGCCCTGCATTCCTGGTATAAATTCTATCTGGTCATAGTGTATGATCCTTGTGATAATCTCCTTGCTAGTATTTTATTTTACGTTTTTCATCAATATTCATTAAGGAAATTGTTTTATAGTTTTCTTTCTTTGTTTTTGCTCTTCCTGGTTTAGGTATCAAAACCATATTAGTGTAATAAAAGGAATTTAGTAGAACTCCTTCTTTACCTACTTTTCCAAATATATACAGTATTGGAATTAATTGTTCTTTAAATATTTGGTAAAATTCACTTGTAAATCCATCTAGTCCTGGGGACTTTTTTCTTAGGGAGAATATTTTTCTAAGATAAGATTTATTTTATACATATATGTTTATGTATATACATTATATTTCCTCTTTTGTTAACCTGCACAATTTATATTTTTGTGAATGCTCATGCATTTCACTTAGATTATTAGATTTATTGATCTATAATTGGGCAAAACAAGTGTTAATAATTGCTTTAATTTCATCTTCACTGGTGATGCATTTACCCTTTTCATTTTTTATATTGGTAATTTGGTTTTCATCATTCTTTTAAATCAAATTAACCAAATGGTTTATTTATTTTATTGGATTTTCATAAAACTAGTTCCTTGTTTTATTTAGTTCAGTTTTTTTCTTTTAATTTTATTACTGTATTCTTTGCTTTTCAGGATTTCTATTTTGGTGCTTAACTGGGGATTTTTAATTTTTTTTAATTGCATACCCAATTCATTGATCTGCTATTAGCTGATTGATTAGCTATCAATCTGTCTGTCTCTCTGCCTCTCTGTCTGTCTCTCTGCCTCTCTGTCTCTCTCTGTCTCTGTCTCTGTCTCTGTCTCTGTCTCTCTCTCTCTCTCTCTCTCTCTCTCTCTCTCCCTCTCCCTCTCTTTAATATAAGCAACATGATGAGCTTTAAATGTCAAAAAGAGGATTTTATATTTGATCCTTAAAGGAATTAGGAACTATTGAGGTTTATTGATTGGTTGCTTTAGAAGGGAGGTTTAGGGAGGAGGGGAATGTTATAATAGGTTCTGTTTTGAATGTGTTAAAAGTTCAAGATGCTTATGAGACATTCAGATCAAGATTTACAGGACAGAACTCAGTATCCTCCTCCCTAAACTGACTCTTCCTCCTCATCTCTCTAGCCAAGGACACCATCATCTTCCTTCTAGTCAACCTCATTCGCAATGGATTAATTTTTAGTTCTTCCTTCTCATTTGTTTTGTAGAGCCAGTCAGTTCCTATGTTGTGTTTGCTCTACTTCCTCCATATCTCTTCTTAGACTTCAGCCATTTTAGAGTTCAGACCCTCATTACCGCAACCATTACAATAGGCTCTTCCCTCTCTAATCCACTCCTCAAGACAGCTGCCAAATCAGTATTCCTATAGTGAAAGTCTGACTACATCAGTCCCTTGCTCAAGAAGCCTTACTGTTTACCATTTACTTTAGGGAACAGTACAAACTCCTCCATTTGGCATTTTAGACCCCTCCATCCTATCTTTCCAAGTTGATGACACACAGTTCTTACTTTGCAGCCCCACCGACCTATTCATTGTTCCCCACATACAAAACCCCTTCTTTGTCTCTGCATAAGCAGTCCTTCATACCTAGATGCTTTTTATCTCTTCTTCCAAGACCCTCACGCTCCCTTCAGTAGTATATGCATGCTACTATATTTGGCATACAGTGGTATGCAAAAACATGCCAGTATTTTGCATACCAAATTTACTTATCTGTAAATATGTTGTAATAGGATGGAAGTTCCTCCTAGCTGCCTCCCAGCCCTCCTTCTCTGTTCCTTGAGGGCAAGGATGGTTTCATTTTTGTCTTTTATCACCACCACCCACAACTGTGCCTGGTATGAATGATACCTAATTGATCACTAGGCATAGCATTCCACATATGTTCCATATATAAGTTGCTTCATTTGCAAACCCACGCCTGGGGTGAGTTACACACCCTTAGACACATGGATACATTCATAGTGTTGCACATTCTTTTTGCCCATGCACATCTCCAGCCCCCCAGCTAAGTGTCTTGGATACCACAAGGCAAATAGAGGGGTGGCATCTAAGATAGATGATGATTCTGGGTCAGGTCAGTTCTGCTGGCTGATCTGTCCTGATAGGGGCCTGAATCACAGAATCTGAGAGTCAGAAGAGATCTCAGAAGCCATCCAGTCTCACAAAATAAGGGAATCCTCAGCATAACGTTATGCTGGACAGATCATCAAGGAGAGGGAATCCACCACCACCAAGGCAGTCCATTACATTTGTGGGCAGCTCTGATTATGGCTAAATTTTCTCTTGACATCAAGCCTTGAATGAACCCTTTTCAACCTCTGCCCCTTGCACGTGGCTCTTCCCTCTGGGGTCAGACAGACTTTGCCCAGTCCCCCTTCCACATAGTTGCCTTTCCAGTATTTAACACAGCTCTCACATTCTAAGTCTCCTTCCTCAGGCTGAACAAGCCCCATTATTTCATCTGATCTTCCTGTCCCAAGACCCAGGGCCCTTCACCATGCTTCTGTTTATCAGTGTCCTTAAACTGCAATGCCCAGAACTGAACATGTTACTTCAGATGTAATCTGATAAAGGCAGACTACAGAGTGTTTCCCATCTCCTAAACCCAAGATTACATTTTCTTTTTTTGACTGCCACATCACAACTCATGTTGGATTTCCAGCCCACTAAAACCTCCAGCTCTTTTTTTCAGACAAAATTGTCTAGACATAACTCTTCCATCCTGTACTTGTGAGGTTGATTTTTTTGTACTCAGTTTAAGGGGCAGTGCATAGAGCACTGGACCTGGAGTCAGAGGGACCTGAGTTCAAATCCAGCCTCAGACACTCACTAACCTATGTGACCATGGGCAAGTCACTTAACCCTGTTTGCCTCAGTTTCCTCATCTGTAAAATGAGCTGGAGAAGGAAATAACAAACTATTCCACTATCTTTGCCAAGAAAACCTCAAATTGGGGACATGACTGAAATGACTCAAAAACAACTCAAGTTAAGATTGCATTTATCTCTTTGTAATTTCATCTTAGGTTCAGCCTAATACTCTAGCCTATCAATAACTTTTTGTATCCTGACTTTGTGTCACCTGCATATTTGATGGAAGGCAGCTGGTTGGTATGGTGGATGGAAAGCTATGCCTGATGTCAGGAAAACCTGAGTTCAAATCCAACCTCAGACAATTAGTAGCTGTGGGACTCTAGGCAAGTCACTTAACCTCTGTTTGCCTTAGTTTCCTCAACAGCACCTACCTCCTAGGGTTGTTGTTGTCAGGGCCAAATGAGATAGTATCTGTAAAGCAATGATCCTGTCCAAAGGGACAGTGAGCTCTGGCACAAACTGTTTTTAATGAGCTATTGCCGGCCCTCTGTGATGACTGCTTCCTTTTCTAGATGTTCACTAGCCATCTTTCTAACGATCTATTCTGGACTTTTCCCAAAAACTGAAGATGAACTTACTGGTCTACCATATTGAGGCTCTTGTTTTTTTGAAAGTCAGGACAACATTTGCCTTGCTCTCGTCTTGCATCATCTTTCCTATTTTCTAAGATCTCTCAGATCTTGCTGACAGTAATTCAGCAATCATATCCACCCATTCTTTTTGTGCCTGAGAAGATAGTCCATTGAAGGCAAGTGACTTAACTCACCAAGGGGTAGCTAGTGCATCTCTTACTATCTTCTGTTATTTCCAGAACAAAGGCGCAGAGAAAACAGGAATGAAATGAGAACCGAGAAGCTCTGTCTTCTCTCTGTCTCCTCCACCCCAAAACAGCATTCCTACTCTTTCTTTGAGTCTACCCAACATAGTCAGAAAAAACCCAAACCTCAAACCTGCTTTAGTTGTTGGCTTTAGCTTGTTTCACCAGCTTTTTAACTCTAGCATTCATGATACAAGCTTTACCAGACTGTGCTATGCTCCCCTATTCATGCTGTTACATGCCTTGGCTCTTATCTTCTGTACAGATCTTTTACAAGCTATGTCCCAGTGTTTAGGGCCCTGGGCTAGCACCACATAATATAGCCATTCTCTGCTGTCTTTTCCACAGGTTACTTCAGCTCAACCGTCAAACCTCAGCTCTACGGCACCCTGAACAAGCTAATATCTGCTGCCACCAAAAACAGGGCACCACCTATCTACTTCAGCTCAGTACATGACATCGAAGTAGAGGGCAATGTGGTGCCCAGAGACCAGCCCCTTATGCTGATGGCTGTGGAGACATGCCAGGGTATAAACTATGCCTGCTGCATGATGGATTCAGGAAACCATAAGTTCACCATGTACCTACCTCTGTCTCTGCAAGGGACTTTTTACAACTGGGGACCAGACTTTCCACAGACATTACTCCAAACATTGCAGAATCCTGTTCTGCTGGATCAACGTTTCATCTGCCCCTCTCTCCACTGGAACTCCCTGATCCTCCAACCTGAGTATGAGCTTGATGCTATCATGCAGAGTGAGTCCAGGGATCTTTTAGGCTGGGTGGACAATCCTGGAGAAGGAGCACTGAAAGAAAGGGTGGAGGATGAAAAATTCCACTCTTGTCCCATATTCTGTTCCTGAACTCTAGCTAGTAAATGATAGAGGGCATGCTGGAATTCAAATGCCATACAGGATGCCCACTGGTGGTCACCCTGCCTTCCCTTCTACATATGGGAATAAGGGGGAATTGTAAGCTCAGCTGGTAGCACTAAATTTAAATGGGTAGCACTAAGTCTAAGCACAATTTTCTCATCACTTGCTTTTCTAATTTTGGAACATGCTTTATGTGGGAGAAGCATTAGCTCCAGTCCTAGAATGACAAAGACCTTTGAATAGTCTTCCATATGCCAATGATGACGCTAGGGGAGGACAGCTGACACTGAACACAGAATAAGCCCCAACTATACTATGCTTCCCATCTTCTCCTAGTCTCTCCCCTGCACGCCCCTTCTCCTTGCCACACCAGTTTCGTCCCAGGAAATCAGCCTCTTTGCATCTTCCTCAGGTTCCCTAACCCCCATAGTGGAAATCCTAGTGTGATCTACTAACACCCATTTCACCTCTTTGCTCCACTGTGGAAGCACATCTCCCGAGAATCTCCCATGGGCAGCGCATAATGTAATGTCACCCAGAGTGGAGTCAGGGAGGAATTGACCTTTGCTGGTGATTAGGGAAAAATAGCCCCAACAGCCCCCAGCCTTCACCATGGGAAATATAAGTGGGGTCTAAATCAGAATCCAAGGGATAATACAGACTCCTGGCCAGGTGAGGAATCAGGGCTGCCTTGAACACCAGAATCCAGGGGGCTGAGATAGGCAGGACTTTCAGTTCAGAGTGCCTGCAGCAGAAAGCTCTATATTACGAATATCTGTGCAGAAAGGTGATGGCAGTGACTCCTACTGCTAATGCTTATATAGCACTTTAAGGCCTACAAAACACTGTAATAGACGTTACATTCTGTGAGGCAGGTGCTACTGATATTGCTCCCATTTTACAGATGAGGAAAACAGACACTTGCCTGTGGTCACATAGAAAATATTCAAGTTCTTAAAGTACTGGGAGGGCTGACATAGCAATAATCAGTCAGTAAACATTTATTATGTGCCTACTGTGTGCCAGGCACTGTGCTAAGCACCGGGGATACAAAAAAAGGCAAAAGATATTTCCTGCTTGCAGTCTAATGGGAATATGGAAGTGAATGACCCCAAAGTAACTTCTCTTTGGTTTTTTAATATATTACATGGCTTACCCAACCGGGAACAGATGTATCTTTGTAATTATTATCATCTTAAGCCAATATCAAAGCAGTCTATCTATCATTCCTTGTTTTCCTTTCCATTGTTGTTTACTCATTTTTCAACTCATGACCTCACCTTGAGGTTTTCTTGGCAAAGACACTACAGTGGTTTGCCATTTCCTTCTCCAGATCATTTTATAGATGAGAAAACTGAGACAAACAAGATTCAATGACTTACCCAGGGTCACACAGCTGCTAATTGTCTGAGGCTGGATTTGAACTCAGATTTTGACTCCAGACCTGGCACTCTATCCTATGTGCCACCTAGGTGCCCTGCATTCCTCCTACTAATTCCTGAAGGAGCCTAAAAATTGCTAGGCAAGGTGGGTGAACTACAAAGCATGTGAGAGAGTATTGGAGGGGCATTAGTTCAGAGATTCAAGAGTCACTGGATGTGGACATTTAGCCACAGGACACAAAGCAAATGACCTAAGGTGATGGCAGACGCTGAACTGAGAGAATGAAAGGCTTGACAAGACAGGACCAAGAGCTGAAGCCACCAGACAAAGCTGAACAGCAACGAAGGCAAAGTCTCCCACTTGGGGTTAAGGTTCCAACTGGAAGGGCATAGGGTGATGAGACGTTGCTAGTGTACGCAAAGAAGATGTGAAGGGTTCAGTGAATTAAAAACTCGGGGTGAGTCCGCTGGGAAACATGGGGACAAATTAATGTAATGCTATGTTAGACTTTCCAGGAGAAAGGAGGGAAGAAAAGTTTCACTGTCCCCCACTCTGGTCAGGGGACCATCAGTAGTCCCATATCTGGAGTGTTCTCTTCAGTTCTGGGCACCACAAAGATAGCAGAGGGCACAGAGAATAAGCATATGCATGTATGTGTATGTTTGTGTATAATGTATATTTGTATATATACATGTGTGTATATATATATATATACACACATGTATACACATACACACACATAGATACACATAGCACCTAGGGGGAAAGGGAATAAACATTTATGTGTATGTATACATATATATGTATTTGAGTATATATGTGTGTACATATACGTGTCTATACATATACATATATACCTACACACACCAATGTTTATTCCCTTTCCCCCAGGTACTATGTGTATCTATATGTGCACATATACACACATTATACATATATACATATACGCAAACACACACATATATGCACATACGTATATGCTTATTCTCTTTTCCCTTCTGCTATCTTGTATATAGGTGTAATATATGTGTGTGTATGTATATGTATATGTGATATACTTACACACATGGATACATATAGCACCTGGGGGAAAGGGAATAAATATGTGTGTATATATGTATGGTGTATATATGTGTGTGTATGTATATGTATATGTGATATACTTACACACATGGATACATATAGCACCTGGGGGAAAGGGAATAAATATGTGTGTATATATGTATGGTGTATATATGTGTGTAAACATGTGTATATATGTATATGTATATATACACATGTGTATATGTGTACCTGTATAATTTGTATATATGTATATACACAGATGAACATAGCACCTGGGGGAAAGTGAATAAATATTTGTATGTGTGTATATATATATTCATACATGTGTATATGTATATATATAATATATACATGTGTGCATGTATATGTGTGTGTATATATATCTGTGTATATAAGTATAATGTGTATGTGTGTATGTATCTAAGTATAATGTATATGTATGTGTGTATAGAATTGACCATGAGCCTATCACTTGCTGTGTGCCAGTCAGTGTACTAAGCACTTTACAGATATTCTCTCACTTGACGCTCACAGCAATCTGCAAGGCAGGTACTATTATTATCTTTTTTTTAAAAAATATTTATTTATTTATTTAACTTTTTACATTCGTTTTCACAAAATTTTGGGTTCCAAATTTTCTCCCCTTTTATCCCCTCCCCACACCTCAATACACCAAGCAATCTAATTTTCCCTATCTCCAATCCGCCCTCTCTTCTGTCATCCCTCCCTTCTCTTGTCTCCATCTTCTCTTTTCTCCTGTAGGGCCAGATGACTTTCTATTCCTCATTAACTGTATGTCTTCTTTCCTAGTTGCAACAACAATACTAAACAGTTGTTCCTAAAACTTTGAGTTCCAAATTCTCCCCATCCCTCCCTCCCCACCCATTCCCTTTGGGAAGGCAGGCAATTCAATATAGGCCATTTCTGTGTAGTTTTGCAAATGACTTCCCTGATAGTCGTGTTGTGTAAGACTAACTGAATTACCCTCCATCCTATCCTGCCCCTCATTGTTTCTCTTCTGTCTTTTGATCCTGTCCCTCCCCAAGTGTTGACTTCAAATTGCTCCCTCCTCCCTTTGCCCTCCCTTCCATCATCCCCGCCTTGCTTATCTCCTTCTCCCCCACTTTCCTATACAGTAAGATAGGTTTTCATACCAAAATGAGTGTGCATTTTATTCCTTCCTTTAGTCAAATGTGATGAGGGTAAACTTCTTGTTGTTTTTTTTTTCTCAGCTCTCCTCTTTTTCCCTCCACTAAAAAGTCTCCTACTTGCCTCTTAAATGACATATAATTACCCCATTCCATTTCACCCTCTTTCCTCCCACTACGTTTCTCTCTCACCATTTACCTTAATTTCTTTTCAGCTATGGTCCCATTCTATTCAATTCACTCTGTGCTCTCTGTCTCTGTGTGTGTGTGCATGTGTGTGTACATGTGTGTGTGTGTGGTCCCACCAACTACCCAGATACTGAAAAGTTTTGAGAGTTACAAATATTGTCTTTTCATGTAGGAATGTAAACAGTTCACTTCTGGTAAGTCCCTTAAGACTTCTCTTTGCTGTTTACTTTTTCATGCTTCTTCTCATTCTTGTGTTTGAAAGTCAAATTTTCTTTTCAGCTCTGGTCTTTTCATCAAGAATGATTGAAAGTCCTCTGTTTCATTGAAAGACCATATTTTCCCCTGAAGTATTATACTCAGTTTTGCTGGGTAGGTGATTCTTGGTTTGAGTCCTAGTTCCTTTGCCTTCTGGAATATCCTATTCCACGCCCTTCAATCCCTTAATGTAGAAGCTGCTAGATCTTGAGTTATCCTGATTTTATTTCCACAATACTGGAATTGTTTCTTTCTAGCTGCTTGCAAGATTTTCTCCTTGACCTGGGAGTTCTGGAATTTGGCCACAATGTTCCTAGGAGTTTCTCTTTTTGGATCTCTTTCAGGTGGTGATTGATGGATTCTTTCAATGCTTATTTTGCCCTCTGGTTGTAGAATGTCAGGGCAGTTTTCCTTGATAATTTCATGGAAGATGATATCTAGGCTCTTTTTTTGATCATGACTTTCAGGTAGTCCCATAATTTTTAAATTGTCTCTCCTGGATCTATTTTCAGGTCAGTTGTTTTTCCCATGAGATATTTCACATTCTCTTCCATTTTTTCATTCTTTTGGTTTTGTTTGGTGATTTCTTGGTTTCTCAGAAAGTCATTAGACTCCATCTGTTCCATTCTAATTTTGAGAGAACTATTATCTTCAGTGAGCTTTGGAACCTCTTTTTCCATTTGGCTAATTCTGCTTTTGAAAGCATTCTTCTTCTCATTGACTTTTTGAACCTCTTTTGCCAATTGAGTGAGCCTATTTTTCAAGGTGTTATTTTCTTCAGCATTTTTTTGGGTCTCCTTTAGCAAGGTATTGACCCACTTTTCATACTTTTCTTGCATCTCTCTCATTTCTCTTCCCAGTTTTTCCTCCACCTGTCTAACTTGCTTTTCAAAATCCTTTTTTGAGCTCTTTCAAGGCCTGAGCCCACCTGACATCCCCCTGGGATATCTGGGGTACTGAGGCCCCGCCTTCCACGTCTTTCCCTGATGGCAAGAATATGTCCTCATCGGAGTCAGATCCGAAAGTCGGGATCATTTGCATCTGTTCAAAAAAACTCTCTATAGTCTTATTTTTCTTCCCTTTTCTAGGCATTTTCCCAGCCAGTTACTTGACTTCTGAGATTCCTGTCCACCCCCTCCTAGATCCGCCCAGCTAGTGCTTGGAGTCTGAGATTCAAATGGGCTTTCCGCGGCAGGCGCGGCTGCTATTCAATGGGAGCTTTAGTTCTGGTACTGGGGTGGGGGCAGGGCCACCTCCCAGGCTCAGTTCCCGCAGGGGCTTTATGCAGAGACCTTCAGAAATGGAGCGGGTGTGGCAGGGCCATCTCCCAGGCTCAGCTCCTTCAGGTGGTTTATGCAGAGACTTTCAGTAATGAAGATCCTGCCTGCTTCTGGGGGAGTCCCGGGCTGCGCCACCACTGCCTCTGCCGCTTCCTGCCCTGCTTCTGCCTCCGCCACTTCCTCCCAAGGGGACCCGAGCCACGGAGACACCCCGCTTCCCTCTCGGTTGGCCCAGGCATGTCTCTCACTGACCTGTAGAGTCTGTGGGCGGAGGGACCTTCCAGGCCGCTGGAGCTTCTGTCCCTGAAGCCTGCTTGGATCAGCTTCTCTGGGGCCGCAGCCAGGGCAGCGCTGGGGTGGGGTCCACTTTCCGGGGCGCGATTGACCCTGGGGATGGCTCTCCTGGGCTCTCTGGAACGGAAATCTCTTCCACTATGTTTCTGCACCCCTGCAGTGATCCGGAACTTCTGGGGGACTCTTCTTACATTAAATCTATGGGCTGTGGGTTCGGAGCTCGCATACGTGCGTCTTTCTACTCCGCCATCTTCGGCCCTTAGGTACTATTATTATCTCTGTTTTATAGTTGGGGAAGCTAAGACAAACAAATTAAGTGACTTGCCCAGGCTCCCACAGCTCATAAGTGTCTGAGTAGAACTCAGGTTCTGCTGACTCCAGTCCCAGAGCTGTAGCCACCATGGCCAGCTTGCTTCATTGCTCCAAACCTTAGTTTTTTCATCTCTAAGTGGGGAGAATAATCCTGGCATTTCCTCCTTTATAGGGCTGTTGTAAAGAAAGAGCTTTGTGAAGCACAGAGAGTCTGGAAGAGGGTCCTGGAGGGGTCTCAAATTGGGGGGTGACCAAGTCACTGGATGAATCCCTTTCCTCCCCTCCTCAAATCTCCCTTCCTTTTGTCCCCAAGGCCTCCCGAAAGTGGTAATGGGAAGGTGAGTGAAAAGCAGAGAAAATGGAGATAGCAATGTGGGTGTCTAGAGCAACTAGAGATTTCTGGAAACTGGACAGGTTCTGGATCCTGGGCAGCCTTACCAGGGCAAGAGGTCCTTGGACACAGCAGGGTGTCACAGTCCATCCAAGCCCATCTAGCTGAGTCCCAAGTTGTGAGCATTAAGTCACGTGGTCCATATAGTACAGGATGTGGGATTTAGGGTCAGAGGACCTTGGTGCAAAACCAATCTTGGCTGTTACTCCCTCTAAGAACAAGGGTGCTCTTTTGGACCTATTTCCGTATCTCTAACATGAGGGGTTTGGAGTAGATGAATTTTAATATTCCTTCCACCTCTCATTCTTCCCATGGAAACTGTCTTTGGGTAAATTTCTTCCCCTCTAAGGGCCTCAGATTCCACCTCTGTAAAATGAGATGGTGGTTCTAACTTGACTTCTAAGACTCCTTCTAACTCCTCTGTACAGTGTATTCTGCCTTTGAGGCCATTCCTTTTGAAAAGAGGGAAAGGGGAGCCTGGCCTGAGATGCTGGGCCTTCCTAGGATTAAGCTTACTTGGTTAGGACCTGGCAGGGATGGGTAAAGATACTTCTTGTATTTGTTGGTAGAGGTCCCAGGGTCTAACCATCACCTCCCTCCACAGTGCG
Source organism: Bettongia penicillata ogilbyi (assembly GCA_023548195.1). Lineage (NCBI taxonomy): Eukaryota > Metazoa > Chordata > Mammalia > Diprotodontia > Potoroidae > Bettongia > Bettongia penicillata. The sequence goes on from JAJHZJ010000029.1 coordinate 12,677,248, forward strand.
GACAGACATTGTGAAGATCCCATCTACCCTGGAAGTGGATGTGGAGGACGTCACTGCATCCTCAGATCATCATCAACACTTTGTCAAACCTTTGCTGCTAAGTGACATCTTGGCCCAGGGAGGGCCTTTCCCAATGCGGGTAGTGATCCTAGATGTCCCCGATGGTCCCCCTGTCTTTCATAGGTCCCTGAAGAAGGGAGAGGAGCTCATGATTCATGGCCCAGCCTCCCCACCATGGCGGGTATTGGCCTCCAGCAGGAGCCGGAAAACCTCCCGACATTTCTTCATCTCAGGAGCCTACCAGGGCAAATTGAGGCGCCGGCCCCGAGAATTCCATACGGCTTTTGATCTCCTGGCTGCCTTGGTACCTGGCTTTCCACTCTGTGTGGTGGCCACACAAGACTGGGAGGGTGAGGAGGGTGACTCCACTTCCCCTTCCCTTTTCAGAGGTGACCGAGTAGAGGTGTTGGGGAAAGGCAAGGGACCCGATGGGGATGTTCTGGTCTGTAATCGACTGAATGATCTGGCTGGGGAAGAGGAAGAGGAAGAACAGAGAGAGGAGAAGGAACAGCTCTTGCTCCCTCTCTACTCCTCTTGTGGTTTTGTGGAAGAGATGAGCGATGGGAAACGCTACAGTCTGGCCAACTTAATGACCCAGGTCCCACTGCCCTGTGAGGTCAAGGTCTTGGGCAAGGACCCCTCCCTTTCTGAGGATCCACTGCCCTCCTTACTTGGCCTCCGGCTAGAGGAGAAGATCACAGAGCCCTTCCTAACCATCAGTCTATCCACTGACCCCAGAATGTGCTTTGAGATCCCCCCGAGATGGCTCGACCCAACCGTGGTGGTGATCAATGAGCCGCTGCAGAAGCAAGGAAAGCCATTGTCAATCTCCACAGTGGAAGAACTGACAGATGCCTTCTACTACAAACTTCAGACCTTGCAAGACAGTGGTGCCCAGGCCCCTCCCCCCAGGCCCCCCAAAGCCAAGCAAAAGTGCAGCAGCTCAGCCCAGGTGAGTATGTGAGAGTGCCAAGGTATGGACTGGTAGGTTGGAAAAGAAGGATTTTAATGATCAGAGGAGTGAGGAAAGACTACTCCAGGGATGAGGGGTGAAGTGGATAATATGTGGAAAGTCCTAGAGAGGGTGAGAGAGAAATGTCACAGACTCCTCTGTCCTCACTGCCTAAAGGCCAGTATATTTCACTTCACCCCTCCCCTTAGGATTCTCTGGTGTCCTTAAGGGGGTTGAAGGGTATCTACTTTCTCTGCTTTTGCCTCAAGCCCACGCCTTTTGTATTCCCCTGATTTTAGGGGTCCCTTACATTCCAATTCCATTTAATCATGTTAGCTTTTATAAAGAAATATTTGCAGTAACAAACATATAAACATTATCCCCTTGATATGGAGGAAGGGCATAATTCCCCCTATACTACCACAGTCTCTGGAGAGGAGAGTGGGGTTAGGTTCACATTTTAACTTAGTTTCTATATAACTTGGCCCCACCAAGATCCAACTCTGAAGCCCCCCTAGTTTTCTAGGCAATGGAAGGAGGGGAGTGAGGTGATTGAAGTTCTCTGGCAGCAGCATGAGGATAGGCTAGAGAGGGCAGAGACAGAGGCAGGCAGACCAGGTAAGAGGCCATTGCGGGTCTCTGGAGGAAAGGTTACCAGAATGTGAAATAGGCACTGAGAATGGAAAGAAGGGAATGGATGGAGAAAAAGATTGTTGGAAGGGTCCGAAAACTGATTGGCTCTGGGGAGTGACTGAATCATAGATCGGCTCAGAGGCCTTTCACTCCCACACCCCCTTGTTTGAAGGAAACTGAGGTCCAGCAGGGTTGTGCATAGACCGATGCCCCACAGCTATTAAGAGGGAGAGCTAGAATTTGAATTCAGGTCCTCTGGCTAAAGATCCAGGACATTTTCCACTATACTGAGTTGCCTCTCAAAGATGTCTGAGAGTTTGCCACCTGAGTGGCAAGAAGGTACTATCAGTAGAAACAGGGATTTTGGGAGGAGGGACAGGGTTGGGGGAGAGTTTTGAACATGTTAATTTTGAGTTGTTAGTGGGACATCTGGGTGGGAGATATCCAGCAGTCTGTTTGAAATGGGACACTGGAGATCCATATATCTATCAACAAGCCTTTATTTAACACCTACTGTATGCCAGGCTATGTTCTAAGCGCAAATGATCCAAAGAAAGACAAAAGACAGTCCCGTCCTCAAGGACCTTCCAATCTAATGGGTGAGACAGTGCAAACAACTCTGTACAAATAAGATGCTGACAGAATAAATGAAGGAAAGTACTCGCAGCAGGAGTCTTCAAGGAAGCCAGGGTGGTTAAGAGATGGAAATGAAGAGGAAGAGCATTCCAGGGATGGAGAACAACATGAAGACAGTAGATAGATTGTCATGTGCAAAGAGCAGCAAGCCAAGGTATCTGGGCTATAGAGTGGGCTTATTTTTATTTCAGTCCTGTTCAACTCTCCATTACCCCATTTGGGAAACCCCATTCTTGGCAAAGATACTGGAGTGGTTTACCATTTCCTTCTCTAGCTCATTTGACATATGAGGAAACTGAGGTAAACAGGATGATGTGACTTGCCCAGGGTCACACAGTTAATAAGTGTCTGAGGCCAGATTTGAACTCAGGAAGATGAATCTCCCTGAATCCAAATCCAGGGCTGTAACCACTGAACCCCTAGTAGAAGGGACTCAAGTATATGAAGACAGAAAAGGTAGTAAGAGATCATATCGAAAAGGGTTTTAAATAGAGGAGGAGTTAATATTTGACTTAGAAGTAATAGGGAGCCACTGAAGTTTGAGTAGGGGTGGGTGACATGGTCAGACTTTTACTTAGGTCTTAGGAAAATTGCATTGGCAGCTGAATGGAAGGCGAGCTGGTATGGAGAGAGAAATGAGGCAGTGGTCCAGGAGAGAGGTGATGATGATGAACTAGTGTTGTGCTTTTATGAGTGGGAGAAGGATCAAACACAAGAGATGGTGGGAATATAGACATGACAATAGTTGACATCACGCTGGATACTTGAGGTAAATGCAAGGGAAGAAGAAAGAATAAAATAGAAGTCATGATCATGGGTGACTGGGAAGCTGGTGGATACCCTTGACAGTAATAAAAAGTTGGGCAGAAGGGGAGGGTGAATTCTGTTTTGAACATGCTGAGTATGTTCAGGGAAGGGTTTGGTGGTGCCAATACCCATTTGGCTCTCATGGATGTAAAGGTGATAGTTGAGGCCATGGGAACAAATGAGATCACCCAAGTAGGAAGAGGACCAAGAAAGGACAAAACAAAGCCTGTAGGTGGAGGACCACATTCAAAGGGTGGGATGCAAAGCTGCTGAAGACCAAATAGAAGAGGTCAAAGAGGTACAGAGAGAGCCAGGGAAAGTCAGGGCCCCAAAATCCTAGGAGAAGGGAGGGACGGTTCAAGGAGGACAGCGGAAAAAAGTAAGATCTTTGGATTTGGTAGCTACCACATCACTGGTGACTTTGAATAAGGCAATTTCAGGGAAATGAGGGGGCAAAAACCAAAGCAAAGGACACAGAGTGAGTAAAAAAGCTGAGGAAGCCAACTTTGTAGGAGTTTGACCTGCAGGTCAAGGTATCAAAAGAATGATACTTCAGGGGAAAAGCGAGACCAGGTTCTCTAAGGGCTTTCTTCCTGGCTCTTTCCTGGTCCCTCTCCTCTTCTTCCTCCCGTTCCTTTAAGGCTACAGCTGGGAGTCCTCACAGCGCAGATTTTAGAAAAACTGGCCCTGACCCCACCCATCTGCCCCCCAATTACATCATGCCCAACCTCCTGCAATGCCAGCATCTTCCAGGCAGGCAGACCCACTCCCTGATTTTCATGAACCCTACCCCCTTGACTTTCATACTTTTGTCAGACTTCATGGCTTGATTTTAATTAACCTCACTCACCTGCTTTTTACTTGGGCCGGTGGCCTGGTTTCTTGGGCTGAGGCTGATCTGGCAGCTCTTCTCTCTCATCCACAGCCTAATCATCCCCTGGAACCTGGGAGAAAGGTCTCAGTGCAGGGGCCTGAACTCCCCACCAGAAACATCAAACACTTCTTCTTGCCACAGGCCTCCAAGAGCTGCTCAAACCTGTACAGCAAATCCTGCAAAGTTCAGAAGCCATACGTGCAGAGTTCCGGTATGTCACCAGTGCCCTCTCCTGGGGCCCAACCTCACGATGGCCCCACCAAGGGTTCCACAAAACTGTCTCCTCCTTTCCACTCATTTCCATCTAAGACTGTTAGGGGGAAGTAGGTGAGGAGACTTGGTAGGGTCCAGAGCCCCCTGAGCCAGGAGAGGAAATGTGGACTGACACTCAGCTGGAGACTCCCTCTTGTGCATTACCTGAGACAGCCCTTTGGCAATCTAGCAAAGACCATGGGGCCCTTCTCAGAATTGTTTTTAAAACACATAAAATAAAAATGCAAGGAATTACAAAGAGAAGCAATTACAAAACAAATTCTTAGCCTCAAGTTTACAACGCCTGCTCTAGAGCAGATTTCAGACCCATTCCGGGCAATCGGATGGTCTCTCAGCAAGGCACAGATCCCTAAGTCCAGGTGAGCCTTCTGCTTTCAAAGTAGTCAAAGTATTACAGATTTTTACATTTTACAGATAAGGAAGCTGAGGCTTCAGAAGTGAAGTCACTTGGTAGCAGTGAGAGAACCCAAGTTTTGAATACTAGGTTAGTTGATGTCCATCTTGCCGGCCGTTATGTCGCACTAGACTGGGCATGCTATGGGGAATAACACAGAGAATGGCCCTGCCTTCAGTGAACCAGAACCACCCACAGAGAACTGAGTAAAGGCAAATCCATATGGTAAACTACATGTACAGGGTATCCCAAAAGTTCTACTGTCATATAATATAAATGTTTTTATACATTATATATACAAATATTAATATATAAATAGTTTTAAGCTATTAAAATGGCACTAAGACTTTTGAAATATATAATATATATGAAAAATATATCATACACATGATATATCACATATATGAAACACATGTTATATACATGAAACATGTACGTATATGTACATATATTCATATTTTATAATAGTTTTAAGCTGCTAAAACTCAACACTATATTAAGACTTTGAGGGCATATTGTCCACATACATATACATACACATGCACATATGTATATATACATACCCATATACGTACATACACACAACAGTTGGGAGTTTGAGTCAGAAGACCTGGCTTCTAAGCTAGGGTCTAACCATTACTATATCTATCACTTTCAGCAAGCCACTTAACACTCTGGGTCACAGTATTCTTATTTGCAAAATGAAGTTAAATTTCCTTCTAAAGTCCCTTCCAATGCTAAATCTTATAAAAATACTGGATCAAGAAAACATTTAGTGGGATGAGATAAAACCTAGGAGCAGAGCAATGGAAGCTCTGTCCATAGTGGGAAAGAATTCAATTTTGGGAGTCATGGTGAAGAGGCTAAGGGTAGGCAATGGGGAAGGGGAAAGAGGGAGATTTTCCAGGAGTGGTTTGATAGGAGATGGTCCAAATGAAGGAATGTTGTGAGCAGATGGAGGGGGAGGGTGGGGTTGAGCCAGAGAGAAGCGGAGGGGGTGGACGTGGGTAGGGAGACATGGCAAGGGAGGGGAGGTGGGTGGAGTGTTGTCATGGGGTAGAGATGAGGTAGAGGTCTTTTCTCTGCAAACTCCAAGTCTTCAGATATATGTAGTGCCTTGGTTATTCACCTTCTTAGGGGCTGGTACCAAGAATAAGAAATCTGCTGAGGATTCTGACCATGACTACGAGAGTCCTGACGAGGAAATGAAGCAAACCATCAAGATGATGGCAGAGACCATACTTCCCTACTGTGACAACAACTATTGAGTATCTCGATGACTTTAGTTCAAACAAAACATTCAGATGATGGATGAAGCCAGTGCTTCCCTACGAGGCCTGAGAGAGGAAGGACTCCAAACAAAAATGACAGCTCCACCAGCTTCCCGTTGTTCTGAGGTTTCCAGCTCAGAACCAGCATGGGAGTGGGGTGGGGGAACAGTTCCTGACTCAGACCCAGACCCTACACACTACTGTCCTCCATTCATCTCCACACTCCCATGCTCCTGGACTCCACCTCCCACACTAGGCTTCTGATCATTGAAGGTTCACTCTATCTAGTCCAGCCCAGGACCACATTACTGTCACTCTCTTGTCATTTTCATGCCATCCTGCCCTGGTATACCCTACGTCCTTTCCAAGTCTTGTTCTGGGATCAATAATTAAACCATCACTACCATTCCTAGAATCGGGTATATCAATGAATGGTCCTTTGATTTCACCCACCATCCCTATGGTCAAAACAGCCATGCCAAAACACCTTTCCCTGCCCATCACTCCCATGTGTATATTGTCTTCCCCTGTCGGAGTGTAAGGTCCTTCCAGAAATAGAACAATTTATGCAATAATGACAACGTTGTAAAGACAAAGAACTCTGAAAAACTTAAAAACTCTGAGTCATGAAATGGCCAACTACTAATCCAGGGGACTCTTGATGAAATATGTCGTCCACCTCCTGACTGGGAGGGAGGTGATCCACTCAGTGTTGGTGTAGAATAAGATAAACTTTTTTTGGACATTGCAGTACAAGCATTTGCTTTATTTGATTATGCATATTTGTTACAAGACTTTTACTTTTACTTTTACTTTTCCTTCTCCAATGGGAGAAGTGAGAGGAAAAGAATAGAATTTTGTTAAGTGAAAAAAAAATTTAATAAAAAGTGAATATAAATGCTTTGAAGGTAGGGACTGTCTTACTTTCTGTATTTATATCCCCAGTGCTTATCACAGTACTTGGGAAATAGGTAATGAAATAAATAAAAATAATTTAAAAAAATAAAAAGAGGAGGCAAAGGGGATAAAGGAAAGGAGGGAATAAAAGGGAGGATGCATTTAAAGAGGGATGTCTTAAGTATAACATCTCTAAGGAGGGTGAATTTCAAAGAAGGACTTAGAAGAAAAGATAGAAAGGGTACGAGCCTGTCATTTGTCTCTAGATGATAGAAAAAGGGAAAAGGGAACAGAAGGAGATTACACCAAAACTGGAGCTCTGGTTCTGAATTCATTCCTCTCTCTCACTGCCCTGTTTTTTGTTTTTTTTAAAAAAATGAAAAAAAAAAAGAAGTAGGAAACAAAGATTAGAGAAAGTAGAGGAGAATAAAATGGAGAGAAATATACAATTACAATTGTAACTGTGACTTTTAACAGAATTCACTCACCTCTACAACTGAATACAATAGTAGAAAATGTATCAGAAAGCAGACTCTTATGATATGTTATCCCAAAAGTCTTAGTTCAGTTTTAAGCCACTAACACTATTGAAGTCTAAAATTACTCTAAGACTTTTGGCATACTGTATATGTTGGTTATTAGTAACACATTTGAAACAGAAAGATGCATGCAGAGGCAAAATATACTATGCATTAGTTTGAGTTAAAAAGGCAGTGGTAGAAACTGTGATCTCGAAGCAAAGAAAAAAAGCAAAACTAAAAGAGATAAATAAGAAAACTGTTTTGCTGAAAAGTACCATAGATAATGAATAAATAGAAATCATGTATATACACCATGTGTATATGTACATACACCATTTCAAATCACATATAATGTAAATACCTAAAGGAAAAGTTAAATGAGTTGCAGGGAGAAATATTGACAGTAAAGCTGTCAAATAGTGGGGTAGCTCAATTTACCTTTACAAGAGCTACAGAAATCTAACAAAAAAAGATAAGAATCTAAATAGATTCTGGAAAATTTAGATGTGATATATCTCTGGAGATAACTGCATGGGAATAAAAAGGAATATACATATTATTCAGCTGTGTATGGTACCTTAAAATGGACACTGTAGCAGGGCATAAAAACCTCAAAACAAATAGAAAAAAGCAGAATTCTTCAGCATACATTTTATGGATCATAATGCAATAAATTCATATTCAATAGAGTGGAGAAATGATTAAAACTAATTGAAAACTAAATAACAATCCTAAAAGAATCCTAAAATTCATTAAAAATAATGACAACAATGAAATAATATACTAAAATTTTGTGAATGCAACCAAAGCAGTACTTGAGGGAAAACTTATATCTGTAAACATTTTCATGGGGGGGGGGGGAGAGAGAGAGAGAGCAGATCCACAAACTGAACATGCAACTAAAAAAAAAAGTAGGAAACCTATAAATTCTAAAAAGAATTTCTAAATAGAAATCCTCAGAGTCAAAGAAGAGATTAACAAAATTAAAAGCAAAAAAAGTGAGTTAATAAAACTAGGAGTTGTTTTTTAAACAGTTAAATTATTAATAATTAAATACATACACAAAATTACTAGTGTGAAAAATTTTTAAAGTGAACTCACTCCCAATGAAGTAATAAAAAAATTTATGAGGAACTTTTTTACCCAGTTAGATGCTAATAAAACTGACAATCTAAATGAAATGGATAAATATTTATAAAAATATAAATTGCCCAGATTAAACAGAACAAGAAATTCCATTTTAAAAACTATATTGGCTGTATGCCAAGACACTCACAATAATACGTCAACACAGCTACGTAACACTCTATCCAAATAAAGACATTTAAATAATTGAGGAAATAGTAATTGTTCATGATTAACCAATCCAATATAATAACACTGGCAGTACCTAAATTAATATGTTTATTCTAATTGATCCTACCAAACTACCAAAATATTACTTTATAGAGCTAGAGGGAAAAAAATAATAACAATTCATTTAGAGGAACAAAAGGTCAAGAATACCTAGGGAAATGATGGGAGGGAGGTGGGAATAAAGAGGGGGGGCTGACAGTACCAGATTTCAATTATACTACAAATTAGTAATCACTGAAACAATTTGGTATTAGTTAAGAAATAGAGACTGATTAGTTGAGCAAATTAGGTACACAATACACAAAACGAAAGAGTATAGTAGCCTAGTGTTTGATAAACCCACAAATTCCAGCTATTGAGAAAAGAACTCAGGTTTTGACAAAAAAAAAAAAAAAAAAAAGATGCTACTAAATTGGAAAGCATTCTGGCAGAAACTAGGTATAGACCAACATCTCACATTGTATATACCAAGGTAAGTTTCAAATGGGTAAATGCCACATAAAGGATGACATTATAAGCAAATTAAAGGAGCAAGAAAGAAATTACCTGTCAGATTTATGAGGAGGGGAAGAGTTTCTGACCAACCAAGAGATAGAGAGGATCACAGAAGGTAAACTGGACAGTTTTAATTACATAAAATTTAAAAGATTTTGGAAATAAAACTCATGCAGCTAAAATTAGAAGCGAAGCAGGTAGATGGCAAAGTAGACATTTTCTCCAATTCCTACAACCTCTCCAAAACAGAAATTATGGGACAAAGACAAAGTTAACTTCAACTGTCTCTAAGGTCTAGGACACCCAGAATCTATAAGAAAGCAAAAGACAAAAAAAAAAAAATCCAGAAGCTGATGCTCACTGATTCTGAGGTCACTTGGGAGATTTTCAGGCAGATGTAGTTAAGAAAAAACCCAAACAAACAAACAAAAAAGAGAATGTAACTCACTGGTGGGTTGCATAATCAGGGATGTGATGGGGAAGAGGCCCTCCAATGGGACAGTGTCCTCTCTGACATCTATAATCACTGACATCATTCTGGAAATTAGACACAATGGAAAAGTGGAATCCACAGGTAAGTGTAAGGCAGTTGCAGAAAGCCCCAATAGGAGAGAGCCTAGAAAGGGTACCTTGGAATCTTTAATTGCATGAAAAATATAGAGAAAAGAAAGAAACCAAATAATTATAGAGATCACAAATCAGTGAATGAGGGTGTAGGGGTAAACAGAAAGAAAAATGAATAATGAGGACAGTGAGAGAAATCCTTTTTGGAAAGGGGCATAAAAAATGAAATTTAAAAACTAAGGAACAGGAGTAGCTGAAAGAGAGGAGAGGAAGGGAAAATATAAAACAACGAGACAGGAACAGGAGCAAGGGAAAGAGAGCCAGTAGGAACAGAGCCACTTAGAAAAAAAAAGATTAACTGAAGGAACATAATACTGTATCTACAGCAGAAAAGGTGATTTGATATTCAAAATCTCCTGCACAGAAAATACTAATACATCTAGAACAAGACGGGAAGTGGTTAAATGGGGGGGAAACTTACCATATTTCTCTGATAAGGATTTGGTATGAAAGATATGTAAATAGTCAATCAATACACTTAAGACTAATTCCCCAGTAGAGTAATGGCCAAAGATTATGAAAAAAAAATCTCATAAGAACACCTGTAGTTAACAACATATGAAAAAAAATGCTCCAAGTCACTGATAAGAGAAATACAAATCAAAAACAACTCTGACATTTCACCCCATACCCTGCAAACTGACAAAATAGGTTACAGTTAAGGTTGGCAGGGCTGTGGAAAGATAGGCATGCCAATACATTCTTGGTGGAGCTGGGAAATGGTACAATCATTTTGAAAAGCAATTTGGAATTATGAAAAAAAGTGACTAAAATGTCTATGCCCTTTGAACCAGATGATTACAAAATTTAATGCCAAGAAATCTAGTAATAGAGGGCTCCTTATACTCCAAAATATTTACAGCTTAAGTTTTTGTGATAGCTAAGAATTATAAACAAAGTAGATTCCTATTAATTGGGAAATGGTTAAACAAACTGTGGTACATGAATATAATGAAATATTGCTGTGCTGTAAGAAATGATAGGCATGATGAATACAAAGAAGCAGTGAAAAATCTTTATGAATGGATGCAGAGGGAAGAAAGCAGAGCCACGAAAATAATATACACAGTAACTACAACAATGTAAATGGAAAGAACATAATACCAAAAAATCAAAAGCAGATGAGACAAAATTATAAAGATCAAGCGGGCCTCAGATGAAGAACTATGAAGACACTCAATTTACCCCTTTGTGAAAGTGGGAGTTCCACAGGTGTCACACATTATACATGTTGTCAGATTTTTTTAATATATCAATCATTTGTGCTGACTCCTTTTTCTTCTCTAAAAAAATATTATTTGTCATTTGAAATGGTTCTAGAGGAAAAGGAGGGAGAGACATACATGGGATATTTGACCATATTGGAAACAGAAAGTATTTTTTAATATTATTTTTAATTTATGGAATAAAGTGAGCATTTCCATAACATAGTACAATAAAAAGATGATTATACATGAGACTGCAAATCTACTATGCACAACTTTCAAGTACACAACAAAATTATCAGGTAAATTTCCATTTTTTCTCTTCCCCACAATCTGCCCTAGAGATGGCTTGCCATTAGACACAAATAGGTACATGTATAAAATTATTCTATGCATACTTCTATTTATCAGCTCTTTCTCTGGATGCAGATAGCATCTTTCTTTATCTGTCCTTTACAGCTAATTTGGGTATTTATAATAATCATTGGGGAAAAAATCTGCAGCAAGTTTCTCTTTCAAAGACTCATTCCTAAAATATATAGAGAACGGATTCAAATTTTTAGATAAAAAGTGATTCTCTAATTGACAGTCAAAGGATAAGAATAGACAATTTTCAGAGGAAGAAATCCAAGCTATGAAGGGTCATGTTTTTAAAATGCTCTAAATCACTAATAATTAAAGAAATGCAAATGAAAGCAACTTCAGAGTTTCACATCACCCATCAGACTGACAAAGTTGACAGAAGAGGAAAATGACAAATTCTGGAGGGGATGTGTAAAAACAGACACTTTAATGCACTGTTGGTGGAGCTGTGAACCAATCCAGCCATGCAGGAAAATAACATAGAACTAGGCCCAAAAAGTTATTAAAATGTACATGCCCTTGACCTAGAAATACTACTACTTGGTCTGTATCCCCAAAGAGATCCAAGAAAGAATAAAATGACAAATAGGGAACATATATGTATATATAGATATATACATCTCTCTCTCTCTCTCTCTCTCACTTTATATATATATATATATATATATAAATTGTGGCAACTCTCCTTTCAGGAGCAAAGGAAGGGAATCTGAGGGGGTGCCCATCAATTGAGGAGTGATTGAGCAAGTTATGATATATAAATATGATGGAATAAATACAATTGTGATATGAGAAATGATGAAGGGGGTGATTATAGAGAAACCTGAGAAGGCTTGTATGAACTGATGGGGAATGCACACGCACACACACACACATATACACACACACATACACACGTACACATACACACACACACATAAACACCTACCTAGCAGGGATGTTACAAGGATCAAATGAGATAATATTTGTAAAAGGCTTCGCATAGTGCCCAGCACATCCTAAGCGCTATATAAATGTTAGCTTTTATTTTTGTTGCTATCTTTCCTGAAACACATCAAGCCATGATGATGCCTATGGTCATATTTGCTTCCTTGCATTAGGCTCTGTCCATTTCTTCACTTGTTACCCACACTGTGTACATTTATTTAAAGACTGCTAAGACTCCCTCTCTTTGTGTGTTTTCTTCATATTTCTAATACTTAACACAGAACTTTAAACACAGGAAACATGTAATAAATGCTTGTTGAACTGAATTGGTTAGTGTAAACATGGCTACAAGAAGGTGTAATGTTCAGCCTGGTTATCAAACACTTTAGTTACAGTCAAGTTGTAGTTACTCTCCAATGGTTTGGTCATGACCAACTCTTCATGACCTCATGGACCACAGCACACCATGTCCTTTTGTCCTCCACTATCTCCTGAATTCTGTCCAACTTCCTGTTTGTTGTTTCCATGACACCATCCTCCATTTCATCCTCTGCCTTCCCCTTTTCCTTTTGCCTTCAATCTTTCCCAGCATCAGGGACTTTTCCAATGAGTCCCATCTTCTCATTATGTGGCCAAAGTATGTAAGCTTCACCTTCAGTATTTGACTTTCCAGTGAGTAGTCTGAATTAATTTCTTTAAGTACTGAGTGAAGTAGTCACAGAATTACCACAAAATATTACTAACTATATTACTACTTAGTAATTACTAAGTATTACTACATGTGCTATGAAACTCTTCACCACAAAATGGCATCTTTTGCATTTAGATACATAATAAGTATTTGTGAAATTGAATTTATCCAGGAAGCCTAGACTAGAGGCATGGGTAGCCCATAATTCAGACTGGTTTTCCCATAGAAAGTGTAATTTTGCATTCCCCTAAGGTACATTGCCTTGTACCATGATTATATAAACTCGAATCTTTGCCTTCGGCAGATTGCAGAGGGAGAGCCCATCCTCTGTGTAGTTAGTGTGGGTCAATCCCTGGGAAGTCAACCAGGTTAATTCAAGCATCAGTGGAGAGCACTGTGCTTAGAACAGAGAAAGATAGATGCAGCAGTTGAAAGATGAAACTGCTGAGGAAACAAAGGTTCGATCTTCCAAGCACTTCGATTTTTCAAGTGATGCATGTCAATTGCCCAACAAATTGGGACTGGCTTCCTCAACTTAGGACTGAACCCTGAATACAAGAGGAGACAGACTTTTTTATACATTTAAAAAACAATCAAATAAGAACAATCAATTAAAAGAAAACCACACAATATTAGGTAATCTGATTTCTAATTAGAGGAAATATTGAGGACTTTCCAAGCTGGGAGGGAGTGAGTGAACAGGTGTAATTTCCTGAATTTAGAAAAAGAGGCCAACCAATTCTCCTCCTGCAGCCAAGTTACAGATGAGTCTCTCCAGCCTCACTGAGACTAATCCATAGATGACAAAGTTTGTTACACTATACACCAGTACACCAAACCTATACTTGAAGCCTTTGCAGTTTGGCAAACTGCCACAGTACAGGTTCCGCTGGCAAAGCCTTGGAAAATCCAATCCTGTACCAGGATGAGGCACCAACATCAAGAACTCCATTATGAAATAGATGAATATCTAGTCTATAATAATTGCCAGGCTAAGCCTGTTTGTCGTAGCAAAGAACTGAAAACTAGGTCATCAACTGTGAAATAACTGAACAAATTAGGGTATACTAATGAAAGGGAAGATTATTGTGTTTCAAGAAATTATGAAAAGGACAGTTCCAGAGAAACCTTGGAAGGCTTGTATGGACTGATGTAGAGTGATGGATGGAACAGACTGGTCCCAGAACTATTTATACCATAGCAACAACACTGTAAAGACAGACAGCTTTGTAAGACATGAGAATTCTGATAAATGCAATGACTAATCACGATCCCAAAGGACTGATGACAAGTATGACACACGTTCTGACCAAGACATAGCAGATTTAAGGGGCAGATCGAGATAGATATTTTAAGACACAATTAGTTGATTTGGTTTTTTTTGACAATGCTTTTGTTATGTGGAAGTTGTTTTGCCCCCCAATTTGGAAAACGGGGAAAAGGGGGCTAATAATAGAAATCTCACCCCAGTCCCCAAGAAAACAGGGTGATTATAGCAATACTTTTTACTACAAAGAAGAGAACAGGAGGTTCAGAAGGCATAAAAAAGCAGGACAGCTTTTGAAACATGTCAAATTTATTATTTAAAAATACAAGCTGATGTAGTATTCATGGTTTCATGTACAACCCTCTTTTTTCTATACTTCTGTGTCTAAAGAAATAATAATGTGTGATAATGGTTAAGTCCAGAATAAGAAAATTAAAAGAGCCAGGCTAAAAAGAAGGAAGGCAATGGGGGTCATGGAAGGGACCAATTAACCTGTGATAATGTTTAATATAAAATTTTGGAATAATCTCTTTTTTCTCTCTGAAGCAAACTCAGAGAATGCCTCTTCCTATGTCAACAAAAGCCAGCCAAGGCTGACTTAACATTCCTTAAGAGACCTTTAACCTAAGACACTATCTTGAATAATGGGACTTTTTCCATATCTTAATATCTATGGACATATACTATGTTATGGCATATTAATGGTAAAGAAAATACAGACATCTTAGGTTGTAATTTCTATTTGAACTTTGTTTACCCTTTCCTATGTCAGCTATTTCGAATATCTGTTTAGGACAGGAAGCCTGCCACTCACTAGTGGTGGGATTTCCTTTCTTGTCGTATGTCACTGAGAAATATGTTTACCTAGCCTGGAATCGCAAGGCTCAACTGACATTGCTCTATTGATTGTCTTGTCTTACTGAATTTATGATTTGTTCAACTAAAAGAGTTCCTTTCTCATGGCAAAATGTATATAAGCCAGAAGATTTCTGTACTGGGTAGCCAGAATATTTTTCTGACTCCATAATGCATCATGTTACCGTTTTCTTTAATAGGGAACTGATCAATTAATTAATTAAATCATAAAATGTATGCATTTAGCCTGTTGCCTTTTCCTTAACCAAGTTTTCAGGTCAACACCTGGAAGAAGAAAAGATGTCTTCAAATATTTTTAGAACAATCAAGGAGAAGGATTGAACATGTTCTCCTTGGGCCCAAAGGATAGATCTAGGGACCATGGGTAGAAGTGACAGAGAGGCAGATTTTCATGGCTCAACAGGAGGCAAAATTTTGTAGCCATCAGAGCTACCTGAAAGTGGAGTCAGTCAAGCTCATCAGCTGGTGATTTCCATCCCTGAAATCATCCAAGTAGAGGCTGATGGACCACTTGTTATGAATGCTGGGAGGCATTCCTGTTGAACGCTGAACTAGATGACCTCTGAGGTCCCTTCCAGTTTTAAAATTCTATAATTAAGCAGGAGGATGAGGCAATTAAGGTCTATTCTTTAAAGTAATTAACCTGATTGACTGGAGAAGACACTAGAGGCAAGGAGATCCGTTAGGAGGGGACTGCTCTTCGGTGTGTAGAAATGACTCACTTCACGGTATCCAGGGGTTCATGTCCCAACTCTCTTATTCTTCCCCTCTCCACACGCTAAAGATTATCCCAGGAGGAGGACTTTTTTCATCTTAGCTGATACAAGAAATAATCAGCCTGGCTTTTCTCCCTCTACGACAAACCTCTGTATTCAAGAATCCAATCCACCAAATATTAATTAAGTACCACTTGGGTCCCAAGCACGTTGCTCAACTCTAGGCATACAAAATTAAAAGGAATAACTGTCCTAACCCCAAGGACATTAATAGTATATTAAGAAGGGATGCAAAACATATAAATATAAAAAGTACATATACTTATATATGTATATATTTTGAGAAGGGAGATGACATTAATTACTTGTTCATCTTTTGTTTTCAAAAAGGACCGATGAGTTCTCAGGGGTGATGTCTTGACTTGTGTGTGAATTGGATTCATGAACACTAATTACGAAATGGATCAGGAAAGGCTTGCAATGGATAGTGACACATGAACTGAATGAATCTGGAAGCAAACCTGGGTTTCCAAGGGGTGGAATGAGAATGGAGCACGTTCCCAGGTATGGTATGAAGGTAAGTTGCCTGGGGCATGGAGATGGGATTTAGACTGCTCTACACTTCTCAGCAGTCCATTTTTTATGGTTTAATCAGCCTTCCATTATGCCCAAAGGTCAGACAACTCAATCCTTCTCCCTTGCCAGCAAAGTGGGCAAAAAGGTTACTGTTGGGAACTGGTTCTTTGTGGCAAACTTTGACCCTAGATTGGCTTTTGCCTGTCAACGCTACCCTGAAAGGAAAGCAAATTCATTAGGCTATTAAGCCAGGGACAGACAGAATTGAGAAGATGAACGTGCCCAAAGCCACATGTAAAAGAGTTTGTATTCTCAATGGTTGGTGTATATACACCCAACCTCCCTTTTCTTTAAATGTAAACTCTGTCACTGATTGACTGATTGAAAATCAGAAAGTTTGGATCCTAGTAGCCTGATGGGACCTTAGGTAAAGAGGGATTCTGTTTCCTTATCTGCAAAATAAAGAAGCTGAATGAAATCATTGCTGAGGACTCTTGCAACTCTAACATCTGTGGTGCCAAAAAGAAACAGATTTGACTGTTTTAAGAATTAGTGTATTTATGGGTCTGCTGAGGTCACAGCTCAGCGAACAAGTTTATTTACTTTTCACTGGGTTACAAACCATGATGTCTAGCATGCTGCCGATTGGTTAGTCATATAGAAACACTCCTTTCCTGTGTGATGAAGGGTACCTTTCATGTAAAATCTGACTTGACTTCAGATTCTCAGAACTGATGAAACTAATGTTCTCCTCCTAAGCACAACTCCTGATATACACCAGCACAGAGTCACTGGGGACAAGCCCTTCCATTGAGGCCCCAAATGAGCATCATTTTGGGAGAGATTTTTTCAGTGTTCTCTCCCTTTCTCTTTCTGGATGTTTCTTCCATCTGTTTCTACCATCTCTATTTCCACTGATTTCAGCAACTTCGCAAAATTTAGCCCCAGAATGTCCCTTAAGACCATTTTGTTCCCCACCACTCCCACCCCCAAATTAAGAGGAAATTCCTGCTTCCCATTTATCCCCCTTCCAGTCTGCATGGGGCACTGTTGCATCTTCCTTCTACACAGGCGTGAGCACTGTGGTCCCATGCAGCTGAGAATAAAGGATGTCGAACTAAAGATCCCACCACGGGCCGAGTTGCAACCTCTTTGTACCTCATCCATTATATGAGAATAATACTTGCGCTGCCTTTTTCATTAGGCATTTTGCAAACCTTACAGCTCCATAGAAATTAAGACAAATAAAAAACTTTTCCATTGCCTGTAGAATAAAGTCCAAAATCTGTGACTGGCTATCCAGGGGGCTCCATAGTTTGGCTCTGCTCTCCCTTTCCAGCCTCCTCTTCTCTACCCCCAACCCTCACATGCCCTACTCCCTGCCCACACTGTTCCTCAGGCACGACCTTTGAGCCCTGTTCTCAAATGGAAATGCCCACTCCCCTAATCTCAGTCAACATCCTATCTCCTTCCTTCGGAGCCCACCCAGCTCCATTGTTGCCTCCTGCTCTTTGCATACTCATCATTCTCAGTTAGAAGCCATCACCTGGTGCTTTCTGTTTCCTTACAGCCTCCAGGGCTTTCAATGTATGAATCTATGGGAGGCAGCAAAGGGAAGTCGAAGGCTAGTCAGACTCAAATGCAGCCTATGTGACCATGGGCAAGTCACCACCTCCCTTGGTTTCAGTTGTGAACAGAGGTGATTGGACTAAACGGTCTGAGGTCCCAATCCAGATCTATGATCCTATGGTCTAGGATGGCATTTCCCAGCTCAGCATTCATGGAACATGAAATTGTCATGATGTGAACAAGTGTTATTAGTTTTGAAAACTAGTGATATTTTCCCTTCTAAAATAGAAGACATTATGTACAAAAAATACTTGTGAGACTTTTTTTGGGGGGTAGGCATATAAAAAATGTATTTAATGCTATTCTAATCATCCAAAATCTGTCCATTTTCTTCTCTGCCTTTTTCTCAGAGGGTGTATGTCCATACTCCTAGACTATCAGGATTCTACCAATATTTTTTGAGCCCCAAAATATTCTGTAGCCAAGTCAATATTGGTAAGATATCTGGAAAATGGTGATCTCAAGAAGAGATGTTAAATGGCAGCCTACAGCATTCTGGAGTATGCCAAACCAGATTAAAATGTAACTGGAAAATACTTCTAAAAATGAAAATACAGTAGAACATAGGTAATGTTCTGGTTTCCTAAGTCAACATGTGACCCTCAGAGATCTCCATGTACAGTTCCGTGGCCTCATTTCTGAATGTTGCAACATTGCTCTAGAGAAATAGAATCTGTAAAGTCTGATGGCAGAATGACTGGTTCTGCTAAAGTGATGGTTAAAGGGGACAGAGGCTGAAAGTCACTTGCTGAAGAACCACTATGAAGCTAGTTCCAATATGGCACCTCTGTAGTCCACAGCAGAGGAGTCAAACTGACTCCTAGTGCTGCCAGGGAAAGCCATTAAAATGTTTAATAACATAAACAAAAACACAAAACAACATAATGTTAAATGTGGTTTTCTAAGTCAATATACTTAGGAAGGAAATGGCAAACTACTCTTGTATCTTTGCCAAGCCCCAAGTAAGGTCACAGAAAGTTGGACATGACTGAAATGACTCCACAAGTTAATATGTGGTTGCAGAGATCTGTTTCCATTTGAGTTTGACACCACTGGTCTATGCCATTAGACCCAAGTGACATACTGAACATGAAGCCCAGGATTTAAACACTGAAGTCTTAACTATCACACTCTGTCAAGGCATCGTGTCCAATTCCTATTCTGCCCAAGCCCACACAGGAATAATTAAAGCACTTTAGAAAGTCTCATGCTTACAAAAATATTCACAGTACTACTTTTTGTAGTAAAAAAAAAAGTTGGGTTTATTGAACGGAAAATGGTTGAACATAATGTGGCATGTGAGTGTAATATAATACTATCGCATCATTTAAAGGATGAAAATGACTAATTCAGAGAAACAGGGAAGGCAGCACCAGGAGAATATGCAGGTTTCCAATGATACAAATGAAGACAATACCGGAAGACAACTGAGCTCAGACCAAAGGCAGTGGTCAATATTGACCTTAGATGACTGATGTTAGACATACTAAGCCCACAGGTGAAGAAAGTAAATACATTGATATTAAAAACTCAAAGGAAAAATGTGGTGTATACCAAAACATTCATAGCAACACTTTTTGTGGTGGGTAAGAAACAGAAACAAAATCAGTGTCTGTCAGTTAGGGAGTGGATGAACACATTTGCCCTGTGAATGTAATGGAGTATTATGGTGCTATAAGAAACAGCAGATGAGGAATTCAGAGAATCACAGAAAGATATACACGAACCAATGCAGAACTGAAGTGAGAAGCATCAGAGCAATGTATAAAACAAGACTATCGCAATGTAGGCAAAAAAACCAGAAAAGGAAGAAAACTCTTGACTAACTGAAAAAACAAGAGGTCTGGAGAAGAGATGATAAAATAGACCGGAGGTGGGGAACCCGGGTCTTCAAGGCCCTCTAGGCTCTCTGACTGAATTCAAACCTCATGAAACAAATTCCTTTAATAAAAGGATTTGTTTTGTAAAACTTGGACTCCATCAGACTACACCCAAGGACCTAGTAGGCCAAATGTGGCTTCAAGGCTGCAGATTCTTCACCCCTGGTAGACAATGGTCTATCTTCTCAGTTGACAGACATGGGGGGACTGGAAAGGCAGAATGCTGTATACCAATGCTGGATGCTGCCACCACTCTGGTGTGGGCCTTCAGTGCCTCCAGCCTGGGTTACTCTAATGACCTGCTGGTGGATCTCCCAGCCTCAGGTCTCTCCCCACTTGCCTAGCCTCTCCTTGGCTGTCAAATCCACCTTCAACTAGAGTCAGTACAGCATCATCCCTCCCTTGATTTAGTCAAATTCAAGGCTTCTTATCACCCCAGGGCCAAATGTGAAATCCTGCTGGTTGTTCAAAGCCCCGCACAGCCTGGCCCCTTCCTGCCTCTCCAGGCTTGTGAAATCTTGCTTTCCTCCAAGGGCTCTGTGATCCAGCTGTAACCTGGCTGTTTCAGGCACATTCTGGGCATTGTTGCTGGCTGTCCCTGATGTCTAGAACTCTCCTCATCTCTGCTTCCAAGCTTCCTTCAAGTCCTAGCTAAAACCTCACCTTCCACAGAAAGTCTTTCCCGATGCCCCTTAGTGCTAGCACTTCCCCTCTGGTGACTATTTCCAATTGAGCCCTTCTATATTCCATCTGTACCACTGCATGATTCTCCTCCATTAGATTGTGAGCTCCTCGAGAACAGGGACTGTCTTTTGATTTTCTTTGTATCCCCAGTGTTTAGCACAACAATTGACACGTAGTAGCCACTTGAATGTTTGAAACTAGCTGCTTTCACACAACTATTTTTTTTGGTTAGAAGAGAGTTCAATATATCTAGAAACGAGCGTGACACAAAAATGAAAGACACCAATAGAACTTACTTTAAAAAACAACAAGTCTTCCACTCTAATGGTTTGGTGAGTTAATGAAACAGGAACGCTTTTAAAAAATGGTAATCAAAGGTGTTTATTTTATACCTCTACGTACTGATCTTCCCCCTTACATACTTCAGGGTCATGCTATATTCCTACAACAGCACACGCATCTGTCCAGTCACCCCCAGCACTTGAGGGAGCAAGCAGCATGCCCGGAAGCCACACCCCACAAACAAGGCCTACTGGCCTTGCTGGCTGGCCCACTTTCTCCTGAAGGAGGGAAGCTTTAAGACATAAGTTTTCAAACCTTCTTTTAAATAATATTTTCCCCCAATGTCTCTCATGCCTCCCTCCCCCACATCCAAATATCTCTGCAAGCTTTTGCTAGTTGACTGGTAAGTGTGCCTAGTATTAACTGAAGCATCAAAAGGAGATGGGGAGCAGAAACTCTAAGAAGGCACAGGAGAGTGTCCATCGAAAACCTTGGAAGTCACAAGATCAAAATGATGCACGGTGGGAGTTGAGGCTCTTGTAAAAATGCCATCAGCTGTCCATTGAGGTTCTTGTGAAAATGCAATCAGCTGTCCAGTTACTCCGCATCTGTGGATTTGAAGTGGTCATCATCCACGGTGGAATAGATGTGTCCCTCATTGCTGAGAAAATCAACAACTTGCCTGGAGGGGAAAGAGAACACAAGCTCAGCTCATTTCACACAGTGTGTGAGAAGAGAGAAGCCAGCCAGCGGCCTCCCTTTACTTCCTGCTGATAGAACACAGCTTGGTCACCCCATTTGCACAAGGGAAAGGAAAAGGCAGGCTCAGGCACAGTTTCTCATGAGGCAAGGTAAAGGCCACAAAATCTCTGTGGCTGACCACAGCCTGTGACCATAGAGGGCTCAAGGAGGAAACCCAGGCAATGTGGCTTAGTGGGAGAAACTGGGAGTCTGAAGCTGGGGCTCAAGCCTGGCCTCCACCACTGACTAGCTGCTGTTCCAGCCTGTGATACTTCTTTTCCCTCTCTTGGCTTCAGTTTGCTTATCTTTTAACCCATTTCTGAGGGCAGCCCTCAGTGACAGTGCTGTAGGTAGAGGAAAGAGAAGCTCTTTTCCTGCAGGTCCTGAGGGGGCAGAGCAAGAACTTGCCCCTGTTCTCCTCCTGCCTACTTCCCCCTCCCCTCCCAGAGCTCAGCAACCTCATCTCAATCCTCCAAACCAAAGCCAGCGCCGAGCTTTGAAACTACGCTGTGACAGCTCTAGCCAGATGATGGCCTCACATAAACGTGCTTCAGATCACTATGCATTAAGTTAGTATGTGTGTTATGGAGGTCTGGCTGGAGGGAAAGCAGCACACTTACTTGATCACAGACACATTTAAGTTATGGAGCTGAGACTTGAGATCCTGAAAGTTCATGCCCTCTGGCCTTGGGCAAGCTTTAATCAAATTCAGCACCTGTGGAGAGAACCATCAAAATATGACTACATGATTATGGAAAATCTACTACGCAAAACAAGCGTTTGTCCTCAGAAGAGAAAATCAGTTAAACTAGATGGAAACCCTGATGTGACAAGAGCCTACTGTGTGCACCGTGTTGGGTGTGACACAAGATCTGTATGATACACAGTCCTTGCCTTCAAGAACTTGCGATTGAGCAGAGAGGACACCAGGGCGACCTTGTGCCAGCCACACTATTGTCATCCTAAGTGCCCTAGAGAGTGACAGAACAAAGTACTAAGGGTCTAAGGAGAGAGGTGTGGGGCTGGGAGTGGGGACTGAGGAGAGGAGCTTCTTCCAGGAATGAGCCTTTCAAGGATGAGGAGACAGTCAAAAAGCAGAGAAAGGCAGTCCAACAGGCTGGAGTGAGCAAAGGGCACAGGAGTGTGATACTACCAAAGGTTAGAGGTATGAGTGAACACAGTTATCCAGAGTTTAGAGTGCATGGAGGGGAGAAGTCAGAGACTTTAGTGAGAGCTGGCAGGAACCATGGGGACCATCCAGTCCAAATCCCTGCTATAACCCATCTGACCAGGTTCATCCAGCCTCTGTTCACAGGCCAAGAAAGAATCCGCCACATCTTAAAGAGGCCCATTGCCATTGGGGACAGCTCTAGCAAATAAGCTTTTCCTAACATGAAACCTAAAGTTGGCCCCTGCCAACTTCCCTCCACTGCTCCTGGTTCTTCTATCTGGGGCCAGAAAACAAGTGTGATCCCCATTCCATGGGAAAGTCCTTCAGATACTAAACTTGGCTCTCATGTCCTCCCTGCGTCCCCACTTCTCCAAGGTCAGATCTGCTCAGCATCAGACAGAACTTGAAGCCCCTTGCCACTCTGGCTGTCCCCTGGGCATCCTCTAGCTCTTCAGGCTTCCTCTTAAACTACAGGGTCTGACCAGGACAGAGGCCAGGGGGACTACCACCTCCCCACTCCTGGGAGCCCAGGATCACATTTGGCTGTCATTTTGTATGAATCTGGGAGTTCCCCAAACCCCTAGATACTTTTCAGACTGCAAACCAAGCCTTAAATTTGCAAAGTTCCATGGAATAAAAGCAGAAAGTCATAATGGAACCAGGCTGAGAAGGCAATGGGGAACTTTTCACTGCGAGCCACTTGGGATCTTTGTGAGGTGGGAGCAGAACCACTTGTAGAAAGGGTTATCCTGGTAGCAGTGTGAAGAAGGGAGGGAAGAGGGAGAGCAGAGGTGGGAAGACGTGGGAGGAGGTTACTGCGTATCAGGACCATGACAGCGGAATGGAGAAGAGATGCTGGAGGGATAGAGCTGACGGGACCTGCTTGTGGAATACACAATGACTAGGATACTGCAGATGGAAAGAACACCACAAACTGACCACTGAGTCATTATCACGACTGTACTTGGTACAAAGAAGAGATATGAGAATGAAGCACCCTCCCTTCTATGCAGACCAGAGGTCCATGGACATGAAACATCACAGAATCTATCAATCTATCAAGACTGAGTGGCTATGAGGGTCAGTCTTACAACTGCTTTGTCCCTTTGTCTCTTTTTTATTTTAAGGGATGGTGGTCTGGGGAGAAAAGGCAGGAGGGACATATTGGGAAATAAAGTTGTATAAAAACAAAAGACATCAATGAGTTAAAAAACAAAACCAAAAGCTCCTCATTAAGAACAAAGGAGCCCCGATAAATGGTGGTGCCAGCAAGAGAAGGAATGAATTCAGAAGAGCGAGCAGGGATGGGGACAATGAAGAGGGAGGTCTGGGACACACTGAGAGTGATGTTCTGCAGCCCTGGAGCAAGTGCTCCTCAGCTTGGGGGTAAGCTTATACAGCACCAAGTACTCACAGGCCTGAAATGATGAGCAAGGGTGGGCAAGGTAAGGAGCTCAAGGTGCTGGGAGGCACCGGGATCAAAGGTCAGTTTCTAAGTACACAAAAAATGGAGAGTGAGGGATGGGTCAAAGGACTACGGATTATAACAGAAAAATTAGCTTGGTGCCAGGGAGAGAAGGAGCAAGACGAGGATCGGGGCAGGAGAGTTCTGAGTATGAGTGTGGTTGGCATCAAAAGAAGTATAAAAAGAAACCCTGCCACAGTATAGCTGAAGTTCACTGAGAGAGGAGTGGGAAGATCTGGGGCTCTTGTTGTCAAAAGGCTGTTCAATTCCTAAGAAGGGTGGCCAGAGAGTCCTCCAACAATGGCCCCCTGTGCATCGATCGAGGACTCCCATATGACCTTCACATATGAATGGGAGACAACCTACTGGAGGAGAGGTCCCAAGGTTACATTCTGATTTGGCAAGTTTTACAAATTTAAAGAATAAATACAACGGAATCTTGCATTCACCCTTCTAAAAAAATGATACCAGTGAAGAAGGTAGGGAGGAAGGCACTGAGACAGTGATTAATTCATTGAAAAAACAAGAGATTATCACCACCTGGTGGTGCAGTGGACAGAACGCTGGCCCTGGAGTCAGGAGGACCTCAGTTCAAATCAGCCTCAGTCACTTACTAGCTGTGTAACCCTGGGTAAGTCATTTAACCAAAATATGGGAGAAATAGGAGCATGTGTGACGTTAGAACATTGTAATTAGTGTTCATATGAGCCAGGGTACTGGCGTTTTCTTTCTGTGGTCACACACATAGGGCTTACCTGGTTCTGGGTTGCAGTGAGGCCATTGGCTGGCATAAGACTATTCCCACCAAAGCTGTTTCCTCCAAAGCTTCCTGGATCCCCTATTCCAGAAGTGCTGAGAGATGGTCTTCCTACCAAGGGCTAAAGAAAAAAACAGTGACATTAATGTACTGGGTTGGGAGTCAGGAGATGAATTCTAATATAGCTTGGCCACTAGCCTCACAGGGTGGCATTCTCTGAACCCAAGTTCTCTCTCCTATAAAACTAAAGGATTAGACTGACAGACTTTAAGTTTCAACTTTGACAGTTTCTAGGATTTGGGCAGACTCATTAATTAAATCCCTCGATTCACCTAATCAAAGAAGTCTTTGGCTAAGAAGCATGTATTTCACAACTTAAGGTGTTTCCTGTTGTATTTCTCCAGGCAAGGGAAGGTATAGTCTCTTCGAAGATCCTTTAGAAGTGAAAAAGAACAATTCTCCCACATTCTTTTGCTTTAAGGCATGTAAAGTCACTTGAGGGCAGTGTTCCATAATGCTGGGCAGGGTGTTCAGAGTAGTGAGCACAGAAGGAACAAGAGTGAGATTTCTTTTTTGGGGGGAGGTGAGGGGGGTTAGGTTCTACAACGTAAGGGCCTTCGGTAGTAAAAGTTAGACAAATGTGGAAAAATTTAGCATGAACAAACAGATGTTAAACCCTGGACATGATGGCTAGTCTAACAAGGATATGGGAGGGCTTAGACAACCATAAGCTCAATGTCAGCCAACAGTGGGAGAGCCAATAAAGGCAGGAAAACCCTGGGCTGCAGTAAGCGGGGAATCGTTGCCAGGACTATGATGTGACAGACCTGCTACACTCTGCCAAGTTCAGACATTTTCTTGGAGGATTGCATTTAGTTTGCGGAGTCACATTTTAATGAAGCCATGGACGAGCTAGAGGAATAACGAGGAGGGCAGCTGGGATGAAAGGCCTTGACTTCATGCTATAAAAGGATCAGTTTTAAAGGATGTTTAGCCTGGAGAGAAAAGGAAACGGGGTGGAGTGAGGCATGAGAGGAGAGTATAGTGGTCTTCAAATGCCTGAAAGACTGGAAGAGAGGAGACTTACTCTGCTTGGCCTTAGAGGCCCAAATTAGTAGCAACAAGTACAAATTACAAAGAAGCAAATCTAGGCTCTGGGTGAGGAATAACCACCTTTGTAACAACTCAAGCTATGCACAAGTGAAGGGGCTTTTATCTTGGTGGAAGCTTTTAAGAAAAAACTAGATGACCACTTACGCATGCTATCAAATTAAAGAATCATAGAACTGAAGAATTGGAAGGACCTTCCTGTCCCTTCAGTCCAACCCACGATGGAGAAATTCCCACTACAAGCGACTCAAGCAATGGTCATCCAGCTTCTTCCTGGGAAGCCACCTCCTCCAAGGTGGCCCATTCCACTTCTAGGCTGCTCTAACTGGTGGGAAATTGCTCCTGACATCCAAAGAGTGACACCCCTCAGAGTCTAGCCCTTCTCTATACTACAGCCTTTCAAACGCGTTCAGACAGCTACTGTGTGCCCACTGAGTGCTCTGTCTCCAGACTAAAATACCGCCCCCTTCACATGACCATTTGGGCAGTTCTCTTCTGCTTACCCACAGCTTAGCACTCAGAACTGAACACAGTACTTCAGATAGGGTCTGACAAAGGCAGAGGACAGTGGGACTGTCACCACTCAGTCCTATAAACAATGCCCTGACTTACAGAGTGCAAAATTGCACTACCTTTTCTGGCTGCCTTACATCTACTTTGCAGTCCACTAAAATTCCAGTTTGTTTTCAGATCTATTCCCTAATCATGGCTTATACTGGTGAAGTGGGTTTTTTGTACCCGATATCTTAGACCTCTGGGTCATCCAATCTTGTGATCATTTGCTTCAGTGCACTGAGGACCTAGTCTATCCACCGAGCGCTGTCTTTGTTGCTTATCGAGTACCCAATTACTCTGATGAAGTAGTTTGAAATCCAGTACTGCTAGATCACCTTCTATAACTTTTTTTCAATTCCCTCAATATTCTTGACCTTTTAATTCCTCTAGATGTATTTTATTATTTTTTCTAGCTCTATAAAATTCCTTGGTATTTTCACTGGTATGGCAGTGAATTAACTAATTGAGGGAGTACTGTCATTATATTGGCTCAACCTGCTCATGAGCAATTAGTATTTCTCCAGTTGTTTAGATGTGCCTTTATTTCTGTGAAAAGTGTTTTGTAATTATGTTCAGATAGTTCCTGTTATGTCCTGGCAGTATTTTGTACTGTCTGCAGCTATTTTAAATAGGATATTTCTTTCCATCTCTAGCAGTAATACGCTGAGGATTTGTGTTGGTTTCCTTTATATCCTACAACTTTGCTATAGTTCTTCATTGTTCACTAGATTTTTAATGGATTTTCTTGGGTTCTCTAAGGATACTACCATATTCTCTGCATTAAGCTCCTTCTACTTCTTTTTCTTGTCATTGCTATAGCTAGCATTTCTAGCACAAAAATGAGTGTGGTGATAACGGACAGCCTTGATTCACCTCTGATCTAAACGGAAAAGCCTCTAGCTCATTCTTATTATAGATAATTCTTGCTTTTGGTTTTAATTAGATACTTATAATTTTATGAAAAGCTCCACTGTGATTCCTATGCTTTCTAGAGTATGTAATAGGAATAGGTGATGTCTTTTGTAAAAAAGTTCTTTATGTATCTATTAACATAATCATATGGTTTTTGTTACTGATATGGTCAATTAAGCTCATAGCATTCTCAATACTGAACCAGCCCTGCCTCCTAGTGTAACTCCAACCTGGTTGCTGTGTGTGAACTTTGTGATACATGTAGTCTGCTTGCTACTTATGTTTGGTAGAATTTGCTTGTAAGTCCATCTGTTCCTGGGGATTTTTTCTTAGGGAATCCATTTATGATTTGTTCAATTTCTTTTTCTAAGATAGGATTATTAAGGAATTCTAGTTCCTCATCTGTTAATCTAGGCAACTGATATTTTTGTAAAAATTCACTCATTTCATTTAAATTATCAATTTTATTGCATAAAATTGAGCAAAAAGGCTGTTAATAATTGCTTTAATTTCACCTTCATTTGGTGGTACATTCACCCTCTTCATTTTTGATACTGATAATTTGGTTAAGACATAAGGTTCTGAATACAGCCAACGTGTGGATTCATTTTGCTTAATTATGTATATGTCCTATAAGGGGTGCCCGCCCCCCACCATTTCTTCTCAGTCTACAAATTAAGGGTGTTGGGAAGAGACAGCAATAGTGATACCAAAGAGGGACAATCCAACATTGTAAAAATTCATAGAAGTTCAGAAGGAATCGTGGAGTTGCAGTTCAGTTCTGAAAGTAATGTATAGTATAATACACTTTAAAAGTGAGCCAGTGGTATGAAATAGATCCTCGGTTACAGAGACAATCCTCTTTGCGTTCTTCTACATAAATGTAAATATTCTTTTTATGAAGGTTAAGTTCAGAAGAACACAGACACACTCACACACACACCCATCCCATTTCCACATCCAGAAGGTCAAACTCTGACTTATTTGTCCTGTGTCTTTCTCATTTGTACACAGCTGTACATCACACTGTGAGCTCCTCCAGAGCATCATCTTCTGCCTTTCTTTGTGTGCCTAGCACTCAGCACAGTGCTTGGCACCCAACAGTGTTTAATAAACGCTTGTTGATGGACTGACTCATACAAGAAGAATTACCTTCCAGAAGCACTCACCTGGCTGATGGATTGGCTTAGTATCATATGGGCATTGACAGTTTCCAGGATATGGATGGTAAACTCATTCATGTCCTCTAGAGGAAGAATCTTAAAAGCCACCAGGCTCTTTTTGTTCTGTTAAAATAACAAGATAGTTATACTTATATAGAAGCACACCCATCCTCTCTCTACAGTGAGACAAAGGGCTCAACTGCTCCTTGCTGGGTCTGACTTCAGGACTCTGGCCCCTCTCATTTCTTCCTGGCCTGCCTATTTCTGACCAGAATTGTCTTATTTCTCCAATTCCCAGGAAGCTGAGCAGAGAAGTCACACATATCCCTTAGGGACTTTTTTAAAGGCTGCCTTGAATATTGCCACAATTTCATCAGGGTAAACATTCTTTCCACTATTGCAGACTGCAAGTAAGACACAGAATGTGAGGTCTACCTCTTTTGCAGCATTAGATTCATAAATATGACTGCTCTGTGGAAGTTTTCCTTAAAGAACATTTTGTTGTAACTATCAGCAAAGCTCTGTACTTATTTATGGGCAATCTTTGGGGACATGGGAACAATATTCCAAACTAGTTTAAATTTCCACTTGGATTTCCAGGTATATGACATTCTCGCAATCACAGGCAGAGATAGAAAGGGGCTAAGACAA
Source organism: Bettongia penicillata ogilbyi (assembly GCA_023548195.1). Taxonomy (NCBI): domain Eukaryota; kingdom Metazoa; phylum Chordata; class Mammalia; order Diprotodontia; family Potoroidae; genus Bettongia; species Bettongia penicillata. The sequence continues at coordinate 12,706,662 of JAJHZJ010000029.1, forward strand.
TATTTAAAAACCTGCCCACTTGACCTCTAATATTAACATGGAACCAAGGGAGAGAAGGGAGAAGATGGTCTTCTTAAAGAAATCTAAGAACTTCATGTCTGAGAACAGACTCCTTCTCCCTTAATTTTTACAAGAACATAATACTCCAAGATTACTTTACACTGGGCCTGATATCATGGCTTAAGGGATCTTAAGTAACTAACTTCAAGTATCACCACTACCAATCTCACATTCATTTAGGATATGAATTTTTAAGGTGCTTTTGTCACAAACATCTTAAAATCAAGTAGTAGAAATACTACTCCCATTTTACCGGTGAGGAAAATAAGTTTCAAGAGAGAAAAAACTTGGCCAAGTTCACATGGCTGCTAAATGTTGAAACTAGGACTTGCATTTAGATCTTTTTTCAGGGGGATGGGAGGGAGAGGGAGAAAAGGAGGGAGCAGGAAAGGAAGGAGAAGTAATCAGGATTAAGTGATTTGCCCAGGGTCACATAGCTAGTAATGTCTGAGGCTGAATTTGAACTCAGATCCTCCTGACTCCAGGGCCAGTGCGCTATCCATTTCACCACCTAGCTGCCCTGCATTTAGGGTTTCTAATGAATGTTCTCTCCTACATGATGAACAGATACATCCACAGACATAAGATGCTTTTAGCTTTTCAAAGCACTTTCCCACCTAGGATCTTCAGTGCAAGACTTGCAGTGTCCTTGCATGACACCAGGCAAGGCATTACTAAACGCACTGTACAAGCAGATAAGCTAAGACACAGAGAGGATAAGAAACCTGGCTCAGTGCTTAGTAAAGATCTACTGAAAATGCTGAAGGCCTTACAGTATCAGTCAGTGGCAAGTCAGGATAGGAGTAGCCCTGTGCTTTCTTTCTTGTTTAAAATAAAATTTATTAACTTTTTACTGACACCCAAGCCAATGAACAAAAGAAGTAAAACTGAAAACAAGAGTGACTGTGAATGACCGTCCACACACACCACCTCTCTTCACTGGTGGTGGCAGTGGGGGGTGGGGGTGGGGAAGCAGTGGGCAGAGGGCCTGCCTTTAAGTCAAGAAGACCTGGGCTCAAGCCCTGTCTGCCACACTAGTTGTGTGGCCTTGGACGGCTCACTCTACCTCTAAGCTAAGAAATGAAGGACAAGTTTGTGTTCCGAATGGAAGAGCTTTCATTCTGGGAGGTCATTACGCTAATGACCTAAAGAAACATGAGCATCTGTCTCTGTATTTAACATGAATTTTGCTGCTGTTAGCATTTAATTCTGTCTCTATTTACAGCTGCAGTGTGCGCACATAAAGAGAGGCACACACAGATTGACTGTGAATCCCCTTAGAAAACTTTCTCTGCAGCTCTGAACTCTTCACATTTGTGGCTTCCCGTTACACAGTTTCACAACATGTAAACACAGTTCAAGACATTCCCCAATTGTTGGTCACATGGGTCTGACTCCAGATACCGTTGCTTTTGCTATCATAACTCATGTTGCTGGGACTGGCTTCAGAAAAACCCGGGAAGATTTACACTAACTCAAGCCAAGTGAAGTGAGCAGAACCAGTCAGGTGCTCTTTCCCCTGGACCCAGCAGTTACTGTCTAAGTGCTCCCTGGAATGGAAAACGAGAAATGTTCTTCTACAAAAGAGACAAGAGAAAATGTAACACTTCACCAACTGTTCTCAGACTCATAGGTTTCAACAACTCAGACACAAACTGTGAGACAAACACAGGCCACATTCAGTGTGTATAAAACATAAATGTTCTTTTACTCTAAAGAATCACAATCTGCCAGAAGATGGGTTCTAGAGCCTCTATTTATTCCCCACACTGACAGCAGAGGTTACGTGATGGTGGGCAGTTCACATCATTGTCTAAGTCTCAGTTTCATCACCTGTAAAGTGGGGACAATAACCGTATTCTCTGCCTCTCAGGGTCACTGTAAATAAATCACTAGGTCAACTGCAAAGTGGTATATAAGTGAGTGATGATTATCACTTATGTCTGACTTTACCTGGAAAGATCTGAGATGGCCTGCCACTTTCACGTAGGTTTCTGGTGGTACCACAGTATTCTCACTGCTTGTGTCCTGAGAGTGGGAGAGGAAAAATCAACTTGTGAGTTTTCTATGGCCACTGGTTAACGTCTGTTTAATTACCAAGCTAGGTAAGGAAAATGAAAGTTAAAAACAGGTACAGCAGGGCAACAGGGGCTATTTCTATTCTTTCTGCATCGGCAGGTCTTGAAGTTAGAATGAACAGCCCTGTTACCCTCTCAGCTTTCCTGAGGACTCTGGGCAGCCCGCTGCCCTTCTCCAGCCTCAGTTCTCCTCTCCAGCTCCATTCCATCTCAGATTCAACTTTAAGTAGACTTTAAGAAGGAATGACAACATGAAAATAGTCCAAGGCTTCAGAGTGCCAATAACATTTCAGAAAGGGCAGAATTATCAACACCGGGGCATGCAAAGGAGCCTGGGCCTTATTTGGTTGGCAACACAGTCACACAAAGTTTTGGATCAAAGGAATAAGACCAAAATCTGTGCATAAGGACAATTAAATTGGCAATATGATGTAAGATGGATGGAGGGAGAAGAACCAGAGTCAGGAGGATGTTACGATAACCTAAGCAAGAAGGAACGAGGACGTAAAAGAAGTCTATTTCTAAAGGAAGCCTTGCTGGCACTGAGAAAGGTGTGGAAGGAAAAGAGTCCCTGTGGAGTAGCAAACAGAGAGGAAATCGTGGTATAAGACTTGAGTGTACATGCTGGGTGACAGATCCCATGTGACCCTGCTACAAGTTCTCAGTGGTCCAGGTACTTCTCAGAGTCTAGAAGTCACAGAACAGTTTGGGACCTGCATCACTAGGGGTAATTTTCTCACCAAGGACTTCCCTACACCAATGAAATCACAGCCTCCTCTCAACCAAAAAAAAAAAGGCGGGGGGGGAAGGGGTTGGTATTAGGCTTGTCCCATACCTCTCGCCTCACACTGAATGGGTGATTACCTACTCTGTTTCTATGGATGGCAGAATGTATACATATAGCTGGCCTGATAAAGGACTTAGCTTGGGCATTTAATAGAGTGTACCTTCATCTTCACATTCCACCCCCATACACCTTTAGGAAAAGTTTCACATTTCACTGATCCTAGGAGGTATAATGAAACTGTTTGGCAACACTATCTCAGAGACCAAATACATTGGTGCTGTCTGACTGAACAGCTGCCTCTTCCTGAGCTACTTTTTCCTATAGCTGGGCTATTGTGGGCTCATGCTATTTCTTTCACCAAGAATGAAGGGGTTATTCCATCTTTCAAGGTCCATGCTACACCTACTCCATGAAGCAAGGCTGGGTGACTAGAGTATAATCCAGCCTTTGCATAAGGCCTCCAGTGAGGGAGATAGCACTATCTCCCCCAACAGAGCCCACAGGGTCAAAGACAGAAAATTTTTTTCATATGAAAACCCTCCAAATAGCTGAAGTGGGCTGTCATCCTCATCCTTCCCCTTCCCAAAAGCCTTCTTTTCTTTGGGCTAAGCATACCTCATTCCTTCAACTGATTCCAATATGACATCATCATCACAGTCATCTTCAGTAGCTTCACTATCCTGGGCCCTCTCCTGTAGACATGTTCTAATTTACCAATGCCCTTTCTAAAATGTGGCACCCCAATATTCCTGATGTGGTCTGACTGGGGCAGAGTCCAGCAGAACTTTCTTCTGGGCACTACGATGCTTTACACAAGCCTGAGACTGTGTGGCAGTTCACTCAAACCAAAAAATCTTTCCCACACATTCCAAAGTGCTTACATCAGTGTCCACCCACTGTCTGACGTCCATTGGTGCAGCAGTCATGTCGTCTATTTTATAAACAATGTTAGTTGGTGCCTTCTCTGCTTGTCGGATTATTCCCACAATAGTAACCTACATAAAGAAGTAGACAATGACTTTTTTGAGTCTCAGAGAGAAACTTATGTGTTTTTAATTACAAACCATCATCCAGTGATTTCTACTAAGATGTTGCTGCCATACCTGTGAAATCTCAATGTCCCCAATCTTAAATACTTCATCAATCAGGGTGGCAGAAAGGAGCTGTGATATGGTGCAAGGGACAATGTGCTGGGCTCGTGCTCTCTGTAAAGAGAAAGCACCTGTCAGTCTCCCTCATAACTACCACAGGGATCTCAAAGAAAAACCGAACCAGTTGGATACTAAGAATCAACAGTAAAAACAAAAAAAAAACAGAGTGGACAAAGCTGAAGTTCTCCTCTGTGAATGAGAGAAAACAGATTCAGAAGATACCTGAACCAAATGAGAGGTTCTCCTTGGAAAAGCAAATGAAAGAATCCAGAGTTGGTTTCGTTGTGTGACCAATAACAAGAAACAGCTCAACGAACATATTATGTCACCTTCCTGTGTTTATCATGATGAGCTTAGGCAAAGAGACCGCTGTAAAGGGAATAGCAGCTTATGGGCCAACACTTATTGCAGAGAATGAAGAGGTAGAAAGTCATATAAAGAACCTGACAAGCACCGGCAAACCAAGTTTATGTCTATTTTGATAACTGGCATCTTCAATATATAGTTGGGTCCAGAGGAGGTTGGAAAATGTAGTTCAGGTTTAAGACACCAAAAAAGCCAAAAGCTTGTAAACTACCCAGAAGCCTCTCAACCAGAAGTCATGAATACTTTTTCCAAGAAGACACTCAAAGATAATGGATCTGATAAACAATATGACAAAAAAATCAAACTACCTTTACAAGAAACTGGATACTGAAACAGAGAATACATCAGAATCAGCTGTCCACGTGCAATCTAATCAGCAGCTAGTTTTAGAAAAGGTCAAGATCTACAATCTATCCATTCCAAAAACAAAAGTCTCAAAGGCATGAAGCTGGAAGATGGTGTCTTGAATGTGAGGAAGAGCAAATTACTTGGGGAAAGATTCACCAGCTGTTTTGTTAAATTTTAAAATGAAACCATATTGCTGGAGAGCCCTCGGAAGTAGAGGTGAAAGATAAGAGAAAGGGATGGGATGTATTCCTCATGTTGAGACAGTCCTTTGGGTAGATTGCAGAAGTGATTCCATGGGAGTTGGGGCTATTGTTGAGGATTTCTGTGAGGCAGGGCTCACCCCACCACTTAGTTCCCCTTTCCCTTCTGTGGTCCTCAGGATAAAAGGGAGGATCCGATTAACTACACTCACTTCCTGCACCTAATCAGGAAGCCTTTTCCTGCTCCCTAAAGTCAGAAAATCACTACCTTATTTCTACTGTCTATGCTGATCAACTGAATGTTCTGTTCATCTTCCTCTTTCTGTTTTTATTGTTTCTCTATGATACTAATTAATGAGCTAAAAAATGAAGCCACAGAAACCGATACAAAATAAAGAAAGCCTGGATAAACATTTATTAAGCTTATCTCCACATCCTTTCTTGCCCAGCCCAGCCCCTAGACATCTGATATGTCAATTCTGTTTAGACTTGAAACATTCCAAATGGGTATTCTTTTCTAATCAAGGAGTCACGTTAGGAAGAAGTAAATGAAACAGTAGCAAGTGTTCATTTTCAACTTACTGATTTCTTTTCAGCCTGAGAAGCGGTAGGAGTGCCAAATCCCCCTGGGGGCTGTGTGTAGCCTCCGCTTCCGTAGGAAGTGTGCCCATAGCCTCCATCAAACCCACCTGGAGTTCAAAGACGTCTGAATCACTTTTCCTTGACTGGGTCAAGAATTCTCTATCCCGTAATGAGCACCCCATCCCACCCCCAACTTAGGACCGGGCCACTCTCCCCACTCCCTTCCTGAGTCCCCCCCCAACATCCCCATCCCCAGCTTAGGGCCGGGCCACTCTCCCCACTCCCTTCCTGAGTCCCCCCCCAACATCCCCATCCCCAGCTTAGGGCCGGCCACTCTCCCCTCTCCCTTCCGGGTTCCCTCCCCCCCAGGCCCCTATCCCCAGATGAGTGCCGAGCCTCTCTCCCCACCCAGTCCCCCTTTTAGCACCCCATCTCCAGGCCCCTTTAGAACCTCTCTCCCACATGCCCCCTCCCCAGATTGCTGCCCCCACCTCAGCACCCCCATCCTCCGAACCTGGCCGAGCCTCTCTCTCCACCACTTTGCACATTTCCCTTTTCCCCTCCTGCGCCCCGTCCCCTAAAAGCCCCTCGCCCAGGCCCTCCATTACTATTCCACATGTTGACCGCAGCGCCCCGACGGCCGTAGCGGGCCGGGGTCCACAAAGTCCACTCCGAGCCCGAGGAATCCCGAAGTTTCCCCACCTAGGAGAAACCTGCCTCTACTTGGCGCCACAAACACTCTCCCGCGAACGGCTGCGCCAATCACTTCGCTGGCTGCTGTCCCTTCCGCCCCTTTCAGCCAATCAACGCCGACGATACTCCAGGTTTACCCAATGGGCTTGGGCGATGCTGGAGAGGCGCGCGCATGCGTTGGAGCCGCGAGAGAAACGTGAAGTGTCTGCGTCCATGTTTGGTACGGCCAGGAACCCGTCCGAGATAGAAACCCAGGCTAGACAAGCATCCCCGGAAAGCGACCAATGAAAAAGCAGGGTCTTACCTTCGTGTGGTCCCGCCCCTCGGAGGTGACGTCATCTTCTCCGCTTGTCCAAGGTTGCGGAGTCTGGTGGCTGACTGACGAGGGCGCAAGCGCAGCCCGCGTGGTCCGGCGGAACGTCTGGTCGGCACCCTCTGGACCGGGCGCTGCTTGTTCGCGTCATCCGCCACCGGAAGCGGGCTTCGAGGTCCCCGAGTCCGACGCTGCCTCCTCGCGCTCTCTTTTACAGTGGAAGAAACTGAGTCCTAGCGAGGGGGCTGAGCAGCCCCGGCCGCACCGCGAGCAGCCCCCGGCCGCACCGCGAGCAGCCCCGGCCGCACCGCCAGCGCCCCCCGGCCGCACCGCCAGCGCCCCCCGGCCGCACCGCCAGCGCCCCCAGGCCGCACCGCCAGCGCCCCCAGGCCGCACCGCGAGCAGCCGGGCTCGGCCCGGGCCTCCCCGCGATGGGGCCGGGCTCTGAGGAGCCCCCTGTCACCTTGCCCCTCCGCAGGCGTTACTGTCACCGTTTTACACAGGAGGAAACTGAGTCTCGTGCTCAGGGGGAGGGTGGGAGCAGCCAGCGTCCATCAAAATGCACTTAATGACGGCCATTACCGGCCAGGTGCTGAGAATCCAAGTTAGTAATAAGCACTAATTAACCGACTGCTGTGTACCTGGCACAGTTCTAAGCAAGGGAGACCCAGGGAAGCGACAAAGAAGGGAGGTCCTTGCCCTCAGGGAGCTCACAGTCTAACGGGGAGACAAGGGGTAAACAGCTGTGTGCAAAGGGTGTGTGGGAGGTGTGGGTGTTTGTCCTTCTATCTCCCGTGAGAGCAGGGAGAGGATGACGTGACTTGACCTTGACTTCGTTTTGAGTGAGGGAGGGCCATGTACCAGCCTCACTTCTCCTTCTGAGCCACCTGGGTCCAAAGACCAGATATATTCATCGGGATGGCTGGAGGTGGCCCAAGATGCAGTGGGAGACCTTGGTCCCCTAAGGCTGGCCTTTTCAGGTACTCACTTAAGGGAGGTAAAGCCCATTCAGTGAATAGACCTCTTTAAAACATGAGTCAAGGGATGGCCCCTTTAATAAAAAAAAAAAAAAATCAAACGTTCACAGGGAAGGCACTTGCAATAAGGGGCACTGGAAAAGATTTCTTGTAAGAAGGTAGGACTTGAAAGGAGGGGGTGCCAGGCATGAGGTACAGCCAGTCAAAAGGCATGGAGTGAAAAACTAAACCTGCCCAGAAGGAGCTTATGTTCTGTTGAGGGCCAACAATATTTAAATAGAACAAAATACAAAATACAAGATGACTTGAATTGGGTGGAGGTGGAGATCAAGAAGGTCTTTCTGTAGGAAATAGCTCTAGGGTCAAACTTTGAGGGAGATGGAGGGAGGTATGGTCCAGGAATAGAGAGACTGGGCAAAGATGGGAAGTGCTGTCAGTATATTCTGACTGGAAGGTACATGTGAAGGAGAACAATGTGTAGTAAATCTGAAATGGTAGACAAGAGCCAAATTGTGAAGGCTTTAAATGCAGTTTCATTACATTAACTAATAAGGAAAGTTCACAGAATCTCAGGAGTTAGAAAAGATCTTAGATCTGGTTCAACCCATAACTGATCAGGAATACTCTTGAGCAATGGAAACAAGTGGTCAGTTCTCTCTGCTTGAAGAACTCCTGTGGGAGAGCTTACTGCTTTATGAGGTAACTTTCACTTATATTGAGCCTCAGTATACCTTTCTGCAACTTCTCTTGGTTGTTAGCATTCTGAAACTAAATACAACAAGACTAATCACCTATGACAAATATTTAGAAAGATAAATGAAGCACTTGCTGTGTGGTAAGCTCTATGCTGAACACTGCTAAGAGCTGTAAATGGAAATTCAGACAAAAAGACAGTCCCTACATTTACATGCTAATGGGGGAGCAGCTATAGCAAACAAAATGTCTGATTTTCCCTCAAGAGGAAAACCATCATGATGGCCTCAAAACCATCAGGCTAAATCTTATAACTACCTTTATCTATAATTAGCACATTGACAAAGTCTTTTAGGGGGCAATCCCCTCTGGTACAGAGGCATTAGCACATAAGGAAAAAGAGAAATGAGCGTGTTGGCAAAGTCCTTTGGCAGTTCACTAGAAATTCTTGATGTAAATGAAAAAGTCCAAAGGTCCAGTTCGTATTGCAGCCCCACCCCCCCTTCTTGGTGGAATTCTTTCAGCCTACTTTGGAATTCTCAGATGTAGGAGGTAACAGGCATTTCTAGAATAAGCCATGTGCTCATGGGAGCTCTGAAGGGGCTCTTCCTTCCAGATCTGCTTCTCAGGTTCTAAGAACCCATAGGGTTCTAAGGGCCTGTAGGGAAGACTTGATACCAACTCAATACAATTTAATACTGACAAGGTTTTGGGGGTGCTGGGACCCCAAGAATGTCCAGGCAGAGTTGCCTGGAATGAATTCACACACTCAAGTCTTCTCTTAGTCAAATGGCAAAAAGTTTATTGTAATACTGTAGCAAAAGCAGGCAAGGGAACGTAAGAGAATTAGGATGGTGCCAGGGCTTATACAGAAAAGGGGTGTGGGAAAGGAATGTCAGGAATGTTAATTAGGTAATCTAGGGGTCCAGGTGTCTTTGGGAGCTATGGATGAGAAAGTATAGGGAATATACTTTGAGGGAGTTTTGAGGGAGTTTTCAGAGGCATGGACCTTGGGGATCTGGTTCCAAGAGAGTTCTTGGGCCAATTAGAGACAAAAATCCTTATCTGTTCTGATAAGAGAATGTGTTCTGCAACAAGGGAAATTTTCTCACAGGACAGGGGCCTACTGAGAAATTGAAAGACTTGCAGAGAATGATCTTAGGGCTGGGGCCTGAGGGCTCCATCAATACAACCTTCTGGCTAAGGCCTTATGATTCTGACTTTAAAGAAGAGTATCAAAATAACTCACCTGAAACATCAGAGAATTTCAGTTGTTGTGTCATGTGGTCCTGAATTGGAAAATGAGTTTTTCTTTCTAAAGTGAGTCTGGTCTTTCTCTTAAATTTATCAGATTGATTTTTCAAATAGGAAAATAATTTCACCTTCACAATTATCAATGCAATTTTTCATGTAAAATCAGTTTTGAAAATTGTCACATTTCCTAATTCATCCCTTATGAGAATATATAGGAATATATTCCTATATTATATATATGAATAAAACTACAATCCACTCCAAATGTTCATATGGGTTATTTGTGTCTGACCTGTAGTAGCTTGTATATCTGTGCAGACAGATATATTGTACTTCGACTCCAACATAGTGATATCATTTTACTCTTCTTTGAGGACAAAGGACAACAACCAGTTATTCCTGTATTACATACATAAAACTACAAGCTAGAGGAAAATCAAGGAAGACATTTCATATTTATATTCTATTAAGGTAACTCAAATGTTTCAGTATTAATAATTGTGTGTTCTAAACCTTTAGAATGTGATTCCATTTTATAAGTTGAAGTGCTTTAATTTGCACACACACTTCCAATTTTTTAAGCCCTTATTATAGAAATTTGCTATGAAAGGAAAGGAGTGACTTGGTTATGATGATATAGAGAAGCTACCCTTAGCTCTGTTTTTATTTCAGATAAAACAGCCAATTGAAATTCCACATTATTCACAGAGTATCAAAGTCAGGCTCAAAATTATCTAGGTGGGAAAATTTCCCATTGAAAAAGTAAGTAGCTTGATGGGAAACCAAGTCAAGATCATCTTACCCTCACCTTCACAAGGTGGTCTCCCCAACTGTCTCCCCAGAGCAAACATCCACCCTCAGAAGTCCTCAGCTTACAGCACATGGCAGTCTCTTGAATAATGGATTATTGGCTTTGTGCTTACAAGTATACCTGATATAAAAAACTCAGAACTATATCAAATTCAAGTCCCAAAAGATTTACCTTAAATAGCAAAACTTCATGAAGCAAATGATAGAATTATTGTGTTAATGCGCTAATCATCAACAGTAATGGTTAAAAATCCTTCAGTATCTATTAAGAGATAGTTTCATGTAAGCAATCTAGTTGTTGGAGGGGACATATTTATCACAGTAAGCAATAGGTTTTAATATTTAGATGCAGAAGTCCCCATTTAGATAATAGAACTCCCCTGTTGGTCTGCCATGGAGATAGAATAAAGGGAAGGTAGGTACATCTAGCTACTTTAGGTGAGTTTTAGAGTACAGCTTGCTAATACAAACATATAGATATTAAAATGCTGTATAAGGTGGAGAGGATTACTACAAAAGATGATTGGAATGGCAAGTTGGTTAAATGTTGGATAAGTTCACAAATATAATGAATTCTTGATAGTCTACTGAAACACACCCTGCCCCCCCCACCCCCTCCACCCCGGAAAACTGTGGCTACTGTAAGTTGCCAATCATAAGAATATGTATTTAAATTACAACCTATTTAGTAACATATACAATTTTCATGATTTTCCAAATAATGTCAGATGAAACTCATTATTTAAAGCTTAGGGTAAATTTTTTCACTTTGGCTGCGAGTTTAAACTGCAACACTAGAGTTTCACAACATGCAATTGATAGGGTTGATAAGATCTTAAGACCTAGTTGGAGTAGGAAGTCTGAAGGAACACAACAGACAAAAATCTTTTTAAAAAGGATTTTACTACTCTTTTCTCCCAACAATGAGTCACTTATCATTATTACTATCTTCTAATTTATAATAAAATATACCCTATTTAATACTTAACTTTTCAAACATTTTGTCACATTATATATGAAGGAATTATGGGAATTAAGTGAACTGCTCAGGCTCTGTCTTGTGACTCAGTTCTGAAACTAGTTCAGTTCCTTTTCTGTTTAATTATGGGTCTAGTTCAACTTTTGTCTTGTGAGAGAACATTATTCAGTTATGGAAGTTGTGAGAAAACTTCATTGCTTTGTTTGAACCTGGCAGTGTGGTTGGGAATCTGGGCTACCTGCTGTTTAGAAACCTTTAACTGAAGTCCTAGGTTATGCTGCTCAGAAACTCAGTCAGTTTCAAAAATTGATGCAATAAGCTTTTTCACAATTATACATCTCATCTGTGAATGACTTAGTTATTCTCAGCAATATAACGATCAAAGACAACTCTGAAGGACTTATGATGAAAAATGCTATCCATCGGTAGAGAAAGACCTCATGATGACTGAACACATTGAAGCATACATTATAACCTTTATTTTTCTTGAGGGTTTCAGGGTTTATTTGTGGTTTTTTAAGTCTCTGTTTTCTTTCACAACTGGACTAACATGTTTTGCATGATGACACATCAAATTGCTTGCCTTCTCAAGAAGGAGTGGAGAGGGAGGAAGGGAGAGAATGTGGAACTCAAAATATTAAAAACAATTTTAAAAATTGTTTTTAATGTAACTAGGCAAAAGTAAAATACTAAATGAATTTTTAACAAACCAATTATACATCTCAAGCAAACCATATGTTTTATCTGAAAACTGGCCCTGTACGGATCAATCAGTTGTTTCCATGTTCCTTTGTTTGTTGATACTTGGAGGGAGCAAGATACTTCTTTTTCTTGGAAAGCCTCACATTTTTTTTTCCAATTAGAAATCAGATTACCTAATTTTGTATCTTCCTAATTGTTATCTTTTAATGCATAAAAATCTGTCTTCCCCTGTATTTGGGGTCCAATGAGGAGGCCTACACCCAATTTGTAATGCAATTGGCATGCATTACTTAATAAACCGATATGCTTAGAAACTCGGACCTTTGTTTCCTCATTTTTTCACCTGCCACATGTAACTCATACATTTGTAATTTAACATCATTGAGATAAAAAGAGGAAATAACTTGCTCCAACAGAATTTTTTTTCTCAGATTTCATACAGCAGTTCAATAGAATGGATTTTAAAATTATGTTACAGGGAAACTCATTCATCTTACCTCTTTTGGTATTTTACTAATCACATTCAGTGCCTTCTAAAATACAATGCAGAGTTATCCAGTATGACGTATTTACAGTTAAGTAAGGAAGTAGCAACACCTCATTTATACAGTGCTTACTAGATGCCATGCTTTTTATAGTTCTCCAAGATTAAGGAATTTAAGAGGTTTGTCTTCCCTAGTACCTTAGACTATTTAGGTTTTCATTACTCAGTCACATTGCAGGGCAGTTATAAAGAGTGAGACTAAAGTCTTTCCCTTTAGAAGTTGAGGTTAGAGGAAAATATAACCCGTTGAATTTTGAACAGTTTTAAACAATTTTGCTATATTTTAGCACAGCACTTCTTAAACTGTGGGTTGAGACCCCATATGGGGTTGCATAACTGAATATGGAGGTCTCTAAAAATTTGGCAACAGTAAAAGGTTTCTGAATGCACAATGACCAAAAATTAATTCAAAATTAAATGCATAATGAATCTGAGGTGTTTCTGGCATTGCTTGCCTGTGTTGTATTGTATAACTTTGCTGCAGAAAAGGAAAATGATAAATGAAAATGGTAGGATGATAAAAGGAAAATGATAAAATGATAAAGTGATAAAATGGAGATGTGGGAAAATTGGGACACATATATTGTTGATGAAATTATGAACTACAATTTGGAACTATGCCCAAAGGGCAATCAAACTGTGCATACTCTTTAATCCAGCAATACCACTACTAGGTCTGTATCCCAAAGAGATCCTTAAAAAAGGGGAAAGGACCTACATGTGCAAAAATATAGCAGTTCTTTTTGTGGTAGCAAAGAATTGGAAGCTGAGGGAATGCCCATCAACTGGGGAATGACTGAACAAGTTGTGGTATATGAATATAATGGAATACTATCGTGCTATAAGAAACGATGAGCAAATGAATTTCAGAAAATCTTGGAAAGACTTACATGAACTGATGCTGAAGGAAGTGAGCAGAACCAGGAGAATATTATACACAGTAACAGCCACAGTTTGTGATGATCAACTATGATTGTCTTAGCTCCTCTCTCAGCAATACAGTGCTTCAAGACAATTCCAAAAGACTCATGCTGGAAAATGCTATCCACCTTCAGAGGAAGAAGTAAGGAGTCTGAATGCAGATTGATGCATATTATTTTCATTTTTGTTTTGTTTTGTTTTGTTGGCTTTTCCCTTCTGTTCTTTCACAACATGCATGACTAATATGGAAATGTTTATATGAGTGCACATGTATAACCTGTATCAGATTGCTTGCTGCCTTGGAGAGGGGGCATAGGAAGAAGAGGGGACAGAGAAAAAAATGTGAAACTCAAAATCTTATTTTTAAAAAATGAATGTTGTATTCATGTTATTGTCCCAACAACTCTAAGAGGTGGGTGCTATTATTTATTATCACTGTTACTTATATCCAAGATTGAGGGGAAGTAATCTTGGTCATCATTATACCTCACATAACCAATACATTTCTGAGGGTGATTTTTGGCTTGCATTTTTCAGGAGTACAAGTAAGTACATTTGGAGTACCTTGAAGAACAGGCCCTAATTCAGTACAAAGTACAAAGTACTTTTTCCTTTGAATTCTCCTCCTCTCTGCCTACCCATTCTGCCCCGCCCAGTACACACCCACCAGGTTAGAAGAAAAGGTTTAATTATTCAGAGTGCCTAAGACTGAACAGAAAGTTCTTCTCAGACAACCATCCAGGACTGGCTGACTAGTTTCAACACTTCCAGAGCAAACTAAGACCTGAGACTGGAAAAGATCCTAGAAAAGTGACTTTCAGAGAACTGGAAAGCATGAGATGCCTGGAGCTTCTACTTTTCCTGATACATTGGAGAGTCACAGGAGCTGTTTCAGGTAATACAGTAGATGGAGGGTTATCTCTCACTTGTACAATTCATTGCCTCTCTCTCCTCTCTCTCTCTCTCTCTCTCTCTCTCTCTCTCTCTCTCTCTCTCTCTCTCTCTCTCTGTCTCTCTCTCTCTCAATGTCTGTCTTTCCAGGCTGCTTCCCAAAAAAAGAGTATTTAAGGAATACTGGGGCTGATGTTAAATTTAGAAAGAGGCAGAATTCCCAAGGTTAAAAAGCTGGAAAGTGGAATATTGTGTTTGGAAATTGGGTCTCCTCAAAAATCCTCCTCTGATGCCTCGTTGTGGTGTGGAGGTGCTCCTGGGTTCTCTAAAGCTGTTGTAGTGACAGATGAGTCCTGGCAGACCTACTCAAGCTGAGAAGGCTTCTAGTTGTCTTAAAAACAGTTGAGCTGACTTCAGAGAAGTCATCACCTGGCCAATAGGTAATGAATGTTTAGGGGGTTTTGATCATGTCAATTCAGGAAACCATGTGCTGGGGTTAAGAAGGGATTATGGTTTCTATCAGCAAAGGGAAAACCTACATGGAAAAAGAAATTATGGAGCTTTTTAAGTATTGAGGAAATATTTAGAACTGATGGGTCAAGAGCCCTGAAAGAAAAGAAAGATTGATTGATCATGATGCCTGTTGATCTGGAGACTGAAGAGCCATCTGTGTGATGGCTCAATGAGCATAATAACCCAGATCTTTGTTACTGAGAACAGAAAGGGGATGGCAGGTTGAGTTAAACTGCCACCAAGTTCAAAAAGCCAGGATGTAAGCAGGGAAAGTGTTCTGCTCGGATGAAGAAGGTAATAAGAAAGGTTGTTTGTGGAGCTTTAAGACTCTGAACCTGATTCATAGGTCAATTCACGGGTCAACAGTTCTCAGAGGATGATCCACAGATTCAGCCACTCACCCTCAGGGGTCTCCAAGACCCTTTCAGAAGGCCTACAAGGATAAAACTATTTTCATAATAATTCTAAGATGTTATTTGTCTATTAAAATGCATCTCCCTTTCCCAAGTACATATTTGTGTGACGAGATATTCATATGCTTCAACCAAAACAACGTATTACAACAGATTGATTACAGAAACAAATAGAATCCAGCTGTCTTCCATTAAGCCAGACATTAAAGAGGTGTGCAAAAATATGTAAAATGATGTCACTCTTCTCACTAAATTTTTTTTGTCTCAGAAAATATGATTATTTCACATTAAATATATGTTCTTTATATTAACACAGAATGGGTTTATTTTTATTTTTAAATGAATTAATAAGTATTTTACAATTTATCCATTTAAATTTCTAATACAATAAATATCAATAGATATAATCCACATCAACAAGAGCCCTTTGGGGTCCTTAATAAATTTTCAGAGTGTATAGGGGTCCTGAGACCAAAAAGTTGAAGTATTGCTGTCAGAAAGTGTTAGAACTAGAAGTGACCTTAGAGACCATCTAGTCCAGGGGATCTTAACCTGTTTTGTGTCATGAATTCATTTGGTGACATTCTGAAGCCTCTGGATCCCTTCTCAGAATCATGTATTTTAATGTATAAAATAAAATGCCTAGTATTTCAGAGGAAATTAATTTTATTAAAATATTGTTATTAAAATATCTTCTTAAAAAAGTCAGTAAGTTGACAGACCCCAGATTAAGAACCCATGATTTAGTCTAATCCTCTTATTTTTATTCGATATCTTTTGTTTTTATATCTCCTATATTTTCCAGTATATACCTTTCCCTGCCAAAGAACCATCCTTTATAACAAAAACTGATATCAAGAGGAAAGAAAAAACCAAGAGGAAAAAACAGTTGAGCTAAACTAAGCAATACATCAAACAAATGTGCTGTTATAGTAAGAGCTAGTAAGATCTACATAACGCTTTAAGGTTTGCAGAGTGCTTTACAAACATGGTTTCATTTGATCTTGACAACCCTGGGAAGTGGCGCCTATTATTTTCTCCCTTTGTGATGTGGTTCAGTCATGGCCAACTCTTTGTGATCCCACGAATTGTAGCTGTCCATGGGATAGCTGGGGTAGCATGGGATAACTGTCCCAATGCTGTCCTTGGGGTTTTCTTGACAAAGAATTGGATTGGATTGCCATTTTCTTCTCTAGCTCATTTTTCAGTTAAGGAAACTGAGGCAAACAGGGCGAAGTGACTTGCCCACCATCACACAGCTAGTGTCTGAGGCTGAATTTGAACTCAGGTCTTCCTGACTCTAGACCCTGTGCTCTATGCACTGCCCCACCTAGCTGCTAAAGCTACCTATGGAAAAACTAGATCATTGCTGTCTTCTAGCTCATTCAGGTCTTATACATCACCAAATAGTCAGTCTCCAGGAAAATGTATTCTCTTTGGTTCAGACAGTTCTCCAAATCCTTGTTTTCCTTAGAGATACACTGCCCCCTTGTGTTTCTCTGCCACCTTTGCAGTATGGGTAGGGTCATGTGAAGAAGACTGATTGAGAGGTTAGAGTTTGGAAGGACCTTCCTTCCTGTCTTCCCAGGCTTCTCGCATTTCACTTCCCTCCACACTCTATGGTCCAGCTACACTGACCTTCTTTCTGGTCCTTGCACACAGAATTCCAACTCTACCTCTCCTCTGGTTGTCCCACGCCTGGAATGCTTTCCCTCCCTTCTGGCTTTCTTTAAGATTCAGATCAAATCCCACATTAGAGCAGAGACCTTTCCTAGACCTCCCTCTCTTCCTCCTTCCCCCTACTACTTGTGGCTTCCCTGGAGCTTACCTTCTATCCTTTCATTTACTGTCTAGATAGATAGATAAATAGATAAATCTATATAGATATATGGTAGTAAGCACTATGTCAGTTATGATATTCAGTCAGTTCCAGTTCTCCATGACCCCTTTTAGGGTTCTCTTGGCAAAGATACTAGAATGGTTTACCATTTACTTCTTCCACTTAGTTGACAGATGAGGATACTGAGGCAAACAGAGTGAAGTAACTTTCTTAGGGTCACTCCAGCTAGTGTCTGAGGCCAGATTTGAACTCAGGAAGATGAGTCTTCCTGACAATCCACTGTGCCACCAAGCTGCCCCCTGGATAGATAGATCTAGAGATCTAGATAGATCTATTGATTTATCTACATACAAGTAATGTGTATGGGTGGAAAGTTATTACCTATATACAAATATATGTACACATATGTACATATATATGTATATGTGTACATAATATGTATATAATACAGGCCTGCACAAGAGGTCCACCAAAGGATTTCATGGAGACTATAAGTAGATCAGGTCATCCTCAGGCCCCAAGATTTTTCTCAGACAAAGCTAATAGGGCTCCCTGGACCTTTAAGAAGAAGTGATTAAGAGGTCTAATATCCTTGGGCAGTCCTGCACTATATGGGCAGTAAGTTGTTCTGGTCTGATATAATATATATATATATATATATATATATATATGTGTGTGTGTGTGTGTGTGTATGTATAGATGTGTGTGTGTATATGTATATGAATATATATCTATAGAAAGATTTTTTGTTATATAGATATATACATACATGCACATATAACACATAATTACATACATGTGTAATTATATTTATATTATTTAGTTGTTTGCATTTTCCTCCCCCATTAGAATATGAGCTCCTTGAAGGTAGTTTTTTCCCTGTTTTGTGTTCCTAGTTCTTACTTAGTGTGGTGCCTGCTGCCTAGGAAACACTTACTGTTTGTAGACTAACTGCTGAACCCCAGAGGAGAGCCATGATTCACCCAAATTGTTGGTGTTGGAGCCCAAACTAGGTTCAAGTTTCATATCTCAAAGTTCTTTTTACCGGGGATCCCAGTCAGCCTAGAACACCTCTTTCCAGTGGAGATAGGGGAACATACATGGTCATTTGAGGTATAATTTTGAAGTAGATGCAAATTCACGTGGTGACTCAGAAAAGTCAACTCGTTTTTAAGGTCCCCAAAATGAGTGTTTATTTTTACTAGTGAACCTCTCACCTCTGCAGTGGGGTGGGTGGGAGTGATTTCTCCTGTCTCTTCTTAACCGTGCTTGTTCTTTATAATTTCACAGTATTTACTTTTGATTTGTGTGTGTGGTTGTTTTTTTTTACTTTTCATTGTTGTAGCCATTGTGCTCATTTTTTTCTTGGTTCTGCTTACTTCTCTCTGCATCAGTTCATGTAGACCTTTCCAGGCTTCTCTGTATTCATCACACACATCATTTCTTACAGCACAGTAACATCCATTACATTCATGTAGCACAGTTTATTTAGTTATTCCCCATCTGAAGGGCGTATACTTTGTTTCCAAATCTTTGCATCATAAAACATGTTGCTATTAATATTTTGCTGTAGATAGGAGCTTTTTATCAATGACCTCCTTGGAGTGTAAAATTAATAATTGACTCTCTGGACCAAAGGATATGGAGATTTTAGTCATTTTATCTGAATAATCCAAAATGCTTTCTAAATAATTGTATTGATTCATAGCTCCAAGACAAGCTCTGAACAAAGCAATTGTCTAGTGAACTGTCTGAAGACCATTCAGTCAGCTCCCCTTAGAAGTACTTAGGCTCACAAGGCTTCAAAACATAACAGTTTAGTTTGCAGAGTAAAGGACTCAAAAAGCATTCATATTTGAACCCATAGAGAGTGGAGACCTTTTGCGGTCTTGAGGTGGGAGAGGATCTCCTCTATGCCCTAGGAGACTGTAGCTACTGTGACTATCCTGTTTGGGACATTCACAAAGAGGCAGAGCACTGTGCCTCATTTTTCTTTTACTAAATACCCTCATTCACATCCCCTGTTGTTACTCTCTGTTCCCTGGCAAACATCATGGTGCTTTTCACTGAAGTCGCCATCCTTGGCTCTGTATGCTGTTCCCCACTATTTGTCTTTCCTCCAACAGACTGTGCTAGTTACCTCCTCTTCAGGTACCAGCTCTTGAGCAGTTGGACCGCAGGTAGAGTTAATTAATGGTGGAATCTCTCCTGATAGTGTTCATTTTTTTCTCTAACTCTAGGACACAAAAAACTTCTGGCTTATTTAAACTTTGTGCTATTTTTTGCCTGGATCCTGCAATCTTCCCCACAAAAGGATCTCTTCAAGTGCTGCTTTCTTGGATCACTCAAATAATTCTGTTTTTCTGTTCTGGGTCGATTCATGGACCCTTACCTTCTCTTTCCAGTATTTCTCCAGCCTAAGTCATACTGAATTGTTTGGAGTTAGGCAAGAAATAAGGAAGGAAGGAAGGAAGGAAGGAAGGAAGGAAGGAAGGAAGGAAGGAAGGAAGGAAGGAAAGAAGGGAGGAAGGAAGGAAGGGAGGAAAAAGAAAGGAAGGAAGGAAGGAAAAGAAAGAAAGAAAGAAAGAAAGAAAGAAAGAAAGAAAGAAAGAAAGAAAGAAAGAAAGAAAGAAAGAAAGAAAGAAAGAAAGAAAGAAAGAAAGAAAGATTAATTTCCAGTTCTAGTATTCATAGGAGTGGGGAGCTCCTCTGGCTGGTGATGCCATGACATGCAAATGAGTTCACTTATTAACTTTGCACAGCCCTCCCTTGAGGGATTTACAATCTAATGAGGAAAACAATATGCAAATAAATATATGCAAAGCAAGTTATGTACAGGACAAATAGGAAATAATTAAGAGAGGGAAAGCCCTGGAATTTGGAGGAATTGGGAAAAGCTTCCTGTAGAAGATGGAATTTTCTTTGGGACTTAAAGGAAGTTGGGGAGGTCAGGAATCAATGCTACTCTTCTCATTTTTTTTTGGTAAAATATTGTTATTTTTTATAAAAATGTTATTTACATTCATGTATAATGTTAATATTAATGGACTTACTGTTATTTTAATGAATTAAATATTTTGGATTATTCAAATAAAATGTAAATAAATATTTAAATATTTGTTTTAATTTCTAATATGGCAAATATTGATAAAGATAACCCACATAAACAAAAGAGAACTACTGATGTAGTCAAGGACACTGTAACTAAGTTATGCAAATCCCCTTGAGTTGTTTCTGAGAGATTTCCAAAAATAAGAGATGGGGTAGAGCTTCCAGCTTAGGTGTCAGTGGGAGCAGCCCATTGTGACTGTGACTCAGAGAGAGAGAGGCAGCCCCTTGATATATATAGACTTAGGAGTCATCTGCAGAGGATGGGAGAAGGTGTAGTTACACAAATGATCTCTTTCTATTCTATGTCCTCCAGCACATTGGCCCCTCCATCATCCCCTCTCTCTTATTTTTTAGGGTTGTTGTGAGGATAAAATGAGATTATATTTGTAAAGCATTCAGCATTGTGCCTGGCATCTTAGTAGGCTGACTCACCATCTTCATCATCATCTCTCACTTATCTTCAGTCTCCCCACGATGACTGCTATTTTCCTATTGCCTACAAACATGTTCATGTTTCTTCTCATCCCCCTTAAAGAAACTCTCACTTCATCCATCCAAGGTACCAAGGGCTATTTTTTTTGGTGTTCAGTTATTTTTTCATTGTGTCCGACCTTCACTGGGGTTTTTTTTGGCAGATACTGGAGTGGTTTGCTGGTTCTTTCTCCAGTTCATTTTGTAGATGAGGAAACTGACTTGCAAAGAGTCGCACAGCTAGTATTTGAACTCAGGTCTTCCTGACTCCAAACAACAAGGGCTATTTATTCCTCCTTTGTACTTGAAGCCCAGCACTTAGTACAGTTTACAAAGTAAACACAACAAATACGTTCTCATTGATTCAAGAGTTATAGGAACTATGTAAAAAAATGGATATAATGTTTATGTAGCATGTGAGGCGTATCTTTCACACTGACATAAGAGGAGTCCTAGAGTAACCGTTCCAAGTTCAAAGTCCATATTCATTCAAAAATCATAGCTCATGAGTCCTCACCCATGTGTTTACTTTTTAGAGGCAGCTAGGTGGCACAATAGATAGAGTGCTGGATCTGGAGTCCGGTAGGCTGAGTTCAAACTCATCCTCAGATATGTATGAGCTATATGGTCCTGGACTAGTAATTTAACCTCTATCTGCCTCAGTTTCCTCAACTGTAAAATGAAGATAATAATAGCACCTACCTCACAAGACTGTTGTGACAGTTACATAAGATAGTTGT
The DNA here is from genome assembly GCA_023548195.1 of Bettongia penicillata ogilbyi. Lineage (NCBI taxonomy): Eukaryota > Metazoa > Chordata > Mammalia > Diprotodontia > Potoroidae > Bettongia > Bettongia penicillata. The sequence continues at coordinate 12,728,099 of JAJHZJ010000029.1, forward strand.
AAAGTGTTGGTAAGTATTTTAATGACTGGCTCTCCAAAAAAAAATGCACAACAGACTTTTAGATAGACTTTTAAATTTAATTGGCGTTACTAACATTTTTCTCCATTGTTTTCTTAAGTTCAGACAACCAAGAAAACAACGAATAAATGCCTGATTTGTGTGTTTGCTGATTTTCAAGGTGTACTACTCACACTGAAAATTTAACCCTCAGCTTTCAGTAGTCAAACCCTCATGTAGCCATCCAATAATAAAGACAATGTTCCCTTTATGTAAGTGGACAGGTCAGGAGATCTCTAGTAAAATGATGTTTATATAATGAGAATTTGCTCCCAAATAGAGGGAAGAGAGGGAGAGAGGCAGGAAGGAGGCCACATTCATGGAGACAAAGGGTTGGTACATGGTTCAAGGAGATTTGGCAGTGGGGCCCCAAGGGCAAATGGAGGAAGACAGACTATCTGAGGCTGGAGAGAGGCAGATGGAGGTAAAGGTCTCTCTCTCTCCCTCTCGGGAGGTCTCAAGGCAAGCTCCCTTTCTGCTGCAGCATTCTTCTGCTTTTACTTGGAAAGGGTTTTTGGGGGGTCAGGGAAGGGTGGCTGGGGAGTGCTTAGTGGAGAGGCAACAGCAGACAGAGACCACAGTACTGTATAGTAAAGTTAACATAGGTGTTTTATTAGAATGTAGAATTCTTTACATAAAGTCAAATTTGTGTACTGTGAATTTATATCAAGTGATAACTGTATGTGAGGGCTGTATCAATCCCAGCATGCATGTGTGTGCAGACAGAGACCCATTACTACATAGTATTTATTCATTCACAGATTTATACTCAGGGGAAGGATTGGCCATAAGAGACTGATTTTCTCTTCCACAGGTCAGTTCTGGCACATCTCAGACCTGCACCTTGAGCCCGAGTATAATGCCTCAGGGGATCCACTCCATGTGTGCCCATCAGCTGGCTCACAGCCAGTGCCCAGCGCGGGTGTGTGGGGGGACTATCTTTGTGACGCTCCCTGGATTCTCATCAACTCTTCCATATATGCCATGAAGGCAATCTTGCCCAGGCCGGACTTCATTCTCTGGACTGGGTGAGAACCTCTTTATTAACAGCTCAATTCATCATCTTTGTTTGGAGGCTTAGCGCGTTGGAGGCCGAGGGACCTTTGGTGCCTGTCTTGTATAACAACCTCAGGAACTCTCCAGTTCCATCCAGTGCAGCACTTCCTAAGTACCTGCCAATTAATATACATTTATTACACACCTAGTATATTCCAGGTACTGTACTGGGCACCAGGGATACAAAAAAAGAGGCAAAAGAAAGGAGTTTACAATCTAATGGGGCAGACAACATGAAAGCAAACATATCCAAAGCAGTCTATATGCGGGATCAATAGGAAATAATTCACAGAGGGAAGAGGTTGGAATTAAGAAGAGTTAGGGAAGTCTTCCTGTAGAAGGTGGGATTTTAGCTGGGGCCTAAAAGAAGGCTGGGAGGTCGGTAATTAGAGCAGAGGAGGGAGAGCTTTCCACATGGGGAACAATCAGAGAAAATGCCTGAAGCTAAGAGATGGAGGTTCTCGTTTATGGGTCAGCCAGGAGGCCAGCATGACTGGACTGAAGAGTAACTGTGGAGAAAGAAGAGTGGAAAGACAGGAGGGGCCAATGCTGCGCTTCTTGCCTGGGCTCAACAGACCATTTCTAATGCACTTACTGTGTCCACAGGACTGCGTTTAGCTTTGGAGGGAGTAAAGGTTAGATGGAAAAGTAATCCTACCTTCACGATGGTTACAGCACAGGGAGCTATAGGTGCTACATTTACCCTCTGTGGGATAAATACAGAAAAGAATAATACGTAGTCCTTGCCAGGAAGGAAGGGAGGCTGAAGGGAAGGAAGGAAGGAAGGAAGGAAGGAAGGAAGGAAGGAAGGAAGGAAGGAAGGAAGGAAGGAAGGAAGGAAGGAAGGAGGGAAGGAAGGAAGGAGTAAGAAAATGGAAAGGAAGGAAAAGAAGAATCAAATATCTATTTTGTGGCAGGCACCGTGCCAAACACTACAAATATCATCTCATTCGGTCCTCACAACTACCGTGGGAGGTAGGTGCTATTATTATCTCCATTCTGGAGAGGAGGAAACTGAGACAGACAAAGATTAAGTGACTTTCCCAAGGTCACACAGCCAGTGACTATCTGAGGCTGGCTCTGAAATCAGGTCTTCCTGATTCCAGGCCCAGCCAAAGAGCTTACAGTTCTGTAGGAGGATGGAATCAAACTGCATGAATAATTTCATCTATGCTTCTGGCAGTGATGAGGGTTCGCCCTCAGATATAATTGAAAAGTAGACATGAAAGGAAAGCAGAGTGGAATTGTCTAAAATAAGGAACTTCAGGAAAGGTACCGAGTAAAGACAGGCTTTCTCTGGGATCAAAAAATCAGGTTTTATTGCCCAACCAGACCTTGCTTGTGGGCAGAGAAGCCTTGTATTCCAGTCGTCACTGGCTGTCCCTGCTGGGTCCTGCTTAAGCAACTAGGCTACACCGAGGTGTGAGATCCTGATGAAACAATCTTGAATCTCTTAAAACAGGAAGAGACTTTTGAGCTCACCTACTCCACCCCCCTTATTTCACAGAGGAAGAAAGAGACTGAGATCAATTAAATGATTTGCCCAGGGTCACACAGAGTCAGAATTTGAACCCATGTCTTTTGACCACAGATATATGGGTTCCCATCTCTAACCAGGGGTTCTTAATCTGGTACCTATATACTTGATTTTTTCCAAAAAATATTTAGATAACCATATTTAGAAATAATTGGTTTCCTATGTATGTTATTTTGTTATGGAACTATTCAGGGATTCATTGATAGGTACTGTTGCCAGTCACACTTAGCAACACCCAGAGACATTTTAAGAACTGGTCTTTACACATATACATATACATATACATACATACATATATATATATATATATATATATACACATATACATATACATAGTGTGCTCAGTATAGGAACAGATTTCTTAAATTACCTCTGACAATAGACAAAAGGTTTCTTAAGGCTTATATAGTTTCCAGTTACATCAGATGGGGAGGAAGGAGGTTTACATGTTAAAGGTGGCAGAAGGGGAAAAATTATATCGATAAATTGGTGCAGGAACCGGTCTAGCAAATTAGAATAGAGCCAGGGTTCTTTTGCCTCTAACCAGTAAATGATCATGAGTTAATTATTGGAAGTTTCAGTTAAATTCTTTACTATAAGGAAAGCCTCAGTTGGCTATGTGATTCTCCATACAAATAAAATGGTTGTGCTGGAGTCGCATGGAAACAGAATTTTTAGAACTCTCATGATCATTTCATGCATTTTAAAACCTTATTCTAAGCAGAGGTTCATAGATTTCACCAGATTACTGCCAAAGTGATCCGCCTAACTCAGAAGTTTTGTTCTATGATTCTGTGAGTGATGTTCTGGTTCTAAAGCTGGACAGGAACCCTAGAGATAATGTGTCTGAGGCCCGCAGTGGTGATTGGCTCAAACTTGGACAATGAGTAGCAGAGCCAAGCCCTACACTGCCTCTTCAGGTTCCTACTGGACCTGGGTAATTTTCTTCTGACAAGACAGTCACACCCTAGAAAGCAGAGATCTCATTTCACATATGCCTTTGGAATTTTGGGTCCTCCAAGGAATAAAGAGATTGTCATGGATTCTTGTATCCTAGTAATCAATTGTTGTTCTTTGATTTTGTTTTATTGCATGTCTAGGCAGGAGACTTCCTCATCTTGCCCAATGCCAGTATAGTCTTGAAGCTGATAGGACAGCTACCCCATTCCCTAGTCTGCCAGGGATACCCAGCAGTTCTGAAGTGGACCTGAGAAATGAGGTTACTTTTAGGGTGTACAGTTAAAGTGATATCATGGAAAAAATAAAAACCAAATCAAAGATGCCACTGTGTGTCCCAGGCTTACTCTCTAGTACATCTGAAATCCTGGAATTTATGACCTTCCTTAGACTGTGAGCTCCTCATTAATTGTAGTCAGGGGTTGTTTCTGCCTTTCTTTGTGTTCTGAGTACTTAGCAAGGTACTTGGAACATAATAGGCATTCATCAAATGGTGGGTAGTGTCCAGGACAGAGAAGGAGGGGAGAGAAGGACCATGGGAGTTCCTTAGTTAGCTCTGACATTCCTCAGCCATGTTGAGGTAGCTTAGCTCTCAACCAGAGTCCTGAGTTGAGGCCAGATTCCTGGGATTCTAGGGGATAAGGCTGGCATGGTGCTGGTAACTTTTCCTCTGAATCAATAGACCCTAGTGCATCGGCCTTCTCTCCACCATAGTATCTGCACCATCATGGGTTACACAGTTTATTTTCTTAGGCTCTCCTTCCTCCATCTCCCTGGTCTCACTTACATTCTGCACTGGTGTGACTTTGCAGTGATGACACACCTCACGTCCCTAATGAGAAGCTGGGAGAAGAAGCCGTGTTGAAGATAGTGAAACGTTTGACGGAGCTCATCCAATTAGTATTCCCAGGTATGATTCAACCACTTAATGAAGACTTCTTACTGAGGACAGGGTTTGTTTTAGCAAGCCTGCTGGATGTTTTGCAGATCTGTGATTTTATTAGGGTGGGGACCTCTTCCTCCTGTACACATGGCATTTTCATGACTTGCTATGGCAAAAAATTAAATTAAATTATCCCTGGTGGCAGGCAGTCTTCTGCAGGGTTGGTTTGTAGACCTCAGGTACACTATTCTTCCCTGGCATGTACTCAGGACTGTTTAACACGAGCTGTTTTTGCACTGTTAGAATAAGTACTTTCAAGACCACAGTCTTTTCTGTGCTATGAAGAGGCATGGGAAGAAGGTTTTAATGGAAGGTCTGGGCCTCTGTGGGATACAAAAGTTAGATGGAAGGTGCTTTCCTACAATCAATCAAGAGGAATTTATTAAGTACCTACTCGGTGTCAAATACTGTGCCGAATGTTACAAATACAAAGACAAAAGTGAAATAGCCCAGCCCTCAAGGACCTTATGGGAGAGATAAGCTACTACATAAAGGATAACACAAAAAGATACATGTGGACTAGAGGGAGGGTAATTGTAGAAGGGATGACACTAGCAGCTCAGACTGCAGAGAGAGAGAGAGAGAAGAGAGAGAGATGAGAGGAGAATGGAAGAGAAAGGAACAAACATTTGTATATGTGCCAGATGCTTTACAGATATTACCACATTTGATTCTTATAACTCTGTGAGGCAGGTGTTGATATTATCCCCATTTTACAGCTAAGGAAACTGAGGTTAATCGATGTTTACGAGACTTGCTCGGTTAGCCAGAGTTTGAGACTGGATTTGAACTATTGACTCCAGGCCCAGTGCATCGTTCATCATGCCACCTAGCTGGTTGAGATGGATTTCTCAAGGGGTTTAGATGGATTTCTCAAGGAGTTTAGTTGCGAAGAGGAGGTGAGGGGGTTTGTTTTTGTTTTGTTAGGGTTTTGGTAGGCTTTTTGGTAGGTTAGGGAAGGAGCTAATAGTTAGGGAGCCACTAAAGATTAGAGAGTGAGGATAATACCTAGGACAATCTGCCGGAGCAGACAGGAGGGAATAGGGTCCAAGGCACAAGTAGAAAAGTTGACTTTGACGAACGAAGGGCCACCTTACCATCAGGAACTGGTGTGAGGAGGGCAAGAGTGGGAGATGACGTTGGAGAGAAGTGGGATGAGGAGTAGTGGAGAGGAGGGAATTTTCTGATTGCCCTTTTTTGTTGATGTGTGAGGTGAGATCCTCAGCAGAGAAGATTTGGGGGATAGGAGGAGAAGAGAAAGTATTTGGAAAAGCTTCTGCATGGGATGGGAAACCAGAGAGGAAGAGTGGAATTGCCTTGCTATATAGTAAGTGTCCAGAGAAGATTAGCTAGCATAAATTTGTAGTAGACTTAATTAGCATGATGCCATAACTTCCATAAGATACTTACAGTGTAGTTGGGAAAAGATAGGTGAGCCATACATATCTTGAAAAGGAAGACCCAACATGACACCAGGGTTTCTGGAGCCCCTGCAGCATGAGAGGTCAGCTCCAGCTGATCATTTGAGATCAGCGTGTGATGCGTGTGATGTGTGTGATGCGTGTGATGCGTGTGATGTGTGTCAAGAAGTTTCCTTGCTGATGGACAGCATGGTCTATGGATATAGCCTTCTATGGTCAAGGCCCCTTCTCTTCTCTCTTTGCATCAATCAACCCATCAATCATTCAATCATCAAATATTTATTAAGTAGCTACTATGTGCCAGGCAGACCCTTTGCTAGATATTGGGTATAGAAAGACAAAAGGGAAAACATTATAGTCTAGATAAATGGATCCAGGAATCATCTCCATAGAAATAATTAAACCTATTTCATCAGATTCTGATGAGATTACCAAATGAGAAAGAACATGTACATATGTATGTGTGTACACACACATATACATGTATGTATATGTGTATTTTTGTGTTTACTTATGCATGTATGCATCACTCACAAATACCAAGACTGGTTTGATGAAAATGATGAGGAAATTCAGAAGCTGCTAAATGAAAAATGAGAACTCCACAGGATATGCCAGCAGGATAGTTCATCTACCTCTAAAAAGGAAGCATTTAATTCCATCAAAAGCAAAGTACAAACAAAGCTTAGAGAGATTAGAGAAACAAAAACTAGAGAAACAAAAGTTAGAGAACAAAATTAGAGAAACAAAACTGCAGGATTGCTGAGTCAGTAAGAAGGCAGATGAAATTCAGTTTTATGCTGATAGTAACAACCCAAAATGCTTTTATGATTCACTGAAAGTTATTTACGGACCAAAAACGTATGTCGCAACTACTCAGTGCTGATGGAGCCAAATTGATTAGTGATAGAGAGATGATCTTAACACTTCCATAGTGCTCTCAACAGACCATCATCAATCAATGCTCAGTCCATTGACCATTTACCTCAGGTTGAAGTCATTTCCTCCTTAGCTGAACTTCCAACTGAAGAAGAGGTGTTGAGGGTCATTAGGTTCCTTTCATGTGACAAAGCACCTGGTGCTGATTCTATTACAGCTGAGATTTACATGGTAGGGGGACCATTGCTTATTCACTGACTGAAATTTTCCAGGCTACATGGCAAGAAGAGGTTATCCCCCAGGAGTTCAAGGATGCTGCCATTGTCCATCTCCATAAGGGTAAAGGGAATAGATTGTCCTGCGACAATCACAGAGGATCTCTCTCTTAGTCATTGCTGGCAAAGTTCTTGCTAGAGTCCTCCTTAATAGGCTGATCCTTCACCTGAAAGATGGTCATATACCTGAGAGCTAATGTGGCTTCAGAAAAGGTCAAGAAACAGTCGATATGGTGTTTGCTGCCAGAAAACTCCAGGAGAAATTCCAGGAGCAGAACAGTGGTCTGTACACAATGTTTGTAGATCTGACTACAACAGTGCCTTTGACACTGTTAGTCACGAGGGCTTATGGAAAATTATGTCAAAATTTGGTTGCCTGGAGAAGTTCATCAATATTGTATGTCAATTCCATGATGGCATGTTTGCCCAGGTTCTGGATAATGGGCAATGCTCTCATACCTTCCCAGTCACCAATGGAGTGAAACAGGGCTGTGTGTTTGCTCCCATGCTTTTTAGTATGATGTTTTCAGTCATGTTGTCAAATGATTTCAATGAGGATGAACACGGCATCAACGTCAACTATTGTACTGGTGGTTAAGTTCTTCAATTTGAAAAGGTTACAAGCCAACACCAAAGTGGAGGGAGAGTTGGTGCATGATTTTCTGTTTGCAGATGACTGTGCACTCAGTGCGGCCTCTGAAGCTGAGATGCAACAACATATGGATCAATTCTCTGCTGCCTGTGCTAATTTTGACCTAATAATTAACACCAAGAAAACACAGGTGCTCCATCAGCCACCACCACGCCATCCATACGTGGAACCATCGGTTACAACAAATGGAGAAGTTTTGAATGCTGTGGATCAGTTCACTTACCTTGGTAGTGTACTTTCCAGGGATGTACACATTGACAATAAGGTTGATGCACACATTGCCAGAGCTAGTTCAGTGTTTGGGAGGCTCCAAAGAAAGGTTTGGGAGAGAAGAGATATTAGATTGACTACCAGACTGAGGGTCTACAGAGCCATTGTGCTGACCTCATTGTTATACTCTTGTGAAACATGGACAGTCTACCAGCGCCATGTCAAGAAACTGAATCGCTTCCATTCGAACTGTCTTAGGAAGATTCTGAGGATCACCTGGCAGGACAAGGTACCAGACACCAAAGTCCTTGCTCGAGCTGAACTGCCAAGCATTCCAACGGGCTGGCCACGTTGTTCGAATGCAAAATGTACACTTGCCAAAAAGACTATTTTATGGAGAACTCCATGAGATAGGTGATCACATGGTGCTCAGAAAAAGTGATACAAGGACATTCTCAAGATCTCTTTCAGTAACTTTGTGTTTGTGCAACGTGGGAGACACTGGCACAGGACCGCTCAGCATGGTGTGCCTGCATCAGAAAGGGTGCTGTGCTCTTTGAGAAAAGCGGAATTGAGAAAGCACAAAGTAAACGCAGGATGCGCAAATTTGGGATATCCACCCCAAATATTCACATGGACTATCTTGCCCAATCTGTGGTAGAGCATTCCGAGCTCGTATTGGTCTGATCAGCCACAATTGGACACATTGAAATTTCATTTATCATGGTGATGTCATTTTGGTCCTCTTCAAAGACGAAGGACAACAACCAACCAACCATATATATACATGTGTATATATAAAGTATATATAAATCACAGCTGTTGTGAATAAGGATTCGGGCTTTATAGTCCATTTCCTTCAGTCGCTGCCTTCCCTCCTCATCTGTCCAAATATTCCAAAGTTGTCAATTCTGATCTTAACTTAGTTTTCTCTGACTTTACCCAAGGAGGTGGGAAATGAGAGTTGTAAGATTTCCTGGAACTCATAATGAAGGTTTGAAGTCTTGTTAATAAGCTGAGTCTCTGATTTGAACCCTATTACCATCTAGCTTTTGAGGAGTTCAGAACATTTCTGGATATCGGCAATTATAGTTATTTTTGAAATGAGGAAACAAAGGTACCTATTGTTTGTGACTTTTTCAGGCAGAGTGAATGTTGAAAGTATGACCAGAACTCAGGGTCTTCTGACTAGTGTCTTTTTTTTTTTGAGGTAATCAAGGTTAAGTGACTTGCGCAGAGTCACACACCTAGTGTCTGAGGTTGGATTTGAACTCAGGTCCTCTTGACTCCAGGACCAGTGTTCTATCCACCACACCACCTAGCCACCCCATCTTTTCCTATATTTAGATTGCTCACTCCTAGAGGTCAAGGAAAACCTTCTCCTATTATAGAATAGTAACTTTGATGTTCCAACCAGACTTGATTGCTTGACATTCCTTTTCCAGCCGTCATACACTTTTTTGTATCAACCAAATTGGCCTACCTTCTCTTACCTGTATGTGGCATTCCATCTTTCAGCACCAGGCTCTGTCCATCCCCTCACCCTCATTGTCCCCACCTTCCCCACATGCCTACACTGCCCTTCTGCTCCCTGGCTTCCTTGTAGGCTCAGCCAGTGTGCTATCTCCTCTGGGAAGTCTGAGTTATTTATTTTAGTCCTTAGTGTCCCGCCCTATTTAAGTGATCATGTATAACTCGATTTGAAGGTAACATAATATTATATTTACAAAACTCCAGAGAATAAATGTCAAAATTGAGACAATTAGTAGGTAGCTGGATGCAAAATAAGTCCACAAAAATTATCAGCATTTCTATACTATACTAATGAAAATCAAAAAAAGAAACAATGATGAGAATAATTTGCAATTGTTTGCAATAATTTGCAAATTCAAAGTTTGCTATCTAAATAAATGAAGTGCTATACTGGCTAGCTATTTTTATTCCTGTTATTATTATTCACGAAGAGCACAGGCAAGGGGAAAGAATGTGATTCCAGTAAAACCCAAACCGGCCTCTGCTGTCCTTTGCAGTGGTTCAGTGGGGGTGGGGGAGGAGGGAGAGAGCTGAGACAGATTGATAAAATGAGGGTTTTTTTGATTACATCTATAGTTCAGTCATCCACATTATCTCTTTTCCTCTTTAGGGAAGATAATTTTAAGAATGACATTTAAAAATGTTCTCAATTTTCACTTTGTATTTTTTCCCTAGAAACTAAAGTCTACGCTGCTTTGGGAAATCATGATTTCCATCCCAAAAACCAGTTTCCAGCTGGAAGCAACAATATATACAACCAAGTAGCAGAATTGTGGAGGCCGTGGCTCAATAATGAATCAATCTCTCTGTTCAAAGAAGGTACTGAATGGTAGATAAAAATAATACTTAGGCATGTCATATGTAAAAATGGTGCACCTCATGGAGCTTTGGTGGGACCCATGTTCATGCACCTTGAATTGGTTTTCTCTGCATCTGGGGTAGGACCCCTCCTGAATTATAAGAGATGGTCAAGTGGGGCCAGGAATGAAGTCTGGGGCCTGAGAACAGAAAGAAGTGTATTTTTTTTAGTTTCCCAGCCCAGGAAGAAATTGTACCTATAACCTTGGCCAAACTCACCAACTTCAGAGCTCAAGAGCCATAGGCAGTAGTACCAGAAAGAGTCAGACTGAAGATAATACTGAAAATGTGGGCCTGCCTAGAACAGGGGTGAGTATATCCTAGGTGCCAGGGCCATCTTGTTGTGATTTCATGATGTGTATTGTGGTGACACTGTCTCAAAGAATTCAGAGTCAGACCACCTCTCGTCCATGTATAGACATTTATTGAGGATTGATGCCTCTCACAAGTGAGTTGGGTTCCAAGAGGAACCAACAACTTAGTTAAGACAAGAGAGGAAATTTTAATGCTGATTACACAATAGAAATTATTAATATTAAAAAGGCAGGAAGGGTTTGTTAAGGGATTAGGTAATTGGAAGGGGTCCCTTCTATGGTTCAGTAGTCAAAAAGCCTGGTTGAGCTGCTTTTTGATTGGTTAGCTATCCTGTCTTGAGCCAAATGGATGATGTGATTGTGGTGGAATACAAGGACACACCTGGGAATTGGGGGAAAACGGCTCACTAGGGGCACTGGTTATGTTGAGTCTGGGGCCCTGTGGTGTGGTTAAAGTCAGATCGTGAGGTTCAATCAGGACATGCCTGCTGTTCAGTGGGGCCCATAAAGAAGTTAGAATGCTGGGGCTGGGGGCAGCTTTATTGGGATTCCATCAATCTGATCCCCAGGGCTTGTATTGAGTTGTAGCCTGTTTCCAAATTCCACAAAAACGCTTCTTCCTGTTCACATACATACATATTTTGCTATCATAATGACTTGAAAATTAATTTAAAAAACCACAAAACAAAACAACAAACCCAGATAGCAGTGGGAAATGGTAGCCGTCCAGCCATCCCATCCCCTCCAGTCTGGGTTTGGCCTCTGCCCCCAGAATGCAGGGATAGAGAGGGGAGGGAGAAAAGGAGAGTTAGATCCAGGTCAGAGGAGGGAAGAGTGCTTACCGATCATCAGAGTCTTCACCTGTCCTATATGTCACCCAGGAAGTATCCGGGACAGGTATACTTTTTGAGCCTTTCCAAAGGATTATTTGCGATTCTTCTGTAGAACCTCCTTGACAATAAAGTTCATTGAGTCCAGATCTGAATGCCAGGAACCAGTGCCCAAGATATCTTTCTATTTACCCTTTGTCTCCCTACCCTCATTTAAAAGCCAGAAAATACATCTGGCTCCTCAATTTGAGGGCTGTTTTCTTGGATCCAAAGCAGAGTCTCTCTCCTCGCTTAATAGTATTTTATTTTTTCCAATTGCGTGAAAAGATAGTTTTCAGCATTCACTTTTGCAAGATTCTGAGCTCCCATTTTTTTCCCTTCCCTCCTCCCTCCCCAACACAGGGTTCATATAGGCTAAACATGTATAATTATATTAGACATATTTCCACATTAGTCATGTGAAAGAAGAATCAGAACCAAAGGAAAAAATCGAGAGAGAGAGAGAGAGAGAGAGAGAGAGAGAGAGTTCTTTCTCTGGATGTGGATAGCATTTTCCATCATGAGTCCCTTGGAATTGTCTTAGATCCTTGTAATCTGAAAGGAGCTAAGTTTATCAAAGTTTGTCATAACACAATGATGTTGTTACTGCATACAATGTTCTCCTGGTTCTGCTCACTTCACTCGGCGTCAGTTCATAAGATTTTCCAGGTTTTTCTGAAGTCTGCCTGCTCATCATTTCTTATGGAACAACAGTATTCTGTTACAATCATATACTACAGCTTGTTCAGCCATTCCCCAATGGATGGGCATTCCCTCAATTTCCAATTCTTTGCCACCACAAAAAGAGCTGCTATAAACATTTTTGTACATATATGTCCTTTCCCCTTTTTTATGATCTCTTTGGGATATATAGCCTTAGTAGTGGTATTGCTGGATCAGAGAATGCAGTTTTCTAGCCCTTTGGGCAGATTTTTTTAGGAGAAGAGGTTCAAGTTGAGATTTTTCTGACTTCTTCATTCCCAGGCAGAAAAGTGTTCTAGCATCTTTGATAGGCAGCACTTTGGCTCCACCAACAGCAGTGATCCCTCAGATTAACGAGGTCTCCAGGAAGCACATACTCGGAAGACTGTTAATATCATTAAGCAGCATTAGATGTCCCCTAGGACTATGTGACAATAAGGAGACCTCAGCTGCTACTGAGGATACAGGAGGAAACAGAAGTGAGAAAGATGAGAGAAGTCCTGTGGACCCCTGGAAAGGCTAAGGCAAAGGAAGATGGAGCAAAGGGCACTGCCTGACCAAGTATGCATGCTCTTCGGGGAGCCCAAATGTTGGCACTGAAGATGTATGAGATCACTCTAGAAACTGAGGCGAAGAAGAGCCTAGCCCAGGGTCACTCAGACAGTTAAGGGCATCTCCTGATGCCGGGTCTCAGGGCTCCTGACCCCCAAGTGTCCTGCTCTGTTTCCACTTAGAGCTGAAGGAAAAGATGGGGGTAGTGTAAGCCCCAGCAGGCATGTCATCAGGGACACACCTACACATTCTTTTCAACCCTCCCTCTGGTTGTATTACCCCAGGTGCCTTCTATACCGAGAGGCTGCCCGGGCCAAATAAGACTGGGCGCATCGCAGTTCTCAACACCAATCTATACTACAGCAGCAACGAGCTGACAGCCAGCCTAGATGACCCAGCGAGCCAGTTTCAGTGGCTGGATGATGTGCTGAACAGTGCATCCAGAGAGGGAGAGAAGGTAAATGAATGTCTTGGCCTCCTCCCATCCTCCGGACCTTTCTTTTATTCAATAAACAAATTGTACCTACTCTCTGCAAGGCTTTGTGCTCCGGGAAAGATGCACAGCTAAGTGAGGCGTCATTCCTCTGAGGCAGCCGGGCGGTACGGTGAGCAGTGTGCTGGGCTTGCAGTCAGGAAGGCCTGGGTTCGATTTCTGCCGTGGACGCTTACTAGTTATGTGACCCCCGGTCAAGTCACTTAACTCTTTCAGTTTCTTCATCTGTGAAAGGAGGCTAATAACAGCCCCAACCTCTCAGGATAGTTGGGAGGCTCCAAGTGTTAACACATGTGAAAGTGCTTTGTAAACTTAAAGGACTGTATAAATGATAACCATCATTGTCAGTTATTAGAATTTCAATGGTAAGGGATAGGTCCAAATCATACCTTAATAGGAATCTCTTTATCATGCCCAAATCATCAAGTTTCTACTTGAAGACCACCACTGAAGATGGTTCCTTCCACTTATAGACAACTCTAATTATTCGGAACCTTTTTTTCATATGTTAAATCTGATCCCCAACACCTAGCACTGTGCCTGGTTTAGAGAAGGTGTTTAACAAGTGCTTGTGGATGGATTGATATATATATAAAATTAATTGATATATAATATATTAATTAATATATAATATAATATAATATAATATCTAATATATAAATATATATTTACATATGTAACATATAAATATAATAAAATATAGACACATGTATATCCATATACAAACATGTATGTCTAAGTATGTATATGTCTATATACATGTGCATATATGTACCTCTCTCTGTCTCTCTCTCTCTGTCTCTTCCTCTCTCTCTCTTTCTCTTCAGCTTCCACTCAGTCCTCATTCTGCTGTCTGGGATCATGCATAACAAGTCAAATTTCTCTTTTTTCTAATGGCCCTTCTTAACTTGAAGATAATTATTATTTCCTCTCCCCCCAAGTTTTTTCTTCCCCCAACTAAGTAGCCTCAGTTTCTTCAGTAGATTTTCCCGTGGCTTTGGTTTGGAGTCCCCTTGCCCTTCTGGTTCCCCTCCTCTAAATGGCCTCAATGTCTTCCTCATGTCTTTCTACAATGTGGTGCCTAGAACTGAGCACAGTCCTTCAGATGTTGCTGGACCGGGGCAGAGTATAAGTGAACCAGTAGTCACCTCCCTCATTCCAGACAATGTCCGCTTCTTAATGCTGCCTAAGTCTACATTGATTTATTTTTTAGCCGACCTGGCATTCTAGACAAGTAGATGGGGCAGTGGGTAGAGTGCAGAGACTGGTGTTGGGAAGGCCTGAGTTCAAATCCTGCCTCAGACACAACAAACTCTGTGACCCTGGGCAAGTCTTTCAGTCTTGGTTTCCTCATCTCTAAAATGGGATAATAAAAGCATCTACCTCCCAACAACTGTTGTGAGGATCTAATGAGATAATGTGTGTAAAGAACTTTTTAATACGTAAAGGATGGCTGTGAGAAAGAGGAGGAGGATGTTAGGACGATGACTCATAGTTTAAGTCTTCAAAATCTTCAGGTCACATGGACAGCTCTCCATACCTAGATAATAATAATACCATATACCATGTACTAACAACCCATTTTACAACTGAGGAAAACTGGTAAAGAGTCATACAGCTAGGGAGTGTCTGTGGTCAGACTGGAACGCAAGTCTTACTGATTCCACGTCTAATGCTCTCTCTAGTGCTGCACCAAGCTGCCCCAAGGTAGGCATCCTTCCCAGAATCTCAAAGTTGGAAGGGCCTGCTGGTCCAACCCATAGCTGGAGAGCACTCTAATCTGTGACATTCCCAGTAGTGATCCTCCAGACTCCAAGGATGAGGAAGCCCATCCCTCTTTGGGGTCTTTCAGGAGGCCCAGGATGTCTGCAGGCAGAGATGGAGGGGATTTGAGAAGGACAGAGGTGTCTCTCGGAGTCTTCCCTTTGGCACACTGGACAGCTTGAACCCTTTCCTTTGTCAGGTGTACATCATTGGCCACATACCCCCTGGCTTCTTTGAGAAGACCCGAAACAAAGCCTGGTTCCGGCCCCACTTCAATAGGCGCTACGTGGAGATCATCAGAAAGCACCATCATGTGATTGCCGGACAGTTTTTTGGTCATCACCACACTGACAGCTTCCGGATGTTTTACGATCACACAGGCAGGTGTTCTGTCCTCCAGGGTGGCTCCAAGCTATGTCTTCTCCCTTTGTCAAGTAGCCTTCCCTTCCAAAATGCAAGGATTTCTTTGGCCAGGGAGCTGTCACTTGCAGGTGTCTTGTTGTTCAGTCAATTTGGTCATGCCCAACTCTTTGTGACCCCATTTGGGGTTTTCTTGGCAAAGATACCAAAGTGGTTTGCCATTTCCTTTTCCAGGTCATTTTGCAGATGAGGAAACTGAGGCAAACAGAGTGAAATGACTTGCCCAGGGTCACACAGATAGTAAGGGTATGAGGCCTGATTTGAACTCAGATTCTACTGACTCTAGACTGGATGTTCTATCCTCTGCATCATCCAGCTGCCCTTAGGACTCAAGAGCCTTCTACATTTCAGCTTCATAAATTACAACAGCAAATAAAGGGCCTACCATTGATGCAGCACTGTGCTGAGTGATAGGATACGTGAATCAGAGAAGATTTACATCCTGCCTCATGATGTAGTCAGGTGGGGGAGAATGAAAGACAGCTGCAGAAATACATGCCAGATATGAGGCAAACTGCTCTGGAATACAAGCGGAGAAAGGTCATCACTGTCTGGGAAGATTGTGAAGGGGGACCTTGAAGGAGGTTGGCATTCAAGGAAGGTTTTAAAGGATGAGAAAGATCAACAGGAGGAGACAGGAACACGGTAACATCATCATAGCGAATGGTGGAAGCCAGGGTATAGATGGAGGTTGTGAGGAGTTTGGGTTGGCTGTGATCTACAGCATAGAGAGACGACTGTCATGATATATGTTCAGAAGAGAAGGGTGGCAGAGAAAACAGATTTTGACTAATTGAAATTAAAAAAAAAGGGAAGCAGAGTGCGGCTAGATTCTAGATGTCCTTGAATGTGAGTGCCAGAAATATGAACTGGGCTCATCTCTGCCTTCTTCTGTAAAGGTGGCCCCATCAGTGTCATGTTCCTAGCTCCGGGAGTGAGTCCCTGGAAGACAACACTTCCTGGGGTGAACAACGGAGCCAATAATCCTGGGATCCGCGTCTGGGACTATGATCGAGCCACCCTACAACTTCAGGTAGGCATAGGCATGGCCCCATTGATTCAATGCATCACCTGCTGTGTGTGTGTGTATGTATGTGTGTGTGTGTATGTGTGTAGCTGTGGGTCTGTGTGTGTGTATCTGTGTGTGTGTGTGTGGCTCAGTGCTGGGGATGCAAAGACAGTAGTGAGAAACAGCCCCTGCCCTGCTGAAGCTTACCTTCCACTATGGGGAGGTAACATGTAAACAGAAAAACAGACCTCAGAGCACTACAGATGGGGAATGAAGACCCCCAGGACTGGGGGCATCGGAAGGCTTTCCACAGAGGGTGGCAAAGGTGCTGTACCTTGACCTTGGGACTTTGCATGGCAGAGGTGAGGCAGGAGACAGCCAAAGGTAGAACACGATGTTCTGGGAACAGCAAATAGGCCGATTGGGCTGGAATATGTGTTATAGGAAAGGGAATGATGTGTAATGAATCCTGGAAGGGGGTGGGAGCCTGTGGTGAAGGGCTTTTAGTCCCAAGTTGAGAGTTTGTGTTTTACTTTAGAAGCAGTAGGGGGTCCCTGGAGGTTTTAGAGGAGGGGAGAGGTGTGGTCAGACCCATGCTTGATTTGACAGCTCTGAGGGTGAGTTGGAGCAGGGAGAGAGTAAAGGATTTAAGAAGCTGCTGGAGAAGTCCAGGAAAGAGATGATGAGGGCCTGAATCTGGACTGTAGTCATGTAAGCAGAGAGAGGGGATGCATATCACCTACATTGTAGAGGAAGACTCAGCAGGCCTCCATCATTGGCTGTCTTCTTCACCCCACACAGCAAATGAGTGCCGCAATCTTGTTTTTAGCACCACAGACAGCATCTGTCATCCCTTTGCTTTAACCTGTTCACACAGCCATCCCTTTGGTTCAGGCCTCAGCCCTTCTCATCCCCCAGAAGGGACTGATGGTACCTCAGCAAGTTGGCAGTTCATTTTCGATTTTGGAGATCCCCTTTGAGAAGCAGGACAAAGAGCTGGGCGGTAGCTAGACAAACATGGCTGGAGGTCCCTTGAGGAGGGCTCCCGGTGACAAGTGACAGGAAGGATTGGGGGAGGGACACGGCAGCCTTCCAGGCGTCATTGTCTTTCTCATGAGGGCTTGGCTCTCCACTCCCAGGAATCACAGCTCCCCCCATCCCTAGTCTTTAGGCAGATGGATTCACAAGTTGTTGAAGCCAAAAAAATTAATCCCCAGTATTTGGCCAATATTTTGGTGATGTGCCTCTTAGCTTTGAGGTAGCTAGTGGTTCAATGGGCAGTGTTCTGGGTGGTGGCTGTTGTCTTTCACTATAGAAGAGGACCATGTCATCAGCGAGATGATGCCCTGACATAAAGTAAATTGGATTTAAGTGAGGAGGGCTGTGCAAAGTAACCAGCCTCACTTCCTCCTCTAGTGACATCTGAGTCCAGTGACAAGATACGTATCAGGAGGACTGGAGATGGCCCAGGATGAGGTGGGGGACCTTGGCCTTTTTAAACTAACATCTTTCCCAGGTCTCAGTTTAACTGAAGCAGGGCCCATTCAGTGATTAAGGCTAGATAAAGAATGAGGCAGAGAATGACCTCTTTAAGCTAGTCAGCAACAGGTCTCAGGCCAAGCCTACTTGGTCCTTGTTTGGGCCCTGATTGGCTCAGACTGAATGTAAATAGCAATTGTTTCTGTTTTGACTAGAAACCCTAAGGGTCTTCCCCTTCCAGATTGAGCACTGTGGACCTGGATTTGGGAAGACTTGGGTTTAAATCCAGCCTTAGACACTTACTAGCTGTGTGACCCTGGGCAAGTCACTTAATCCTGTTTGCCTCAGTTTCTTCATATGTACAAAGAGCTGGAGAAGGAAATGGCAAACTGCTATGGTATCTTCACCAAGAAAACCCCAAGTAGGGTCGTGGAGAGTCAGACATGACTGATTAAATGCCAGGAACTGTGAGAAATGCTTTACAAATACTATCTTATTTGATTCTTACAACTCTGCAGGGTAATAGGTACTATTATTACCTCCATTTTGCAGCTGAGGAAACTGAGGCAGACAAGTGACTTGCTCAGAGTCACACAGATAAGTATCTGAGGCTGAATTCAAACCCAAATCTTTCGGACTCTAGACCCAAAATTCTATGCACTGAGCCACCACCAGCATCTTGTAAGTAAACAAAGGGACATACTTTCTTTTATCAATATCTTGATCATTTAAAAATGGAACCTGGAAAAAATAATAAAAATGGAGACTGGTGTCTCCTAGGGCCATTCACTAGGGGTGGGGTTAAACTATCTCCCCTAAGAAAAGCCTTTTTCTCTCCCATTTATCACCCACCTTTCCACTGGGTTTCTCTGAAAATTATGGAACAAATTTCTTAACAACACTAAAGAAACAAAGAACCAGCTTTTTAACATTTTTCCACAGGCAAAAAGAACAAGTCTTGGACTTGGGTCCCAAAAGCCTGGGTTTTAATAATTAATAATAATAATGAAAGGTCTAATAATGTGTCCCTTATTAGCTGTCCAATTGTGAGTCACTTTTCTACTTCTGGTTTCACCTTCCTCCACTCTAAATCCCTTCCAGCTCGGACATTCTTGCTTCCAGAGGTAGCTGGGGCTCCAGTGGTTAGAGCACCGGAGTCAGGAAGACTTGATTTTAACACCTGCCTTAGACATTGCCTAGCTGGGTGACCCCAAGTAAGATAATTAACCTCTGCCGGCCTCAGTTTCCTCAGAATGAGGATAATCATAACTCCTACCTCCCAGGGATGTTGTAAGAGTGCAGTTATTTATAAAATGCTTACCACAGTGCCTGAAATCTAGTAGGTACTTCATAAATGCTTTCTCTCCTTTCCCTCAGATTTGTGAACATGGTTATGTCTGGTGGGCTATGAAGGGTTTTAAAAGCCAATAAAAGGATTTCTATTTGTTGCTGGAGTGACAGGGAGACCCTGGAGCTTATTGATATGGTCAGATCTGTGTTTTAGGATGCTCAGTTTGACAGCCAAGTGGAGGATGGCTTCAGTGAGGTTAGCCCAGATATGAGGGGATGAAACCTGTGCCTGGTTGGGGGAGGGCTGAGGAGAGAAGGGGGTTTGTAGCAAAGATGAAGGTAGAAGTAACAGGACTTTGCCACTGATTGGATAAGAGGGTGGGAGGTAAGAGAGAGGAGCTGAGGAGGACTCCAGGACCTGCAGCCTGGGAAAGTGCACTCACTGCGCCCAGGTACAGTGCTAAGAGCTGGCACACAAATATGAACAAACAGACAGCCTCTGCTCTCAGGGAGCATTACGCTGTAACGGGGGATGGAGGCACATGAAAGGGAGAAGGCAAGAGAGGCATGCAGCCCATTGGAGCCCCTGTAGTGAACTGAACTGGACCTGACTGGTCTTCAGAGGGCCAGGCCACCCAAGGCATGACTGGGTGGGAGGACAAAAGCTTCTCACACTGGGTTGAGATCTGGATCCCTGAAGGGAGGAAAGTCCAGACTGAGGAGCCTCTGGTAAGTCACTGAACCTCTGTCTGCCTCAAGTGTCCTCATCTGTGAAATGGGGATGATAATAGCACTCACCTCCAGGTTGTGTGAAGATGATATTTGTAAAGCACTTAGCAGAGTGACCAAATTTAGCGCAGTAAGCACTAAATAAATGTTAGCTATTATATTACTATATTACAGATCCACTTGAGACTTTCAGCACTAGAGACATCCATAGTTAAGTGCCACAGGAATTTGAGGCAAAGAAGGAGATAGAGGAGGAAGAGGAGGGAAGGGGAGCTGGAAGTACCACCAGGTCATAGATGACTTCTGCGCCTCTTCTTACCCTTCAGGACATGGTGACTTACTATTTAAACCTCACCCGTGCCAACCTGCAGGCCCCAAGCTGGGAGAAGGAATACCGACTGACCGAAGCCTTCCAAGCCCAGGATGGCTCAGCAGCCTCCATGCAGCGGGTGCTGGACCAGATCACGCAGGATAACGGTGCCCTGCAGAGATACTACCGGTACAACTCTGTCAGTTACGACTTGGACCCTTGTGACCAGGGCTGCCGGGCAGAGCACCTGTGTGCTGTGAGGCAGGTGGACTTTGAGAACTATGAAAGGTGCATCAAGTCTGCCTGCCCCCCTCGAGGGCTGTCCTGGCCCCTGCTCCTCCTCTGCCTGATGATGGGACTTCACTTGGTCGGAGCCCTGACTGCCCAGCAAGAGAGAAGCACTGTGGGGAGAGAGAGGACAGGGCAGGCACAGAGTTTCTGATGCCCAAACCTGCTGGGGCTGCTGGGAGGCAAACGCATGCAGGGGGAAAGACCAGAGGATGGAGAAAAGCCTTCACGAAACCTGCCATTCAGGGACAGTGCCCTGGCACTAGGAAACTAGTATTTATTAATCTCCTACAGTATACCTACCGTGTAAGCTACTACAGTGCTAAGCACTTTACAGATATCTCACTTGCTTCTCACAAGCACCCCGGCAGGTAGGTGTCATTATTACCCCCATCTGACAGATGAGGAAACCAAGGCAGACAGAAGCTAAGAGAACCTGCCCAGGCTCACACAGCTAGTAAGTGCCTGAGGCTGCTTTGAATTCAGATCTTCCTGACTGCAGGTTCTTTCCACTTCTATACAGCTGCCAAGTCCTTCCCTTCTCCATCTCCGGACTCCAGGCTTTTGACCCTGGCTGCTCCCTATGCCTGGAATGCTCTCCTTCCTTTTCTTCCTCATCCCTACTTCCTGGTTTCCCTGGCTTCCTTCAAAACTCCGCTAAACTCGCATCTTTGTGAGACGACTTTCCTGACTCCCCTTAATCCCAGTTAATGCCTTCTCTCCGGTGACTATCTGCAGTGTATCCCTCTGGGACGTAACTGTCTGTCCCATCGGACCGAGCTCTTGGGGAGCAGGGCCTGACTTTTCCCTTGGTATCCCCAGCGCTTACATACTGCCCGGCACACAGCAGGCGCTCAATAAATGCTGGCTGATTTACTGACAGCGTCTCCTCATTCACCCTCCCCCAAGTAACCATTTTCAGACGCGGAGAAAGGAGGGGCTTGGACTGGCGGTGTCAGACTCCGGTATCGGGGGGGTCCCGGATCCGCACCAGAGGCGCCCCGCCGGCCGCACGTGGGCTGGGTTTGAAAATGCAGGGGTACCCTAATTCATTTGTTAAACGCTTCCCGTGTCCGCTTTCATCTGCCCCCAAAGAGCTCAGAGGTGTGCCGCGGTTCGGTGGCGCAGGTGCGGACCTGCCTCTCCAGACGCCTGGACCGCGGGGCCGGGGACCCCAAGACCCAGCCACGCTGGACTGTTCGGAAAGCGTTTCCCTTCGCTCTCAGGGGAAGGGGCAGGGCGGTTGGATAAGTGGTAGCCCTGGGCGAGGAGGAAACTGAGGCTCCTCCTCAGACGAGCAAGAGAAGCCCGAAAAACGACTGTCCGGAGGCGTGGCTGGGGAGGGGAGGGCGGGGAGGAGCTCCCTGGGGCTCCGCCCCATCAAGGAGGCGATATCATTTTTGCTCTCGCCCCGCCCCCTGGAGGCGGTTCCCCAGGAGAGGAGAGGTCCCTCGCCCCACCCCATCCCCTCCTTTACGAGAGAATGTGAAAGAGGCGGGACTTTTGCAAGGAAAAGGAGGGAGAGGGCGGGCCCCTCAGAGAAGGGGAGAGGAGGAGGAAGGGAGGGGATGGTCTAGAGGGTAGGAGGCGACTGGGTAGAAGGGGCGAGGCGTGGTGGGGATAGGAGGGGACGGGGTGAAAGGGGCGGGGCGTCTCGGGGATAGGAGGGGACGGGGTAGAAGGGGCGGGGCGTCGCGGGGATAGGAGGGGACGGGGTGGGAGGGGCGGGGCGTCGCGGGGATAGGAGGGGACGGGGTGGGAGGGGCGGGGCGTCGCGGGGATAGGAGGGGACGGGGTGGAAGGGGCGAGGCGTGGTGGGGATAGGAGGGGACGGGGCGAAAGGGGCGGGGCGTCGCAGGGATAGGAGGGGACGGGGTGGGGGGGCGGGGCGTCGTAGGGATAGGAGGGGACGGGGTGGAAGGGGCGAGGCGTGGTGGGGATAGGAGGGGACGGGGTGGGAGGGGCGGGGCGTCGCGGGGATAGGAGGGGACGGGGTAGAAGGGGCGAGGCGTGGTGGGGATAGGAGGGGACGGGGGTAGAAGGGGCGAGGCGTGGTGGGGATAGGAGGGGACGGGGTGGAAGGGGCGGGGCGTCGCAGGGATAGGAGGGGACGGGGTGGGGGGGCGGGGCGTCGTAGGGATAGGAGGGGACGGGGTGGAAGGGGCGGGACATCCCCCGCCTCATTCCTGCCGGCTCCCCTGCGAGCGGCCGGCGGCGGAGCTGGGCAGGTGTGGGGGGAGCGGAGGCGGGAGGAAGAGGGGCCATGCCTCTGTCCCCCCGGGCCTGCCGGCTCCGCGACCTGCTGCTGACGGCTCTCGGCACCGGCGCCTTCCTGCTGGACCTGGGCGCCGACGTATGGGCCGCGGGCCAGTACGCGCGGCAGGGCCGCCTGCTGTGGGCCGCGCTGCAGCTGGCCGCGCTGGGCCTCGCCTCGGCCGCCCAGCAGCTCTTCAGCTGGACCTGGTACCGCGGAGACCCCGCCGACCTGCACCCTGGCCGGCCCCCGGGCCGCCGCCTGGCGCTGCTGCACCTCCTGCACCTGGGCTACCTGCATAGGCAAGTCCCCGCGCCCCCGGCCGTGCCTCAGTTTCCCCCTCGTCAGATGACGCCGGGGCGAGGGGGGACGACGATGACACTTGAATTCTAGTTGGACAAGGAAAGGGCACACACATTTACCGAGCGCCTGCTGTGTTCCAGGCACTTTGCCTTTGATTCTCAAAATATGCCAGAGAGGTAGGTTGAGGAAACTGAGGCCAACTGCCTTTAAGTGAGTTGTCGTAGGCCACCCAGCTGGAGAGTGTCTGGGGCTGGATTCGAATTCAGGTCTTCCTGACTGCCCCACCTAGCCGTCCCCAGGGTAAATATTAATGCTGTCATGGTTATATTATATAATCAGCTGTGGCTCTGCAATCCCGAACTGACACTGTGCCAGAGGCCATCCAGTGCCAACCGCTGGACTTTAGACGAGGCTAGGCAGCAGTCTCCTGGCTGCCCTTTCCCCAGCCAGCCTTATCTTCCGTGGGTCAGATTAGATAAAGGGTAGAAGCCCTCTGAGATAAAGCTTATTAATCCTTTACCTGCTGAGCCTTGGGAGTAAAAATGCAGAAAAAAAGGAAAGATGGCCTGCCCCGGGAGCTTACTTTCCAAGGGAAGGGAGGGAGACTTTAAAGACATTTTTAGGGATTTGTAAAGCCAGAGGTGGGGGGAGGGAGGGAGGCAGAGGGAGGCAGAGGAGTTCTTCCAAGGTGGGAAAGGTTCAGTCTGTCTATCTCTATCAATCATCTATTTTTCTCTCTTTCTCCCAGAAGCAAATGACTTGCCTAAGTCCCTACACAGCCAGGATGCATCCTCTAGGACTTGGATTCTAAGACCATCTCTTTACCAAGCTCCCTCTCACTACTGAAATGTTGGTTATTAACATTGAATGTTAAAGCTGGAACAGACTTCAGTGATGACCTCATCCACCACTTTACTAGAGCTAGAGGGAAGAGGGACTTACTTCCTGACCTACTAAGTTGGTGGCAGATGGGCTAGGGATTGTCTTCCTCATTGCTTATGGCAGTGAAGCCTTCGACATCATTCCCCAAGTTCTTTTCCAGGAGTGGGCACTGTCTGGCTGCCAAGTCTGCTGCCTTCTCAGTCCTACTCAGGAGGCTTCCATTTGTGACTTGGGTGAAGTCTGTTACGTTAGCTGCCTCCTGCTCTAGGGAATCACGGAGGCTTATGGGACTTGCCTACAAATGTCATTCTCCCAACTCGGTGCCATAACCACGGTGCCTTTGGGAGCAAAGATGGTTGAATAGAAAAATACCATAGTCTTTCCTGCCCATGGTGCAGCCAAGAACCAGAACAATGCTTTATGTCATGGGCTCTTACTCAAATCTGCTTCTTTCGGACCTTGGCCAAGTGGAGACATTTTTTAGATGGTTGAAGTATCATAGTATCAGGTGATGAGTTCAAGGTCCTGCTCTATTCATTTGTTCTCTGACCTTAAGCAAACCTTTTCTTCTCAGTGAGCCTCAGTTTCCTCACTTCTGAAGTAAGGTCATAATCCCTGCCCCACCTCTCAGATAGGGCTCTTATGAGGGGTAGATGTTCGGGAAGGGCCCAGTACATAATAGGCTCTTCATAAATCCTTGTTGGTTTTTTGAGTTGAAAATGTAGTAAAACTGTAAATGGGCAGCATCATTCCCGGAAATGGAATGAGCTGTCCCTTATTGTCTCATGAATGTAGGACTCCTTCACTAATAGGCCAAAAATGGGTCATGGCTCCTGGGAGAACCTTGAAATTCAAACTGTAGCCTTTTTGACTTAAAAACACCCCCCACAACCCCTCCCCATATATATATATATATATATGTATGTGCGTATTAACAAAACAACAGTAAAGAGCTGTTCGTTTGCTTCACGTCCCCTTCCCAAACCACCTGAATTGCGTTTGTTTGCCTTGATGATTGGGCACCTTTCTCTGTCATCTTCATCCAGGAGAACTTGGTCAGGTTAAGCCATGGCAGGGGATTGATAGTGGTTTTTTCCTAATTTGATAGTTTTTTAATTTAACCTAATATTTTATGTAATCTAGTTTTTAGCTCCCATAGTAGATCAAAAGCAGGTTCACAGCCTAGATTCATATTCCCCTCCCCTTCCTCTCAGACGCTTATTATGGGCCAGGCACTGTTCTAAACCTCTGGATATGCAAACAAAAAAGACAGGCCCTGCCCACAAGGAGTTAGTACTCCTAAACACTGATGTTTCTAGGGCAGGGGTGAAAAAGTAGTACAGATTGGCAGGGGGTGGGAGGACAAGGGGGATTGGCTCAGTGTCTAGGCATGGTGGGGAACTTTCGGCCTCAAGAATGCCTGTGATAAGTTCAAGTGACCAGGCCCAGACTAATTTTTAGGGTAACTGGCTGGTGGATGGTGAGCCCCTGTTAAAAGAGCTGAGAGAATGGGACAGGCTTCCAGGGAAGGCCTGAAGCAGGGTCAGTGTCTGGGAGAAGGAAGACAATAGAAGCTGCAGATTGTAACCCAGTGACTTTAACCTTCATCCACTCCCTGTTAATCATTTAGAAGAGGTCCAGCCACAGCCGTCTCAGTCTCCTTCTCCTTCTCCTTCTTAATGGGCTTACTAGACTGGTTGGTCAGGGGAAGGCTGTAGATGCAGCATACCTAGAGCTTACCAAACATTGGACTTGTCTGCTGTTGTGCCTGTGGAAAAGGTGGGCAGATGTCGGCTAAACTAATACAATTCTGTGGTTTGGGAACTGGTTGGGAAGTGCACCGGAGACTGTATTTGGGTCTCCCACACTTAGCACAGTGCCTGCCTGGCACACAGGCAGCCCATAGTAAATGTTTATTGACTGACCACTTGGCTCTCTTCTGCCATTTTTTGTCAATAATTTGAATAAAGATATATAGATGGTATACCCATCAAATCTGCAGAAGTACAAAGCTGGGAACAGTCAGTTAATAGATCTGAGGACATTCAGTCTTTTTTAGACTTATCGTACTTTATCTTTCTGTCCCTGGTGCCACAGATGTAGTAGGCACTAAATGACTGTTGAATTTTGGGAGGTGAGAACATTAGATAAAATCTAATGAAATGAAATTTAAAAGTGAAGTCTTACACTTTTGGGGTTTAGTAAATCAGCCTCACAAGTACAAGGTGGGAGACATATAGCAAAATGTCAGTTCATTTGAAAAAGATCTGCAAGTGCAATATGAACCAATGTTGCTCTAGTTGTTCTCAGGTCATAGGATCCTCCAGCAGAGGATGATGGGAAGTGTGCTTAGTAAATGCACCTGGCTAATGCCCTGGGAGGTGATCACCTGACATGCATCTGGCCACACAGCTGGAGTCCTGCGTTCTCTTATGGGATGGGCAGAAGACTGGGGACAGGTTAGGATTTGAAATGCTGAAGAGAGAGCAGACTTGTCCTTGGTCCCAGAGAGCAAACCTAGCTGCACTGGGTAGCAGAGATCACCATGGGGCAAAGTGAGGATGGATGCAGGGAAAGTGTTGCTTGTGGCTACTTTTGCCACTTGGACAGGCATCAAACAAATGAATGCTTATTTCTCATTATTCACCAATTGGAACAGTTTTCAAGTGCGTATTAATAAGAACAGTATTCATGACTCAGTTTTCAATGGCTAATATGAAGACCACCATTTATTATCAAGTGTTTTGCTTTTCCTTGAACAGTATGAGGAAAGCCTGGGGTATGTGGATCTCTGTTAATTATCAGAAGGTTAATTACTAATTACTTCTTCCTTGGGCAATTTTTGAGTTAAAGATAGTCCTGCTTGTCCCAGAACTTGGGCTCAGTGATGGAACTGGTCAGAGGGGGGCAGGCAAGGCTGGAATTCTCTGAAGGCAACTGGGGGGTTGAACCTTTTGTGTGTTCCAAAGCCCTCTAGTTTCTGGTAAGCCTATGTGCTCCTCAGAAGAATGCTGTTAAATGCATAAAGTAAAAGCCTTAGGATGACAAAGAAAACTAATTCTGCTGAAATACAGCTACATCATGGCTCTGTCCCAGGACCTGAGGGCCTCTCCCTTGGCAGGGAGCCTTGGAGGCCTTTGCTTTTTTGCCCAGGACACAGAGGACTAATTCTGCTCCTGTTGGTGCCTTGCCAGGTGTGTCCAGGCCCTGAAGGTGGGATTTGCCCTGTGGAAGCAGGAGGAGCCAGCAGAGTTTGACCTTGACTACGCCAACTTCATTTCCATGGATATCAGCATGTTGCGGCTCTTCGAGACCTTCCTGGAGGTCACCCCCCAGCTCATCCTGGTACTTCACATCACTCTGTGTACAGGCAGAATGGAATACTATCAGTGTGAGTGTTGCCTGGGGCTGGGGGTGGAAGGGAGGTGGCCCTGAGCTCTGGCAGGCAAGTAGGCACCATGTGTCAGAGCTGCAGGAAATGTCCCAGAATGTAATAGTTTTATAAAAGCAATAATTTTGCTTTTCCAAAGACTCCTTGGAGGCCAAATTAAGGGGATTTTGTCTCTTCTAGGTAGATGCCAATTTCATAGCATCTTGGTCTAGAAAGGACACATTCTACCCCATTGGGGGCTTGGAAGGGTCTGGGAGGTTGGATTGAAGGCCAGGCAGGTTGAGTGGGGTAAGGGCTTGATCCTGTGTGACAGAAGTCACCCCAGAGCAGATTCTGGGTTTCCCTGGTAGGAGTGGCTTTGCTTCTTGTTATCTTTGTGACCTAGGGTAGGTCTGCATCACTGGGTGACAAAGCAAAGGGCCACTTCCAGCCACCACTCCCTGCCTAGGGAAGTCGCTGTCAAGGGAGAGGGCCCCAGGGCCTTGGCCCCAGGGCTGGGTTTTTGTAGAACAGTGGGGTACAAAGACCTATCTTGTTGAAAGGGACTCAATCAAGCAACACATATTTCTCAAATACCTCCAGAGAGGTAGAAATGAAACAGCCCTGTCCTCAGGAAGCTTATGTTCTGTTGAAGGAAAAATATGCATATATCCACATACAGTGTATGATGTGTGTGTATGAATATATATGTACTGTGTGTAGGCACAGTATGTACATACTATGTATATATGGATATGTATGCTATGTACATGTACTTACACACATACATAGTATACATATACATACTTACACAGACACATATGAGAATACCCGTACACACACACACACACACATTAAAGTCATGCAGGGTGTCTCGGAGTCTTAGTACAGCTTCACACTTTAATGGTGTCCCCACAAGTCTTAAGAGCTTAAGACTGCACTGAGACTTTCAGGACACACTGTACACAGAATAAAAGTACAATAGTTTTTTAGGGGGAGGGTCCTAGAAGCTGCAGAGATCAACAGTGGTGTCAGGGAAAAAGTAGTGCTCGAGCTGAGCTTTGAGGACAACTAGGAATGCTGCAGGCGGAGTTGGGGAAGGTGTACTGCACAGCTTTGGAGGTGAGAGAAAGAAGGCCCTTGTGGCTGGACTGCAGAGCGTGAGGGGACTGATGGGTAGTGAGGCTAGAAGGGTGGGTCTGAGCCAAGTCAGAGGTCAAACCGAGGGGTTGCCTTCGCCTCTGTGGAGCCCTTTAGGACAACAGTTGGGGCTCTATGGAGGATAGGCTGGAGTGAAGGGGACCAGAGGATGTTAGGTAAGAGATGACCAAGGATCCGACTGTGCTGTCGAGCTGTGAGGAGAGTGGATGGGCAGGAAAGGTCTGGGCAGTGACGGGGAGGCAATGATTAGAGATTTGACAATTGACTGACAGCGTAGAGGGAGGGAGAGGGAGGAAAGGGGGATGGTGCTGAGGTTGCAAACATGGGCAGCTGGAAGGGACCAAAGTTGGGAAGTTCAGAAGTGGGGTGGGCTTGGGGAGAAAGAGAAGGATCAGTCTTAGATGGAGACTTGGAGATGCCACCACAAGGCCCAGCTGGGCAGCGTCCCAGCTGCCCCTGGCCTGACCCTATGGCCTCTTGTGCTCCCCTGGCTATGACCTGACTGGCCTGACTCTCCTACTCAGTAAACTCATGGAGTCTCTGATCACTCCAAATTCAGTATGAAATTCCTTTTTAAGACCCACTGTCATTTGACCCACTCCTCCCTTTCTGGTTTTCTTCCCCTTCTTCCCCTCCACACTCTGTGTCCACTGACACTGACCTCCTCCTCACTGCTTCTCAAACAAGACGTTCCATCTCCCGACTCTAGGCATTTTCCTTGGCTGTGCCCATGCCTGGAATACCCTCCCTTTTGGCTTTTCCAGCCTCCTTCAAGTCTCTGCTACAGTCCCACCTTCTGCAAGAAGCCATTCCTGGACCTCCTTAATCCTAGTGCCTTCCCTAATTTATCCATGCCAGAGAGCCACGGTGTCCAAACTGTGTGTGCAGTAAACTCACATGGACACTGGGGGATAGTTCATATTTTGGACCTATTTAATGGAACTTAGTTATTTCTCTTGGTCCATCCATGAAAATATTTGTTTTTCAGTTATGTCCAACTTCTTCCTGACTTCATGGCTCATATCACACCAATGCCATCTCTGGGGTTTTCTTGGCAGAGATACTGAAGTGCTTTGCTATTTCTTTCTCCAGTAGACGAAGGTGGAGGTTAAGTGACTTGCCCAGGGTCCCATAGCTAGCAAGTACTTGAAGGCTGGATTTGAATTCAAGTCTTCCTGACTCTAGGCCCAGTGCTCAAGCCACTGAGCCACCTAGCTGCCATCACCGTATAAAACTTGGAAAGCTTTACCATTGAGTATTGCCTTAACAATAGCCTCCATCTGTGGAACGGTCCTGGGACATCCACCAGGCATGCAGAGGCAGCAGCAGTGGGCTGAGGCCAGGACCAGGCCAGGGACATTTTGAGGTGGGATAACTCAGGCGCTCTACCCCTTTGCAGGCTCCAAAGAAACCAGAGGCTTTATCCCAGATCTCCTGCCTTACCTTCCTTCTCAGCCCCCAAAGGGAGGCCTAGGAAAGCTGGGGCTGAGACAGACCCTTCTTGTGAGAAATTACTCTGCTTTGCCCTCTGTAGGGTTACAGGCCATAAGGGACAGTCCTGAGGAAAGCTTGCCAACAAGGGATTTCCTCTGAGCTGTAGTAGGGAGGAACTGAGTGGGACCCTGGGATGGGAAGGAGCTGCTGGCATGTTTTCTGGGCACTTTGTCCTATGGCAGTGCTTGCCTGCCTTGTGTGGTGGGTCCCGGGACCTGAGGTGGGTCCTGTCCCTTCTGCTCACCTCTTCCAGCAGCCTGAGGCCAGGGATGGATCATCTAGTAATGCTTTGTGGCAGCAGTGTCTGGATCTGAGCTCATGCCTGCTGTCCTCATGCTTTTCAGGGATAGGCATTGGCACTGCCTTCATCTGCATTGCATGGGCCTTGTTGGATTATCACCGGGCTCTGAGGAGCTGCCTGCCCACCAAGCCGGCCCTGGGTTACCTATCCTCCACTGTCTATTTTCTCTGGAACCTGCTGCTGCTGTGTCCCCGCATCATGGTGCTGGCCCTCTTCACTACCATCTTCCCCAGGTATATTGCCGCCCACTTCCTGCTCCTCTGGGTGGTTCTGCTCCTCTGGGTGTGGCTACAGAACACAGACTTCATGCCAGGCGCCGCATCTGAGTGGTTGTACCGTGGCACCGTGGCTGTCATTCTCTACTTCTCCTGGTTCAACGTGTCAGAGGGCAGGACGCGAAGCCGCAGCATCATCCATCTCGGCTTCTTGGCGATGGACAGCACCCTCTTGGGTGGCACATGGCTGGCACACAACATCCCACTGCCCAGTCCCTCCCTGTGGCCATGGCTGCTGCCTGGGGCTGCGCTTTGCTTCCTACTGGGCCTGGGACTACGGGGTGCCTACTACCAGTGGCTGCACCCCAGCCGCCAAGTGGAAGCCTTAGATGAGGGTGATGGAACCCGGGGCTTTGCTCTCCAGGACTGGCACCTGAACAGGCGGATGGCCAAACTTGCCCAGAGCTTCTTCCCCAGAGCTGCCCCTGCCAAGAGTGAGGAAGTGAATGGCTTCCTTTGAGCTGGGTCTGGGATCAAGCCAAGTGGCCTTCCTGAGCCTTGCCTTAGATTCTCAGGTTCATAGGGGCTCCTGCTTCTACTTGGAGATAAGAAAAGTGACAGAAAGTCTGCTACTAAGGAAGGGAGGGGAGGATGAAGTTGTGGGCCTTCATCACCCCTCCCACCCCCATACACAGGAGGCTGGCAGTGCCTTAGCAGCTCATCACTGGTCGTCCCAGCCAGGATCCCTGGGGCTTGGGTGGAAATGCCAGTCTGCTCGGGCAGCGCCCATGGCCAGCTGGGCCTCCTGCCTGCTGGAACCAGGAAGGGCAGATTCAGTGCCATTGAAAGTGCCTCGTGAGCCTCATTAGGACCAACACATACATTCTTCCTTCCCTGAAGGATTTTTTGTTTGTCAAGAAGGAAACACTTCTTTGTACCATTTCTATGTACCTCCCATCTTGAAAGGAGGGAAGAGGTGCTGCTTAAGCGCAGGAGGGAGGTCTGATTCATTTTGCACAGTGTTACGTAAGTTTTATTAAAACCTTTAAAACCTGCATGGTTTCTTCATACTGTGCCAGTTCAGGGCAACTGAAAGCTGTTAACCCCGACCTTCCAGAGCTTTTCTGGGGGGTAGGGGATGAACAACTGAAGAGGCTCTGGGGAGCCTAGACCAATTTGAGCAGATCACCTGGGCTATGGCCTGCCCAGGCCTGTACCTCTGTTCAAGGCCCTTGCAAGAAGCTCAGGGCTCTGCCAGTGCCTGTCATCCATGGAAGCACTGGCGGGTTCGGCATCCACAGCCTCCCAGCTGAGGGAACTTGCTGTTGCCATTGAGGGGGCAGAAGCAGAGGACATGGATAGGCACCTTCCAGTTTGGTCCCTAGGCCCCAACACTACTCCCTTGAGGAGGCTGCCTATACTGGGAAGACCTACAACTCTACAGACCAATGTAGCATCCTTTGTCTGGGGATAGCAACTTGGCCACTGGTCCAGAGAAAGGTCTCAGGAATGTATTATGCCTGAACCAGTCTGTGCTGAGAAAGTAAGGAGGAGCATCTCATTCTATCTTCCTTTAGCCCCCAAAAAAGGAGCTAGCAACACCACCATGTTTTTTAGGGACAGATGCCTTTTTCAACTGGCTAAATGCTAGGGAACTTTAGAAATAATCTAGTCCCCACCCATTTTCTTTAAAAAACAAAAACCAAACTCAAAATGGGCCTGGAGAGAGAAAAGGGTGTGTTCAGGGTTACACCTACCTAGAGCCAGAATGAAACTAAGTTTCTTGCTTGCCAGCCAGAGCCTGGATGAACTGTGCTTCTCTAGCCCTTGCCCCAAGCAGAGCTTTGGTTACCAGGTTTTATTTAGTTCCAGCTGTCCCTTGGGGGAGGAGCCTGGCTGGGTTTTAAACTCCTTTGGTAACTAAATACATTCTCAATGTTTGTGGCCCTACCGTTAATTAGCTGTGTGATTCTACAGGACTCACTTAACCCCTTGGGCCTCATTCTTGCCCTGCTGCCCTTCCTTAGGGCAGGTGGCCAGGCCTCTGCTGCCTAAGGACTGAGTGCTCTTGTGCCAGGGAGTTAACCTTCTGATCCAGGCACTCAGGCAGGGCCATTTCCCCAAGCCGCCCCAGGAAAGGATGGAGATGGCAGTGACTGCTATTCTGCCCTGGCGGAGTCCAGTTGTGTCCCAATGCTTGAGTGTCACTTTAGAAGAAGGGACAGAAGCCAATTGTATAGAAAATAAAAACTTTATTTTTTTCAAGTTTATAAGATAGTTCCCATTACATATAACATTATGGTCAAGGAATCTACAGCCACGAATGCCCTCGATCACATAAATATTCCAAATCCAATGTTTATCCTTGCTTTGAGGCATCAAAAGTCCAGAGGGAAAAAAAATCCAGTTTTGAGCAGAATCAGTCCTGAAAGGGGATGATGGTTCCTGTCAGTGCATTATTGATTAGCCAAGAAGTTTTGCTTTCCAGTCTTTCTGAGAGGGAGCAAAGGGAGGACTGGCCCACTGCTACTGAGGTCACCCAGGGTCAGGACATGAATGTCTTTCCTGTGGCATGAGACCACCTAGGATTCAAATGTGGTTTCTACAGTTTGAATGCTCTAGTTTCTGAATGAATAATGAAACAAGGAATGGTGAGAAATGAAACCTGTCTCAGGGGCTTGGAAATTCTGCAAAGTGTGATTGTTCTTCCCAGAGCTGGTTGCGGTCCTCTGCCTACCAAGGCTCCCAGAAGGGGGACAGTCATGTTGGTACGTATGCTGTACCCCAAAGCTCTCCCCAGCATCCACAGTCACTCTGGCTGGTGGCTGGGAAGAGCCCTGCAGCCATGGGTATTTCCATTCAAGTGTAATCTGCAGTCAACCTGAGCTTTCGTTGAACCAGGCCTTGGAGTAAGTGGTACCTGGACCAAACATGGCCACTCTGCTCGCAGCCTCCACACCTACCCCTAGCAGAGAATGCAGGGAAAAAGCAAACCCAACAAAAATACACATTGAAGATGAGCCCAAGATGGTATATGGGCTTGCCTGGGGGCCATTTCATGAACACACAGACTGCCCTGTCAGTGCTCTGGACATGGTGACACTAAGGCACGGTCAGTTTTACATTCACAAGGTAAGCCACCCTATAACCCTGGGGCTCTCCTGGTGCCTGTGGATCATTAGGGAGAGTTTTTGGACCCATCTTACAGGAATCAGTATCAGGGGGACATGTCAATCACTTGGCCAATTCCATGGGGGATTGGATTGTCTCAAATACAAAGGGTTTCAGGCATGTTCCAGTCGTCCATTTTCTTGGAAACTGAAGGATTCATAGCATTCCTCAGCTCCATCCCTATTAGAGCCAGCCCAACATACAGTCCTCTCCATTCCAAAGATCGCTCTGGGAGATAAGGGAAGTGTGTGCTGTATAGGGAGAACACTGCAAACTGCTAAAGTGGAGGCAGATTCCTCTTGGCCTACCTTCTGGGGGCAGGGATCCTAGGTGATCAGAGTAACCCAGTTGCCCTTCCTTTCTTGGCAAAGTCAGAATTCATCTGGGAACAACCTGCACCCAGCTATTGGCCAGGAATGGATTCAGTCCCTGTACTGAGGGGGAAAATACTAGGATTTTAGGGTCCCTAGGTTACAGAAGTGGAGAACTTTCTATGGGGTGATGTGTGGGGGAAGTTGGAGGGTGGATCCCTCTATAATGGGACTAGCCCAGTCCATGTCATAACATCCTCTGTGGTAGGTGTGAGAGAAGTCTGGAGCCAGAGGGAAGGGAGGCTCATCTTCCAGATGTTACCCTACAGGTCAAGAAGGTGCATCCTTCAGGAAATCCTTCTGCCAATTCTAAAGGATGAGGGAGGAGCAGCTTCTTAGGGCATTAGGGCCCTGTGGACAGTCAGTCTGCTTCTCGCTCCTCCACAGCTCTGAGGCCTCAGGCAGGGCCCAGCCCCTCCCTTTAGGTTAGCAGAATACAGTCCCCTAGGGAAGAGGCAGAGCCTTCTGCAGCCCCCAGCTGTGTCTCCTCTCTGGCCAGAGGCCCAGGGTGAGAGCAGTTGAGGCTAGGGGAGGTCAGGAGGCAGATTTAGGCTGCTGCCATTGAGAGCTGTTTCTCTTATGGTTGGCATTGCCCAGATTCTTCAGACAGAGAGGGAGCCCCCAAAATGCCATTTCAAACTGGGAGTCCATGAAAAATCAGACTGCATTGATAGCTCAAATGGATGTGACTCCTCCACCAGCCATACCTGGGACTCTCTGAGCTCAGCCAAGAGTAGCAAACACTAGCTTGTGGGAGTCAGGGCTGACTCTGGAGGGAAACCAATTCCTTGCCTTGGATTCAAGGTCCAAATACAGCAGCCAGGGCCCAGCAGCATCATTTACACAGGGAAAGGAGCCTGGGCTATGTCCCCATGGCTGTTGGAGTTAGAGGTGGCTCCACCTTAGGTCACACAGACAGGGTTGCCCTGGAGTTGTGGGCAAAGCCTGAGAGAAGGTTGGTGGCCTGGTCTAGGGAGGCAACTTCAGCCTGCACAGCTACAAGGGAAAGAGTCTTGGGGGACTGGGAAAGAGGGAAAAGGAGCAGGCATCAGGACACCACAGAGATGGGAGATGTGCAAAGAAGTACAGGGCCTTCTCTTTGGTTTCTCTGACCTGGCCCAGCAGCTGAGATGCCTGAGAGATCCGAGTGTTGGGCAAACACCCTGACAGGGGCAGGGTAGGAATCCAGGGTTACTTTACCTGGGATTGGCAAGGAGACACAGGGGACAGAGAACATTTTTTTAGGACAGAAGGTCACTTGTGGGGGCACTTCTTAGTGCAGAGGCCTAGGTGTCCCTGACATCTCCATGAAGGCCAGGTCCTGCACTGGGCTCACACAGCCATGAAGCTGGTAGTAACCTCAGCAGGAGGAGGTGGGTCCAAATGAGAGATGGTTCAGAACAGCTGGGGGACCTGGGTAGGGGTTGGCACAAAGGGTGGAGAACAGGAAGGAAATAAGGAAAAGCTACTGGCATGGGTAATGGAGATCAGAGAGAAAGCATTCATATTTTCCAAGACAATCTACCCTTCTGCCCCTCAACTTTTGGCTTAATGAAGAAGGGACAGAGAGAAAATCTGCTTCAGAGACCAGACCCTGACCCATAAAAATAACACATCCATTCACCGGGAATAAATTCAAAAGCTAATCAGACTACAAAGGACGGAGAGATGTCACAAGAATTTTCTGCTTCTAACCTATTGACCACAAGTTAATAGCACTGTGTTTTTCCATCACACACTACATTTGAGCACAACTCTGCTGCAGGGATTTTTTTTCTTTTTTAAAAGAAAACAAAAAAGAGAAGAATTAAATCACTGTAGCTAAGGTGAGACTGCCATCCTCTCCATCGATCTCCTGCTTCTGTCCAGTGGTACCCTGGGATGGATCCCTCTCGTGGAGAAAACAAACTGTCCCTTCCTGCTCTGGGCTCTGGCTGGCCTTGCACCTCGTCCCGAGGAGAGAAGAGTGCCCCCGCGTGGGGAGGGAGAAGGGCTCATGGGGCTGGCACTTCAGCTCCAAACCTTACAGGAAATCCAGTTCCAGGGCTTGGTGGAGTGACACAAGGTCTCCATGGTTTGTGATCCGCCAGAAAGGCATGTTGTGCTGAAAGATATGGTGGATACCCAGTTAGTCACACCTCCTCCTAGTGCCCTGTCACTCATGCCACCTCCCTGGGTTCTGGTCATCTTTCCAATTTTCTCAGTCTCCTGCCAGGCTTTTGGCCTCTTTTCTTCCTAGTTTAGCAGATCAGACCCATAACCAATCTACCCTCCATATGGAAACAGAAAATCAGATAATCTAGAAAAATGGAGAGAGAACCTTTTTTGGGCCCTTTTCTCCTCTGTACAATGAGGGGCTTCCAATTCCTGGCTGCCCCAACAGAGGTGAGGGATTCAAGGCAGAGACTGAAACAATTCTGGGGCAGTCAGTCCAGGACTTTGTTCTGCTTTCCTATACAGGTTTGTAAGAGAAGCTCTGTTTTACTTTTTAATTTGGGGGAAGGGAGGAGAAAGAGGTGGACTTTTCAATGATTGAAAAAAAAAAAATGAACAATTTAGACCAAGACTGTGGGAAAGAAGTAAGGCTAAGAAAGCTTTTTGTTCTACAAAAATTTATTTTGCTCTGGAAGTTGTCTGAAATTCACGCATTGGTTGGTCCTTCATTTAGTTTGGAAAAGCAGGGAGGTTCTTGTGGGGTGGGGCTGGTAATGTAGAGGGGGGAAAGGAGAGCAGCACCACTGCCACTACCCCTAGATCCAAGGTTGTCCAGCCTCTGCTTGGACACCTTCAATAAGAAACTCACAAACTCCCAAGGCAGCTTCCATACTGTTGGATAATGGTCAGAACCAGCAGAGGCCCCTTCCTGGACCCCAGGCTCTAGGCCTGGCTCTCCTCAGGGCCTCCATTTAGAGCCTTCTCCATCCCATTTTGCTGAGTTACTGGAGGAAAGAGAAGATGCCCCTGTCCCCAAGAACTTCCCAATTCCCTCACTGACAGCTCCTTGCACTCATAGGAACATGGCTCCTTCAAGAAGACAGGGCATTCCTGGACATGCGTTTTTAATTTTGGACACTCTTTCCCTCATACTCCATATCCCAATGAACATTTTACAGGGAAACTGAGGCCTGGAAAAATTAAAGGAATTTCCTTAGTTCACCCAGAATTTAAGTCCACAGCAGTGCCTATATCTCTTGCCCCTACGCAGGCTTCATTAAAGGAGATGACCTCTTCCTTACTCACCTCCCAGGCCTGACAAAGGAAATGAGAGCAGCCCGAAAAGGATAATGTGTTAAATGCAGACCAAGGCCACTGCTACTGGCACCTTTTCCTTTTAGGGAAGCCCACATCCTGTACAGCCACAAGGTAGCAAAAAGCAGGAATAAGGACAAACAGATGGAGAGAAGGCAAGGATGGGGGGAAAGGGCGTGCTGCTGCCTGCTGCTTAGACCATTAATGACGCTCCTCATGAGGGCAGCAGACTGCCCCTGGCAGGAGGGAAGGGGGAACAGAACTTTATTCACTTTCTGTACTTTAATACACAGCCTCCTTCTTGTGGGAAACCAATGAGGAGGGAGCTGAAGGACCTTTCTCTGGCAGGGAAGGGCAAGGAGAAGTCACAGAGGAGATGACATGCCTAACCACATGGCTGGCTGAAATAAAAGGCCAGGGCATCTCTGTCCCCTCCAAACCTTTCCTGAATGCCAGGAAGGTGAAGAAAGGAGGAGGGGGTATGAGAGAGAGGCCTTTCCCTCATCACCTCAGAACAGCCTGGGAGTGAATTCCCTAAGGTAAAAGCTGCCCCTGCCATTGGTATGCAGGCCTGAGACAGGGGTTGATGGAGGCTGTAGGGCTTTTCTACCTCCCTGATGGCTCACATGCAACAATTTGTTTTCTCTCTTGATATTACCTGTTTGGCCGCAATTTCCTCATCCCGTCCGTCTCCAATCACTACATATGTCACTTTCTTGCCAAATCGAGACACAAT
Organism: Bettongia penicillata ogilbyi; assembly: GCA_023548195.1. Classification (NCBI taxonomy): domain Eukaryota; kingdom Metazoa; phylum Chordata; class Mammalia; order Diprotodontia; family Potoroidae; genus Bettongia; species Bettongia penicillata. Next base: position 12,766,203 of record JAJHZJ010000029.1, read on the forward strand.
TCTCTCGAAGCAGCTCTCCTTACCTGGTGAGGAAAGGACAGTTTGGGGTGGGACTTCTGTTTCTAATTTCTGTGGTCAGGAGGACATTCTGTAACCCAGCTGAGCCAAACTTCCTCTCAGCTTCCTGTTGCCACATATCTTCCCACAGTAAAAATCCTGGGCCCCGGAAACGAGGCTTCTACCCCAGTCATTGGGCCATGCTCAAGTCCCAGGGCTGGTGGTGGTGGTGGTGCTAAGGAGGGATGTTTCATCACCTTCATGGAAGACAATTTCTAAATGTGTAACCCCCTTGACATGACTTAAAAGATTAAAAGATGCCCCTATCATTGTCTTGGTGAGGGATGGCTTCTTGCCTAAGCTCATAGCTGCCTACACGCTATGCCTTCACTCCCTCAAAAAAGTCCCTGTACCAACCCCTACACCTAACCCCTAACCCTGCAGGGTCAAAAGGCTATAGTGAGAGACTGTTAGATTTTCCCACTATCCTTTGCAGAATCACCTTTCGGGCAGCACCTCCCTTCCATGCACAGGAAGGGTCACAGCTTCTCTATTTAAGTCAATACCAAGGCTAACCTGCCAAGGTCCAAAATGGGGTAAGCCCATTATCTCCTGACCCCAACGGAGAATACCAGCCAGCTAGGAAAGCATCACATTTCCCAAGGGGACTATCTCATTTCCTTGTGTTGAGGGGCAAGAGCAGGTGTTGCATTACCAAAAACCATCTCAGGTAATGGAGGAAATGAAGACAGCTTTCTGGGTAGATCTGATGCCTTATTTGCCCCATTTCTGGAATTTCAGCCTCTTGAAGCTGTCCAATCTCTTCAGCTCAGCTCAGCCCCACCTCACACAGGAGAGGCTTCCTCTATTCTCAACACAATCAAAACTACCTTGAGCTTGTGTACTGAACATGCCAGATCCCCCAGGAGGGACCATCTGTTTCTTTGTCACTTGAGCTCTCGGCATAATGTCACACACCTCGCAGGGCTGACCTCAATCTAAGAAACCCAGTCATCTGCAAACACACGTACCCACACCACAAAGCCTTCCCCCAACCCCCGCCACAAACTCTGACTCCCAAAGCATCCTTTTCCCTGATATTGCCAAATGATCTTTGTTTTCATGCTGAAATTTAAAATGTGAACATCAGATCTGCTATCTGAGTTACCTTATTCTTTAAATACCCAATGGAAAATAAAGAATTTAAGATTCTAAAAACTCACAGCTGGAAGGAATCAGAGAGAAAGTCTACAGACGAAGCTCCTCACTTTACAGGAGTAGCTGAGGCCAAGGGAGAGGAGACTTGTTGCAGGTCAACAGCAGGAGCAGGATTAGAATGCAGGCCACCTGCTTCTCTGTCTAATGCTTTTTCTACTATACAAAATATCAATGAGTGAACAGCTGTCCCTTTCTCAGCTTCTCTGATCTTTTCTTCCTTTTTCCCAGGTCTTGCTGCCCAATACCCACAGCACCTGACCCACCTCATCCTGGCCCGAGGGCTCCAAGCCTTTGGCTATTTGACCCAACCCACTGGTTCCTAGTCTGGCACATTTATACATTTTTACCATCTCTAACTGTGCATCAGTTACTTAATAAATGTTTGCTGAATTTAAGTGACCTGGTGCTTCTCTTCTTGGGCTGTTTGCTCATCTGTAAATGGCAGTGGGTGAAAGAGATCATCACTGAGGTCAGATACCTGTGACTTCTACAGTCCCTTTTGGCCCTAAAACCCTATGATGGAATTATCTTCTATATCCCAAGCACCCCATACATTAGGTCCAACACATTTTATCCAGCACCTGCAATATCCAAATTAAACAATAGTCCCTGTCCTTGAGGATGCTGGGTATGTGTTGGGGTGAGGATGGGGGCACCTGTTACAGTACAAATTAGACTCGCTAACCTCTGAAGTGCATTCCAGCTGTTTCTCTTGTTTCAGGGAAACAAGATATAAGCAGATACCTTAAGAAGGAAGCAAATACTAATGTGACCGGGGTATTAAGTTCACAAAGGAGCAGGAGGTGAGGAAGAAGAGTCATCAGTGGGTGATGGTGTGAATCACTCCATGGCCAGAACAGTTAAGCAGCTCCATGGGCCAGTGTCTCTGTTCTGGTGTGTCTAATGAATTCTTCCTTCCCCTCTCCCACATCCTCCAACCTAAATCAAAAGAAATCTGGTAGGCCACTGTTCAATCCAGATTATTCAGAATGCAAAGATCACAATAAACCTTACTGACAGTACCAGAAAACCCCAGAAGGAAACAGAAGAGCTGGAAAGGGCTGTACTATTGTGCTCAATTTAACAGGTCCTTAAAGAAATTTATGGTTTCATATATAAGCCTCTTTGGTTCTTTTAAAAATATTTTATCATCTCAGTTCATTAAGCCCAGTTCCTTGGCATCCTTAACAAGTGATTGCCTAATTATCACCTAAATGGCTTCAATTACAGGGAGCTGAATACCTTATGAGGCAGCTCCACATTAACATAAAGGCAAAAGCTATCTGGTGTACCTGTCTTCTGGTGACCAAGGAATCACCATGGCACTCAATGGTCAGTCCCAATTAGCTTCCCACTCTCTAAACCTGGAGTCCAGGGTTTTTCCCTTTCTAATCCATCCTCCACACAGCTATTAAAATAACCATCCTCAAATCCAGACCTGACCTGACCACAGCACCAAATTTTTCCAAGATGAAATGAAGGCTCCTCAGCCTTGTATGTGCAGACTACCAGTCTGTCTGTTTCTAGCTTATTTTTACATCACTTCCTCTAAGTCCATTTGTCTTCTAGACACACTGGGCTGCTCTAGAGAAGCTGAAAAAGGAGTGGATTTGAGGGTAAATATAAGTGCCTGATCAGCACAGTGACCCACCACAATCCCAAAGATCTCATGAGGAAACTTGCTATCCACCTCCACGGAGAAAATGGATTGATTCGGAGAGTAGACAGGGACATATTTGTTTCTTTTTGCTTGGGAACATGGCTAATGTGGAAATTTGTTTTGCATATCTCCATATATTTGCAATGGGTACTGTTTTTCTTCCTTTCTCAAGGGGTGGGACAGAGAAACAATTTGGAAATTTAATTTTTTTTTTAAAGTATAATAAGTTGTTTTTGACATGAGTTTGAGAGGCTTCTAATGACATCCAGTTGGAAATGTCCAACAGGTGATGCAGGTCTGAAGCTCAGAACATAGACTAGGGCTAAATATTTTGTTGTTCAGTTGTTTTCAATTGTCTCTGACTCTTTGTGACCCCATTTGGGGTTTTCTTAGCAAAAATACTGGAGTGGTTTGCCATTCCTATCTCCAGTATATTTTAAAGATGAAGAAACTGAGGCAACAGGATGATTTGCCCAGGGTCACAGCTAATAGTGTGTCAGGTAACATTTGAATTCAGGTCTTTCTATCTCTAGGACTGGCACTCAATGCACTATGGCACCATCTACCTGCCTCAGGGCTACAAATCTGAATAGAAATGGTAATTAAACCCACAAGAGAAACTACATAGACAGAAAAGGACCCAAGAAAGAGTGTTAGGGGAATTACTTGGAGTGTGAGGTACTGTGGATAATGCAAGGAAGAAGGCTGAAAAGCAATGGTCAGTCAGATCAATAGGTAGTTTGGTCAAGAGAGTCAAATTCTAAAGAAAATGAGGAAGGAGGACAGAGCAAAGCCAATGGCTTACCAGTTGTCTCTTGGTACATGAATATAACAGAAATCATTAATACAGAGAATTCAGAGAAACTTGGGAAGACTTGTATGAACTGATGCACAGCCAAGAAAGGAGGACAGTGATTAGAGTGTTCTAAGGGAAAACAACACGAGAACTCCAATTCAATGATGATTCAGAGAAACTGATAGTGGTGACAGATTGTCTCCTTTGTCCTTGTTCTTGCAACAGCCAGGAGGCTAGCTGATGACTGAATTGAAGGGTACATGTTGGGGAGTCAACTGTAAGAAAACTGGAAATGTAGGAAAGGCCTAGGTTATGAAGAACTTTGAAGCCAAATAGAGGATTCTGTATCTGATTCTGGAAATGACAAGGAATCATGGGGAGGTTACATGGCAAAATGGTCATGGAACAAGGAATAAATTTTTAGATATGAAAGTTGTGGTTTGCTTGACTATCCTTATTGGTTACAGGAAAGAATTCATTTGTTTGAGGAGATGGCTAATTGTACACAATTCATTGTGTGGTGGAGAGGGTTAGAGGCAGTTAAGGGGAAGGGACGATGATAACAAAGAAAAGAGCATCAATAAAACATTTTTAAAAGATGCTAATGATCTATATAACACCATGGAGAAGGGAGATTTTCTAGGGGTTCTCTGTTTCTAGGACTTTTCTGATATTTTTAGGTATTTAAAAAAATTTTTTCCCCCAAATTTAGTAATTTATTTGTTTTTAATTTTCAGCAATCACTTCCAATAAGTTCCAAATTTTCTTCCCCTCCTTCCCCAAGACAGCATGCAATCATATGTGGGCTCTATACATCCATTCCTATTAAATACATTTTCATACCAGTCATAGTGCATAGAAGAATTAAAAAGAATGGGAGAAACCATCAGAAAAATAAAACAAAATGAAAGAGAAAATAATTGGTTTCTTTCTGCGTTCCAACTCCATAGTTCTTTCTCTGGATGTAAATGGCATTTTGCATCATGAGTCCTTTGGAAATGTTTTAGGTTATTATTTTAAAAAGTAATTAAATGTTCATACTGGCAGGGACCTCAAAGACCATATAATCCAACCCTTCATTTTTTACACGAGGAAGCCCCTTGCCTAAAGTCATACATGTGGTTGAGTTGGACTTGAATCCTCATCTTGAGGCTCCCAAGCAGGGATTAGCCTAGATCTGCTTGGCCCCACAGAGCAGTCAGTAGCAATGGTGGGGGCAGGAGTACTTACTATAGGGAACAATTCAGGTTTAACGTCAGGAACAACTTCCTAAGAATGGGAGCCGTCCAGAAGAGGAGTGGAGCTCTCCTGGCACGGAGCGCTACAAGCAGCAGCTGTAAGATCCCTTGTTAGAGATCTTCCTAACACTGAGCATTCCTTACGTATTTGGATTAGATGGAATCTCAGGTTCCTTCTAAGTATCACACTCTGTGATTCTGACTCCCAGTCAGTGCTGGGAGCAAAATCCAGGGAGCATATCTCAAATCGACAATGATGTAACACTTCTGATTGGAAAGCACTTTCTCAGGATGCTATCTTTTATTAAGTGGCAGGCCCAGATTCCCTAACTTCTCTGTGTGGGAGAAGAAGCAGAGCCTGGAATCAGAAGACCTGGATCTAGGTCCTGGCTCCACCACTCTGTGACCATGGCCAAGTCATTTCATTTGCCTATGCCTCAGTTCTCATTTGTTTCCTGATCAGTAAAATGAGTGTCAGCATCTTACATTTGTATTTATAGTTACTTAACTGCAGCCAAAGTAAAGAAATACCTTCCAACTCTGAAAATATATAAGCCTACAAAATGAGAAAATGTGTGAAAACTCTGTGTAGCTTGAAAATGCAATTATTTAATTTAAAGTCATCTGATCATGGGCATAGAGGGAAGGGACCTTGGACATCCAGAGGCCAGGTATTCTGCCCCAGGCCACACAGGCAGGCAGGGTAACTGGGTACATCCCCATTGTACCATGTAAGTGCTTTCTTCATATTATCTCCTTGAACTGCAATAGCCCTTGCGTAGGGGCACTAACTGCATCAGTAAACTCACTGAACAGATGTGGAAACTGATGCAAAGAAAATTGAAGTGATTTGCCCCTGGTTACAAAGCTACTAAGTGCTAGATGTGGGATTCAAAGCCAGGCTCTCCCAGGTCAGTGTTCGGGGTCTTTCTAGAACACAATGCTGCTCTCCTGTTACCTACATGGACAGGCAGGTATCCTAAAAACTCCACTAAAAGCAGCATCTACAAACTGCTGTAAACCGAGATTCCAAAGGAGGCACCAAGTCAAGCTCTCAGCTGCGCTGGAAAGGGTTTTTTTTTTCCCCCCAAACAGAAGGTTTCTAAGCCCAAGGTTTGGGGGGAGGGGGATAGGAGACACACAAGATGGGGAAAGCCTCTGCCAGTGTAGGGGCTGGAGGAGCACCAAAGAAGCATGAGGTACCTATCTTAGTAGCGCTGTAGATGTTCTCAATGGGGAACACTTCTCCCAGGCCATACAGGAGGACCTTGGCCAGAGCAGGCACCAGTTGTGTGGTGGTGATCAAGACATTCACACAGTTCTTTCTGGAGAAAAGGAAAGAAAATTCAAGTCAAAACTCAAAGATGTGGTGTCACTGAGGTCATGACAAGAGTTGGTGACAAGAAAAACAGACTGTGAGTCAGGTTTAACGGGCTAAAAAATCCTAGAGCTGGAGAATGTCAGAAATGACTGTACCTACATACACCCATCCTCACCTCTCATGCATGAACTCCCTCTACATCGTTGAACCCCACCACCACACATTTCTATATTGCTTTCAAGTTCATAAAGTGCTTTCCTCATGAAACCAGGAGCTTGGTAGCCCATTTTAGATGAGAAAAGAGTCTCAGAGAAGGTGGCTGACTTAGCCAGGATTCAAAGACAGAAGCACAGAGATGAAGCCTATGGCTCTTTCCACCATAGCACATAAGACATCCTGAAAGTCCCTCAGCCCCTACTTAAGCATGGAGCACCATCACGGAGCGCTCCTTCTCTGCTGCACTCAGGTCATTCATCTCAACTACAAGTACAGATACCCTTTATTATTTGTTCCTTAATACTGACCTTAAGCCTGCCTCTTTGTAATGTCAGCTCTGTCTCCAGGGGAAAAGAAAAACAAATCTAATCCCTCTTCTCTGACAGCTCATTTTCTTCCCCTAAATCTTCTCAAAGTGAGAATGCTGTAAGACCTTAGCCTGAAAGTGCCAGGGTCTCCCACTGCATCCTGGGCCATTTCCGGTCATCATGATGAGTATCTGGTCACCGGACCCAGATGGCTCAGGAGGAGAAAGTGAGGTTGGTGACCCTGCATAGCCCTGCCTCACTCAAAACAAAGTCAACTGCAAGTCATGTCATCATCTTGATGTCATGGTCCTCTTCAAGAATAAAGGACAAACACAACACAACAACCTCTTCTTCCAGGAGGAATATCCATTGACTGACCCTTGTGCAGCATGCTTCTCTTCAGTCCCTCCCTCTAATGGCCCCCTTGACACACTCAAACCTAGATATGACCCTCCCTAGATGTGCTGTGCATATTTCAGGTCTAACGACAGAATATTGCAGTCGTGGCCTGATTAGTGCAGAGGACTGGGGTCTTCATCCTTCTCCACGACTGTTGAGCAGTCTGGCTCAAGTAGGGCTGACATTCCTCGTCTTTACCACGTGAACTCCTGGAGCAATGATGCTCCCTTCTGAGTTTGGAGAGTCAAGGCAGCACATGTACTGGAAAAAGCACTCTTGGTAAGGGTGAGGACCCTGAGGGTTTGGCTCCAGTATTTTTGTGAGCCATACCAGCCTCATTTGAAAAGTGGGGATAAAAGTATCTTTACTATCCATCTCACAGAGTTGCTCCAAGGAAACACATCTATCACTCGGAGCAATTACCACCATTAGGCCTGAAAGACTGTACTGATGTGTAGAGAAACTTGGTTACCCAACAACACTATAAAGCACTTGAAGGTAGGAGGTCTACAGGGCATGCAGACACCACTGTATCCTCCATGGGCCACAGCTGGGCATCAGACTTGACTAATACTTGCTAAAATTTAAGAAAGTAACCCATTATGAAAATTCCCTTTGATAGGAAAGGAGTCTGGGGGAGGTGCTCCAACTGGGATCACACTTGATCTGACTTTGAGATTGGGGTTGCTGGGCCCGGGCCTTGAGTGAACATTCTGGGACAAAGACCAGAGATGGTAGAATGAGGCCAGGGCATCACCTCTATATGAAGTGGGTGAAGACACCCCACCCCATTTAATAAATTTCCAAAGCATCAGCTTGGGTATGGATGGATACAGTGTTGTCATGTTTTGACCCAAGCTCAATGAGTCTCCTTTTATATATCTGCTTCTAAGACACATCAGAATAAAAAATAGTACCCTGTCCCACCCCCAGACCCAGGTTTGCCTCTTCAAACCCAATGCTTCCTCCCAGGTCAGTCATGTCAAGTCCATTTCCTCTAGGAACCTGTTCCTCATACCTCCAGTGCTCACAAGACCTCTCTCTCTTCTTCCTTCCCTGACTGCTCAGCCCACCAGAGGAAGGTGGAAGGACTATGCTTGAGACCATTAGCCTGTAAAGATCAATTCCATACCTGGACTGGATGAGAAGTAAAGACTTTAGTGCTGTTCCCAACCAGGAATCAGTTAAGACTTCAATTTCTGCTCTTAGTCTCTGAAGGGCTTCCTTTCTCTGGGGACTGAGAAGGCCTATGGAAACAAAATCAGACAAAGCTAATTTCTGACATTATGTCTTGGCTGCTACTAAGGGGAAGGATTCTCTCCAAACCAGGACTGTGTTGCTCATCAGAGGGAAAGGTGATCACTCAAGTGAAACAAAACAGTCTTACCTTGTAGAAATATGACCACCTACATCAGGGCACTTCCATTTAGGTATCCAAGCTAAGTGTTCAATTCAATCCAAGTAACTCGTTTCTTTTGATCAGACTTGCCTAATTCCAAAAGGACTACCAGTGGGTATGGACAGGCACAGCATACAAGGAAATAATTTATTTAAACATCAGATAGAGCATCTGAGGAGATGTTTTCAGGCACTATTACAGAATCAACAGGAACATTTGGGAAATACACTGACCTCTCTGGTTTGCAGTAGCTCAAGACAAGAGGGAAATAAACTGAAGCACAGAAGTTTATCTACAAAGTTCACTTTTCTTGGTGCTAAAATCAGGAGGAAATTCATGAAATGGATTCCCATATGAATGGCGATACCCAGCAGAGATCAAAGATAAGGGTAATAGGGGACAAAGATCTAATTCTAGTCTAAGCTCCACCCTCAACCTTGACCTTGAGCAAGCAGTCCCCTTCCCTGAGCCTCAGTTTCCTGGCATGTGAAATGTTGTTTTAACAATCTGTGTATGTTCTAAGGGCTTTTCACCTCTGATGGTTTTGGTTCTTCTGGCTACAACACTAAGACTATACAGAGTCTGAATAACCTTCAGCAGTGAAGCTCCTCTCCTCATGCTCAACCCCCATTAGATCCTCCACTTTCTGTAATTTTTTCAGTCTCCCAAACCTTGCTCTGGGCACCCAGTCCTCCCAAGCTGCCCTTGGCCTTTCTGATAGGGTAGGATATGTGGCTGATCGGGGTGGGGATGGGGGGGGTGCGGTTTGCATTTTCAAAGGGCTAACAAAACAGTGTTTACAAACTCAGAAGAATTAACAGTACAATTTCAGATACTCTGGTACTAAATGCAAGAATGTTTTGGACAAAAGGGCTCTCCCAGTCTCTGAAATCATAATATGAAGATATCATCACTAAAATCATTAAGGGTGGACCTTGTTTTTCAGTCACTATGCACTTATGATACTGCGGACCCTCTCCCACCCCTGGGAGATTGTCTTCTTCCTCAGCTTTAAGAAACATGGCCCACTCTTAGTTCTCTCCTTTTATCTACTCAATCATTATCTTCGTTATTTTCTTTTTAGACTAATATTTCACCCATTATCCATGGGTGTGCTCTAAGTACTAGACTCTCTCTTTGTGATCTCATCAGCTCTCAAGAATTCAACCATTATCTTCATGTCAATGACTATCACATCCACAAATCCACTCATCCATCTCTCCCATGAATTTCATTCTTGCATCACTAACTTGCCTGCTGGGTAGTTTTTTCAACAACCAACCAGCTTGATACCTCAAAATTAAGACCAAAACAAATACGATGATTTCCCACATCCAAACTTGCCTGTCCTTTGCAATTCTCTATTTTTACTGAGAGCATCCACCATTATGCCAGTCACCCAGGTTCATAAACTTGGAGTTAGCCTCATTTCTTTTCTTTCCCTCGCCTCCAATATACAATCAAGCTAAGCACTGCCTCGGTCAAACTGAGATCTGTTAAATGCCTTGACTTGAAAAGGCAAAGGTCCCCCACTGAATCCTGGGGCATCTCCAGTTGTCCTGATGAATATCTGGCTACTGGACTCAGATGGCTCCAAAGGAGAGAATGAGGCTGGTGACTCCGCACAGCCCTCCCTCCTATAAATCCAATTCATTTGTATGTCATGGCATCACCTCCTAGATGTCATGATTCTCTTCGAGAATGAAGGACAAGCAGCAGCAACATACAATCAGCTATCCAAACTCAACAACCCAACACAGCCACCATTCTAGTTCAGGGCCTTCTTTGCCTCTGTTGGCTTCCCTGCTTCCAGACTTCACAGGCCACAGGTCAGACCATGTTAGTTCCTTGCTCAGTAATATTCAGTAGTTCTTCGCTGCCTCTAGGATACAATACAAGCTCCTCAGCCAGGCTCTTGACAGTCTGGCTCTACCTGTCCTTTCAAGCTTATTATTCCCATGCATAGGCCAAAGTAGATGACCAGCTATTTCTTGGCTTACATGCTACCTAGTGACTGCGCATTTACAAAGGCAGCTTCCTAGAGCTGAATGAGGTCACTCCTTAGCAGCCTTTCTTAGACTCCAGGTCTGTCTATAAAGTTCAGCTCAGGCTCTAGTCCCTCCCAAAAGTCTTCTGTCTGATGCTTCCTGAACCACTGCATTTACTTAGCTTATTCTTTGTGTCCTTGGCTGAAGATATGTCCCACCAGCTCCACAGCTTTGTGGCTCCACCATGCCTCTGGGCTGCTAACTCCAACCTCTCCCTCTTCTCATTCCCAGGTTCCTTTTGTGTGTTGTCTTTTCCCATTAAATTGTAAGCTTCTTGAGGGCAGAGACTATTTTTTTTAAACATGTATTTCTATCTCCAGTGTTAAGCACAGTACCTGGTACATAAGAGCTTAATAAATATTTATTGACTAAGTAGGACTGTTTCATTTTTTGTCTTTAAATGTGTAAAGCCTAGACCAGTATCTATACATGATAGGTAATTAAAAAACATTTGGTGAACTGAATAAAGTGTCATGGTTGCTACTTCCTAACATAAATAGATTAATATGAGTGGCAGTGTGTTTATTCCATATGGGATCAGGGATGGGTGCAGAATTGTAAGTTTCCTCAATAACCAGAGGATTGCAGAGGTCACATCACAGCTCCACAGTGAAATGGTGCCTGTCTGAGGAGGTAAAGTGTACCTTTTGAAGCTGCATGGATAAAGAAAGCAGGACTTTTTAAAGAAGAGTTGACAGACATCGCTAGTGGTTCTCTATGGCCTCCAGGCCCTCCCAGCCACCCGTGCTGGCTTCTTATACTTTCCTGCCCAGTGTGTGCCTGAGGACCCCAGAGCATCAGCCTCCTCACTCTCCTCTCCTGTCTCGGGGCATTTTCTATGACTATTCCCCCTGCCTGGAGAGCCCTCTCTAATCCCTTCTTCCTTCAAGTCTTGTGGAAGGTTCCACAAGAAGCCCTTCCTGTTCCACATTTGCCTTAGTGTTTTATCCTCTATCCGTCTTCTTTGTACGCATGCTGTCTCCCCCATTAGACTGTGGGCTCCGTGAGGGCAGGCACTGTCTTTTTCCTCTTTTTGTATCCCCAGTGCTCATTATTGGCAGGCTCCTGGCACACAGTAGGCGCTTGATGTTTACTGACTGATTTAAGACAGTTGAAATGCTACCTCCTTCAAGACGCCATCCCTAAATTCTCTTCTCTCTCAAGACCTTCTGCATCTGATCTCTTAGAATGGCATTTTTCTCATATGCAATTATATTCTAATTTTAATTTTATTTGTCTCAATCCATGTCTTATCATGCCTACCAGACTGGACAGGGTGAATCATTTATCCTTGTATTGTCCCCAGCATCCAGCATGGTATGCTGCACACAGTAAGTTTAATACATGTTTGCTGAATGAGTGAACCCAATAGACCATTCATTTTACACAGTACTGAACTAATGTTGTTAAGGAGGGAAATGATTTGCCCAAGATCACACAGTGAATTAGAAGCAGAGACAACATTTGAACCTGGGCCTAGTAACTCCAGGACTGGCACCCTATCTAACAGGCTGTGCTACTACTGACACGAAGCCTCCTTCAAAGGCCAGTTTTATGTCCATGAGTTGAAAAGGTCACTGAAATATGTGCAGAAAATATCTCCTAGACAGCTTCAGTTGCTAGTGGACACACTCAGAAAATGAAAATCCAGGGACCAAGGAACCAGAAGACTCTAATACTCCCACTGTAGAAATCACTAATATTTCAGAGATTCTGATAGTAGCAAATGTCAATTACAAAAGCTGTAACAGCCATGAGAATTCAAAAGAACTTTTAAAGTATTTATGATGTCAATAAATTCTGGCCACACCCAGAGTTAAAAATCCAAAGTTTTAACTAAGAGGAATATTTTCTAGAGAATGTCACAGGTACACAAAGTTAAGCAGCTTCTGAGGTTCACCAGCCCGCACACTCACCAGCCACATTGCTCTTGTGTTTGTCGTAGATCTCTCGTACTTTGCGATAGCGGAAAGCCAGTTTCCTCATCCAGTCCACTCCCCCCTGCACACCCACAGCAGAGCCATGACTCGCACTACCTCCTGAGCCGCTGAAACCATCCGTTGAGAAACTGTAGTTGCTGCACCAAAGAATGGGAAATTAAAATCCTTCCCGACTGTATCCCAGGCTACCTGGGAATCCGGCCTTTCTTGGCATTGTATTACTAGCTAGATCTAAAGGTTCAACGAATTTGGCCTAAGGAAAAGACTAGTGTCTGCTCATTATAACAGGCCAATGACCTTGACTTTGATTCCTGGAAAACTTCTGCAACGTCTTATTAAAGGGATGACTGAGGAACATCTACAAAGGGAGGCAGGGATCATTAAGAGTCAGCAGAGCTTCCTCAGGAACAGGTCATGCCAAATGAACCACACTTCTTTTTGCTGGGTTACTGGATTCAGTTATGTTATATGTAGAAAAGGGATGCAGAGAAAGTGAGTGGGTCTTACAGGTGAGTTACTTAAAATAACCATGAAAGGAATTTCCAGTCCTATAAAAGGCAAATGAATGGGATTTGGGAAAGAAAATCTAAAGCCAGAAAAAACTTAGTCTAGAGGAGAAGGAAAACTATTTCTTCTATGAAGAATTATTAAAAAAAAAAAACCAAAAAAAAAAAAACCAAAAAAAAACCCCGACTACCTGGCTATTTGTTCATTAGCAACCAGAACCAAGTACATGGAAAGAGGCAGAGAACATTTTGCCAATGAAGACTGATACAACAGCAGAACCAAGTACCATGAGAAGCTGTGCTTTTTCTTTCTAGAGACCTTTGTGAGGCAGGTAAGAAAGCCATGCTGAATGATGTCAGTGTGATGACAGCTTGTGGGATAAAGGCCAGGGCTAGACCATTAGCCTGGAATGAGCTGAGTGTGACCCAGGCTGGCTGAGGCCTCCGTAATTTCACCTTCACTGTAGCTCTTTTCTTCTCCGTTTTTTCCCAGGGCTCCTGACATCACCAAAATACATGGCAGTCTTCACCCCAGTTAGCCTGAGCTGGGAACTGTGTGCTGACTGTGTTCAGATAAGATTATCCAGTATGAAAGTACACTTTCTTCTGATTGAGATTTTTACAATTTGTGATCAAAGAGAAGAATGAGAACTATAGTTTCTCTATTACCTCAAGTCCTGTCCATTGTCATCAGAAGCCACGTCTTCTACATGTACTTGGTCACATTCCTGTTAATAAAACAAACTGCATGGTATTTTGGCCTACTAGGTCAATACTCCTGTTAGTTGAAACAGTTACTGGGAAAGGTATAGAAAGAAACAGGTGAGCCAGAGTGAGCTGGGGCATGTGGCAGAATGATGACAGACCCTGTCCAGCTCTCCCCACCGCCCCCAGCCACCTCTGTCCTTAAGGCAATGCAGCCACCAGCTCTCCTTCATAGTCTCCCTTAACCTTGTAAAGCACACATGACTTGGAGCCCCCCCCAGCACTGACCTGTGTCCCCTGAGTCCCCAAAATGCCTCCCGAGTCCCCAAATAGATGAAAGGCCCCTCCACACCTGTCAGTGTCCCTGGGCCAGGCACAAAGCAGAGGGCCCCCCAAGTCACAAGCCTTTCCTTTCCTGGAGCTCTGCTAGCACCCTATACTTCTTCTATGGACTGAGCATGCTCTGTTCCACACCAGAGCTTTGCACGTGCCTCATTTCACTAGGCAACTGTGAGGAACTGAATGGCAGGGAATATGCCCTTACTTTGAATTTCTGTGGCGCCTCACAGAGCTTTGCACATTAATAGGCCGTTCATAAATGTATGTTGGATTTAACTGCTGAACTGAACAGAGCTTTATTTATGGTAACTATGATGAAGGTGGATGATTTAGCTAGACTGTCTTAGAAGTGCTGGAAAGTCTCTCAAAGTCCAATCCCTGCATCTGACATGAAGAAACTCAAGCTTGAAGAAACCGAGCAAGGTTCTCAGGCTCACGTGGCTGGCAAATGGAAAACTCAGACAATGACTCTTGCCTGGTGATGTATAAGCACTCTTCCCCGCTAGTATGTTGTGTTCAGCATCCGCTGGCAGCTGACATTCTCATCCAGATGATATCTGCTCATTCAGGTCTTGTACGACCTATCCTTAAGAGCATTTAAAAATACTTGATGGTTAAAATCCCCAACATACCTCCAAGTCATTGAAAAAGAGATGTGTGTCAGCCACCTCAAAAATCATCTCTTCCATAGTTAAACCTGAGCCAATCACAACTGTAGGGTCCTACAAGACAAGAAGATGGAAATCTGCTTAACTCAGCACCACAGGAAAGAACTCTGGAGCTACAATAGCAAATAGAAGAAATGACACAATATTAGATCACTGCAGCTTCCTTGCTGAATTACAAAAAGTGTATTACATCACAGGAACAAGCGATGGACTTTAAGAAATAAGTAAAAGCCTGGTTTAAGCAAGAACTCTGGGAATATATTAATTTGTATGGGAATGAAAATCATCACTGAGCAAGCAACACCTCAGGAAACAAGCTTGAAGACTGAAATTAAAAGTTGGACAGCAACTCACATTTATTTAATACCTTGATGGACCATTTCATTAGATAAGGAAAACAAAGTAAACCTTTAGCTAGCTTAGAAAGCAGGGTAGCACACCAAAGATGTCATTTGGTAATACAGAATACCACAGATGAGCTGTGACATAACTTAGATTGTGCATTATTAAACCAATGAATGTCAGCAAATCCAGGGAAAGGGTGCTGCCCACCTCAACTCCCAACCCACTCCTACAATATACTAAAGGAGGGTATCACCTTGGGAAGATGCTCCTTCCCCAGGAATCTGGGGAGATCGAACCTTTAAAGAGAGAACAGAAACTCCAAACAAGAGCAGAGCATAAAAGAACAGGGGGCTACTGGGTCAAACAGTGCCTGTTAGCCCATTTCATATTAAAGGACTCACAGAAACGAGATTGCATTGCAGACACAGCAGCTGCTGGACAAAGCCTCTGCAAGCCCTCTAGCTCTCTCTGTGACCGAGTCTGGTCCCCTACAGCAGGTCAGTGCAAGTCAATGATTCTTGTAGCATGCGAGCGAATGAATGAATGAATGAACATCCACTCACGCACTCAAAGGTACTGACAACACCTGGTTCGTGCAGCACGTCAGTGTTCAAAGTGCTTTCCTAAACATCATGCTATGGTCAGAGTGTGCTGCCATTACCATCCCCATTTTACAAGGATGAATTTGAGGCTCAAAGTGAATGGAGAAGGGTATTTACTGACCATCATTACACAAGGACTGTCACAGACCAGATGAGGAAACCTGTTCCTTAACAGGTTCCTGCTGGTTAATAAATCTCTAGAGAACTGAGACTCTTCACTCTTTTCTGTTCTTGTAGATTTAAGGCCAGGTCCGAATTTGGAGGCACTGCTGACTCGGTAACCATACAGAGTTCTAGCCCCCTAGCGTATTTTGGAGTGGGGTGGACTCTAAGGACTCAAAGGCTTTGCTAGTGGAGCACAAGCTCTGACAGCTGAAAAGTCTTCAGGAATGGGCTGAACAATGGACTACTTGTCTCTTACCAAGAGGTTCAGCTTTGCTGGTTTTGTTAAGCCACCAGATCATGAATTTTTTTGCCACATCAACTCATGAAACCATCAGCTAAGGAGTGAAGAGGATACAGTTTGTGGAAGTGGAAGAATACTTTTGGGGATGAAATCACAGACCCTTCTGAAAGGTTAAAGTACTAATCTAATATCAGTGAATTATTTAAGAAAATAGGTACGTAAAGAACTTTTTAAGTTAAATTAAGGTTTCAATGAAAACTAGTTAAAAAGGGAAAACATTTTGGCCTTTAAAAGGGCAAATTTCAGTTACATGGAAGATTTACTGATATGATATACTTCTTTCTCCAATAATATTAGACAATGAGGCATTACTGTAAGCACACAAATTTTTTAAAACTAATATTTTAATTAAATTTTTAAAATTTTAATTTAAAAAAATTAATTTAATATTTAATTTAAAAAATCTGATCAAATTACAGAATAACAAGTAGAGATGCAACTAGAGTGGAATTATGGGGCTTTTCTCAGGGTGTTAAATTTTAGAGGTTGCCAACAGAATTTGCATTCCTTTATCAGAATAAAACAAGTTATCCTAAAATTTAATTAGTAAGAATAAGTAACCATTCCAGGTGACTCTACTCTGGCCAGGATCAACCCTACCTTCTTTCCAAGAAACAGGGGCCGGCCCTCCAGCGACATAAGGTCTATCTCTACTCTCAAGGAAAGTGTCTCCCCTACAATGGAACCTTGGGTTCTTTGGTCCAAGGTCTCTTACCTATAACTTTTGAAGATTAAAATTGACCCTATATCATTTTCTTATCGATCCCATTTACAGTTAATCGATTTTGTCTTGTAACTGCTTAAGTCATGGTTCTTTGCCTCAGAACTCCAGAATTCAAAACTGGCTTATAATGGATTAAGTTTAGAAATCCAGTTCTTTTGTTAATCACTGCTCTATTCTTGCCTCAAGGACCTCTGCTACTTTAGGGGGATGTGGTGCGCTATAGGGAGTTAGGCCTAATTATCTTCACACCACCAAGCTATCCTTCAAGGATGTCTAAAGAAGTCTGGGCCTCTGTCTTACAGGTGGATTCAAACGATGAATTTTTCTTAGTTACAGGAGGAAAGCAGGGACTGCTGCTAGCCCTGCATTTCCAACTAATCAAATTGTTTCTCTACACCTCAGCTCCACAGCCAGTCGTATTGTCCTCAACCCCAATGACGTTGCTCACCCTACTCTGACATCACTCTGTTCTTTGTTCCCCAAAACCTAAAAAAGGGGAACTATCCGTTAGCTTTGGGGCTTTGGCTGGAAACTGAGGAAGTTACTGACCCATCTTACTCTCAAGTTTTTTGTCCTGTGAATAAAATGTTATCTTGCTTGAAGAAACATGCCTTGGCCTACCTTTTTGTCAAATTTCATTTACAATATTAGCTATCTTTCAGCTACGGTTATAGGAACTCACAGCCATATAATACTTCCCAGTTTGCAAAATACCTTGGGATATCATTTCACATGATTTAAATTTCTTAACAGGGTTCTGAGGTAGGTAATGAAATTATGATTATTTGTATATTGTAGATGGGCAAATTGAAACTCAAGAGAGGTTTTATCCTGACCCCCACTGAAATAGAAGCAGCAGAGTAAACAGTGCACAGTATTTGGAATTTACAAGACATGGGTTCAAAATCTATTTCGTATGATTTGTTAGCTATGTGACTGGCGAATCATTTAAACTTTTTCAGCCTCAGTTTTCTCAAATGTAAAATGGGCATAAAAATAACCAGTTTTAAACACAGAGCTGTGAAAATCAAATGAGATAATATATGTAAAGCACTACACAGATCTAAAAGAAGCATGTAAAACATCAGTTTTTATTTCCACTGCTCATACTGCTTAGTCAATTTGGAAAATGAACAGAAGCTAAATGATCCTCTAGAAAGGGATTTCTCCACTAAATTTCTGTGAGTCTTATTTCCCAGGCACATGTACCTACTTGGCACTTGTTTGACTAAACAGAATCTGCAGTCTGGGTCTAGTGATCCTAGGTTTGAAATCCAGAACTCTGGCACTTGGCTTTCATCCTTGACCTCACATCACATCCAGTCTGGAGCTCAGCACTCACTCCACGGAACATACTATGACATGATTTTAACTCTGGTCTTGTGTTTCCATCTTTACCACCAGTGCTGCTCAGCCCGTTCCCTTCCTGACTGAAAACTACTTAAAAGGTAACAAGCAACAGTGGGTGAAAGAGAGACAGTGAAGAGGAAACAGTTCTTAAAAGCACTGAGTATGGGGAGACAGGAAGTAGATCTGAACTGAATGCTCTAATGGAAAAAAAAAACCTAAGCTATGGACCAGCCCTGGCTTAGATGAATTTTTTCCTTTCTTTTAGAGGGAATACTGCTGAGAAAGAATGGGTTACACTTACCTTTCCATATTTCTGGGCATAGGATCCTGTGAGAAGAGAATGGAAGATGATGATGGTTTCATCCAAGTCCCAGAGAAACACCCGCTGGGCAAAGAAATCAGGAAAGAGAAGAGCAGACACTTAAGGTTACAATCTGTGGACATTCAGAATTTTAGATTAAGAAGGGCCCATGAGAATCATCCAGTGAAAACCCTCTCAACTGAGAGATGTGGAAACTAAGGCCCCAGAGAACTGAAGTGACTTGTTCAACATCATAAAACTATTTTGTGGAAACTGGACTCCTGATGAGAGGCAAAGTAGTGCAGGGGACAGATTTTGGGACTTGGGAGTCAAGAAAACCTGGCCTTGACTCTGATCTCAGACATCTACTGTCTGAGTAACCCTGGGTAAGTCACTAGCCATCCTCTGTAAAATAATGCAGTTGGACTTGAAGGGTCTGACTCTAGCATGCCATGGCCCTATGAGTCCTTGTCTAGTAGCCTTTGCACTCTATCATTTGGCACCCTCCCTGAAGTGTCATGAGCATTTCCCTAACTGATGGAACTAAATTCTGTAGGAACCAAGCCAGGAGAGGAGAGGTCCTACACCTGCTGTTTCAGAGTTTAATGGCCACACTGTAGTGCTAGAACATTTTAGAACATTATTTCCATGGAGTAGGCACATGAAAATCATATTAACAGAGAGTTAGTCATCTCAAAGATACTGGCTCAAAACAACCTGATCCACTCATTCTGGCTGAAACCCCCGACAAAAGAAGGTATGGATAAGCCCCACAGCATGGCCTCTGATCCCCTTCGGTTTTGTAATCGAGTGATCACTCCAAAGACCACTCCCACAACTGGATCATTTATGTCAATTATTGGCTGTGGGCCCACCTGTCAGATGGCTAAAGATAAAAATGCAACAAACTCTCTTTGGAAAATCCATTGTGGATTCAGGTAAGACTTTGCTTCCTCCCTAAGAAGGCATTTGGCCATCTCGGAAATTCAACTGAAACACCACCTTCTTCATGAGGCCTGCCCTAGAGCTCTTCCTCTCTAGCTAGTGCTTTCCTCCTAGCAGAATTCATGTGCCACGGCTCTGCATTTTTCTTATAACCTTATGTATTCATTTGTGATCTCTTATCCATTATAGTTCATCACCCTTTGAGCCCTACTAGTGCTACTTAAACTTCCTAACTTTCCACCTAGCATAACACTGAACAGTGACTTGGACTAGGTCTTTCCGATCTGCAGGCTCTGGGGTTGCTCTGCTTTGCCAGGTTAAATACTCACATACATGAAGCGGAGTCACACCTACCCACCCACCCACTCTCTCTCTCTGTCTGAGCTCACTGTCCAGAGGAGACACAGGGCAGGAGGCTTACGCACTTCCAGCTCACTGTCTGGGGCAGGTGCAGCATCAGCTCTCCTCTTGCCCCGGTTCTTGGCAGGTGTATTTTTCCTAGATTGCTCTTCAGGGTCCTTACTCGGCGTACCCCGGGACAGAGATGGGCTGGAAGAAGGGTCTCCTACAATAAAAAAAGAGACATGCAGCAACCTGAAGTCAAAGATGTCAGCAACAAAGTTGGGAGAGTCTATCCCTAAGAGGCCAAGAGGTACCAGGAAAGGTGGCTTTAAGATGAGCATGACACTTCACTAACTTCAGAGAAATGGAAATTAAAACAAGCGAGGGGTGCCACTAGCAAACAGTGCTGGCAGTAGCGTTGAGAAAAAAGAGCACTTACACATGTCAAACAACTGCAAGTTGGCAGAATCCTCTCGAAGGACACCTCGCAGTTCAAAGTGAGTAACCAAACCAAATTCCTACCTCAGGACCCAATACTCCCTTTACTGGAGTGCACGCTCAGTGAGAGATCCACTGAATGAATGAAGAGTATTTATCAAGTACTTTCTACATGCCATGTACTCTTTTAAGGATTGGGGGACATACAGATACAAAAGCAAGATAAGCTTCTCCCTCAAGGAACTTACTGTCTAAGAAGGGGAAAATACTGTGGTCCATTAAAAATTATAACTAGAAGTACTGTTTGTAATTGCAGAACTAGAAGCAACCTAAATGTCCAAGAGACAGTGAATAACTACATAAACTGCTGTATGTCAATGAAATGAAAATAACAGGATACAAAGAATTCAGAGTCTTGTGTGAAGTAATGTGAAGGTAAGAAAATAACCATGACAGGATATATACTAAAATTATGAAAAAACTCTCTATCTACATCTATATAGCAAAGATAGCAATGAATGAACAGAGGAAAGAAACGTATACAAAAGAAATCCCTAATGAGCTGTTATGGACTTATTACATAGAAAAAATTACTTTTATGTGTAAACAGGTATAAATGGCATGTTTATTTGATCACTGTTTTCTTCAACTGCATAAATATATATAGATTTTTTCCCCTATTTCATTTTCTTTTTTTTACTTTTCACTCCTAAGAGTCTGCTTATCTAAGTCCCAGCCTTTCCTTAGGCGAGCATAAAGCCCCCCTTCTCTGTTATCCGTGCTGTTCCCTGGGTGCCTGGCTCTACTTCATTTCCCAAAGCTCTTCAGCCCCACTTTGTGGAGCCTGTGTCCCTGTTCATACCTCTGGTACTCTTGCCACTCAACCCAGTTTATGTGGTCTGTTGACAATAGGGGAGGCAACATGGTACTGCAGGGATAGTGCTAGGTTTGATGTCAAAGGCCTTGGGTTCAAATCTTGTTTTTGTCACTTACAACCTGGGTTTCTTTGGGTCTCAGTTTCTGAATCTATAAAATGAGGGAGTTGGCCAAATGATATCTAAAGTCCCTTCTAGTCCTATAGCTAAGATCTTTAGATCAGAAAAATAAGATAAAAAAAATTTACATAGCAGAAATCCTTCTCTTTTATTAGGACTCCTGAAATTGGAAGTGATACTGGGAATCAGATGATGTCACTGATGTGTGACTGTGAAACAGAACCACTAATCTAGGTAACTGTTTCCAAGTTATATGAGGCATATGTACCCTGAACACTCATTTCCTTGAGAGGAGGGAAAAATGCACATCTAAATGCAAAGAAAACCCTCATCAAATCAAAGAACTTCCCAATTTACCAGTACTTGGCACACAGCTGGGACCTGAGAGACTACCTGCCTAAGGCAATATGTATCTTAATAAGAGGTCCCTCTAGCACATGCCCAGCTGCTGCGTGAGCACCTGACTATCATGAAGGGGAACCCACTTGCTTCCCAGGTCACCCAGTGCACTATGATCCAGACATCCAGTCAACTGGCCTTCCAGCAGCTTCCCCCACTACTCCTGGGTCTGCCTCTGGGGCCCAACAGAATAAAGCCTTTTAGATACTTGAAAACAGCTAGAATGTCCTCTTTAAGTCATCTTCTCCAAAAAATTGGCTTCCATCAGCTTCACATCATAACATTTCTATCCCAAAGGTATTGGTTAGAGACGTGCCTAGACATTCTGCAGAAACAAAGACTCAGCAGATGCCCAGGGAGCCATCATATAGACACAGGCTCACATGACCTTTACCAACACACAGGAAGATCATTAAGCTCTTTCCAGGGAGTCTGGTAACACCACAACGAACATGGCAAGATAGCAGGGAAACCAAGAGCACTTATTTGCAAAGGATCCAAAAGAGTTGGGCCTTACATTCATCTGGTCCGCTCGGATCACTGACTCACAAAGGAGAAAGATGGCATTCCAATGTACCTCATCTAAGGAAGAAAGTCAACCCATGACACTGACTTAGCACCACACAAATAAAAGGTCCCCACAATTATTCAGCTATTCCGGTTCAAAGGTGTGACCTCAAGTGACAGTTCAGAATGACAAAGCTTACTCACCGGAGGAAAGTCTCTGTACTGCTGGGGCAGGCACCATGACACTGGGCTTCTCAGTCTGGTAAGTGGCTGCTGCTAACGTAGGGTTCTCAGTGTCACTGTTGCTCTGGCCTGTGACCCCAAAGCTGGAGCTGGGGTAGCATGCCTGGTACTGACTCTGGCCAAGGATGGTGTACGTAGGATAGTCCTGAAGACCAGAAAAGGGAATTAGGAAGGGACAGAAAACATTCACTTCAGGATCTCCACTTTAAAATGATATTTTTCAGAGGAATGTGTGTCTAAGTAGTATCTGAAATGTAGCTTTAATAACACCAGTTACTGTGGGAATACTCAACCTAGATGTTTTCTACAATTCCACAGACACTTCTGTCAGTGTCAAATAAGTTATGTGGCTAATAGACAAGAGAGCAAACATTTACTGAACTATTAAGGCACTGGGTAAGGGATGTGAGACGAGGTACAGTCACATATAAGACACAGGCCCCACCTTCTCCCCTCTAGGCTGGATCACAGAGAGAAGACAGTGAATAAGACATGGCAATACATAAACAGTGAGGGCCATCAGAATGTGTGGAAAGGAAAATAACATGGTAGGTTGGAATGGTCCAGGAAAGTTTCAGAGAGGCAATAAACTTGAACTGGGCCTTGAGAAATGAGAAGGGTAGGATGTACAGATGTACAGAGAGGAGGATGTGGGGGAGGGTCACCAGCAAATGTGTAAACCCAGAAACTGAAAAGGAATGCTCACTTGGCTCATTTCTGGAAAGTGAGTAGACAAGCCTGCTCTACCTACCAAGGGCCCAGAGCGGGCTGGGAAAGTTGGCTGGGGGCTGGCCTGTGGGAAGCCTATAAGGCCTGAGGGGTCTGGGTGTGATCTGTAGGCATTACGGCAGAGAGATACAATGAGAATACGGTTTTCAAAAGATTCATATACTGGTGTGCGTAGGAACAAGCTGGAGAGGGAGACAGATTAGACGAGGAAACTGAGGTCCAGAGGAGTTCAGTGACTTGCTTAGGGTCCCATAGTTAGCATGGCGGGGAGGGGGCATTTGCACCAATGTCCTTCTAAATCCTGGCCTAGCAGTCTCCCCGTTACATATGCAGGTACTTGATTTAACCAAGGTCAAGTAGAGGCATCAGAAGTGGACGAGGCCAAGATGAACAGAAAAGCTCTCCTGAGTGACCACGGATAAAACTTGTAAATGGAAAGGTCTTAGGCAAATATCTGAAAGGAGTCAAAGATAACTTGTTTGTAACATGGGCGAGTCTGAGAATAATGGGACAAGAGAGATTCGGATGCTGGAATACACACTGAATCTGAAGAGCTGACAAGTCATTACAGTGAAAATAGCTGGTAAACAACTGTGGCCCCCTGGCTGTTTCTTCCCTGCAGGCAGGAATTTTCATTGGCTGTCCCCCATGCTGGGAATGCATTTTCCTCCTCACCTCTGCCTTCTGGCTTTCTCTAAAGCTCAGCTGAAACACTACCATCTGCAGGAAGCCTTTCCCAATCCTTCCCTCTGTTCATTATCTCCCAGTGTTCCCGTAGGGAAGCTTGCCTGCTCATGGTTGTTTTTATGTTGCTTCCCCTGTTAGATTGTGAGATCCTTAGGAGAAGGGGCGTCTGGGATTGTTCTCTGTACCCTTAGTCCTTAGCACAATGTCTAACACACAGAAAGAACTTAGTAAACATTTACTGACTGGTAGAAATGTGGGATGAGGGGCTGGGAGAGAGATCAAGGTTGGAGACACTGGGGGGTGGGTGTCTTCTCTACCGAGGAGAGGGCCGCAGTTGCAAAGGTAGATGAAGCCTTTCCTCATCTGCTTCCTCTTCTGCTAGGGCCTGCTTCTGCTCAAGCTAGCTTGGTTTTATTTTGTATCCATCCTACATGTAATTATATATGTACATGTTGTCTTCCTTGACAGAATAGAAGCTTCCTGAGAGCAGGGACCATTTTCTATCTGTCTTTGAATCCCAAAGGCTGGCACAAGAACACAGGAGTGCAGGGGTCTAAGCCTGGAAGCTCTAAGAGTCTAAGAAAGAGAAGAGAACCCAATAATGGGAAAAAGATACATTCAAAAAAGGAGGAAAAGAACAAGGGTGGAACAGGGTCACATACATCAAAGGAGGCATTTCAAGACAGACTGAGAGGCATGGGATAGACAGGGCCAATAGCATCAAATGCTGCAGAGAAGGCAAGAAGATTGCGGTTAACTTCTGAGAGAAAAATCTCAGAAGATCAGTGCGGAATAAGGCAGGTTTGGGTAGCAGCAATGGTTAACTAGAGAGCAACATGCTAAGTCTGACTACAAAAGGAAGGAGAGATAAAGGAGGCAGCTCTGTGAGAGTGGAAGAGCAGGGAGGGGACAGCAGGGCCTTGGAGCTGCTGATAATCAGGGATGCTCTCCACAGTTACAGGTATTTGGGAGAGGGGGTGGGTGGGAAGAGGGTGTCTCCAAGATCTGGGGTTGGGAGTAGGAATAAGTATATATCCGAAGGCACAAGGGAAAGAATGAGTGGAGAAGAAAGGGACCCTGGATTAGTGAATAGGAACGGAGATAACCAATTACCTGGTTTGAGATGCTGGCAACTGCTGATGCTGGAATATTGGCAATTGTGGATGAAGAGGAGATCAGGCTGGCATTGGTACTTGAAGCTGCAAGATTCAGAGTGTCAAAAGATATTAGCATATGATTATGCAGCTTCGAAAGGCCAGAAGAGGCTGCAAATGCATTAAGTGTGTAGGGCAACAGGAAGCAGGATACACACTTTGGCAAAAGAAGGCTGCAGTAGGTTCGATACTATCAGGACCAAAGGCAGGTCGGCTTTGCTTCTGCGCTCTGCTCCTCAAACCAGACCAGACACCTGATTATAAACCGAAGACCCTAAACTGTCCCTGGCTCAGGAAGCCCACTACTTAATACTCAAGGTCCAATGTGTGCTCACGAAAACAATTGGCACAAGTTAAACACACATGAAACCCAATCACTCCAGCCCATCATCTCTGGCTGCTGGAGAATGAATTACCTGTAATATGACCTACAAAGGGAAGCCAACGGAAACTCAGAGAAATCTCTCTGATAAATTCATGAGGAAGGGGGTCCCCAAATCCCCTAATTCCTAGAGTGAAATAACTACGGTAGATTGGACACTGTCCTTCTAAGATACAATATCTTCCTTGCATGTAATAGGTTCTGAATAAGTCTCTTTTGGAATAACTTAAAATAACAGCATAAACCTGACTACTGGAATCTGTTCAGCTTAACGATCAATAAAAGAATGAATAAATTAATGAAAAACTATTTAATCAGTACTTAATATGGGCTGGGCAGAGTGATAAGCCAGGAATATAATACAGATGATAGCAAAAGGAGGAATACAATATGAAAAACAAGTCAGTCCTTGCCAACACAAGGAGCTTACATGCCAACAGGAGAAAACTCAAAGTGGGGAGTTGTGATGGAGGAGGGATGCTTTGAGGTTTCTTTAGTCACAGGACTGGTGAGTGGAGTCACTGGACAATGGATTGACACAGGAATAGCACTGCTGATTTGTTTACTGTTCCCAGCCCATGATGTAGAAAACAGACAACAGAGGGGAGGCATGAAGGCTAGAGTGTAATGGGGCAGGTCTGACGTAGGTTAAATATGTTGTACTCTCACCAAGCACGTCCCTAGGGTGACAGCTGTGTGTGTATGTTTCACCCTTCGTTGCTGAAGAAGACCATGCCATCAGAAAAATAGTGGCATGACTTGCATTTGACTTTGTTTTGAGTGAGGGAGGGCCGTGCAGGTCACCAGCCTCACTTCTCCTCCAGGGCCATCTGAATCCAGTGACCAGATATTCATCAGGATGACTGGAGATGACCCAGGATGAGGCAATTGGGGTTAAGTGACTTGCCCAAGGTCACACAACCAGTGAGTGTCAAGTGTCTGAGGTGATATTTGAACTCAGGTCCTCCTGATTCCTGCACTGGTGCTCTATCCACTGCACCACCTAGAAAGGCCCCTAGGTGGCGCAGTGGATACAGTGCTGAGCCTGGAGTCAGGAAGGGTGAGAGCTAGTAAGAGGGCAACACCTACCCTGACCTGGTATGAAGGAACTTGCCAACAGAATCAAAGAAATGCAGAAAAGATGACTTTTATGGTCCGGAGAAGGACTGTCTACAGGTTGCTGAGGCATGCTGACATATGCCAGGAAATTCTCTTCACGGTCCACACCACTGCATAAATAAAACCCCACAAAGTCCTCTGGCTTGGGGATTAACTGAAGGTTCTCCAGAGAACCCAGTACAGCTCCTAAGGCAAATGTCAAGAAATGGCAAGCCAAGGTAACTTGGTATCTGCCTACTGTTCACCTCCACAGTGCTTCCCAGATGATGACTCCAGGATCTTCGAGATGCTTCCTTTTACTTTTTCTCCCTCTTTTTCACAAAAGCATCACAGTGAGTCTCAGCTCGGACTTGTTACAACACACCAAAAAGCTTCACCATCAGGAGAATTAAAATAGCTGAAGCCCACTTTTTGATACTCATGAAAACAGGGCAGAAGGGTCAATCCTAAAGAAAATTTCCAAAAAAACAAGACGGCAGATGAAGGGGTAACAAGAACCTCAACTACTCAAAAGTTAGAATGCTAAACGTCCAATTCTGTTCCTGAAGTGTCCTACAAAGATACAACATGATTACCTGAATGTTTAAGTGAAATGAATGTGAACAAGGTTACAAAGGCAGACATGTTGGACTAGAGGATCCAGACCTGCTAACCACCAGCTCCCAGAGCCCTTTAGCTAACATTTTTTGGTCTAGTTGTTTTTCAGTTGTGTCTGACCCTCTGGGAGCCACTTAGGAGTTTTCCTCAAAAAGACACTGGAGGGGCCTACCATTTCCTTCTACAGCTCATTTTATAGATGAGGAAACTGAGGCAAATAGGGTGAAGTGACTTTCCCAGGGTCTCACACCTAGTAAGTGTCTGAACCTGGATTTGAACTCTATATGTAACTTTAAATGCTAGAAAGCTTTTCTTTATATTGAACCCCAATTTTCCTCTCTACAACTTTTACCTTTTGTTCCTAGGTCTCCTCTCAGGGTTATGTAAAACAAGTTTCATCTTTTTCTCCCCTCACCATAAGCCAACAATCCAAAAATCTATCAACTTCCCCTCACTTTCACTTTTCTTCTCTTCTACAGACCAAACTTTTTCAGTTCTTACAACCTCTTCTCACATGACATGGTCTCCCAGTCTGGAAAGCATGCCTAAAACCTCATCTACTTCTTCCTTATATCCAGGCCATCTGTAGCACAATGACATGACAAAGAGCTTGTTTCTCCCTGAATTAATCTTCATCCAAGTGCTCTCCACTGCGCTTCTCTGCTTTGGTTAATGGGACCCAACGTGGGCCACAGTTCTGTCTGGGTACACTACTGGTCCAGCCATCCATCTCTTAGGTTTGGCCTTTCTTTTTCCTTATAAATGAAAATGAACAGACTTATACTCTACCCTTCTGACACATTCCCTCAAAGTGGCTTCACACAGCCACGAGGGCACAAGCAAGAAGCAGGCCTGCCATCCCTACACAAGCCTAACTGAAGCTTTCCTGCTTCCCAGATGCATGCGAACGGGGAAGCAAGAACACAAGATGGGATCTAGCAAGGAAGGGACACTCACCTGGCCTCACTGACTCAGTGGTTTTACAGGTCAGTGAATTCAAACTGGAGAATGAAGGACATAGGGAAACTCCATGTGTATTGACAGGCACTCATGTTCCCTATTTCTGTTCCCCAGTTAACTCCAGTTAATAGATAAGCTAAGTGGAGATTAGGCCAAGTATTCAGCTAGCATTCAAATTAATGAGACTGCCTTGTAGGTTTGAATGAGTTTCTGGCTACAACACAACAGTGCAGACTTTTGTCGTACAAAGTTGTGTTTGTCCTGCGTTGCCGATGAAGACCATGCCATCAGAAATGATGACAAGATTTGCACTTGACTTTGTTTTGAATGAGGGCTGTGTGGGTCACCAGCCTCACTTCTCCTCCAGAGCCATCTGAGTCCAGTGACCAGATAGTCATCAGGATGACTGGAGATGACCAAGGATGAGGCAACTGGAGTCAAGTGACTTGCCCAAGGTCACACAGCTAGTGAGTGTCAAGTGTCTGAGGTGAGATTTGAACTCAGGTCCTCCTGACTCCTGTACTGGTGGCTCTATCCACTGCACCACTTAGCTGCCATGTCGTACAAAGTACAAGGCCCTGCTAGGACATCAGTGATACTCAATGACTCTTCTATGCACAGAGTCATGAGACTTTAGAACTGAAAGGGGCAAACTTAAGTGTTGTGGAAGGGGCACCAATTCTGGGGTCCAGGGATATGGATTTGAATCTAGATTCTGTTATTTACTGGACTCTGGGCAAGTCACTTCATCCCATCTCAGGGGTTTCAATTGGATAGTATGCAAAGTTCCTCCCAACTCTGGGTCAATAATCCTTGGATCTCATGAATTACTGAAAGGAACACAGAGGCCAGGTACTTAATTTTATAGATCAGCAAACTGAGGAGCATAGAGAGAAAGTGAAATCACCTGAGCCTCATGGCAGAGCTGGGATATGAGCAACATCAGCAATCAAACAAATACATGTAAAAAAAAATCTAACCTTAATAATCATATTCTACACTTTAAACATCACCATTAAGTAACCATGGTCATCCCAAAATACTTTGCTAGTCATCCTGAAAATTAAAAGATGTGGTGGGTTAGGAATGGGAAGAATTCTAAATGGTGAGCTTGATCAAATCCCAACTGTAACAGAAGACTCTCCACTTGCTGGGTATACAACGAGGAACGAAATTTTGGAGCAGTGACAACTTATTTCTCCAAGTAGGAGTTCCCACAGTAACAGGCAACAATTCCTAACTAGCTAATTTCCCTGGACAGAGACAACAGCTTAGATTTAATCAATAACCACATTCCATGAAATCATGGATCTTATCACAGTGAAAGAGGTGATTCCTCAGTGAAAAAAGAAATCCTCAGTATGGTTGGTCAGACTAGATAACATAAATGACAGCTGAATCACTCATTCCCCACAAATAATTTGGACAGGGGACTCCTTTGGTTACACAAATATATAACAAAAAAGTACTAGAGGGAAGACCTGAATGGAATGTTCAGGGCATCCCTAAGGACAGGCAAAGTTACTGTTCCTCAAGGTTTAACTTCAGGAGCAAGAAGTAATAGTCTTCAGCGTGTTGGTTCAGAGAGACAGACATCAATTCCCTCTGGCTAAGCAGGAATGCAAAGCCCAGATGGGTCCCCAGTCAATCCACAAGCCTTTATTAATCACCTAATCTGTGCCAGACACTGTACTAGGGTGCTGGAGATACAATGACAAAAAGGAAACAGTCTCTCTTCAAGAAGCTTATTATCCCACCAGAGGAGATGGATAACTAGTATATGCAAAATAAGTACAAAGAATATCTGAGGGGAGGGTCTGGGTAGCTGGCATGAGGGATGGGATCAGGAAAAGTGCCATGTGGTTAAAAGATGGTGACTGAGGTGAGCTTTAAAGGCAATCAGAGAGATCAAGTGGTGGTGGCGGTGAGGAGAGAGGGCATTCCACACCTTGGGAACAGACAACTTGTGCAAAGGCAACCGGGGTATAAGATGGAGCATTGTTATGTGAAGGACAGCAGGCAGACCAGGATATAAGACGAAGGAAAATGTATAACATGAATTGGACTGGAAAAAGAAGGTGGGGTCAGAATGAAGTGGGCTTTAAAAGGCAAACAGAGGAGTAGCAGACCAAACGCAGTTGTGAGCTACTGAAGGATAAGGACTGTGCGCGCGCGCGCGTGTGTGTGCTGAATCACTTCAGCAGCTGTGTGGAAGATGAATCAGAGCACCAACCTGATGTAACTGATAAGTTCTGTTGCACAGGACTAATTTAATTCCTGCTCATTTGGGGAAAATGAAGGATGATAAAAATTAAATGCATTTTGAACAAAATTGAAATTATCCTGTTTGATCTCTCAACTTAAAATCTTCCAAAAGTAAAGAGAACATTGTGGTTTATCACCAACATATGCTTCTCCTTACTTCAGCCATGTGTTATTCTTTGGGAGGGGGTCCTTCCTCCACCAGTGTAGATCACTACTCATTTAGCCACTTGGGCTGACTTTCAGAGATGTGTCCAAAAACCACAATTAATCACCCTGTGGTCAATATGATGAAGAACACGTTAAAACGTAAGTTAGTCCTCAAATGACCGATGGTCACTGTCACATCCCATGATCTGCTATTAATTTTACAATCTCTCCTTTTATTTCCTTCATCTTCTGCCCTAATAAATCTGATGGAGTCTGGGTTGTTTCTTTTCTTTCTTTCCATTTTTTTCTTTAAGAAATTATGGAAATAAATCAGAGCGGTGAAGAAATGAAGTATAAACTGGATAAAATTTTTTGGGCATCAGGGTAAAAAGTTTCACTGTGCTGGGGCTCAACCTATTTGTTTTAGATCTAGGAGTTAGCTCCTCAATTTAAGAGCCAGATAAAATTTTCAGTTTGTAAAATAAAATTAAATAGAAATGGGTGAGAGAAGAAGGCACAGCAGGTTCCTAACTCACTGTTCAGCACAAATCAGCATTCTCAAAGATCTATTAAATAGAGGACCTGAATTTAGGAGGGGTTCTCAATTAGTCTTCCCTAATTTCCTGGCCATTCTTCCTTTACCCCTCAAGCCACAGGAGCCAAGTCAAAGCTGAGCAGACTGTGCTCCTCCCACAGGGCCAAGGACAAGTACTGTGGTGGCCTTCCTTTATAATGCTGAAGATAATAGGAGAAACTTGGAGGTAATGGGGAGGCACTGAAGGAAGAGGGCAGTGAGCCACTGAGAGTCTGCAGTAAACTTGCCCTGAAAGTACCAGACGCTCTGTTAGTAATCTTAGGCAAATCCTGGTGCTGGGAATTCACCTAGTCTTCATCTAATACAACTTCTTCACTTTGACAAATGACACTGAGGCCCAGGGAGGTTAAGGATGTTCATCACTAGCACAAAGCTAGTAAACGGCTCAGCAGGGTTTCCCAGCTCCTAATCTAACATCCTCTCCTGCTAAACCAGGATGCAGTTGTCCTCTCAATGGAATGTGGGCACCAAGCAATGAGTGTGACGGACTATGCTGGTGGTGATTATACTGTGCCTGAACCAATTCACCCTGGCAGGCAAGAGTATTGACATTTCAGAAATTGGCAAAAGCTACAAATCAGGGCAAGTGAAGAACGCAAACCAAAGTTAAGGTTTGTCGTGCACACAATACCCACCCGCCGCCCCGAGGCAGTTATTAAAACATGTTGTTGCTGTGTTTGTCCATTCTCAGAGAGGACCGTGACACCAAGATGATGACATGACGTGCAGGTGACTCTGATTCGAGTGAGGAAGGACTGTGCAAGGTCACCAGCCTCACTTTCTCCTCCACAGCCATCTGGGTCTGGATCCAGTGGCCTGATATTCATCAGGACGACTAGAAATGGCCCAGGATGCAATGTGAGACCCTGGCCCTTTCAGGCTTAGGTCTTTATCACAATATTGACATTAAAACACATACCAGCCCAATTCTGGTTATAAACCAAAAAGCATTCCACACCTCCTATCTCCCCAGGGAAACCTTTCACACCAACAGACTCACCAAGTTCCAGATCACAAAGTATACTCTCTATGCTAGCTTGCAGCACTGCTAAAACCCTGTTTTTAGCCTTTCTACATACCAACATGCACACGAGCATGCTTTTAGCTCTACTGTGGCAGCTCACAAGCCCAAAAGCAGGATGCATGGTACAACTGACATTCCAAGAGCTAAGCTACAGTGCTATGTGGGTAGGCAGAGACTAGTGTCTGCCTCAGCTCACCAAACACAGAGAGCATGCACAGATTCACATCTCGCCCCTTCTGCTTCCCCGACCATCTGGAGAAATATGTAGACGTAAAAAACAAAACAAAACGGAAACAACAGAACCATGCCTCTTTACCTTGAATGGGATAAGAGTAATGTGCTGGGCTTGGCCGGCCTGTGGTTAGCCCTGTAGTGCAGGTAAGAACACTGTGTTGACTTGGAGCTGGAGTCTGAATTAAACCACTTTCAGGTTTCATACCTGGCCACAATGCACCTGAATCGGATAAATTGGACCAATTACAAATGAGACACCAGGACCAAAGGCAGGTTTGCTGCCTGAACACATCAGCCAGTCGGTCTACGTCACAGAACAGAGTCAAAGCTGCTTGTAAAGGAAACCTGCTGACCCTCCTGAAGTTAATTACATCCAACTACCAAATAAAGGCGCACAGCGTCAGAGCGAGGCGAGAGGGGCACAGGCGCGCTGCTGAAGCCAGCGGCCTCAAACGGCCACGCAGGCTCATCTCAACTCTGGGGAACTCACCAGTGTTCAAGAGAAGCTGTGAAGGCCTAATTATTTTGGACTCTGTGCTGGGCTCTGCGCAAGAGAATGTTTTAATCTCACTTACCAAGGATACCTCATTTATTGGTCACTACCCAAGGAGAGCCACATAAGCATCAAGCTTCTACAAAAATCACTTACCCCTTTGGGCAAAATTAAAAACCTAGCTTTTACCCACCTGGGGGTGGAGGTCATCCTAAAATACATCATATACATCCCTGGGCCTTCTTAAAAAGTACCTTGAACAGAACGAGGCCCCTTCCAGAAGACCCAGCAAAAACAATGACTGCCCTGTAATAAAGTGGTAGTCTCAGAGGCTGCTGCATGTGTAGAACTACCTGACCCTCCACTCAACAGCTCCAGAGTCTTGTACATTTTACATTTGTGTATCTGCTTCTTTCATCTCTTCACTTGTAACAGCTGTTACTTCTCAACGTGGCCAGCAGCCCCACTCCCCACTGTAATCCTCTGAAGCCTCAATTAAGATGTGGAGGTAACCCTGGAGTCTCAAAGACTAGGTCAGTAGAGCACAAGCTCCTACCAAGATGGAATGGCTTTGAGTATAGGCCTAGCAATGACTGTTATCTCTGCAGTCTCAGGAATAGCTCAACTTGGTAAGTTCACAAAGGGTTCTTACCCCAACGTTGGTCATCATTTACGGTCACAGAAACCCATGGGAGATCACCTACCAAGGCCTGGAGGGGCTATGCTACGTGTCAAATTGGGGAATACTAACAGATAAAACCATGATCATTTGAAATACTGAAGTAATCTGTGGTCTAGTGGTCTAGAAAGCCAGATCAAGAATCATTTCTTTCAAAAAGGGTAAAAAAAGTTCTTATGGGTCATCGCTGGTTCTCCAATTAGCTGCCAGGCATGGACTTTGCTACTACTCTTTCTAAGGCTCATAGGCTTGGATGATTTTTCCTAGTTTTTTTTGGATGATTGAGTTTGCCTGAAAAGTCATTAGTATTTCAAGATGTAGTTCAGATGTGGAGATGTAGCTCAGTGGAGATGACATAGCCTGGGGTTTGTGAATAAGAAATGTGAAATCAGTGTCAAGGCCACACCACTGAGGCAGTGAGGTGGTACAGTGGATAGAGCACTAGAACTCCTTAGATACTTACTAGCTGTATTTTACTAGCTGGGCAAGTCACTCAACCTGCCTGCCTCAGTTTCCCCATGTGTAAAATGGGATTAATAACAGCACTCACCTTGAGGGGCTGTTGTGAAGACCAAATGAGATATATGTAAAGTATTTAAAATAGTGCCTGGCACACAGTAGGCACGAGATGAACGCCTATTCTCCTCCCTCCCCTTACACATGGTACCAATTTAGTCTACGTAACCTTAAACCAAAGAGGATTTGCTAACAATGGAATAAACTTGAGTCAGAAGGTTTCACTTAACCTTGGCACTCAGTCAGTCAGCCAGACACCTCGCTGCTACTTTGGAAAGCTTGTTGTCGGATTTATTTAACACAACTTTAAGAAGTAAATGAAGCCACTGGAATTTCAATGAGGAAAACAATGAAGGCTCAGTAACTGTTCTGTCCAACTTATGAGGACTCCAGCAAGTGATGTCAAATTCTATTCTGCTCTGATGATTCTTTGAGGATATTTAAAGCTAAGGAAAAGCACACCAAGACAGTGCAAAATGACAGGGCAAAGCAATGCTTTTCTGAAGCATCCTTGTGCTCCTCCAAATCCTCTTTCTGGTTCCTCTGTACCCTTTGGTTATTATTACATTTCATCACTTGTATTTGTCACTGTGTTCCTCCTCATATTTGTATAAAGATATTCATATGAAGATCAGAGGACGTAAGGACTTCAAAATCATCTAGTACAATATCCTCATTTTACAGATGAGGGAACCAAGACCAGGGGAGGGGCCAGAATTAGAACCCAGGTCCTTTCAGCTCATGGTCCCATGTACCAAGAACTAACACCATACTGTCTCAAGCCACTTTCTTCTAATTGTCTAAAACTTTATTTGGTGCATTCCTTTCTAACATGCTAAAAAACTGGCAAATTCTCAAACCAATGTCTGCAAGCTCCTTGGAAAACCAAGGTTTGTTATAGGTAGCCATTGTGCTTGTAGACAGTGGCCCTTCCTAACCACCAACCCCCTACCATCTCCCCCCACAACACAAAAACACACAAAATGTAATTAACATGACTAAAATAGATCCTTAGTAGAGATTAGCTTGTTAATAACTGAAGAATATTTCAATGCTGAAAAACACGGGGCAAGTGATCTTACTTTGTCTCTGTTGACACAGCAGATCTTGGAGTGAGTTATTTGACAACTGAAGTACTTTAAGAAAAAGTAAAATGGTGGTAGGCAACCACTAAGGCCATGAAAAAAAAATCAGGCCCCCTTTTTTCACATATCCCTTCTATGAAACTGAAAAGCAGCATCCATTATCTCCTGCTCTCACATGTCAGAGATGACATCCTCTCTCATCTCCTTCAAAAGAGATCATCTAACTACCACCCCCATCTATGAAAGAAGCTTCTTCATTTTAGATTCTTTACTGAAAACAGATGACTACTCTCTATAGTGATCAATAGTAGGGGCAATTTCAAGTACCTATGGCCATGTTTCAGACAAGCTGAGTATTTTGTACAGTCCTGTGAATGTCTAGAGAAAATGATCTGAGACCAGTAGTAAGAACTACAATTTGAAAATGAACTAAAAATAAGTTAGGTGTTGCTTAGAAGTGTACATTTTTAAAAACATGCAAAGTACTATTCAGGGGGTATCGTTAAAGTTATAGAAACATCCCCACACAAATTCTCCTATAAATACTACCCAAAGTGCCACGATAACAAGAAAACAAGCAGAGACAGAGCACAACTTTAATGAAGCTGAAGTTTACACATCTAAAGATCAATCACTGTGATTTACAAAGGTCTTTCCTTGCAATAGCTCTGTCTGAGAAGTAAAAGTTTTCTTATCTTCCATTTACGGATGAGAAAAGGGAGGCTCAGAAAGACTAGACAACTTGCTCATCCATGGTCACACAACTGGGAAATCCAGGAATCCCAGGAAGGGGGCTCAGAAACCAAGGAATCTCATCAGGACTTGAACGAGAATCCACTCTACTACAGATACACCTGAAAAGCGGTCATCAGCCACTGCATGAAAATGTCCTGTCAGGGCCCATGCTACTTCAAGAAGCAGCCCCTCCATTGTGGGCCAGTTGGAGCTGTCAGGGAGCTTTCCTTCCCAAGAAACCTAACTTCCTAGTACATAAACAGCCCTGCTGCTGAGTTGGAGGCAAGTTTCAGCCCTGTCCCCCAGTACAGTGCACAAGACACTTGGCAGCAGCTGTCTCATCCCTTCTAAGTCTTCTCCTCCTCAGGCTTCCTATGTCCACATCCTTCAAATGATGCTTATACAGGATGGTCCCAGGCACCAAACATTATATTTCCATTCAATCTACCACAAACCTAAACCCAGTCAGTCACCCATTACTTAAGGTCAAATCAAATGAAAATGGTGGGATGATGTTAGTTTTAGGAGGCATATTATGAAATATCAATGTTTCTCACAATTGAAAAGCTGTCCCCCTATGCCCATTGAATCCAACCAAAATTAAGGGAGATGTTACGGCTTCCCTGACAATATATGCAGAGGTTGTATCTACTTTTTAATTTTCATAAAGATAATGAGTGAATCATAAAGAGTATTTTAAAGAAATGTTATCAATGTTGCTTTAATGCTTTCTTAAATGCTCAAAACAAAGGCTTGTAGCAAAATACATTAATAAGTTCTACTTTGCAAAATTTTCTTCTAATTTTAAAAACAAAGCAAAATCAACAAATCTCTATTAATTCTAACCTATTCATACTCATGTGTCTACATAGTACCATATTGAGAGTGAGGCGTAATAGCCGGACGGCCTGAATGCTTCCCTGGTGACCCATGGAGTGTTGGAGAGCCTCCCAGTGCACTGGGCAGGGGAGTTCTAGGGAAGATTACTGGGAGAATACGGACAAGACACACAAGTCTGGATAGACTGGGCCTTACACACTCGGAAAGTTAGGTGGCTGAGTATATGACAAAATATCTGACTGAGGGAAGGGGCTAACCGCCGGTGTAAGCAGGGGATGAGAAGGGCTGCAAACGCAGGAAACCCTCCCCTTTACGGGCCCAGCGAACACTGCCGCAGTCATTAGGCGGCTCCTCGCTTTGCGCTTCCACAGCTGGCTGAAATGGAGCCGCAACACCGAGTCCGAGGGCGATAAAAGCTGCGCTTCCTGCCGCCGCCACACAAAGGCCGAGCTGGCCCTAACAAACCCAAAGGCAGCCACCACAACTGTACGTCCCTGATGTCTCGTGACTACCAGGCAGTCATTAAAACACAATTTGTGATACAGAATGTGAGCAGGTGAAAACCTTATCAGCACACTCCT
Organism: Bettongia penicillata ogilbyi; assembly: GCA_023548195.1. Lineage (NCBI taxonomy): Eukaryota > Metazoa > Chordata > Mammalia > Diprotodontia > Potoroidae > Bettongia > Bettongia penicillata. The sequence continues at coordinate 12,803,440 of JAJHZJ010000029.1, forward strand.
CAAATCTCATTTTGAAAAAAAAATCTAGATAAAACCTGAGTTTTGCTTTTAACCTTTGGTAAAAGATACCATGACTGCTTAAATACCGAATAAATCCACACATATTTTACTGGTATTGTTACTGTTACAGAAGGTTTTGCACTTCTTTCCCCATTAAGAATACCTTTTGATTTAAGCAGAATAAGCTTTTGGTAACAGTGAGAAGCGAAACAGGAAACATATCAAATACAGGACAATATTCACAGAGGGGGAAGGGACTTCAGTCTAGTTCCAACAATAAAGAGCCGATTACTTACCTCCTCACAGAGCATTTATTAAGTCCCCATTGTGGGTGGTGCTATATTCTGCACAAAATAAATTCAAGACACACAGCCTAAGTGCTCAAGGACCTTACCTAATACTAAGATATTTTAGCGTCCCTACACTCCCACAGATCTAAAAAAAATCTCAAGTTTTGTCTGATGACTTAGACATAAGCTTTATAAGGCTCTCAAAAAGGATTTCTGAGGTACAATTTTAAGTCTCATCACCACACACAGTGCTGACATCCAGCACGGATTACTGGGCATCCAGCATGCACACAGATAAAACAGAGCAGCTGCTCAGCAAAGAACAATTACAGGTCCTTATGACGCCTGTCATGCCCGCTGTTTTGGAAGGGAAGTTTGTAGGGTTATCAATATTCCTAGAGATTGCATAAATAATATACCTTACCAAAAGGAGGTAGTCCATAGGTTTGGGTTGCCTGAGGGTAGACAGCATAGGATTGAGACTGCTGAAGTGTCTGGTACTGAGTCTGGCCAGAATAAGCAGTCTCTGATACAGGGACCGATAGGATATGTGCATAAGGTCTAGAAAAATTAAAAACGACAAAAAAGAGGTGCTTACATTAGACATTTCAATTCTATATAATTCAAAAAACTTTTAAAGAGTACCTGCTATGCTAAACACTGTGTGTGATATAATGTACAGATACAGCCCCTAAACTAAAATAGTTTATAAGTATGGGAGAAAAGACATGTAAACAACTGTGTAACAGGTAAGGTACAAATAATGGAGGTAGAGAAAATGTATAGATGGCATCTAAATTTGGGGGCAGTCGAGTGGGTAGAGATTATGGAAGGCTTAATAGAAGTGATGGTGACTGAACTCGGTCTTGAAAGATGGGTAGAATTTCCCCAAGGAGAGACTAGAAGGGAAAGAAATAAAAGAGAAAGCCAAAGAAAAGCAATACAAAGGAGGTGGTAGATAAATAAACACCATGCTACGGAGTGTGGGCTTTACTTGACTGGTAAGAGGAAACCATCAAGAAACTTAAACATGAGATTAACACTGAAAATTTTGTTTAGGATGACTGATCTGGCAATATACACAGGGAAGACTAGAGGAAGGAAAGGAAATTACTTACAAGGCTAGTGAAATAGCCCAAACAAGAGGTAACAATAATCCAAAGTAGGGTAGAATTAGAAATAAGAATGGAAAAGAGGAGAATCAAGAGGAGATAGAATTCATGGAATGGAGTGATACGGGTGTGGGAGGTGTGGAAGACGGAGGAGTGGGGGTGTTAGGAGGGACAAAATCAAGGTGATGAACCTTGGTGATTGGGAGGTTAGTGATATTATTTATCAAAGAAAGAATATAAGAAGAGGGGAAAGTGGATGGAGATGAATTCCATTTTGGATATGTTGAGTTTAAGGTGTCAGTAGGACATGTATGCCAAGCTATTCAACAGAGAGTTAAGAATTCTTCACATATTTTTACTCTTTAGCGCCTAAAGAAGAAAGATGTCATAGAAATTAACACCTTCAACTGAGTTCCCAGATGGAAGAGCAACTTGAATTAAAAACACTCTTCAAAAGTTGGAAGTGAATGGATGACCTCTTAATGACTGAGAAGACTGTAAGCATACTTCCACAGTCCCTTTGATCCAGCAATGCTACTGCTAAGTCTGTATCCCAAAGACATCCCAAAAAAGGGAAAAGGACCAATCTGTACCAAAATATTTATAGCAGCTCTTTTTGTGGTGGCTAAGAATTGGAAATCAAAGGGATCCCCATCAACTGGGGAATGGTTTAGCAAGCTGTAGTATATGATTGTAATAGAATATCACTGTAGATAATAAACAGATCTACATCCAGAGAAAGAACTGTGGAGTCTGAATATATATCAAAGCATACTATTTGATTTCTCTTTTTTCCTCATGGTTCCTCCCACTTGTTCTAATTCTTCTTTACAACATGACTAATGTGAAAATATGTTTAATAAGCATGTACATGTACAGCCTATATCAGACTGCATGCTGTCTTGGGGAGGGGGGAAGGGGAGGGATACTGAGAAAATTTAAAACTCAAAGCTTATGGAAGTGAATGCTGAAAACTAAAAATTAATTAATAATAAGAACAGATTTTAAAAATGACAAGCAGGACGATTTCAGAAAAACCTGGAAAGATTTTCATGAACTAATGGAGAGCGAAGTGAACAGAATCAAGGGAACGTTATACACAGTAATAGCAATATTGTTCAATGAAGAACTGTAAATGACTTAGCTATTCTCAGCAATGCAATGAACCAAGATAATCCCAAAGGTCTAATGATGAAGCATACTATTCACCTCCAAAGAACTGATACTGAATATAAACTGAAGCATGTTATTTTTCATTTTCTTTCTTTTATTAGAGTTAAAATGACTAATAGGGAAATGTTTAACCTATATTTGATCACTTACCATCTCCGGGAAAGGGGGGAAGGAGGGAGGGACAGAATTTAGAACACAAAATTTTAAATAAAAATAAGAAAAGCCCCTTACAACTCAGCCCCAACCTATCTTCTTTTTTTTAAAATTTATTTTTAGTTTTCAATATTCATTTCCACAAGATTTTGAGCTCCAAATTTTCTCCCCATATCTACCCTCCCCCCACCCCAAGACACTGTTTACCCCTTCTGATTACCCCTTCCCTCAATCTGCCCTCCCTTCTATCACACTCCTCCCCTTTCTTTATCCCCATCTCCTCTATTTTCTTGTAGGGCAAGATAATATTTCTATAACCCATTTCCTGTATTTATTTCCGAGTTGCAGGTAGAAACAATTTTTAACATTCATGTTTAAAACTTTTGAGTTCCAACTTCTGTCCCTTCCTCCCTCCCCACTGAGAAGGCAAGTAATTCAATATAGGTTATACATGTGTAGTTATGCAAAAGACTTCCATAAAAGTCTCATGGTAAGGACTATATTTCCCTCCATCCTATCCTGCCCCCCATTTATCCTATTCTCTCTTTGTCCTCGTCCCTCCCCCCCAAAAGAATTTACTTCTAACTACCCCTCCTCCCATTTTCCCTCCCTTCTATCATCCCCCCACACTCCACTTTCCTGTAGCGTAAGATAGATTTTCATACCAAAGTGAGAGTGCATGTTATTCCTTTCTTAAGCCAAATGTGATGAGAGTAAGCTTCACTTTTTCCCTCTCATCTCCCCTTTTCCCCCTCCACTGAAAAAGCTTTTTCTTGCCTCTTTTATGAGATAATTTGCCCCATTACATTTCTTCCTTTCTCCCCCCCATATATTCTTCTCACTCCTTAATTGTATTTTTTTTAGATATCATCCCTTCCTATTCGGGTTACCCTATGTCCTCTGTCTATATGTACATAATCCTTCCAACCACCCAAATACTGAGAAAAGTCTCAAGAGTTACAAATATTGTCTTTCCATGTAGGAATGTAAACAATTCAACTTTAATAAGTCCCTTATGATTTCTCTTTCCTGTTTACTTTTTTGGGCTTCTCTTGATTCTTGTGTTTGAAAGTCAAATTTTCTATTCAGCTCTGGTGTTTTCATCAAGACTGCTTGAAAGTCCTCTATTTCACTGAATGACCATTTTTTCCCCCTGAAGTATTGTACTCAGGTTTGCTGGATAGGTGACTCTTGGTTTTAATCCTAGATCCTTTGACTTCTGGAATATAGTCCAAGCCCTGAGATCCCTTAATGTAGAAGTTGCTAGATCTTGGGTTATCTTAATTATGTTTCCACAATACTCAAATTGTTTCTTTCTGGTTGCTTGCAATATTTTCTCCCTGACCTGGGAACCCTGGAATTTGGCTACAATATTCCTATGAGTTTTTCTTTTTGGATCTCTTTCAGGTGATTGGTGGGTTCTTTCAATATTTATTTTGCCCCCTGGTTCTAGAATATCAGGGCAATTTTCCTTGATAATTTTATGAAAGATGATGACTAGGCTCTTTTTTTGATCATGGCTTTCAGGTAGTTTCAAAATTTTAAAATTGTCTCTCCTGGATCTATCTTCCAGGTCAGCTGTTTTTTCAATGAGATGTTTCACATCATGTGCTTTTTTTCATTCCATTGGTTTTGTTTGATAATTTCTTAATTTTTCATAAAGTCATTAGCTTCCATCTGCTCTATTCTAATTTTTAAGGAATTATTTTCTTCAGTGAGCTTTTGGACCTCCTTTTCCATCTGGTCAATTCTACTTTTTAGGGCATTCTTCTCCTCATTGGCTTTTTAGACTTCTTGTGCCATTTGGGTAAGTCTATTTTTTACAGTGTTATTTTCTTCAGCATTTCTTTAGCAAGCAGTTGATCTGTTTTTCATGATTTTTTTTTTAAATTTATTTATTTATTTAGCTTTTTACATTCATTTTCACAAATTTTTGGGTTCCAAATTTTCTCCCCTTTTCTCCCCTCCCTTCACCCCAATACCCCAAGCAATCTAATTTTCCCTATCTCCAATCTGTCCTCTCTTCTGTCATCCCTCCCTTCCCTTGTCTCCATCTTCTCTTTTCTCCTGTAGGGCCAGATGACTTTCTATTCCTCATTAACTGTATGTCTTCTTTCCTAGTTGCAACAACAATACTAAACAATTGTTCCTAAAACTTTGAGTTCCAAATTCTCCCCATCCCTCCCTCCCCACCCATTCCCTTTGGTACGGCAGGCAATTCATTATAGGCCATATCTGTGTAGCTTTGCAAATGACCTTCCTGATAGTCGTGTTGTGTAAGACTAATTGAACTGCCATCCCTCCTAACCTGCCCCTCATTGTTTCTCTTCTGCCTTTTGATCCTGTTCCTCCCCAAGTGTTGACTTTCAATTACTCCCTCCTCCCTTCCATCATCCCCCCCCCAATATCTCCTTCTCCCCCGCTTTCTTATACTGTAAGATAGGTTTTCATACCAAAATGAGTGTGCATTTCACTCCTTCATTTAGTCAAATGTGATGAGGGTAAACTTCTTGTTTGGTTTTTTTTTTTTTTCCTCAGCTCTCCTCTTTTTCCCTCCACTAAAAACATCTCCTACTTGCCTCTTAAATGACATATAGTTACCCCCTTCCATTTCCCCCTCTTTCCTCTCACTACATTTCTCTCTCACCATTTACCTTAATTTCTTTTAAGGTATGGTCCCATCCTATTCAGTTCAATCTGTGCTCTCTGTCTCTGTATGTGAATGCATGTGTGTATGTGTGTGCATGCGTGTACATGTGTATGTGTGGTCCCACCAACTACCCAGATACTGAAAACTTTTAAGAGTTAGAAATATTGTCTTTCCCTGTATGAATGTAGACAGTTCATTTCTGGTAAGTCCCTTAATACTTCTCTTTGCTGTTTACTTTTTCATGCTTCTTCTCATTCTTGTGTTTGAAAGTCAAATTTTCTTTTCAGCTCTGGTCTTTTCATTAAGAATGATTGAAAGTCCTCTGTTTCATTGAAAGACCATATTTTCCCTTGAAGTATTATACTCAGTTTAGCTGGGTAGGTGATTCTTGGTTTCAGTCCTAGTTCCTTTGCCTTCTGGAATATCTTATTCCACGCCCTTCGATCCCTTAATGTAGAAGCTGCTAGATCTTGAGTTATCCTGATTGTATTTCCACAGTACTGGAATTGTTTCTTTCTAGCTGCCTGCAAGATTTTTTCCTTGAGCTGGGAGTTCTGGAATTTGGCCACAATGTTCCTAGGAGTTTCTCTTTTTGGATCTCTTTCAGGTGGTGATCGATGGATTCTTTCAATACTTATTTTGCCCTCTGGTCCTAGAATGTCAGGGCAATTTTCCTTGATAATTTCATGCAAGACGATGTCTAGGCTCTTTTTTTGATCATGGCTTTCAGGTAGTCCCATAATTTTTAAATTGTCTCTCCTGGATCTATTTTCCAGGTCAGTTGTTTTTCCCATGAGATATTTCACATTCTCTTCCATTTTTTCGTTCTTTTGGTTTTGTTTGGTGATTTCTTGGTTTCTCATAAAGTCATTAGCCTCCATCTGTTCCATTCTAATTTTGAGAGAACTATTAAATTCAGTGAGCTTTTGAGCCTCTTTTTCCATTTGGCTCATTCTGCTTTTGAATGCATTCTTCTCCTCATTGGCTTTTTGAACCTCTTTTGCCAATTGAGTGAGCCTATTTTTCAAGGTGTTAATTTCCTCAGCATTTTTTTGGGTCTCCTTTACCAAGATATTGACCTTTTTTTCATACTCTTCTTGCATCTTTGTCATTTCTCTTCTCAGTCTTTCCTCCACCTGTCTAACTTGCTTTTCAAAATCCTTTTTAAGCTCTTCCAAGGCCTGAGCCCACCCAACACCCCCCTGGGGTGTCTGGGGTACTGAGGCCCCGCCCTCCACATCTTTCCCTGATGGGAAAAATACGTTCTCGTCCTGGCCATCAGATCCGAAGGTCGGGATCATTTGCATTTGTTGGAAAAAACTCTCTAAAGTCTTATTTTTCTTCCCCTTTCTAGGCATTTTCCCAGCCAGTTACTTGACTTCTGAGATTCCTTTCCACCCCTGCCTGGATCCGCCCAGCTAGTGCTTGGCCCTGTGAGATTCAAATGCGCTTTCTGGAGGCAAGCTTTAGTTCTGGCGCAGGGGTGGGGGCAGGGCTGCCTCCTAAGTTCGGTCCCTCAGGGGCTTTCTGCAGAGACTTTCAGGAACGGAGCGGGTGGGGGCGGGGTGGGGGGCCCGCCTCCTATGTTCAGCTCCCTTGGGGCTTTTATTCAGAGGCGTTCAGCAGTAGAGCAGGGTGGGGGCAGGGCCGTCTCCCCGGTTCAGCTCCCTCAGGTTGGAAAGACCTTCAGTATTGAAGATCCTACCTGCTGCTGGGGGATTCCTGAGTCCCGGGCCGCTGCCGCCTCAGCCGCCCGCCCACGCCTCTGCCTCCGCCGCTTCCTGCCCCCGTCTCTGCTGCCTCCGCTTCCTCCCGAGGGGGCCTGAGTCACGGAGACGCTCCGCTCCTCTCCCCTAGCGCAGCCTTCTTTCTTACTGACCTGTAGCTTCTGTGAGCGGAGGGACTTTCCCGGCTGCCAGAGCTTCCCCCGGAGCTTCCCTCTCTGGAGCCTGCTCGGGTCAGCTTCTCTGGGGCCGCGGCCAGGGGTGGGGGTGGGGTCCGCTTTCCGGAGTGCGATGGACCCCGGGGACGGCTCTCCAGGGTTCAGTGGAACGGAAATCTCTTCCCCTATGTTTATGCACCCCCTGCAGAGATTCAGAATTTATGGGGATCTCCTTTTACCTCAATTCCATGGGTTGTGGGCTCGGAGCTCGTAAATGTGCGTCCTTCTACTCCGCCATCTTGGCTCCGCCCCCTTTTTCATGATTTTCTTGCATCACTCTCATTTCTCTTACCAATTTTTGCTCTACTTACCTGATTTTCAAAATTCTTTTTGAGCTCCTCCATGGCCTGAGACCAGTTCGTATTTTTCTCGGAGGCTTTGGATGGAGGAGCGTTGACATTGTTTTCTTCTGTTTGCATGCTTGATCTTACTTGTTGCCAAAGAAAGATTCTATAGTCTGATTCTTTTTTCAGTTTTTGCTCATTTCCTCAGCCATTACTTGACTTCCGAGCTCTTTGTCAAGGTAGTTCTCCACTTCCAGTGGGGGTGTACTGTCAGCTGCTCGATCCCCCCCCACAATCTGTGAGCCTAGAGCTCCAGAAACAGTGGCTGCAGCTGCTTCTGCTGCTGTTGTGGCTGCCTCAGGTTCCTCTGCCCTTTCCCCCCTCTGCCACCCTGGGGCTAAGACCCGGACCACTTCACTCTCTTGCACTAGTCCCACAGGCTTTTTCCACTGACCTTCCAATTTATCCTCACTGTTCTGAGTTCATGAAATCTGGAAACCACCATAGATCCGAGAGAGTCAGTCCCTCCAAGGTTGCTTCACTCCATCATTCTGTGGGTTCTGCAGCTCCAGAATTTGTTTAGAGTCATTTTTTTACAAGTATTTGGCTGGGCTTGGCAGGAGTGCTCTAGAAAGTCTGTGCTGTTATCTTAGTCCTGCTCCCTGCAACCTGTCTTTCTAACCTTACTGAACATTATTGCCCTCTGATACTATGCAATCCAGTCAACCTGGCTGTTTCTCTCATGACAGTCTACCTCTCAATCCTGCGCCCTTTAATTGGCTGTCATACAGGCCTGGAATGCTCTTTTCTTTCTCTTCATCTTGTTGAGTTGTCATCTTTCTTTAAGACTCAGCTCAAGCACCTTCTTTTGAATGAATCCTTTCCTAATCTGTCCACTAGCTAATGCCTTTCCTTTCAAATTACCAAGTATTTCTTTATATGTATTCACTTTATGCCATATAGATTTATATCTGTACTTAAGGTCTCCTCCTCAGTGATGTAACCTTGCACATAGGATTGTTTTATCTTGTGTACTTATATCCCTGGCACAAAGGAGGTGTTTAATAAATGCTTACTGATTTATTGGGCTGTGACTCTATACCAAGTTCTAGGGCACCTTCTCTGTACTGTTCAAAAGGAAAAAAATCCCCTAGTAATTAGCTATGAAAGAAAAACCAAGCAAGACCAGAATGTCTCAGCTTGTAAAGGAAGAAGGTGGGAACAGTCTATGTAGAAGGATCTTTTTCTGTATTTCCCTTAAGAAATCAGAGCAATACATCCTGGAGAGTCTTCAACACACAGACACACAGACACACACACACACACACACAACACACACTCTCCCTCCCCCCGCCCACAATTGTCCTTTTCACTCTTTCCAAAGTTTGGTGGTGGTTGTGGAGGCATTAAATTAAGAAAATAAAAACAAGCCATTTTTGTTTTGACCTTTACAAACATCAAATAAAATAAGCAATTCCACATACAAAGTAGAACAGAAACAATAGACTGTACACAGAACTACAAATCACCATTGAGTACATCCTGCTTTTCCTTTTAAGCGTATAATAAATTCAATAGACAACTTTCCAAGATATTTTGCTTGTCTGTGTTTCCCTCTGACCTCCTTTATATTCTCTTCTATGCATTTTAAAATGCTTTTCAATGTCATTTTTAAGGGGTTAATTTGAAAAGTGCATGGTTCAACAATCCTTTATACATAGTAGGTGATCAATAAATATTTGCTGAAGGAAAAACTTGGAAAATTTCTCAGAGTATATGCTATGCTTACATTCTAATGGAATTGGAATATTCTTTGCATAACACATAAAAAAACAAGGTCTCTAGAGTCCACAACCCAAGGCGCATGGTATCTATAGCACACACAATCTGACAATCAGTAACAATCTTCAGTATATCAACTGCATTACTTCTCTCTGGTGACAGTGTTTAGGTCCTCCTCACAAACAGTGACAATCACAACAGTTCTGTTCATATTCATTTTTCCTAGGAGAGTTCAATAAACTTTCAAATTTAGTGATATCATTCCCTGCAACAGATCTAGGAAGAATGCTGGAGCAGACCTTCTGCATTTTGCCTTCAGAGAAGCCCCATCTATCTGTAGTCAGGAAGGACATGTGCTTTTGTGTTTGTACAAGCCCCCCCAGGCCCAGACTCCTCTGGATGCATTGCTTTTTCAAGGTGGCTTTTAGTCTTTACCCAAACAGCCAGGCCTCTTAGAGGGCTGCCCTGCCTAGGACACTCATAGGTTTGTTTCTCCTGTAAGGCCCTTCCCTCGCAAAGGTCATCAGCTCAGACACAGGACAAGATGGAAAATGCCAGTGTGGTCTGCACTGATGGTACTCATTAGCCCCTAGAGAGGGTGTGAGGCCCCAGGGAAAGAGAGTGAATCTCTGCCATTATTAACACTTTCAGCACTTCCTAACAGAATGCTTCCCTGTATGACTCCCAGATTAATAAGATTCATGAGAACATCTGGCTTCTAGCAGCATTGTGCATCTTTACGCCTGGGGAATCACACACTTATAGAGAGAATGAGGGAAAAGAAAAAAAATAATTTAGTATTCAAAGTAAAGTTGCTAAAAAAAAAAAAAATCCAGAGAAACAGTATATAAATTTTGGATACAGTGAATGAACTTACTTTGCAGAATACATCTGTGAGGTATAATCATTTGATGATCGAGGGATGTAATCAGTACATGTCATAACTGAAATAAAAAAGATCATCAGATTAAAAAAAAATAGAAATAAACTGTTAAACAAGGCCAAGTGGAGTTTTTACATATATCCATGGTACATTCTTTAAAAGCAATGCAGGAGGGCTGGTGTGTTGAGGTGGAAAAATAACTGGAGTGGAAGCCAAGAGACCTGATCTAGTCCCAGATATGCCCAAGTGGGGCCACAGGAACAGTTCTTTCCTCTAGAGATCAGTTTCCTCATTGGTAAAACGAAAGGACTGAGGGAGGTAATTTGGGCTCTGGTCTTTTGTTCCTGCAGAAACAGGGAAGGCCACAAAGACAGGAACATTTCACACCAACACAGGTTTCAGCATCCTCCAGATGCTCATGTATAAACTTCCTAAGTGGGTCACAAGTTGCATTCAATGCCCTCTTCAATCTGCAGCCATCTCTACTTCTGGGGAGGCAGCAGGAGCAGCTCTGCCATCTCCCAGATGCCCCTGGAAGCAAACGGGGGAGACAAGGGCGTGCCAATCAGGTGCTCTAAAACTGCACCTGCTTCTGCTGACTTGTGAAGATTTTAGACCCGAATGGACATCAAAATAAGAGCTCCAAAATGGCTTTAGTTTCAGCAAGGAGCTAGGTTGAGAATCTGCCTGTAACTAATAGAATCACAGAATTTTAAATGAGAAAAGGACTCGGGAGATGGAGTTAAATTCATTCACTTTAGAGAGGAAGAAATGTAATCCAGAAGGGAACTTACACAAGGGTAAAGAGAAAATCAGTCGCAGAGCTAAGACCAGAACCCAGGCTTTTGGACTCCTACTCCACAATATTGCTCCTATAACAAAGCATGGTCCCTTTCTGAAAGGTGTCATTTAGGTCTGTCCAATGTCCCCTGAAAAGCAGCCAAAACTGAGAGGAAGTAAACTAAAATGTGCAGAGGGAGAAACAGAAATTTAGACTCCAAGGTTTTCCTAATGCTCTGTTTCCTAATACTCCATGAGGGTATTAGGCTTTTCTTAGCCACATCCCACTGTCTTCCTAGGGAGCAAACCCTCAAATAAGCAAAGTCAAATTTTCACTCCCCAGTGGCAGGAAGCAAAATCCTACTGGGCAAGTCCATTCTACATGCAGACCAATACTAGAAGTGACAAGCTTTTACTAGAATTCTCAACAGTTTAAGAACTCTGTCTAAAATTCATAAGACTGTGCTCTCTAGGGTAAACAATGGGAAAGTAGACCAAACCATGCCTCTCACTAGATTGTTTTAAAGAAGTCAAAAGGACTCTTAGTTCAGGAGAAGATTAAAGTCAGGTCAGGACCAATGCAAATCAATGTCTGACTGAATTCATGAAACACAAACAACCAACCAATCAAATTCTTTTGCGCTTAAAGAGAAAAATTCACTTAATGGGAAAAAATGACATTGACAAGCAGGCCTCACCTAATTACGATGATTTCTCTCTGTGACCTCCTTATGTGTCACATGGTTCTGGCTATTATCGTGGAGGAAAGAAAAAACCACTCTTGAAAATGTAAAATTCACGTTCAAAAGTAAGCTAAATAACAACTTAAGTAACCAGAAGTACTTAGGCTGAAATTAAGAAGTGAGGCAGTGAGGCAGCAGAGTGGAAGAAAATGCTGCACCAGACAGTCAGGAAGCTCTGAGTTCAAACACAGCATCCTGGGCAAATCATTTAACTTCTGTTTTCCTCAAGTTTCCTCAACTGTAAAATGAGCACTCTCATTTTACACTCCCAGGTTGTTGTGAGGATCCAATTAAGTATGACAAATATAGTACTATGAAAACCTTACAGCTTTATATGAATGCTTACTATTAATACTATTACTGAATCAGTTCTAATACCAATTCACATAGATAAGAGGGGCATACTGAATAGAAGACCTGACATTGCCATAATTTATTATCTGAGAGTCTTTTAAAAATCTTTTCCCTGAATTACTCCAGTACTCAAGGATGCCATCAAAGAAAACACAAAGTAAAAATTCTGGGAATTGTGGGCCAGGGGTTTAATCATATACTTCTCACTGCTCTCAAGAACAAGTGAGATCTGGCCCCAGTTTCTTAAGAGCCAGGAAGATTTAATAATCTAAAAGGAATTAACCAGTAAAAAACAATAGGAATGTCAAAAGTGGGGACAAGAGAATATGGTAAATATTATGTCAAGGAGGGATCTGTTCTGTATCAGGGATCCTTTAAAGGTTGGTTATGGATTGGATTAGTGTGGCCATTCGGAGATTTAGGGAGAGGATGAAACACATTCAGAGCATAAAAGCCATCTTAGGAAACAGATTTTTCATTGATTGAGGGCAATCCAATCAATTGGATCAACTGGGGGAACTGTCCATTTCTAAGGCAGTGCCTACTTGTTAGAGGCATGGAAGGGGACCCTTGGGTTAAATGAGATGCTTTAAGACAGGAGTTTAAGAACTCCCACAGTCTGTGAACTTTTGATAACTGCATTTCAACACAATGGTTTTCATTTGCAATGCTATGTATTTTATTTTATACATCTGAAAACATTCAGAGAAGGATTTCACAGAACAAAAAAGGTTAAGAATTCCTGTTCTAAGGTAAAGCAAAGCTATCTTGGAATGAGGGGAAGAAATTTTGAAAGGCAAATGTCCTACAGGGATAAAATTTTAAAAGCCCATGTGATGGAAGAGAAGTGGTTGTTTGGCATCTGTTTCTCCCTCTTCCCCTTGCTCTCTTTTGAGACTAGGTCTCTCTATCTCACCCAGGCTGGAGGTATGGAGTCTGTTCACAGTCTCAATCCCACTAATGAGTAACAAGGAAACTTTGACTTGTTTCTTTTCCAACCTAGCTGTTTCACCCATCCTTAGGCAGCCTGGTGACCACCCACCCCACCAGTTCATGCTATTGGTACCAGACTTACTGAAGAACCCTAATTGGCTTTAGCCCATCTGTAGCTCAGAACTCCCAAGCTCAAGAGATCCACCAGGAAGGTGGGATTTCCAGAAGCAGGGATTATAATGTTACACATGCTGGATTTTTTTTTTCTCCTTTCCATGTGGGATGAAGCTGAACGCTCTTTCATGTGTGGTTGCCCCTAATTAGAACATGAGACTCTTGAAAGATATGGATCTATTTGTATCTTAAGTGCTAAGTATGGTGCTGTGCACACAGTAAGACCTTAATAACTACTTCTCTACTTCATTCCATTTTTTGCCTTGTAATGTGTAGAGACTTCCTAAAGAACTAAGTACCCTTGACTATTTCTGTGATCTAGCATAGAAGGAAGATAGAAGGGCATCTGTGAAAGGAGTTTGGTAACTTACAAGCCTGTGGTCTACCTTGGAAATCAAAAGCAGACTTCTGGTTCTCAGAAGACCCACTTCAGATATTAATATGACAGTTTATTATGAATTTGCCCAACCTCTCAAACTGTTCTCTTGGTCTCACGCTGCCAGGTTAAGCCTTGAAGTATTATGAAGCCTCATAAGCTTTTTCATATGGCCCTATCCCTAGGACCCTGCCCCCTCCTGAAAGAAACCCCTAAATGAGATTCACTACACAAGCATCAGGGTGATTTTGTTCTCTACCTAGTCCAGCAAAAGTGAAACTGGTCCCCTCTGCACACAGTGGAAATGAATTACTGAAAGGATGTGTTTCTTGGGTACTTACTTTCATCTGACATGGCAAGGTTTGAAGCAAGGCTTGAAGTTTCAGGTTTCTGATCATTGCCTTCAGGGTTGCTCACTTGACTGGAGGGAATCAAAATTCATACATTAGTCATCAAAATCATAACTGAAATGACTGACAATGCTTCAAGTTGGCTTCTCCACACCTTGAGGATCTCACCCCACCACCGGAGACCACAGCAGTCTGCCTTGTCTCTTCTGAAGTTTCTCATGTTCTACTCCACTTTCCACTTATCTGGGCAAATTTCATAACTCTCCCACTTAGCACTAAGTTGAGGATATGGACCCTGTTTGGTTTACCTACACAATAGGAGGAACTCTACTGTTGTGGGTAGAATGAGTAAATGTTCCTTGACGAGTCTGGCAGAAACCCTACCCGAACCCAACCTTGCTCCCTGTAGAAAAATGGGGACCCTGGGGCTTTGAGGCCCTCCAGACTACTGGTACCTCCAGCCTATTTGTGGCTTATACAGAAAGGTTAAAGTCAGGGTCCCCAAAGTGGCCTCCCCAGAATTCTATTTTGGGCCCCCATAATTACTATATAATTTTAACTCCTAAATGCTTCTTTTGCATTTAAGAGAGTCATAAAAGCACCACACAGGTGGAAATGGAAAAGTTTAAAGACCCAGTGGGTCTCTGAACTAAGGGACTACTAATTTGTACATAAAATCAAGTATACAAGGGATCAGTTCCCAAAGCATAACAAGATAGCAGAAGAGTGGGATATTACTCCTGTCTCCTGACACCAGCATTGTAAGAGATTTACTTTATTATTCCCATCAAACAGAAAATTGATGGGAAAATACACACACACACACACACACACACACACACACACACACACACACACACACACACATGAGAATAACTATTCATTTAAACCCAAGTCAAGTAAATCAGAGAACAAATGAGGAAAGGTGATTCATGTAGAACCACAAATGGGGGTAGTAGCTATGCCCAAAACTGTAATCTTGGAAAGACGGACACCAGTCCTTATAAGCATACAGTGTATCTCTCCTGTTCCTCCAAACAACTGTCTTCTCTCTTTTCCCTTCTATTTTTCTCCACTCTCTCAATACTCCCTCAACTTCTGCTCTCCTTGCTTCTTCATGGTCTTGATAAGATGACCATCCTGTTTCTCTAAGAACTAGAGTAGGGGATCCACAGGACCAGAAGCCTCCAGCCTACACACTGTCAGCCAAAAAAGGACAGGAAGAAAATAAGAGGTTAAGACTGTATAGAGATACTAGTAGAAAGAAACATTAGATGTACCCAATACAAAGACTCAAACATCTTTATTGTACACCCAAAACCAAATTTCAAAACCCAGGGACAATAATGACAAATGAAAAGAAATTCTTTTATTCCCTAACAGTCTTGTCCTGAGAGTGTATCAGTAAAAGATGGAAGCACAGACTGCTTCTAATGATCTCCCAAATATATGTGTTTCCTAAGCTAAATTGTATCTCAGGATGTTTTATTCTGAACTGACAATTTCTATACTTTCTAGCACTGACAAAAATCTTTTTTTCAAAACCTTACATCTTCAAGTGAGAAAACTTACACTTTGTAAGCTATTCAAGCACTATGTAAATGTTAGCTGTTAAATATACTAAACAATATTTGGACAGCTCACTAAAGTCCTCTTCAGCTTATTATTTCACATATGATCAATGTTAGCATGGAAGCACTGCTGTAAACCCCATTCTTCAATGAGATATAAAACTGGCAAATATCACTCCTGAAAATCTGTAAATCTTTTGGGGGTGGTGAGTGGGGGAGAAAGGGAGCTTGAAGAGGATACATTTAAAATCATACCTAAAGTGCTCTAAAATCATCCCTTCTTAAGGGATCCTATTACAACTCCTCTAAAGTAATCTTTCACAAATATATTTCGCCTACAGATTTATTTTATGCAAAAAATGGAATTTAAAAATAACATGTTTAAAGTGCTATGTATCTGGTTCAAGTATCATTTTTCACTTATGATCTTCATTTTATTTTCACTGCTCCTCTCTACGTCATTTTCAGTCAATCTGGTGAAAACAGGAACTGATAAAATGTTCTATTTAAATAATGACCTAGAAATTCAAAATTTGCCACTACTTCTATAATTCAATTTTTTCAAAGGGACAAAAAAAAAAACCCAACCCATCAACTATTTCTTATATATCTGTTTTGGACTCCTGGGCAGAAAGTCACATCTATCTGTATATTTTTTTAAAATTAGGTAAATTTAAAAATTAGCAATTCCTTTTAATTCTCCTCGATGAGAAAGTAGCAGTTCCTGAAGGTAGCTTCTCCCAGAGTTCTCGGTGCCTCAATGCCAAAAGAAGTTTCTATATGGAAAATCAAGATTAAATGCTACAGAAGATCCACCATATATAACAGTTTGTAATATCAACGCTGCATTTTCTCAGACATCCCAGAAAACAGAATGGTATGATGGAAAGAAATTTGAGCAAAAAGGGAAAAGTTCTGGGTTCTAACTTCACTATCTCATCTCTCCTGAAGCACGGGAATCATGGAAAAGTCACCAACTTTCCCTGAGACTTGGATTCTTCACCTATCATATAAGGACACTTTATATTTACACTGTCTACCACTTCAAAGAGACGCTGGAGAAAATTTAGTAAGCATCTCAGCTCTTACTCAGAATCGCTATGCTTTCCAAAACTAGAACTCAGTTCAACAATCAGGTACCAGTTACATTTAAAGCAACTTGCTAGTTAATTCTAACTATAATTCTGATAACTACGAGGATTCAGACTTATCTACAAAGCTGCAAGTAGAACTATATGGGGAAGTCCATTTGCAACATTTTTTGAAAACTCATCTTGTACAGAATACTATACAAGGCACTTTGGGGAGAGACAGAAGCAATTTAAGAAAAAAGATTTTCCTTGCAGTGTCTAAAAATGTAATCTAGGAAGAAAAAAATTGACTTAAAAATGTACATGCAAATGAACAAAGCAAACAAAGTAGAAAAGTCATGGTAGAAGTTGGTTAGGGTTAATCAAGAAAAGTTCTATCAGAAAAGCAGGCACATTTTGAATCATGATTTGAAGAAGAATGTCATAGAACGGCAGAAAGAAAAGGGCCACTTCAGAAAAGCAAGACAGCCCAAATAAAAGGCACACAGGTGAGAACAATTAATCTCACCAGGCTGCTACAAGGGAAGTATTTTTTTAAAGCTAAAATATTTCAGCAGTTTGCTTCTTAACATTATATAATTAAAATAAACAAAAGATAACATTATAGCTTTTCCGTCCGATTTCAGTCAAAGATATTCATCAAAAGGCATCTAAAAATATGACTATTCAAAAAAGTTTAACTACATCAACTGATCAAGAATAATTGTCTCCAAATATTATCTGCCTAGAAGGCACTAGCATAGATTTAAAGTAAAGTTAGTATTTCGCCCCAAAATAAAGTCTTAATTAAAAAACCTAGCTTATATTAAATGAAAAATAAGTTTAATAAAGCTTTCAAGAAACAATAACAAATGACACAAGGCACTGATGTCAGTCATTAAATATTTATTAAGCCCTACTAAGTTCTGCCAGGCAGGTGTTGTATTAAGCACTAGGATGTGGAAAATGGTCTTTGATAAGTCACAGTAAGAAAAAAACGTATACTGAACTTCCACTTACTCAAAATAGGATTATTTTCTGTCTTTCAACTTTGAAAATTCAAAGAATAGCATGTTATGAACTCAGGGCAGAGGACTATGCCCCTCATCCATCATGGCCCCAAAATACAAGCAACCAAGCAAGCAAACATCTTGGAAGACTTTGAAAAACCTAATGTTGGGATTAAAAGTTTTGACTGTAATTTCTTATTACTAACCAAAACAATACTATGCTGGACAGAGCAGAGCTACCTCACTTGTGTGATACTAAGATAAGCAAAACCCAGTGCTCTTGAAGAAGCCTTTTCTGCTGAGAGATCAAAAGTACTGGTGAAGCTCCTTAATTTCTAAGTGAGTGCACAAGCACAGTACACTGCAGGCACCCCCTGGGGTCAAAGTGTTCATTCTTAGCATGGTAAGGCTAAATCCATACATAAAGTCATCCTTCTTCAGGTTGTACTACTTCCATGCCATCTACAAAATCTACAACTGCAAAGCCCCTTTTCTGTCATTATAATCACTTTTACTGTTCAACTTAAATTGTGATCAATAATCTGTGCCTGAAAATAGCTCCTGTAGTTAACAATAATAGCACATAACAATTCAATTACAATTTCTATAGTCACCAAAACATTATTGATCTGCTGTAGACCCAAAAATGTTTCTAACCACAATTTTTGTGAATCAAATTCACAGCCAAATGAGCACAGTACAAGCAGTAATTTAAAAACCACGCCCCTTCCCTATCTCTTATAGAACTACTGCTATGTGCTTAATGCCAATAAAGGCTGGTATTGCCAAACTGTTGCCCCATACAGTTTGTATTTCAGAAATATCTCATTGTAGGGTACAGGCTGTTTATTAACTGAACAGAAAATAGTTACTCTTGTGGCAATCAGTAAGTTTTAAGGCCTTTCAAGTTATATAAAAATGTACCTCCAGAAATATTTTTAAGTGTTTTTAGGTTGCAAAGTTAGAGCTGAAATACGGTATCAAAGCAATTGCAAAAGCACATAGCAGCCATCTTTTGTGACCAGACCGGGTACTCATCTATAAAAAGAAACTTTAAGACAGATGCAGGTTGTTGGCCTTGTCTCATATAATTTCATGATCTGATCATGCTTGAATTTCATAGAAGATTTATACTACTCTGCTAATTTTGTACAGAGGACTTGCTCATATTCCTCTCAAATTCAATTTGCATAGTCTTTTAAGAGATGTTCACACAACACTCTCCACGTCCCTCTGTCATAATATAAATGCTGGCTGACCGGTCTTCATCCAGGATGAGCCTGGGGAAGTAAGTGCTCTAAGTCCTTCAGAGCACGACTGACTCTGAAGTATGCTTCCCTCCAACTGTCTCCATGTAAAAGCAACTGTATTCTTGGTGCATGTCATCAAACCTTTGCTTGGGACTCCTGTGACCCAGACCAGGCAGAGGGGGCAGGGTGGAAGGAGGAGCTCAGTGGCCATGCCTAAACTGCAGGACAACAAGGAATAGGGAGGCAGCAGCAAGGCAAACCAGCCTCTTCCACAGAGCCCTGGCTCCTGTGCTCAGAGCAGGGCCGAGGCAGCTCCAGGAGTGCCTCCTGCACAAACCTGAGGTGTTCCATAACGGGGAAGGAGGATCACTACCATCAAGGTCACAAGCATCACAGAGAGCACATGTGACGGCCTAACAGGCAATGGCAGTAGTGAGAGAGCACCACAGTAGACTCCATTTGAGAAGACTCAGCTCTGATACCCTGCAGGACCCTGGTATAATCACTCAGCTTCTTTAAGTCTCAGTTTGTTTCCTTATGTGTAAAAAGGGAGGATCATATCAGATGATCCTGAAGATCCTATTTGACTCTCAAATCCTGTCCTCCAGAGATTGGTAGGGAGACAGTAGGTACTGAGAGATGATCTGGAAGATGTGTTATATAGGAGAGCCATAATCAGTGTCTGTGATGAGCTGAGCTGGGGGTTAGGCCAAAAGGGGTGGGGGTGGGGGTGTAGATGGAAGTTTATTCCAGAAATCTGTCCCCAGAGTCTATCCTCAGTCTAACAATATTTCCCAGAATGGTATCAGGAGGCAAAGGAAAGAAGGAGGACTATAGATGGAGAAGAGAAGGAAGGAGAAAGTGATAGAATGGGAAAGAAAGGGTGAAAAGAAAATAAAGCATCCAAAATGTCTTGCAAAAATGCTGAGTCCAGAGTCAGAGGGCCTGGGTTAGAATTTTCAGTTACATATACTACCTGTGGGGCCCAGGGCAAGTCACTTAACATCCATGGCAGCCTTTCTTCATCTGTAAAGTGAAAATAATAGCAACCACAAACAAGAACAGTTGGTTTTTCCTCTACCCCTTAAAAGGCCCTTACCACTTACACCAAGGGCTCCCAGTTGGGAGGAGAGAGAATCTCAGATGGCCTCAGAGAGCTGCATTCTGGGCCAGTGTCTAGGCAGGATTCCTACCCAGGGCATCTGGCTCCAAGGCAAGCACTTTATTCTCTAGGCAAATTTCTCTAAATCTTAAATCCTACTACCAGCCAGTCCAAAGAAGCAACATTCTCAATATCCAGGATATGAGAGAAAAAATAACCCCCAATAGCCCCAAGGTAGAGATTTCATATTTCTAAAACAACCAGCCACTTGAAAGAAAAGTAAATTATAAATGTGAGTTATTTACCAGAAGCACAAAACAGGAAAGAAACTCCTGGATTGACAAAAGGTCACAATTTTTCAGATCACCAATTCTGCTACTCCTAAAGTAGCCATACCTTACCTTACACATTACTCCTAGGGTACTCATAAAATCCTGTGTACTAAAACTGCTTAATGGATCCCCTTTAAAAAAAAAGGAGGTGGGGCACTATTATTAACCCCCACCTGTGGTCTAGAGGGGCTAGGGTGGAGGGAGGCTTGTGATTTTATTGGTTTGCAGGGGTAGGGAATATCTGGATTGGGAAATCTCCTCTATCAATGCAGGCTGGTGCATTCTCTGCAGTCTATGAGGGCTGCCTAAAGCATAGGGATGTTAAATTACTTGCCCAGGGTCTCACAACAGTATGTGTCAGAAGCTGGACTTTGAATCCAGGACATTCTGGCTCCTAGCTCAGCTCTACTAACCAAAAAGGAAAAGCCAAGCAAAGGCTGAGAGAAATAAACAAGGACAGAAAAAAAAGAGATAATAACATATCACCTCTTATATTTGTAAAGAAGTTTCTATCACCAACGCTATCAGGCACTTTACCTTATTTATTCCTCATAACAAGCAGGTACAACATGGTATCAGTTAAGACTCGATTATACACTCATGTTGGACTCTCTTCCTGACAAGGTCAAATATAAGTAGTATCAGAGAGTGTCTGAATGCATATGCACTGGGGAAATCTGACAATGTCTTCCAAAGGCAAAACCCTCCATTAGCACAAACATACAAGAAGCTGGGGAGTGGGAGGGGGTGTGCCTCAAAAAGGAGGGAAGTGTCTGAGAGTAGCTTTGTGAAGTACTTCCTACAAATTCCTTAATAGAAAAGAAGAAAGGCAAAGGAGGCAGGGGATAATCTAAAGGTCTTTCTAGAAGCCAGAGGTCTTCTGGTCTTCAAAAGCATACAGTTCTAATATCACTACAAGCATTTTAGGAAAGTAAATAAAAATAGCACTCTAAATTGGTCATAATACTGCTAATGGAAGGATTAAAACCAATTTTTTAAAGTCCTGAAATTTTCCTAATTTAATTAGTTTTGAAGTATTCCATGACTGGATTTGTGCCATATCCTCAATGAGATACAAAGAAACTTTTCTGCCTCTCCTTGCCAGATGCTTTCCACTCAAAAAATGCTTAACAGCTGCTTTAAAATATAAATCCATCCTTTTAGCCAATGCCCTTATCCCATCTTATGGCTTCTGATAAAAAAAATCTGAATGGACATCATTCTTATTAAACAATCAACAAAATACACTTGTTGGGAATGGGAGGAGCCAAGATGGCGAAGTATAAAGACTCACGTATGCTAGCTCCGAATCCACAGCCCAGAAATTTCCTGTAAAAAGAACTCTCCACAAATTCTGGAGCAGCGCAAGCCGTGCAGAAACACAGTGGAAGAGATTTCCATTCCAGAGAGCCCTGGAAAGCCGTCCCCAGGGATCCGTCAGGCACTAAGCCCACCCCTGCGCTGCCCTGGCTGCGCAGCCCCAGAGGAGCAGATCCGAGCAGGCTTCAGGGACGGAATCTCTGGCGGCCGCGAAGGTCCCTCCACCCACAGGTGCTCCAGGTCAGTGAGAGAGACTTCTGGGCTGGCCAGGAGTGGAGCGGGGTGTCTCCATGACTTGGGCCCCCTTGGGAGGCAGCGGCAGCCCGGGACTCCCAGAGCAGGCAGGGGCTCGAGTCCATTACCAAAGGTCTGTGCATAAACCCCCTGAGGGAACTGAGTCTGGGAGGCGGCTCTGCCCCCACCTGGGCACCAGAACTTAAATTGAATAGCAGCTGAGCCCGCCACTGAAAGCCCTGAGGCTGGGGAGCAGCATTTGAATCTCAGACCCCAAGCACTAGCTGGGTGGATCTAGGCGGGGGTGGAGAGGAATCTCAGAAGGCAAGTAATTGGCTGGGAAAATGCCCAGAAAAGGGAAGAAAAATAAGACCATAGAAGGTTACTTTCTTGGGGAAGAGATGTTCCTTCCTCCCATCATTTCTGATAAGGAAGTACAATGCTTGCCAACAGGGAAAGACATGGAGGTTGGGCCTCTCTATCCCAGACATCCAAAATAGATATTCAATGGGCTCAGGCCATGGAAGAGCTCAAAAAGGATTTTGAAAAGCAAGTTAGACAGGTGGAGGAAAAACTGGGAAGAGAAATGAGAGAGATCCAACAAAAGCATGACAAATGGGTCAATACCCTGCTAAAGGAGACTCAAAAACATGCTGAAGAAAATAACACCTTGAAAAATAGGCTCACTCAACTGGCAAAAGAGGTTCAAAAAGCCAATGAGGAGAAGAATGCTTTCAAAAGCAGAATTAGCCAAATGCAAAAAGAGGTTCAAAAGCTCACTGAAGATAATACTTCTCTCAAAATTAGAATGGAACAGATGGAGGCTAATGACTTTACGAGAAACCAAGAAATCACAAAACAAAACCAAAAGAATGAAAAAATGGAAGACAATGTGAAATATCTCATCGGAAAAACAACTGATCTGGAAAATAGATCCAGGAGAGACAATTTAAAAATTATGGGACTACCTGAAAGCCATGATCAAAAACTGAGCCTAGACATCATCTTTCATGAAATTATCAAGGAAAACTGCCCTGACATTCTAGAAACAGAGGGCAAAGTAAGTATTGAAGGAATCCATCGATCACCACCTGAAAGAGACCCAAAAAAAGAAACTCCTAGGAACATTGTGGCCAAATTCCAGAATTCCCAGGTCAAGGAGAAAATCTTGCAAGCAGCTAGAAAGAAACAATTCCAGTATTGTGGAAATACAATCAGGATAACTCAAAATCTAGCAGCTTCTACATTAAGGGATCAAAGGGTGTGGAATAGGATATTCCAAAAGTCAAAGGAACTACGACTAAAACCAAGAATCACCTACCCAGCTAAACTGAGTATAATACTTCAGGGGAAAATATGGTCTTTCAATGAAACAGAGGACTTTCAAGTATTCTTGATGAAAAGACCAGAGCTGAAAAGAAAATTTGACCTTCAAACACAAGAATGAGAAGAAGAAGCATGAAAAAATAAACAGCAAAGAGAAGTCATAAGGAACTTACCAAAGGTGAACTGTTTACATTCCTACATGGAAAGACAATATTTGTAACTCTTAAAACTTTTCAGTATCTGGGTAGTTGGTGGGACCACACACACACATGTACACGTGTGCACGCACACACATACACACAAGCACACACATACAGAGACAGAGAGCATAGAGTGAATTGAATAGGATGAGACCATATTTTAAAAGAAATTAAGGTAAATGGTGAGAGAGAAATGTAGTGGGAGGAGAGAGGGTGAAATGGAATGGGGTAAATTATCTCTCATTCAAGAGGCAAGCAGGAGACTTTTTAGTGGAGGGAAAAAGAGGAGAGCTGAGAAAAAAACATGAAGTTTACCCTCATCACATTCGACTAAAGGAAGGAATAAAATGCACTTTTTGGTATGAAAACCTATCTCACAATACAGGAAAGTGGGGGAGAAAGAGATAAGCAGGGTGGGGGGGGATGATGGAAGGGAGGGCAGTGGGAGGAGAGAGCAATTTGAAGTCAACACTTGGGGAGGGACAGGATCAAAAGACAGACTAGAAACAATGGGGGGCAGGATAGGATGAAGGGAAATACAGTTAGTCTTACACAACACGACTATTATCGAAGTCATTTGCAAAACTACACAGATAGGGCCTATATTGAATTGCCTGCCTTCCCAAAGGGAATGGGTGGGGAGGGAGGGATGGGGAGAATTTGGAACTCAAAGTTTTAGGAACAATTGTTTAGTATTGTTGTTGCTACTAGGAAATAAGAAATACAGTTAATGGGGAATAGAAAGTCATCTGGCCCTACAGGACAAAAGAGAAGATAGGGACAAGAGAAGGGAGGGAGGATAGAAGAGAGGTCAGATTAGTGATAGTGGAATTTAGAATGCTCGGTGTATTGGGCTGGGGGGAGGGATAAATGGGGAGAAAATTTGGAACCCAAAATTTTGTGAAAATGAATGTAAAAAGTTAAATAAATTTATATTTAAAAAAAATACACTTGTTGGTAATCAGTAAAGGGAGGTGTAGGGGAGAGAAAATTTACTTTGAAGAAAATTTCCATCTGAAACCAAGTTGTTTTGCAGTATGAAAGTAGATAGTAAATGATAGTGTTAAATTTGTGACATTATTCCATCCAGATCAGAGCACGCACCACAACGAGGTGAAAACAAAAATAATAAAGACAAGATTGGAATGGATTATAAGGAAGTTAAACCTTACCCACCTCAAAGTCTGCTCTCCCGAATCTTGCATCTTGGCTTTCTTCACCTGCAAAGACAAATCGATAAATGCACACCAAGACAGTGATCTTTCTGGCCCAGAGAGAACCTGGGGCTACAATGGTAAATCTCTGCTGGAAATCAATCCATAAGATTCTGTTTTGAGAATAAATTTAATTAGCCCTAGCTTGTATACTGTTGCTAAAGAAACATGCCACTCTAACTTTTGGCTGGATCCAAAAGAATTTTATATGATGATGATGATGATGAAATGATGATACTTTTTGTAGATTCTGATTTCAAAGCTAAACTTTCACCAGAAAACAGACTCATCAGATTAGCAGTGGGAACTTCAAGGTATATGTCACAGAGAAAGATATTTAGAATCGTTAGTTGGAAAAATACTTTAGACATCATCTAGCCCTACTTCATTTTGAGTCCCTTCCCATTCTAAAGATAAGAAAACTAAGAGAAAGTCATCTGCCCAGGCTCAAACAGACTCAGGGCTAGAATCAAGCTTCCTGACTCTCACTCTGCTGCTTTCTCAGACAGTCCACCGTGCTTCCTCCAACAGTGTACAATCTAAAAAGACTTCTCTATTTTTAAGTGAAACAGGTATTTAAGTTGAAGGCCTACAGAATCACAGTTTTTTAAGAAAAGGGACGCAAATTTAAACCCTGTAAAATCATAGAATTTTAGAGGAAGAAGGGAAAAGCAATTAATGCAACCAAAACTTCACTTCACAAAAAAAGCAGGTGAGACCCAAAAAGGAGGACTTAACTCAAGGGGCCATAGTGAGCCAGCAACTAAGCTAATTCAAATCTAGGCCAGGTCTTCAGACAATCAAGTAAGGGTTCTTTTTGTACACTAAACTGCTTATCTTCTAAATGTCATAATTTTTTCCCCTCCAAAGTTATTTTAAAGTTAAGAAAAATTAAGAGTCTTTCAATAAGTCTTGCCTTATATTTCAAAGTTTTTAAAAATCAAGTTAACTTGATCCTCCCCTAAGATGACAAGTGCCAAACATAAGCTCATTAAGGGCAAGGACGGTACTGTTTTGTCTCTGCTCTCCAGAGCTGAGCACAGACCCTTGTACTTGGCAGGCAATTAAGAAATCTTTTTATTAAGTAGTTGCTGAATGAGGACATTAACAAGAAAAGCATCTAGCCAGCATCACACAGTGTGAGGAAAAACATGTTCTGTAATTCCTTCTCTTCTACCTTTTAACCCTCCAGGAACCCTGAAGACCTTCCTGACAACAGAGCAGACCTACAAATGGAGTGGATGACTTCATGACATAGCACAAACAGACAGCTGTCTCCAGTGGAAGGCACACAGAGTCCATTTGCAACCTTCTGCCTTAAGTATAAATCTCTTGTCTAACACTACAGAAAGATTGCTGTCATGTTTGGAACCCCTCCAGGGATAAGGCAGTCACTTGGATTGCACGAGTCTATTCTACTTTCTAAACAGTTCAATTGCTAGGATATTCTGCCTTGTAATGAGACAAAACATGCCTCTCTGTAACCTTTACCACTGGACTAGATAAAATATCAGGATTTTTCCAACTCTGCCAAAGACTATTTTCTCCTTGCTACAAAAATGATATAGGCTAAATTTTAGTATGCTTAAAACATGTCTACAATGGGAGCCTATTACTGTACTTTACAGTAGCAGCTATATATGAAGGTGTCTTCCTTTTAAACAAATTAACAAAAGTACAGCAAATTAGAGAAACTTGGAGAGAGAAGGGACCTCTGAGGTCATCTAGTCCAGTCAGCAGCTGAACAGGAATGCCTGACAAGTGGTCAACCTGCCTCTGGTTGAAGAATCTAATGGAGAGGAATATGCTAAAAATCCAAATGCTAAGCTTGCATTATTGTATCAATCAACACTGCTAAAATCTATTCTACTTTAAGTTTATAGCAAGTCATATTGTTATCTCCACTTTTTTAAAATTAGGAATCAACAGCTAATAAGATTAGAAGGGAAATAGTTAACTAGAGAAAAAAATCACTGCAGCAAGTTTCTCTGATGAAGGTCTCATTTCCAAGATAGATAAGGAAACAATTCAATTTTATAAACTAAAGAGCCATTCCCCAAACTGATAAATTCAACAGGCAATTCTCAAGGGAACAAATCTGAGCTACATATAGCCACATAAAAAAATGACCTAGATCACTAATAATGAGAGAAACGCAAATTAAAGCAACTCTAAAGGTTTTCCTCGTAACCATCAGATTGGCAAAGCTGACAGATAAGAAAAATGATAAATCTGGAGGAGCTGTGAGAAAACAGGAATACAGAACCACCATCAGAAGAGCGGAGAATTAGGTCCAGCCATTCTGGAAAGCAATTTGAAACAATGCTCTCAAAATTACTAAACTGTATACTCTGACCCAGAAATATGACCTCAAAGAGACAAAAGAAAAAAGGGGCTCTTATACATACAAAAACATTTATAAGTAATCTTTCTGGTGGTAAACTGGACACTGAGGAGATGTCAGATCATTTGGAGAATGGCTAAAATTAACATCATATTTTACATCATGTTGCATTAAATTATAATATCAGTCATTTGGAGAATACTGATTCATTGAGTTGAACAGATCTTCCAAATACTGACACAATACATTATACAACATCAAAAATCACATTCATTAATAAATATCACCAATGACCTCATTATAAAAGTCTTGAAGTATTAGAAAGTTGTCATGTTCATAGTGGGAGATAAAAGTTTCTCAACATTCTCATTTTCACTTGAAATACTGAATTTTATCATCGGCAAAAAGTCCAAGATTGTTCTCCTTGAAGTAAAAGGTTAATTTCATTTATTTTTGAGAAAAATACTCCAAATATAAACAATTATAATTCGTGAGTTGTTCTTTCAAGTACAAATGGTGTTCTACACAGGGAAAAAAGGCTAGTTAAGTAACTCAAAAAACTGCACAAATGCTTTTCCTCAAGACAAACATATAGTTGGGTATGCAGAACTGTTCTATGCACAGTTCCCTTGTCATCACAAAGAGTATTAAAAAGACATGGACTCAAAGTTTAATAAAATGAATATTTTTATTGCTGCATCAAGGACAAAACTTGGGAAGGATACAAGGACTACTAGGATAGTTTGGTGCCAGGGCTCTGATTTGTGCTAGGGCACCAGCAGCTTCTTCAGTCATTATTTCTGCATCGTCAGGGCAAATGTCAACACAGTTATTCCATTAATAAATGAGGAGATTCAAAAGTGACCCTGTACTGATTATTTCAGCACCACTTGTCTTTGTGGTGAAGTGTTCAGATAGAAGAGCTTCTTCGATAACTAGTAGATCCTGATACCAAATGGATACCAGTAAAGTACCAAGTCCAACCACATTGCAGATTCATCTATTTGTAAGACAAAAGGATAAATCTGCAGAAAAATTATGAATTCAGACCTCATGTGTGCACCTACATTTTGCATTCACGGGTCATGTAGCCTCTGGAAAACTACACTATGTACTCAAGAAAGGAAAGCAAAAAAGTCAAAGGCTTTTAGTAGTTAGTAGAACTAATGTTATTAACAGTATTATGAAAACAGTTTTGACCTCACAGATGCCCTGCAAAGGTCTTGGGGACCCTGGAAGTGCCCAGATCACACTTTGGGAACTACTGTCTTAGATTATCTTCCCACATTACTGTGTTTTTCAAGAAGTCCCTGACGTGAGGGGGGAGGAGCCAAGATGGCGGAGTAGAAAGATTCACATATGCTAGCTCCAAACCCACAGCCCATAAATTACCTGTAAAAAGAACTCCCAACATATTCTGGAGCAGTGGAAGCCGCATAGCAATGGAGTGGAGGAGATTTCTGTTCCAGAGAGCCCTGAAAAACTGACACTGGGGGTCTGTGGCGCACTGGACCCCGCCTTGGCTGCCTGGCACCAAAAGGAGCAGATCTGAGCAGGCTTCAGGGACGGAATCTCTGGTGGCCACAAAGGTCCCTCAACCAATAGGCGCTACAGGTCAGTGAGAGAGACTTCTGGGCTGGCTGACGGGGGAGCGGGGTGTCTCCATAACTCAGGCCCCTTTGGGAGGCAGCAGCGGCCAGGGGCTCCCAAAGCAGGCAGGACCCCGCCCCCATCCATTATCGAAGGTCACTGCATAAACCCCCTGAGGAAACTGAGGCCTGTGAGGTGGCCCTGCCCCCTGCTGAAAGCCCTGAGGCTGGGAAGCAGATTTCACTGTCAGGCCCCAAGCACTAATGGGGGGGAGGGGGTTGGGTAGGGTGGAGAGTAATCTCAAAAGTCAAGTAACTGGCTGGGAAAATGCTCAGAAAAGGGGAAAAAAATAAGCCCATAGAAGGTTACTTTCTTGGTGAACAGATATTTCCTCCTTTCCTTTCTGATGAGGAAGAACAATGCTTACCATCAGGGACAGAAATAGAAGTCAAGGCCTCTCTATCCCAAACATCCAAAATAGATATTCAATGGGCTCAGGCCATGGAAGAGCTCAAAAAGGATTTTGAAAAGCAAGTTAGACAGGTGGAGGAAAAACTGGGAAGAGAAATGAGAGAGATCCAACAAAAGCATGACAAATGGGTCAATACCCTGCTAAAGGAGACTCAAAAACATGCTGAAGAAAATAACACCTTGAAAAATAGGCTCACTCAACTGGCAAAAGAGGTTCAAAAAGCCAATGAGGAGAAGAATGCTTTCAAAAGCAGAATTAGCCAAATGCAAAAAGAGGTTCAAAAGCTCACTGAAGATAACAGTTCTCTCAAAATTAGAATGGAACAGATGGAGGCTAATGACTTTACGAGAAACCAAGAAATCACAAAACAAAACCAAAAGAATGAAAAAATGGAAGACAATGTGAAATATCTCATCGGAAAAACAACTGACCTGGAAAATAGATCCAGGAGAGACAATTTAAAAATTATGGGACTACCTGAAAGTCATGATCAAAAAAAGAGTCTAGACATCATCCTTCATGAAATTATCAAGGAAAACTGCCCTGACATTCTAGAAACAGAGGGCAAAATAAGTATTGAAGGAATCCATCGATCACCACCTGAAAGAGACCCAAAAAAAGAAACTCCTAGGAACATTGTGGCCAAATTCCAGAATTCCCAGGTCAAGGAGAAAATCTTGCAAGCAGCTAGAAAGAAACAATTCCAGTATTGTGGAAATACAATCAGGATAACTCAAAATCTAGCAGCTTCTACATTAAGGGATCAAAGGGTGTGGAATAGGATATTCCAAAAGTCAAAGGAACTACGACTAAAACCAAGAATCACCTACCCAGCTAAACTGAGTATAATACTTCGGGGGAAAAAATGGTCTTTTAATGAAATAGAGGATTTTCAAGCATTCTTGATGAAAAGACCAGAGCTGAAAAGAAAATTTGACCTTCAAACACAAGAATGAGAAGAAGAAGCATGAAAAAATAAACAGCAAAGAGAAGTCATAAGGGACTTACCAAAGGTGAACTGTTTACATTCCTACATGGAAAGACAATATTTGTAACTCTTGAAACTTTTCAGTATCTGGGTAGTTGGTGGGATTACACACACTCACACACATACACACACAAACGCACATGCACACACACACAGAGACAGAGAGTACAGAGTGAATTGAATAGGATGGGATCATATCTAAAAAAAATTAAGGTAAATGGTGAGAAATATATTGGGAGGAGAGACGGTGAAATGGAATGGGGTAAATTATCTCTCATTCAAGAGGCAAGCAGGAGACTTTTTAGTGGAGGGAAAAAGAAGAGAGCTGAGAGAAAAACATGAAGTTTACTCTCATCATATTCGACTAAAGGAAGGAATAAAATGCACACTCTTTTTGGTATGAAAACCTATCTCACAATACAGGAAAGTGGGGGAGAAAGAGATAAGCAGGGTTGGGGGGGGATGATGGAAGGGAGGGCAGTGGGAGGAGGGAGCAATTTGAAGTCAACACTTGGGGAGGGACAGGTTCAAAAGACAGAAGAGAAACAATGGGGGGCAGGATAGGATGGAGGGAAATACAGTTAGTCTTACACAACACGACTATTATCGAAGTCATTTGCAAAACTACACAGATATGTCCTATATTGAATTGCCTGCCTTCCCAAAAGGAATGGGTGGGGAAGGAGGGATGGGAAGAAGTTGGAACAACTGTTGAGTATTGTTCTTGCTGCTAGGAAATAAGAAATATAGGGAATGGGGAATGGAAAGTTATTTGGCCTTACAGGACAAAAGAGAAGATGGGGTGTCAAGGGAAGGGAGGGATGATAGAAGAGAGGGCAGATTGGTGATAGGGGAAATTAGAATGCTTGGTGTATTGGGGTAGGGGTAGGGGACAAATGGGGAGAAAATTTGGAATCCAAAATTTTGTGAAAATGAATGTAAAAAGTTTAATAAATAAATTTATTAAAAAAAAAAAAAGAAGTCCCTAAGGCTTGGAGGAACCCCTGGGCTCTCAAAGGCTATTCTACTGGAATATAAGCTCTGGAATGTCCTTCACTAAGTTGGAAAAGCTTCAAATACAAGCTCAGGGACAGGCTTCACCACTAGAGGGCTGGTGAGATGGAGAGATTACATTAAAAAAGAAAACACCACAGTGACTTGTGAAACCATATATTAAAGTATGGTGGGATTAGGAATTAGTATCTGAGTGGAAAAAACCATTGGACCACAGATCATGCCACTGATGCTTGAAGTATTGAAGTAAACATTGATTACATTTTCTGAGCACTGAATGAAATCTAAAAGATCACTCACTCCAATGCCTTCATTTTACTGGTCAAGAAACTGAGATTCAGAATAAGGTCATACAGTATAACAGTGCTAGACACAAGAGAATATCCAAACAGTTAAATTCAGAATTGCTCAACTCAGGATCAAGTAAGTTAACATCTATAAAGGGCACAATAAATCTTAAAGTGCTACAAAATTATTATTATCAAATATTTTAAATTTTCTTAGCAGGTAAGGCCAAAAGATAAACAAGTTCAACAAAATTCCCACCTGGCACTTTTCCTCCATGCTGAATGCCATCCCTCTCCTCCCCCTCAAAAAAAATCTCTGAAATTCAGATCTGGAAGAGATCTCTGAGTTCCCCTGGTTCAACCCCCTAATGAAGCAAGAATTCTCTCAGTCTTACCCCTGAAATTACATATTCTTTAACACTGAGATCAAGATATGCACAAAGTTGATTTAACCCATAGAGGAAGCTTTAAAAAAAAACACAACACTGTGAGACAGGTACTAAGGATAGTAAGATAAAAGAGCAGGGAAAGTTCTAAAAGATGAAAGACACAGCATGGGATACCAAAAAATTGAAGGTGGTCTAAAGAAAAATGAACTATTTAATCCTGCCATGCACAGCTCTGGCCTTGAGTTGTGAAATTTCATATACCACATAATAATCTGCATAGTCAAAGGGCTGTGTACACTTTAACCAAACAAAATAAGGAGTCATTCAGAGAATAAAAATAATTACTTTATGGTGAACTGGCAAGACAATATTTAGCTGTCAGGTAAAGACAGCACTGTGAGTTATAATAAAGAAAGAGACAGTTTTGTCGAACAGAATGCAGGTCTGGGAGCCAAGATAGCAATGCTGCAGTACCCAGTGCTGCCACTAACTCAGTATTGGAATTTGGCGAGCCATTTAAAATCAAAGGATAGAATTACAAAATACCAGAACTGAGAAAGACCTCAGAGGCTATGAAGTACAATCCCCTCATTTAACAGAAATGGTCTGCCCAAGCCGATGTTGCTTCATAAAGTGACAGGGTCAGAAAGCTTCAACCCAGACTGTCTATCTTTAGAGTCAACCATGCCCTGAAATAGTAAGCATGATGCCTCATGGGCACAGCCCTCAATTTTATCTGTAATATGAAGGACTAGGATTTAGATGATGTCTAAGGATCCTTCCAGATTCCCTGGTTTGGATTCTCTGGTATAAAACAGTGCTCCTAAACAACAATCTGGTGAGACTCTCTTAAGAGACTGTGGTCATTTCTCCATATCACAAACAGCAGAAAGCTAAAGATAAGATAGAATTTGGAAAAGAGTCAATATTCCAATAAATATTTACAAGAGCCTGTCATAATAATGTGAGTACTAACCAACTTGTCCACGACTTCCAGGCATCTCAATTCCCATTAGCAGCACCGATGCCAGGAAGAACACACTATCTATGGAACCCTAAAGCCTCTGAACCCATCTGTCTTCCAGTTATGTGATCCTGTGCCCTATGGCTCATTCCCTCTTAAGTAAATGCAGCTAAAGTCAGAGCAAAAGAGGGCACATTGAAGGAGGGAGTGATGGTTAGCTGTCATCCCTCTTCCCAGCTGTCTCTTGGGCTGCTGGATAGAGTGGGTGCAGGGTGATAAAGGCGATAAATAACAGAACTATCATGCCATTCCCTACTACCTTAGAACCAGGATTGGGACGGAAGACAACAGGATGGCTATGATAGCATTTGGTAAGCAAGTAAGGAGAGCGGAGTCACAAGGGAAAGTGTGGGTTAAATGCTGATGCAGAGCCCCCCGATGTGAAGACTGAGGCAGGAGTCACAGATCTCTACATCCAGCCCATAGCTTTCCCTGGACTTCTAGTTCTGCACCAGAGGTAGGATGGATGTTTCTATCTAGAGCAGCATCTCAAACTCAGTTTGTACAAAACAATATTCATCTTTCTTCCCTAATTTCCCTTGCTGTCATTCAGGATTGTCACCTGACCTGCAAAGTGATCCTTAACTCTTCTCCCCTCCTTAACTGCCCCACGTCCCAACAGATGCTGAGCCTTATCCATTCTGTCTTTGTAATATCCTTCCACAGATCCCTTCCCTTCCTCTCACATGGACACTACTTTAGGTATTCAACTCCTCTCACTTGGACCAATCTAAAAACTTACTGGTCTCTTTGCTTCCAGTCTCTTTCTACTGCCAGAATAATTTTCCTAAAGTACAAAGTTTGACCATTTCAACTTCTCTGTTAAAAAAAAACCAAACCAAACAACAAAATAAGCAAACAAAAAAACTTCAGTGGCCCTCCACTTAACATTTAAAGTAATTCATAGTCTGATTCTCATCTATCTTTTTTTCTCCTTGTCTTATTTCAAATTATGCCCTTTAACAAACTCTTAGGTTCTAAAGTGAATTAATAGCAACTGCCTGAACAGGACGCTCTACCCTCTGACTTTGTTCATTCATACAAGCCACCACCATACCCTATTCCTTGAATGTACTCTGCCTTCATCTCTGCTTTTTCTGAATCCCTGGTTTCCTATATGGCTCATGTTTATAAAACACCGAGTATGGTGCCTGACATCTAGAGGGCATCACAGACATGCTAGCTGTTAACAGCATTATTTTCTCAGGGACTAACACTCCTCTAATCCCCCTCCACAGTTTTGCTTGTGCTGTGTTTTTATTGGATCCCTTCAATTAGTAGCTAAGTACACTGAGGCCAGGAGCTATTTCCTTTTTGTCTTCTTATCTTCTGTGTCTAACAGATCACTTTGCACACATTAATTTAAATTAATTAATTTAATTAAAGTTTGCTGAATAGAATATTACTATAACTAAAATCTGACATAGCTAAACTCAAAAAAATCAAAAACTCCACTTTGTGAATCAGAAATAACATTATAACAAACTATCAGACAGAAGTTAAATGAGGATGTGAGCAATATTAAAATAATGGCTAACAATGGTGTGATGTAACAGATGCAACAATGAAGGCTGTGATATCCTCAAGCATAGTGATGAAATGACAAGGTTGATGACAACAAAAAACGTATAGCCATTGGCTCCATGGTAGATCATATTAAAGAGAAACCAAAAGGGATGTTTTTGTTTAATTCCCAAGAAACATTTTCAATGTTAGGGATAGGTTTTCAAGGTCATGATGTGTCACCACATCATACAAATGACAGCCTAACTGTGCTATTCATAAATTTCCTATATGATGATGTAAGTATGACCTGCCATCAGTAAAAGACAGTCTTCTCTGAGCAGCAGCGATGAATTTTTTGGGATTTGAATGAGATAACTAGCCATAGTGGGTACAGACTGGTCTCATTTCTCTACACAAAGCTAACTAACCTTTAAACAACTCTGGCCAGATCTATGTAGCACAAAGTGAAATAGATGGTTAACTATTGCCTGGTGACGCTGTAGAGAGAGTTAATCTGATAATTCTGTCTTTTTTTCATTCAACCAACACCTACTACTAAACACCTACTATGCTGCACTGTGCTATGTGAGGAAAAATGAAAGGATGATACGCTTCAGTATTATAAGACAAAAGATACATTATTGAAATGCTGTGCTTTTCAAATAAAACAGATCAAAAATCTTCACAAGCTTCTGTGGACAAAACAAATATTCAGTGTCTGGGGGTCAACATTCTGGTGAAGAATCTCTCTTCATTTGGCTGGACTAGTCTGATAATAATGTTGTTGCTGGACTTGTATAGAAAACAATTCAATACAAAGAAATCTGGGAAAAGAAGCTATTATTAGACTGATGGAGAATAAATTCAAACAAAATATCCCACACTGTAACATGAATTCAAAATGGCATATGATTTAGACATAAAAGATGAGATCACAAGCAAATTAGTGGAGTCTGGCAGCTGTGGCATAGAGCAAATAGCACTGAATTCTTAGTATCTAGCCCTGCAAGCTGGAGAGAGGATTTGGTGATCTCTATCAATTAATCACCAAGCATGGCTCAGCAGCTACTACGCTCTGGGCACCGTACGAAGTGTTGGGACAGCTCACAATGGCCAATGATAGCCAGCTCTTACATAGTGCCTGCTAAGTTCAAGGCACTGTGCTAAGCACTCTACAAATATTTCACTTGATCCTCAGAGTAACCCTGTCAATTAGGTACTGTTTTTATTCCCATTTTAGAGTTGAGGAACATAAGCCAAACAGAGGTTAAGAAACTTGCCCACAGTCACTTAGATGGTATCTGAGGATGAATCTGAACTTAGGTCTTCTTGATTCCAGGCCCAGAGCTCTACCCATTGGGCTACTTAGCTGATACAAGAAACCAATGACCTCTGCTCTCAAGGGTTAGGGTTAGTTCCTTGGGGAAACAATATGTGCATATGTTAAGTACATACAAAAATGTACAGAGTACTCACACAACAAAATAAAAGGTAGCTGAAGAGGAGATCGTGGGGGAAGGAGGGCACTAGCAGTTAGGTGATCATAGGTATACTGTGCCATAAAAGAAGAAGGGGAGTCTGAGTCAGAGGGGAGAAGGGAGTCCATCTCAGACATGTGGACAACAAGTGCAAAGACACAGAGATGGGAGATGGGTACAACATGTTAAAGACACGGAGAAGGCGAATGTGGCTGGATCACAGAGTGCAGTCCATGTTCATTCACATTAACGCTCCTTCCCAAACCCTGCTCCCAGTTCACTGACCACTCAGAAACCATAATCTAAATTTCCATTCTCTCTCAGCCCCTTTACCACCACACAAAGCTGACAGGCCTCTGTGACCCTGAACGCAAACATTCCATTCTCTGACCACAGAAGATTCTCTCCTCGTGCTCCTACGTTATCCCCTGTGTGCTCTCCTCTCTCCTCCCACCAGGGTCAGCTCCAGCAAGCAGTCCTACCACTCTCCCATCTTAACTTTTTTTTTTTGGCTAACTAGTTTCTTCTCCTTGTTTTTCCTCTTTGCTTGAAATAAATTCCCTTCTTGTCTTTACCTCTTAGAATCCCCAGCTTCTTTCAAGGTTCACACCTTCTAAAGGAAATCTTCCTTATGCCTTAATTGTTAACCCTCTCTCTTTCAAAATATCTTACATAATTAGCTGTTTATATCACCTAGTAGAATATAAGCTTCTTGAGGGCAGGGACTATTTTTCATTTGTCCCTGTAAACTCAGAGCATGACATAGTATATTGCATATAGTAGGCATTTAAAATAAAGGTTTGCTTACGAATATACATATAGGTCTCCCTGTCTTCAAAAAAATATATTCACTTTACCCCGACATCCCATCATGGCATCTTCTCCATGTCAAAGTCAAACTTCTAGAAGGAAGAGTCTATACTTGGCTGCTCCCAACTTCCTTAGTGGGTCACTAAACAGTTCTTTACAATCTGGCGACCTCTCAAAGGTTACAAGTGCTAAATCCTAAGGCCTTTTCTCACTCCTCATCCTACTTAACCTGTCTACACTTGCTTTGTTTTTTAAAGAGACTGGTCTCCCTATCTCATCCTTGCTGGAAGTGCAAGGGCCACCACTCTTGACAAATTCTACTCTGATGAGCCCAGGAGATTTGATCTCTTCTACTTCCAAGCTGGGCCAGGTCACTTCTCCTTAACAACTTGGTGGTCCCAAATCCTGGGGCTCAGCATATTAATGCTAACCCTAATCTGGACATCTGATGGACACAGTCCAACAGTCCACTACAGAGCTCACAACTCTCATCAAAAGACCTGCAGCTAGCCTCTGCCTCCCTGGTAGCTGTGATCACAGGCATGGGCCTGGGCCACTAGGCCTAGAGTCTGTCTACAGACTTTTGAACACTCTCTCTTTACTTCTGTGAACTGCTTTCTTCTGATTCTCCTCTTCTAATCATTCCTCCTCACTTCCATCCCTAACTACAAGGATCCCTCAAGGTTCTGTCCTAGATCTTATCTTCTCACACATCACTGTCCATCTTGGTAATCACAGTTGTTCCTATGGGTTCAACCATCTCTATGTAGTTGACTCTCAGATCTATATAGGGATAGAGATTCAATCTGTGGTATCACTGGTGTAGCGAACGCCCAGATGAGGAAACTACCTCTACCAATGCAGGCTGTTACCTTCTAAGTAACTTAAAGTGTTAGGGACTTGTGTTTGAGGTTCACTGACTTACCCAGGGTCAACTAGTCAGAGTAGGTCAGCATCAGAGCTTAAACCCTGGCTCCAAGACCAGTTCTCCATTCTCCACACCATGGTGCCATGCTCTCAAAGTACCTAAGAGAAGGCCTAGCACAGAGTAGGAGCTTAGTAAATGCTGGCTGAATTAAACTGCATTTTAGGTATTGGCTTTGTCACTTTGTGAGCTCGGACAAGTGATTCAATCTCTGAGTTTCCTCATCTATAAACTAAAGGCATGAATACTTATGCATTCCATTGTATTCAACATCCACTTGGAATAGTATTACTAAGTCACATTTCCATAGCCCTTTTTCATTTTACACATCTGACTTCACTGATTTTTTACAAATGCCATATGCAAACACTGGTACCTCAATTCTGCAAAAAGAAAAAACGCTTAAAAAGATGGGTCACAGCTAGGGAAGTAGTTTTTTCTGTGGACTCTAAAACACAAACACTTTCTGGTTTCAAGAATGATTCCAAAGACAAATCCTTCTAAGAATTCAGCAACAGGATCCCCTCGGGGCAACTGTAAAGTACTTGATTCAAATAGAAAATCTGTGCAACATTTATGCAAGCCTTATTTCTTGGTATCATATAATTGCTAGCTTGAAGACTATATACTATATACTATAATACTACCCTACAACATTTCTATTTCTGAATAGTCTTTGTAATATAGATTTTAATCAGTATCTTTTGTTTTTATGTCACCTCAATTTATCTTATACTTCTCCCCCTCCCCACTCAAAGAGTAATGCCTTATAACAAAGAACTTTTGATAAAAATTCAGCAAAACCTATCAATACAGGAAAGAACATGCCACTCTGTGCAGTGGCAGGAGGTATTCTTTCATATTTCTTCTTCGGGGTCAAGCTGATGATCGTTTGTGATTTTGTCACACCTGCTCTGGACTGTTTTGCAATTGCTGTTCTTTTCATTTACTGCTGAGGTCTGAGCGGATATTATGTTTCTGGCTCTGCTGACTTCTCTCTGCATTAGTGCACACACCTTTCCATGCTTCTGTGTATTCAACAGACCTGTTGTTTCTTATAATATGCTAATATTCTGCTAAATGTCTCCAAATATTTATATACATGGGATTAAAACATCATTTTCGTACATAACCACATACTTTGTTTTTGTTAATTAAGCAAAAGTCTGATTCCACTTATCATCTGGATGTACTTCAAATCATTTTTACAAATTTAACTTCTCTCTTTATGATTTTATCAGGTAGCTACTTCTTCAGTCCCATTATTTTTAAGAGAGTTTATCAGGAAGAGTTGTCTCAGGACATTTACTTCCTTATGGAGTGAAATCTCCCACTTACCAATTGAGCAAATTAAATTGATTCTGCATCATTTTTAATTGATCCTATTACAGTTAACTGAGTTTGTTCTGTAACTGCCTAAGCCAAGGTTCATTGTCTCTGAACTTAGTCCAGAAATTCAGCTGGTCTATATTGAGTTAAGTTTAGAGATCCAGTTCTCCTGCTAGTCACTGTTCTATTCTTGCCTCAAAGAAATTGGTTATCCTTGGAGGATGCAGGTGGACACCATAAGTCAGGTCTAGTATCTTTATACCACAAAGCCATCTTTCAAGGATATTTGGTTGGCTATCAAAAACCACTATCTCTGATCTTGCAGCCCCTCATTCTCAATTTCCAATCAATCATGTTGTCCTCATGCCCATGATGCTCTAACTCTGTAACCAACTGTATTATTTCCTCACCTACTCTGTTCTGTTCTTTGGTCCATGTTTATAAAAAGGAGCTGCATCTCCAATCTGAGGTCTTTTGCCTAACCAAGGCAGATATTAGACCTATTTAGTGCCATGTTTGCAACCTGCTAATTAACTATTATCTTGCACAGAGAATATGTGCCTCAGTTTACTTTTGCTGAATTTCTCTCAAAACACAATAAAAGAATCAATCACCACAATTTTTTAAAGTACTGATTACATGCCAAACCCTGAGTTAGACTAGGAATACGTAAACAAAAAAGAAAAAATCTCTGCCACCTACAAGGAGCTTATGTTCTATTGGGGAAAACAATACATATACATACATGCATTTAAAAAAAAAGTAAATACAAGATAAAGGGGGAAGACATACTACCTCTTGGGATAAAACAGGGAAGGCTTTAGTATAATGTGGCACCTAAGCTGTATCACAAAGAAGATTAGGGACTCCCAGAGGCAGAGATGAAGAAGAAACAATTTTCAGAATGAGAAACAAGTTGGGAAAAAGCACAGTGGTGGGACACAGAATCTTGTGGGAAAAGGAGGAAGAAGGTGAGCACAGTTTATAGTAAGCCTGGAAAGCTAGGGTGGATTCAAAAGTTATGAAAGGTTTTAGAGGCAAGAGGGAATCACTGGCATTCACCAAGAATGGGCAGAGGTGATACACAGTCTCAAGGGTGCTGTAGGAGGATGACTTTAGCAGGGAGAACACTGTAGGGAAGGTATGCTAAGGGCCTTTCTTCCAGTGATGGCCACGTCAGTGGGGCAGTCAACAAGTGTTTAGTGAACACTTACTCCAGGCATGAGGGATACAAAGAAAAGCAAGAAAATACGCAGAGTAGACGGAAAGTAAGCTGAGAGAGCAAGGCGCTATTAGCTGGGGAAATGGGAACAGTTGCCTGAACAAGGTGATATCTGAGAAGAAACCAGGGACAGTAAGGAGCAGAGTACTGCAGGCTGGGGAAAACAGAGAGCGTTCTGGATGAGGAACAGCCTGCTTACAGGGCATGAGTGTGGCATGGAGCTTTAAATCTCGGGGTAGCCAGGGTAAGGATGCTGGCCTGGGAAAGAAGAGCATTCCCTGCATGGCTACCTTCCAGGATTTCATCATTTCCTAAAACTTATCAATGTGCAAGATGAAATCAACTCAGAAACTCACACCTCCTCAATACCCTCTGCCACTGGGGCTCCTTCCCCCTCTGGATCCTCCTCCATAAAGGAGGTACCTGGGGAATTCTCTTATTTCCCACTCCAGTTACAGAACTTCATTACGCCATAGCAGGCTACCTCTCCCCTACCCCAAACCCACTGGTTCTTAGCTCTTTCTTTATGTGTTGTGAGCTCCTTGAGGGCAGACACTGCTTTATGCTTTCCTTCCCTCATCCCTGGCACTTAAATGTTTGCTGATTCTCTCTGAAGAACTGAAGGATGAAAAGGATGGAGATTATGGTGAGAAGGAACAGGGAGGCAGCAACTACAGGGGAAAACGGGCTGATAAAGGATGGTTTTTTAAAACAAAGGAGTGGAAGAGTTGTCAGTGACGGTAAGATCAAGGGTTTGATCACCTCTGGTCACAGAGATGGGGAATGTGTGAAGAATGTTGTGAAGGTAGAATGACTGAGACTTGACACCTGATAGGATGGGAAGGAAGTACTAAAATCAGTGAATCAAGAAGAAAGCATTTACTGAGCACCCCTATTTTAGGGCACTGCAGAATCAAAACAAAAGCCTTCCAACATTCCCTGCACACAAGGTCACATTCTACTCTGCCCACCTGATGCTCACTTTTGCATCTCCCTGATACTTTCTAGATTTCCGTTAATTACACAGTACCAGATTCCCCTGTTGCCCTGTTGTACCACCTGTCTGGTAAGGAAAAAAAAAGATCATCAAAAGAGAAATAAGAAATAAAGGAGAGAAGAATCAGTGTAATCTAATAATGACTGCCATTTAGGTAGCACTTTAAAATTTGCCAAGTACTTTATATACATTATCTCTTTCGATTCCTACAACTCTGTAAGATAAATACCACATGTATTATTATCCTTGTTTTACAGATGAGGAAGCTGAGTTTCAAAGAGATTAAAAGACTTGACTATGGTCACAACACTATTAAAGGTCAGAGATATGAAGAAAAAAAGATTATATTCTAATGGATTATTCTGAGACCGCAAACTTGGGTGACTGGAAGGACCCTGGTGCCCTCAAAAGAAATAAACAAGTTTAGACAGGGGGTAGTTCCACAGATAAAGATGAATTCTGTTTCAGACATGTTGAGATTAAATAGCCTATGGGACATCCCGTTTCACATATCCAATAGGCAGCTGGTAATGGGGAACTGAAACTCAGGGGAAAGAATAGGGTTGCATATATAGATTTAGAGTCATCTAGAAATGATCATTGAACCTACATGAGCATATGAGTTCAATCACCAAGGGAAAAAAAATGTAGATAAAGAGGAAAAGAGGGTCCAGGATGGAGCCTTGAGGTATCTCCACGGGTGAGATGGGACATGAATGATGATTCTACAAAGGAAACTGAAGAGTGGTCAGACCGATGGAGAGCAGTGTTATGAAAATCCAGAGAGGAAATAGTGGACAACAGGGTTAAATGCTGCAGAGTAGTGAGAAAGTGCCAGCAGAATGGCACCGAAAAGATTAGCAGTCATTTCAAAGGGGGATATTTTAGCTAAGTGATAAGGGAAAGGGGAAAGGAACAAGCATTTGTTAAGTGCCAAGGACACAGCTCTTTAAAAATATGAACTCATTTGATAAGGTCAGGAAACAAATTTCAAGGGATTGAGAAGCTAGCGATGGGAGAGGGAGTGGAGGGTAAAGAGGAGGATAAAACTGTCAGCAGTACAGTATGAGGGAAAGGGTATAGGAGTCTGTCACTCACAAGCTACACAAAACAGCCAAAAGCACCTTCTGGCTAGCAGTCCATGTGCCTGTGACCCCACATTCTGGTTTTGACTTCTATCTCTTTGGCTGGCTAGTTAGTTGTATGACCTTGGGCAAGTCCCTTGTTCTTTCCCAGCCTCCACTTTCATTTCTATAGAGAAAGCATCA
This sequence comes from Bettongia penicillata ogilbyi, assembly GCA_023548195.1. Classification (NCBI taxonomy): domain Eukaryota; kingdom Metazoa; phylum Chordata; class Mammalia; order Diprotodontia; family Potoroidae; genus Bettongia; species Bettongia penicillata. The sequence continues at coordinate 12,845,691 of JAJHZJ010000029.1, forward strand.
TCCTAGACCATCTTTAATGTCTCTCCAAGTTTTATTATTCTATGATTTTAACTACTACAGAGGTGCCCATAATGTATCTCACTCAGTACTCAATCTTTCAGACTATTTTTCTGCTACTATAAAGGTGATAAGGACAACTTGAAACATTTCTGTCAATGTCACCTCAGTAACAATTCAAATACTCCATGAAAACCATTTACTAGCTACTTGGAGCTAATTAACCTTCATGCTTATAACAAGTGAATCCTCATATGAAAGGGCCTAAAAGATGATTTTACTTAAAAAAAAAATGGCAAGAAGAGGTACACCCTCACATCAACAGATGAATTTATGAAAAGTATGTGTAAATTGATAAGTATTCCCTTTTTGTATCCCTAGCACTTAGCACAGTGCCTGGTACATAAATAAGATCCTACTGAATAGTTATCTATTGACTAACTTGTACTAACCTAAAACAGATATTCTTTCATCATCAATAGTGAGCTAAAAGATACTACAAGTCAACACATTAGACTACAGATTCATGTCTGGCTTCATCATTAAAACAGTTAGAACTGTGATTTGTAACAAAAGCAGCCTTCCTCATCAGGAGAATTTAGTTTAAAATGACAACAAAACCCCAACAAATCTTCATTCTGCAGTTATCTCTTCTATAACCATTTAAAAAGACTTACCTTATCATTTTCATTTTCTAAATATCTACTATTCTAGTCTGTATAGGAAAACAAGAAACTCACATTTGTTAGAGCTTGTCTGTCTGAAAAAACAATGGCTCAAGTTCCTATGGTACTTTACAGCATAGTTTACAAGACAATAGCCCTAGAAGAGAAAGAACTGGAATATTATTCTATCTATTTTACAGCTAAGGAAACCAAGGTAAGAGGTAAAGTCACAAAGCAGCAGAACCACACTGACCCTGGTTTCAAAAACCCACTTATTTTTCATGTTTCAGAATAGCCCAGCACTTTGGGGAGATTTTGGGGGAAATGACTGAGTAGGGGATTGTTTAGCTCACTATTGTAGCAGTAAGCATGTTTCAGATATTAGCAAAACTGGGAGCCGAGTACTTTGTAAAGGACACTCTGGGAAAAACATAAAAGAAGAAACTTGGTCCCCATTTGTTCTTTGTCATTTAAGACCTAACAAAAATTCAGAACAATATCTTGAATTTCTTAAGTCAAGCTTTTTGACAATTACCTTTAAGTTTTAAAAAAAATACTTACTGGCTGCTCTGGTAAATCCTGTTCCTCTTCCATGAGTACCACTTTTCTGGAATATGCTTGTGTGGCTGGCTTGCAAGTCTTTTCAGCAGTCTACACAGTCTGTAAAAAAGGGGGTGCAAAGCTTTATGTACTCAAAAGGTACTTATCATCAAGGCCATCGTGTAGAAGTTTTTTTCCTATATTACTCTCCCCACCTGTCTACATGAGTTACAATCTTCAAATATCAAAACTTGCACGTGGTTTTTCAAAATAGAAATGCTGTACAAGTCTCAAGGCAGCGATATGGGATTGTCTTTCATGCGTTATTACAAAAGTCAACACGTGAGCCATTTCGACTGCACTTAAAACATGGTTACTCTAGGGCTTAATACATCAGACATCTTACAGTCACAGCCATGTGCACAGAACTAAAACAAATTTCTTTAGGATTAACAGTTACATCATAAACGGTAAGATTGGCCTACCATGCCAATAAGCAGTGATAACATCTAACCTGTTTTAATGTAGAACATTTATATAACTGTTACACCAAAAAAAAAACAAACCACTAAATAGGACAGCCTATCAATTAAATGCTTCCACAACTAATTAGCCGCATCCGGTCAATTTAAAAAGAAGTAATCTGTATTTTTAAACTTAAACATATTCAAAATGAAATATACATGTGTGCATATATATATATATATATGTGTGTGTGTATATACATGTGTGTATACATATATAAAAATAATGGTAAATATATTCTAGGCAAGGTTAAATAACGAACAATCTTTTAAGCTACTATATACTAACCACTACTTAGAGCTCAAGAACCCATTTGACTGTGAAGTAAACCACTTCCATAAAGATGAGCTCTTCAATTAATTACTTAAGCAAAATCTTCCTAGCTTTTAAGTCATTCACTGTACTAATTAAGAGAAAACAAGAAAACACAAGAGTTAGAGCAGTAAAATTCTCACAAAAACAAGTACCATATTTGGTGGTACCTAAGGTTTAACAACAACAGCAAACAGCACGGAAAACTAGGCGCACCACAACAACGGGGCTGAAGACATCGTTTAGATGTGGAGCAAAGGAGACTCCTTTCTGTTGGACTATGCGCTCCACTGGCTAACCTTTCATTAAAACTGATAAACTCCCCAATTCCCCCTGCCAACCAAGGAAAGAATGGAGACTTACAGACACACTGGAACGAGGAAACATTCACAGGCTTCCTATGACTTTCACTGTTTTATTACTCAACACTGTAGAGAAAGCATTCAAAAGCAAGAACATATGTGATCCCATGCAGTACTAGGAGGTACAGTAGGTAATAGTGAGGAACTTGGAATCAGGAAGATCCGAGTGCTTCACAAACCTTAAACGGCTGCACAGTATTAGTTATTAGCAGCAGCAGCATCATTAGCATTCTTCTCAGGCAGACGATGCCCCATGATGATGCACAAAGACAAGGACAGGCCAGCTCTGCTTGTGAGTACGCTGCTCCCTCTGTACCCCCTTGACTCAGCACTCCTCAGAAGGAGGAAAAAATCAGGTTTGAATCGGAATGTAAACACACCTGGATCTAGCTTTCACTACAGATACTCATGGAACTAATCTACAGTTGATGGTTTATCAGTATTGAATACTAAAAGCTGTCTCAATAAACAAGCATTTATTAAATGCTTACCATGTTCCAAGAACTGTCAAGTATCTAAATATATGCATATTCAAACTCTCTAGGTGACGAAACCACTAGAGAAATTTTCTCATCTGGATTGATTGCTTTCTGTCAAATGTGCTGATGGCCTGCTCTCACCAGAACACATTTTTACCCAAAGCATTAATTTGGAAGTATTTTTCTTTTTAACAAAGCACCACAACTGTGACAGAATAGTTTTAATTCAATTTTTCCATTTACTTCAAGCAACAAACTTGGACAATTGTGACATAATATGGAAATAGAATTTCAAAAATCTGCTAGGTAATACTATGAAAATAAGTTCTGTGACTCAAGTTGCAGAAAAATCTAATTCTAAGTCCCTCAAAACAGAGAAAGAAAAAAATGGAAACATGAATCTTCATACCCACCTTTTTTTTTCAGAACCATCTATTATTTCCCAATTTCCTGGGCAGTCCACTCAGCAATTCTCAGTAATCCAGAATAATTTACTTGTTTCTGATGCTCAAAATAGGATTTAGATTAGGAAAAATTTTATGCTTCAGTGAAAACTGAGCTTTACACAAACCAAGTCTGAACAGTGCCACTGGTAACTAAAATGACAACTGATAATTCTAATCAATTGAAAACAAATCAAAAGGAACTACTAAAGAAAGAAAATGAAGAAGGAACAAGTAGGTGGTACAGTGGATAGAGCACCAGCCCTGGGAGTCAGGAGGACCTGAATTCAAATCAGGCCTCAGATTCTTAACACTTACCAGCTGTGTAACCCTGGGTAAGTCAATTAACCCTCACTGACTCACAAAAATTCTTAAAAAAAAAAAAAAAAATATATATATATATATATATATATATATATATATTTTAATAAGGAGCATGTATTACACAAATAACTGGCCCTGTGGGAGTTCTTGAAAAGTGTTATGGACTATATTACGGGATTGTGGAAGAAGAGACTCTGGCAAACTGGCCATTTTCCAATGATCAGAAAAAAGTATTGCTTATTTAAGAGCAGGTGTTCATTGGAAAGTATAGCCCTACTATCCAAATCTTAATACACATATTTCCAGGTGCTGATGTGGTATCTTGGAAGGGTAGGTTTTAACCCCAGTTACAATCCATTTTGTCATCATTCTCTTTTCCATGAGATGTATTTTTCTAAAATACTGCATCAAATTCAATACCTTTAAAGCTAAGCTTTCAAAAGCCAAGAGGAAGGGAATGCAGATTTACCAAAAAGTCATGTCATGTCATGTCATAACAAGATAACGTTTAAAAAACATGTTCTCTCTACACTAATATTCTGTCACTCTGACTAATATTGATGTTTGGATATACTAGTTTACATGGAATTTTCTAGTTTCTCTGCCTACTACTGAGTTCCTGCTTTACATGTTTCCAATTCATCAATGTACCAATCACAACTTAGAATCCAACAAACAAACTGGAACTTCACATCCTCTTCCCAACAAATACCATTAACAATTGAAAATAAGTTTATCAAGTTCCCATCCACAGGCAGGAAGGTAGCCCAGTGAAGAGAGCACACAGTCTGGAGTCAGAAAGACTTCCTGAGTTCAACTCTGGCCTCAGGTACTTGCAAGTCACTTAAGCCTGTTTGCCTCAGTTTCCTCACCAGTAAAATGAGCTAGAGAAAGAAATGGCAAACCATTCCAGTATCTCTGCCAAGAAAACCCCAAATGGGGTGACAAGAAGTTCAACACAACTGAAAAATGACGCAACAACAACAAAAATGCATGTTTTAAGAATTATTCCCAAAAAATTCCTCTACTCAATTTCTATTTGTTCATTAAAAAATATCTCCAGAGGGGGCAGAGCCAAGATGGCAGAGTAGAAGGACGCAAATTTACGAGCTCCGAAACCACAGCCCATAGAATTAATGTAAAAAGAGACCCCCATAACTTCTGGACCACTGAAAGGGGTACAGAAACGGAGTGGAAGAGATTTCCGTGCCAGAGAGCCCTGGAGACCCGTCCCCAGGGTCCGTCACGCCCCGGAAAGCGGACCCCACCCCAGCGCTGCCCTGGTCGCGGCCCCAGAGAAGCTGAACCGAGCAGGCTTCAGGGACAGAAGCTCCGGCAGCCGGGAAAGTCCCTCCGCCCACAGAAGCTACAGGTCAGTGAGAGAGACAGCTGGGCTGGAAGAGGGGAGCGGGGTGTCTCCGTGACTCGGGCCCCCTCGGGAGGAAGCCACGGCGGCAGAGACGGGGGCAGGAAGCGGCAGAGGCAGAGGCAGAGGCGTGGGTGGCAGCGGCTGCCCAGGACTCCCCCAGCAGCAGGCAGGATCTTCATTACTGAAGGCCTCTGCATAAAGCCCCTGAGGGAACTGAGCCTGGGAGGCCCCCCCCCCCCCCCCGCTCCATTCCTGAAAGTCTCTGCATAAAGCCCCTGAGGAAGCCGAGCCTGGGAGGCGGCCCTGCCCCCACCCCAGCACCAGAACTAAAGGTCACATTGACTAGCAGCTGGGTGGCGCGGAAAGCACATATGAATCTCAGACCCCAAGCACTAGCTGGGCGGATCTGGGCGGGGGTGGACAGGAATCTCAGAAGTCAAGTAACTGGCTGGGAAAATGCCTAGAAAAGGGAAGAAAAATAAGACTATAGAGAGTTTTTTCGAACAGATGCAAATGATCCCGACTTCGGATCTGACAAGGAAATATTCTTGCCATCAGGGAAAGACGTGGAGGGTGGGGCCTCAGTACCCCCAGATGTCCCAGGGGGATGTCGGGTGGGCTCAGGCCTTGGAAGAGCTCAAAAAGGATTTTGAAAAGCAAGTTAGACAGGTGGAGGAAAAACTGGGAAGAGAAATGAGAGAGATCCAACAAAAGCATGAAAAATGGGTCAATACCTTGCTAAAGGAGACCCAAAAAAATGCTGAAGAAAATAACACCTTGAAGAATAGGCTCACTCAATTGGCAAAAGAGGTTCAAAAAGCCAATGAGGAGAAGAATGCTTTCAAAAGCAGAATTAGCCAAATGCAAAAAGAGGTTCAAAAGCTCACTGAATTTAATAGTTCTCTCAAAATTAGAATGGAACAGATGGAGTCTAATGACTTTACGAGAAACCAAGAAATCACCAAACAAAAATGATTTTTAAAATTTTAAGATTTTAAAAATGCTTTCCATAAAGCAATTCTTCGCAATAAGTATATACTACTAATCACTTCTCAACACAGAACTGTTTAACTTTCTAGGTGTGCAAGTCTTCTCTGCTCAACTAGACTCTAAAATTTTCAAGGGCAATTGACTGTCTTATCCCACCTTGAACTTTTCCACTCCCTACAAATCCACCTGGAGACAGCTGAGTCTGGATAGAGAACTGGGCCTGAAGTCTGAAAGACCTGAGTTCAAATCTAGATACTTATCAAGTGTGTGACCAAGTCACTTAACATCTGTTTGCCTGGAGAAGGAAACTGCAAACCACTCCAGTGTCTTTGCCAAGAAAACCTAAAGGACGGTATTGGTATCATATGGTACATGGGGTAAGAAGAGTTACAGACAAACTGAACAACAATAAATCCAATTAGCTTTTATTAAACATCTTATATTAGGCACTGCGCATGATGCTAGGGATACAAAGACAATTCAGAAAAATATCAAAATTTTTAAAACTAAATAGCTACTAAATAAAATAAATATATTAATTCCATACCTCAATTTATTTAAAATATAGTTCCCATGAAAATTATGATTTTAAAAATCGGATAACACTAATGCTGACTTTGTCAAACAAAAAACAGAATTAAAAAAATCCTTGAGCTGGGAGGGTTCTGAGAGGTCCTAGTTCAATACTCTGCTACTAGAAGAATATAATCTCCACAGATCCAAGAGAATAACTCCCTCCTTCACTCCAAATGACCAACAAAACCTGCATATTTGTAGTGAAATCAGGATAAAGTCCTTAAATAAGAAAGCAGGAAAAACACTGACTGGACTCAGTCAGGAAACCTAAGGTTCTGAAATCCTAGCTTTTCCACTGAGCACATTAGACAAGTCACTTTATTGCCCTGAGTCTGATTCCTAGTCTGTTTAAAAAAAAAAGAAGGGGGAAGGGCAACTTGAGCCCGGTTCTTCTGAGTCCTGGGCCTGTCAGTGTGAGGCAATCTAAATGCTTGTAGGAAAGGGAGGGGAAGGCCGGCTCATCTAAGTTTGGTGTGCTCTGCCTGCTACTCTCTGGACACCAGCATGTGCTTTCACCATTGCTTTTGGAAGAAGAAGAGGACCTGAGACAGATGTTCCTCACTAACCCCCATTGACTCGGTTAGGGAGAGGTGCAGGTGAATGGAGGAAGATACACTGCATCCTGAGGAGGCAGGCAAGTGGTAGGGGGTTCGAAGGCAAACCATTTTTCTGCTGTGCATCAGAAGATATTTGGCAATGTAGCTTTCCTTCATATTCAGCAACAAGCCTCGATGCTTTTTACCATTTGTTGTGTTACTAAGTCAACAAATTTCTAGAACATCTGCCAGAATTTTAGCCACCTCATGCTACGTGAAGCACCCCAGAAGCTATAAAAGGCATTTGGCCATCCCAGAAAATCACATGGGGTAAAAGTTGGAACCAGCAGGGAGCCAGTCATAAGGAATGACGAGGGTATTTTTGTATCTGCAGTTCAAGGTAGAAGGAAAGCCATGTCAAAGAATAGGAAACTATTCAGAGAAATATGGCCCTAGCACCTTGCTGGCCACTTATTAGCTGGATGACCATGGGCATACAGACGCTCTGAATCCCATTTTATTTATAAAAAGAGAATAAATAATACTCACAGTACTTGGACCTAGATTTGCAGCTGGAAGGAACCTCAAAGGGCATCTATCAGACCCCTCCAGTCTGGTTCTAACCAATCTATGTTCTAAGCAAACTGGACCACTCTCTGCTCCTCTTCTACTCCTCCTTGTTTCTGTGCCTTTGTTCACACTGGGCAGGACTCACTCCATGCCCATGCTTGGAGAATATACTCCTCTTTCCTCTACAGATTTCTTCTTAAGTCTTACTTTTCTTTGAAACCTGATCCCAATGTCAAAGTCATCTTCTCACCCTTCCCTTCTTACCTTGTATTCTATTGTAACTGCATATGAGCCTATTCCCTACAGCTTCCCTGTCCCCTTAATATTCTGCCAGTTTCTGGGGGGCTGAGACACTTCTGTTTACATTTGTATTTGCAACAATTAGCACTGTGTAAGCACTTATTAGATCATTCTGGAGATTGGTGTTTGTTATATGGGATCATAGGTTTAGAACTAGGAAGCGTGTTCATTTAAATCAGATTTGTGTATAGGAAAGGACATTGCACTAAGTGTCAGGAGACCTGGACTCTGGTTTCAAGTCCTTATTATTTATTTGTTTGATTTCTGGAAAGTGACAACCTCTCAAGTTCTGTTTTGTTATCTACAAAATGAGGCATTTGAATTTGATGACTAACCAAAGACTTTTTATTAAATTCTTTTTTTCAATAATTTATTTAATTTTTTGCATCCATTTTCACAAAATTTTGGGTTCCAAATTTTTTTTCCCCTTTTTATCCCCTCCCCCCACCCCAATACCCCAAGCAATCTAATTTTCCCTATCTCCAATCTGCCCTCTCTTCTGTCATCCCTCCCTTCTCTTGTCTCCATCTTCTCTTTTCTCCTGTAGGGCCAGATGACTTTCTATTCCTCATTAACTGTATGTCTTCTTTCCTAGTAGCAACAGCAATACTAAACAATTGTTCCTAAAACTTTGAGTTCCAAGTTCTCCCCATCCCTCCCTCCCCACCCATTCCCTTTGGGACGGCAGGCAATTCAATATAGGCCATATCTGTGTAATTTTGCAAATGACTTCCCTGATAGTCGTGTTGTGTAAGACTAACTGAATTACCCTCCATCCTACCCTGCCCCTCATTGTTTCTCTTCTGTCTTTTGATCCTGTCCCTCCCCAAGTGTTGACTTCAGATTGCTCCCTCCTCCCTTTGCCCTCCCTTCCATCATACCCCCCTTGCTTATCTCCTTCTCCCCCACTTTCCTATACAGTAAGATAGGTTTTCATACCAAAATAAGTGTGCATTTTATTCCTTCCTTTAGTCAAATGTGATGAGGGTAAACTAATTGTTTTTTTTTTTTCCTCAGCTCTCCTCTTTTTCCCTCCACTAAAAAGTCTCCTACTTGCCTCTTAAATGACATATAATTACCCCATTCCATTTCACCCTCTTTCCTCCCACTACATTTCTCTCTCACCATTTACCTTAATTTCTTTTCAGCTATGGTCCCATCCTATTCAATTCACTCTGTGCTCTCTGTCTCTGTGTGTGTGTGCATGTGTGTATGTGTGTGTGCGTGCATGTGTGTACATGTGTGTGTGTGGTCCCACCAACTACCCAGATACTGAAAGGTTTTAAGAGTTACAAATATTGGCTTTCCATGTAGGAATGTAAACAGTTCACTTCTGGTAAGTCCCTTAAGACTTCTCTTTGCTGTTTACTTTTTCATGCTTCTTCTCATTCTTGTGTTTGGAAGTCAAATTTTCTTTTCAGCTCTGGTCTTTTCATCAAGAATGCTTGAAAGTCCTCTGTTTCATTGAAAGACCATATTTTCCCCTGAAGTATTATACTCAGTTTAGCTGGGTAGGTGATTCTTGGTTTGAGTGCTAGTTCCTTTGACTTCTGGAATATCCTATTCCACGCCCTTCGATCCCTTAATGTAGAAGCTGCTAGATCTTGAGTTATCCTGATTGTATTTCCACAGTACTGGAATTCTTTCTTTCTAGCTGCTTGCAAGATTTTCTCCTTGAGCTGGGAGTTCTGGAATTTGGCCACAATGTTCCTAGGAGTTTCTCTTTTTGGATCTCTTTCAGGTGGTGATCGATGGATTCTTTCAATACTTATTTTGCCCTCTGGTTCTAGAATGTCAGGGCAGTTTTCCTTGATAATTTCATGGAAGATGATGTCTAGGCTCTTTTTTTGATCATGGCTTTCAGGTAGTCCCATAATTTTTAAATTGTCTCTCCTGGATCTATTTTCTAGGTCAGTTGTTTTTCCCATGAGATATTTCACATTCTCTTCCATTTTTTCATTCTTTTGGTTTTGTTTGGTGATTTCTTGGTTTCTCGTAAAGTCATCAGACTCCATCTGTTCCATTCTAATTTTGAGAGAACTATTAAATTCAGTGAGCTTTTGAACCTCTTTTTGCATTTGGCTAATTCTGCTTTTGAAAGCATTCTTCTCCTCATTGGCTTTTTGAACCTCTTTTGCCAATTGAGTGAGCCTATTCTTCAAGGTGTTATTTTCTTCAGCATTTTTTTGGGTCTCCTTTAGCAAGGTATTGACCCATTTTTCATGCTTTTGTTGGATCTCTCTCATTTCTCTTCCCAGTTTTTCCTCCACCTGTCTAACTTGCTTTTCAAAATCCTTTTTGAGCTCTTCCAAGGCCTGAGCCCACCCGACATCCCCCTGGGACATCTGGGGTACTGAGGCCCCACCCTCCACGTCTTTCCCTGATGGCAAGAATATTTCCTTGTCAGATCCGAAAGTCGGGATCATTTGCATCTGTTCGAAAAAACTCTCTATAGTCTTATTTTTCTTCCCTTTTCTAGGCATTTTCCCAGCCAGTTACTTGACTTCTGAGATTCCTGTCCACCCCCGCCCAGATCCGCCCAGCTAGTGCTTGGGGTCTGAGATTCATATGTGCTTTCCGCGCCACCCAGCTGCTAGTCAATGTGACCTTTAGTTCTGGTGCTGGGGTGGGGGCAGGGCCGCCTCCCAGGCTCGGCTTCCTCAGGGGCTTTATGCAGAGACTTTCAGGAATGGAGCGGGGGGGGGGGGGGGGCCTCCCAGGCTCAGTTCCCTCAGGGGCTTTATGCAGAGGCCTTCAGTAATGAAGATCCTGCCTGCTGCTGGGGGAGTCCTGGGCAGCCGCTGCCACCCACGCCTCTGCCTCTGCCTCTGCCGCTTCCTGCCCCCGTCTCTGCCGCCGTGGCTTCCTCCCGAGGGGGCCCGAGTCACGGAGACACCCCGCTCCCCTCTTCCAGCCCAGCTGTCTCTCTCACTGACCTGTAGCTTCTGTGGGCGGAGGGACTTTCCCGGCTGCCGGAGCTTCTGTCCCTGAAGCCTGCTCGGTTCAGCTTCTCTGGGGCCGCGACCAGGGCAGCGCTGGGGTGGGGTCCGCTTTCCGGGGCGCGACGGACCCTGGGGACGGGTCTCCAGGGCTCTCTGGCACGGAAATCTCTTCCACTCCGTTTCTGTACCCCTTTCAGTGGTCCAGAAGTTATGGGGGTCTCTTTTTACATTAATTCTATGGGCTGTGGTTTCGGAGCTCGTAAACTTGCTTCCTTCTACTCCGCCATCTTGGCTCCGCCCCCCTTCTTATTAAATTCTGATTATATTGACCTGTCTTGGGCTTCATTCTTCCCCTATCTCATGTAAAATGAAGGGATGAGGTAATCTCTAAGGGCCCATTTTATGGTTCTAAGCAGCATATGCTGAGATTTTAAGATGTTAGATACTGATAACCACTTACCATTCCCTGCCTGCCTCATATTTTTCCTCTCATTGTTCTTCCTCCTTTCATCTGTCCACTATTTCTTTCAAAAGAACATAACTTTTCTCCCTTTTTTAATTCTAGACTCCATCTACTGGAACCATTTCTTACCGCTTATCCACTAAGTCTTTACCATACCAGCTTTTCTTAACCCTCAGCCCTTACCACTCTTAGAAACACTTGCCAGTTAAGTGAATTGGGTTCGAACACATACTCCATTTCCCTTCTGCAAATCAGCTGTCTTTCTTCCTGTGGCCCTTTGCCTTTGATCCATGTGTAAGTAAAGATGGCTGAAAAAGAACAAACTAATAGCAAACATTAGAAATACAGGTTCTGTTTACAGGCTGGAAAAGTGAATAGCAAGGACAATCTAGACTTGTGTTCCCTTGACCATTAGGAGTGATCACCCAAGTTTTCCAGAGCTTCTGTAGCACCAGGGACAGGCAGGATTGCTGAGTTATTAGATGCTCTTTCTTTCCAATAGTGTACATTTTGGCTCAGGGTAAAAGCAGAAGGATGAAGGTTTTTATACAAGGGAGATGTGGCAAGATTACCTTCCAATGAGTAGATGCTAAAATGGAGAAGAATTTCCCCAAGTGACCCTTTTATTTCCTGTCCCCTCTTAAATCTGTTGGTTGAGACAGCAGTAAAAGCAGTAAAAGCCTGGATTTTTTTCCCCCTTAATCCTGTAAGTTTTGTTTTAATATCATGTTAGCTTCCATTCTTTCTACTCAGTTTTATTTAGAAATTTAATAGTTATCCACTCACCATACTCAGAGTATGTGTTTCATAGACTGGATTTGAGAGAGCTGACAAACCTAGGAGGCAAATGTCTAAAACCAAAAAGAAAAAAAATTTTAAATCCCATAATCCTGGCTTGTTGCTTTTTGAGGCCTTATGGTTAATTCAGGTTCTTCTAACTTCTGGTAGGCAAGAATATTTGTGAATTCAGGATGAGGTAATAAAGTGCAGTTCTTTTCTTTATATTGCAAAACCAGGTACACGCAAACAAGGATGAGGAGAAGGTGGGAGGTGGAAGGACTCTAGATTCTTAGTTATGATAACAGAGGTGCTGTGGTATATAGGAAAGAGTTCTGGGGCTTGAGTCAAAGGATCTGGATTCAAATCCTGTTTCTGTTGTCACTCACTACCTGAGTGACAAATTACTTAACTTTTACGACTCTGTTTCCTCTTGTGAAAAGACAAGGCTGTTGGTTAAGGGGACCCAAGGGCCTTTCCAACCCTCAGTCTGATCTGTTAAATCTTCAAAGGTGATGAGGTATACACATCAGATATGAGTTGCTCCTTAGCTGAGCTAACTCTGCCAGTAAAGTGGTCTGAGTTTCAGAGACTGCTCTTTTCCCTTTTATCCTTTTTGTGGTTAGAAAAGGAGTTGCTTATAGCTAAAGGTCCCAGATCCAGCACAGAGGGGCCTAACCTGATATAAGGAGCAGGAACAGGTGACAACCGGCAACTGCCTGTCATTTACCTGACATCTGAATCCCAGAGGGACCAGCTACTTGGGGTAGTACTACAGGGCTCAAGGAGAAAGTTCAGAAGGAAGGAACAGGGTTTGGAGCTCAGGAGTGAGGATTTCCATTATCAAGTCCTCTATGAGCCTGAAAAAGAATAACCAAGGCAGGAATCCTAGACCAAAGGAAAAGCCTACTGTTCTGTCAGTCTGGATATGCTCAAGTACAGTCTACTGGAACTCCAAATGAGGCAGGCACACAGGTATGCTGCCGCTCAGGCCCAAACCCAAGCCAGCAAACTGCAGCACTGAGATCAGGAAAGCAGCAATTAGATTTTGTCCTAGATCAGACCATGTGGAGAGCACTGAAAGCTTGCAGGTCCCCAGCATGAGGTCTCTGAGAACCTGGAATAACATATTACTTAACACACCAAGAAAGAAAGAACAGGACCAGCCCAGACTTTCCTCCAGAAGTGCTGGACCTAACAGGCCAAAGTCAAGAAGTATGTTAGAAGGATGGCAAACAAAAAAAGAATCCCACCATAACACAATTATTATGCTAACAGGCGCATTCAAGATACAAACTCGAAGAGAATGACTCCAAAACATCTATAAGCAAAACTGACAAGAAAGATACAGTTTATTAAATGCAACTAGAATTGTTGTAAGGGATAAGAAGTTTTAAAAATATTTTTATCAAGGAAATGAGAATGCTAGAGGAAAGTAATGGAAAAGAAATGGGTGTTAGGTAAGAAAGAATTAGAAAGAGAATTAACATCTTAATACAACTGCCAAAGCAACAAATTCCTTGAAAATTAGGACGGACCAAACAGGAGCCAATGACTCCATTTTAAAATAAGAAATATTAAAACAAAGTCAAAAGACTGAAAAATAGAAAATAATCTAAGTTATCTTATAGCAAAAACAACTGACCTGGAAAACAGATCAAGGAAAGACAATTTCAGAATCATCAGACTACCTGAATATCAATACCAAGAAATGATAAAACAAAACTGCCCAGAGCTCTTAGAACCAGAGGACAAAGTGAAATAGAACCCATTGGTCCCCTCCTAAAAGAAAATCCCAAAATAAAACTCTTAGGAACATTATAGCCAAATTCCAGTTTCCAAGAAAAGTAAAAATGCTGCAAGCAGCCAGAAAGAAAGAAGTCAAGTACTTATGAACCACAGGCAGGAACCACCCAAAGGGAACAGAGAGTTTGGAATGCAATATCCCAGAAGGTAAAGGATATAGACCTATCTATCTAAGAATAACTTACCTAGCAAAATATATATGAATACATATAATGCTACAGGAGAAAAAACAAAACTTTAATGGTTGCTAGGATGGAAATGAAAGGAATCTTTAAGTGACCAATTTTGATTTTTAAAAGTCAGATACACAATACAGAAACAAGGACAGGTAACAAGATAAATACAAAAGTGTGAGATTAAGAAGATTATCAGGAGTGCTAAAACAGAAGCTTTTCTTGGGGACGGGGAGGTGTTTTTTAAGCTTATATATAAAGCTGTTAAATAGCAAAGTAGATGGAGTACTACATCTGAATTGGATTCAGCAAAATCTGAGTTCAATTCCTACCTGGATGTATGACTTTGGGAAAGTCATATGATTTTTGCCTCAGTTTCCTCATTTGTCAAATGGGGATAATAATAGCACCAACTATCCAAGGTTGTTGTTAGGACAAACTGAGAGAATATTTGCAAAGTGCTTTGCAAACCTTAACGTGCTAAATCCAATGCTAATGCTAATATGCTATTAACATATACTAAGAAAAAGAAGAGACTCAAAAGTTAAGGTCATGGTTCAGAAAAGATGAGACAATGACAAAAAGTTAGTGGTTCAATTCTTCATTTGCTTTTTTCTCTGCCAAGGAAAAGAATTTTTTACAGAAAGACTAAAACAAAAATGGCAAATGGAGCCGGCTATCCATGGTGAAATCAAGAGATATAATATAAAAAAATAATCTTAGTGTGATAGCTAGCATTTATATAGCACTCTGAGGCCTGCAAAGTACTTTACAAATACTTTCTCATGTATCCTCACAATAAACTTTGGAGGTGGGTCCTCTCCACCTCACTTAGAGCACTTAAGGCAAGTAGGCAGCGCAGTAGTTTAGTGTTGGAATCAGAAAAACCTGAGCTCAAACCCTGACTCAGATACTAGCTATGTGACCCTGGGCAAGTCACAGTCTCTCTCAGCTTCAAGTTTCCTCACCTTACCTCCAAGGGTCGTTGGGAGGATCAAATGAGATAACATGCACAATCTTCTTTTTTTCTTACAAATCTTAAAGGACTACACAAAAGCTATTATAATTACTTATTATTTTACACATAAGGAAAGTGAGACAGAGATTAAGTGACTTGTCCAGAGTCAAACTGCTAGTTAAGTGTCTGAGGCTGAATTTGAATTCAGGTCTTTCTAACTTTAGGTCTAGCTCTATCCACTGAGCCACCTAGCTTCTTTGGATTCCTCATAGGATCATAGAATTGGAATAATAGGGACCTCAGAACTCATCCAATCCAATAATCCCACGAGGTTTAAGTAATTTAGGCAAGGTCACATCTAAGTAAATAGTGGATCCAAGATTCAAACCCATATCCTCTGACTCCAAATCCAGCATTCTTTCCATCAAAGCACACAAATCACCATGTCCAGATGAACTACATTCTCTGGTACTGAAACAGCTGGCAGATGTGAGGGCTCTGAAAGTTCATGGAAAACAGAAGAGGCACTATGGGACTGGAGATGGGCAAATGCCTCAACTGTCTTTAAAAAGAGGATCAACAATGGAGGGTGCAAACCTTAAAGCCAGGAATCTTGACTTAGACGCCTCACTAAATTCTAAACAATATCATAAAAGAATGACTATCAAGAGAATATCTAGAAAAGAAAGTGCTGACAATGATACGATGGTTTCATCAAGCACACTGACCTCATATGTAAGAAACGGCACTCAGGGTATTCTTATAAACAAAGTGGAGAGAGGTGAGTTAAACGGTATGATCAGATGGATTCAGAGCTGACTAAAGGGCTAGACCTGAAAACGAATCAGAGTCAGCTTAGAAGGGCTCTAGTCCAGGGATCGTGATCCTTGGTGTGACATGTTTAACATTTTTATCAAGACTTGGATCACATTTACAAATCACACAAAAATGGGAGGAACAGTTAACACTATATGGCAGTAAGGATCCAGAAAGACTGTGACAAGCTAGAACACTGGGCTGAAGTTAATATGATGAAATTTAAATGAAACATGTTACAAGGGTTAAAAAAATCAATTCCACAAATATAATATGAGGCTTTACTCAGCAGCTTATCTGAAAAAAGATATAGGGTTTTTAGTGGAATGAAAGCCCAAAGTGAATAAATAAACACTGTGGTGATACAGCAGCCAAAAAAACAAAACACCAACTCAGATTGCAATATAAAGAGGTCGCATGTGCAGGACAACTAAGTAGGTCATAGTTCTACTATGTGGTCTACCCTGGCCAGGTCACATATGAAGTACTGTGTTCAGTTCAGGGAATTTTTTTTAAGAAAAACATCAAAAACCTAGATAATTCAAAGGATACAAACAGGCAGGTTTTTGGTGAAGAAATCAAAGCTCTCTCTAGATACAGTAATACGAAAAAATACTCTGCAGCACTATTCATTAGAGAAATGCAAATTAAAACAACTTTTGGGATATCATCTCATACCTATCAGATTGGCTAAAAGGAAAGAAGGGGAAAATGATAAATGTTGGAGGGGATGTGGGAAAAATTGGGATGCTAATATGCTGCTGATAGAACTGTGAACTTACCCAACCATTTTGGAGAGCAAACTGGAATCATGCCCAAAGAGTTATAAAACTGTGATACCCTTTGACCCAGCAATATCACTATTAGGTCTGTTCTTTTCAACCTATATTGTCTCAAATATTTATAGCAGCTCTCTTTGTGGTGGCAAGGAACTGGAAATTGAGGAGATGTCCATCACTTGGGGAATGTCTAAACAAGTTGTAGTATATGATTATGATGGAATACTACTGTGTTGTAAGAAGTGATGGGTAGGCTGATTTTAGAAAAACAAGGAAAGACTTGCATGAAATAATGAAGAATGAAACAAGCAGAACCGAGAGATCACTGCATATAATATATTCAAAGAGTAACTGAATGACTAAGTTTCTGAGTATTATAAATACCCAAATCAACTACAGAGGACCGATGAAGGAAGTTGCTATCCCTATCTAGAGAAAGAACTAGTAAACAGACGGTTTTACACACACACAAACACACACACACACACACACACACACACAACTCTGTGTGTGAGAGAGAGCGAGATGTGATCTTGCAACAACAAAAAAAGGAGGAAAAAAGCAGATAACACTGAGAGAAAGTCAGAATGGTGAAGTGTTTTAAATTCATGCCATTCATGAGGAGCACTTAACAAAGCTAAATATGTTAGAGAATAGAAGGGAAAAGGATCAGACATGTTCTGGAAGAACTAGAAGACTTAATAGAAATAGGGAAAATTTCCTCATTAGAGATACCTACAAGTGGTATGGGCTCCCAATTCTGAAAACAAAGAATGGGTGGCTAGTTGCCAGGAAGATTCTTTCTTATGAATGAGTTGGCCTGATGTCTTTGATGAAGTGTCTTCCCATTCAGATTCCGTAATTCTGAAGTTTTGGGTAAGGTCAGGGAAGACCAGATAGGGGTCAGGTATTGACAGGGACTCAGGAAATTACACTACCTTTATCTTAGGCAATATAATTAGGCTTAAGTGGGGTATGTCACAATGAAGGAAGACAATCTCTAAAAAAGCTGTCATGGTAGAAGTGAGTTTACATGGCAGGAAAGAGTTGCCATGGAAGCTGAAGGTAATGGGAGGAGAGGGTTTCACCCTAGCAAGGTACTTTTGAGAGTGGTTAATATGGTTTCAGTAGGAATAATATTCAAGATACAACAGCTCAGGGACCCTTGCTTGGAGCTAAGGGGTCAGTGTTTTCTCCCTGAATCTTGCTCACAGGCTTCAGTTCTTTCAAGATTCAATTCTAATTGCTAAAGCCATTAAGTCAAGGTATGGTCTTTTTCCTGGAAGGAAAAGGGGCTAACCAACATCCTCCTCACTTAGAGTGACAGTCCAAGAGACCTTGCTTGAAAGGTAAAAAATAAGTTCCCAGAGGCCATTTAAATTGAAGCTTCTGTCTCAGGGAGAAATTGAAAGAAAAAAGTAAGTTACAAGAGTTGACAGTTTATCTACCCTGGTAGAATCCTGAGGCAGAAGGAGAAATAACTGGAGTGGTAATCAGCACCCAGCTAGTCTTTTAAGAGAGAGAAAAGGAAGAAGGATTATAAGAGTTGGCTGAAAATGATTCCGCAATGGGAAAATCCACAAAGGCCTTTCCATATGCATTGCCATGGCTCACGAAGATAGTAAGCTAGCACCAATACAGTGTGACAAGCAAAAGATCTCTGAATAGCCTACCTAGTCCCCCTCAGGGATACGTGGTAAAATCAGATCAATTCCTTCATCTTCTGGGATAGAAAAGGGGAATGTTGGAGTTTAGAAGGAGACTGGTACCATAATCAGTAAAGCAGAGCAATGTACCCATGATTCTGAGAGACTGTCTTCTGAGGCAGCCTGCCCCTGATTAGATATACGGTCAGAAGAGAAATCAGGGCTTTAGATTCTTTTTTTCTAGCAGTACTATTAGACAAATGAAAGCCAACATATTAGACTGGGCTTCAGGGCTGTGGGAGTCTCTACCACCAGAAAAAATTTGTCTTTTTATGTCCTGATGGTTAATAATCAGAAAGCCACTAAACAATTTTATGGCTTTCACTTCTCAAGTAATTTTTGTATGATCTTGGCCCGTGAACGAGAGACTCATTTGTTATAGTACCTTTAGAGTGTGTGCATTACTCCCAATCAAATGCTGTTTTATAATCAAGAGTAAAGCCTAATAGACGCAATCTTTCTGTCAAAGGAAGAGCATACTACAAAGCAGGGGTCAGGCTTCCTTCCCTAGAGGCAGTTCTGCTTCTCCAAAAAGTACTGTGAGAACTGAAGAGTTCCTCCCAATACAATGGTTCCTCAATCAATACTTAAATACAAAATTGAGGAGGGAGAGAACACCAACAACTTGTTCATGCATATAGTTTACCTCCACTTCAGAAGACTGTAAACTCTGAGGGTAGGTACTTGTTTGCCCAGAATTAAGAAGTACCTTGTACATAGTAGATATTTTAAAAATGCTTGACTTAAGTTGAAAACTAATTAACTGATGAGAAAAATCATCACCAAAAGGTGACATTAGTGTCATTTTGTCATTCCCACTCATTCCCACAGCCTCATTTCTATTTGCTTTTTTGTTCCTTCTGACAGATAGATAAGCTTCAGGAAAAAGAAACACAGGACAAATTAGACTTCCATTACAGAAAGAGAATGTACCGAAAGCAGTACCTGTGAAACGTGACTGCCCGGATGAAATTCTGTAGTTAATAACAGAGAGGTATGTCAAATTAGCACCTCTTGGGGGCACTCAAATCCACCAGTGTCTGGTCACGTTTCATTTCCCTCTGCTCACCTGGCCTCTTCACTTCCTGGCACAAACTAATTTGGAACTTTGATTGCACTGAGGAGAAGGAGCAAGATGGAATATTCACAAGAGATTAAAGACCTAGCTAAAATGACAAGATAACACATCAGGAAAATGAAATGCAACTTCCAATATGTCACTGGCCAGGAATCTGGGGCAGGTACCCCAGCTGCTATCAAGAGTTCCAAATGAACTTTAGGAAGTACAAGATCTCATTTGCAGTACTGAAAGTAATCCAAGAGATGGCATCTATAATAGAAGACATCTTACTTCCAGGTCAATTAAATTCTTACTAAACGTTAGAGATGAGTGCCAACTATCTACTACCTAAAATAGTTTTCAAAATAGCATTTTATTTCCAAAAAATTAACATTAATTAAGATGATAGCATTAATGAGGCCAAGTACACGTTTGATTCCCAGAAGGTCAGATACCTTCCATAACTATTCAAAAGCAAACAAACTACACCCTAATTTAACATTTCAAAAAGAACGGTCTCAATCACCAAGACCCTTTCAGAAGGTTCTCAAGGTCAAAACTATTTTCATAATAATACTAAAATGTTTTCATTTCAAATATAGTAAATGTTGACAGATATAACCTATATAAATAAAAGCTCTTTGAGGAATCCTCAATAATTTTTAAGAGTATAAAAAAAGTTTGAGAATGGCTGCCTTAACTCCACCTAAAATGAAAATATTTCTAGCTTGGGGGTGGAAGTGGGGGAATAGGACATAAACGTGAGGAATCAGTCAGAGAAATTGGATCAGAATCTACCTCTGACACTACCTGTGTGATCCTGGACAAAGTCATCTCACCTCCCTAAGCAGGTCTCACCTTCTTTCTTTGTACAATGAGAGGGTTGGACTCAACAGTATGTTTCAGCTCTCAATCTATGACCTGGTGGATATCTATGATCCTTAGAATAGGGAAAGGCTTCATGGAAGAGCTGGTATCTGACTTGTATTATAAAATATGAAGTATATCAAAAGGGCCTTTCAGGTATATCCTGGAAAACAGAGAAGTAACACAGTTTCCTCCCAACAAATAACAAATATAGTGAAATAAATGGAGGAAAATTGGGGGAAGGACAGGGGGTTGAGGAGAAAAGAAAGACCTCCACAAACATTCTTCTAAAAAAAAAAAAAATAACAGCAGCTCATCAATATTTCCCCCTATATATTCCCACCTCCCTCAGCTGTTTGTGGTAACTGTACTTTTAGATACTACTTTTGGAACTAGAATCTTTGCAAGGGTAAGAGATAAGGGGGAGGGGAGAATAACTTTATCCCAAGTACCAACTACACCACCCTAAAAAAGGAGAGAAGGAAAAGGGGATTGCTGTATAAAGCAGTATAAAGTTAGAAGAACAAACTGTTAAGGAGAGAGAGAGAGGAGGGAAATGAGGGAACCTGAAGTGCAGCCTTAGCAAGCACTGTATGGCCAATAGACAACAGACCTAAGTACAGAGAGGTGGAAAAGAAGCAACCATATAGGCATCTCTGAGCTCTCCCCTCAGCACTATCCTGGGTGACAGCACTCCATCATCAACATCTCCTCAACCAAAATCCCCTCCCAGTCAGTCCAGGGATTTAAAAAAAAAAAAAATTTTTTTCAGAAAACTATTGGCCCTGAAGCATGTAACTGTGAAAAGTGACAAGTAGGCTCAACTCCAGAGCTGTTAGCAGCGGGATCCTAGTCACCTTTACCCGCTAAGGCTCACAGATACTGTCCAATGCTAGGTCTTCAAGAACAGGCATCAAGGACTGCCAATATTTTTGTTGTAAAGACACTCTTTATAGTCCTGCTATGCAAGTCAAATGTGAAATAAAGGATATAGTATTATGCTATTGCACAATTTTGTTAGAAAAATTACACCACTGACCCTTCCAACAATAAATATCTGATGTAACAGTTTGATGCAATAGTTCCCTGGACAGCTTAAAGTCTTCAAATTGCTCTCCTTGCCTCAAAAATCTCTCTGCACTCCCAACTATCCCCCATTCAAATGCCAAAATTATCTTCTTAAAGTGAAGTTCTGATCATATCGCTTCCAGTGGATTCCTTCTATGTGTAGTATAAAAGACAAACCCCTTGGTTTGGCATTAAAGGCTCTTTAAGATCTGGTCCCAGCTTAATTTTTCAAACTTCTTACACAATATTCCTACTATTCACACAGTTTGCTGGTCTTTTTATTCTTGTTCAACAAGTCCACAGCATTTACTAAGCAGCACAATAGCAGGCACAGTGGTAAGCAATAGGGATACAAAGTAAGACAAAAACAGTATCTTCCCTCCTCAAGGTGCTCACGGTCTAATTAATTAACAGGTAATTAATAGACAACATGCAAATAACTGTATACAAATAATACACACAGGACAAATGAAATATAGGACAAATTCTCTCAAAAGAATGCACCAGCATTAAGGAAGACATAGAAAAGCTTTTTGTAGAAGGTGAGATTTTAATTGAGACTTCAGGGAAGTCAGGAAGTGAAAATGAGGAAGGAGAACATTCCAGGAACAGGGTCAGTAAGTGAAAATACCTGGAGATGGAAGATGGAGTGTCCTGATCAAGGAAGAGCAAGGAGGTCTGAGTCACTGGATGACAGAACATGTGGAATGGAGGGACTAGAGAGGTAGCCAGGGATCAGACCATGAAGGGCTTTAAAAGTCAAAGAGAGAATTTTACATCTGATTCCAGAGGTAACAGGAAGCCATTAACGTTTATTAGAGAAGGTGACTTGCACTTCAGGAAGATCATTTCGACAGCTGAGTGGCACACGGACTGGAATGGGGAGAAACGTGAAACAGGAAAACCAACCAGCAGGCTCTAGTAACAGTTCAAGTGTGAGTTGCTAAGGGATCTGCATTAGAGTGGTTTCAGGGACAAAGAAAACAAGGGGGCATAAATGAGAGATGTTGTGAAGATGGAATCCACAGCACCTGGCAAGTGCTGGGGGGAGGGGAGGACCGGGGTGATAGTAAGAAGACAAGGATGACACTGGTTATGAGCCTGGGGGACAGGGAAGATGGTGGTGTTCCTGAAGTTAGGAAGAAAGGCCAATTTGAGGGAAAAGGCAGTGAGTTCAGTTTTAGACATGCTAAGTGTAAGATGTTTATGTGACATCTAGTTCAAGATGTCCAATAGACAGTTGGAGATAGGAGGCTGGAGGTTAGGAGAGAGATTAGGACTGGATAAGTAAAAGTGATAATCATCTGTCAAGAGATTATTATCGAATCCAAGGGACCTAATGAGATCACCAAGTGAAATAATACATATGGCTCAAGACAGAGCCATAGAGGACACTCCCTTTTACTAGAAGATACCCCCCCCCCCCCCACCCCTCTGCAGAGATGGTAGGTTCATTAAGTATGGTAGGCACTATCCATATTTTTATACTTATTTTATCTCTAATCCCATTAGAATGTAAACTCACTGTAAACAGAGTTCTTTTCATTCTTTATTCTTGTATTCCTGTTATCTAGCACAAGTTTCTGGCACACAGTGGAAGCATAGATATTTAATTGATTTATTTATATCTAAACAACAATAATACAAAATAATCATAATTCTGAAAAAAGGAACAAAGTGATATTCAAGAAAGAAAATACTACTTCCAATCTAGGAAGGCTTCATGAAGGAAGATTTTGAAGAATTCAGTATTTCAGTAACCGAAACAATGGGCACAGAGTGGAGGTATACTGGTAAATGTTTAACAACCAGCTTTCTATGCAATGCACAACACACTTTTAGGCTTAATATGCTTTATTAACATTTTCTCCATCACTTTCTTAAGTCAAGACAAGCAACCAAATAATAAATCAAGCACTGATTTGTAGCATTCCCAAATGTCTGAGGTGTAAATGCTAACACTGAACACAGAACAGGCAGCTCTCATGGCCCTACATAGGCTAGCTTCAGCACACCTACGGCACAGAGGCAGGAAAGCGCTGGATTGGAACCCAATGTAACATTTACTCCCATTCCTTAAGTTTTTGTTTCATCAGTGTTTTCCCCCTCCTCTTCAGGCTTAGGAACAATTTGTTCCTTTTCAGTAACATCATCTCAATATGATAAGGCAAACTCATGTATGGGTTGATTTGACCATGAGCCAGGCCCCTAAGTATACCTTTGAAATTTGAGAGCCTTTACTTGCTAACCTAGATGTGCTCAATGACACATGAATTCCCAAACCTCTAAGTTCCACATTACTCGGCATTTTTAAGCATATGCAGCAAGAGTCCAACACTCTTTTTGAGCCAACAACCTGTGTCCCACCCCACTGCTTAGCTTGGGCACACCTGCCAATTCCATTACATCAACAGAAAGGAACACATTGTTTCTTCAAAGTGACATCTTTCAAATACTTGGTAACTTTTGGGATTTACACGCCCATGAGAACTTGTGCTCTTTCATGCATGTTCTTGATGTAGACCCAAAGCTATGAACCCTTTGACTTGCATGATTTTTGTGGGGTTCTATGGATTAAGAGACCATCTCACTATTTTAAATGATTACGTTCCTCCACATGGCAGGGGCAAAGCCTAAGGCAGCTGTTCTGGATGGGGGGAGAGGGGCTGGAGAGAGACAATTAAGCACATTCTGTGCTCCTCTTCTCCCCCATCCCCTCTTTGAATGCCATATAAAGGTTATACTTTATTTGGTGGTAAGCAAGAGCAAGCCATTGAAGTTTTTGAGCAACATGATTACAGAATGTGCAGTGTGGATTAAAGGAGCAGAGATTTAACACGAGAGAGACCACTTAAGGGATCATTGTTTATAGAAATATTTTGCATGACTGAACATGTAAAATCTATGTCAAATTGTTTGGCTTATCATAAAAAGGATAAACATGAAAGAGAAATCATGAGACTCAATAAAGTTAAACTGCTGACACTGCTATACGAGAAGATAATATGTGTAATTCCTAAGAACTTTATCCTTATTAGGAAAGTTAAAAGCAGTTTACATAGACAGAGGGCATGGGTGTGAGTGAATTATGTTGGGATGATGTAAAATAAAATCAAGGGGTGAGAAAAAGGGATGCACAGGGAGAAAGGAGAATAAGAATGGGAGAAATTACTTCCCATAAAAGAGGCACATAAAGAAGAGCTTTTACAGTGGAAGGGGAAATGGGAGAACAATGCTTGAACACCCGTATCATCAGAATTGGTTTAAAGAGGGGACAGAATACACACACACACACACACACACACACACACACACACACACACACACACACTCAGGTTGGGTATAGAAATCTGTATCACCCAACAAGTTAACAGGAGAAGAAAGGGATTAAGAGAAAGGGAGGGGGGATAAGAAATGGGAGGGAAGATTCAGAGAGGCAACAAAACTGACTTTTGAGGGGCACAGGATAAAAAGAGAGACTGATAAACAGAAGAAAAGAGGATAGAAAGAAATATAGTTAGTAATCACAACTGTGAATGTGAATGAGATGAGCTCACCCATAAATCAGAGGTGGATAGCAGAATGGATTAGAAACCAGAATCCGACATGTTATGTACAAGAAACATGTAAACAGACTTGAAACAGAAAGATACACACAGTCAGAATTTAAATAGGGAGATGAAGCAGACTCTACAATACTTCAGCTGAAGTAAAGGCAAAAGTTGCAATCATGATCTCAGACAAAGCAAAATCAGACCTAATTAAAAGAGATTAAAGGTACTATAGACAATGAAGTAATATTAAAAATGTTTCCAGCAAGTTTCTCTGAAAAAGGCCTTCTCCCCCAAATATATAGGGAACTAGTCAAATTTATAAAAACAAGAACCATTCCCCAATTGATAAATTGTCAAGGGATATGAACAGGCAGTTTTCAGAAGACTCCATCAAAGCTATTTATGAAAAAATGCTTGAAATCCCTACTGATGTGAAGAAAGGAAAATTAAAACAACTCTGAGGTATCACTTCATACCTATCAGAAATATCAAATGCTGGAAAGGTTGAGAAAAAATGGGTACACTAATGAACTGTTTGCAGAGTTGAGAACTGGTCCAACCAATCTAGAGAACAATTTAGAATTTCGCCTAGAGGGCTAAAAAACTTCACACCCTGTAATACCACTAGGTCTATGTCCATCAGTTGGGGAATGGCAAAACAAGTTATAGCATATGATTGTGAGAGAGATCTACTGGGCTACAAGAAATGGTAAGGGGGATGGTTTCAGAAAAATATAGGAAAACCTATATGAACCGATACAAAGTAAGTGAGAAGAACCAGGACATCAATGTGCACAATAACGACAATATTGTAATGATGATAAACTGTGAAAGACTTAGCAAATCTGGTCAATACAGTGATCCAAAACAATTCCAAAGGACTCGGTGAAAAATGCTATTCACCTCCAGAGAAAGAACTGATGAACTCTGAGAACAAATTGAAGTATAGTTTTCTTACTTTTTCTTGCTTTCTTCTCATGATTTCACATGCACAATTGATATACTGCTTACCTTTTCGGGGTGGGGGTGGGGGTGGGGTGCGAGGAAGAGAGAGAAGTTGGAACTCAAAAATTTTTTAAATGTGAATCAATATTTTTTAATAAAAAGAAGAAAAAAAATGTTTGGCTTATTAAGGAGGAGGGAAAGGAAAAAGGGAGACAATTTGGAAATTTTTAATAATGAATGTTAAAAAACTGTCTTTTACATATAATCGAGAAAAATTAAACATTAACTTTTTTCAAAAAAAGACTTGTGGCAATGCAGATAAGAAATAAGCACATAGAGTAGGATAGCAGAAATGAAAATACAGAGGTCAGAGGAAAGAGACTGTGGAGGTAGAAGGGACAACTTGCTAATAATAGTAAGTGCTCACATTTATTAGCTCTTCAAAATTTGTGAAATATGTTACTACATCACCTTATTTGAGATGCTGTTATCTCCACTGTAGAGAGGAGGAAATGAAAGCTCCAAGGATGATCATAGCAAAGATATGTAGCTGATAAATAAGAGAGGCATAAAAATGCTAATGGCTAATAAAATGCCCCACTGGGGGCAGGGTGCTATTACTACCCTCATTTTTCAGATGAGGAGACTGGAAACTGAGAAAGGTGAAGCGACTTGCCATGGTCATACAGCTAGGAGGAGTGGGAGTCAGGAGGCAAATTCATGTTTTTCTGACTAGATGTTGGAAGAGGAGGAAGTAAAAATAGCAGAACACAAACAGGGGGAAAAAAAAGAAGAGCAAATCTGAAGGGGAAAGGTCAGTTTTCTTACATCTGATTCTCCTACTTTCCCCCACATATTTTGCAACCTCATGACCCTGGGCTCCTGACTGTTCCTCACACAAAACACTCCCATCTCCAGATGCCAGAATTTTCCCTGGCTGTTTCCCCATGCCTGGAATGATCTCCCTACTCTAGCTTCCTTCAAGTTCCAGGCAAAATCCCATCTTCTACAAGCAGCCTTTCCTTATTCTCTTAATCTCCCCTCTACTGATTATCTCCAATTGATTCTGTATATACTTTGTTTATCCATCACTGTCTCCATGTTGTTACCCCAATGAGACAGTAAGCTCCCAGAGAGAGCAGGGCCTGGACCTAGGAGGTCCTTAATAACAGCTAGGTAGGACTAAGTAAATCTTGTTGCTCTGCTTGGCCAATCATATTGACTGCCCACCAGTCATTCTTTACCCAGGCCATGTGAGCAGCTCATGCTAACAGACATCTCCCTGATAACAGTTTTTATTCTCAATCTTCTTTCTTTGTCTCCCCAGCACTTAGCATGACCTGGGATGTAGTAGGCATTTAATAAATGCTTACTGACAAATTCAAGAGTTTAATATCAAAATACCATTTTCAGCCACTGAAGCCAGACTCTGAAATCAACATACACAGGTTTCAGATAAATGCTATTGCAAAAATAAAAAGGCCAGATATAATGGACAATGAGAGTTTAGCAAAACCATCCTAACTCCTGAAAAAAAACTTTAGCCTTTAGAACATATGCAGAAAGCACTCTACATACATCACTGAACTACTGAACCTAAGTTCAAGCACAGAAGCCTTAAGATGTTATGTAGATAACTCACTTTCTGTTGCTCAGTCGGCCTGGGTCACATTTGACTCTTTGTGACATCATTTGGGGTTTTCTTATGCTAAAGGTACTTGAGTAGTTTGCCATTTCTTCCTCCAGATCATTTTACAGATGAGGAAACTGAAGCAAACAAAGTTAAGTGACCTGTCCAGGGTCTGAGGGCCTGATCTGAACTCAGGAAGATTAGTCTTTCTGACTCTATCCACTGTACCATAGCTGCCCCTAATTATCCTAGTCCTGTCTATCTGCTAATTAGTGATCAACCCCAAGATCATGGCAAGACCTGTCTGGCATGCTCAGAACCACCGTATTTTGTCTTCTGAGACATAAAAGTTAAGGCTCTAGAATTTTTCTGGCAGACTTGGTACTTCACTGCAATGCAAGGATTTAAATAATTCCCTATGGTCTCTTAAGGCAAAATGCCTTCCACATTCAGGGAAAGAACTATGGAATTCAATCGCAGAATGAAGCAGATCATTTTCTTCTGTATTATGATTTGGTTTGTTTTATGACTTCTCCCTTTCATTTTAATTCTTCTATTCAACATGACTAAGGTGAAAATGTTTTTAATAGGAATGTATGTGTAGAACCTATATAAAACTGTATGTCGTCTTAGGGAGGGAGTGGGGAGGCAGAAGGAAGGAGGGGTAGAGAGGGGAAAAATCTAAGATATGCGGAAGTGATTGTAGACCAATGAAAACAAATAAAATAATTATTAAAAAAAAAAGTTAAGGCTCTAGTCTATCCCTTCAAGCTGCCCCATCCAACCCACCCACTGCCCAAGAAACATACAGACTCTTCAACTTTCCTTCAGCTTCACTCAACCTCACACAAGCAGTATTTACAAACCATTCCAAATTCATCTCTCTTCTCTAGAGTCAGAAGGGGGCTAGTAAAAAAGATCCTTCGTAGCCTCTTGCCTTTCAGCCAACAATGGGGACCAGATGCTTCACAAGTCTTCCCTCTACCAAGCCTTGATTTATTTTAAAATAGCCTAGGATTCTAATAATACAAGCTTGACTGACAGCTAGAGAAATTTTTAGCTTCATCATCATGCATAACTTCTCTGGGTTTCAGGTTCCCCTCCAAGGAATAAAGAGATTAAATTGGGTCACTTCTAAATTCTATACTTTGATTCTAGACTTGAACTTAGGTCTTAGCTAATGGATATTCCAGGCACATGTTATGGAAGAGAGACGGCAGCAGCAGAAATCACAGGGCAGTGTCTGGTACAAGGAAAGAACCCTGGACTCTGCTAGGCCACTAACTAGCTGTGCCCTTTTTCTATTGTCCTTGGCTGTAAAACTAGATAATTAAGTTGGATTATCTCTCCATTTCCCTTTAGCTCTGAGTCTAGGATTCTTTGTGTGTGTTCCTGCCTAAGGCTACGTTACCTTGTACTAGTAAACTTTTAGTCGTTTCTAAAATTTTCCTTAGAAAAAGTTACCTAAGAAAACTAACGCAATGAATGGCCTTTGCTTACTTCAATTCCCCTCAAAAAAACATTTGTACTTAATCAAAAACAAGAGAAAAACTAGAGGAAAGTTTCCCCAATTCCAAAAAAATGCATCAAAGAAATCAGAAGAAAAATATCTAACTATAAATAAGGTGAAAAAAAAGAACCTGGGCAGAACTTAGTAAACAAACCAATTTATAATCCACTAGGCAATAAAATAAAAATGAAACAGACCGGTTAACTAAAGGGAAGTAGCCATTCACATCTAAAAACAAGCCTCTAAATGTTTATTTGATGATTTCAAAAATCAGACAATAAGTCTGCAGAATGAGAAACAGTACAGTTATGGAAGGCAATAATGAACAGAACAAACCCAAACTTAAGAAACCAAGACTGGCATTCCCCAATTATATAAATGGTCAAAGGATACCAACAGGCAGTTTTCAGAGGAAGAAATAGCCATATGAATAAATATTCTAAATCACTACTGATTAGAGGTGCAAATCAAAATAACTCTGAGGTACCACATCACACCTGTCACATTGGCTAACATGACAAAACAGGAAAATCACCAATGCTGGAAAAGATGTGAGAAAATTGGAATACTAATGCATTATTGGTGGAGTGTGAACTAATCTAATCATTTTGCAGAGCAATTTAGAGCTATTCCCAAAAGGTTATAAAAATGTGCATACTCTCTGACCCAGCAATACCACTTCTAGGGCTGTGTCCCAAAGAGATCATATGGGAAATAGGACCCACACTTACAAAGATAATTTATGGCAGCTCTTTTTGTGGTGGCAAAGAATTGGAAATTGAGGGTGCCTATCAATTGGGGAATGGTTGAACAAGTTGTGGTCTATGAATGTAATGGAACACTATTGTGCTGTAAGAAATGATGAGCAAGCAGACTTCAGAAAAACCTGGAAAGACTTATATGAACTGATGCTGAGTGAGGGGAGCAGAACCAGAGCAATGTACACAGTTACAGCCACAGTATGCAGTGACTAACTTCTGATGGACTTGGCTCTTCTCAGCAATGCAAGGTTCTAAGACAACTCCAAAAGGCTCATGACGGAAAATGCTCTCCACATCCAGTGAAAGAACTTTGGAGTCTGAATGCAGAGCAAAGCAGACTTGTTTTGTTTCTTCTTTCTCGTAGTTAATTCCATTGATTATAATTCTTCTTTACAACATGACTAATATGAAAATATATATAATAGGAATGTACATGTGGAGTCTTTATCAGATTGTTTGCCACCTTGGGGAGGGGGGAGCTTGTGGAACTGAACATTGTAAACTAAAAATAAATAACTAAAATGTTTAAAAAAGAAACAAAAGACTGGAAAAGTTTTAAACTTTGTCTAGTCCCTATGTGGAATATGTTCCTTTCAGGAGTTCTCTTACTAAACCAAAAGAAGAACAAACAATTCCCTCTAGTCCCAATTTCTCTCATTTTGTGGCCAAGTGGTTTCCCTTCCTTACATTTCCATTCTTCCTTTGATACCACCCAAACATAACAGATTCCCACCAGGCCCTCTGTTTAACTAGACCCCCTCTAAGACCTGCAGTGATGACAAAATTTTGAGAGACTACATGGATCATCTCTATGGCCAGATGAAGGAGGTGGGGGAGGTAAATTTTTAGCCCTTCTATTTTCCATTAGTATTATTATAAATACCTTGTTTTACAGAGTCAATGTCTTTAAATTTTAAATAAATAATTGTTAATTCAGTAGTTGCTTCAAGTTTTTGAATTTGCTTTATATTGCTGAATTAGGAAGGTGGATAAATTTTGGGCTAAAATAGGAAGATACCACTAGAACACTGCTGAATTACACTGCCTGAACCAGAACACTACAAGTAAATCTAGAAAAAATGAACACTTCCAACCTCTACGATTTTATGCATCTGCTAAATATTATCACTATGTTAAAAGCATCTTTCTTGTTAAAAGGAATTTAGTAATTATTTCATCTGATTTTTTAAACAAATAGAACACAAACAATAAAATTCTTTTCCACTTGGAAGCTCATCATTTCAAATTTATTCCCACTTGTAGTGAAGTTTAAAGCAACAAATAACCAAAATTACTGACTCCAGCAATTGCTCCATTACTGAGCTTTTAACATTTGAATAGCTTGCTTTAATGTACAGACAAGTCTGATCTTTTTTCAGAACGTCATGTAGAAGACAAGTAAAAAAACCAAACCCCAACCATTCGAAATGTCTATTTTAAAAGCTCAGTATCCAAGAAAAGAACATTTTAAATTTCAGCAAGTCTATAGCAAAGTTCAAGTTTATTTCCTATACATATACAGATACATGTAAACATATACCTTTTTTTTCCAAGAGAGAAAATTAGAAAATACTAAAATGCAGTATTCAAGGGCAGTTAGGTGGCAGAATGAATACAGTACTGGTCCTGGAGTCAGGAGAACCTGAGTTCAAATTTTATCAGCCTCAGACACTTGACACTTACTAGCTGTGTGACCTTGGGTAAATCACTTCATCTCAATTCTCATGCTTTCACTACCTTTTCCCCCCAAAAAAGTTTTGTTACAAGAGATGCCTAAATAGAAAGGGGAGAAAAGAAAGGATATATTAAGCTACATGATGTAAAAAATCAAAAGCATTCTCTAAAAAAATAAATAAACAAAACGCAATATTTAGTTAACATTTCTGACTTAAGCTACACAGGCTAACATAAAAGGAACAAAAAACAAGTATCTGTCCTATAAAGCTTTTTTTACCAAAAAAAAAAAAAAGAATCTTCTGGTAGATTTTTTAAAAATTAAATTTCATAAATCTATTGGTTTCAAAAAATGTGAAGTCAATTCTCATCACCATGTAAATTTTTGAGCCTTTTAATTTTTAAATTTCCTATACCCAATTCAATATCAAATGATCATTCCCTCTCAGCAAAAATGCAATCAAGTTTCTTTCATATGATTAAAAAAAAGGCAGAGATATTCCAACAAAAACTGTTTGTAATTACTGATTTTAAAGCTTTTTTCCTCTTCACTGAATGATAAAAATGGAAATGTTGATGTAAATCTGGCTACTACTCCACTGGTTCAAAAGAAGTGGCTAGAGCTCAAGTTGGTACATCGTTTGCTAACTTCTACTAGACGAAAGGGGAGTCTTATCTGATAGATATAATATATAAAGAAGAAAATTTCTGTTTCATATTTGAAATCCATGTGGAGAGCGAGCATTAAATTTAGGGCATTTTCATTAACCCATTTTAATGTACACTGCTGATCAAAAAAAGAAGAAATTAAATAACTTTTAAGGTTAAGACATTTCAGTATTAATACGGCATGCATTTTATAATACAGCCAATTTCCACAAGTAACTCAAAGCATTTAACCTTAATATCATCAAGGAATGCTTCTAACTGCAATGAAATTTTTGCTTTTTTTTCCCCAACATTTTACTACCTGAAAAACACATATAGAAACACACAAAGAAATCCTGGATCTGTGAATTATCCCAAGTCAAGTTCCAGTAAAAAGCAAGAAGGGGAATAAAATAAATCCTTGGCTTGGGTTCCTGTTCAAAAAAGCTGTATACTCTTAGGATCATGGCAAGGACAGGGAAAAGATCTAGTATTTGGGTTTCTAATCAAAGAAGCTTACATATTCTCACCCATAAAAGAGAAAACTGTTACACTAGCAGTCTCTCGCTGACTGATGTTAATTTTTACACAGAAGTGTTTAAAAAAAAAAACACAACATACACAATCCATCCTCTTATCTGTCTCAATGAGATCATATTAAAAGCACAGATTCAAATGTTAGCCTCATTCACAACCTGTCAGATCATTCACTCTGTTCTCAGTTCACTGGAACAGTATGAAAATTTGATCCCAAGACATTTGTTGAGTAGACTGTATCATAGGAAGGAATGAAAAAGCACTTATTAAGTACTGGCTCTGCACTAAGCACAGTGGATACAAAAAGAAAAAGAGCTGCTGCTCCCAAGTACCTCACACTCTTATCTGGGGAGATTACTCACAAAAGGAAACTGGAATTTACACTTGTTTAGGCAATCACATATTCAAATCTAAGCAGTACAGCCCTTAATCAAGTAAATTACCTAAAATGTAATCAACAAGATCTTCAAAAGAGCCCATCCCGCTCAGAACGGCTCTCATTGGAAAGGTTTTCTTCACAGCACACCAAAATTTGCTACTTTGAAAATTTCCATTTTTCCAGGTCCAAAACCCAGGACAAGTTATTCCCTCTCCCAGATGACAGGCCTTCAAATATTAAGGCAGGAATCAGACAAAAGATTCAGGCCCACTACTCTATCTACTGATAGATGTGGGATGGTCTTAAGTGAGCTTTCTAATTGTCTCCTAATTTTATAGAGGAAGAAAATGAGGGCCCAAGAGGGGAAGTACTGTAACTAAGGCCCCAGGAGAGGCAACACAGCCCAGTACAAGTATCTAGACTGGAGGGCCGGAAGTCAGGGTCCTTGACCGAGGTCCGGCAAGTCACTTTCCTTAGCTGAACTGCAGTTTCCTCATTTGGAAAATCAGAAGGTTGGATAGCCTTTAATATCCTTTCTGGCTGTAACATTCCATGATTCTAATCATACAATTATTAATGGATTACAACATGGCTGTACTGAATAAACTGGGGGGAGGAGGGGGTGGAATTCTAAGGGATTCTATGTATAACAGTGAAAATAAGGAAGCCTGGACATGATTTAAAAAGAAAAAAGCACACTTCATTAGGGCACAAATGAGGATATCAAGAAAGAAGCATGCTGTTTCAGTTTTTAAAACTGCATCTTTCATTAAAATATCTAAGACAGGGGATGTCAAGGACAAAAATTTAGAAAGAAAAGGAGCAATCTATGCTAATATCAATTACTTTAACTTGCCTGTAGATTTTAAATCATAAAAAAATCATAAAATGCATACTCAGCACAAGTCAAAGTGTGAAGGATGCATTTTAGGCTAATTTTTTAGGTTCAACAAAGTGGGGCTACAGTACAGGTTTGGGGCTTTTACAGTTCATAACTATATGGTTAATACCTATAATATGGCTGGTTTCTTTCCTGCTTAACCATCACTACTGATCTCATTTTTCTTTGGAAATTCAGGTGCAGGTTCCCTGTTGGTGGTGGTGGTTCTAATGGTTCAGTTGTGCTTGACTCTTCATGATGCCCTCTGGGGTTATCTCAGCAGAGATAATAGAGTTATGCCATTTCCTCCAGCTCATTTTACAGATGAGGAAACTGAAGCAAACAGGGTTAAGGGCCTAGCCCAGGGTCACACAGCTAGTGTCTGAGGCCTGATTTGAACTTAGGAAGTTGAGCCTTTCTGATTCCAAGTCTGGCCCCCTAGTTTCACCTAGCTGCCCTAGGTTCCCTCACAGTCTTTTACTCATCAGATAGAGGATCAAAGTACTCTCTGCAAACAGCAGAAGCAACAACACAGACTAGCACTCTTCATTTTACTTGAGTCCTTGAACAGAGTCACTACCATAGAATAAATATATACAGGACATCTATCTATTCATCTATCTTATCTATTACTACACAGCTCATATTGAGCGCT
This sequence comes from Bettongia penicillata ogilbyi, assembly GCA_023548195.1. Classification (NCBI taxonomy): domain Eukaryota; kingdom Metazoa; phylum Chordata; class Mammalia; order Diprotodontia; family Potoroidae; genus Bettongia; species Bettongia penicillata. The sequence goes on from JAJHZJ010000029.1 coordinate 12,880,267, forward strand.
TAATAAATGCCTGTTGATTGATATATATGTGTAGGAAGACAGAACTAAATGCTTAACTTCAACTCCTGCTCCATATACTAGGTACTCTGCACAAGTAGTTTGCTCAAGTAGAATACCTCGAACACAGATTTTAAAAATCAGTGGTTGGGTAGCACAGACTGAGCAGAGATATCAGTTGTGAACTCCAACACAAAGGAGGATGGGGGATAATATCCACATCCACGAATGTAAAGATCCACAGAAATTAATCTCAACAGTCTCGAAACCACGTGGACACAGTTTACCAAGACGTGATGCTTTACTTGAAAGCTTTACTGACGCCAAAACAACTTCCTGCGTGCACATCTGCAGGACTTCATTATTACCTAGGTAGTCTCCCTCTTTTAGAGGTTGACCAGATCAGCTCTAGAGTTCCTGCCTGCTCTTTCTGAGTCTACCCTAAATGGAAGCTTCAATATGCCCAAGGAGTACCAAGGTCAAATAGGAAATGTCCCATTATCAACCCAGACATGACCCCTTTTATCTACCTGTAGGCCGGATCTACCTACAGAGACCCTAGAGTCTGCAGAAGTTCTTAACCTTTTGTGCAACCAAACTCCTTTAACAGTCTGGTGAAGGCTCTGGACTCTTCAGAATGTTTTGAAATGCATAAAATCAAATGCATGGGATTACAAAGGAAACCAACTATACCGAAATATAGTTATCAAAACGTTTTTTAAAATAAGTTCATCCAAGTTAATAACTGATGTCCTAGAGCTAACAACTGACTGTAAGTCATGAAATTTCAGATTTGGCTGTGGGGCTATTTTTAAACCACTGGGCAAATTAAAGGCAGGTCAAATGGAAGCCTTCTTACCTGTCTAATTTCCAGAATCAGTCATCTTTGCTGGCTCTTCATTCTTATCATACCCACTAACCATGAGTCCCACTAACCATGAGTGTTTCTCAAGGTTTTGTATAGGGCTCTATCCACTATTCACTCAGAGGTTCTTAAGCTGGAATCTGGAGAAACTTGTATTTTTAAATAACATTTTGAGAACTACATTTAAATAATCAGTTTACTTTGAAATCTTTATATTTTATTTTATTTATTTAAAAACATTCTTCTGAGAAGGGGTCCAAAATTTTCACCAGACTTCCAAAGAGTTCCGTAACATAAAAAAATTTAAGACCCCTTATAGTAGTCTCACTTGATATCATCAATTTCCACGAGTTAGATTATCTCCATGTATATGATTCCCAGCAGCTAGGTAGGGCAGTAGATAGTGTCGGGCCTGTAGTCACCCCACAGAATAAATCTCTTGTCAGTCTTGTTATTTCTTCCTTCACAACACTTTTACTCCACTTTCCTTTCTCCCCACTCAGATACCACCCTAGCACAGGCTCTGATCACCTCTTACTTCCACTATCACAAAAGCCATCTGGTTGGTCTCCCTGCCTTATGTTGCTCTCCTCTTCAAACCACCTTCCACTCAGCCGCCAAAGTGATTTTCCTAAAGTGCAGTGCTGACCTTATGTCATATAGCCTCTAAGATCAAAATACAAATTCCTTTCACCACCTGGCCTCTGCCCACCTTACCAGTCTTACCCCTCTCCACACTCTCTAAGATCCAGCTACACTGGCCTCCCTGCCATTCTCATCTCCACCTCCAAATTTCTCCAACTTCCTTCATCACTCAACTCCCAATTTTTCCACATTCAGTTAGAGGTCCTTCCCAATAGGACCTTCCTTCCGAGACTGTCTTCCATTTACATTTACGTGCCTTACATGATCAGGAGGTGACTTCTGAGAGTAGGACTGTGACTTTGTATCCTCAGGACAGTGCAGAGAACAAAGTAAATGCTTAATAAATGCTTGTTGACTGACAGCTCACTGATGGGAAGGGGAAGACCACCTAGAGGTTACTGGTTACCAGGCCGGACCTGGCTTATCTCCAACAGTTCTTGCTAAAAATATCTGGGGAGGCTTGCCTAGGGTTTGGAAGGAGCTGAGGTCCAATATATGCCACCATTATGGTACAGCCCTCTTTAAGCACAATATAAGTAAGGCTCACAGCACCTAACTATACCCCTTACCTGTGGACAGTGCCCTGCACTTCACAATAAAGATGGAAAGAAGAAAGTGCTGCTTAAAGAAACCGCTTACAGAAATGAAATGTCACTTGTTGAATTTGTGCTCATGAATTTGACAGCTGAGTTTTTGGGTATGACAACCAATTACGAATGATTTGTGCATCGCGTGTTAGAGCCAAAGTTCAAACCCAGGTCTCCTGACTCCAAGTTCCCAGTACTGCCATAACTCAAACCATAACCAGCTTCCCAACTAGCCTTCATGCCTCAAACCCCTCCAAACACCGAGAGATCTCCGCATGGCTGCCGAAGTGATATTCCTAAAGCACCTGTCTAACCACGTCACTCCCTGTGCACAAAACTAACAGATCGCTTTTATGATAAATTACAAACCCCTTTGTTTAGCATCTAAAGCCTTTTACAAACTAGCTCCAGCCTATCCTTTTAAACTCACTATAGACACTGCTCCCCTTCACTCACTCTCTGATCCTGCCGGGCTGATCCACTAGCTGTTCTCTCAATAAGACGGTCCATCTCTTGCCTCTGAGCCTTTATCTAGATTATTCCCCTTGCTAGAATACTCTCCATTCACCTCTTAGAATCTCTCACTTCCACTAAAACTTAGCTCAAGTGCCCTTGAACTAAACTCTTTCCTAGTCCCCCAGCAGCTAATGACTTTCCCCCATCCCCCCACCAAATAACCTTGTATTTGCTTTGTGTCTTATATCTTATATTTGCTTAGTTGCATGCCGGGCAGGTTGTTTCCCTGAAAGAAAGGCCTATGGAACAGAAATGGTTTTGTTTTTGTCTTCCTAAGCCTGCTACTTAGCAAAGACTCCTTGTAGTTTTGTTTTTGGATCAGATCTGTGGTTTCTTATATGGAACTGATGGTTAGAAAATTCCCTCCACTAATTCATGACAAGAATCCAAGTCTCCCAGATTCCAAGGATGACTCTCTATCCACCACAATACCCTGTCTCTTAGATGGTACATTGCAGGTGCACAATTAATGTTTGTTAATTGAAGAAAATGGAGGAAATGAAAATTGTTATGCCATAAGTACAAAATCTGTGCTTCCTAATATATTGAGGAACTACAGAATTTTAGAAATACATGGGACCTTAGTGATGATCTGTTCCAATTCCCTCATTTTACAGGTAAGAAAACTAAAAATTTTTCCAAATTTCAATTTCAATTCAATTTCAAATTTCAAATTCAAAATTCAAAAAGAGATCTAGGAAGGAAACCTAGCTTCTCTATCATTGCTCAAAGTGTGACACCTAAAGTATCAGTGAGGAAAATTTCTTAAAAGCAGAGAAACATGAATAGAGGTGAAAAACATATAGAGAGGAAAGAAAGCTGTAGTGGGAGGAAAAACCCAACAGAATTGGAAGTTAGGAAATCACAGTTTCTAGTTCTGGTTTTATGGGCTATGTGACATTGAGCAAGTGACTAAAATATTCTATTGGTAAAATAAGAGACTTGGGACTAAATGATCTCTAAAATCTCCTCCCCTCTAACAGTCTATGGTGTTGAACCTTGAGACTGGAAATTATGTGAGGGGTGAAACAGAAGTGATAGGAATTTTTAAATACCAAGAAAACAAAAAACAACTGCTGAAGACCAGGAGAGGGATGTAAATTTGGGTACTAAATTTGAATGGGCATTCTGAACATATATAGAAAATAGATTAGGTCTTCGAAAGAAAACATACTGGGGGTGGTAGGGAGAAGAGAAACTACATAACTTTACCACTATCATACTGAATTAGTATAGCAAAATTTCTTCCATGATTGTATGCCTCATCTCCCACAAAACTTAAGCATCACAAAGCAAAAAATGCCTAGATACTCTAAAGTGACTCATAACTAAAGCCTGTGGGAAAAATAGGGCTGATTGTAACAGCCTGAATATTGCTCACCAGTATACAGCCATCCTCTACCCTGACAGATAATAACTCACACTTAAATTGTCTACCCCTCCAAACTCCAGGAGCTCCCTATCACCACTAAGATCAAACAGAAAATCCTCTGGCAACTAAAGCCCTTTCTAGGTTTCTTAGACTTTCCTCTTTCCCTCACACTCTACACAACCCAGCCTCCTGGCTCTTCCTTCTCCGAGCTTTTCCTGACTGCCCCAATGCCTAGAATGCTTTCTCTGCTCACTTCCTGGCTTCTCAAGGTTTCCTTCAAGAATCTGCTCCAATCTCACCTTGTGCAGGAGGCCTTTCCTGGTCTTTGCTCCCCTACAGAACTTTCCCTCTAAGATAACCTTCCATTCACACTTGTCTGTATCTCCAATGTGTGGTTTTTTGCATGTTGTCTCCCCTATTAGAATGAGAGCTCCTTAAGGTCTATGGAATGTGATTTTTGCCCTTCTTTGCACTTTCTTTGTATCCTCATCCTAACACACTATAAATACTTAACAAATGCCTGACTGAATTTAAGGCATCAACTCAGAGATGAAGGGAGTTGTCTTTGGCTCTGTTAATGAATGTCAAGGGCAGGATTTGAACTCAGGGGTCAACTGATCTTTGCAGGATACCACATTTTCTCTGAGATAGCCTAAGAACAATGATCATACTATCAGTGAACAGCAAAATCACAAGTACCACTGCAGCTAAGAAACTGACTGCTGTATGGAGGGGGTGGGTGTTAGAGACCAAATCTAAGCTCAGAGCTCTAGTCCAAGAGCTCACAGGTCAATCATGGGAAAATCTTTTTTTGATGTTCCTCTAAATTCCAGGGTAGTTCCACTACATAGCTTTAAATCAACACCCAGAAGCCCTGCAGTTTGTGAATGAAAGTTTCTATGAATTATTTCCAGGCAAATTGAAGTACTATGCCTTCCCCAAACTTTGTGCCCCATCAGATACAACTGGAGAGTCTGCACTCACTCCTCCCTACTGAGTCCCTGTTTTCCTTCAAGGCTTAATTCATGCCTAACCATCTCCAACAAAATTTCCTCATGGACCCAGTGTTAATGTTCTCCCTAATTCAATTCTCCTTGGTGTTTTTTCATGGATTTAGAGTCTCCAGCCACCTCCTCCCAAGCAAAGTGAAGTTCTTTGGGGTCAGAGACAATTTCTTCTTTTTTGTCTGTTGGGGGTGAGTGGGTAGGTGGTGGTGGTGATCAATCAACACACTTTCTTTTAACATTCCACTAAAATTCTACCCCTGAAGGAGGTCCTTCCCAGTCCTGCCTCTCTCTGCCTCCGCACACACTTCTTGCATGTTGGCCTGTATTATCTACTATTTGTACCGTATATATTCTTCATGCATATAGTTATTTGTGTTTTCTACCCTACTGGAATGTATGCTTCTTCAAGGCGAGGACTACATCTTTCCTTGTTTCCCCAGTGCCCGACTAAGTGCTTGCTGGCCCGGCGGACAGCGCTGGCCTCGGAGTCGGTAAAGCCTGGGTTCCAATCCAGCCTCAGCTGCTTACCGTGCGGCCCCGCAAGTCACTCGAGCTCCTCTGGCCTCAATTTCCTCATCTGAAAAATGAGGATGATAACAGCACCTACCTCCCAGGGTGGCTGAGAGTGGAAAACGGAATCCTACTTGTAAAGCACTTTCCAAACCTTAAAGTGCTAAACGAACGCTAGCTATAGTCACTGCCGTTGTGGGTAATAAAGACAATAAATGCTGGTGGCCTCCTTCACATCAGATACAGCGTTCTGATCCTAGCCGAATTCAAAAGAAGGGTCCTTCTTCCCCCCACTCCCCGACGCACCAACAGGTGGGGGGTGACTATTACCCGACCCCCCACGGGGGGGGGGGTGGCCGGCCAGTCCAAGACCCAGAGGGGTCGCTAGGCTAAATAAACCTGAGAAACACACGCTAACCCCGCCCCCGCAGGGGGGGAAACTGAGGCTGGGAGTGGGGCGGGGCCTTGCCCAAGGTCACCCAGCTCCTAAACAACCTGGACACAACTCGAACCCGGGGCTAGAGACTCCCCACCCGAGGGTCCGGCGCCAACACCCCAGGACTCTCACGCGAACTTGTCCAGCCCGCAGGAGCAGCCTCAGGCCCGACAGGCGCCGGGGCCGAGGCAGCCGCGAGCCCCGAACGCCCACCACACTCCCGGGCCGCCGGGGCTGGGGCAGAAGCGGCGACTCACCAGGCAGCGGAGGAGGCGGCCCCCGGCGGGACAGGGGCATGGGGACAAGTGCGACCCCGCGGCAGCCCGGGCGGGAGGACGAGGCGTCGGCGGCGGAGGAAGAGGAGGAGGCGGCTGTGGCGGCAGCAGCGGCGGCGGCGACGGCGGAGGCGGCAGCAGCAGCAGCGGCGGCAGCGGCGGCGGCGGCGGCAACGCGACCCGGATGCGCATCGCCTGGCGCCGGAAGTGAAGCGCAGCGTACCCACCCCTTCCTCCCCGGCCTGCCCTCTCCGTGCGCATGCGTCTAGTCCTGACGTCAGGCGAGAAGCGCCCGAGAGACTCGCACCGGCGCCCCCAGCCCCGCCCCCTCCCAGTTTGGCGCCTCTCGCGCCGCTCCCCGCTTCCCAACTGCGCTGCCACTAGCAGGCGTGGACCAAAGCGGCCGCCTCTCCGTTCCGCATCCCCTGCGCCTGCGTGTACTCGGGAGAACGGGCCGTTGCACTGGTCTTGTTTCTGGAACGATGCGCGCGCAAAGCTGACCCGTCTGGAGGAAAAGGCCATGAGTCCGAGGGCCGGGCCTCGGCGGCCTCGGGCGTGGACGGCCTGGGGCCTGGGCGGCCTGGGGGGCCTGGGCGGCCTCGGGCGTGGACGGCCTGGGGCCTGGGGGGGCCTGGGCGGCCTGGGGCCTCGGGCGGCCTCGGGCGTGGACGGCCTGGGGCCTGGGCGGCCTGGGGCCTCGGCGGCCTCGGGCGTGGGGGGCCTGGGGCCTCGGAGGCCTCGGGTGTGGACGGCCTGGGGCCTCGGCGGCCTCGGGCGTGGACGGCCTGGGGCCTGGGGGGCCTGGGGCCTCGGCGGCCTCGGGCGTGGACGGCCTGGGGCCTGGGCGGCCTCGGCGCTGGGCAGGATGCAAAGGCAGACTTCGGTGCTGTGTACAGCACCGTGGAAAAAATGCCCCAGCATTCTCCTCCTTTTAAAGAGAAGGAAACCGAGGTTAAGCTACGTAGCCTATGTAGTCATGCGGCTAGCTAGTGTTCGGAGGGTGGATTCGAACTCTGAATTTCCTGAGCCTAAGGCCTGCGCTCCATCCGCAGTAACAGCCAGCCGCCCCTGTGCCCCAGTCCTCACACTACTCAGCCTTCGCCTGGCTGAAGTCAGTTCCTGCTCAGCCCCATTCCCCAAAGAGCTGGTGCCTGAAACCCTGGGAATTTAATTGGTATTCTGAGAGACCCGAATGGTGGGTCTGTCTTCAGAACTGAGGACACAGCAGTTGTCGGTGGTTGGCTGTGATCGTTCCTGCAACAGAAACCTTGTAAATGGTTATTCGTCCCTGTTTTATCGTTGGTTACTCGGTTAATGAATAGTATAGATAGTAACTTTAACATTTATTTAGCCTAAAGAATTAAGAAATTTGAGATGTGTGGAAGAGGCTCCAGACAGAGCGAAAGGTCATGGGAAACAGTTTATTTAACAAATAACACTTTTAATTCAACAAAATAATATCTTCAGTCAAACCCATCAACACAGAAGAAAATGTAACATTACATGCAATGTCCCACACCTATGGACCCCAAACTCTGCGAAGGATTGAAGAATCTGCTCTTTTCTTAGCTCTTCTTTGAGGTCAATCTTGTTTTTTATAACTTTACAACATTCAGTTTGGATTATTTTATGGTACATACATTTGTAATCTTGGTGCCAAAGCCCATTGGTTTGGGACTCTTTCCTTGTTGGTAGATATCAATGCCCAGCCCTGCATGAGAGGCGGAACAAAATTAGGGAGAGGAGAGACCTTCATTTCTCAGCCAGTCCTCTTTGGAATTCTGCAGAGGTTACTTCTCCTTTGGGACTCTTCAGGGCCAGTCCCCTTGGGGACTAGACAAGCTTCAAGTCTTCTCCTAGTGTGGAATTGCTTTGGGCTCTCTTGGTTTCCAACTTCAGGAGAAAAGATGGAAGAAACTGATTCCTCTTCAAATCACTGATGGAAAAGAATCTGGGAAGATATGAGAGGAATAGGCAGTCATGTATTTTTGTCTCTAGCTTGCTGCTCTAGAGGCTTTGGGGAGTTTCTCCTTGGATGAGACCCAAGACTCTCTCTCTTGTTCAATCTGAGTTACTTCCTTCCCAGTGGGAGAGCTCCTTCACTCTGTGTTGTCTGGAAAATATTGTCCTATGTCCTCTGATTTTGAGTTTGCTATAATTTGGATAAATAGACTGTTCTCTATATATGTTCATTGTGGAGATGGTAATTGGTGAGAAAAGGGCCAAGTCTGGGTAATAGAGCTTGGGATCCCCACACCCTCCCAATGGCAAAGTGATCAGAAGTTAGATGGAAACCGATATATTCTCTAGACTAATAATTTTAAGGGAGCAGATAAATATACTTATAGCTTAGTAGTTCCTGTTTTTAAGGAAAGCAGAATGGCTTCTCGTCCCAACCTCTTGCTTCTGGCAAGAATGAAAATCTCCCTTGGAGAAGGGTGGGATGAGAAGAGGTTAGAGATGTCTATTTTGACTCCCTTGGAGTCTAACAATATTAATAGCAACCATGTCTACGTGTGGAGCTCCATTCTGCTGTGTATCTATATATTGATAAATATATATTTAGATAATTTGCATTAGTCACAGCATTATAAAGCTCATGCCACAATGCCATATTTGTCCCCTGAGTCAAGTTAACAATCATTTATTGAATGTCTATTACATCCCAGTGAAATGCTGGGCAAAGAAAAGCAAAACAAAACAAAAAGTCCCTGCTCTCCAGAAACTCATAGTCCAAGGACGAGACAGTATGAAAACAACTATATACAAGATTTATATGGAATAAATTGGAGATAAACTTAGAGAGAAGGCAATAGCATGCCTGGGGAGTTGGGGTGGGGGTGGGGGTCTGTCAGGAAAGGCTTCTTGCAGAAGATAGGATTTCAATTGGAACCTGAAGGAAGCCAGAGAAGCCAAAAGGTGGAGACGAAGAGGAAGAGAATTCAAGGCATGAGGGACAGCCGGTGAAATTGCAATGAATTGAGAGATGGAGTGTCTTATGAGAGGAATAGCAAAGAGGCCAGTGTTATTGATCACAAAGTTCATGGAAGGGGAGAGTAAGGTATAAGATGACTGGAAAGGTATCAGCAATCTCTGAAGGGCTATATAAACTAAAAAAAGGTTTTTATGTTTGATCCTGGATGTCACTGTGAGGGTGACATGGCCTGACACATGTTTTAGGAAGATCAGTTTAACAGATGACTGGGATGGGGAGAGACATGAGGCAAGGAAACAAACCAGCAAGTTCTTGTAATAGGTATGAGGGAATGAGGGCCTGCACTAGGGTAGTGACAGAGTCAGAGGAGAGAAGGGGGGCATATATGAGAGATGTCATGAAGATAGATTCTACAAGTCTTCCCAATTGCTTGGATGAAGGAGAGTGAGGAGTCAAAATGACACCTAAATTTTGAGGCAATGTGACCAGAAAGATGGTGGTACTCTTGACAGGAAGAAGGAAAGTAGGAACAGAGGGATTAGGGAAAAGATAATGAATTCTGTTTTGGAAATGTTGAACTTAAGTTGACTATAGGACATCCAGTTTGGGATGTCTCGTAGGCAGTCGGAGATAATCAGATTGGAAGACAGAAGATTAATTTACGACACCAACTATCATGTAAAGCTTATTGGCAGAAGTCACAATGGACCACTTAGTACAGAATGCTCAAGTATTTGAGACATTAGCTGAACTTAAAGAAAGTAATGCCAGAAAAGGACCTAGAGACCAAAAAGAGCTCATACAAAGCTCATAATCCTTCTTTCCCAGTACTACTCCCTTCTCACTTTCTCCCCAAACTCTTCTATCATAGTTCCCTTGCTAAGTTACTATGCTACTGTTTCAAAATTGAACACTTCGTTAGAATTGTCCCTTTTGTCCATGGAGTAGAGCTTCCCCTCTCCTCACTTCTATGAGACTCCAATTTACCTTTATCACTCAACAGTCTCTATAATTCACTTTTGGCATCTTATTTTTCTTAAAGGTTTCTTTCTCCTCCCTTCCCTAGTGTGTCCCAGTCCTAAATAACTCAATCAAGAATGTTACCTACTCCATAAGGGATGGGGAAAGGATGGGAGAATAGTGCTCACAGCCTCCCTTACACTGGCAAATATGATATCAAATTTGAAATACTTGGAATTTTCAGATTCCCACTTACCATCCCTCTGAAGACCTGATTAATATTAATAGATATTAACAAATTATTATTTTTAATAATAATATTTAATAATAAAATTTATAAATTTTATAAAATAATAAAATTTAATAATGATAAATAATAAAATTGATAACTGTCACCTCAGACCTACAGACACCATAGACAGCTGTGGGATCATGGGCAAGTCACTTGACCAGTCTGGTGCTTGATTCCTCATCTAGAAAATAGGGAATAATAATAGCACCTCACTTACAGGGTAAATGTTGAGTGAGAAAATGTGAAAAGCATTTCACAAACCTTAAAGCTCTGTCTATATAAATGCCAGCCATTATTATTGCTTCATTGTCTGCTCACCTTTTCTTCACCAAGCTAAGTCCTTCCCATCTTTCAAAATTCTGAGACTAGGTCTGAAGGTTAGGAGAGAAGTTGAAGCCTGATAAATAGACCAAGAGTCCTCAGCATACAGATGACTGTTGAATCCATTGGAGCTGATGAGATCACCAAGAGAAACTGTGCAAAGAGAGAAGAGAAGGGAGCACAGGACAGCCCTGGGTGACACCCACTATTAACAGGTATGACTTAGACAAAGATCCAGTAAAGAAGACTGAGAAGGAGCAATCAGATGATAGGAAGAGAACCAGGACAGAGTACAGTCATGGAATCTAGAGGAAAGTTATCATCAAAGAGAAGAGAGTGATCAACTATATCAAAAGCTGCCGAGAAGAATGAAGATTGAGAAAAGGCCAGTAACAAAAAGTGTCATATATAGAAATATGTTGGAAGAATACTGTTCAAAGTAGCAAATAACTGAAGAGATCATGTCTATCAATTGAAAAATTGCTGAACAAATTGTGACATATGTATGCAATAGAATATCATTATATATACATTATATAAGATATGATGAATATGATGAATTCAGAGAAGCCTGGAAAGACTTGTATGAACTGATGCAGAGAAAAGTAAGTAGAACTAAGGGAGCAATAATTACATGATGACCATAGTAATGTAAAAGAAAACAACACTGAATGACTAAACAACTCTGGTCCAGAGATGTCAAACCCAAACAGAAATGTACTAATCCATAATAAATAAGGATCTCTGCCACCACATATTGACTTAGTTTTCAAATGTAATGTTATCTATGTTTACTGTATTTTTATTTATTTTGTTAAATGTTTTCCAATTACATTTTTATCTAATTTAGGTGGCACTTTGGAGTGTTGGGGACTGTTGTTGAAACCTCTGATCTGATGAATGGACTTTAGAGGACTGTTGATGAAATATGCATCAGACCTCCCAGCTAGTGGTCTATAGGTTCAGAATGAGGCACAAACTTTTAGATATGGCCAATTCGTTGATTTGTTTTACTTGATTGCACTTATTTTTCACAACAAAGAGTTTAGGGATGGGAGAGGTAAGTCATGGGGAAGTAATAGAGGTATGTTTGGTTTTTTTTTTTTTTGAAAGAACACCAATAAACATATTTAATGAAATAAAATAAAATGATGGAGTTGGACATTGATAACTTCTAGATCTAAAACTATAATCCTTGATTCTCTAGGTAACTAGAAGTGTAGATCTGGTGATCAGAAAGAGTATAATGAAGATTTGGAAGCGGTAATAGGGAAATTCATAGGAGTCAATGCGGAGAGGTGATAGTTGAAGTCCTAGGGATGCAGAAAATAATTTAGGGAGAAAGTGCAGCAACAACATGAAGTCCACAGAGAGAATCTTGGGAATACTTAAGGGGTTGGGAGAAAGGAAGTAGGTGAAAAGACAATAGCAAAGAGATTAGCTAGAAAGGGCAAGAATTAGAAGCCAATGGAGGAGAAAGGGTCTAGAAGAAACAGGTGTTCATTGGTGTTGAAATCTACAGAAAGAGCCTAGGGAATGAGCCTAGGGAATGAGGAGGACTTGATGTAATGGGATCACTGGGGACCTGTTAGGAGATTAGCCTTAGTAGAAGGGTGAGGCAGGAGCCAAATTGCAAGGGAGTCTTTGATAATCTTCACTGGCTCCAGTCACTAGAACCTTTCTTGCAATTCCCTAGCCCTTGTGCCTAGCAGTGGCCCAGAGCCTAAGCAACATCTCACAGCTTCTCCCAGGGACATGCCAAGTCTGGGACAGCCTTCTTTACATGAATACTTACATATCAAATTACCTTGTGTTTACTTCTCTGTGTACACACTGTATTCCTCTGGTAGAGTGCAAGTTTATGAGAGAGAAATAAAGGGGATGGAAAAGCAAATGACAGGATGTCCCAAAAGTCTTAGGGCAGTTTTAAGTGTTACTATCTTTGGGATATCCTGTATATCAATAAAAATTTTAAACATAAATCATTAAAAGAAAAGAATACACACTCCTTGGGCAAGTGACACTGTTTCTCCTCCCCTTCCCCCTTCTTTTGGTCTCTATAATTCTGCTTCTGAGCACTAAGTATGTAGCATAGTTTACCTGGATAGGAGCTCCCAGGGAAGAAATTCCTCAATCACTGTAGATCAGCACCTCAAACTAAACATGTCCTAAATAAAATTCATTACCTTTCCTCCTAAATCTGTCCCTACTCTAAATTTCCCCCCTATTCCCATTCCATCCTACAACTCACTCTGGTGTGTATTCTTAGAATGATCCTCAACACTTTCTTTTCCCTTACCCATCACATTCATTCAGTTGGAAAGTCTTGTTCACTCTCTTATTCAAGACACTTCCCAAAATCTGACCCTTTCTCCTCCCTTCCTCCACCCTCACTGCTACGACTCTAATTCAGATCCTGATCACTTCACACACAGGCTACGAGGTAGTCAATCTCTTAGCTGCCTTCCAACCTGTCCCATTTCCAATTCACCCTCCAAAAATATGACAAAATAATCATTAAGCAAAGTGACCATTCCCCTGCCCTGTTTAGAAATCTTGAGTAACTCCACATTACCTCCACAATAAAATGCAAACTCAGCCTGGCATATAAGACCTTGCACAATGTGGGTCCCCATTGCCTTTCCAGTCTTATTTCACACTATTTCCCTTCATGAACTCTATGTCCCAGACAAGCCCAACCACTACCTGTTTTCTGATCTTGACATCACATCTGGTCCCTGGTCCAGACATTTGTACACGTTATCTCCCATGTTTTCCATTCTTTTCTTATCTCTGTCTCTCAGAGCCCTGACTTAACTCAAATGTCATCTTCTCTTTGAAGACTTCCCTTATCTTCAGTTCCTCTCTCCCCTCTTGCTCCCCTTGTGATCTCCTTCAATTCACCTTAAATTATAACCCTGTGCTAGACTAGAAACTCCTTGGGAGCAAAAATTGTTTTGTTTTTGTCGTTTTATTCTCAGTGCAAAGCACAATGCCCAGCACATAGATAATAATAAATAAATAATATTTTAAAAATGCTTTCTGATTTTTGCTGAATTGAATGGAGTTTGTCCTGAGTTCCCCCAGAAGATTGTAAGCTCCTCGGGGACAACAGGTCTACTGTTTCCTATTTGGCTCCCCCCACAGTCACAGGGCTCTTTACAGAGCAGTTGCTTATAGTTTAAAATGTTTTACTATTATTGACTATGGAGTAGTTGAAATGATAGACATGAGCCACAGTTAGCCACTAGGAGGTGATGGTGAGTCACACTGTTGCTTAGGCAAAGAATTCGTTTAGTTTACTCAGATTTATTGTATTATGCCTCCACAAATGCATAGCAATTATAATTGCAAATTGACAACCGGAGGAGATTTTTGAGAGCGTTGAGTCTTGCTCTCCTCATCTTACAGTATTTAAAGTAAAATGAAATGGTTGGGCTCAATGATATGTAAGGCCAATACTCACTTTAAATATTTCCCCCAATAATCCAGAGCCAACTCTATCCTTCAAATCCTTACTCATTTTTCTCCGTCACCCAAGAAGAAGAGACCCATATTGGGGTGGGGGGGAGGGGGAATCTCCACAGTTTACCCATCAGAGAATCGTACTGCCTCTGCTTAAAGACCTCCAAAAAGGGAAAACCCACACCTCTCATTCTGGTTGCCCTCTTCTGGACAGTCTAGCTTGTTAATGTCCATTCTAGAATGTGATAACACAGAACTGAAAACAGCTCCAGATGTGGTCAGACCCTATCACCCCTCAGTGCAGCTCAAGATCTTATTCAATTTCTTAACTGATATATTACTTTGTTGACTTATATCAAACTTGTAGTTCATTAAAACAAACTCTGACACCTCCAGTAAAACAGGGAGTTGAAACAAATTTGATAAAATGTAATTTCCCATACGGTAGAAGGAGCATAGGCACGCAAAATATGAGTAGAACAGCTTTCTAGTAATTTTTCATTATGTAACAAGTGCTAGGATCTTCCCCGCCCCTCTTCTTTCTCCCTGTCCCAAGTTGAATGAATAGTACATAGATGAGGAAGGCAAGATTGTAACTGGTAGGGTCTGGAGGGGAAAAGCACTTGAGAGAAAAGTGAACTTCCAAAAGATTAGGAGAGATATTGCCTTCATTTTATATGGGGGGGGAGGAGATAATGTTATTTGTCCTTTGTTTTTGGGTGTTTTGTTTTTTTTTAGCAGATTGACATAGTGCTTTATTTAAGCTGTCTGTACAAAGGAAAATAATGTGCATCCTTATCATATACACGTAGAGATACTAAGGATGTGCAGTGTACAAAAACAGTTTCTTGTTATTTCACTTCCTTGTGTCATATACTTAAAATAAACTGTTTATTTCAACAGTTTGAAGTATGACCAACAGTAAGAGTAATGCTGACTTGACCTTTTCATTATTTCTTTTACATATAAAATTATAGTAAAAGGAGGGAAACAAAAGCATGTGTAACAGCCTTCTCCTGACTTATATATGTACCGGAAGTCTGGGTCTCTACAGGGACAATTACTAACTCTTATGGTTTTAACACTGTAACTCAGTTTAAGAAATGCCACACATTCTAAAGAGACGAGGAGATAATTCAATTATCACTTTAGAGGTGTCATTTATGTTGTTTATTTATTTAAATAAATACTTTACAGTTCATGCTTGCCTATAATGCACTACCAGGAGAAAGATAAGGAAATTCTTCTACAAACAGTAACAGCAAAGTGTGTACATTGAGGTGTAATAGATACAGACCCTGCAGTTAGTAAGGAAGGACCTTACTTATGTACTCTAGGAGAAGCACAATGGTTCCTACAAGAAGAGTCAGCTTTAAGAAGCTAGAAATTGGGGGTGTAAAATGGAAAGCAATACTGGAATAATGTTCTTTAAGCAGAAAAAATGTGTTGAAAGATGCAGTTAGTGTAGAACCTAAAGCTATGTGCACATCTGCCTCCCATCCAAACAAAAAGATCCAATTTCCTCCAAGATGGCTGTGGTACAAGAGGGCACACTTAGTGACAGTCAGTACAAGCCAGAGTCAACTACATCTGAAATATCCAACGACTGACTGAAGGTTTCCAGGTCCCAAGACCTTTTCACCTGCCAGAATTCTAAAACTACAGTTGTGAGCAAATACAAGTTCCCCCAATCTTTTTATTCAACATTGCAATTTTATTTTTATTTTCATCCCCTTTTCCAGTCAAATGAAGATTTGGGGCATAAAATCAGAGAGTCCAAAATTCTAAACTAAGTGATGTTATATTTGTCCTGAATAAGTCATCAGTTTTCTTGAAAGCAATGTAAGAGACAGTTTATCCTTTCTCAAATTCAACCTGAAATAGCTTTCACCAAACCCAAATGCAAACTTTACTGTGCTATTACAAAAGTGGAGTGGCTAAGCACAGGGAGAGAACCACAGGCCATTTGCTGGAGACTAAGAAAGAGCCAGAGGGGAGAAGCTGATGGCCTGGGACTCTTCAGAGCCAGTCATTAATCTTTAGGAAGTGTCCAGTGCCAAGGTCACAAAGAACACTTATCTCAAGATTTAAAAACAAAAAATAAAAACTAGTGGATATGTCTGGCATATGGGATAGACTTTCTGTTGGTCCACAGAGGGCATTTCAAAGGAGCAAATGCTCAGAATGGTCAGTCAGCCAGTCCTGGCTCTCAGGTGCTCTGCTCATCTAATGCTTTCTTATGTAATAAGGGCAAAACAACTTATGGGATGTGCTCACTATTCTTATTTTCTTTTTCTTTCTTTCTTTTTACTTATTTATTTATTTGTTTGTTTGTTTGTTTAACTTTTTACATTCATTTTCACAAAATTTTGGGTTCCAAATTTTCTCCCCTTTTATCCCCTCCCCCCACCCCAATACCCCAAGCAATCTAATTTTCCCTATCTCCAATCTGCCCTCTCTTCTGTCATCCCTCCCTTCTCTTGTCTCCATCTTCTCTTTTCTCCTGTAGGGCCAGATGACTTTCTATTCCTCCTTAACTATATGTCTTCTTTCCTAGTTGCAACAACAATACTAAACAGTTGTTCCTAAAACTTTGAGTTCCAAATTCTCCCCATCCCTCCCTCCCCACCCATTCCCTTTGGGAAGGCAGGCAATTCAATATAGGCCATATCTGTGTAGTTTTGCAAATGACCTCCCTGATAGTCGTGTTGTGTAAGACTAACTGGATTACCATCCCTCCTAACCTGCCCCTCATTGTTTCTCTTCTGTCTTTTGATCCTGTCCCTCCCCAAGTGTTGACTTCAAATTGCTCCCTCCTCCCTTTGCCCTCCCTTCCATCATACCCCCCTTGCATTATCTCCTTCTCCCCCACTTTCTTATACTGTAAGACAGGTTTTCATACCAAAATGAGTGTGCATTTTATTCCTTCCTTTAGTCAAATGTGATGAGGG
This sequence comes from Bettongia penicillata ogilbyi, assembly GCA_023548195.1. Taxonomy (NCBI): domain Eukaryota; kingdom Metazoa; phylum Chordata; class Mammalia; order Diprotodontia; family Potoroidae; genus Bettongia; species Bettongia penicillata. The sequence continues at coordinate 12,897,401 of JAJHZJ010000029.1, forward strand.
TAAACTTCTTGTTTTTTGTTTTGTTTTGTATTTTTTTTTCTCAGCTCTCCTCTTTTTCCCTCCACTAAAAAGTTTCCTACTTGCGTCTTAAATGACATATGTTACCCCCTTCCATTTCACCCTCTTTCCTCCCACTACATTTCTCTCTCACCATTTACCTTAATTTCTTTTAAGATATGGTCCCATCCTATTCAGTTCAATCTGTGCTCTCTATCTCTGTATGTGTGTGCATGTGTGTATGTGTGTGCGTGTGCATGTGTGTACATGTGTGTGTGTGGTCCCACCAACTACCCAGATACTGAAAAGTTTTAAGAGTTACAAATATTGTCTTTCCATATAGGAATGTAAACAGTTCACTTCTGGTAAGTCCCTTAAGATTTCTCTTTGCTGTTTACTTTTTCATGCTTCTTCTCATTCTTGTGTTTGAAAGTCAAATTTTCTTTTCAGCTCTGGTCTTTTCATCAAGAATGATTGAAAGTCCTCTATTTCATTGAAAGACCATATTTTCCCCTGAAGTATTATACTCAGTTTAGCTGGGTAGGTGATTCTTGGTTTGAGTCCTAGTTTCTTTGCCTTCTGGAATATCCTATTCCACGCCCTTCGATCCCTTAATGTAGAAGCTGCTAGATCTTGAGTTATCCTGATTGTATTTCCACAGTACTGGAATTGTTTCTTTCTAGCTGCTTGCAAGATTTTCTCCTTGAGCTGGGAATTCTGGAATTTGGCCACAATGTTCCTAGGAGTTTCTCTTTTTGGATCTCTTTCAGGTGGTGATCGATGGATTCTTTCAATACTTATTTTGCCCTCTGGTTGTAGAATGTCAGGGCAGTTTTCCTTGATAATTTCATGGAAGATGATGTCTAGGCTCTTTTTTTGATCATGACTTTCAGGTAGTCTCATAATTTTTAAATTGTCTCTCCTGGATCTATTTTCCAGGTCAGTTGTTTTTCCCATGAGATATTTCACATTCTCTTCCATTTTTTCATTCTTTTGGTTTTGTTTGGTGAATTCTTGGTTTCTCGTAAAGTCATTAGACTCCATCTGTTCCATTCTAATTTTGAGAGAAGTATTATCTTCAGTGAGCTTTTGAGCCTCTTTTTCCATTTGGCTCATTCTGCTTCTGAAAGCATTCTTCTCCTCATTGGCTTTTTGGACGTCTTTTGCCAATTGAGTGAGCCTATTTTTCAAGGTGTTAATTTCCTCAGCATTTTTTTGGGTCTCCTTTACCAAGGTATTGACCCATTTTTCATACTTTTCTTGCATCTTTGTCATTTCTCTTCCCAGTTTTTCCTCCACCTGTCTAACTTGCTTTTAAAATCCTTTTTGAGCTCTTCCAAGGCCCGAGCCCACCCGACATCCCCCTGGGATGTCTGGGGTACTGAGGCCCTGCCTTCCACATCTTTCCCTGATGGCGAGAATATTTCCTCATCAGATCCGAATGTCGGGATCATTTACATCTGCTCGAAAAAACTCTCTATAGTCTTGTTTTTCTTCCCTTTTCTAGGCATTTTCCCAGCCAGTTACTTGACTTCTGAGATTCCTGTCCACCTCCGCCTAGGTCTGCCCAGCTAGTGCTTAGGGTCTGAGATTCAAATGGACTTTCCCCACCGGCCGCTAATCAATGTGACCTTTTGTTCTGGTGCTGGGGTGGGGGCAGGGCCGCCTCTCAGGCTCAGCTCCCTCAGGGGCTTTATGCAGAGACTTTCAGAAACGGAGCGGGTGGGGGGGGCTGCCTTTTAGGCTCCGCTCCCTCAGGGGCTTTATGCAGAGGCCTTCAGTAATAGAGCGGGGTGGGGGCAGGGCCGTCTCCCAGGCTCAGTTCCCTCAGGTTGTTTATATAGAGACCTTCAGTAATGAAGATCCTGCCTGCTGCTGGGGGATTCCTGAGTCCTGGGCCGCTGCCGCCTCAGCCGCCGCCCACGCCTCTGCCTCCGCCGCTTCCTGCCCCGGTCTCTGCCGCCGCCGCTTCCTCCCGAGGGGGCCCAAGTCACGGAGATGCCCTGCTCCCCCTCTCGTCCAGCCTAGGCTTCTCTCTCACTGACCTGTAGCTTCTGTGGGCAGAGGGACTTTCCCGGCTGCCGGAGTTTCCGTCCCTGATGCCTGCTCGGATCAGCTTCTCTGTGGCCGCGGCCAGGGCAGTGCTGGGGTAGGGTCCGCTTTCCGGGGAGCGACGGACCCTGGGGACGGCTCTCCAGGGCTCTCTGGCACTGAAATCTCTTCCACTCTGTTTCTGTACCCCTTTCACTGGTCCAGAAGTTATGGGGGTCTCTTTTTACATTAATTCTATGGGTTTTGGTTTCGGAGCTCGTAAAGGTGCATCCTTCTACTCCGCCATCTTGGCTCCGCCCCCCTCTTATTTTCTTTTTCAAAGATGAAAGCTCAATACATTACCAAGTAATTAAAGATGAAATCCATAAGTATAAACAAAATTGAGATTATCCCTTGTTTTAATTGACCACTTAATATTAAATATGAATTTCACTCAGAAATATGAAAAATTAGAATAAAGTCTATGTCTGAATATGTCTTGGCTGCCTTAATAAAATGCCCTTTATCCCCCTGTCAGCCACAGTGACGCCACTGCCAGCAGTGGTCTCACATTTAACCCATTCTTTCAGCGTCAAGCAGCTAAGACATCTGCATATATTTGTCCTTTGTTTTTGAAAAGGACCATGACATCAGGAAAGTGATGCCTTAATTTTCAAGCGAATTGGATTTAAGTGAAGGAGGGATGTGCAAAGTCATTGTCTCCTCCAGAGTCATCTGAGTTTAAGGGCAAGATATAGATCAGGACAACAGGTGATGGCCCCAGATGGGAAAAGATAGATGAAGGAAGGAAGGAAAGGAGGAAAGAAGGAAGGAAGAAAAGAAGGAAGGAAGGTGCATTTATTAAGCATTTACTATATGCCAGGTATTATACCATGTGCTGGGGATAGAGAGAAAAATCAAGACAGTCTCTGCTCTTAAGGAGCTCCCTATTCTAATCAGAGGAGAAAACACATTTATGAGAAGGGCAGATGGCAAAACTCTAGTGCTTAAGGTTGGTAAAGAGGCAAGGCTGAGGGTAATGTGTCTTCCTTAGTGAAATTTTCCATCCATGAAACCACATCTATTTCTGAAGTTAGACAGTCTTCTTTTCTGTGTCTTCAGTAACTGAGGAAAAGAAGAATAGCAGTGGCTAAATTAAGTGACTACAGGGGCTACTCTGAGCAGATCGACCTCTCCAGCAGAGATGCTATATCTCCCAAAGAGCAAGCCCCACTGAGCTGTCTGCCCTGCTCAGAGTATGTGTTCCTCACAGTAAAGTGTGTACACAGTAAAGTAGTCTTCATCACAGCAATGCTCCTTTGGACACTTTGTGATAACTTTCAGGAGACAAAGGATCTGGAGGCCCTCAAGGTTCCCAATACCCTTTAGTTCAAGAGCTATGAGTTACCTGGACCACATGTGTTTCCTACATGTGTGCCTCACTGCAATGGTACATCAGGTTGGTGCTAAGGCTCCGGCCCATGGACTCTATGTATATATGTGGGATCTTGTACCCCAGATTGAGAGGAATGCTTTGTAACTACTGTCCATTGGTGTAAACATCTTTTCTAAGCACTCATTAAATTTACAGATCGATTGTTCATGGGATGAACACTAGTGGGAGCTTGTGAGCTACAGTGTTAAAGCATAAGCCCTCTCACTTACCTCGCCAACCAGAGGTAGTAATTGTCCCTGTAGGGACCCAGCCTTCTGGTACACATATGAGTTGGAAGAAGGCTGTTACACATGATTTTGTTTCCCTCCTTTTACTATAATTTTATATGTAAAAGGATAGTGAAAAGCCCTTCAGAAACTCTGAAATGGCTGTATCTGAGTATGAAAAGACTGAGAAAATGATTGTAGATACAAAAAACATTGATCTTCCTCTTTCCCCTCCCCTTCTCCTTGTTTAGCTTGTATGGTGCCTTTTGTCTACCCACTCAGCCTTGAACACTCAAAGATCCCTTCACTTTTACACCCTCTCCTCCCGTTGGTGAGCTCCTCCCAGAAAGTACATTTTGAGGAACCACCCTAGCCAAGCATCCCTCACTCTACTCCCAGTTTCACTTCCGAGTCTCAAAACTCCTACCACTATGGTCTGATATCTTCTCCCTACCCTTATCTTCTCTTTCAGCTTCCTTTTCTGAATTGTCTACCCCAGGGGTGGGGAACCTGTGGCCTCAAGGTCACATGAAGTTCTCTAAGTCTTCAAGTGTGACCCTTCAACTGAATCCAAATTCACAGAACAAATCTAGACCTAGGAGAGTTTGAAAAAGGACTCAGACTGAAGGCCTAAAATAGCTAGAAGAACTCCACTCCATGTGTTAAAGGGCTTCATACTCAAGGCTGAGAGTCTCCTACTGGGAGGAACAGAGATTTTGGGAGTCAAGACTCCAAAAAGACCCAAACAGTAGAACCCTAGAGGAGGCTTTTTGCTGTTTCTGGTCAGTGGTTTCTGCTTTTTCTTGGAGTTGCACAGCTAAGCAAGCATTCCCACAAGTCAGAAACTGAGTACAGCCAGGTAGCTAGGAAAATGACTTGGTTTCCATCTGTCCAACTGAGTACAGCGGAGCAGGGTCCAAAGGATCAACACCTGGCAGATATAATGCAGGGCCCAGGATGGGCAGAACAATGGATTCAGATGAGCAACCTTGGGCAGAGACTTACAGCAGCAAGGAGGAGTCCCTGGGGGAAAAGCAGACCTGTAGTATCAGAGAGGTGAAATGGCCCACCTATTCACTGCGTGAATGCCCTGGCTACATGGGTACCCCTCCACATATGCTCCCTATGGATGTCTACTCTTCCCACTGATGCTAGAGTGAACTGCAATTTTATGGGGAAAATGTTTTATTTCTACCTACCTTACCATGCCATTTCCTTCCCATTCATTCCCAATGCCACAGCTTTAAGCGAATCATGTCCAGAGGTTGATGATCAAAGGTAAACGTATTGGAAAGGAGGGCTAATGAGTTATGAATTTAGGGAACAGACCCACAGAGTACCTTTAACCTGGGGGTCCCATACTCTGCAAGTTTTTTCAGGGGAGGCTACATGTCTTACTGTTGTGCTTTCAAATGGAAAAGTCAGTTAAAACATATATATCTCTCCCAATGTGGACTTAGGTTTCTCAGGTTAACAGGAGATTGTCCAATGGGAACCCTGTCCACAGAACATACTCTGTGCTTTCTACCTGCTGCTCTACAGGCTTTAGAGAGGTAGGTGGTTAAGGTTTGTGTCCATTCTATCCAGCTCTTAAGCGAAAAAGTTTTGGAGATGACTACTACCTTGTGAAGGGCCATTAGGTGGTACAGTGGATAGAGAACCAGGTCTGGAGTTAGAAAGACCTGAGTTCAAATCCAGCCTCAGTGACTGTAGCTACATGATCCTGGACAAATCACTTCACCTGTTTGCCTCAATTTCCTTATCTATAAAATGAGTTGGAGAAGGCAAAACTCAAATGGGGTCACAAAAAGTTGGACACAACTAAAACACTGAACAGCAACACTAACCTTAACTTAGGATCTTTGAAAAGTCTAAAGAAGAAATCACCAGAGGACCAGAACTTGCAGTCCATACTAACCCTCATACTGGTAGGTGAGGTTTCAATATAGCTCTGATGAGCAACCTGCTTGACTCTGCCATCAGTGAGCTGACTCTGAAACACTGTGTCTTCCTGCAGTAACACCTTATTGGCCAGTAGCTACACCATATTTGAAAATGAACTTGGTGGGGCAAATACCTTGGAGGCCACATACTTTATAGAGATCCCCTTTTCCCTAGGGTCTAAGGATATGGAGGAGGGAGGGGGATGTGCCAGTTGGTATTGAGAGAAATTCTTTGCAACTTCTTATCTTGCTAGATATTGAGGTGCTAACCACTGACTCTATCAGTGAGACAGAGGAAGTAACTGTACTGGTGATTGATATCAGAGGAAATACACTGGAATGGAGACTTAATTAGAAAAATGACTCACCTCCCTTAAGGGGCACTCCTAGAACCCCCAAAGAGAAACATAGCCTTTTAGACAGCCAATTTACTAGCATTAGATCAAACTGGGATAAGGTATGCCCAGAGTATATAAAAGCTACAACAACTTATACCAAAACAACTTTTTTTTTGGACTAGTATATCAGAAGAAATGCTATAAACTCAATATACTTGATTTCAGGAAAGCATTTGACAAAATCTTTAGAGATGTCCTTGTAGACAAGATAAAGAGAGGTAAGTGTGATGAGTTAGTATAAATACTTTGACTTGAGCGAAGCATTTGACGAATCATCTTAAAACATCCTTGCGAACAAGGCAGAGATGTAAACTAGATGACAGTCAGGGGGACCTAGAACTGATTGAATAATCTCAAATATCATGGTTATGGGACAGATGGCAGCTTGGAGGGAGGTCTTCTGGGGAATGCCTCATAGTATAGTCCTTGATCCTATTATTTCACGTTCCCTCTGCCCCCCACCCAAGTCTTGGATAACACCATACATGACTTGTGTATCACATCTGTGGATGAAGCAAAGCTAACCCCACCCACTTCTTAACTTCATTTTACCTAAATTCCCCTAATCTTTTCTAGATTGCTAATAACCTCCTAAGCACCAAATGCATTGAGCTTTTCCTAGTCTACATCCTTCTTGATACGTGCCAGCATTTTCCTAAGGAACCAGACTTGAAGGACATGGGGTTCAGGATGTTCCTCTCTCAAGTTCTGTACTCCAATACTCATTTAGCATCTGGAACAATTTTTTTTTCTTTGTTCAGTTGTTTCAATCAAGTCAAACTCTTTGTGGCCCCATTTGGGATTTTCTTGGTAGAGATTCTGGAGTAGTTTGCCATTTCCTGCTCTAGCCCATTTTACAGATGAGGAAGCTAAGGAAGTAGCTCTAATTAATCAACCCACCAGTCAACAAGTAAAAATAATACTTCTTCACAAGTAGGAAATTTCAGGATGGGGAACACTGAGCATGACATCAGATTTTTTTTTTTGATGCATTGATTGGTTTTGCTGAATTTTTCTTTTTTTTTCCCTCTTTTTTCCTTGTTATAAGAGAGATGACTTTCTGGAAAGGGGAAGGGGGAGGATATAAGAGAAAGTCTAGGTCAGGTGAAAACAACAAATATCAATAAAACTTATTTTTTTTAAAATGACTGCTATGAAAAAGTTTTACAAAATTGCATAAGTATAACCTATATCAGATTGCTTACTTTCTTGGGAAGGGGCAAGAAAGGCAGGAAGGAAGAATAGAATTTGGAACTTAAAACTTGAAAAAAGAATACTAAAAATTGTTTTCACATGTCATTTGAGGGGAAATAAAATATTATTTAAAAAAATAAAAAATGATTAAAAAATGATCCTTCACTTATACTGCCAGCATCACTGGCCTATATCATTAAAAAAGGTTAATTTAGCAAGGTTACTATGCTTACTATGAGTATAGTAGTGCTTACTACTGTGCTATACTGTGGATACAAAGACAAAATGAAACAATCCCTACTGTCAAAGGGTTTATGTTCTATGTGAGGAATGGCTAGAACTGTTAGTGGTATTCTGCCCTCTCCCTTAGTCCTTATGAAATTTACATCAGTACCCATTCATTTAATTAACATTTATTGAGCATTGGGTCTAGTACAGTACTGTGACAGGTGATTGGGGGAGATAAATGGAACAGGGATGATACTGTCCATAATCTCAACTTGTAATTTATCTGGGAAGTCAAGACACATAGATGCATGAAACAGCTGAAGAACAGCTTTACAGAGCAATTGATCAAGAAGTAAGGTAATGTTTCAGACTCACTTTATATAGAAGGTTCCTCCCAATTTTAGAGGTTACTATGGGTTTCAGTCAATTCAAATTACCTATTCCTCTTTGTCAGGCTGTCAGACAGCTGGTTGTGCATAGATTTCTTGTATCTGCAAGGAGATGAGAAGAAATGATCAACATTCTGGTGGTGGTGAGGGACCACTTTACCTAATGGAATGGCCCACTCAACTACACAGATAAACTGATGTCAGTTTCACTTGCCCATTTAGAGGATGGAGGTGAGCACAGGAAACAGAGAAATGAATGTGAGATGCCAGAGGATCTAAGGGACTTTGAAAAGTGAAAAGAAAGAAGTGAGAGAAGGGATGGTAATTGGTTGGAACCCTCTAGCGAAACCAGGGATAAGGCTTTAATAGCAAGGGCACCCACCCCCTTGGTCGTAAGCCAGTTTTGGGCAAAGATGATGACTTAACTGAGATAAATGAAGAGTGGACTAACCTTGAAGGCAGCCATTGGGCATCATATCAATGAGTAGAGTAAGAGGAGAGGTCACTAGGGGCAAAGATACGGCATAGGAGTGAGGTACTGCCTCAAAGTTCTTGGAACAAGGCAAAGTGATTCTGAGAATGTACAGATGCTGTATCTTCTGTGGTAATGAACTATGGGAGGGCCAATAAAACTTTAACTTCTATAGTACTTTCCAGAATGTCTGGCCTCAGTAGTTTTATAACCCTTATGTATATAAGATAGCTTTTATAGACTGTTCTATAAAGATCCTCGTTCCAGCTCTCACTCACAATGACAAGTTGGGTCTCCATAAGTTGGTTGATTACATCTCCCCATAAGGATTCTAGGGATACCCTTCCTTCAGGGGTTGAGGGTTTTCCACTAATTCTACTACCTTGTTCTCCCATTCTGGTGAACTCTCCTCAATATCAGTATCCAGTTAAAATTAATATCATCCCTATATCATTAATGCAGTGAGTATCCTCAGAATCATTTAACCAATTAATATCCATTAGCTTTTAAGAGGAAATAACAAAGAAAAGACACAGCAAGAATCAAAGTATAAACACATCTCTCTAGCTCAGAAACATGCTCTCCCCTATAACACCTCAATCCTTGGGGCATAGTAAGCTCAGATGTAAATCAATTCACTTTCAAATGCAACACAGCTAATGGATGCAATTAATCCTTTGCTATAACAAGACACAGTGTCTCATTCTTGGAGTTAATCTAGTGATAAACTGGGTCAAGCAGGTTGCTAGGGCATCATTCCTAGTGAGCAACTATGTGATGCCAGGCCTGAAGTCAGAAAGACTGTTCTTCCTGAGTTCAAATCCAGTTTTAGACACTTCCTAGACACATGACCCTGGGCAAGTCACTTATCCCTGTTTGCCTCAGTTTCCTTATCTGTAAAATGAGCTGGAAAAGGAAATAGCAAACCACTCCAGTATCTTTGCTAAGAAACCCCCAAATGGGATCACAAAAAGTCAGATATTACTGAAAAATGATAATAATAACTACTATAGGCCTTCGGGCAGATAAGAGTACTGGTAACCTACTCTCCTCACCAACTCAACATGAAATCGTGAGAACATAGCCCTGCTACTTCTTCTGTCCATAGGGTATTCAGCCACCCAGGTGGTACAATGAATAGAAAGTTGGTCCTGGAGTCAAGAAGACCAGAGTTCAAAACCAGCCTCATATATTCACTACCTGTATAACTGTAGGCAAGTCATTTAACTTCTGTCTGCCTCAGTTTCTTCCCCAGGGTTGCTGTAAGGATCAAGTGGGATCATATTTGCAAAGTGCTTTGCAAACCTTAAAGCATCATATAAATGTTAGCTGTTGTTATGATTACTATGTCTATTCTTTCTTCCCTGGGATGAAGAAGATTGGATATAGAAAGGACTAGGCTAAGGCCTTTTGAACTTCAAAAGTTTGGTTGAATGGCAGAAGTCACAAAAGGATGGGGTGAAACAGTAACCCAGCCCAGAACAACTTCAAATGTTGGTAGGAAAGTTCTGTCACATAGAAGTGAGAGTGAAATGCTGTCCAATAGATTGCCCCCAGGTCTTATAGCAGCAACAGAGGCTTCCAGGGCACTTACCTCACAGATAGTAAAAGGGCCAGACAACTGGTCAGAAGGAAATTATAGGAGTCCCTTTGCTGACACCAGTGGCAGGACTGTGTTGCATTACCCATACTCAGATTCAGCTTGCAGTCCAGGGCAGAAAGGAGCACTAGCAGACCAGAGCCTGTAGCTACACTAGAGCAGGGACTTTGGTCACAGTTCCAGGATAGAAAAGAGTGCTTGTGACCACCTACAGACTAGAGTACAGACCAGGAGAGTAGTAAACACACCTCTCCTTTGATCATACCACCTTGGAAGAACTGAAAACTTACAGGAAGCATCTCCTAACTAGATTTGAAAACAGCTACATTAAAAACCTGAGGCTTAGGACAGTGCCCCATCTACTCTGGGAGCTGAGCCCACCTTTAAAACAAAGTTAAAAGTCAATAAATAGGCTGGAAAATGAACAAACAAACAAAAAGACCCAACAACCCTAATAAAAGAAAGTTCCCTGGTGACAGGGAAGATTAAAACACAAACTCAGAAGATGATAACAAAGTCAAAGCTGCAACATACAAAGACTTAAAGAAAAATGTGACTTAGTTTTGGCCCCAAAAAGAATTCCTAGAAGAGTTCAAAAAAGACATTCAAAAATCAAATAAAAGAGGTAGTAGGAAAATTGGGAAAAGAAATAAGAATAATGTAAGAAAATCAGGGGAAAAGAATTAATGGTTTGGTAAAGGAGACACAAAAAATACTGGAGAAGTTAATACCTTTAAAGACAAAATAGACCAAATGATAAAAGAGGCACAAAAATTCACTGAAGAGAAGAACTTCTTAAAAAGCAGAATTGGCCACATTGAAAAAAAATTTCAACAATTCACTGAAGAAAAGAACTTAAAAAGTAGAACTGGCCAGATGGAAAAGGAGGTACAAAAGCTCATTGAAGAAAATAATTCCTTAAAAATTAGAAATGGGTGAGTGGGAAGCTGATGACTCACTGAGACATCAAGAAATAATCAAACAAAATCAAAAGAATAAAAAAATATTGATGACAATGTGAAATATCTCGTTGGAAAAACAAGAGACCTGGAAAATAGATCAAGAAGAGATAATTTAAGTATTAGTGTGTGTGTTCATCCTTCGTTGCCAAAGAAGACCATGCCATCAGAGAAACAATAACATGACTTGCACTTGACTTTGTTTTGAGTGAATAAAAAAATATTGATGGCAATGTGAAATATCTCGTTAGAAAAACAAGAGACCTGGAAAATAGATCAAGAAGAGATAATTTAAGTATTAGTGTGTGTGTTCATCCTTCGTTGCCAAAGAAGACCATGCCATCAGAGAAATAATAACACGACTTGCACTTGACTTTGTTTTGAGTGAGGGAGGGCTGTGCAGGTCACCAGCCTCACTTCTCCTCCAGAGCCATCTGAATTCAGTGACCAGATATTCATCAGGATGACTGAAGATGACCCAGGATGAGGCAGTTGGGGTTAAGTGACTTGCCCAAGGTCACACAGCTAGTGAGTGTCAAGTGTCTGAGGTGAGATTTGAACTCAGATCTTCTTGACTCTTATACTGGTGCTCTATCCACTGCACCACCTAGCTGCCCCTAATTTAAATATTATTGGACTACCTGAAAGTTATGAAACAAAAAAAATGCCTAGATATCATCTTTCAAGAAATTATCAAGGAAAACTGGTTTGATATTCTAGAACCAGAGGGTAAAATAGAAATTGAAAGAATCACCAATTACCTCCTTAAAGAGATCCCAAAATGAAAACTCCCACGAATATTATAACCAAATTCTAGAGCTCCCAGGTCAAGGAGAAAATATTGCAAGCAACAGAAAGAAACAACTCAAAATATCATGAAGCCATTGTCAGGATAAGCTAAGTTTAAGTAACTTCTACATTAAAGAATTGGAGGTATTGGAATATGATGTTCCAGAGAGCGCTGGATTTAGGATTACAAGCAAGAATCACCTACCCAGAAAAAGTGAGTATAATCCTTTAGGGAAAAAAAATGGAAATTCAACAAAATTGAGATCTTTCAGCAATTCCTGATGAAAAGACCAAAGCTCAACAGAGAATCTGACTTCCAAATACAAGACTCAAGAGAAGTATAAAAAGGTAAACAGGAAAAAGAAATCAGGGATAAGGTTAAACTGTATACATTCCTACATGGGAAGATGATTCATGTAACTCTTAAAAACTTCCTCATTATTATGGCAATTAGGAGGAGTACACATAAACAGAAAGCATGGGTGTGAGTTAAATATGATGGGATGATGTCTCAAAAAATAAAATTAAGAGGTAATAGAGGAATTCATTGGAAGGAGAAAGAAAGAAATAGAGTGGGGTAAATTATCTTGCATAAAAGAGTTATAAAAGGACTTCTACAGTGCAGGAGAAGATGGAGGAGATAGGGAAAGGGGACAGCACTTGAACCTTACTCTTACCAGAATTGACTCAAAAAGGAAATAATATACACACTCATTTGGGTATAAAAATTTATCTTACCCTACAGGAAAGTAGGAGGAGAAAGTGATAAGAGAAGGGGAGCTTGTAGAAGGGAGGGTAAATTGGAGGAGATAGTATTGAGAAGCAAAACACTTTTAAGGACAAACAGAGTGAAAGGAAAGAGAATAGGATAAAAAGGGAGAAAATAGGATGGAGGCAAATATATAGTAACTATTACTGTGAGAAAAATTTTACAGTGTCTCTGATAAAGGCCTCATTTCTCAATTATACAGAGAACTGAGTCAAATTTATAACAATACAAGTCATTCCCCAGTTGACAAATGGTCATAGGATATGAACAGGCAGTTTTCAGATGAAGTAATTAAAAGTTACCTATAGTCATATGGGGAAAAAATGCTTTAAAGCACTACTGACTAGAAAAATGCAAATTAAAACAACTCTGAGCTACCACCTCATACCTATTAGATGGGCTAATATGAAAGAAAGGGAAAATGATAAATGTTGGAGAGGATGTGGGAAAATTGGGACAATAATGCACTGTTGTTGGAGTTGTGAACTGATCCAAGCATTTAGGAGAACTTAGGGAGAATTTAGAACTATGTCCAAAGAGCTATAAAATTGTGTCACACTTTTAGACAGAGCCATACCACTATGAGGTCTGTATGCCAAAGATATTTTTTTGAAGGGGGGGTGGGAAGGAGCAGAAAAGATTTATTTGTATAAAAATATTTATAAAAATGCTTTAAGTAGTGACAAAGAATTGGAAATTGAGGGGATGTTCATCAACTGGGGAATGGTTGAAGAAGTTGTAGTACATGATTGTGATGGTAAATGATTATAATATAAGAAATGATTAGCAGGATACTTTCAGAAAAACCCAGAACGACTTACATGAACTTATGCAAAGAGATACGAGAAGAACCAGGAGAACACTGGACACAGTAATAGCAATGTTGTGCAATGATCCATTGTGAATGACTTAGCTCTTCTCAGCAATACAATGATCCAAGGCAATTCCAAAGGACTTATGATTGAAAAATCTCCAATGAAAAATTAATGGATTCTGAATGTAGTAAGCAAGCTTTTGCAAAGTGTTTTATAAAAGTGAGCTGCCATGATAATGTCACAAACATTGTATAGGCATTCCCCTTTCCTTTCCCCAGTGATCAATGCTGGGGTTATCAAATAATAATTCCTTTGTGGGGGTGTTTGTCATTATATAAAGGAAATGAAAGGGAAGTCAATTTAGACTTGAAGTCAAGTTAAATTTGACATCAGTTGCCTTGACAACCTGACTTCCTAACAGTAAGAGATATCTAAAAGTGGAATGAATTTCCTAGAGAAGAAGTAAACTCCGCATCCTTAGTGAGCTTCATGCAGAAGCTTAGCAACCACTCGTCAGGTATGTTACAGTGAGGATTCCTCTCAGGTATAGGTTGTACTATGTGGCCTCTCAGGTACCTGCAAATCCTCAAATTCTGTGATTCTTCTTCTGTATAATGGGTATAGTAAAGTTCTAACTTGAGTGTTGTAGTTGGCAAGCCTTTCATGAAGTGCTTTATAAAAGCAAGATGCTGTGATAATGCTATAAACCACAAAATACAGCTATAAAATTACATCCACTAGAAGAACTGCCTTGACAACTGAAATCCAGAGGGAAACCAAGTGGTTTATGTTGACTTGCCTGAACTGCACATCTCAAGGCTAAACACAGTACTCAATGCTCAACATGTGCAGAAGCTCCTCAATGTTTGTTGCATTTTGTTGTGGTTTCCCATCATGCTCAATGGAAATGGCTAAGTTAGTGAAAGTCAAATCTGAAAGCCATAAGCACAATCAATCAGTAAGCATTAGTTAATCACTTACTATGTGCCAGGCACTCACACAAATGTAATGTGCATGCCTAAACCACTAAAGGTATCATCACCCACACAGAGAATTTTAGGTGACTGACTTCTAGGAGACTACAGAACCAGAGCATAGATGGACATGTTGTGTGGGTCTACCATGCAGTGAGGAGCAGATTTTTTCTGTTGACTGTCTGCCATCTTTAAAACTGCCTGATTTGAGCACTGTCAGGGTAGCATTTGCATCTGAGAGTGAAGGATTTCTTCATACCATGGGGTTAAGTGGGACCTGAGGGGCCACCTCCTTCTACTCTTTCTTTTAGGCCAGATAGACCCAAGACCTAAGCCTTGGGTTTTGGCCTTTCTTCTTGGTACATTTTCATTATAAGAACAAGGAGGAGGTTTTTCTAACCATGAGGATCCAGGAGCCCAAGAATCCGGGTCAGATGCTGTAGTCAGCCTAGTAACAAAAGCCTGAGGAATAACTGTCCAATCGAAAGTCCAGCATATCCAGTAATATCGCCAAGGCAATATTCACAGCATTGATGGTGACTATGAATATACCAGCACAGTTCTCAATCGCAAAGTACAACAGATTCTCCATATAGGAGGTAGAAGAAAAACATTTATTTAGACACCAGAAAGTCAAATCTCAGAACCAGAAAGCAAAATCCATCATAGCAACCAAGAAGTCAATACAGGTTATCACCATAGTGGGCAAAGTCATTCCCAAGACTTCCTGCCCCCTGCTGGGATCTTCCCACAAACAAACATTCACAAGCCTAAGCTGAGCCTGCCTGCCTGTGTCCTTCCCAGCTCTAACTAGACTGATCAACTTCTTCCCAGCTCTGCTCCACCCTTCCTGTTCCACCCATTCAGCAAGCTCCTCCCATCATATGTGACTTAGGCTTCTATGTGATCTGGCAGGTCACATGGACCTATTAACGAATGGGAAAGATTTTTCCATTTATAGTAGGCCCCAAGATCGTTCATATTCATTTCATAGGTCGGTGGGGCAACTGGTACGAACAGAATTGTAACAGAGATAACAGAAAGTAAGCATATTAAACAATATCTTAGGCAACTGGTGTCAACAGACCTTTACACCAATATAACAGAGATCACACAAAATAAGCACATAAAACAGTATCTTAGGGTGGGGTCTGAGCACAAGCACCCCATCATTTCCCCTCAAATGAATGGCGCCTAAAATCTTGGAATAAGAGGCGAAGGTCTCTTCTTCTGTAGCTACTTCCTGCTGAGATTGGGCATAGAGCTGTCCCTGCCCCAAGAGGTCCCATTCGAGAGGTCAGTTCCTTACCTGGCATCTGGAGCTTGGTTGATGCCAGGTCCAAGGGTGACACATCATAGTGGACAACGGGTCATCCGACTTAAGCAATCAGGCATCTGCAGATGGAGGGTACTAAGCCTGCAGAAAACAAATCTAGAGAACAAGTTTAATAGACAAAAAGCCAAAAAGAGACGAGGGGACAATAACCAAAAGCAGGGTTAGCTGTGCTTCTGGAGTCTATGAACCCACTATCATAGCCTCATTCATGATAGAATATATGTTAAGGGTTCAGTTTGGTAATCATCTTCTCTTGAATACGCAACAGTTACGGTATTATCTTTCCCACATGTTATAATTTCCACAACCTTTGGAATATCATCTGGTTTCCATTTTACCCATACTTTAGCTCCCAATTTTATTCTAGCAGTAGAACCCAATCCTTCAGTTCCTCTGCTAGTTATTTTGGAAGAAGGGTCACTTTCCTCAAGGGGTATTGTTTCAAAAGGAATAATAATCATGTGAACTTTTGTTCTATCATTTTTACAAAACTTTATGGGTTCTTCACCTAAATTTTGGGATGTCACAATAATTTTGCCTTTATAATTAGAATCCATCACTCCAGCCAATACATGTATTCCTTGATCTGCTAATCCAAATTTAAGTAATAACCATCCAAATTAATTTTCAGGGATTCTCATACATATTCTAGTAGATATTTTTCTTGTTTCTTTTCTATCTAACCTAAAGTCCTCTAAAGCATGCAAATCATATCCTACTGAACCAAATGTCCCGGGATAAGGTGCTGAGACATCTGGCCTCACAATTGAATACTTAATATTTGGGATCTTATGTGTGTTTGCTGTTTTTTCTAATTTGCAGATTTGGGGTCATCATTCTGCCTAGAGGTGTACTTCCTCCCAATGGTCTATTATTCAAACTATGTAAAGCAGTGAACAAATTATCTTTCCAGTGTTGATAAGAATTATTAGAACTCATCTACCTCAACTGTTCTTTCAATAATCCATTCATTCTTTCAATTAACCCAGATGCATGTAGATAATATGGAATATGATATATCCATTCTATGTGGTATAATAAACAATACCTCTTCATTTCATTACTTTTGAGATGAGACCCATTGTCACTTTGTATCTGCATTAGGGTTCCATGATATAGATTTACGTCTAGAGTTTTACAAATGTTTTTCTGGGTCACAGTCTTATAGGGACAATCCACTAGTATACCTGAATAGGTGTCAACAGAAGTACATATAAATTTTCATCCTTTGTCTTGGGAAAGGGGTTCAAAATAATCTATTTGCCAAATTTGAGCTGGTACTTTTCCCCTTGCTATTTCTCCAGTTACTACCTGAGGAACAGTTTGTTCCTTTTCCAACTGACATACATAACATTCCTCTACTATTTGGATTTTTTAAAAATTTTGTATTTTGACTTTATTGGGTATATACACCTTTGAAGCTCTATGCTCCTGATCATCTGGTTGTTACCTTTGAACACATTCTATGAAATCTTGATAAGCTTGATTGGTACATCTGAGGCAACTGAGTTGATGGTTGTATGTGTGTGAGTTCTGCATAATTCTCTCTTCCTTCTGTTCAGGTTTCCAGTGCTCAGCAGGAATATCTACAGAATCACATTGAAACACAGTCTTTAGGTTTGGATAATTTTAATCACATGAATTCCTCTTTGGTTTCACACTCCATTGGCTTACAGGTATGTAATCATTCACAAGATGGCCACATTCACCTTTTTGAGGAGGCTGTAGAGCAATGCAGTGGCAAAGTGGGCAATCGAATTTAGGTCTTCTGATCTTCCAGTCCTGTAACAGTAAGCACCCTTACATATACAGGGGAGCCTGCTATCACAGGTTCTTAGATATCACCAAAGTTAGCACACAGGATGTTCTCCATTTCTGCTGGGTCATTTGGCAGGCAGTTTTCTGCTCAGGTTCCAGGGCTCCATTCCAAGTTCTCGTTGCTCTGGTCTGTTTTCTTTTAACTTATGCATATCCTATCCTTGTCACCATAATGCATCAGTAAGTACCCTGACATACACAGGAGGGCCTGCAATCATAGGTTCTTAGATCTGAGAGGGAAGTACCAACATCTGGGTTTTCAAAGCTGGGGACTGCTTAGCAGCTCCCAGAGTCTCACTTGGCACACTAACCTTCTTTCATAAACTCAGCCCCCTACTTGTTTTAACAATGAATGAGAGATACTAATACCTTGGTCTTGTGTCCACTGGTGTGTGACCTGGACCCCTAAATGGCCGGCTGTTTGATAACCCACTTTGCTGGTACTAGATCATCAGTTGGTGTCAGGGTAGGAATATTATGTTGAGTAGCAATCTTTGCTAGTCTGTCAGTGTGTGCATTGTACTCATGTTCTGGTGTGATGAGGGCCACATGAGCATCTACATGAAAAACTGACAAATTAGTAACCAAAGACATGTTCCATATATCTTCCCATAATTCTTTGACCCAGACTTGTTTGCCATGAGTTTCCCAATTTTGATTTTTCTGCATGGGTATCCATGTAGCTAACCCGTTAGCAACTTCTCATGAATCAGTGAATATATGACACTGTCCTCCTTGTTCTATTTTGATAGCTTGAAGCACTGCCATAAATTCAGCATTTTGACTATTTTCACTTATCCCAGTACTTTCCAAAGTCCAACTTGCATGTGGGTCATGGGCTACCACTTTCCAGTGTCTTTTGTGGCCCAAATATTTTGCTGTCCCATCACTAAACATGCATATCTCTTGTGTTCTTCAGTTAATCCATCATATCCCTCATTCCATTTTACAAAGGACTGGACCAACTGTTGCCTTGGGTCAGGGGGTGTATCATTTCCCTCAGTATCTATGTTTGCCTTAGATTCATGTAAAGCAGAAACTCCACTTTCGTCTGCTTTAGATCTATTTTTAATATACCATTTCCATTTAATTATGCTAGCCTCTTGAGTATGTTCAATTCTGTGAGAAGCTGAGATACTCATTACTCAGGTCATAATTGGGATTCCAGGTCTTAATATTACCTCATGGCCTAAAGTCAGTTATTCAGTCTCTACCAAAGCCCAATATGCAGCTAACAACTGCTTTTCAAAAGGGATATATTGAATTCCAGATGAAGGGAGTTTTGTAGACCAAAATCCTAAGGGTAAATTTCAGCTTTGTTGTTTTTGCCATATACTCTAATTTACATATTCATCTCTACAGTCACTTGTAATTCCACCAGGGCACTTTGCATAGACTATAAATCCAGGGTGAATTGTATAGCAGCCTTTGCTTCTCCAAAAGTTTTACCCTGCTCAAGTCTCCAGTCAAAATAATATTTTTTCCTAGTAATCTTACATAAAGGTTTCAAAATTTGTCCTAGATGTGGTGTGTGATGTTGCCAATATCCAAATAATCCTATAAACTTTTTGGCTTTTTTCTTATTGGTGGGGATAGGAAAATTCTGAATCTTTGGTCACGCTTGTGGGAGAATCTCTAGCAGCAGCCCTTAATTCCATTGTATACCCTAAAATTTTACGGTTTGAGCTGACCTTTGAATCTTGCCAGGGTTAATTTCCCACCTTTTGCTTTTCATATGCTTAGTCAAAAGTGTAAAACTCTTCTCCATTTCTTTTACATGTTTTCCCTGTATCATAATATCATTAATGTAGTGGGTATGGTATATACCAAATACCTCCAATTCATCTAAATGTTCAGCCATTCAATCCTATGACAGATAGTGCGGCTATGCAGATATCCTTGTGGAAAACATGTAAAAGTATATTGTCAGCCCTGCCAAGTGAAAGCAAATTGATCCCATTGTTTAGAATCTGCTGGAATAGTAAAGAAAGCATTGGCTAAATCAATAGCTGCATACCAAGTCCCATTATATTTCTGGATACTTTCTATTAAGGTAATGATATCTAGAGCAGCAGTATACAAGGGAGGAGTCACCTTATTCAATTGTCTATAATTCACTGTCATCCTCCATGTCTCATCTGACTTTTGTACTGGCCAGATAGGACTATTCCCTTGACTATTCCCTCAACATAATCCTTTATAGTACTGGTAATTTCATCTTGCCCATCTGGCACATGATACTGCTTTAAAGTAGTTACTTTAGAAGGATCAGGTAAAGTGATTGGGCCTATTTTTATTTTACCCACTAAAACTATATTAATTCCTATCTTCCTTACTGCAAATTGGTATCTCCTCTCAGGTAAATTTAGCATCATATTGTCAATATATCTATTCCAATGATGTATTCAGGAATAGGTACATTTCTTTCTTAGGTAATTGTCCAATTCTCATCATCAGTTTGACTTGTCTGGCTGATATTTCAGCCCCTCACAGTCCTATGATGGTGATAGGAGTTCCATGTTTAAACTTATCAGGATTTCCATATATAAGGGAGGCCTCTACCCCAGGGTCTTTCCCAGCTCTGACTAGACTGACCAATTTCTTCCTAGTTCTTTTCCACTTTTTCTGCTCTGCATGTTCAGCAAGTTCCTCCCATCACATGTGACTTAGGGTGTTATGTGATCTAAGCAGGTCACATGGGCCTATTAATGAATGGGAAAGAGTTTCCCATTTATATTACCATTACAAAGTAGAATTGCTGGCTGTGCACTTGAACCCAGTGTGACTAACACTATGTAAAAACTAAGCTAAATTTTGAATACTAATCCTCCTCCCCTCCTCAGAAAGTAAGATATTGTAGGGTATGTATTATGCCCCAAGTGATGGGGATGGGGATGGGAAATGTACCTTTATTCTTGCTATATTTTGAAGTAAAAATTCCTTTGTAAAACTAATATGCTTGTAAGTGGTTAAAGGACACTGGAGAGTTCATCACCGGACCCTTAGAGTGGAGTATCTAGAAAATGCCAGAAAAGAGAGATTCCCCAATCCCTTCTGGGTACTGGAGAAGAAGGAAGGGAGTATTAAAATGTAATAGGTCTGGCACTCAGAAAGCAGAGCCAAAGCACCCATGCTTTCTTAGGGAATCTGTGACTTAATGGGAGTGAGACTGATGCTTATATACAAAAAGAACAGTGAAAGGATAGGAGTGGTAAGTGATGTGGGGTGGGCTAGGAGTGACAGTGAAAAGACTGTCAAGTAAGTTAATTAAGTGATCTAGGTGGGCTGGAGTGAGCCAGATGCCTTGTAATCTGGGCTATTGAAATGTATGGGAAAATTCAAAGACTGGATTGCTTTCGAAGATATGGTGTGTGGGTTACAAGACCCTTACCCAAAATTTTAAATAAATTAAGAGGTTTCTCGAGGTAAGAACAGAAAATGTTTTATTCAATTCTTGCGAGAAAGGGGTGTCCCTCCACCAGGAAGGGGCTAATGGAAGGAGGCAGCTTACAGGGGATAAAACACCATCATATATTCTAATGCAGAGAATCCCACCCCCCCCCCACTATCCCACCTGTCCATTGGCTGGGAGGCAGGTTTACAGTTTGAGAGTGAAAAACTAGATAAGACCTGGGAAATCAGGTAACCAGGATCCACCTATCCAAACACACTTCCTCTTCTAATACCTAACTGCTGATATGGCTATTCTACAACTAAAGTAAAAAGGAGGGGAGGGGGAGAAGAGGGAGTTTGACTGCAAACAAAGAGAAATTTGATTAACTTCCAAGTTTCAGCTACAGTCCATAGCACTATCACAGAGAGAAGGGAGGGGAGGGGCCCTAACTGTCCAAAAGCCCTGGATTCCTGGAAATCAGAGATCCAGAGAGAGAGACCTTAATGGAAAACAAATTTTATTTACAAAATACAATATTCCCCATATTTTATTATGAGAAGTCTTCACAATGTCCTTATTTCACTCATATCGTCTTTTCCTTTTAGGGGTCCAGGCCCCATCATTCCATCAATTTCATTGCTGAAGGGATTCATTCCTTCATTTTCATTCCTGGTGAGGAAGCTATCTCTGCCATATCAGTTTTCCATCTGTGCTGCAACTTAACAGTTATAGAGAATTGCCCGGGGTGATGGGGTATAGGCTCTAGGAGCTCCCTTGAACTCTCCTTGAAGCTTCTCATTTGATCTGGCCTTCTCCTGAGGACATAGCCTTCTACTGTAGATATGCCTGAATCTGTTATCCTTAAACTAACCTAGCCCTCCCATTGTCTGTTATGCCCAGGTAGCCTTCAACTACTTCCCACCCTTAATCCCATTCCTGGAGTTCCTGGAGTCAGACCTCTAGTTACCCCAGTCTATAGACCACTCTGATCAAGACCCTCCCCAAACCCCTCCTCCAGTCACTTCAGTCTACTTGGCCAACCCTAGATCCCTCCCACAATCTTTCTGTATATAAGATCTATCTTGCCTCCATGAAGATACTCAGAGTTATTCTGACCTGTTTGTTAATACAAACATCACGAAGGCTCAAATTCAAATCTAGTTCACATTCTATCTGTCCCGCTTGTCAATATTGATGAGGTTTAGAGATGCTGGGGACCCTAAAATACCTACATGCCTGGTCCTGCTCAAATAAATTCAACTCAAGCCCTCTTAAAAACAAAGAAAAACGAAGTTTGTTAAAGATTTATCAAATTGGATTGGCTCTTAAGGAGCCTAAGCATTTGTAACGCTTGTATTGCAAAGCAGGCCAGATAGAATCTCAGCTACACAGAGTCTGTACTGGATCTTACTAGAGCGCCTTCATGGAGGCAAGATGGAACTTAAATACAGAAAAGACTGTAGGAGGGATCTGGGGGTGGTCTGGTAGTCTAGGGTGATGGAAGGAGGAGTTTAGGAAGGGTCTTGAGGAGAGATTGCCTCTAGGAAAAGGATTAACACTATCATGTCAGTTTAAAAAGAAACAGTTTAACAAGAGAGAAATACAGGGAAAATATTGTTTTCCCCGGGGGCGGGATTAAAGTGAAGATGAAAAGGACAAGTACAGATTCACCTCTTTTTATCTACCTGTTTGCTGGAGGAGGCTGGGGCCTTTCTAAACAGTAGCTTGAGATCCTCCAAAGGTTCACAGGTATATTCTGGAGTTTCTAGGAGGAAAGCAAGAGGTGATATTGGTTTAATCCTAGAATTATGAGTCCAGCTGGGGAGGCCCTCGAGTTTTACTGCAGTTGGAGGGGAGAGTTTGACTTGGTAGGGTTCCTTCCAGTTGACATCTAATTGTTCTCCCTTCTGGATTTTCCATTACTTTAAATAGACCCAGTCTCCAGGTTGTACTGTAGCAAGACACTCCTTTTCATTGTCTAGAGGTTTTAGAAGAGGCTCTGGCATGTTTAGTTAGGGCATTTCTGACAGCCTCTAACTGTTGAGTTGCAAATTGGGTGATTAGATGCTGTTCAGAATCTACAGGGATGTCTGAGGTTAGGAAAGGCCTCCTATATAGAAGTTCAAAGGGGTTAAGCTTAATTCTTCCCCTAAGCAGTCCAATTGGGAGATTTTTAATCCAATTTTCCTGAGTTTCTATGCACAGTTTAGTAAGGACTTGCTTGAGGGTATGATTCATTTTCTTCTACTTTACCTGAAGATTTTGAGTTTCAGGCTGAATGAAAGTGGTAAGTGATTTTAAGAGTCTTTGCCACACACTGGGTTATCTGTGATATAAAAGCCGGGACATTGTCACTCTGCAAGGAGCTAGGCAAGCCAAATCGAGGTATGATCTCCTTTAATAGGAACTTTGACACCTCCTGAGCCTTTTCAGTTTTGTAAGGAGAAGCTTCCACCCAATTAGTAAAGGTATCAGCAAAAACCAAAAGCAATTTGAAACCCCTACATGGGGGCATATGGGTAAAGTCTATCTGCCAGTCTTCACCTGGATAGGTACCCCTCCTCTGGACAGGTTTTAAAAGAGGGGAAAGTCTGACTGCCCCTTCAGGATTTACCTGAGCATAAATTGGGAAAGCCTGACAGACTTGGCAGATGGTTTCTCCTAGCTTACTGCCAGTTAAAATAGGCTTTATTAGAGACAGAAGGGAATTCTTCCCCAGGTGTGTGGCTTGGTGAAGACCAAAAGAAGCTTCCACTGTTTTTCCCCCAGGATAAAAAGTTGGCCTGAGGGTATCCGAAACCACCCAGAGGAGGAGAGAGAATATCCCCTTTCTATAGCTAGAGCCTGTTGCTGGTGAGTGGAATAGGTTTAGTGAAGACTTCTCAGATTGTAATTTTTCTCCCAGGGGTGAGGTAAGACTGAGAGGTTCAAGATTACAATATTTGTAGAGTGGAATAATTCCATATAAGGATAGAAAACTGTGTAGTACAGAATTCAGGGTCTCAATGATTGGATAAAACTTACATAATTCTTCGATGTCTTCATTTCAAAAGGGATTGGGTAGATTTCGCGTCTAAAATGTAAGATCATATTCTCAGATGATGAGGATAATGGTCAATGGGGAGGGAGGGACTTGCGTTAGGGTCTATATATATCATTGTTTTCCTTTGTCCTCGGCTTTTCCTGCTCCAGACCACCTGGGGAGGAATTGTCCCGCTTCTCGAGAATCGAATAAATAAACTTTCTGTCATCAGTTTGAGAGCCTCTGAGTAATTAATTTAAGTAGAGAATCTTGTTATCCCACACGCTGGGGACTGTAGGAAGGTGTAAAGGAATCAGGGAGTTGTGGGAATAGAGGAGCAAGTATAGTCAACTGATGGGGCGCATTCTTAGCTGCAGTGTCTGCCAGGCAATTTCCCATAGCCCGATTTGTTTGTCCCTTTTGGTGGCCTTTGCAAAAGATAACAGCTATCTGAGATGACTTTTCAACGGCATGCAGGAGATTTGAAATCTCCTGAGCATGTTTGATGGGGGATTTTTTGCTGTTAGGTATCCCCTTTTCTTTCCAAATTGCTCCATGGGCATAGAGAATATGGAAAGCATATTTTGAGTCAGTAAAGATATTTATTCTTTTATTTTCTCCCAGTTCTAGGGCTCTGGTGAGTGCTCTTTACTCTGCCTTCTGGACTGAGGTCCCAGCGGGCAGAGGCTTGGCCTCTATGGTTTGGTAAAGGCTGACCACTGCATACCCTGCTCTCCTAACCCCTTGTCCAATAAAGCTGGAACCATCTGTGTACATCTGCTTCAGTATTTGAGAGAGGAGTCTTTTCGATCAGATCGACTAGTGTAAACGCAGTCCAAGGTTTCCTCACAATTGTGAACCAAGGTTTCTGAATGGACATTGTCTGAGAGAAGGGTTGCTAGGTTAAGTGTGTGGCATACTTGAAGGATTAGGTCAGGGATGTGTAAGAGCAGAGCTTGATACTCAGTGAGCCTGCCACTTGTCAGTCACTGGTGACCCTTTACTTCCAGGATTCTCTGAACTGGGTGGGGAATCAGAACTTCTAAGGGCTAGCCAAGTGTAAGTTTAGAAACTTCCTCAATTAGAATGACTGTAGCAGCCACTGCCCAGAGGTATGAAGGCCATCCAGCAGCCACTGAGTCTAATTGTTTTGAAAAATAGGCAACTGATCTGGGGTCAGGTTCTAAAGACAGAGTTAAAACTCCCAAAGCCTGTCCCCTCCTTTCATCAACCTAGAGAGGGAAGGATTTTTCTAGATTGGGTAGGGCTAATGCTAGAGTGGTGGTTAATTCAGTTTTCAAAGTCTCAAAAGCTTTAGCCTGATCAGGACCCCATTCTAGAAGGAGTAAGTACAGGCCTTGAGTACAGTCATAGAGGGGTTTAGCAATAAGGCCAAAATTAGGAATCCAGAGTCTACAAAATCCAGCCATACCTAGAAACTCTCGAAGTTGTTTCTTAGTGACTGGGACAGGGACAGACAGAATTGTCCTTTTTCTCTCAGAGGTTAAGGAGTGAGAAGTGGGTGTCAGTTCCTTGAGATCCAGAGTGGAGAACTATTGAGTGTACCCAGGGATCTGAGTGAGTATAGTATATTTGTTGGGGACTATGCTTCATTAACAGCCCTGAGGTCTTGAACCATCCCATATTCTCCATTAGGCTTTTTTACAGGAAAGATAGGAGCATTGCATGGAGATTGACAAGGGACAAGAATTTTGTACTTAAGGAATTTTTCAATTAAAGGCTGTAGTCCTTGCCAGGTCTCAGGTTT
Source organism: Bettongia penicillata ogilbyi (assembly GCA_023548195.1). Classification (NCBI taxonomy): domain Eukaryota; kingdom Metazoa; phylum Chordata; class Mammalia; order Diprotodontia; family Potoroidae; genus Bettongia; species Bettongia penicillata. The sequence continues at coordinate 12,922,959 of JAJHZJ010000029.1, forward strand.
AATGTGATATTGATGGTGATGGGGAAGTACATTAGGATCCTTAAGGCGAACAATGGCTGGGGTGGCATGAGTAGCTCTCCTGGGAATTCCCTGATCCCAAACAATTGACTTAACTGTCTCCCACACATCCAAGGGAACATAGGAAGGTCTGGTAACCAGAAGAAAAATGGAAATGGGAGGCTTGACTAGAGAAAACTGGCTTCCCAATTACACCATCAGGTCCCTTCCCAGCAAAGGAGTGGGACAGAAGCAGATGATAAGAAAAGAGTGTTCAAACAATAGATTCTCAAACAAGCAAGTGAGGAGGTATGTCTCTCAACATCCTTAGTTTTTCCTTCTATCCCCACAACACAACAGGTGGAGGGGCGAGTAGGGCCAAAGTAATTAGTTACAACAGAGGCTGTTGCCCCAGTGTCAGTCATAAATCAGGTAATCTTACCTCTGACCTTGATGTCTACCCAGGGCTCAGCAAGAGAGATGGAGAAAATGGGAGTGTTGCCAAGCCCTGGGTCATCTCATCATTCTGAGTCCTGAGAGGACTGAAGGACAGGGTGCTGGGGGGTGACTCCATCACGGTTCCAACCTTGGGGACAATCCTTCCTCTGGTGTCTCTCCTGGTCACATATTGGGCACCATCCTGAAGGTGTCAATCCTGGAAGCTTCCTCTGGAGGGGCACCCTAGAGGGGCATTCCCTGGACCAGTGGCCCTCATTGTGGCATCAAAAGCAGGATTCACCACTACCTGAGTTACCAGGAATACCCTCATGTCTTTTCCTGGCTATGGTAGCAGCCAAGAACTGAGCATGTTCTCTGTCCCTAGCTCTGGCTTTTGGTTCTTTTTCCTCTGTTCTGGCCAAGTCTCTGTTGTTAAAGACTCCAAAAGCTGTCTCCAGTAATTGGGCCCGAGGTGTTTGGGGTCCCATTGCCAATTTCTGTAGTTTCCTCCTAATATCTGGGGCAGACTGATTAATGAAATACATACTAAGGATTGTTGCCCCTTCCATAGAGTCAGGAACTAAATTCATGTATTTTTTTAATAGCCTCTATCAGCCTGTCTTGGAAAAGGGCAGGGTTTTTCTTTTCTCCCTGAATAATTTCTTTAATCTTTTGAAAATTCACCTGTTTTTTAAATGCAGTTTTTAGGTGCTCTAGCAAACAAAATACCACATGATCTCTTTTTCTCCTATCCTCGCTTTTCTGATAATCCCATCCTGGATCAGTAAGGGTAAGAGTCACTGTTCCAGGGGGGTATTTTGTGATCTCCACACTTCTGGGTTTGCTCCCAGATTCTCCTCTTTTCTTCAACTGTACGGCAGATAGAAAAAAAGAATATGTAGATCGTCCCAAGAAAGTTCAAATTTTAGGGATATGTCCCTAAAACCCTCTGTAAACTTAGTGGGGTCTTCCAAGTATCTCCCCAGTTTCTCTTTCATCTGGGTGAGGTCCGAAAGAGAGAATGGAACATGCACCCTGGTTGTCCCACTGGGTGAGGAAGGTACTTCTCTCAAGGGAAACAGCCCTGATGGACCAATAGGGACAAGGGCTTGTGGAGGAAAATAGGAAGTCCCACTTCTTGTGAGGGAGGGACTGGGGAATGCCTGCTGAACTGGATTAGGCTGCTGGGCCAGGAGGTCTGGCTGGCAAGGAGAAAGATCTGCTGGTACCTGAGGAAGAGTAGGAGTAGAAGGGGGACATGCCCCACAGAGTGCCACAGGAGGGGGTCCTATGACTGGAGTGGATGTTGCCCCAGGAAGAGGGGCTACAGAGGGAGGCACCTCAGCAAGACCATGGTAGGGCCTTAAGCAGGGATAACCAAAACAGGAGGGCCATGAGAGGAGATACAGGATAGAAGATATGGAAGGTAAATGAGGCAGGAATTGAGGAGGGTTGGGGTAGAGAAAAATGGAAAGGAAACCGAGGGAAGGAAGAGATGGCCAAGAGGGGAAGAGAGGAGGGCTTAGGGAAGGTAGTAGAAGAGCAGTAAGAGGTTGGGGAGCTGGAGGAGAGCTCAGAGGGAGTTGGGAAGGGGAGGGGTTGGGATGGTGGTAACAGAGGTAGGAAAGGAGGTGAGGTCAAGACCCTGGGAGCCAAAACATCCAATTCACTCCCATTTCCCTTTTGTGGGGTGGCTCTAGCTACAAGCATCTTACAATTTTTTCTGAGCATGGGGCTCTCAGAGAGCTTGACAAAGGTCCTTATGTAAGGTATTTCTATCCAATTTTCCTTTTGACGACAATATAATTCTAACTATAAAAGAATTTTACTTTGTAGGGTCCCAAACGTGGGCCACACTTCATTGTCCTTCAGGTGATTCTGAGGCCAAAGTGTGTTGCAAAAGAACACCAACATTTTCTTTTTAAGTTCTGTAGAGAAGCTAAATTTTTTCCAATTTTTGTAAGAGACAACACAAAGGCTAATTCTTTGGAACTGAATAGGATTGACCCATTACTTTGCACATGGCTGGAAGTCCCTCTCTCGGTAAAGGAGGACATGGGAGTAAGCTTTGAGAGAAAAAAAGAGAACAAAAAAGTAACTGAGCTTTCCCTGGTTCCCTAGCACCCAAGAAATCCAGAGAATTGGGCACCCACCTAACTGATGTTTCTCTAACCCCCGAGCACCCAGGAAACTCAGAGAATTGTACACACTTGTTTTGGAGGGTATACCCAGGTCCACTGCCTCAAACACAGTCACTGGACAGACAACCTAAGAGTGTTCTCTAATTCCCTAGCACCCAGGAAATTCAAAGACTTTGCCTGATACTGAGACCTGAAGTCAGGCCCAAAAATCCACTTCCAAGCTGCTTGGAGAGTGAGAAGGGGATAGGGAGATGGGGAGGCTTACATACTTTCCAGTCTTAGGAGAAGAACTTGAGATTAACAACTTTTCTCGGTCCGGGAACCATAAATGATGAGGTTTAGAGATGCTGGGGACCCTAAAATACCTGCACGCTAGGTCCTGCTCAAACAAATTCAACTAAGTCTTCTTAAAAAGAAAGAAAAACAAAGTTTATTAAAGATTTGCCAAATTGGATTGACTCTTAAGGAGCCTAAGCATTTGTAACGCTTGTATTGCAAAGTAGGGCAGAGAGAATCTCAGCTAAACAGTCTGTACTGGATCTTACCAGAGAGCCTTCATGGAGGCAAGATGGAACTTAAATACAGAAAAGACTGTAGGAGGGATCTGGGGGTGGTCTGGTAATCTAGGGTGATGGAAGGAGGAGTTTAGGGAGGGTCTTGAGGAGAAGTCCAAGGAGGACCTCAGTGGGACTAGGGTGACTGATAAACAGCTAGAGGCAATCAGGAAATATCAGACAATGGAGGACTTGGGTGGGAAACAGGTGGGACAATCCAGAGATCTTGATAGGGGCAGTATGGGAATGAATATAGATCTTGATGGAAGTGATCAGCAACCTGGGGAATGGGGTTTTGATGGGATCAAGGGTAGGGGGTGCAAAAGATACCTGAGACTGCCAGAACAAATGGGAAGATTAGATTTGTGTAAGAAAGGCCAGATTAAGTGGGAAGATTCAAAGGGAGCTCAAAGAGACTCCCAGAGCCTGAACCCCCTCAAATATGTGTCACAAATGCCTAGATTCTTTAAAAATCTACCCAATATGGCAGATCTCAAATAAACTTTGCTTTTCTTTGGCTGAAAGAAGGCTTGAGTTAAATTCACTCAGACAGGATGTGGTGTGTGGGTATTTTGGGGTCCCCAGCACCCCTAACATCAATAGGTGCACTGAAAGATTAATTGATTTGTTCAAGGCCATAGGAGGCAGGTGTCATGGTTGGGAATCAAAGCAAGTGTCAATGATTTAAAAACATGCTAAGTTTGAGATACCTTAGGGACAGTCAGATAAAAATGTCCAATAGCATTGGACATGTAGTGATACAGGACTGGAGATCAGGAGAGAGACTGAATTTAGATATATGGATCTGAACGTCATCTTTATAGAGAGAGTAATCAAGCCCAGGGCAGTTGATGAGGTCACCAAATGAGAAAGTATATAAACAGAAGAGCATTTAGGGACATCCATACTTAGAGAACTTGAGAAAAGATTTGAAATCCCACAGTTAGGGGGCATGATATAAATCATGGCACATCTAAGGTTACCAAGGAACAGTCAGAAAGTTAGAAGGAGAGAGCAGTGTGATGAAAACCCAGAGAGGGTGTCCAGGAGTAGAAAATGATAACCAGGTTGTAAAATGGACAACTGATTTTAATTCTGATGTGCTAAGATTTAATCAAGCTAGATTTAATATTCCCTTTTGAAGTTCTTTCTCCTTATAGACTTTACCCACCACCCACTTCCTGGAAAAACTTTCCTAAAGGTCAAGCTTTTGTCTTATAATTACATCCACTTAAAGACTCAGTTCTATTGTGAACTGAATTGAACTTTGTTCTACCACCACTACTTTTATTTTTCACCACTCTATGTTGACCCTGAGACACCATTTCATCTCATTTGTAGGGGAAATCTGGAAAGTCTGGAAATATCTCCTACTCCACCATCTTCCCAGAATCCTTCCTTCTTCAATTCTTTTAGTTTGCTTTCTCAACATTTTGGGATTTTTTGGTTTTGGGGGTTTTTTTTTTGCTCTCTCAACATTTTGGAATTTTTTGTTTGTTTTGTTGTTTTGGGTTTTTTTGCTGTCTTGTAGCAGACGGCCTGCATCCCTACACGCTCAGTGATGTGGTGAAGAAAGACACGGGAGGCGGGAGAAGAAAGACCAACTCCACTTTATTGATCTGAGGGTCCGGGTATTTAAAGACAGAAACTGTAAGCCCATGTGACATTCTGCTTATCTCCACCCTAGTGATTAAATCAGTCTGATTTAATCACCCTGACTGATATAATCAGATTGTGAGCCTAGAGGGCATCTATTTTACATATCCCTTGTTTTCTGAATTTCTCTTGTTTGTCTCACAGAGACAGCAATATCTGGGGGGCTTGGAGAGCCATTCCGGATGATAATGAGCACAGCCTCAAAGAACAGTTTCCTGGAAGGTCTATCCTGATCTTGTCAACCACACTCCACCCTGGCCCTCAACACTGTCTCAACATTTTGAAACACCAAGGTCAGAGATACTGATGGGGTGATGGGACCCGGGCCTCTAAAAGGAAAAGACCATGTCTTTGAACACAACCCAGCCCCTAAACTTTCCCACACATTTCAGCAACCCAGTCCTTGGAGTTTCCCCTGAGGCATCTAGCCCATCCCAGTCTACCAAGATACTTAATAATCCTTTTAACTGCCCTTTTACAGTGGCTCTCTGACCACTCAACTTCTTTTGTTGCCAAGAGGCTTAGGAAGATGCATATTGGCATATTCTGTTAGGGCATTCCTGACTGCTCCTAATTGAGTTGCAAATTGGGTGATCAAATGCTGTTATAGGTCTACAAGGATGTCAGATGTTAGGAAAGGCCTCCCATACAGGAGTTTGAAGAGGCTAAACCTGATACTTTCCTGAGGTTCAGTGCAGACTCTGAGCTGCACAATCAGGATATTCTTAATACAATCAGCTTGATTTTTATGAATAGTTTAGCAAGGACCCCCTTGAGGATATGATTAATTTTTTTCAGTTTCACCAGAAGATTTTGGATTACAGGCTAAATGGAGGTGGTAAGTGATTTTAAATGTCTTTGCTACAGCCTTGGTTATCTGTGAAATAAAAGCCAGGCCATTGTTGTGAAGTAAGGAGCTAGACAATCCAAAGTGAGGTATAATTTCCTTTAATTTTGATTAATTTTGATACCTCCTGAGACTTTTTGATGGGATTCAGACTCTGGGAACCTCCTTGAACTCCCATTGAATCTTCCCACTTAATCTGGCCTTTCATACTTTCATAGTCAAATCTGTTGCCTTTAGCCTAGCCTGGCCTTCCATTGTCTGTTATCTCTTGCTTCCCGCCCAAGCCCTGCATTGTCTGATACTCTCAGTTGCCTCCAGCTGTTTCCCACTCTTGATTACATTATTAGTTTCCCCAGCCTCCTCCCAGACTACTAGACCACCTCTAGATCTTTCCCATTGTCTTTCTGTATATAAGTTCCATCTCACCTCCATGAAGGCACTCAGATTGAATCCAGCTCAGATTCTGTCTAGCTGAGATTCTATCTGGCCCATTTATCAATATAAGCATTACAAATGGCAAAGCTCCTTAAGAGACAACTTGATGTGGTGAACTTTTACTAAACTTTGTTTTACTTTGGCTGAATAAAGTCTTGAGTCGAATTCATTCAGCAGGACCCGGCATGTTGGTATTTGGGGGTCCAACATTTTTTGAGAAGGGACAGGGTCAAAAGAGAGAATAGAATAAATTGAAGGCAGGATAGGATGGAGGAAAATATAGTCTTTTACAACATGACTGTTATGAAAGTATTTTGCATGACTACACATGTATAACCTTTATCAAATTGCTTGCCTTCTCAATAGGGGTGGGTGGGGAAGGAGGAAGGTAGAGAAGTTGGAAGCCAAAGTTTTAAAAACATGTTAAAAATCATTTTTACATGCAACTGGGAAATAAGACGTACAGGCAATGGGGTATAGAAATCTATCTTTCCCTATATAAAATAGAAGGGAAGGGGATAAGAGAAGGGATAGGTGTGATAGAAGGGAGGGCATATTGGAGGAAGGGGTAATCAGAACGGATGCTATCGTGGGGTGAGTGGAGGGGAGAGATGGGGAGAAAATTTGGAACTCAAAATCTTGTGGAATTAAATGTTGAAAACCAAAAATTAATTAATCAATCAATTTTTTAAAAAAGATAAAGAACATAGCTCCCATGTGATTAGGAAGTGGTTACTCTTACCTTTGCCCTCCATGTTTTCTCAGGGATGGAGAAAGTGGGGATCAAGTCCTAGGCTCTCCCATCATCCCAAGTCTTGAGAAGACTGTAGGACAGGTACTTCTTGCCTCAGGGACAATCCTTCCTTCAATGTCCCTCCTGGTCACATGTTGGGCATGGTCCTAGAAGCGTTGGTCCTAGGGGCTTCCTGGGGGGAAGAGGATCCTGGAGGGATACTTCTTGGAACAGTGGCCCTCTTCTTGCCATCCAAAGCAAGTTTCCCCACTGCCTGAGTCACCAGGAGCATCATCGGATCGTTTCTCAGTCATAATGGTGGCCAAGAATTGTATTTGTTCTCTGTTCCTAGTCCATCTGTGCTGCAGCTAGGTCACTGTTGTTAAAGACTCCAAAAGTCATCTCTTTTAATTGGGCCTGAGGTATCTGGAATCTCATTACCAATTTCTGCAGTTTCCTCCTAATATCTGGGGCAGACTGATAATTGAAGTACATGAAAGGATGGCTTCCCCTTCTGTAGAGTCAGGGTCTAAACTGGCGAATTTCCTGATAGCTTCCATCAGCCAGTCCTGGAAAAGGGCAGGATTTTCATCTGCAAACTAAATGATCTCCTTGATTTTTTAATTTTTCATAATTTACTTGCTTTTAAAACCCATTCTTCAAGGCTTCTAATAGGCAAATCACCATATGCCTTCATTCTTCTAAAAATCTCATTCTGGGTCACTAGTGGGAACAGCAGTCACTCCTTGGGGGATATCCCATGGGGTCAGAGCTACCCAAAGGGTTCCCAGATTCTCCTCTTGTACTCATTGGTACAATAGGTGGAGGAGAGGATATGTGAGTCTCCCCAAGAAAACTCAAAATGAAGAGACACATCTATAAAGCCCTTGGTAAACTTGGTGGATCATCAGAGTACCTGAGCAAGGCCAGAAATGGAGAATGGGACATGCACTCTAATTGTCCCACTGGGCAAGACAGCTACTTCCCTTGGAGGAAAAATCCCTAAATGCATGGTGGAATCAGGAGCTTGGGAGGAAGGGAAATAGGAAGCCCCACTTCTTGTGAGGGAGGGGCTGAAGGGTGCAGGCTGTTGGGGAGCTGGATTCGGCTGCAAGACTGAGGGATATGGCAGGCAAGGGAAAGGATCAGCTGGCATCAGAGGAGGGGGAAGGGCAAGAGGAAGAGGGTGAGGGTAGGTGGTGGGAAACGAAAAAGAACCAGGGGAAGATGGGGGTGGGAATAGAGACAGAGAAAGGGGCAAAAGTCCTGGAGGTCACAAAAAGGGGATCATCTAAGATATCAAGTTGGTTACCATTCCCCTTTTGTGGGATGACTCTAGCTATGAGCATCTTACAATTTTTTTCTGAAAATGGGAACAGCAAGAACAGCAGGAAGTTAATTATGCACAGTATTTCCATCCATTCCCCTTCTTGGCAACAGTATAAATCTAACTGTAAGAGAATATTTATTGCAAAGAACCAAAAATGGGCCATGTTTCTTGGTCCTCCAGGTGATACTGAGGTCAAGCTGTGTTGCAAAAGAAAACAATCTGTTTCTTTTTGAAGTCTTGAGAAAAACTGAACTTCTCCCATTTCTTTAAAAGACAAGCCAAGGAAAAATTTCTGGGAATTGCAAAGGATTGGCTCATCACAGGCATGGGGGTTGGAAGTCCCTCCATGAAGGAGGATCTTGGAATAATCCTCAGGAAGTCAAAAAGACAACTACAGTTTTTCCAATTCTCTAGCTTCCTAGAGAATGGAGAGAACTGACCATACACTTCCAGATAGGGTGTCCCCTATTCTGAGATAGTCTCCTAAATGACAAGGTTTAGAATTGTTAGAGCTGGTTCAGGTGTGAAGGAATTCACTTAGACCTTCCTTGTAGCCACTGGGAGCTTTATTTGACACAAAAGCAGAGGGCCTGAGATTCAACCAGGTGCTAAACAAAGGGCACTAATACAGGAGAAGAATCAGACTTATATAGGATGATTTTTAGGGTTTTTATGGAGTTTAGAGATCAGGGGACAGGATAAGTTTAGCAAGATAAGGACACAGGATGAGGACAATAAATGACACAAGATAAGGGACAAGGTAACCCCATGACTCAGGATGATGGGGGGGACAAGGAATTCCATGGTCCAGGATAAGGGGAAGTCTCATGATACTTCAAGATAAGGGGAGACTTTAGGGCACCAGGGAAAAAGCAACATAACCCTTAGAGCACTTTTGTATCAAGAAACTTTAGGGTGCTTTTAGAGGATAAACCAGGGAAAGGGCAATTCAACCTTTAGGGCACCTTTGTATCCACATCATTTCCCCACTCAGCCACTAGGGTGGGGGGAAGGTCGTTGTCTTCAGTAGTTGCTTTCTACTGAATAGAGGGAAAGAATCCATTTCAGAGGTAGAGAAGAAGTTGAGAAGGGGTGGTCAGCATGGGGGTGCAGAATGCGGTGCCAACTGAGTAGAGAGTAGCAGCTCAGTGGAGAGAGGCAAACCATTTGGGACAACAAGGGTAAGCATTGATATCCTAAAAGTTGAAAGTGGGATTTATGCAGGCAAGAAGACACAAAGCAACCAGGAGGTTAAACAAGCACAGACCAAATTTAAGAGTGAGTAAAATGATTAATATCGGGGTTAGAATCAGGGAAAGAAAGAAGGGATCATGACCCCCAGGAGGAGGTGGCGGAGATATCAGGCTGGAGGGGATAGGTTGCATCCAAGTGGCTACCTGTAATTTCCTTTGAGTGCTCAAAGGATAAACTCCATGCAGGGTCTTCAGGGAATTAGGGGAGAGCTATAGGGAGTAAGCTAGTATCCTTGAAATGATGGTGACACACCCAGCAATCATGTACTCTGCCCTGCTCAGAAGAGTTCCCTATTTGAATTAAGGCATTAGATTCCCAGTCCCAAGGAAGCAGGCCTAATTGTAGGCACAGGGTGGGAATCAGAAATCAGTGGGCTAGGAACAGGAGAAATGTTTGCCCAGAGCACAGCATAGCTAGAAAGCACACAGGAAAGTCCCCATGGTGAGGGGCTTCATTGTATAATCATTTTTGATCACTTTTCTGGATTGCCCCACCCTGCATCTCATCTCACATTTCACATCTTGCCTCCTGCTTGCTTCTCTGCCTCAGTTCTCCTGTCTGCCTCACCATTCACCCAAATGCTTTTGGGAGAGGGACAAAGGAACTGTCCCTGTCAGTGTGGGTGTGGGGAGGGCAGTAAAAGGAGGCTGAAGCAGCATCCAAGGGGATGAGGGGAGTGTGGAACAAGTGTCCTTGTTGCATAGTCCAGGAGACACCAATCTGACAGATAACTGCGATATGCAGGTCCCAAATAAAAGGAGCATTAAAAGTCATGTCAGAAAAGAGGAAAAACAAAGGAAGAATCCAAGAGCCCCATGATACTGTACTTACTTTCGACCCAGAGGATTTTCTGATTTTATTATTTTCTCAAAAGTTTCCCTCTGATTCCAACATCTTTAGGAGGATCAGATATTATTGAGGATCCAACTCTATACATGTAAATATGAGTAACAACACTTTGCAAGTACATGTTTTCTACCCTTGAGTTCAATAGTCATACAGATGAATTTATTTATAAGAGATTGACTTTTACTTCAGTTATCATAAAAGACTTGGGAGGATCCATAAATAATTAATTCCAAAACAGTACATTTCAATAAGTTGCTTAAACAAAACATGTTTGTACCGTAGAACACACAGTATAAACAGGTATTATTTCCACAATAGTAAATTTTGAATGGAGGTGACTTTTCCATTAATACAAAAATATGTTACTTCCCTCTAAGAAAATTGCACCAGGGCGGAGCCAAGATGGTGAAGTAGAAGGACACACGTTTACGAGCTCCGAAACGAAAGCCCATAGAATTAATGTAAAAAGGAGTCCCCCATAACTTCTGGGTCAATACAAGGTGTGCAGAAATGGAGTGGAAGAGATTTCCGTTCCAGGGAGCCCTGGAGACCCGTCCCCAGAGTCCGTCGCAACCCGGAAAGTGGACCCCACCCCCAACGCTGCCCTGGCCGCCGCCCCAGAGAAGCTGATCCGAGCAGGCTTCAGAGACGGAAGCTCCAGCAGCCAGGAAAGTCCCTCCGCCCACAGAAGCTACAGGTCAGTGAGAGAGAAGGCCAGGCTGGAGGAGAGGGGGAGCAGGGCGTCTCCGTGACTCAGGCCCCCTCGGGAGGAAGCGGCGGTGGCAGAGACAGGGGCAGGAAGCGGCGGAGGCAGAGGTGTGGGCAGAGGCTGAGGCGGCAGGCAGCGGACCGGGACTCAGGAATCCCCCAGCAGCAGGCAGGATCTCATTACGGAAGATTCCCTGCATAAAACCTGAGGGAGCTGAGCCTGGGAGACGGCCCTGCCCCCACCCCGCTCTATTACTGAAGGCTTCTGCTTAAAGCCCCCGAGGGAACTGAGTGTGGGAGGCGGGGCCCCCCACCTTGCCCCCACCTGCTCCATTCCTGAAAGTCTCTACATAAAACCCCTGAGGGAAACAAGCCTGGGAGGCGGCCCTGCCCCCACCCCAGCACCTGAACTAAAGCTCACTGATTGACAGCCAGCAGGAGGAAAGCCCATTTAAATCTCAGAGGCCAAGCACTAGCTGGGCGGATCCAGGCGGGGGTGGAAAGGAATCTCAGAAGTCAAGTAAGTGGCTGGGAAAATGCCTAGAAAAGGGAAGAAAAATAAGACTTTAGAGAGTTTTTTCCAACAAATGCAAATGATCCCGATCTTCGGATCTGATGACGAGGATGTATCCTTGCCATCAGGGAAAGACGTGGAGGGCGGGGCCTCAGTACCCCAGACACCCCAGGGGGGTGGCGGGTGGGCTCAGGCCTTGGAAGAGCTCAAAAAGGATTTAGAAAAGCAAGTTAGACAGGTGGAGGAAAAACTGGGAAGAGAAATGTCAGAGATGCAAGAAAAGTATGAAAAACGGATCAATACCTTGGTAAAGGAGACCCAAAAAAATGCTGAGGAAATTAACACCTTGAAAAATAGGCTCACTCAATTGGCAAAGGAGGTTCAAAAAGCCAATGAGGAGAAGAATGCTTTCAAAAGCAGAATAAGCCAAATGGAAAAAGAGGCTCAAAAGCTCACTGAATTTAATAGTTCTCTCAAAATTGGAATGGAACAGATGGAGTCTAATGACTTTATGAGAAACCAAGAAATCACCAAACAAAACCAAAAGAATGAAAAAATGGAAGAGAATGTGAAATATCTCATGGGAAAAACAACTGACCTGGAAAATAGATCCAGGAGAGACAATTTAAAAATTATGGGACTACCTGAAAGTCATGATCAAAAAAAGAGCCTAGACATCATCTTCCATGAAATTATCAAGGAAAACTGCCCTGACATTCTAGAACCAGAGGGCAAAATAAGTATTGAAAGAATCCATCGATCACCACCTGAAAGAGATCCAAAAAGAGAAACTCCTAGGAACATTGTGGCCAAATTCCAGAACTCTCAAGGAAAAAATCTTGCAAGCAGCTAGAAAGAAACAATTCCAGTACTGTGGAAATACAATCAGGATAACCCAAGATCTAGCAGCTTCTACATTAAGGGATCGAAGGGCGTGGAATAGGATATTCCAGAAGGCAAAGGAACTAGGACTCAAACCAAGAATCACCTACCCAGCTAAACTGAGTATAATACTTCAAGGGAAAATATGGTCTTTCAATGAAACAGAGGACTTTCAATCATTCTTGATGAAAAGACCAGAGCTGAAAAGAAAATTTGACTTTCAAACACAAGAATGAGAAGAAGCATGAAAAAGGAAACAGCAAAGAGAAGTCTTAAGGGACTTACCAGAAGTGAACTGTTTACATTCATACAGGGAAAGACAATATTTCTAACTCTTAAAACTTTTCAGTATCTGGGTAGTTGGTGGGACCACACATACACATGTACACGCATGCACACACATACACACATGCACACACATACAGAGATAGAGAGCACAGATTGAACTGAATAGGATGGGACCATACCTTAAAAGAAACTAAGGTAAATGGTGAGAGAGAAATGTAGGGGGAGGAAAGAGAGGGAAAGGGAAGGGGGTAACTATATGTCATTTAAGAGGCAGGTAGGAGTTTTTCTTAGTGGAGGGATAAAGAGGAGAGCTGAGAAAAAAAAAAAACCAAGTAGTTTACCCTCATCACATTTGACTAAACGAAGGAATGAAATGCACACTCATTTTGGTATGAAAACCTATCTTACAGTATAAGAAAGTGGGGGAGAAGGAGATATTGCAAGGGGGGGGATGATGGAGGGGAGGGCAAAGGGAGGAGGGAGCAATTTGAAGTCAACACTTGGGGAGGGACAGGATCAAGAGACAGAAGGGAGGGGCAGGTTAGGAGGGATGGTAATCCAGTTAGTCTTACACAACACGACTATCAGGGAGGTCATTTGCAAAACCACACAGATATGGCCTATATTGAATTGCCTGCCGTCCCAAAGGGAATGGGTGGGGAGGGAGGGATGGGGAGAATTTGGAACTCAAAGTTTTAGGAACAACTGTTTAGTATTGTTGTTGCAACTAGGAAAGAAGACATACAGTTAATGAGGAATAGAAAGTCATCTGGCCCTACAGGAGAAAAGAGAAGATGAAGACAAGAGAAGGGAGGGATGACAGAAGAGAGGGCAGATTGGAGATAGGGAAAATTAGATTGCTTGGGGTATTGGGGTGGGGGGAGGGGAGAAAAGGGGAGAAAATTTGGAACCCAAAAATTTGTGAAAATGAATGTAAAAAATTAAATAAATAAATAAATAATAATTAAAAAAAAAAAAAAGAAAATTGCACCGAAATTCTTTTCCTCAAACTGAAGATGTGTCTGATCTAGTTTCAGTAGCTAATATGATAACAGCTAGGTTCCTCAGTCAGTTGTAACAATACCCAAATATTCCTTTGAAACATTTAATGATCTTGTTCCATACAGATATAAATCTTGTAACAGGCAGATGACTAGGGCAAATACCCATTTACTAAATTGTCTAAGGAATTAAAAGGAATATACTCTTGGGCTGAATAGCTCAGACTTTAAACACACACTTTAATATAGTAGCTTAGATGTATCCCAATCTTAGTTTATGGGATAATTATTCAACATTGTGTATGTATCTGTTTCACAAACTACTTTTCCCTTTGTCTAATTATTTCCATATCATTCAGGAAGAATATTCTATCCAGGGATTTAATCTTTCACATGTCTATGCAGGAGAACTAATTCACCCAACTGGGGTATAGAATAGTTACCCATTCAGACTGACCATTTGCCTTGATTAGAGAAATTTGCCACAAAAAGGAAAAGCAAGGACATGACTAGATAAAACATCACAGTTTTGCAAACACCTAGTACCAATTCCACCTCATAGTCAGGCTCAGGAGTAGTCAGGTGGGAAACATTCCTTTTCAAAGGAACATTATGAGGAAACTGAGCCAGGAGGATCCCATCTTAGATTGAGGCTAGGACTGTCCTCTCAGCTTTTCCAGAGGAAGATCTCCACCTATAACAGTCACATTTTCTCTGAGTAGCTAGTGGCATTTCTCTCAGATTGAAAGACTTTTATGATCCATCAGATAACTCAAGACATAGTTTGTTTTAGTCCCAAGAACTTTTACCTCAGATGGAAAGTTTCACTAATCAAAAATTTTACCAGGCTTACATCTCCAATTGAAACTTGCCTTCATGCAAAAGCCAATCACTAGAGATCATTTCTATGTATTTGCAAATTATCACCAAAACAAGTTCCTTGTTTAAGAACTCCATGACTCAAACAAGCTCCTTAGAGCTCCTGGGAGCTGTACTTTTTGACAACCCTGAGGATTGATCCCTTCCATATATACACACACAGTGATCAATGACCAGCTTTAGATTTTAGCATTAAAACATAACCAGCAAACTTACAATTTTAATAAATGATAACTAAATTGTGTTAGCTATAACACAAACAATAAACTTCAGATGACATCAATTGTATTTCCAGTTCATATAAAATTATTGATAGAAGGATGGGCTGTCTTACCAAGTGCAAATGACTGGCTGGCTTCTTTATCTTGACCCATCCCCTTTCATCTCTCCCAGGAGCTATGGCTGTGTGCTGAACCTGGATACTTCCAGGTTGTAGCTGCTACCCCTTCCCTTCCTTTCTTTTTTCAGGTAGAGGAGAGTGAATTTGCAGGTTGGGGAAAAGAATGAAATTCTCTTTTCCTAATCTAACTTGGGATGAGAGGAGTTAGTAGAAAAACTCCAGGGTTGCTTGCAGTCTTACTGAGATACACTATTGACTCAAGGGAAGGGAGGAGGGAAAGGGAGTTGACCAGGTTGTAAGGAGGTGCATTAAAACTCCTTGATGATCAATCACAGAACTTCCAGAATCTGTTAAGATTTTTTTTGCTGTTCTAACTTTTCACTCCTATGTCCACCCCTTAAAAATGTAGAATGGGCCATTGAACCTTTCAACCAACATTCACAAGATTAGTGCCTGTTCTTAGGACACTTGAAACACAAAACAATGTGTTCATCCTTCATTACAAAAGAAGACCATGTCATCAGAGAAATGACAACATGATTTAGACTTGACTTTGTTTTGAGTGAGTGAGGACTGTTCAAGGTCATCAGTTTCACTTCTCCTCCAGAACCATCTGAATCCAGTGACCAGATATTCATCAGGATGAGTGGAGATGACCCAGGATACACTGGGAGACCTTTGCCCCTTTAGGCCAAGGTCTGTACAGGTACTCACTTAGGGTGAGGAGAAGAGAGGGAAGGAAAGGAGAGGAGAGGAGAGGGGAGGGGAGGGGAAGGGAGGGGAGGGGAGGAGAGGAGAGACTGTTTCTCTGAAAACACCTATTAAAGGCTTATCCAAAGTCACAACAAACCTAGAAGTGAAAGAGAAAATTCACCAAAATTCTCAACAATCACAAATTCCTAAGTACCAAAAAGTGTTTACTTTGGGGGGGAAGTTCAGTTTTTTTTTCCCAAGGCAAGAGCATACACAATTAAAGTAGCATTATCATAATAACAAAGTTTACCAGGTCTTTAAAATTTTACTCATTAGAAATTCTACTACACAGAAAACTTTACACAGGCTTAATAAGAATTTATGATAAAATGGTTCCAAAATTCTTGTTTTAGTTAACAAGCTCATAATCTGATAGTACAGTTCTTAATCTAACAAACATCTAGATTATAAGAGAGATTGCTTTTCTAACAATATAGGTAACACAATTATTCACCAAATTACACAATATAAGAAAATTTAGAAATATAATTATAACACAAGCAGTTATCATGTATTTAAAACTTGAAACAGAACCAAATAATTACCATTCAGGTAACCGTAACTTAGTTGGATGAGCAAATCAAATCTGGATTCATAATCACTAGTGGTAACATTTTAATTTCTAAGGCTCAATACTCTTTGCGTTTAAAAAGAAAAATTATTATCCATAAATTCACTTTTTTTTCTTTGATAGCTTCGGGGTCAGCTCTCAAGGAAGTCCCACTGAGTCCATCTGTGAGGATCTGGTGGCCAGGAGGCCAGGAGACAAGGGTGATCCTGCAGGCATGGGTATGGGGACAGGGAGTATTGGCGTACAGACTGAAGGGAGTACTTTCAGTTTTCCCAATTCCCTATTGATGAGAGAATTGAGAAAGTTGGACTTACCCTTTCGGATAGGGCTTTGGAAGATGTGTCCAGGTCTATGGCCTCTAATCCTTGGACTGAGAGCCTGAGAGTGTCGGCATAAGTGTGAGACAGACTTGTAACTCTCTGCTCTAATGGGACCTGAGGGCTCAGATCCCAAAAGCATCTCCAAGCCTTCCTGAGCGCTTGGAGAGTGACCACAACTGCATGGTGAGAAAGGGATAGAGAGAGAGGGGAGGCTTACCTACCTTCCAGTCTTGGTTGGAGAGGAGCTGTAGTTCCTGGTCTCTTTTACCTTTGAGACTTATCAGACCAGAAAATGCATGTCCCATAGGGGAGGGGAAGAATACGATAGGGAAAGAGAGGAGGCTTAGATCCAGACAGCTTTTCCAGGTGCAAAGGCCCACCTACTTGCCTCCCCCACCATCCCATGGGGGAAGGGAACAATACAAGGTAAACCAGGATTCAGGGGGAACAGCAGCTTAAAAGTCTGCTCAAGCAGAGCAAGGTGCCTTTTCTGTAAGTTTTGGAGGTCAAACTTCTTACTGTTTGTTTTCTTTAGAAATTCCCTCCACAAAGTACTTTTCCAGGTCTTGAGGTCAGGCTGTATTACATGTGCTAGAAACATGTTTGACACTGAAAAATACCAAAGAGAATTTATTAAAGTAGAGTTTAGAGGAACTGAACACTTTGACCAAAGTGGACTCCAACCCTTTTGAAAAAGGGGGAGAAAGAGGAAGAGAGAGATACAGAAACAAGGGCATTTTTATAATGTTAGTACAAGACAGATCCTCCCATCAGAGGCCAGATTGGTCCATTTTCTTTTGGGTCACAATCTTTTGACATGCCCACTGTATGTCTTTAAGCAAATGCACTTGGATTTTTAGGTTTCATTGCCAGTAATCCCATTTGTTTTAAGCTGAACTATTACCACTCAAAGCTGGAAATTTTTAGCCTGTGGAAACTTTCCCTCTGTTTCCTACAAATTCTCCCTTTTTTCTTTATTAAAATTTTTGTTTCCACACCTAAATTCAATCAATGCCTCCTCACTTTCTTTTCCACATGAATTCTTCCCTTCATCTATCTCCACTTTAAATAAACATGCAAAAAGAGCAAAGTTGATTGACTCATTGACAAATTACAAGGGGCAAGTCCCCTTGTTATAAGTACAGATATAGAGATTCAAAAAAAAAAAGGAAATCAATGAATTGTCTGTTTAGAGGTTCCATCTCATACAGCATTCTGGGAAGGAACGTCATCTGATGCATTTTTCTGGTCTGGATGCTCATTCAAGCCATCTTCAGCACAGCGTCTCAGCATCTTCTTTCCTTTATCTTCTTGTAGAAATCCAGATGTCCACTCTACTACAAAACTGACTTTGATACAATTTGATATTACTATTCCTAAGCTTTATACTCTTATCATTCTTACAAAATCAAAATTGGAACTTTGGTCAATTGTCATGTTTAAGAAATTCACGTTAGAACCCAGTTTTTACATTTTACATTAATTCAATATTCATTTCCCCATCAGGAAGACAAGATTTCACTAAGGAATTAATAACAGGCTCCTGTACATACACAAACATAATAAGTAATCATTTTTAACACAGTACATATCGTGTTATAAAACAATTCCAACTTCTGGTCATGTGATGCTTCTTTTAAAGCATTTACAAGATAGACCACAAACCATTCTTCTTTTAACATTAACCACTTGTAACAAGGATAATATTGACTAAGTATGCTAAGTTCACAAGCCCTTGACCTGATTGTCTCCATACGAGTACTAAGAATTAAAGGATCCTAACCTGTTGTTGATCTAAAAGCCTAACCCTAATAGCTTAACCTTAGACTTACATCTTCACCTCAGATGTTCCACTATCAACCTATTATTTAACAGATCTGTTATTATGCTTACAAAATTTCTGATTATAGGAAATTGCTATTAAGAGTAGGGACATGGCTGGAGCAAGGGAACATTTCCCACAACTCACATCAATTCCAGGCAGGAGTAGATTGTCAACTGGCATTTAGCCAGGCTTAAAGTCTGCCAGGTGTCAGTGGGAAAATTGAGTCAGGGGAATTCTACCTTAGCTCAGGAAGAAAACTCATTCTCCCAAACTTACCATGAGATCACCTTTTTGCAGTTCATACCAGCATCTCACAGGCTTGTTGGCATCATTGATCAGTGGCTCAGACAGTCTTACTAGCCACACCTGGAGTTAGACTCAGAAAAGCAGTCAATAATCCTATAAAATTTTAAAATGTCCAGCTCCAATAATCAGTTTAAGATATGACTATAATTTCACTTGGCTGAGGAACATCTTTAAAGCAAGTCTCAAGTAGCTGGCATGCCTTTCTATACTTGTTCTAGTTCCTGATTAAATAACAATCATAAAATCAAATTTACCGTTAAATCTTTTATTGCTCTAATAGATGTACATCTGTTTCCCAAGCTTCTCTATCCCTTTCTAACCATGCTCAGTCTAAAAAAATGAGTTGCACATATGATAAGTTTGAACACTAACTTCAATTTATATTCATGAAATGAATTCAAATCAAACAGAAACATTTAACTTTGCCATCAGTGCAAAATATTACCAGATGTTACCTACCTCTAAGAAACTGCATTGAAATTCTTCTCCCCAAACTAAAGATATTTCTGATTTGGTCTCAGTAATTAATTCAGTCAATTGTTTTAAGACCCACTTGCTCTTACATCACTTTGAAATCTACAAAGACCCCATTTTTTTTTGTCCCATTTATCTAAAGGGCCCTGGAAAACCTCACCTTGAAATCTCCTTGGATTTCTCCACTTGATCTGGATCTCTTGAGCCCCATAAGCTTTTCCTATTGCCATGCCAAATCTCTGTTCTACTTCCCAACCTTAATCCTACCAATCTAAATCTCCAGGCTACTGACCACTCCCATCAAGGCCATCCCTGGAACCCCCAGACCACCTGGGGCCACCACCTCTGGAAAAGAATGTCCTATTTCAGGGATTTTTTCTTTCACAAGACTATACAAGAGTGCCAACATGAACTATCTGCTTCGAGAAACATGCCATAAAGACGAAAGGCAAGGACCTAATTGAATATCATCTCTACCTTATAACCAGACTCAGAAATAGTCAGGTGGGAAAACATTCATTTTCAGAGGAACACAATAGAGAAACTGAGTAAGAAGGATCCCATCCTGGGCTGAGAGCAGGATTTTCCCCTGTGGCAAGCTTCTTCCTATAATAGTCACATTCCTCTCTGAGTGGTAGAACACAATTTATAATGGTCCCAGACACTTTTACATCAGATGGAAGATTTCACTAATCAAAAATTTAACCAGGACTTACATCTTAAATCTTAAATTTGTCCTAAAAGCCAATCACTAGAGATCATTTATCACCAAAACAAGTTCCTTGTTAAGGAACTCCATGACTCAAACAAGCTCCTTAGAGCTTCTGGAGACTATACTTTTTGATTAGCCCTGAGGACTGCTCTGAATGGGCAGAACCCTCCTTTCCATACATCACACACAATAATTAATGACCAACTTTAGGTTTTAGCATTAAAACAGTAGCCCCAAATAATTTAACTATCTTACAACTTGATCCACACAGGAGGTGATCTATATTAAAATGAGATCTTGAACAGTGACCTAGGTAGGTCCCTTGATCCTGACCAAAAAGACATAATAATGACTGACCTTTAAGGGTAAAAGGGTGAATGAGGAGACTGCCATGAGATTGTTTGTCTTGAAATATCACAGAGCTTCCTGGAGCCATAAAATTCCTCATCTCCCTTATCTTTCAACCCCCATAAAACTCAAGCTGCTATAACAAATTTGCTCACAAATATAAATTTGATAGGCCTTCCAAAACTCATAGAAAAGATTTTACAAAACATTCCTTTATACAAAAAAATTTCCCTTTCTTAAAAAAATGTTTATAATTTATCACGAAACCCTCTGGAATCTAATTGACAAAAATTACAAGAAAAGATCTAAAACCAAGGCCTTTCCTTATTTACCAAATTTTCTTTCACAAACATACTTTTGTAAATGCTTAACTTTATAGCAAAAACAATTTAGTTAAAACTTCCTTCTTAATAGCAGAAATAAACATTTTAACATATTTAATACATCCTTAGATGGAACAGGCTTGAAAAGCACACACACACACACACACACATACATATATATGTCAAGGATTCTCATTTTCTCAATAGGAATTCTACAACAAAGAAACTCTTACACAGAATTTATAACCAATTCATCTTTTTTTTTAACAATGCAACTCCTAATATAACAACATTTAGATAAATTACTTTTTCAACAATATGCCTTATTGCATATTTAAAACTTAAAACAACCCTTTCTTTATTCAGGTGAATGCATTTGCACATCACCTTACACAGAAATTTACCTCCTCACCAGCACAGGGATACACTGTATTGCCTGATAATCATTGACTATAACTTTTTGATTATAGAAATCTGCTATAAAAGAAAAAGAGAGACAATGTCATATATTTTAATAGAAGGAAAGAACTTCCTTATCTCTACTCGATTCCAGGAATGAGTGAATATCTGACAGCTAATCATGTGGTCACTAGGTGCTAAAAGCAGGGCTTTCAGGTGGGAAATTTTCCTTTTTCAGAAAGTACATAGTGACACTGGGAAATAGAGTTAGGAAGATCCTACCTAGGTCATGTCCAAGGTCTTCAAAACTCTCCCCAGATATCTGCCTTTAGCAGTTCTCAGCCTGCAGTCTGTGTCAATTGGCTTTATGATAACTTAGATAACTGTTCCTGTAATCAGAGATTAAAACAATAGTGAACTGTAGTCTTAAATAGCATTCGTTTGGCATCCTTTCAGATAGGGTCATCACAAATTTGATTAAGCTATTAATTATCAAATCAAGTTACATAATTTTTCTGTCCTCTTAAAATACTTCCTCAGACTCTCAAAATATACTTAAACCATCTGAAACTAACACAAATGTATCAAGAACAACTATCTAGGGAGAGAAGGGGCTTAGATAACCCTGATTTGTTTCCAGATTTTCTTATTTGCCTTCCATATTTTCAATCAAACCTTTATCTTTCCAAATCTCTCAATTCCATTATTCAGATTATCCAGCTTTCCTTTACATTTTAACCATAACTGTCTGCACTGGAATCCCATTCAAGCTTAAACAAAGCAAAGAGGTTCATGGTTAACCTTACAGTCTGATGGATTTATGTCTTTGTTTCACAAACTTGTTTATTTTTCCCCAATTATACTCACTCTGGAAGAATGAGATACTTCAGGAATTAAGTTTTTTAGCTAAAATTTCAAATGGAAAATCTGCCATTATATAGCAAACATCAACATCAAGACTGCTTATTTAAACCAAATGTGTTTCAAATTATCAAATGTCAACCCCAATCTATATGTAACAAAATTCAAATTTAAAGATTGGGTAACAATTGCATAAGATTCATGTTGCATCTAACATATGTTCATCCTTACGTCAATCACTTTACAATCAGAAATGCCAAATGATATCTTTTTCTGCTTATGATAAGAAGAACCCCATCTGATGCTTCTCTTTATTCCTTCAGGACAGATTTTGACTTGGATATATAAATCTGGACTTATAATCATTAATAATAAACATTTTAATCCTCCTTTTATTCTTAAGTCAAATACTCTTGCTACTTAAAAGAAAGACTTTATCCATAACTTCACATAATTCCTTGAAGGAACATGTTGTGACAATTCTCAGCTCTGAATAGTTTTTTTTTTTTCCCTCTGCTTCCTTAAAGAGCTGAAATCCTGTCTCCTTTTTAAGGCTCCAGATGAGAAAAAGCTGCTTTAGGCTTTTAGTTTTGAATCAGATTAACTAAAGAGCCTAGCCCAGACAAAAGGCCTAAGGAATTTGAACTAAAGCCGAGAAGTTGTGCCCTCCAATCATGAAGCTTGGGAGTTTAATAACTAATAGTAATAATTTCTAGATCCAATTTTAAGGGTTAAATCCCTCCCTAATAAGCTCACCCCAGCTTCTTGGACAAACAAGAACCAGGTGATCTTTTGTCTATCCCCATACGAGATTATTGTTTCATAAAAAATCATTACATCGAAATTCTCTCCTTTCATCCCAGAGATTTGGAGAATCTGAATGTCATCCCTTTGGGTTTGAAACTCAGTGAGGATGTTTCTGCTCATCTATTCATAAGAAACAGAACACTTTCCCTGAAGACTCTGGCTTTCACATTAACCAAGGGTTCCCAGTCAGGCTTAAGGAGAAAGAACCCTTGAATTCCCTAGTCCTCATCTTTCTCAAGTGTCATGAGAGGTGACACTCACTCCTTTTTCTCTTCAAAGCAGTCTCTCCTGAAATGTCCTGACTTTCCACATTTAAAATACATATTTTCTCTTGGCCACTTTTTCCTCCATTCTTGTTAGCCTTTCCTCTTCTCTCTTGTTGGTGCCCCTGTCCCAGTCTTGGTTTCCTCTTAGCCCTTTCTGATTTTACATTTTCCTTAATAGTATGAACCATGATCCTGGTCTTCTGCTTTTCTTCTCATCTTGCTTTATGACATTTACTTTTGGGGCTTCTTTCAATAACTCCTGTAAAGGTTTAGTACTCCATCATTCTAATTTTTGGAGTTTCTTATTTATATCTGGCCAGGAATTGGTCATGAAGGGTGCCTTAAACATTCCTTCTGCAGGGGTATCTTGCATATCTAATCTGGAATATTTCCTAAAGCTTTCTCTTATCCTTTCTAAAAATTCAGAAGGAGACTTTTCCTTCTTTTTTGTTTGGCTTAGAAAAATATTGGCTACTGTTGAGACTAAAGTCCCAGGGCCTCAGAAACCAGCACAGTCCTTTTCTTCTTCTGACACCTTCTTTTTATTATTTACATGTAAATTCAATAACTGGCAGACCTGATCCTCATCTGATCTAAATTTTGGCCAAAATACTGAAGATGTCAGGAAAGGTCTTTTGGTCCACTCCTGACAACAATATTTTATTATATTTTTCTTCTCCTTTCCCTTGGTTCTTGAATGTCCTCCCAATATATTAGGTTATTCCTCAGGGGGCTCTCTGGAAGTATGTTTTCTCAGAGATTAAACTTAGAATTCCTCCCCATCCCCATTGCCCAAATTCCTGAGACTCTATCCAAGTTCATTCATCAACTTAAGGCCAAGCAGGAGACTTCTGGATGGGGTTATGACCAACAAAGAGGTTGCAGTGCTGAACTTCACTCCATCAGTAAAAGACTGACCCAGAGTGCAAGTTCCTGGGTTGGTTTTCCCTTCATACATGTTTTCACTTCTTATTTATAACCAAATATAAGTTTCAAATTATCAAATTTCTATCACATCCTTTTAAAACCCCAATCTATAAAAAACTCCAAATTTAAAAATTGTGTAACAATTACATTAGATTAATGTTGCATCTAACATATACCCATCCTTATACCCATCTTTGTGTTAAGAAGCACTTCACAGTCATTAAGGCCAAATAACTGTATTTCCAAATAATAATTTTTTTTTTCATTTAGTCCTGATAGGAAAAGCATTCTCAGATGCTGCTCTATATTCCTTCAGGACAGATTTTAATTTGAGTCATATCAAACCTGAATTATAATTACTAATTATAAACATTTTAGCCCTCTTTTTATTCTCAAATACTCTTGCTACTTAAAAGAAAGCTTCATTTACAACTTCCCATAATCTCTTTTAAGTCTACTTCCTTAAAGAGCTGAAATGCCCTTTTCTAGTCCCCCTCCTAGGCCTGCAAGTCAAGCTCTCCCAGTCTCATTCCAGCCTTTAAATCATATAATCATAAGGGGGGGGGGGGGTGTAACCTACCCCTTGTCCACGGTGTCTGAGCACATGGACACTCCGCCATCCTACCCATATCCTCTCCTCCTTTTATATTTCAAATAAACCAAACACTCACCATTTCTTCCAACTTCTTTGTTCCTCAAAAAGAAATTTAGAGGTTAAGAGCCTAACAATTTAACTTATCAATAGAGTCACATTTTTTTAAGTTGAATAATCTACAAAGAGAAAAAATTTTTCTTTTCAAAAAGTTTTCTAACTCTCTAGTAACACCATTATCAAGTCAAACAGTAAAGCATATTTTTCTCTCTCCAGCCCACTCACTCCTCTGAGGCTGCTGTAATCAGGGAGGGAAGAAGAGGTGGAGATTAAGAGAGAGCAGAATTCCAAGGGAAAATTCAGTTATAGCCCTTGTTACTCTGACTGGCTGCATTTACAATTTAACAAAACACCTCACAAACACACAGACAAACACAGAACAGATAGAGCAATACAGATCCTCTCTTTTTTGGAACTAAACTAATTTTAGATTAGACCAGTCAAAATTCAACTATTCTTGTCAATGTACTCTGACTTATTCCAAGCCAGAATCTATATTCTCCCTCTCCTCTCTTTCTCTCTGCTCTCTCTCCAGAGCAGACAGGGGAAGGAATATAGTCAGCATTCCTTCAAACAGGCTTCTGAAGAAATTCCCAGAGGATTATTCATACCCTCCCTAATACCATTATTTTAACAGCACTCACTCCCCATCTTAGGACTTATACTCTGAAGGTCCCCAAAGGACTGGTCATGCCAAAGATCCCACAGGCAGACAAGTCAGTTCTTAGCCACCGATTTTCCTGCCATTGCTCAGGTCCCTGACTTATGCTGCCTCTGCCATTCAATCCATTGTTTTACCTGCGTTCCTGAGTTCACAATAATTCCAAACAGTCCTGGAAAAGCTAGCAGTCAGAAGAGGGGAAACATTCCTGTGGATGTCTGGGTCACTGAAAAATCAATGGGCACGCTCCCATCCCCCACAAGCAAGATTCTATCCTAACCTTTCTGATCCTCGAGATCCTGTGAAGAGCCCCCAAGAATTGTTAGAAGTGAGCCTGCCTAGCAAGTCCCCAATAGTGAGAAACATGCTTACCTTAAGCAAAGAACAATGCCTGTTGTGAAATCAGGAAAGCTTTTATTAGTCTTTACGTCTGTTACCCCTGAATGGACAGGTAGCCTCCCCAGTAAGGTTACAGGACGACTACAATATGTGCAGAAAGATATGGTTTCTTATACTGTTTTCCTAACTTTGAATCTCTTACAATACCTTCCCCTGGCCATGTGACTCCATAGTCTCCTCTCTGATAGGCCTTTTCTCTCACAGCTCCCTGGGCCTACGCATTAGTTTATGACCTCTAACTTGTCCATGCCAAGTCACAACCCTAGGAATGTGGAAGACAGAACTTTCTTCATCTGGGCAAGATTCCTAGTAAATCTGTAGTATTGTGATGCCAACAGGAGTGAGGGAGATTCTAAGAATCTGCTCAATTTAATGGGGTTAAGATTGATATTTATATACAGGGAAAGACCAAGAAGATTTGGAGAGGTTAAAAAGTGGCAAATAGCCTGAAGTGGGCCAAGTGCACACAATGAAAGGATTTAAGTGGTCAGAGAGCCACAGCAAAAGGGCAGTTAAAATGATTATTGAGTATCTAGGTACACTGGGATGGGCCAGATGCCACAGGTGAAATGCCAGGGATTGGGTTGCTGAATGTGTGGGAAAGTTCAATGACTGGTTTGTGTTCAAAGACATGGTCTTTTCTTGTTAGGGGCCCAGGTCCCATACCCCATCAATACTACTCCCTTCACAGTATTTCATTATCAAAGGAGTCACTGAGATCCTTCCCCTTCCCCCAAGCTCAGGGAGAGACAGTAACCGAAGCTGACTGGCCTTTTTGAATGCTCTCACAACCCATCAAAGTGCCTCTTCCTCAACATATAGTTAGCCAACTGAAACAAGTTACAGAAGGTCTACATACATGCCAGTCTCTCCAAGAAACTTCCTTACACAATTACACAATTCTCCTAGAAGCAGGCTTCCCAGATTCTCCATGTGGATAGATGCTATCCTCATTCTGTATCATTACATTACATATTTTCTACCCCCAAGTTTACATGTTTGGGGGCAGAGCCAAGATGGCAGAGTAAAAAATGCACATACTATAGCTCTTCCCCCACAGACCATAAAATACCTGTAAAATATGACTCTCAACAAATTCTAGAATAGCAGAAGCCACAGAATGACAGAGTAAAAGAGATTTCCAGCCAAAGGTAACCTGGAAGGCTGACAGGAAAGGTCTATCCCTCAGGACGCTGACCAGAGCAGAGACTAGACCTAGCCTTGCAGCACTGGGAGGAACAGGACTGGAACAGTCCTCTGGGGCAAAATTCCTAGCAGGGGGAGTCTCAGATCCCTCAAACCACAAGTGCCAAAGAAGCTTCAAAGATTAGTGAGAGGGCTATCCCAGCTGGGCAAGAGGGGAGCAAGGACCCCTCCTCCCCCCAGCACGGACCCCAGGCAGCAGTGGTGGCAGCAGCAGTGAGGCAGCAGTGCTGTGTGGCGGTGGCTGAGTTGGACAGCAGCTTCCATCATGGGAGCGGCTCAGCTTAAGGCCCCTTGGGGAATTGAACAGCTGATTTGAATCTCAGCCCTGAGCATGGTCCTGGGGTGAGGAGGAGCACTAGGACCCTCCTCTTGGAAAAAGATTCAGAAATAAAGTAACTCACTGGGAAAATGCCGAAAAAAGTGGGAAAAAATAAGACCATAGAAGGTTACTTTCTTGGTGAATAGGTATTTCCTTCCATCCTTTCAGATGAGGAAGAACAGTGCATACTGTCAGAGGAAGTCTAGGTTTCTGTATCCAGTACCTCCAAAATGAATATGAGATGGGATCAGTCCATGGAACAGCTTGAAAAATGAGTCAACAGCTTGCTAAAGGAGACCCAACAAAATGCTGAAGAAAATAACACCTTGAAAAATAGACTAACTCAATTGGAAAAAGAGGTTCAAAAAGCCAATGAGAAAAAGAAGGCTTTAAAAAGCAGAATTAGTCAAATGGAAAAGGAGGTTCAAAAGCTCAAGGAACAAAATAGCTCTTTAAAAATGAGAGTGGAGCTGAGGGAAGCTAATGACTGTATGATAAACCAAGAAATTACAAAACAAAACCAAAAGAATGAAAAAATAGAAGATAATGTGAAATATCTCATTGGAAAAACAACTGACCTGGAAAATAGATGCAGGAGAGACAATTTAAAAATTATGGGACTACCTGAAAAGCATGATGAAGAAAGAGCTTAGACATTATCTTTCATGAAATTATCAAGGACATTATCTTTCATGAAATTATCAAGGAGAACTGCCCTGATATTCTAGAACCAGAGGGCAAAATAAATACTGAAAGTACCCACCAATCACCTCCTGAAAGAGACTTGAAAAGAGAATCTCCTAGGAATATTGTAGCCAAATTTCAGAGTTCCCAGGTCAAGGAGAAAATATTGCAAGCAGCTGGAAAGAAACAATTCGAGTATTGTGGAAGTTCAATCAGGATAACACAAGATCTGGCAGTTTCTATATTAAGGGGTCTCAGGGCTTGGAATAGGATATTCCAGAAGTCAAAGGAACTGGGATTAAAACCAAGAATCACCTACCCAGCAAAACTGAGTATAATACTTCAAGGGAATAAATGGTCATTCAATGATATAGAGCACTTTCAAGCATTTTTGATGAAAAGACCAGAACTAAATAGAAAGTTTGACTTTCAAACACAAGAATCAAGAGAAGCATGAAAAGGTAAACAGGAAAGAGAAATCATGAAGGACTTACTAAAACTGAACTGTTTACATTCCTACATGGAAAGATATTTGTAACTCTTGAGACTTTTTTCAGTATTTGGACAGGTGGAGGGATTTTACACACACACACACACACACACACACACGCACGCACACACACAACACAGATTGAGTTCAATGAAAAGGATGATATCTATAAAAAATAAAATTAGGGAGTGAGAGAGGAATATATTGGGAGGAAAAAGGGAGAAATGGAATGTGGCAAATTATCACTCATAAAAGAGATAAGAAAAATCTTTTTCAATGGAGAAAAAAAGGGAGAAGGTGAGAGGGGAAAAGTGAAGTTTACTCTTTTCACATATGGCTTAAGGAGGGAATGACATGCTCACTAAATTTGGTATAAAAATCTATCTTACACTACAGGAAAGTAGGGGAGAAGGGGATAAGTGGGATGAGGGAGATAATAGAAGGGAGGACAAATGGGGGAAGGGAGTAACTAGAAGTAAACACCTTTGGGAAGGGATAAGGTCAAATGAGAGAATAGAATAAAGGGGGGACAAGGTAGGATGGAGGGAAATATAGTTAGGCTTATACAACATGACTATTAAGGAAGTCTTTTGCAAAACGACAAATATATAGCCTTTATTGAATTGCTTGCCTTGTCAGTGGGGATGAGTGGAGAGGAAGGAAGAGACAGAAGTTGGAATTCAAAGTATTAGAAATGAATATTGAGAATTGTTATTGCATGTAACTGGGAAATAAGAAATACAGGCAATGGAGTACATAAATCTATCTTGCCCTACAAGAAAAGAGAGAAGACAGGGATAAGGGAAAGGTGGGGTGTGATAGAAGGGAGGGCACATTGAGGGAACAAGTAATCAGAATGCAAGGTGTTATGGGGTGGGGAGAGGAGGAGAGATAGGGAGAAAAATTGGAACTCAAAATTTTGTGGAAATGAATGTCATAATCTAAAAATAAATTTAAAAAAAGAAGAAAAAAAGAAAAAACCATTAAGGACAAATCTATATTTAGTCAACAATTGAATGCTGAAATGACAAAAATAGATCCTTTCAAGTATAATGTATACAACTGATGGCCAGGACAAAGTAGAAATGTTTGAGATTAAATCTATTTTCCTTGCATTTTCTGTCTTTAAATATACCACAATTCAAAAAAAAAAAAAGCTTACATGCTAATGTTAGAAGACAACACATAAAGGAAAACTAGTAAATGAGAAGAGAGGAGGTACAGGCACAGCCGAAGATGTCTGGGGAGATCTCCACAAAGTCTGACCTCCAAAGCTGGCCAATTGAAGCCCAGAGAGGTTCTGAGAGCACAGTCCCATTTTCTGTGAAGTGTCCAAGTGGATTCAGCACAGCTGGAGGCATCCAGGAAAGGTATCAAAATAGTTCCCTATCTGGGTTAAATGGTGTCACTATCCAATAGGGAAGAACACGGTAATGGATAAGAAATTAATGTGACCAGAAAATTGCCTGGATGCATGTGCATGCTAATTGTTTGGAAAATTGTGTTCTGTGTCTACTTTATTATTTGGGGAGTGGGACATGTTCGGCATTTTCTTTTTCAAATAATTGACTTTATATGTGTTTATAATATATCTCTTCCACTTCCTCTCCCTTAAACAAAAACAACAAACCCTCATGGTAAATATGTAAATGTACAAATTCACACATTGACCATTCCCATGAATGTCTTTTTCTTCATTTTAAATTCATCACCTTCCCAGGAGGAGGTGAGTTTCATAGTTAGTCTTTTGCACTCAGGGTTTATCCTTGTATGTATCAGAGTTTGTAAATCTTTAAGTATTTTTCTCTGTAATATTGGTAACATTTTATAAGTCATTCTCCTGATTCTGCTTACTTCACTTTGCATCAGTTTACAGAGATCTTCTCAATTTTCTCTGAAAGTGTCTATTTTGTTGTTTCTCTCACAGATCATATATCTGTTATATCACAATTACTTAACTATTCCCCAATGGCAAGATACTCCCTCACTTTCCAATTTTTTGCCACCATGAAAAGAACTGCAATAAATATTTTTGTAAATATTTTATTCTTCTCCCCTTTCTTTGACTTCTCTGGGGTTTAGGCCTACTAGTGATATGGCTGAGTCAAAGGAGTTGTTAATTATTTGGGCATTATTCCCAAATGTATTCCAGAATGGCTAGGCAAATTCACAGCTCCACTTAGCTTCTGTTTCCCTGAACTGTAACACGTACAATTTTACTTCTATAAATATAAAGTCCATGGGCCGTGGGGTGCAGAATCTTGTTCTTAAGCATATGTATTGTTGTTTTGAGTGTTGTTTTCAGTCATTTCTGACCCCATTTTGGGTTTTCTTCACAAAGACACTGGAGTGGTTTGCCATTATCTTCTCCAGCTCATTTTACAGATGAGGAACTGAGGCAATTAAGTATACATGCCTGTATATAAAAAAATCATAGTGTAACATTTTTCCTTTTGTCCTCCAGCATGGTAGTTCTATACTTTCCAGCCTTAGTCATTACTTTGGACAAAGCAGTCCCAACACCACCACTGTTAGAGACCCACCACAGGTAGGTGGTGCTATAGTGGATAAAGTACAAGGCCTGAGTTCAAATGTGACCTCAGACACTTACTAGCTATGTGACCCTGGAAAAGTCACTTAATATTTTTTACCTTAGTTTCTCCATCTGTAAAATGAACTGGGGGAGGAAATAGCAAACCACTCCAGTGTCTTGGCCAAGAAAACCTCAAATGGGGACAAGAGGAGTTGAACTGAAATGACTCAACAATTACAAAAACCAAACAAGAGGGATTTGCCTCCTTTTTCCTTCTTTCTCCTGGCTGTTGTTTCACAGTATGGTTCGCTTTGTTGTTTACACCATAGGGGGCAACTGAACAAGGAGCAATGGGAAAACCAAGAGAAAAGGAGAAGAAGGATTTCTCTGGTTCTGCTAATCCAAAAGAGGAAAGAGGAACTGGAACAAAGACTGTTTCTTATCCTTCCTTCCACTTGCACCCCACTTGGGTGGAGAGAAACTGAGAAATGAAAATAGTTAGTCATCTCTTTATAGTCCAGGTCCTAAAGTAGATTTTTTCCAAAGGGCCTCTCCAACGCATGATTCATTAGGAATATTTTTAATCGATTTTATTTTACTTCCAAATTCTTTCTCTCTGCCCACTAAGAAGGCCAGAAAAATAATCCCATTATAAATATGTATAGTCATGCAAAGGAAATTTCCACATTAGCGATGTCTTCCCCCTCCCTCCACTGTCCAAAAAAAATAGAGAAAGAAAGAAAAGAAAATATGCTTCCATATTCACTTTGGGTCCATCAGCTCTTTATCTGGAGGTAAATAGCATGTTTCATCATGAATCCTTTGGAATGGTGGTTGATCATTGTGTTGATCAGAGTTGCTAAGTCTTTGAAAGTAGATTATCTTTACAAAATTGCCATTACTGCCTGCATTGTTCTCCTTGTCTGACTCACTTCACTCAGTTTCCTCATCTATAAAGTGGGAATATTAAGAGCACCTACCTCCCACGTGGTTGTGAAGCTGAAATGAGACAATATTTATAAAGCCCAGCACAGTACCTGGATCATAGTAGAGCTTCATAAGTACTTATTAGAATTAAAATTAAATGAAAGGCACATGAAGTAACTAGTTCTTTCCACTGGCCATCCATCAAGCTGCCGTCCAGCCTAAATAATTTGATCCAAAAGAATCGATGGGTTAAAAAATACATCATTGAACTAATAGATAATTTCATTAGTCACCATGAGACCACATATCACTATCTGAGGGATAAGGGAATAATTCTTATCTCTAAATATTTTCATCAACAAAAGAAAGCCTCAGGATAACCTAATTCAAATCAAGCCTCACATACTTAGTAGTTGTATGACCCCAGGCAAATCACTTTTTGTCCTCATCTGTAGAATGGGGATAATAATAGTACCTACCCCCGGGTGGTTATAAAGATCAAAGGAGATAATATTTATGTTATTGTTGTTTGTCCTTCCCTTTCTAGGAGGATCAATGACATCACACAACAATGTCTTGACTTGCCTGTGAATTGGATTTAAGTGAGGCAGAGCTGCACAAAGTCAGCCGCCCTCTCTCCTCCTGAATCATTGAAGTCCAGTGGCAGGACAAAAGTCAGATTGACTGGTGATTGCCCGAGACGCAGTGGATGACCTTGGTGTCTTTGATATCAGACCAGACTCTAAGTGCTCCACAGCTGCCTCAGCTGCCTTGATGGAAGTTGAAACAAAGTGTTCTCATCCCCTGATTCCACCACAGGACGTCTTCACATGCTTAAGGTAGACATCCCTATAATACTAATTAAGCATATGGCAAACTTTAAAGAGCTATACAAATGCTAGCTATTATTACTGTCTCCAATCCACAAAATGAGCTGGAGAAGGAAATGGCAAATACTCTGATATCTTTGCCAAAAAAATCCCAAAGGGGGCCCCAAAGAGTTGGACACAACTGAAAACAACTGAACACAACTTTTATTCTTTCTTCACTAGCCTTTTATTGGACATAATTTATTGCATTGCAGTCATTAGTGATGTGCCTAATATTTCTACTTTTCTAAATTTCTTTGTAACATTTTTATATGATTAAGACATAAGAGGTGACTTCATGAGCAAATTAGAGGATCTGAGGAAGAAATTAGATGCGATAAAGGAAGAGTTCGTGACTAAGCAAAGGACGGAGAGTATCATACATACACAGAAAAGGGGACAATTTAAATTACATACATTAAAAAGGTTGTGCACAAACAAAACTAATGCATACAAGGGAAAGAGTTACCCGGTGAGGAAATCTTTGCAGTAAGTTTCTCTACTAACAGTCTCATTTCCAAAATATATAAAGAATTTGTACTATATAAAGAACTGACTCAAATTTATAAAAATAATAACCATTCCCAATAGGTAAATAGTCAAAGGCTATGAGCCACCTGTTATCAAAACAAGAAAAGTAAATTATCCAAAACTATATAAAAAATGCTCCAAACCACTAATAGAGAATTGTTCATCAAAACAACTCTGGGGCTCCACCTTACACCCACTGGATGGGCAAAATTGGCCAAAAAACAAATGATGAATGTTGGAAGGGCTGCAAAAAAAGGGGAAGATTAGTGTACCATTAGTGGAGCTAAGGGGGTACCCATCAGAATGGTGGAGCAACTTATATGAGAATAACAGAATATTATTGTGCCAGAAGAGATGATGAAAGTGATGGTTTCAGAGAAACCTGGGGAGACTTGTAGAAACTGATGCAGAATAAAATAAGTAAAACCAAGAGAACAACTTATCGAACATGGTAAAGACAAACATTCTGAAACACTCAAGAATTCTAATCAATATAATGATGAACTATGATTCCAGAACACCAGTAATGAAGAATGCGACCCATCCCTTGACAGAGAAGCAATGGTATCAAGATAAAGAATGAGACATACATCCTTACATGGCCTGTGTCAGAACTTGTTTTGCATGAATATGTTTATTTTTACTAGATTTATTTTTCTTCTTTTTTTTAAGGGAGGGAGTGGGAGTTGGGAGAGAGAGAAAATAAATATTTGTTAATTGGAAAAAAATAATTTTTTCAAAAAAAGAAAGGGGGAGGGAAAGTAGATTGGACCCTAAATTGACAGAGAAATAAGTTGCCTTGACCATGTGTGTTACCTACACATGTGACTCCCTACTAGTATTGTCTGTGTACCACATGAATCTATTCTTCTTGTTGTCTGTACACATTTGAGGGGGAGTGTACCCCAGGCTCACAGGGGAATATTTTATAGCTACTATTCTGTCACTTTGCTTTGAGTTAATTACGTCTAGTAGCTGACTATTAAAGGTAAACTCACTAGTGGGATCTTGAAAAGTGATAGTTTTAAGAGTTTTAAGTCACAAAGTACTTTTTAACCTAGCTGGAAGTTGTCCACTCACTCCTCTACCCAACCCTGATGCACCTGGGACTATCCTCTAAAGGGGACACTATATTAGTATAAGAAAAATAAATGTTAAATAGAGCAAAAAAGCTTTAAGAATGAAGGTACTAGCAGCTGGGAGCATGGACCAAGAATGGCTTCATGGAGAAACTTAAATGGGAGCTATCATAAATGAAAATGGAGATTTCAGGAGACAAAGTATTTAAAACTAAAAGGAGTCTTAGAATATAGAATGTCAGAGCTAGGAGAGCCCTTAGGACATAGAATGTAAGAACTGGGAGGGGACTTGGAACACAGAATATCAGAGCTGAGAGGGCCCTTAGAACACAGAACACCAGAGTTGGCTCTAAGAATCCAGAATGTCAGAGCTAGGAGGAGTCTTAAAATATAGAACATCAGAACTGGGAGGGGTTTAGAACATGGACCACTCTAACACAGAGTACTAGAAGGAGAAGGTATCTTAGATACATATCTAGTGTAAGCATCTCATTTTCCATAAGAGGATCCTGAGGTTCAAAGAAAGTCCATGATTTCCTTAAGGTTCTCAGCTTATTGTCTGCATTAATGGCATAACCATGTCTAGAACCCAAGTCTCTTGGCTTCCAGTCTTTTTGCTGCACTGTGACACCTCTTAGACAGTCCAGGACCTAGAATTACAATGGTATAGGGAACTCTCCAGATGAGGAAAGATCCTCTATCAATCCAAGTCTCCACCTTCTCTTCACCTTCTAACCTTAGAGAATTGTCTAGGTCACTAAGAAATTCTTTTCCAGGGTCGCACAGCTAGTATGTATTAGTGATGAAACTTAAACCCAGGTCTTTCTGACTCTGAAGGCAATTATCCATTCTCCTCTCAGAAACCTTATGTCAATCACACCAGGTCGAAATACTAGCTGTTTGGGCCTGGAGTCAGGAAGTCCTGAGTTCAAATACAACCTTAGGCATTCACTAGCTGTGTGAACTGGGGAAGGTCATTTAACTTGTTTGCCTCAGTTTCTTCATCTGTGAAATTATTGTGACAACAGCACCTACCTTCCAGGTTTGTTGTCAGAATCAAATGAGATAATGATTTTAAAGCACTTAATATAGTGCCTAGCACATAGTAGGTGCTTAATAAATGCTTATTCCATCTATCCTTTCCTTTCCTTCCTTCCTTTCAAAGATGACTGGCCTCTGGACCCAGATGACTCTGCAGGAGAAAGTGAGCCTGGTGACTTTCCACAGTCCTCCCTCACTCAAATCAAAGTCAACTGCCAATCATGGCATCATCTTGATGTCATGTTTGAGAAAGAAGGACAAACACACCTGGCCTCTGGGAAATAGAGTGGGAAATATGGTTGCACTTCCACTTTCCCATCATAGAGTGTTCCAGTACTGAAACTCTAGAGATTCATGGGACTTCCCTTTCTTTAAGTCTAGGAAGGACAGGAAACCTCTATTGATGACAGTTTCTTGAGAACTTTTCAGGTGAGACCTTTCAGGATCAATGGGACACATTTTAGACGAGCCCTGGCATCTGAAATTTGCTAGCCGTGTGATTCTTCACCTCTCAGAACTTCAGTCTCCTCAACTATAAAATGAGGATAATAGGATCATAGTACCAACCCCCCATATATGAGGAAACCCAGGCACAAATGAGCTAAATGATTTGCCAATCACAATAATAGTAATTAATACAGCCAGGACTTGAAACTAGATCATCTGACTCAAAACCAGTTCTCTTTCTTTCAAAAAAATACAAATAAATACAATTTTATTACTTAAGTAATTTCAGGTTTTTCATATTTTTCCCCAATTACATGTAAAAATAATTCTTAACATTCATTTTAAAAAATTTTTAGTTCCAAATTCTCTCCCTGTCCTCCCTCTTCTTGAGAAGGCAAGCAATTTGAAAAAGGTTATGCATGTGCAGTCATACAAAACATATTTCCATAGTAGTTATGTTGTAAAAGAGTAGGCATAGACTATCAGACATGGCAGGGATTCCTTGGGAGGAACTGAGTCAGAAACAGCAACAACAATGGTCACTTACTACTGAAGACTTGTGTATCTCATGATCTTATCACCAGCATCATCTTCTGTTTACCTAAAGTCAATAAAACTGCGTGAAAACTTTGTTTACCTCAAGCTAAACATTGGCATTTGATAGACTATGTTATTGTACAGAAAGAGACAGGATGTGAGAGTGACAAAGGTGAGGTGTGGCACTGGACGGAGTGCTGGACTGATCATAGACTCATCCTCTCTAAGCTAAACATTCGTGTCCAACAAGAGCTGCAGCCCCAAAGCAAGACCACTACCAGAAGACTTAAAGTCAACAAATTAGAATATTTCTCCAAGTGTGAACAGCTCGTTGCTAACTTGGAGGGAAAGCTGAGTCAACACAGGTTGGTAACTGTGGAGCAGAAAAGGAGTGGACAGCTTTCAGATATTTGGTGTACAGAACTATATTTACTCACATCTCACAAACATCAAGATTGGTTTGATGAAAAATGATGGAGAAATTCTTACAAATTTGACTCAGTTCGCAAATTAGAAATGAAGGCTTTATCAGGGACACTGGATGTAAAATTTTTTTCC
Organism: Bettongia penicillata ogilbyi; assembly: GCA_023548195.1. Classification (NCBI taxonomy): domain Eukaryota; kingdom Metazoa; phylum Chordata; class Mammalia; order Diprotodontia; family Potoroidae; genus Bettongia; species Bettongia penicillata. The sequence continues at coordinate 12,959,630 of JAJHZJ010000029.1, forward strand.
CAGTTTTCTTCTTTCTTTCTAATCTTGGTTGTATTAGTTTGTGCAAAAGCTTTTTAATTAAATGTAATTAAAATTATCCATTTTACATCCTGTAATACTCTCTATCTCATTGGGTCACCTAGTTCTTTTTCAACCACTATGTGCCACCTCCCTTGCAGTGGAGGATCAAGTATTTATTTACTGGGGCAAAAAAAGTTAGGTCAGGTTTGAATCTGGGAAGGACTAAACAGTAGGTTATAGAGCATAATGAGAAGAAAGAAATAAAATTTGAACAATATTCTGTAAAATTTGGTTAGATGTTGATAGGAGTTTTAGGAAAAGAAAATTGAAACTATAAACAGAGTATTCCTACTTGTTTATAAACCTTTGGGCAGCCCACCTATAGCTCTCCTCCAAGAGGTGGAATAGATGAAAGCATGGGAACAAATAAAGGGTCTTGGGATGCATCATCCTAGCATCCATCCCCAGTTCTGAGCAGAGCCTGGGATAAAGAATAAAAATGAAACCTTTCCCAGTCCTTTTTCTTTCCTTCCTTCCTTCCTTTCTTTTTTCTTCTTGCTTTCTCCCTCCTTTTTTCTCCCTTTCTTTCTTTTTGGTACTACTATTACTACCCTCTTTCCCCCATAACTTTGCCCACTCACAAAATAAAATAAAATAAATACCCTTCTTTATGATAAATAAGTATAGCCAAGCAATACAAATCCATACATTGGTCACATTAGTATGACTCATTACCTCCAGTCCACTATTTCTGTCAAGATGCCAGTCTTCTGGGTGACTTAGATATATCAGATCTCAAACTAAAGCAGTAATCCTCTCTGGTACTGGATAAGAAACAGAGTGGTGGATCACTGGAATAGATAAGGTACACAAGAATAGATAAGGTACACAGTAAATGAGCATAGTAATCTAATGTTTGATAAACCCACTGTTTAGAACAAAAAGTTTAGTGTTTAGAACAAAAAATCATTTAAGTTTTGACAAAAACTGAAGAAGAATGCTATCCATTTTCAATGAAAAACTTATGGAATCAATGTAGATTAAAGCATACTATTTTTCACTTTATTTTGTTCTTGGGTTGTCAGGTTTTTTTGTTTGGTTGGTTTTTTTAGTCTATGTTTTCTTTCACAACATGATGAATATGGAAATATTTTGCATGATTGAATATATGTAACCTATATCAGATTGCCTATCATATTGGGCAGGAGGTGGGGGAGAGAGTAGAGAGAAAGAGGGAAAAAGAAAAACTGAAACTCAAAATTTTAAAAAAGAATATTAAAATTGTTTTTACACACATAATTGGGGGAAAATAAAATATTGTTTTTAAAAGATGTCAATCTTTTGGAATCATGGTTGTCCATTTCATTTTTCAGAGTATAAAGTTGGAGTCACTGTATAAATTTCACACTGCACAAGTTTATAAAAATCTTTCCACATTTCTCTGAACACAACAATGTAGCTTATTTTTAAAATATTTTTTTCTTAATAGTTTTTCTTTTTTTATCACCTATATTTCCTCCTGTATCATTTCCCTTAGGTCTGGGATTATTTTTCCCTTGAGAATTGCTTTTTGCTTTGTTCAATATCTTTTTCCTGAGTTTGGAATATTTAATTTTTTTATTTATTGTTTTATTAATCTGAGTATTTAATATTTTTATAAATATTCTTTCATTTTAAATTATTAATTTTGTTGGTATATAATTGAGTAATATAGTTTCCAACTTTTTTCTTCCCTTTTCATTTGTTGTGAAGTCTCTTTTTTATTTTTTTTTAATATTAGCAATTAGCTAACAGATTAATCTATTTTCTCAATTTAAATAAACTTAGACCCTAGTTTTATTTATCAATATAGTGGGGCTGGGGTAATGGGGTTTCAATTTTATCTCCTTTTTTCAGAATATGTCTTTTTTTATAATTTCCATTTTTTTGTGTTTAATTGGGATTTTTAAATTTATTAGTTCTCTAGTTTTTTTCTAGTTTTATTCTCAGTTGATCAATTCCCTCTCTTTTTATTGATAAAAAGGTTTTAGAGACAAATTTTCTCCTGAGTATTTCTTTGACTATACCTCAAAAGTTTTGGTATGTTGTTTCATTTTTTTATGAAATCACTTATTGTTTCTATTATTTGTTTTTTAAACACTAATTCTTTAGGATTAAACTATTTAGTACCCATTTAAATTTGAATCCTTTCTTCAAATACCCTTTATTTATTGTCATTTTTATTGCATTGTGATAAGTAAAGTATGTGTTTAGTATTTCTGATTTCCTGCTTTTGATTATGAGTTTTTTATGCCCCCGCATATTATCAGTTTTTGTAAAGGTGCTATGCACAACTGAGAAATAGATGCATTCTTTAATTTTTACTGTTGATTAGTTCTATCTGATTCTTCATAACCCCATTTGGGATCTTCCTGAAAAAAATACTCTAATGATTTGTCATATCCTTCTGCATCTCATTTTATAGATGAGGATACTGAGGTAAACAAGACTAAGCAACTTACCTTCGGGTCATATAGCTAGTGTCTGATTCCAGATTTGGACTCAGGTTCTCCCAACTCCAGAACCAGCTCTCTACTCCCTGTGCCAACTACCTGCCCTAGTCTTTAAATTACCATTCTATAATCCATGAGATTGATCATATCTAATTTTTCTAAAATTCTATTGAGGTCATTGATTTATATAATAAATATAAATTGATTTATATTTTCATTAGATTTGTCTAATTCTGAAAGAGGCCTGTTGAGGTCCCCAACTACTCTAGTTTTGAAGTCAATATTTTCCTGTAATTTAGTTAACTTTTCCTTTAGGTTCTTATATGTTATTCTGTTTGGTCCCTATATACTTAATATTAGTATACTTCATGATACATGGTGCCTTAAAACATAATGTATTTATTCTGCTTAAAGGGGCCAAAGTCCCCCAGTGCATCCTGGGTCATCTCCAGTTATCCTGAAGAATATCTTGTCACTAGATTCAGTGACATATTCATAAGCAATTCATAAGCAATATATACATCACAGATCAACAGACAGATCCAACTGTCTGACCATTACATACATACATAATTGCCAGAGAGAGAAGCACCAACATCTGGGTTTTCAAAGCTGACACACTCCCTAGTGACTACCTAGAGTCTCCTCTAACCAAACACTTCTAATGAGTGAGGCCAAAAACAAAACCTCACCACAGAGTATGTACACACTTTGCAGAGTCAGAGGGCATCACAACCCTTGAGAGCCAGTGCCTTATTAGAAATGAACAAACTGTGTGGGTCTTCCTACAAAATAATTCTCCCCTAATCAAGCTTCCCCTAATGGGCAGGCCCATTAATGAGTGGGGAAGATCTTTAACTTTCATTGACATAATTAACATTACATAGACTAAGACAGATTTCTATACCCCATTGCCTGAATGCCTTATTTCCCAGTTGCATGTAAAAACAATTTTTAACAATCATTTTTAAAACTTTGACTTCCAACTTCTCTCCCCTCCTTCATCCCCACCCACCTCCACTGAGAAAGCAAGCAGTTTCATATAGGTTATACATGTGTAGTCATTCAAAATACTTCCACAACAGTCACGTTGTAAAAGACTAACTATATTTTCCTCCATCCTATCCTGTCCCCCATTTATTCTATTGTCCCTTTTGACCCTGTCCCTCTTTAAAAGTGTTTACTTCTTATGTTGGGGGTATGTCTTCACATCTCTTCATTTAAGATCTATTTGATCTCTATAATTTTGTTACATTTACTTTTGATTTTTTGGTGTAGTTTTGTTTCCATTGATATTATTGTAGTTAATATGTATATTGTTTTCTTGGCTCTGCTTACTTCATTTTGCATCAGTTCATACTGCTCTTTCCATGTTTCTCTATATGATTCTATATGCTTTGTATATATTTATATTTATTACTTACATATTTCTGCTGTATATATTTTTATTTGGCCTTCTTTCTTCTCCATTGGAATGTAAGGTCTTTGTGATAGGGATTATTTCATCCGTTGTATCTGCATTTCCAATACCTAGCTCAGTGTTTGGCACAAAGTAGGTATTGATAAATAACTTGTTGATTGATTGGCTATAACTCTAGTTTTTACATTTCAACTCCTTCAACAACCACAGCCTGGAACATAGTAAGTACTTAATAAACATTGGTTAATTGGCTGGATACACTAAAAAAAAGGGTTTACCCCTAATTATCCCTTTCTTCCACTTGCCCTCCCTTCTATTTTCCCCTCTACTCCCCTCCACTTATCCCCTTTCCCCCTACTTTACTATAAGGTAAGATAGATTTTCATACAAATTGAGTGTACAAGTTATTCTCTCCTTAAGTCAAATCCAATGAGAGTAAGGGTCACTCTTTACCTCTCACCTCCCCCATCTTCCCCTCCATTGAACAAGCTTTTTCTTGCCTCTTTAATGTGGAAGATAATTTACCTCATTCTATTTCTTTCTTTCTCCTTCTCCCAATATATTCCTCTCTCACTCCCTAATTTTATTTTTTTAGATATCATCCCTTCGTATTCAATTCACCCTGTGCCCTCTGTATATATATAATATATATGTATATATATGTACATGTACATGTACATGTACATGTATATATAAAATTCCTCCAACTACCCTAATGCTGAGAAAAAATCTCAAGAGTTACAAATATTATCTTTCCATGTAGGAATATAAACAGTTCAACTTTAGTAAGTCCCTTATGATTTCTTTTTCCTATTTACCTTTTCATGCTTCTCTTGATTCTTGTGTTTGAGAGTCAAATTTTCTTTTCGTCTCTGTTCTTTTCATTATGAATGCCTGAAAGTCCTGTATTTCATTGAATGATCATTTTTTTCCCTTGAAATATTATACTCAGTTTTGCTGGGTAAGTGATTCTTGGTTTTAATCCTAGCTCTTTGACCTCTGGAATATCATATTCCCAGGCCTATGATCCCTTAATGTAGAAGCTGCTAGATCTTGTGTTATCTTGATTGCATTCCCTAAAAACTCAAATTGTTTCTTTCTGGCTGCTTGCAATATTTCCTCCCTGAACTGGGGGCTCTGGAACTTGGCTACAATATTCCTAGGAGTTTTCCTTTTGGGATCTCTTTCAGGAGATGATTGGTGGATTCTTTCAATATTTATTTTACCCTCTGGTTCTAGAATATCAGGACAGTTTTCCTTGATAATTTCTTGAAAGATGACGTCAGGGTTCTTTTTTTTATCATGACTTTCAGGTAGTCCAACAATTTTTAGATTATCTCCCCTAGATCTGTTTTCCAGTTTAGTAGTTTTTCCAATGAGATAGTTCACATTGTGTGCTATTTTTCCATTCCTTTGATTTTGTTTTATAATTTCTTGATTTTCCATAAAGTCATTAGTTTCCATCTGTTCCATTCTAATCTTTAAAGAATTATTTTCTTCAGTGAGCTTTTGGACCACTTTTTTCATCTGATCAATTCTGCTTTTTAAGGTATTCTTCTCCTCGTTGGCTTTTTGGGTCTCTTGCATTTAAGTTAGTCTATTTTTTTAAGGTGTTATTTTCATCAGTATTTTTGGGTCCATGTTAGCAAGCAATTGACTCGTTTTTCATGATTTTCTTGCATCACTCTCATTTCTCTTCCCAATTTTTGCTCTACTTCTCTTACTTGATTTTCAAAATCCTTTTTGAGCTCTTCCATGGCCTGAGACAAATTCATATTTTTCTTGGAGGATTTGGATGTAGGAACTTTGACTTTGTTATCTTCTTATGTTTGTATATTTTGGTCCTCCTTGTTACCAAAGTAAAATTCTATAGTTTGATTTTTTTTTCTGGTTTTTATTGATTTCCCCAGCCAGTTACTTGACTTTTGAGCTCTTTTGAGCTCGCTGCTTCCCATGGGGGTAGAGGGGTATACTGTCAGTCACTTGATCCCCCCATAATCTTTGAGCCTAGAGCTCCAAAAGCAGCTTCTTCTGGCACCCTTGCTGCTGCTGTGGTTTCCAGGGGCTCCTCCACCACCCTGGGGCTAGGGCCAGACCACTCTACTCTCTCACACAGGTCCCACAGGTTTTTTTCCATTGACCTTCCAATTTGTCCTCAGTATTTTGGGGTTGTGAAGTCTGGAAATCACCACAGGTGCCAGATATTCAGTTTTCCCAAGCCCTGCTCAGGTCCCATCTGGGCCAGCATGGTCCACATTGGACTGTGCTCTACTCCCACCCCAGTGCAATAGACACTTCTTGTCAACCCTCTAGGCTATCTTGGACTGGAGATTCGCTTCACTCTGTCATTCTGTGGGTTCTGCAGCTACAGAATTTGTTTACAGTCAGTTTTTGCAGATATTTTTCTGGGCTTGGGGGAATAGTTATAGCAAGTCTCTACTTCCACTCCACCATCTTGGCTCTGCCACCCCCTTCTCCTCTTTTTTTGAAAGCAGAAGTAAATATTAAAAGAAAGAATCTTATTCACTGTGTATATTGTCCGGGATATTCTCATCTATGTGCCTTCTTTGATTTATGTTTACTCTCTGCTTGGACAATTGGGTTTATTTGTAATTTGCTACATGTGTTCTATGTGTGCAATTGTCATTTGGTAAGAAGACAGTCAAGTTTTGGATATGTAGCTTGAGGAACTCCTTTCTCATTACGGCATAGTGATTGGGAACTCAAATTGAACCTAAAAGTTATTTCCCTTAGACTAACAATATTAGGAATGGGTATGAATAGATATAGTTCTAGCCTAGTATCCTTCCTGTGCAAGGAGAGCAGAGTGTCAAACTCTGGCCCAAACTTCCTGCTCCCCTTTCTCCTGGCAAGAACCAAAGTGTTCCTTGGAAAATGGTGGATGGAGAGACTCTAGAAACATTTATTCATGCCTCTCTATGAGCCACATGTAGTCACACCCAACTGGATACACATAACTAACTACATGGGCAATTCATAACACACTCCCTTACAATTTCAATGACCAAACTTGTCCTGGAGAAAAGATAAAGAGACATACTTCTTCTCAGAAGAGAAGTAGGGTACTATGATTGTGAAAATTAGATATAGGCAAAGATATAAATATACATATGCACTGTTAGATGCAGTCATTTAATCAGTTGGATAGTGCTCAAATTTTCTTTGTTAAAAGGAAGGAGTTAATTGAGGAAAGATATAGTGGGGTATCATTCTGTTGAAAAAGGTTATTAATTGAGGGAGGAAGAAAAGTCATCTCTTAAAAGAAGTATATATTCTTCTTCATTTTATGGTCCCTTCCTTTCTCATTGGATCATAGATTTAGAGCTAAAAGAGACCTTAGAGGCCATTGGGACCAACTTTCTCATTTTGCGGATGAGGAAACTAAGGCGAGAGAGGTGAGGCCACTTGTCCAAAGTCTCACAAATCTTCGGTAACTAAGTTGTGCTGAGTGGCACCATAGTGCATAGAGTTCCAGGCCTGAAGTTAGAAAGACTCATCTCCCTCCATTCAAATCTGGTCTTTGGCACTTCTTAGCTATGTGACCCTAGGCAAGTCACTTCACCCTGTTTGCCTCAGTTTCCTCATCTGTAAAATGAGTTGGAGAAGGAAATGGCAAACCACTCTAGTATCTCTGCCAAAAAAAACCCCAAAAAGGGTCATGAAAAGTCAGACATGACTGAAACGACTGAACAGCAATAAAAACCTCCAACCAGCAATCCAGCTTTATTTTCCCTGCATCAGCATCATTGAGTTCCTCCTTTGTTGCCCACGCCATGAGAGAAATGATGACATGACTTGCGCTTTGTTCTGAGTGAGGGAGGGCTGTGCAGGTCACCAGTCTCACTTCTCCTTCAGAGCCATCTGAATCCAGTGACCTGATTTTCCTCAGGATGACTGGAGATGACTCAGGATGCACTGGGAGACCATGGCTCCTTGAGGTCAAGGTCTTTGCAGGTACTCACTTAGTTACTATTGATGACCTTAGGCAGAGGCCCATTGGAGTCCCAGTTTCAGAGTGCAGCAGGTTTAAGATTTTGGGATGGGAAGAGAAAGGAAGGGAAGGGAAGGGAAAACCAGTAAAAGTTACAAAAATGAAAGCTGGTAAAAGTGTTAGCATCAACAACACAGTTAAAGATGGTTTTTCCTCTCTGCAGAAGCACCAACTTTGATGCGGACCCTGGAGATTGGAAGGAGTGTGGATAAGCAGATTGTCTTCTCATCTGCCAACAAGAATGGACCAGCTACTTAAAGTTCAATCTTTGCTGGCACCATGGGATTTCCTTCTGCATCCATGTTCCCTACTCAGGCCTCCTGTCATTTCCAGGCTCCTAGTTCCTGCTTGGGTTTCATCTAGGCTTGACATAGGGTTTAAAGTGTAGAGATCATTGGCAAATAAATATTCTATGAACTGTCATATCAGTATATCAATATTTTATAAAGTTATCAAAATTGTCTCAGTTGCTCCCATCCTGTTAAGGTTTACATTTCTTTCCAAATTTATGTGACCCAAAAGAATGCAATTCTTATTAGAAATTAGAATACAGTTAGTGAATGGAACTGAAAAAGCAAAGATACAGCATTAAATTTCCAGTGATAACTCTACTCAAGCAAATGTGTGGAATCTTGTCCTCTACTTGGGATTCTTTAGAGTGAGTCTGAGTGACTTCTATATATAAGGCAGGTGTGTGCCCATGTAGATTACATATTTCCATGTGGGTTTCTACATTCAGTTTTAGGGAAGGCATTGAATCTTTTCTACTCCTCCCCAAGGGAGACATTGATTTCTGCCTGGAGGGAAGCAAGAGAAAAGGCTACAAGGCCATTCTTTCTGTTTTTCTCAAAGAAAGAGAGGTACTAAACTAGACATAGATCTATTTGCCCTGAAATATTGCTAGTAAAAGTTCAAGCCACTTTCTAGTCACTGTTTCTTAAAGGAGACAGCGTAACCCCAAGCTTGACACCTTCCCACCAAATGCTAATTACACAAAGACCATCACAAATAGTGAAGAGTGCGTTAGTCCATTTATCCAAGAAGACAGCAAACAGAAATCAGAGAAGTGATATATATTAGAATATATCAGAAAATACATAGAGTGAATGAGTTCTTCCACTGGGAGAGAGGTATCTCATCGCAGCCAAGGAGAGAACCCAATCTCAGCCAAAGGGAAATTTCCCACTGTCTCTAGGGAGACATGCTGAAAATTAAGAACATGTTGAGGGGTCAGCTCCTGTCTGCTACTTCCCAAAGTTCTCTTTCTCCACAGGTATTTTCTTGAAAAGAGTCTGGAATCGTGTATCTATCAGAAATCAGGTATGAAGAATATCTCTTCTCTCCAAAGCTTTCATGCCAACTCTGCCCCTCACAGCAACAAATCATAATTCTCTATATAAATCTGGAATCACATGTAAGCATCAGCACTTTTAAAAGCCTTAGGCTCAAAACTCTGGTTACAGGGAGAAAACTTTTCTGGTTTTCCTTTTGAAGTCAATAGAAAGTAGGGAAGAAATCCTCTCATTAATAGTCACTAGTGCTATGGTAAGAAGAACTTAATAGAATTTATGGTCAAGCTCCATCAGAATACTGGACTTGGATTCAAGAAGAACCATTTTCAAATCCAGCCTCAGACATTTATTAGCTGTATGATCCTGAACTTATTTCTGCCTGCTCCAGTTTCTTAATTTATAAAATTAGGATAACAGCACCTCCCTCCCAGGGCTGTTGTGAGGATTAAATGGGACGTTTATGAAGTGCTTTGCAAACTATAAGGCACTATATAAATACTAGCTGCTATTATTATTAACATTATTATTACGGTAGGAGGAGGTAGGGAAAGCAGAGAAGGCCCCCTTTTTCACAGGCAGAGCACTAGGTATCAGTGCCCCAAAGCAAGCTTACTGTTATACAATGTCCCTCTTCAGGGTCCTGAAATAGTTGATAATATCATAAGGTCAGAAATTTGGAGCTAGAATGGATCTTAGTGGTCACCTGGACCACATGCTGACTTAGAAAACCACAAATTAACACTATTTATGCTGTATTGTATTTTTATTTATTTCATTAAACATTTCCCAATTACATTTTAATCTGGTTTCCTAGGGAGGGGTGAGTTTGACATCTCTGTTCTGATCTAATCTCCTCCTTTTCCAGATAAGAGAACTGAAGCCCAGGGACATGAAATGACTTGTCTAGGATCATATGACTGGTTCGTAAGACAACTCATTGATGTTCCAGTAAGTCTCTCTTTCCCATGGAATCCTATCCTGGATCTTCAAGATTCATAGTACCAGTCACCTCTGGGAAGGTGCACATCCTTTACAGACTACTGCCCTTCCCAGAAATTCACTTGACTTTGCTCTCCAGCTAGGAAATTGTAGAGTAATTATGTAAACGGTTCTCTTTTTTTCTCTGAAAAACATTCTATAGCAGGAAATCCCTTTCTCTCACCAAAAGGTCTGATCCCAGATTGCTCATGCTTGGAAACATGAATTTGGGCTGAGTAGGAATAGCATCTCCTTCTGCATGAAATCATTCATTTCCCTAAAGACCAATCCCTTGCTGAGAAAATCAATTCTCAGGACATCTAGTTTCTTAAGTGGGCTCAGAAGCAGATCTTGGAGATGGTGTCATTCCAGATGACACAGAGGTACTCAATGAGACCAGACAGATAGATAGCTGACGTGGAGTTAAGTCAGAGGTCATAGGAGTTGAAGAGGTCTAGCAACAATGAGGCCATGGTGTTAAAAAGTGTCATCAATGCACAGTTAGAGCTTTGAGCTCCTGAGGACACTGACAGGCAGGGATCAGAATGGACAGGGAAGAGCATGGTGGAGGTGACAGAGTCATCAAGGAAGCCGAGGGGATGCTCTGGCTGTGGGCACAGAGCAGAGATGCCTGAGTTACTACAAAGCAGGAAAATGAATATCTCCGCTTTAAAAGACCCACTCCATGCTACACTGGGTTTAAGCAATTCCAACTCATTCAATTCCCAGCCCCCAGCATTTCCTCTCCTTGACCTGTACCTAAAAGATGCAGAAAATAACAAGGGCCAGGGCTTAAGTTTTTTTTCAAAATACAGGTTTTGAGAAAGGAAAGAAACAAGCATTTATTAACGTTCCAAGAACTACGTTAAGCACTTGCCAACTGTGTGCTGAGTGCTGTTTACAAAGATTATCTCATTTTGATGCTTGCCATAACCCTGTGAGGTAGGTTTCATTATCATAATCTTCACTCTACAGTTGAGAAAACTGAAGTAAACAGAGGTTAAGTGACTTACCCAGGGTCACACAGCTAAAAAAGTAACTGAGGTCAAATTTGAACTCATGTCTTCCTGACACTAGGTTCAGCATTCTATCCATGTGCTATGGGCTACTTCTGCTATAGAAACAGGATGTAAGGAGTTCAAATCCTGCCTTAGACACTTACTAGTGGTGGAATCGTGGGAAAGTACTTAAACTGAGTCACTTTATTTGTAAAATGGGAATAAACTGGGTTGTGAGGAACAAACTTCATAGCTCTACATAGGTGTTACTTGTTACTATTATGATATACACTATACTCCTCTGTAAATTCAGGTTGGTTCACGGCAGCAACTTTCCTAGTTCCCTGGACTTAATGGGACTGACAGGGAAACATCAAGAAAGGAAAAAGCAAGTGGTGGCTGTATCGTTGATCTCTTCTCTTCTAGGACTTCTGCTATGAAATGACCCTTCCCAGAAGGAAGGCTGCTCATTTTGAGCAGTGTGCTTGTCAGCCTCTCTACCCGTATTTTTTTCCCATGTCTTTTCTATTAGATCACATTTCTGTGGTTAAGGGAAAAGAGTCCTGACGCTGGAGTCTTGGGTTCAAATTGTGCCTCTGATGCTTCCCAACAATGTGACCTTGGGATGCTCATTTAACCACCTGTGACCTCAGTTTCCTCATCTGTACAGTGAGAGAGTTGGATTAGATAATCTCTGAGGTCTCTCGCAGCTCTGGATCTATGAACATCTTTGAAGTGTGACCAAAGGCTTTAGCGCTAGCCAGATACTGAGGTTGGACTCACCTGAGTCTGCAGTATGTAGTTCTCAAGGGCATTCAGAACAGGTTTTTCATTTATTTGGGTCTGAACCTGAGATTACAGGTGTATAGGGAACTCCATGTAGGCAGACTCTCTCCTTTGATGCAGAACTAGCAACTTAGTTCTAACTTACAGCTTCCTACAGTATTGAGGAGGCAGCTAGGTGGTGCCATAGTGCACAGAGCACCAGGTGTGGAGTCAGGAAGACCCATTTTCCTGGGTTCAAATTTAGCCTCAGACACTTACTGGCTATGTGACACTGGGTAAGTCACGTAATTCTGTTTGCCTCAGTTTATTCATCTGTAAAATAAGCTAGAGAAGGAAATGAAAAAATACTTCAGTATCTTTGTCAAGAAAACCGCAAATGGGGTTACAAAGAGTTGGACACCACTGAAAAACAACCAACCAACAAGGGTACTGAGATGTTCTGTGGCTTGCCATAACACAGTCAATATGTATCCTCAGCAAAACTCTAACTCAATCTAGGAAGACTCCAAGATTGACCCTCTAGCCCCTCTGTCTCTTTGTCTTTCCCTCCTTATCTCATAGTTCTCTCTTCCCAGAACTCTCAGTCCTGGTCAAACTAGGCTACCTTTGTTCCTTAACCTGCCTCTCACTCCCTTGCCTCTGAGTGGCTCCTGCTACCTGATCCTGTATAAAGGTGTTTGATCATGGGAATCCCCGAAGAGTCAGGTGAGGCCCCTGATCAACTTTTTACTATTGTGGAATGCCAACCTTTGCCTGAAGAATCCTGCCCAAGAAGACTGGCTCTTTGCCATCACAGGGCACTGTGCCATTTAGGGCACTAAAAGGGTACTGGGAATGCCTCTGACTGATCCCTAATGACCATACTGAAGGTCATCAGTGATGGAATCATAAGAGCCACTGTACTGATCATATCCCCATGGTCTATAATCATCTCACTCTCTTTTTTCCCCTTCTCCCTCCATCTTCTTTCTTCCCCTCTCACATGTTCTTTCCTTTGGATGTCCAGACTGGAGTGCAGCAAATAGAGGTGGAGGATGGCCATCCTCCCCCTACCCAGGAACAACAAAAAATAAAAGTCTAATGAAAGGAGAAGCCTTTCAGGGTCAGCTGCCCATGCTTGCCCAGATATCCTAAGAGAAGTCAGAGACCTTGAGTTCCTGGATATCTCCTGTCTTTCTCTTTCCTTATTTTGAGCAAAGATTCAGATGAGCATGGGTCACAGAGATGGGCCACAGAGATGGGCCACTCCTGATGTAACCAGACTCCAGAGCTTCTCTTCCAACCCACATTGGCACCAATAGTTTGGGTGCCCAGAGCAAGGCTATTGCTCCATCTCCCTCTGAGAGTTCTGAGGATACCCTTACAGGACTGTGGGGATCATGGGATTCTCCTGATATCACCTTGAGCCCCCATCCAAGGTGTTCTTCTCAATTTCAATTGACAGCAGTACTTTCCCAACGCCATTTGCCAAGGACAGTATTTCCCCAGCATCATGTCACTAGCTGAAATCTCTGTGACACTACTGAAAAACAATTAACACCAATTAGCTTTAACAAAGGAATATTTACTGAAAACATACTTTGTTACTGTTATTGTTTGGTTGTGTCCAACTTTTTGTGACCCCATTTTAGGGTCTTCTTGGCTAAGATACTAGAGGGGTTTGCCATTTCCTTCCTCAGCTCATTTTACAGATGAAACTGAAGCAAACAGGTAAACTCTGATTGCCAAGGAGGGGAGGGGGGAGAAGAGAGAGAGAGAGAGACAGAGACAGAGAGACAGAGAAGCGGGGAGAGAGACAGAGAGAGAGAGGGAGAGGGAGAGAGACAGAGAGAGAGAGAGGGAGAGAGAGAGAAAGAGAGAGAGAGAGAAAGAGGGGAAAGGAGGGAGGGAGGGAGGGAGGGAGGGAGGGAGGGAGGGAGGGAGAGGGAGAGGGAGACAGAGAGAGAATGACTCTGTAAGTTTGACAGTTCCCAAACTTGAGAGTTCCTGAGTTCAAGAGTTGAACACTGGGCCTCCTCAAGGGATGTTTTCTCTTTGGAAAGGGAGGTCTGCCAGCATAGCATCACCCTACACTAAAACAAGTCAAGTCTTGGGGAGACCAGACATCTAAACTTTGCCAACCCTCCTATTACCTTCACTTGTTTAGTTAGGGCAGATCTGAAGTTATTGGGAGGTATTTGTTCAACAGTATCCCTGCCCACCCAAAATGTGTTTATCTTCCAAAGGGGGTCTACTGGGTCATTTGAGTGTTTTATATTTCTGTATTTGTTCGTGGATGATCATGAGTGCTTTAATGATAGTAGGAAATAAAGGCTATCCCACACCTAATACCTATAGTGTACCCTGAGTGCCAAAAAAATGTCCAGATCTTATTCAAAGCAAGAAGACCAATATCACCAGATCACAGAATATAGGGGGAAACTATACCGTCTGAGGTTTTCTGCTGTGCCATAGCAACTTGCTGAGATCATCCAGATAGTAAATAGAAGTCAAAATTAGAACCCATGTCACATCACCTACTCCAAATCCAGTCTACCACGATGCCTACCCACGACTATGGGCCTAGAAATATTACATGAAACAGGATAAAGACAGTATTCATGACCTTATAAACATATGAGATGTGCCACCCTCTGGTTCCCAAAGGTTATCCTCATCACCTTTTCCCAAGGAACAGAAATCAAAATTGCATTTGAAGAAGCAAACTTCAGAAACAGGGTTTTCTTTTTTCAGTAACCATGACTTGCAGAAAGCCTTAATGAGTCATTTCCTGCTCTTTGCACCCCAGCTTCCACCTCTATATGATAATTTAAACTAATGTGTGAGTGTGTGTGAAGGAATGAGATCATAAGACTAGGAGTCCTGCTTTAAGAAAAGATGCTGAACTATTCTCAGCAATATAATGAGCCATGACAGTTTTGAAGGACTTATGATGAGAAAAGCTATCCACCTCCAGAGAAAGAACTGATGGAAAATGAATGCAGATCAAAGCCATACTTTTCTTTTACATTTTTTATTTTTCTTTTCTTTCTTTGGTCTACATTTTCTTTTGCAACATGACTAATATGGAAATATGTTTTGCATGACTACACATGTACAATCTATATCAAATTGTTTCCTTCTCATGGAGGAGGGAGGGAAAAAGGGAGGAGATAATTTGGAACTCAAAGTTTTAATAAATGATGTTAAAAATTATTGTTACACATAATTGGAAAAGATAAAATATAAAAAATTAAAAGAAAAGATGCTGGAGAAGATACTGAGACCATTGTCCTCCAGGCTTAATGAGGACCATGGGTGGTTCCAAGGACACCCAGCCAGACCAACCCAAATTAACTCCAGGATTTTCTCAAATCTAAGTGTAACACATGTAATGCTAAGTAAGTGTAAGTGGAAAAGCACTCAATTTAGAGTTAAAGCTCAAATTCAGTTCTGCTACTTATTTCCTGTATGACTTTGAGCAAGTCACTTTATCTCTATGTGCCAGGGACTCTCTGGATGGAACGCAGTTGTCCTATCTGTAAAATGAGGAGGTTGGACTAGGTCATCTCTAAGGT
The DNA here is from genome assembly GCA_023548195.1 of Bettongia penicillata ogilbyi. Lineage (NCBI taxonomy): Eukaryota > Metazoa > Chordata > Mammalia > Diprotodontia > Potoroidae > Bettongia > Bettongia penicillata. The sequence goes on from JAJHZJ010000029.1 coordinate 12,975,165, forward strand.
CCGTTTCTACACTGGCTCCTATGATCATTGGCCTTGCTTCTAACCAGAACCTTGCAGTCACTGGGGTGAGCAACCCTTGTGGAGAAGGAGCAAACATTAACAGTAATTACCAATCAGTTATCTCATCAGGTAGAAACAAGAGTTCTGAGAACCTCAGTGGCCCCAGACCATCAGCCATACTTCTAACCTGGTCCTGGCAGCCATCAATCATGGCAACAACTATCCCCAATATCTCCACCTCCACCACTCACTCACTCAATTAACATTTATTAAGCATCTACTATGTGCTGAGGGAGAGGCAAGAAGTAGCATGTGCCAAATGGATCAAATTTGACCACCCTCAGACCTTAGTGGAAATATCCCAGGACCATAAAGCCAAGAACCTTGGTAAAAGCAATGCTCCCCAGAGCACCAGCCTTTTTTATAGAGAGACTCTTGAAACCATTGTTGAGAAGAGCAACCTTTGTAGAGAGGGGGTCCATTTCCCTAAAGAGATCTAAGAAGAGAAAAAGGAACCATGTGTGAGAAAATATTTCTAGCAGTTCTTTTTAAAGTGGTAAAGATCTGTAAACTAAGAGAATATCTATCAATTAGGAAATGAAGGAACAAATCATGGTACATGGATGTAATGGGATTATTAATGTGCTGTATGAGATGAAGAAAGGAATAGTTTCAGAAAAACTTTGTAAGACTTTTATGAACTAATGCAAAGTGACTATTTATAATAAATTGGGAGAACAATTCACAGAACAACATTATAAAGACAAATTTGAAATATATAAGAACTTTGATCAATGTAATGACTAACCAGGACTCCAGAGATCTGATTATGCCCTATGCTACCTATCTACTCACATAGACTCAAAAAGCACAATGACCCATATATTTTTCAGACATGGTCAATGAGGGAATTTGTTTTGACTAACTTCTTATATGTTACAAGGTTTTGTTTTGTTTTCCTTTTCAAATTGGAGGAGGATAAGTGGAAGGGAAAGAAAACAAACACTTATGAATTGAAAAAAAAAATGAAGTTAAAAATAAAAGGAGAATGGCTCACCATCCCTGACTGCTACCAACTGCTACCAAAGGACACCTAAAAGGATACCTAAAATCCCCTGAACTTCAATGTCCCCCAGGCCACTGTCCCTGCTTTCCATCTGGGTTCTGAAGCCATAGTCCAAGGAGATGCTGGCTGGCGATTTCCTCCCCTTAAAGGAAATTTGGGAGGTCAGTATGTGGAGCAGAGGAAGCAGGACTTCCAGGTATGGGAGTCAGCTAGAGAAAATTCTGGTTTCTGAGAGCTGAGTGATGAACTGTCTTGTTCTCAGAACAGGCAAAAGGCCAGTGTTACCGGATCCAACAGTACATGATGGGGAATAAGATGTAAGAAGACCGGGAAGGGGGTGGGTTGGAGACAGGAGACTAGGTTATGAAGAGCTATGAATGTCAAACAGAAAAACAGGACACTCCCTCCTCTCAAAGAGTTCATATTCTAATTGGGGGAGGCAACACATAGGAGGTTTCAGTGTTAAATCAGATGGAAAGGTCTCATGGTCCTTAGGGTACAGCTGAAAAGTAAATAGCAATGCATATTCTTTAATATCATTTTCAGTGATTAAACCACTTCTGTTTCTGATGTTCAATCCTTTGACAGTGTCAGGCACTTGAGAATGAGGACTTTTGTTGGTTTATTTTTTCCATGTCTTTAGTAGCTTTGCTACTGTGCAAAGAACATTGCCAGATTCCATCTCTACGAGGGTTAATTCCCTAGATTATGGTTGTGGGGGTCAGCCTGGAAACAGGGCCAATGATCTAGAGGGCACTGATATGCCAGGATCTCTTGGGTCTAAGATCCTAGATTGGGGCTTTCTCTTTTGGGGTATGAGAAGAGGTAGTGATTAAGGTGGTTTGTCCCACCTGACACATACCACCTCTTGTCCCTCTTTTGGGGTGCCTTGATGCTTTAGGAAGGCTGTTTTGTCTGGCCTGTGCATGACAGTTGGTATGTGTGGTGATAGGGTTGGTTGGCCCCTTACCCACAGGGGTTGTTACTCTGAATGATGGCTTTGGGACCAATCTGGAACCAGAGCCTGTGGTGTATATGGGTGGATGGTGAAAAGGGCACTGCTATTCCTAGGACTAATGGGCTTACCTATCTGTGGGGACTAGCTGGTCAGCAATGATGAGGTCTCTTTAACAAAAAGGAGTTGACATTTTGGTATGAAAACCTATCTTACAGTACAGGAAAATGGGGGAGAAGGGGATAAGCAGGGTCGGGGGGATGATGGAAGGGAGGGCAGTGGGAGGAGGGAGCAATTTGAAGTCAACACTCTTGGGGAGGGACAGGATCAAAAGAGAGAATAGAAGCAATGGGGGGGCAGGATGGGATGGAGGGAAATATAGTTAGTCTTACACAACACGACTATTATCGAAATCATTTGCAAAACTACACAGATATAGACTATATTGAATTGCTTGCCTTCCCAAAGGGAATGGGTGGGGAGGGAGGGATGAAGAGAATTTGGAATTCAAAGTTTTAGGAACAACTGTTGAGTATTGTTCTTGCAACTAGGAAATAAGAAATACAGGTAATGGGGTATAGAAAGTTATCTTGCCCTACAGGACAAAAGAAAAGATGGGGATAAGGTAAGGGAGGGATATTAGAAGGGAGGGCAGATTGGTGATAGGGGCAAATAGAATGCTTGGTGTTTTGAGGTGGGGGAGGGGAGAAATGAAGAAAAAATTTGGAACCCAAAATTTTGTGGAAATGAATGTTGAAAACTTAAATAAATTTAAATTTAAAAAATAAAATTAAAAAAACAAAAAGGAGTTTATCCAAGACAATGCCAAAAGACCCAGATGAAAAATTCTATCCCCTTCCAAAGAGAAAACTGATGAACTCTGAGTATAGATTGAAGTATATTTAACTTCATTTTTCTTGGGGTTTTTTTGTGCATGTATGTTTTCTTTTGCATCATGGTTAATACAGAATATGTTTTGCATGACTCCACATGTATAATTTATGTCATAATGATTGCCTTCTCAATGACTGGAAAGGTGCAGGAGGGAGGGAGAGAATTTGAAATTCAAAATTTTTTAAATGCATGTTAAAAAATTTTACATGTAATTGGGAAATATTCAACAAAATAAATTAAAAAATACATACTTTTTAGAAAGAGGTGCTGAAAATGTGTTGATTAGTGTCCCCTATAGAAGAGCAGTAACACTTCCTCCTACTAGGAAGAGGCCACAGCAGCCAAAGCTCTGCATAGAAGTGAGTGACAACCTCTGACCAGAGTAGGGTGGCTGGAGAGAAATAATGGGCCCAAGACAGAGCAGCAGCCAGGAAGGGGAGCACTGAGGGATTTTCCAACAAGCCTTCCTCATGTTGGTGCATGAGTTGTCCTGGGAAGTTTCCCTTCCCTACTGGCATGTATGGAATCATACCCTTTTGCTTTTGGGGGGAGGGTTAAGGAATCCTAGATTTTCTCTGCTGTTTACTTTTCTATTCTGTCTCTACTAAATGCTTTGCTATTCGATAGTAAAATAGGTATTGTGAGTTGGCAAAGGATGATGGAGCCAAGTTGACTTAGTTTCAGATATGCCTCTGAGACAAACTGGCTGTCTGACCTTGGATGAGTAACTCACGTAACTGCTTAGCGCTCTAGACAACTTGCTAATAACATAAGACATAGAGCAGGAGCTGGACTGAATTGGTAGAGGGAGTTTCTTTATCTGCAAGTTTCTGTAACAGTGAAATCATAGCCCCTATACCTTTGCTATTCAATTTAGAATTCTTTTCTAGTTGTTCCAGAGTCATGTGTGATTTTGCTTCAGGTAAAAAAGAATATCAGATGCCACATTTTAGGAAGGACATTGATACGTTGAAATGCATCTAGAGGAATGGAACCACTAGGATGATGAGAGAAGATTTTGTATAGCTCATGCCATACAAGGGTCGGGTGAAAGAACTGGAGATGGTGTGAAGAAAGCAAGACATAAGAGGAAATTAAAGTCATTGAGGGCCTAACATGTTTTAAAGGATCTACACCTTTTCTGCTTTGTCCCAGAGGACAGAATTAGGACCAATGGGTGGAAGTTGCAAGGAGGCAACTTTCACCCACAAGAAGATTCCTTGTAATTCGTTATCCAAAAGTGGAATGAGTCACCACCTCTGGACCAGTGGGTTCCTTTCAGCAGAATTCTTTAAATAGACTGTGGTTCATCCTTCATTCCCAAAGAGGACCAAAGTCCTCTTGATGATGATGTCTTGACTTGCTCAAGAACTGGATTTATGTGAGGCAGAGTTGCACAAAGTCATCAGCCTCACTCTCTTTTCCAAAGTCATTGAAGTGCAGTGGCAGGACAAAAGTCAGTATGACAAACAATGAATGGGATGCAATGAATGACCTTGGTGTCTTCGATATCTGTCCATAGCACCTGCTTCAGCCAACTTCATAGCCATTGGAACAAGTGGTTCTCATCTGCCAGTTCCACTGAGGGAAAGTTTTCACATCCTTGGGGTAGACACCCCCTTAACTCACCAATGGGTTTGAGACCTGTCAGTTACCCTCAACCTGGTTTATAGCCTGTCTGCCAGGACATTTTATCAGGGCATGGCTGATTTGCATGCTACAGTTGCTTGGACCCATAGGTGAGAGTTAGGTGAATCAAATGGCCACCAAAGGTCCATGAGCAGTCCTGAAAAGAGCTAGGCAAGCCCTTACACCAAAGGTGCTAATCCTCCATGAACATTTATATACTCCTCAAGAGAGGGGAGTCCTATTTAGATGTGGATTGTATTAGATAACCTTAGAGGTCCCTTCCAACCTTTAGATTCTGTGATCATTACCATGTACTGCAGGGTGGATGATCAGAAAAGAGGATATGAATGGAGAGTCAGCATTGGTGACTAGTGGGAAATAAAAGTGAATCGGTAAAGCGGGGATCAATCACAAAAGGATATATAGTAAAGAAAAGGAGTTTGGAATTGATGTTATAGGCCAAAAAGAAGAATGCAATATCATGAATTGAGTGTTTGATTTTTGCACAGCTTTGATTCAAATTGCACCTCTGAGCCTGATTGGTTGTGTAACCAGTAGTAAAGTATAATGGAAGGTGTACTGGCTCTGTAATCAAAGGACCTGGGTTCAAATCCCATGTCTGATGCTAGCTCTGTAATTAAAATCTATGATTTCATGATATACTGAGAAAGGAAAAGTTCTTCATAAATGTTAGTAGCTATTAAAATTTCACTTATCTTTTTTCAATGGAGTTCAGATAGAAATGTTCTGAAGATAGAATATAGATAATAGATAACCTATTATCATTAATATTTTGTTGTAGATAAAATGTTTTATATATTAATTAACATTCAGTGAAAATTGAGCAGATGGATAAAATAATGCTTTTGTAATCAAATAAGAGCATTGAAATATAAACTCGTCTTCTCTAGGCTTGTGGAAATTATCATAGAAATTCCAGAAGCAGAACAATTGAGCATAACACAGAACCCTTACTGTTTCTACACAGCTTTAGTTCCTTCCACTGGAACTTTGTATTTTGAAAGCATTTCATTCCATCTTGTTTGGAAATTATGAGTGTTTGGTATGACAACATCTTTAAAATGTTCTTTAATGTTTAGAAATTAACATATCCAGGAGACTGTGAGAAAGAGTTCTATTTCTGATGATGCTCCAGTTCCAGTATAGTTTATCTATTTAATTCTCAAGGATATTTTGAGATTTGTATTTTACTAGAGGAATTTGTTAGCTATGACTTTATAAAGTATAACAAACTTCTGATGTATGATTCTAGGCATCTGATCATATCTTTCTATGTATCTGATAGACACTAAATTTTTACAGTCTGCAATGAGATACTTCACAGTTTCCTTCATCTCATTGCCTAATCTGCTTTGATCAATAAGCCCAGTCTTCTTAAAAACAATCCTTTTCCCCAGTTGATAATGTTCAAAGGATATGAACAGGTAGTTTTCAGAGGAAGAAATAGAAGCTAAAATAAATAAATAAATAAAATTAATAGTCTAAAAATGCTCTAAATCACTATTGATTAGAGAGAGGCAAATCAAAACAACTCTGAGGTACCACATCACACCTATCAGATTGATTAATGTGACAAAACAAGAAAATAATAAATGCTGGAGAAGATGTGGGAGAGCTGGAATGCTAATTCATTATTGGTGGAGCTGTGAGCTGATCCAATCATTCTGAGAGCAATTTGGAATTATGCCCAAAGGGCTACAAAAATGTGCATACCCTTTGAATCAGCAATATCGCTTCAAAGGCTGTATCCTTAAGAGATCATAAAAACAGGAAAAGGATCCACATGTACAAAAATATTTATAGCAACTCTTTTTTGTGGTGGTCAAGAACTGGAAATCGAGGGGATGTCCATCAATTGGGGAATGGCTGAATGTAATGGAATACTATCGTGCTGTAAGAAATGACAAATGGGTGGACTTGAGAAAAACCTGAAAAGACTTTTATGAACTGATGCGGAGTGAAGTGAGCAGAACCAGAAGAACTTTATACACAGTAACAGTCACAGTGTATGAGGATTCTTTTTGATAGACTTAGCCCTTCATAGCAATGCAAGGACTTAAAATATTTCCAAAGGACTCATGATGGAAAATACCATCCATATCCAGAGAAAGAACTATGGATTCTGAATACAGAGGGAAGCACACTGTTTGCTCTCTGTTTTTGTTGTTTTGTTTTTATTTTTTTTTCTTTCTTGTGGTTTCTCTCATTCATTCCAATTATCCTTTACCACATGACTAGCATGAAAATACGTTTAATAAGAATGTATATGTAGAGCCTTTGTCAGATTGTATGCTGTCTTGGGGAGGGGGAAGGCCAGTGAGGGCAGAATTTAAAACTCAAAAGCTTATAGAAGTGAATGTTGAAAACTAAAAATTAATAAATTTAAAAAAATAAAAAAATGTTCTTTAATGTTCAGAAAGCACTGTATCCAAGAGACTATGGGAAAGAGCTCTGTCTCTCTACTGACATTCCAGTTCCAGTACAGTTTATCTATTTAATTCTCAATGATATTTTGAGATTTGTATTTATACTAGAGGAATTTGTTGGATATGAATTTATAAAGGATAACAAACTTCTGATGTATTATTCTAGTTATCTGATCACATCTTTCTATGTATTGGATAGATGCTAAATTTTTGCAGTCTGCAATGAGATACTTCACAGTTTCCATCATCTCATTGCATAATCTGCTTGATCAATAAGCTCAATCTTCTTAAAAACAATCCTTCTCCCCATTAATACATGGTCAAAAGATATGAAAAGTTAGTTTTCAAATGAATAAATTAAAGCTATCTATAGTCATATGAAAAAAATGCTCTATCACTATTAATTAGAGAAATGTAAATCAAAACAACTCTGAGGTATCACATCACACCTATAAGATTGGCTAACATGACAAAACAGGAAAATTATAAATGCTGGAGAAGAAGTGGAAAAATTGGAACATGAATGCACTGCTGGTGGAGTTGTGAACTGGTCCAACCATTCTGGAAAGTCATTGGAATTATGTCCAAAGGGTTATAAAACTGTGCATACCCTATGACACAGCAATACCACCTCTATAAGACTATATCCCAAAGAGATCATAAAAATGGGAAAAGGACTCACATGCACAAAAATATTTGTCAATTCTTTTGTGGTGGCCAAGGACTGGAAATCAAAGGGATGCCCATCAATTAGGGAATGACTGAGCAAGTTATGGTATATGAATGTAATGGAATACTCTTGTGCTATAAGAAATGATGAACAGGAAGACTTCAGAGAAACCTGGAAAGACTTATATGAACTGATGCTGAGTGAAGGGAGCAGAACCAGGAGAAGACTGTACACAGTGTACAGTGACTAACTTTGATAGACTTAGTTCTTCTCAACAATGCAAGGACCTAAGACAACTCCAAAAGACACATGGTGGAGAAGGCTATCCACATCCAGAGAAAGAACTTTAGATTCTGAATGGAGATAGAAGCATACTATTTGCTCTCTTTTTCTTTTGTTATTTTATTTTGTTTCCTCTTTCTTATTGTTCCCCCCCCCCCCTTAGTTCTAATTCTTCTTTACATCATGACTAATGTGAAAATATGTTTAATATGAATGTACATGGAGAGCTTATATCAAATTGTATGCCTTTTGGGGGAGGAGGGAGGATGGGGGGGAGAGAAAATTTAAAACTCTAAATCTTATGCAAGTAAATGGTGAAAAGTAAAAATAAGCTAATTTTTTAAAAAAGAAAAAATCCTTCTATAATTTCTAGTGGTAATTACCTGATCCTGAATTACTATTTTAAAAAATTCTCTATTTCTAAAAAGAAGCCCAGATGATCAATCCATCTGTTCTAGACTTCACTTTCAATATATTATTGGTTAATTTCTTGTGACTATCATCTATGGTGAGCAAAAATTTTTAATTCCACTCTTGGGTCTTAGTGATTTCATAGGATCCATCTGAAAATAAACCACTTTCATCTACATTTGGCAAATCCAGTGACATATACATATTGCCAGGTTTCACTATTACTTTGTAAAGTGAGGTCTCTTTGTTCCAAAAATATTTCTATAATTTTTAAGCTGTTTATTGTGTCCTCCAAGAACCACCAACTAATTTCCTTTCCCCTTTTTGATAAGAAAGTATTAACTTTCCTATAACCACCTTGGGGTGGTAAGCCCTGAGATTTGTTATCATTGTTTTTGTTTAGAATCCTTCTAGCTCTATTATCGTCAATTTGCTGAGGCATAACAGTACAAAAGACTAATATTGGATAATTATTAATTGTGCTAAGTGAAACAGAAAGTGGTCTTTCTAATAAACTTTGACTTTGTGTTGCCAGTCTGTCTCTCAATAGACACAGTTTCAATTTCCTCTTTGACAGCCTTGTGGAAAGACATGTCTTGCCTGAAGAAGATAAAAGGCATTTTTAACTATTGTCTTCATCCACTGATTCATTTAAACCTCTGAATGTACCTCAAAGCCTTTGGTCCTATTTTTCCTTGGTGCATATTGAAAATATTGTGTTTATTAAGTCCAAATGACAAGTTGATATTGAAGGACTTTTCTATGAGATGAAGTAATTGGTTAATGTGTTTTTCAGTAAAAACTATGGTGTAATTTTTTTAGTAGAATCAAATAATTCAACATCATCTATGTATAGTAAATGATAATTATGATATTTTTTTATAACTCCTTCTTTGACTTAAAAGCCATACCCAGTTCTATTTAGGAGTGATGATAAAGACTTTAAGGTAAGGCAGAACTATAGTAGGCTTAAACCATCTCCCTAGAAAATGGCACATTTTACAACAGTTGTTCTTAATACTACTGAGTAAATGGTACATTTTAAGGAGAGAACAGTTTTTCATATAGATATCAAATACTCTAGAATTACACTTGAATCTGTTTTACACATTTGTAATACATATATAAAGCACTTTAATGCTCTGCCTTTTCATATGAAGCAGTCTAGTGCTGAAAAGGATAGAAAAATTACCCTTGCATAAAGAAAAATATTTAAATCAACTGGCAAAGGATGTAAGATATTTTTGCTTGCATAAATGAATAGTGTGGTGCCTAGAAAGAATGGGAAAAAAACTTTGGTTTAATAAAACTTGCTGAAATGAGAAAAGAAACACAGTTTTCATCTCCTTCATATGGATGTCATCTGTGGTACACTTTTTAGATGGGATATGAGCAATATGGGGCATAAAATGAGCTTTTACATAAATAAAAATGTTTACATCATTTTTGTAAAGGGTGTAAGATGATGCCACTGTCATATGTGAACATTTTGGCAGGGGAAAGTGGTCAAAAATAACTTCCATATACTAAAATATAAGTGTAGGAAAACACCACTTTGAAAGACAGACTGTGGGAAAGGACTACATGAAGATTCCAGAATGAGTAGAGTGGCAGGACATTGTAACCCCTTGGGTCATTTGCATGTAACTGTTTAAAGTTTAAAAGAGTGAAACTCATAAAATTAAAAACCACATAACTTCTTGGAGACTTTGGAATGATTAAACTGTGTCTATTAAATTTAAAGGGGAAGTTTGGTAAGTCTTTATCTCATATATAAAAGGTCAATCACTGAGTACCAGAAGGCTCTGATTTATTTCATTGAAAGAGACATATGAAAGACAAAGAGGTGAAAAGTAGAAAAGGTGACTGTAAAATCATCAGGGTACAAAAAAAACCCCAGCTGGATCAGAGCTATATCAAGAAGAAACAGAAACAGATGGTAGAAAGTCTCAGCTGTGAAATTTCTGATTGGCTGATGAGAGACTGAATTTCACTGAATGAAAATTTCAAGGTCAGCTATTGTTTTTCAGTGCCACCTAATCTGAGAGATGTGATGCATCTCAGAAACACCTATTGCTCTCTGGTTTGACGGTAAAAAGCAGAAAGGGGAAAGACAAATTCTGCAGCAGTTTTATTGTACAGAAAAAGATGCTGAGATCTAATTGGAGGAGGCAGAATTGTGAATACCTAGCTATGTATGTCTGAATTGATCAGAGATTCAACCTGAACTGCTTTTCTGCAAATTCTGTTTGCTATAAGCTAACTGAATGGCCCAGATCCTTGTGGGCTTGTCTGCATTGCCCAGAGAGAGTCAGCCCGATGAACTTTGTAGTTTTGTAGCTTAAAAGGAAGTGCTGGCTACGTTAAGTACATAACACTTTCTCAGAATCATTTTAAGGGTGATTGAAGCTAAAAGAGATTGCAAATGCTTTCTTGTTTTGAGAGCAGAAGAAACTTTGCTCAGCCAAAGAGGTATAATAAATAAATAAGGTGAAGTTAACAGAAAAGTGGCTTTGTACAGTACAGATGTTCCTGAATAAATGAATGACATCTAAGTCTGCAGTTCAGAATTATGTTACCTTAAGTTCATAAATTTTCCTCCATCATGTACTTCCTTGCCAGGTTTCTTTTTGTGCCCACCTTCCTCTGCAGATACTGACTGTGTTGACTGCAAAGTGTGACCCAGATTTAAGGGTGGATTTATTATTCTTGCATTTGCTTAAATATATGGATATCTATGTTATTGCTTATTTTGCCTTATTGCTGTGTGGTTATAATTAAGATCTAAAAGTGTCATCATCATGAGAGGCTGATTTGTGTAAATGGAAACATGTTGGTAGGGGTTTGAGAGCTAAAATGGTGAGTAGGGGGAGTCTATTCTCTCCATAAGAGTTATCCCTAAGACTGAGGGAATTTGAGTATAATGGTGGTTCTTCTCTGGAAACCTAGACTTGCCAAGGTTAGGATAGGTTAGAATGAGCAAAACAGTCTAGAGAGTAAATGAATGTATACAAGTCCTTAGGAAAGAATCTAATAGAAGGTTTTGTAATGATCAATAAAGGCAGCTAAAATATGATGGTGCTTTCAGGTGACTTGTCCAGTAATCAGTAATGATTTTTATTTTTATCTTTATCTTTTTTTTTATCTTTACACCCTTGAGACTTTTTGGTGCACCCTTTTTCTTTCTCAGACAATATATCATTTTCCTGTAAATGTTTATAGATGTTTTCATGAGACATACAAGCTGGGAATATTTGTACAAAGTACATAAACACGTAATTATCCTATATTTGGAAGAGTCAGCAGTGTTCTCCCTTTTTGGTAATAGATACATGATGCCTTTTGCTAAGAAAAATGGAGTCAGCATGGCATCAGAGAACAAGTTGGTAAAGTGCTTTGCTAGAGTGAAGACCCTCAGCAAGGATAAGGCGGGGAATTTAGGGGGCTCTCTTATACAAGGGACCATTGTACAATCATCTCATTAAAGTTAATTCCTCTACTTCTCTTACTTGATTTTCAAAATTCTTTTTAAACTCTTCCATGGCCTGGGACCAATTCATATATTTTTTGGAGGCTTTGGATGCAGGAGCTTTGGCTTTGTTTTCTTCTGGTTACATCCCTTGGTCCTCCTTGTCACCAATGGTGTAGGAAAATATCTTTTCATGGAGAAAGTAAGAATGTATAGTCTTTTTTTCTTTCCTGTTTGCTCATTTTCCCAATCAGTCACTTGACCTTTGAGCTCTTTAAGTGAAGGACTCCAGAAGCAGCTGCTTAGGCAGTGGCTGGGTGGGGCTAGGGCTCGAACTGGGGCCAGACCATGCTCTCCCCTCAGCCAGGTTAAAGACCCTTCCCACTGACCTTCTAAGCTATTTGTGGGTTGAGAAGTCTGAAAACCACTGCAGCCACCAGCAATTCAGCCCCCTAAGGCCTGCTCCTGCTTTGTGCACTGGTGTGGCCCATGACAAACTGTGCTCTGCTCCCAGCCTGGTGTAACAGACCCTTCCTGTCAACATTCCAGATTGTCTTGGGCTAGAAATTTGCTTCAGTCTTTTATTTTGTGACTTTTGCTGCTCTAGAATTTGTTTAGAGTCATTTTTACAAGTTTTCTGAGGGATTTTGGGGGAGAACTCAAGTGGGTCCCTGCTTCTACTCTACCATTTTGGCTCCATCCCTTGAGTAAATTTTTACACCCATTCCTGATAGGCTGTTCTGTAACATTAGGCAACCTTCTCTATTTCTTACATTCATATGAGTAGTTTCATTATACTTGCTGGGCTGCTAATTCAGTCAGTGGTGTCATGAAAGACCAGTTGGCTAACATGTTAGGATTTCTGCTAGGCCCTTCATGGATATCACAGCAATCTCAGGGCAAATAGTCTACTCCGTCACCTGGCTGGCATTCCCCTACTTTACTGTCCCATCTCCCAAACTCAGCACATGGACAAATAGTATGAATTGATCATTACCTTTATCAGCATAGCAACTCTTATAATAATAACAATAGCCAGCATTTATATGGCACTTAAAGATTTGCAAACACCTTGTGTATGTTGTTTCATTTCATCCTCACAACAGTCCTGGGAGGTAGGTTGTTGTTATTATACCCATCTAACAGATGGGGAAACTGAGGCCAAGGAAAGTTCAATGGTTTACCCAGAATCACACAGTTAGTGTCCCACTTTTTGCTTTCTAGGTTGAAGATTTTATCCGGAGTGGGTGCTAAGTGAAAATACAGTAATTCATGGGACCTAAGAGGACCTGACAAGACTATCAATATTCTTTGGGAAACAGCAAGGTAAAAGAAAGAACCTGGACTGGGGCTAGGGGACCAGTCCAGAGGGTCTTGGCTCATGTCCAGTTTCTGACACTAACATGCTCTGTAATTGAGCAAGTCACTTGACCTTTATTAAAGATAGCAAATACCCTGTGTAAGCGACATGATGTAGCAAAATGGCTACAGAATTTGGAGTCAGTATACCCTGGCTCTAATAATAACTTGCTATATGACTGTGGATGAGTCAGCCTGCCTCAATTTCCTCATCTGTAAGAAAGAACAGTAGCAATACTTGTACTACTACCTATCTCTACTGTGTTTACACTACAGATTTGAGATTACTGTTTGGTAGGGTGGGCAGTGGTGTCCCTTGGAATCAAGAGACTCTGGGTTCAAATTCCATCTCTATCATTGGAATATTCAATTCAACAAATTTTTCCAATTTAATCTATCTGGGCCTGTTTTATTCTCATATAATGAGGAATGAGACAAAATTATCTCTAAAAAGACATATCTTGCAAAAAAGACATATTTGGAAATTCTGGCCTGGGGGTAAATTCGGTTGGTGGCACATAACAAAGGAAGCTTAGACAACCAAATCTCTGTTTCTGATCTTGTGTGGCATGGGCCTCCAGGCCAAGAGACATGTGGGCAGTCTTCCTGGCATACAGTGGAAGATGAAGGCAAGCTATGACGGTAATGGAACTCTTCGATGGTTGGTGATCCATGGGGCAGTTAGGAGGCACAGTGGGTCAGAAAAATACAAATTCAAACCTAGCCTCAGACATTTATTAACTGTGTGACCCTGGATAAGTCACTTAACCTCTTTTTCCATTTCTTCAACTGTAAAATGGAAATAATTACAGCGCCTCCTTCCCAGGGTTGTTGGGAGGATCCAATAAGATATTTGTAAAATGTTTAGAGCAGTGCCTGGTGCATAGTAGGCAGTATATAAATCCTTTCCTCCTTCCCCTCCCACGTAAAGGGAGGACCAATCTTCCTCCAACAAATTTCCTCCCCAGGACACAACATGGGAGTAGGTCATAAGTGTTCTCTTGGAGCAGTCCTCTGAACTTCTTGGTTGCTTGCCAGCTTTTTACCACCTCTCACAATGGGAGGCAGCTAGGTGGCACCATAGAGCACAGAGCACCAGGGCCAGAGGCAGGAAGACTCATCTTCTTGAGTTCAAATCTGACCTCAGACACTAGCTGAGTGATCCTGGGCAATTCACTTCACCCTATTGGCCTCAGTTTCCTCATCTGTAAAGTGAACTGGAGAAGGAAATGGCAAAACACTCCAGTATCTTTGACAAGAAAACCCCAAATGGGGTCACTTAGAGTTGGTCAGACTGTCAGTCCAGCAATAACAATTGCCATAGGAAGTGGTTATCCTGTACCCTGTACTAGTAACCACGCTGAATTCTAGTTTTGTATCTAGGACCCTATGATGCTCAACCACTGAATTTTACAGAATTTATTTTGCAGGCTGTCTATAGACCAAATGCTTCCCACTTTCCACCCCTCTCCATCAACTTCCAATTTCATGCCCCGAAGGAGCTTTTTTTCCCCTATTCCAACCCACATCCCTCCCTCTAGTTCAATGTTTCTCCAAATTTTTTTTATTATGAGGAACCCTCTTAAATGTTACTAAATTTAAGAGATTTCTGCCCCCCACCCTCATCCCATGGTATAAATAGGATTATCCACCGACAGAGAAAATTAACAAGAAGAAGCTGCTATGAATTCAGTAAGTGAATTTGTATTTGATAATTCACCATAATAACTAAATATTTTAAAACTACATATGGGAGATTTAAGCTTTATTTTGGCTAGCACATATATATATATTACATATGTATGTAATTTTTTTTTTTAAGAATAAACCTATGACTTCACTGGTGTAGGCAACTCCTACAGAGTCAGATAATATGGCTACCTCAGTTCAGGCTAGCTTCTACTTTGCAATTTAGACTCTTGGGGAATTGCCAGGGATCTGAAGAGTTTAGGTGACTTCACCAAGGTCACACAGCCCAGTATATGGCACAGGCAGGAGGCAATAAGGGGTCGTGTCTTCCTGATTCCACTCCATCTGTCTATCCACTACACCAGGAATAGGGAATTGAGGAGCTTACAGCTGTACCTACAAAGACCATACATGGCCCTCTAGGTCCTCAAGTGTAGCCCTTTGACCGAATCCAAACTTCACTGAACAAATCCCCATACACAGAACCTAGATTTGCTTGTTTATGGGTAATCAAGGTTATGTCCGCGCTTCTAATTACTGTGGTTTGTCCCTCCTCGTTGGTCCTCTGCTAAGGACTCCATTTGCGAGCAAGGGTCTCAATCCCACCATTTGCCAATTGCTAATTCATAGAACTCTTGCTCAATCTTGGATTCCTCCCCACCCACCCCCAAAAAAACAGGAAGGTGAGGAACCAAGGAACAGAGAGTTTCATGTTTAGTACTGTTAGTTTCTAAGTTATTGTGAAATATTTGAGGGCTAATTCTAAGAAGACCAAACTATCACAGGACAGGAAACTGGGGGAATTCAGATTTCTTAGAAAGAAATGTCAAATTAATTATTCAAAAAGTTGAGCCGGGGGACAGTTCACATGCCCATGGAACTGAATCTCTATTTGATTGGTTGTACCATATTCACCAACAAGAATTTCATTAGAAAAAGGGAGGAGGGACGAGGGAGAGGAAAGTTGAAAGAATCACACCCTGAGACACAGAGATTTCTACCCTGCTAAAAGTGACACTGCCAAGGGAAAGATATTGTAACAGACCTTTTCTCTAAGACAGGAAGTACACTTAATGTAGTTTAGGGGTGCTGATATGGTTTAGGGGTGTTAGGATTCCCAAAATATCAGGGCACAGGACAGAGTGGCCTGGAATGAATTCACTCACTCAAACCCTCCTCTAGTCAAGTGGCAAAGTTTATTGCAGGGATGGGGAACCTGTGGCCTCAAGGCCATATTTGGCCCTCTAGGTCCTCAAATATGGCCTCAAGATCTCAGGTTCCCCACCGGAACACCAACAGAAACAAGCAAAGTCCCTTAGGGAACTTGCAAGGAGTGATGCTAAAACTTACATGGAAAAGGGATAGGGAAAGAAATGTAGGGGAAAATTCAGAGAGCCAACAGAAATAGTTTTGTTGAAGGGACAAGATAGAAGGGTTGCCAATGCATGGGCCTTGGGCAGGCACCCCTGTGCCTGCGCTGATAGCCTTTATCTAAAGAACTGAAAGGTCAGTTCTGTACGGGCCTGTAACAAGAAAAAATTTTCTCACAGGGGCCTTGCTGGGATTCTGGGTTGCTTCCAGAGACATGGTCTTTGTCTTTTGGGGTCCAGGTCCCACCATCCCATCACACCCAGTCCAATGTTTTCTGGGCCCTTGAAATTTTCTGGCCTGGAGCAAAGCATGCTTTGTTGTTCAATCATGAACAAGTCTCCATAATCCCATTTGGAATTTTCTTGATATTGATTTTCAAAGGTTTGCCATTTCCTTCTCCAACTCATTTTACAGATGAGGAAACTGAGGCAAACAAGCTTAAGTGGCTTGCCTAGGGTTATCCAGCTAGTATCTAAAGTACAGATTTGAATTCATGAGGATGAGTTCTCTTAACTGGGCTGGCACTCTATCCACTGAAGCACCTAGCTGCCCTGTGTTGCCATACATACAACTCTGTCCACCTCAGTCATTTTCTAGCAATCATACTGCCCCATCTAGTAAGACCTTAATTTTCTAGCCCAACAAGAAACAAAGCTGTGAGAAAGGTCACCTAGAGTTAGCCAGTAGCCCTTGTTTTGTTTGGGTTTTTTTTGGTATGATTTGCAGTATCATGAGTGATTAACGAGGATGCAGTTTTAGGTCACCATTAAGCACTCGTCATACTACACAGGAACTTAGAAGAGGCTTTTCTTAAAACAAAACAAGCAACCACAACAAAAAATTCTCAAGAACTAGTGACTAACTCAAGATGATCTTTCTCATAACCTTGTTTCTTGATGTGTAGATGCATTCTACAGGCAGGCAGGCAGGCAGCAGCATAAACAGTCACGTGATCAGAAATTCCTCCTATCAATGGACATGGTGAGGACACAGGGCTACCAAAGTGTTGAATACAAAAATAGAGGATTTCAGGCTGGCTGTTTTAACTATTAGCCCAGCAGGCAGAGCATGGACTACTCCCATGATGTCACTTCTATTTAGCTTAGCCACCTCCAGTCTTGTAGGTTCCATGCTCTAAGTCAGGAGGGCCATTTGCAACCCAGCACTCTCCTGACATCACTAGCCCAGAATCCCTTTTCTTTTCTAATGAACCCACATCCACCTTCTTTTCCTCCCACCTCCCAAATGCCCCACTGAAAAAGAAAGAAAAGTAAACCCTCCTAACAAAAATATAATTTATTTCAAGAGAAATAAATCCTCATATTATCTATGACCCAATAATATATGACTCAATGTGTGCTTTGAGCCCATCACCTCTCTGTATGGAGGTGGACAGCAAGTTCCATCATGAATGCTCTGAAAATATTTGGTCCTTGTGTTAATCAGAGTTCTTCAGTCTTTCAAAGTTGCTTGTCTTTACAGAGTTATCATTCTTTTATAAATTGTTCTCCTGGTTCTGCTCACTTCTATGCATCAATTTGTACAAATCTTCCAAGGTTTCTCTGAAATTCATCATTTCTCATAGCACAATGATGTTCCATGTCATTCATACACCAAAGCTTGTTCAGTTGTTCCCCAGTTGATGGGCATCTCCTAAGTTTCCAGTTCTTCACCATTACAAAAAGAGTTTCTATAAATATCTTTGTACATATGGGTTCTGTGATTTCTTTGGGGATAGACACCTCCCAGTGGTACCACTGGGTGAAAGAATATGCACAGTTTAGTAACTTTGGAGGTCTCTGTATGTAGAATACTCTCCCTCTTCACCTCTGTCTCCTACTTTCCTTAGCTTCCTCAAGATTCAGCTCAAAGCCCACTTTCTGCAGGAAGCCCTTTCTGGTCCCTCCCTTCCCCTTTCAGATGACCTTTATATACATTCACATATGTGCATGCACATGTGTGCCTGTGTGCATGTGTGTGTGTGTGTGTGTTCTACTAGTTTATATACTGTCTGCCCCATTAGAGTATACATTCCTTGAGATCAGGAACTGTTTTTTTTTTTCTTTCTTTGTGTGCTATGAAAGCAAATATTTAATAAATACTTGACTGGCTTTTTGAGTTATAGAGAATTTTAAGTATCTACATTAAGATTCAGTATAGTTTGAAGAAAGCTACAGAAACATAATGACCATGTAGTCCAGAATCACCAACGTCAAAGACAATATCTAGAGCTACTGGGATCATGGGAGAAAGAGAGCATATCCACTGCATATAAGAGGACAAAGGATAAGAATAGTTTTCAGAGGAAGTATAAACTATTATTAATTTACCTTATAGAAAAAAATGCCCTGAATAAATAAGTGTAAGAGAAATGCAAATTAAAACAACTTTGATGTTTCACTTCATATCTAGCAAATTCTCAAAGATGGAAAAAAATGGAAATAGTGCTAGGACTATGACTATGGGTCAGGCAGATCAGGTAAATTGATATATTACTGGTAGAGCTGACCATTTTGGAAAACAGTTTGGAAAAGCATGAGAAAAATGACTAAGCTGTTCATACCCTTTGATTCCACTCTCAGCATATACACCACAAGGGCTCAGAGTCAAAAAGAAATCTCCCATGTGTATCAAAGTGGACATAGTAAGAAACAAAGCACCCATCCATTGAGGAATGGTTTAACAAAGTATTCCATATGAATAGAAGACTAGTGTGCCCTAAGAAATGATGAATGTCAAGTCAGAGAAACTTGAGAAGATTTGTATGAACTGATGCACAGTAAAGTAAGCAGGACCAGAATGATTTACACAATAACCATAGAAATAATTATAGAAATAATAGAAGAAATAAAAACCACACAGAAAGGCTACTGAGGACAGAATAAATGCAACAGCCAATATTGGATCTTGAGGTCAGATAACTATGGATGCCAAATGTAGCTGAAGTAGACGTACATGGCTACTATATGGAGTTCCTTGAGGGTAGACACCATGTTTTTGCCTATCTTTGTCCCTCCAGCACTCATCACAGCACCTTTTAGTCAATAGACATTTATTCAGTGCCTGCTATATACTAGGCACCTTGCAAAGCACCGTAGAAAGGCAAAAGACAGGACCGACTCTCAAGGGGTTCAGACTCTAATGGGAGAGATAATGTGCCAAAAACTATGTACAAACAAACTATCTATGCAATAAATTGGAGATTATAAACAGAGCGGGGAGGGCACTAGCAATTAGGGAGAATCAGCAAATAACAATAGTAACTTTAAGATTTGCAAAGTGCATTGGCTATGTGGTCTCAGTTGATCCTCACAACAAGGTGGTAAGATGTTAGTATTATCCTCATTTTACAGATGAGGAAACTAAAACTAAGAAAGATTAAGTAAATTGTCTAGGATTAGCCGAGCAACTGGGTGGCACAGTGGCTAGAGAGCAGGGCGTAGAGTCAAGAAAACCTGAGTTCAAATTTGACCTCAGATATTTACTAGCTGTGTAACCCTGGCCAAGTCACTTAACCCTGTTGGCTTCATTTTCCTTATCTATAAAATGAGCTAGAAAAGGAAATGGTAAACCATTCCTGTATCTCTGCCAGAAAAAAACCCAAGTGGGGTTACAAATAATCAGACATGACTGAAAAACAACTGAACAGTAATTAGGATCGCCCAGCTAGAAAGTATATGGAATAGGATTCAAACTCAGGTCTTCCTTATTCCAAATCCAACTCTTAACCTACTAAGACAACTGTTAAGTAAACACTCCATGATGTTTGCTGATCGATGATGGCATCAATATGGTTTGACTGATTGATTTACACAGAGAGGAGGGGAGGAAAGCAATACAATATAAAGGAAAATGATTGTGATGTAAATAGAAATAAGAATAATAAATAATAAAAATGCTGTAAAAAGAAGATAGTTGGGGGTCACATTTCAAGCTAAAAGAAAAAACAAGCTCATGTTTTGGGCTGGGGTGGGACAAGGGCATTCTAGATCGGCAGCGCCCAATCAGATCATCAGACCTCTAATCAGATGAGTGCTGGCATGGGTGGCTTCTCTGAGGTCACACTCATTGAAACACAGATTCTCGAGCTAATGAGAGAAGAGGGATGGAAGTTACCAGGAAGTTACCATTCTTCAACAAACACCAATTAAAAGAAAGGAAATGAAAATGACCCAATCCTTGCCCTTTGAGACTTACTTAATCTCTAGTCTTACGCTTTGCCATCATTTATGAGAATTTGGAAAAGGAAATGATGATTGCCATGGACCAACATGGGTTCATAAAGGGCAAATCATGCCAAAACAACCTATCCATCCCCTATCTCTGTACCTTTGCCAAAGTGCTTCCCGATACCAGAAGTATTTTCCCTCCTCATTTCCACCTCATAGAATCTATAGGTCCCTTCAACACATAGCTCAAATGCCACAAATCAGAACCCAAACAATGACCAAGTAGGGCTTGGCCTGGGACCTGATGCTGACCAATCCATAAGAGCCAGAGTGATTTGGGTTGAAGTCATCCGGATCCATGTCTTTCCACTGGACCTAGATGGCTCTGGAGGAGAAAGTGAGACTGGTGACTTTGCACAGCCCTCCCTCACTTCAATCTATTTCACTTACATGTCATGGCATCACCTTCCTGATGTCATGGTCCGCTTGGAGATCAAAGGATGAACAACAAATACCGTCTCTTATGTTCTTCCGGTCCTGATCTCCCCCTCCCCAGCCCCAGCTCTCTCACTCTTGAAACTATGTGGTGTACAGACTTGGGGTTTACTTCCCTGCGTATGTGCTATATCCTCATAATAGAATAGAAGCTTCTGGAGGGCAGGCACTTAATGGATATATCAAATTCCCATCCCTTTTTTTTTTAAATCAATCAATAAATATTTCTTAAATGTCTGCCATGGGTTATTTAAATCTCCCTTTTTTGAAAAAAAAATTAATCAGCATGTACTTCTTAAATGTCATACACTGGGGATAGAGGCACAAAGAATGATACAATCCCTACTCTCAGGAAGCTTACATTCTAATAAATGAGAGATCATCACATGTACAAATATATAGAAATGGGAACTAGATCTGTGATTTCATTTATGGGAAGAACTCCCTAGATAAGGAAATATATTCAACTGATACAGTTTGGTACTTGCTCTGTATCTTGTAGTCTAAAACCACCAAGAATTTAAGTGACTTGACCAAGGTTACATATCTAGTATGTATCAGAGACAGGACTTGAATCCAGGTCTTCCTGAGTTCAAGACCAACTCTCTGTTCAATATAACATACTTCTTCCAGTATAAGTATATACAGGAAAAAATATAATGAAGCTAATATGAAACAGATGGGCTGCTAGGTGGTACAGTGGATAGAGTGCCAGGTTGGGAGTCAGAAGGACCTAAGTTCAAATCTGACTTCAGACACTTAGTAGCTATGTGACCCTGGACAGGTCACTTAACCTTGTTTGCCTCAGTTTCCTCATCTGTAAAATGAGCTGGAGAAGGAAATGGCAAATCACTCCAGTATCTCTGCCAAGAAAACCCCAAACGGGGTCACAAAGACTGGGACATGACTGAAAATGACTCAACAACAAATATGAAATTGAGAAGAAACTAGCTATTAGTGGGATCAAGGAAGGCTTCTGTAGAAAGTGATGGTAAACTGTATGTTGAAAAAAGAGGAATTTTATGAAGCAGAGGAGGAAGGAATTTACTCCAGACATGGAGAACAGACAATGCAAAGAGAGATGGAGAATTGCTAGCAATGATCCCATGACCTGGGTTCAAATTCTTCCTACGATGAATCCATTAACAAGTCACTTAAATTTCTCTGTGCACCTCTCTAAGAGATAACTTACAGAGGAGTTGCTGATCTTTATCTGTGTAGAGAGTTTCCACACTGGGAATTTAAGGAATCTCAGGTGTAGACTAAAATAATGTCTCTATGGGTTCTTGAAGGCTATGCCAGCCATCTACAAACTCTAGTAGGTCCTACCAAGCTGAAAAGGCTTCCAGGGATGAAGTCAATCACCATTTATTATGTGGCTAAGGATCAGCAGGTCTCATTATCAGGTTGCCGCCAGGGTGGCTGTCTTGGGTTTTAGCAGTCTTTTAGCAAGCCATAGATTGCTGTCTACATAGATGAAATTGCAGTTCTTTGAAATTGAAAAATAGAAGTTTATAACTTAGATGAGTTTTGAAATATCTTCAGAATGCTTCATTTCAAAAACAGGAACCAAAATGTTGTCCATTTCAGATTGCAGAACCTACCAATTTATCTTAGGTCCTGGGTCTTAGAATGACGGGAAGTCAAGAGTTGTTGGCCAACCCTTACAGCTGAGGTCTGTGATAGGACAAGGGCCTGTCCTCTTCTGGAGCTAAGAGCACTCGTACCAAAAATAATGGTCCCCTTCAAGAGCAAAGGACAAACAACTCCAGTGATGACAACAGCCAAAAATAAAGCTCTGAGAATCACTTAGGATAGCTCCCAAGGGAGCCCATTCCACATCTGGGAAGCACTGATTACTGGAATAGGTTTCATTATATCCAGGCTCTATTTGCTCTGCATAGCTTCCACCTAGACTTCAGAGAACCCTGCCTGCCCTGAGATTCTAAGAAACCTGGAACAAAGGCTCTGTTTGGTGACTGGGCAGGTGCCACTCATGTACCCTCCTATCAGGGTACTAGCACAACAGGATTCAAAACTAGGCAACACTCAGAACTATTACCTCAAGGTAAATGAACTATGTTTTATATTTAAAATATTTATACTAAAACTTAAAAGTTAGCACCAGCCCTGGAGTCAGGAGGGCCCTGAGTTCAAATCCAGCCTCAGATACTTACTAGTTGTATGACCCTGGGCAAGCAAGTCACTTAACCCTAATTGCCTCCAGAAAAAAAAAAAAAGAAAAATTAAAAGTCACCTTTTTTTTTTTTACTTCTCTCAAGGTAATAAAACTCAATAAGCCTTTATTAAGTACCTACTGTGTGTCAAAAACTCTGCTAGGTTCTGAACTGAAGATAATAATAATAACTAGTTAGCATTTAAATAGAGCCTACTATGTATCAGACACTGCTAAGAGCTTTATAAACATTACTTCATTTTATCCTCACAACAACCCTGGGAGGTAAATGCTATTGTTATTCCCATCTTCCAGATGAAAAAAATTGAGATAAACAGATGGGAAGTGACTTGCCTAGGGTCACACAGCTAGCAAATGTCTGAGGGCTACATTTGAACTCGGATCTTCAGGCCCAGGGCGCTATCCACTGAACCATCTAGCTGCCTTCAAAGATAAAATAGTCTGTGGTATAAATAAATTCCCATTCTACTGGAGGATATAATACACAGAGGGAAGTACAATCATACCACAATGTCCCTTTTAGGGGAGCAGACTTACTTGTAACAGATGCTGTCTCCACAGAGTTCTTGTAGGGGGTGGGTAGTTCCAGTGTAAAACAGCAATAACTGGGACCAAGAAAAATAAGGACAAATTTGTCCTTTGGGGATAATAAAGGACCCCCAATTTATCACCAGTCACTCCACTTAAAGCTGGCCCAGCCCAAGTTCTCCTCTATTATGTCTAGGAGCACGTATGTATATGTGCGTGTATGTATATATGTAGCTGTATGTATAAAATATATATAGTGTTCCAAAAATCTTAGACCAGTTTTAAGCTTTACTGGTTTAAAGACTTTTGAGACACCTTATAACTATCTATCTATATCTAACTATATATACATGGTGGTGGTTGTCCTTTGTTCTGGAAGGGGATCAAAATGATACCACCATGATAAAGTGAAGTTTCAGTGTGTTTGACTGTGGCTGATCAGATCCCCATGAGCTCGGAATGCTCTACCACAGATTGGGCACAGACAGTCTGTGTGAGTATTTGGGGTGAATACTCCAAATTTGCGCATCCTACATTTACTTTGTGCTATCTCAATTCTGCTGTGCTCATGGAGCACAGCACCCTTTCTGATGGCACACCATGCTGAGCAGTCCTATGCCAGTGTCTCCCATGTCGCACAATCAAATCCAAAGTTTTTGAGAAAGACCTTGAGAGTGTCCTTGTATTGTTTCTTCTGGCCACCATGTGATCACCTGCCCCATGTGAATTCTCCATAAAATAGTCTTTTTGGCAAGTGTACAATTTGCATTCAACATGGCCAACCCATCAGAGTTGCTCTCTCTGAAGCATAGTTTGAATGTTTGGCAGTCCAGCTCGAGCAAGGACCTCAGTGTCTGGTACCTTACTCTGCCAGGTGATCCTCAGAATCTTCCTAAGACAGTTCAAATGGAAGCAATTCAGTTTCCTGGCATGGCGCTGGTAGACTGCCATGTTTCACAGGCAAACAGCAATGAGGTCAGCACAACAGCTCTGTAGACCTTCAGTTTGGTAGTCAGTCTAATACCTCTTCTCTCACAAACTTTTTTTTAGAGCCTCCCAAACACTGAGCTAGCTCTGGCAATGCATGCATCAACCTCATTGTCAATGTCTACATCCCTGGAAAGTACACTACCAAGGTAAGTGAACTTATCCATAGCATTCAAAACTTCTCCATTTGTTGTAACCAATGGTTCCATGTATGGATGGTGTGGTGGTGGCTGATGGAGCACCTGTGCTTTCTTGGTGTTAATTATTAGGCCAAAATTAGCACAGGCAGCAGAGAATTGATCCATACTTGGTTGCATCTCAGTTTCAGAGGCTACATTGAGTGCACAATCTATAAACTATATAAATATATATAATATCTGAATGTCAATGTGTATAGCATATAAAATGTATGTACATATGTCAAGTCAACAAGCATTTATTAAGGACCTATCACACACCACATTTCTTTAAAGACCTGTTACAGTTAGGAGGTGCAGTGGATAAAGTGCCAGCCTTGGAGTCAGGAAAGCTCACCTTCCTGAGTTCAAATCTAGCCTCAGACACTTATAGGCTGTGTGACCCTGGGCAAGTCACTTTACCTTCTTTATCTCAGTTTCCTCATCTGTAAAATGAGATGGAAAAAGAAAGAGCAAACCACTCTAGTATCTTTGCCAAGAAAACCCCAAATGGGGTCACGAAGAATCAGACATGACCAAAAACTATCTGAACAACTGCACATTCTATCTGTCAAGTTCTGTGCTAAGTGAAAGGGATATAGAGAATGGCAAAAGATAATCCTTGCTCTCAAGGAGCTCACAGTCTAGAGGGAGAGAAGACATGTAGAAAACTATGGACAAATAAGACACAGGACAAACTTGAGATAATCTAAAAGGAAAATAGTTTTTTGTTGCTCAGTAACTTTTCAATCATGTCTAACTCTGTCCTTTTTGGTGATTTTCTTGTCAAAGATATTGGAGTGATTTGCTATTTCCTTGTCCAGTTCATGTTACAGATGAAGAAACTGAGGCAAATAAGGTGAAGTTATTTGCCCACGGTCACACAGGGTCACACACAATGTCTGAGGCTGAATTTGAACTCAGGTCTTCCTAACTCCAAACCCAGTACTCTAACCACTGTGCCATATATGTGTGTGTGTACATATTTTTGCATTTGTTTATGCATGTATGTATATATGTACCTACACCTATATGTATATGTGTAAGAATATGTATACATAAGCATATAATATTTATAATAACAATATTTTAAATAACATATATATGTATTTGTAAAAATTATAGTATCTGTTCATAGACACTCTTGTCAATGGGAAATTGGTGTTTGCCCAGGGATCTGCTGATGCTACATCTCCCTTGATTGTGGGAGATTCAAACGGATCAGTGTTCAATACTACAAATAATACCCCTGCTAGCTTTGGCTCATGCTGAAGCAGTGATAATGTCACTTGTCTCTTTAAAGGGCCAAAGCTTTTCCCACATCCCTGCCTAGTGCCATCATTAATCATACTAGACAAGGTGCCCGACTTTTTTTTTTGTTTATAACTGACCACAAGACATACAGGATAATGCAAGATCCATTGCTCATTTTCATCCACAGGGTTTCGGGAGAGGGGCAGGAAGTTCAAAAGTCTGTGTCTCTGTTCTGTGGCTTTCCTAAGTAGGGAGAGACACTAACATGTCAGTTCCAACAGCCACCATCTACCAGTGGGGCCAGGAAGCAGTTTTATGAATAAGGGGGTGAGAGTAAAGAGTCAAAGCAGACAGCAAGGTTGTGAACCTGGGTGACTAGGATGTGTTCTCCAAAGCAAAAGAGGAGGTAGGAAGAGGGGTAGGTTTGGGGAGGAAGATGATGGGTTCCATGGGCAACAGGTGAAGTTCGGTCTGCCTATGGGATATCCAATGGGCAGTTGGTGATGTGGGACTGGCGCTCAAGAGAGAGATGTGGAATGGATACACATATTCGAGAGTCATCTTCTTAGGGAGTAAGAAAGCTCAGAAGCCACCCAGTCCCAACCTCCTCATATTACATATGAAGAAACTGAGATCTGGGGAGCTCACATCACTTGACGTAGGTAGTGTGTCAGCATTGTGAGCTTTCTATCCACAGGCTCTCCTTGAATGCTCTCCTGCCCTCAGTCCCACTAAGTAATGGAGAGCTATCCCAGCCCCTTCCTATCATCTGACTTGCCGAAATCCACTTGTAACTATACTAGTATGATCATTCATCACTTAATTCAGCTATTTCCCAAAGTCTTGGGACTACGGAAAGTAGCCCAGGAAAATTGCACAAATTCTTTGTCAAGAGCTGGGGCAGCCAGGTGGCACAGTGCATAGGGAACCAGGGAAGATTCATCTTCCCAAGTTCAAATCTGGTCTCAGACACTTACTAGCTGTGCGAACCTGAGCAAGTCATTTAACCTCATTTGTCTCTGTTTTCTCATTTGTAAAATGAGTTGGAGAAGGAAATGGCAAATCATTCTAGTATCACTACCAAAAAAAACCAAACAAAACCCAAGTAGGGTCATGAAGAGTCAGACACAAGTGAAATGACTGAACAGCATGTGAAGAGCTGTTTCACTCATTCCTACTTTAATGACTATAATAAGTATCCTACTCAACTCCAGCACTACACGACTACTTGGGTTCAGGGTAGAACTTATATGACCACATCCAGTGCATTCTCAACCAGCAGATCAGGCAGGAATCATAAATCAAATAGCAAAGTATTTAATTAAAACAGAATATAAAAAAATTAGCAAGGACAATTCAAGTATAACCCAAATTCTGCTGAAGTCTGGGGCAGTTTTCTGAAACTATGCCCAGAGAAGAGCAGATCTCCTCTTGAGTTATAAGATGCTGCACAGCTCTGCCAATGGAGAAGAAACCTCTGGAGATAATTAGAACAACTCTAAGAGTCTTCCCTTCCCTGATTGATTCTTTTGAGAAGGCAAAGTAGGCCACCCTTTGACTCACACCTAGCCTTTACCTACTAAATGGGTGTTGCCTCAAACAAACAGATCTGTTAAAAACCTTATCTTATAAAGGCCAAGGTTTCCCATTGTATTCTGGGCCACTGCTGGTCATCCTGACCTATGTCTTGCTCTGGACTCTAATGACTGGAGGAGAAAGTGAGACTATTAACTGCACAGCCCTGCCTCATTTAAATCCAATTCATTTGCAAGTCAGGACCAACAGCTGCCAGAAGACTCTGAGAGAAGTGGTTGAGAGAAGCAAGTACAGACCTTTAAATGTAAACAGATTTCCTTGGAGCCACATGTGTAGGGATCTGGCCCCCAACATTTCTGTTGACTTCTAGTGCGTGCAAGCTGAGACTGCTCAGAACAAATTCCCCCTTGGTGAGATTGTTCTTTTTCCTTTGAAGGTGAGTTTTCTCTCACTGCCAAAAGGTCCATCTACTCTCATGTATTTTTTGCCTACTCTAATCTATAAACAGTTATCACTTCCACATTATGCATGTTGGGGGAATGATGCGGCTGCCCCACGATCTTGACAGTGGTTGGGGAAAGTGGCATTTGTCCTGCACGCCTTGTTGTATACCTAGAAGGTGTAAAAGATAGATATAATTCGAACCCAATACACCTCTTACAAATAGACAAAAGACAAAGAAGCACAAAACTATGTCCCTCTTCCTCCCCACAATGGCAGAAAGCAGATTCTCCCTCTTGGAGATGAGGAATGTCAGTGCTAGATCCCAAATTCCAGATAAATATCTGTGACACGTGTGAATTGCAGCATCTTAATCCATCACCAATAGTTGAAGCATACAGTAGGTACTTAATAAATGTCTGTTGGATGATCTATTTCCCTTCTCTCAGTGCTAAGTATGTTCTTTGATGGGGGGGGGGGGGCAAGCAATAAGGGTTAAGTGACTTATCCGGGGTCATCCAGTTAGTAAGGTATCTAAGTCTGCCTTTGAACTCAGGTCCTCCTAACTCTAGGGTCAATGCTGTATTCGCTGTGCCACCTAGCTTCCCCTATGAGACTCATGTGATGAGATGTCTGATTAACCATTGTTCTTGTTGGGAAAGGGGTGAAGTGTCCCAGAGTCCTTGAGTATGAGGGTGAGAAAAGAATTTTACAGAGCGAGATCTTTAAATTCACATCTCCACCTTCGTATGACAAGAAAGTGTAGAAGTTGGCAGATTATGCTTCTCTGAGACTTTCTCTAGATTTTGATACCTTGTGGCATCTCTGCCCAAGCAAACTTGGAATTAGGCTCTGTCCCTCTAGGGGAATTGGAGGAAGGTTCTTGGACCCACCTACTTATCTCAGTCCAATCTTGGAGAAGTGTGGAAGAGGTGGTGTTCTCTCCCATGACATTTATGCAGGGAAAGGCTATTTATCAAGGAATAGGATGTTAATTCAACTGGGCACAGCTTCCCTGCTCTTGCTTTGGTCATGTCAGTCTGATGTTTCTAAACCTGGGGGAGGGGCTAGTGACTCCTGTTGCTGTTTCCTACAACAGTACCTAATAATTCTAGGAAGGAGAATAGGAATGATAATGACAACTGACATTTACATAGTGCTTTAGAATTCTAAAATGATTTACATGCCTTCTCCCCCTTGAGTCTCACAACAACTTTGTGACCTAAGTCCTATGATTATTATCCCATTTTACAGATGAGGTAACTGAGGCTTGAGAAGATATTAAGCGACTTGCCAGGGTCACACAAGTACTAGGTTGTTGTTGTATGTCCTTCATTCTAGAAGAGGATCGATGACATCACAAGAGGGAAGGCTTGACTTGCATGTGAACTGGACATGAGTGGGACAGAGCTATGCAAAGTCATCAGCCTCATTGTCTCCTCCAGAGTCATCAAAGTCCAGTGGAAAGACAAAGGTCAAGACAACAGTCATGACCCAGGATGCAGTGGATGATGTTGGCCTTTCTAAACTAAGATCTTTCCCAGGTCTCAGTTTGTCTGAGGCCACCCCCATTCAGTGACCTGAGAGCTAGATCAGAACTGAGACAAAACATAGCTCAATTTACCATCAGAAAGATATCAGTCTGGGAGGGGAAGACCCTCAGAGTTTCTGCCATGAACAGAAAACAGTTGCTTTTCTGAGACGGGATTAGAACCCCGGTCTTCCTGCCTCTAACTCCAGTACTTTATCCTCTCCAATACAGTGTCTTGTAGCGTATGAGATTGTTTTGCAAGGTTGTCGTGGGGCTCAAATGAAATAATACGTAATATGCTATACAAATGTCAGCCACTGTTACTATAATATAGGTAAGTTTATGTAAGGAGGCAGCCTGGCACAGCAGGTAAAATGATGAACTTTCTGTCAAGAAGACTTGACTTTGAATTTGGCTTCAGACTATTACTTAATTAGGTGATGCTGGACAAGTCATTTAACCTCTGCCTCAGTTTCTTCATCTGTAAAATGGAAATAATAAAAGTGCCTTCCTCACAGGGTTATTAAGAGGATCCTGTGAGATAACATATGTAAGATTCTTTGTCAGCTCTAGAGAGTTATAGAAATATAAATTGTTATAAGGCCACTTGGCCAGCTCTCCTGGCAATTTTGCCTCTCTCCTTTGGTTTCTGATTTTCCTCCACTTTGCCATGGTGCCTAGGCTGCTGTCCTACTCTGGATCTTCCCTCTACCAAGCCACCCCTTTCTCTCTTTGGTGAGTTCTTCCCACTGTCTTGGGGAGGGACTCAGCCTGGCCAACCTTCCCTCCCCTCGAGGCTGAGCTTCTGAATTTTCTGGACTTTCACTCAATTTCCAGCCCCCACCTCCCATGGCCCCCTTTTCCACCTTTTCCCCCTTTTCTTTGGTGTGTTACCTAGCTTCCATTAGAATATTCTTTCCTTGAAGGCATGAACAGTCTCTCTTTTTGCTTTGATCTATTTCCCCAGCACTTAATGGCATAGGGTATCTGGCATATAGTAATCACTTGTTGCTCCTTTGCCCCTGTGCCCCATCACATCTCCCTCCCATGAATGCTGACAAGCTAGGTCTTGAAAATTGACTCAGCTGCCACTTGGCAGAGTTATAAATTTGGGCCTTCTAGCTATATGAGCAAAATTGCAAAGGCAGAAAATCATGGGACAACTGAATAATTCATTGACTGGAGCATAGAACAGGTTATGTCAAATCCTATGAGACAAGACTGGAAACAGGGTGGTACCACTTTATGGTAAGTCTTTTGGTCTTTATCATATGAATGAGGGATAAGAGGAAAAGAGGAACAGAGAAGGTTTTTGAGGAATAAAATGGTAAGATCAGACTTATGCAATAAGATAATTAATCTGGTGACTTGTGTAGACTGGAATTGGAAGGGATGGTGCTGGAAAGGTAGGGAGATCTATTCAGAAGGCAATAGCCGCAATCTAGGTGAAAGGCAAGTGAGGGCCTGAAGCTGGGTATGACCTGTGAGGCTAGTGAGTGACTCAAGTCCCCAGGGATTCTGTCCTTGAGCAGATCAAGAACAAAAGTCATTCCTCTCTTATGGGTGATGGAGTCAGTTCTCTTCCCAATAGACAGTTGTACTTTGCTGAGAGTTTGGCTGGTACAGCCCTCCCTCCCACACCCCCCACAGACCTCTATGAATCTCAAGCATCCCTGGTGACTTCAGAAGGGTCATATGCAAAGTGGGGATTCCTCTGACCACCCCCCCAACAGACAACTGTTCAATTCAGTTCCATCCCAGCACCACACCCACATCCTTACACACACACACACACACACATACACACACACACACATGTAGAGGAGTGGGGATAGGGAAGGGGCTAATCAGCTGGGGGAATAAGGGCTCAGGGACTTTCCTAGAGAGGACCCCCTTTTAATTGTCATCAACTGTAAATCTGACCATTTCAGTCATGTCTCCAAAGCTCCAGACTGTGTCAGCTGGCCAGCCTGAACCCACAGCTGAGCTCCTCCTTCTTGGATGGAGAACTATCCATAAGGAAAAAGCGAATCCTGTTTTGTTTATCAAAAATATATTTATTTAACATCCAATGCTTATGTGACACAGGGCAAAGAAGCAGGGTTCAAAGTAGTAGCAGTATTAAGAATGGTCAAAAACCTCTGGAACTTTGGCAAGCAGTCCATTTTTCATATAGGTCTGCTGGTATGGGCTGGATGCTAACTGTGTAGGAGACCCGGAGCCCTCCTCCCAGTCTTCTCCTCCTTGCCCCTGATCAGCTCTGCCCTGCCTAGGCTCATGATCCCACAGTATAGGGTTATGGATTTATTGCTGGAAAGAACCTTCCAGACGCCATCAAATCGAATGTTTTTATTTTAGAAAAGAGTGAGGAAGAGAGGCACAGTATCTAACCCAGGATCACACAGCTGGTGGATGTTGGAGGCAGAATTCAAACTCAGGCCTCCAAGTCCAGTGCTCTCTGCATAGGTCCTGCCTTCTCAGGGCTTACATTGTGAGGCCCTTCAGAGGAGGGATTGCTCTCTCCTTTGCATCCATACCCCCACTGCGCACAGGAGAGATTCTGATATGCTGATTGATTGATTATGACCCAAGACTTCCGATTCTGAAATGCTGATTGATTGATTATGACCCAAGACTTCCCAGAGGCCATGCTGGAACCAGCTCTAATGGGCTGGCTGGCAGACTATTAAATTTTCCATGAGAGCATTTATAAGTCAGAAATCCGGGTTTGGTTTATTGATTGTCTCAACTTAAGAAAGTGAAGAAAGAAGTGTTAATAACACACATTACACGTAAAAGTGTGTGGTATATACATTTTTCTTCCAAAGAGCCTATTGTTAAACATTTACAGGCACATCCCTGCCAAAAGGCCCCTTTGCATCTCTGCTTCATAAAGCAGAAAGAGCACAGAATTTAAGGACATCAGTGGCATCTAATCTAAACCATAGGAGAAGTGCCTCTAAGCACAAAGGGGCAACAAATCACTAACGTTTATGTAACTGTTACCAAGTTTTTTTTGTGACAGATAGGCTTGATAAGAATCATCTAATCTAACCCCTTCATTTTTATAAATGAGGCAAAAGAGTCCCAGAGGGATAGATTAGTCCAAGGTTATACAGACAAAATTGGAACTGAGATCCAAAAAGAAGGTGTGACAAAGTGGGCAAAGCCCTAGTTTTAGAACAAAAATGACCTGGGTTAGAATCCCAGCTCTGCTGCTTTGTACCTGTGTGACCATGGGCAAGTCATTTCCTCTCACTGGGAATCTATCACCTCTCCTAAGGTCTAAATCCAGCCCTAACCTAGGACCAGGTCCTCAGGCTCTAAACTCAGTGCTCTTTCCCCAACATCTATTTGGCGAAACTTCATTTGATTATTACCTGCATACATCTGTCAATTGAATTCAGGAGGAGAGTACCTATCTTACTCCCCCATCCCCAAAACCACACAGTATTCAGTGTCCGGATGTGGTCCCAGGCAATGAGGTAGGTGGGAAGCCATGCTTTGGCGAAATGGCTTCACAAGTTGTCCCTACACACACACACACACACACACACACACACACACACACACACACACAAGCATGCACATTGTTCAAGGCCTAGCTGAAGCTACAGATGTCCATTTGTTTTGAACTGGACTTTTATGTGTGGGCTTTGAAGGGTCAATCCATCCCAGTGGAAGAGAAAGATGGATTTCCAGTCTCCAGTTGCCATATCTGTAACCTTACTGCCATGATTGCTCTTGAAACAAAGACTCTGAAAAGGCCTTCATTTCAGTGTCTGGGAAGGAGCCAATGTCATTCACTTCAGGAGTATGCCTAAGGGTTGATTTACAACTTTGACAGTCTACACGTCTATCCTCCCTCTGATGCCTTATTGTGGCATGAAGGTGAACCTGTTTCCTCAAACACTGGTTGGTCAAACCAGACTGGAAAGGCTTTGAGTATAGATTCTTGATTATGCCGCTGTCTGATCAGAACTAGCCTGACTAAGATTGGAAAGGCACATTACCAGAGTAAATTTTGGGCAATGGATGTTGAACTTTTGAGGCCACAGCAATTCATGAAACTGTCCATACATGCCTGGAAGGGACTGCAAATTTCTGGAGTGGGAATCCCCAAGCAGATAAAAATCACAGATCTTTGGAAGTCTAGAAGCATCCAGGTGCATTTCCATTGGGCTTTACCATTTATAAATGCTTTCACAGATGTTGTCTCACTTCAATCTGATTTTCAAAAAAACACATTAATAAAATTACCCAACCCCATGAGGTAGACAAGGCAGGTCTTATCTGCATTGACAGAAGAAGGAACAAAAGTTAAGGGATTTGCCCAAAGTCACACACAAAAAAGATTAATGAATGAATGAAACTGCATGTGATATCTATTATTATTCCCACCATACTCTTGATACTACTCAACAAATGCTGAGTAGACTCCTTCTACCTTCAGGACACTGTGCTAGGCTCAATGGGCTTGCAGACTCACAGAGCTCTCCAAATCGATGTTTCATGACCATAGAGTTTATCTGGTCCAACTCTTCTCCCCATCAGACTTTGTTAGCTGCGTAGGTTGAGTGGCAGCTCCCTGGTCCCTCCCCATGAGACATATGGTTCAAGCCTCCAAGGAGGGTGGCATAAAGAAGTCAAGTTATCATCTTCCTCATCACCAAAAAGGAAAATTTTGACTGGGAGTAGTTCCCAATCCCTCCTTTTGTTCTGTGGACTCCAGCCACAAGTTCAAATTAGCCCTTCATAGAACCATCTTTTATGGGAGGAGGATCATGGGATACTTCCACTGAGATGTTGGCTCTTCAGGTGGGATGCTGAGGATTCACAATCTAGTCATTGAATGGGGGAAGAATCTGACCCCTCAGGTTCTGAGTCCAGCCTTGACTCTAGTATCATCTCACAGAATGGAAGTCACAGGTCACAGATTTGGTAGCCCCAGAGGTCATCTTGTCCAATTCCTTCATTTTCCAGAGGAGAAAACCAAGGCCCAGAGAGATTAATTGACTTGCTCAGAATACCACAAATAGAAGAGTCGGGATTTGAATCCTGGTCCTGTGGCACCAAATCCAGTGTTATTTTCCCTACAGTAGTGGTTTCCAATATGTTTTGCTCCATGAGCACACAACATAATGTGTTGTGAACTCCCACAGTAATTTTATATACTAATTATAATATACTGCAATTATTTATTGGTTTTTACTGTTGTTTTTCAGTTGTGTCTGACTCTTTGTGACCCCTTTGGGGATTTTCTTAACAAAAATACTGCAGTGGTTTACCATTTCCTTCTCCAGTTCATTTTACAGATGAGGAATCTGAGGCAGACAGGGTGACTTGCCCAGGGTCACACAGCCAGTAAGTGTCTGAGGCCAAATTTGAACTCAGGTCTTCCTGATTGTAGGTCTGGTAGCACCATCAAGCTGAACACCCCCCAAAGGATTTGCAAACCATGAAATAGGAACCACTACACTCATGCATACAGATTTTCTAACATGATCCTGGAAGCTAAGGAGAGTAGGATTTCCTAAGAGCAAGTGTATTTTTCTAAGGGAAGAGGGAGCAGCCTATTCAGGCAAGATTTAGATCTTTCCAGGCCAGTTTGGAGAAGTTGTCTCACTTCCAGAGAAACAAGGCAGAGGGTACTGTTCAGACTCAGGTGGAGTGCCTTCTCTCTGGATCCCAGCGTAATCCCTGAAGGACAATGGTTCTTGACTCTGGGTCAGAGGATCCACAGCCTAATTGTTCATGGGATTGATGGGATAGCTGTTGAGGGGCACGACTACTTCTACACCCGTGTCCGTAGTGGCACGGGAGCATTTACGACTCCCTCTCATACTCTGTAACCTTTCTGAAAGGTGTTTTCGGAATTTCTTGGTGAGGAAGCAGTAGATGATAGGGTCCAAGACACAGTTGATACTCATGAGGCAGAGGGTTACCTGGTGGGCATCATTGATGTACTGATGGACACGTTTGCTTTCCTTAAAACCCATCTTCAGCTCTGCGAGGGTCCAGGGCAATTGGACAATGTGGTGGGGCACGAAGCAGATGAAGAAGACGGCCATCACGGTGCAAACCATCCAGAGGGCTTTGTGCTTAATGTGAGCATTGTTCTGGGGCTGAAGGGGCTGACTCAACAAGGTCCGGATAATGATCATGTTGCAGACCAGGATGACAAGGAATACAACGAAGAAGCAAAAGACAATGATGACATGAATGATGAGGACAGGGATGCTTCCCTCTTGATAATGTTCAAAGCAACGGGTGACATTTCTCTCTTCCTTCAAGGAAACAACGTTGGCGGAATCCAAAAAGAGAAAGTACAAGGCACAGCCTACAATCACCACCCAGATGATCAAGGACAGGATGATGCCTCGGCGTCGTGCAGTGGATTGAGCTGCTGTGATGGGGTCCGTCACGGCCTGGAAGCGGTTATAAGTTATGACCCCAAGAAAGGCCACAGAGCAGTAAGTGTTGATGAAAAAGAGACAGCCTGCCACATTGCACAGGAAATGGGGGAGGATCCAGTTGCCAAAGTTAATATAATAGACAATCCACAAAGGCAGAGTAACCAAGAAGAGCAGGTCAGCCACTGTCAGGTTGACCATGAAGATCTTGATCTCATTTAATTTCTTGGCAGGATTGAGGCTGATGAACACC
Organism: Bettongia penicillata ogilbyi; assembly: GCA_023548195.1. Lineage (NCBI taxonomy): Eukaryota > Metazoa > Chordata > Mammalia > Diprotodontia > Potoroidae > Bettongia > Bettongia penicillata. The sequence goes on from JAJHZJ010000029.1 coordinate 13,011,387, forward strand.
CACAGCACATAACCATTGGAGATGGTGCCGAGCACAAAGATGATGCCATACACGATAGGGAAGAGAGTGTATCTGAATTCGGAATCCACTCGGGAGTTTTCTCCATCCACCATTCTGAACAGGAAAGAGGCAGCTGACCAACACTTTTCTGGGCCTAAAATATGACAGATTATTTCTTATTAAGGATAGCATAAGAAGTTAAAAGTTCCAGTTTTGGATTCTTTTGAATATATGTATAGAGATATAGCGAGACACACATGGATATGGTGTGAATATTACATATGTGGGCAGCTAAGTGACATAATGGATAGAGCACTGGGCCTGGAGTCAAGAAGACTTATCTTCCCTAGTTCAAATCCTGCCTCAGATTCTTACTAGCTATGTGACCCTGGGCAAGTCACTTAACCCTGTTTGCCTCAGTTTCCTCATCTGTAAAATGAGACAGAGAAGGAAATGGCAAACCACTCTAGTATCTTTGCCAAGAAAATCCCAAATGCGGTCATGAAGAGGCAGACAATTGAAAAATGACTCAACAACAGCAAATATATTATAGGTAACATTTATTATATATACTTTGTATCCCATATATTTCATATACATGATAAATAATGTATTGTGTGTATACATACACACAATATGTATATTGTATATACATATGTAATATAGCTACATTTACATATATACATACACACATAAATACACATACATATATCTTTGATGCCTGGAAGACTCAATGGGTAAAGGAAGTGAAGGAAATATATTTGCAAAGGAAAATGGTTAAGAAAAAAAGAGACATCAGCAAAAAAAAATTTTTAAACAAAAAAAAAATGCTGGGAAGATGATTCTGAAATGTTGATGCCACAAGAACAAATGATTACTCTGAAAAAGAAAAGTGAGTGCTTTCTAAAGAGACCCATGTGACTGAATAGGGAATCCTTTAACAATAGAGCACAATACATTTTTTATCAGTAACCTAAAAAAATTTAGATTTTTATCAGTCATCTAAAAAAGGTTTAAGTATGAGGACTGACAAAAGGACATCAAGAATAGTCAGTTGAGAGACCAATGATGACATGGCAGAGAGTTCAATTTCAACTTATTGCCAAGGTCAGAAATCACATTCCACTGGGGGATGGCTCACCCAGGGTCAAGGCACTCCTGAGCCCCCACCAAAGAGTTTATCAGCAATAACCAGTCAGCTGACACAATAATCTCAAAGCAAAGACATTTACTGGATGAGGAGTGCCAGTCCCCACGCCCAGCACCACAGGAAATGGATGTGGCCAAAACAACATCTTCTCCTACTGCTCTCTCTCTGACACCATTTCCTGGGTCAGATAAAAGTTTTCCTCTCTCCTCTCCTTTAACCTCTCTAATCTCTTTCCCCTCCTCATTCACTCAGCCTTCCCAATAACAGGGAGGAAAAGAAAAGATAGGAGCAGTCACCTAGGCAAGCCCATCAGTTGCGACAACGAGTAGTTAAGATGTTTATGTATCAGGAAAACATTTCATTTCATTTCCAGGCATCAAGCAGCCTCAAGAAGGTACCAAAAAGTCCTAACACTGTATTGAGGGGCAAGATGAAGAAAATACGACAGGGAAATACCATTTCCTTGCCAGAAAACTGAGCTCAGAAACATGAGGTTACTTGTCCCATGTCACATAGACAGTAAAAAGGATTGGCCAAGACTGCTGACTCAAAGGCCTCGGCTCTTGCCATAACCTTGCATTTACCTCTTTTTCTTTCTCAGATAGAACTAGCTCTTCAGAGAGGGACTTCCACAAAGGGCATTGTCTTCTCTCCCTGGAGGAATCAGGCAAGGAAACTGAAAAGGGATGGGGAAGGAAGCACATATCAGTGGTTACTTGGGCCTCTGGGAAAGCATTGCTAAATGGACTGGCATTGGAGAAGGAAGAGGAGGCAGAGACAAGGGTGTGGTACACATCTTGTTTTGGGGAAGTAGACGATTTTGCAAATTGTCCCTTTTTTAAAAGTCACTTTCCTATAATTGGTGTTCTAGTAAGTAACTACCAACCTGATCCTCCCTGGCAACTGGACTTGGCTGGTCTTTCTTAAGCATGAATGCAATCCAATACAGACTCCTTTGGCCTCCATGCTACAGCTACTCCCTGTCCAGGATGCACACATTCACACATATATATACACATCATTCCACCATGCACACACACACATGCTGTCACATATGTCCCCAACCAACCCCTGCACTAAGTGGTGGACATTTGCTGCCTAACTTCTATACATGCCCACCAACAAACTCAATGTACCACAATGTAATTTAAAACACATGGCATAGACCAGAAAAGCTGGGAGGGACCTAAAAACAAAGTCTTTTAGAGCTGGGAGGGCCCTTAGAACCCAGGATATCAGAGCTGAGAGGAACCTTAGAACCCAGGATGTTAGAGCTGGGAGGGACCTCAGAACACAGAGTGTCAGAGTTGAGAGGGCCCTCAGAACACTGGATGTCAGAGCTAGGAGGACCCTCAGAAAACAGAATGTCAGAGCGGGGAGGGGCTTTAGAAGATAGAGGATATCAGAACAAAAAGTAACTTAAAAATGCATCAAGCCAGATCTTGAATTTTTCAAAAGTCCATCTGGGATTTTTAAGACCACAATGGAAGAAGTATGAGCCTAAAGAACAGTTAATATGGACAAGATGGGAAGGTTTTAGGTGCATATAAGCTGAATATGAGTCCACGGTGTGATATAATAGCTAAAAACATGAACTCTTTATTAGGTCACATTAAAATCCAGGACTACAAAGGATCCCTCTGACCTCTTGTTTTGCCCGCTCTGGAATCCTATGCTTCTTACTGGCCACTCCATCTAGGAAGGAGAGAGCTGAGCTAAGCCAGAAGGGACTAAGGATGGGAATGACATTAGCTAATCTTTCCGAGTTTGTTAGGGTTTGGAAAGCACTTTGCATACGTTATCTGACTTTTCAGATAAGACAAGACAAAAATGGTAGTGGAGGAACATTGGGAAGACAAGAAACTCAGATGCACTGGGAGCAGAGCTGGGAGATTGTCTGGCCATTCTATAAATTAATTTACAAGTAAGGGGGAAGTTAGGAAATTGGTCATATCTTTTGGCCCTCTGTTCTCACTTTTAGGCATGCGTCCCAAAAAGATCAGATACGTGAAGGAGCAGGAGTGACCAAAATATTCATACTTTCGGGGAGCAATAAAAATCATATTTTTGTATCTCCCTGACTTCAAGCCATTTGTAGGATTCAGAGATCAATAAGAAAATGTATTTGAGTCAACTCAGAGAGAAAAAAGCATAAGTAGGACAGTATATGCAACAATCCCAATAACGCAAATGAAAATAACCCCAAAAGACACATGAACTAAGGTTAAAAATATGACTAACACTAATTCCAGAAGGCTGATGATGAAACATCTCTCTACTCTAGGGGTAGGAAGGACCAGAGTTGGAATCCTGCTTTAGACATTGCCTAGATGTATGATCCTTGGCAAGTCACTTAACCACTGTCTCCCTCAGTTTCTCCAGTTGTAAAATGGGAATAATAGCACCTGCCTCCCAGGATTTTTGAGAGACTCAAATGAAATAATACATGTGAAATATCTTGCAAACCCTAGAGGGTTAAATAAATGTAAGCTGTTTATTATTATTTCTGCTATTGTCATTATGTAGGATGAGAAGTTACCTCAGAGGTAGTCAAACACAAGCCCTCTTGTTATAGATGAGAAAACTGAACTGCAAAGACTCAACATCACACAGGGCAAAAGCATTAAAGGGAGTATTTGAACTCAAGTTAAATCCACTCTCCAGTTAGTCAACTTCCTTCCTAAAATGAAGTGGTCATTACAGAACATAAAACTGCAGATGTGAGCAGAGCAGAGGAGAGCAGGGCAGGGCTATTCATTCCTTGCTCTCCCACTGACTGTGGATTTCACAGCTGTCTGAGATCACACTAGCCATTCTTATTTTCATCTCCTACTGTTATTTCCATCTTTCACTGACTCCTGAGTCTACTCGAGGGAGGGGAACTTGCAGGCTCAAAGCCATATGTGGTCCTTTAGGTCCTCAAGTGCAGCCCTTTGACTGAATCAAAACTTCACAAAACAAATCCCCTTCATAAAAGGATTTGTTCTGTAAAACTTGGACTTAGTCAAAAGGTCATACCCAGGGACTTAGAAGCCGTATATGTTCTCAAGCCTGCAGGTTCCCCACTCCTGCTCCAGACCTTTTCCTTACAAACTTGTCTGGCCCACGCCTCTCCCAAACTATACTTGTGCCCTTGACTTCTCTAAACTCCAGTGCAGACTGACATTTATCCCTATTAAATCTAATCTTATTAAATTTGACCCATCTGTTGTAGTTTTATCAGGATTCCCCAGCCTGGGTTCTGACTGTCATCCAATATGCTAGAACATTCCCCAGCCTCACATCATCTTCCGATTCAACAAGCATACCCCATTCTCTTCCCCAGACATAAACCCCATGGAAAATCCAAGGATGGGACACAGAGAGAGTCACTCCTCCCCCCCCCCCAAGGATCATAGCTCAAGAGTTGGAGGGGACCTTGAAGATTATCTAATCTAACTCCCTATTTTACAGTTAAGGAAACTGAGGTTCAAAGAGGTAGAGTCACTTGCTTAAGCTTACAAAGTTTTTGAAAGTCAGAATTTGAACCTAGACCCTCTAACACCCAAACTAGCCATCTTTCCACTGTACCAGGTTGTCTGTATCATCTGAGGTTACACAGGTTACCAGGACTGAACCCCAGGTCTTCCTACTTCAAATTACAAATTCTAGGTGGAATATGGAATAGAATGCTAGCCCTGGAGTCAGGAAGACCTGAGTTCAAATCCAGCCTTGGACAATTAATTACAGAACTCCTGGACTTGATCAGAATCTCATCATGCAACAGGATTCCATCTGTCCTGAAACTCACACCTCCTTACACTCTCCCTCCCTCTGACTGGTGGCAGTGGACAATGGGCAATGGAGAGCTCCTCCTGGGACACCCAGGGCATCTATCTCATTATCTGCCACCCTGCTGCACTCCTCTGAACATCATCATGCCACCATCCAAGTATCTTTCCTTCCCCCTCCCCACTTTTTCAGCTTCCTTAGACGTTTTGTTCTCTCCGATCCTGTACACTCCTCCAGGGTAGGAACTATTTTTTTGCCTTACTTTGCATTCTCAGTGCTTAGCAGAGTGCCTGGCACACTGTAGGTGCTTAATAAATGTTTCTTATTGACTGACTGCTAGTTATGTGACTCTGGGCAAGTCCCTTAACCTCTGTCTGCCTCAATTTCTTCAATTATAAAATGAAAATAATAATATCACCTACTTCTCACGGTTATTGTGAGATCAAGTGAACTAATAATTATAAAGGGCTTAGCTTAGAGCCTGGCACACAGTAGGAGCCTTATTTCCTTCCTTCTTTCCATTGCACTATGCTGCATTCATTGCCTATTTCTGGAAGGAACAGTCTTGTTCATCCTCTGCATAGCCAAGGATAGAAGCCAAGATTCAGGGTGTTATTGACAGTCTCTTTTCTAAACATCCCTTTACAATTCTGCCATGATGAAAAGGCTTTGCAACTGAGTCATTCGAGGACCAGCTAGGCCAAGTACAGCACCGGAGTACTGATGACCAGGCAATGATATTTCAGGCTACAGCTACTACCAAATGAAGGGGCTGCCATCTGCATCAGGAGAGGGTGTACCTGCATTAAGAAAAGCAGGGATCTGTTAAAGTACTCTTACATATACAGTAGCTAGGACAGAGCACTGGCCCTAGAGTCAGGAAGTCCTGAGTTCAAATATGGCCTGTCACTTACTAGTTATGTGATCCTGTCAAAGTTCATGAACTTTGATCTTCCTCAGTTTCCTCATATATAAAATGGGGATCCTCCCAGAGTGGTTGTGAGGAACAAATGTGATACTACTGTCAAGCACTTTGCAAACCTTAAAGAGCTATATAATTTCTTGTTATTGTTTTTAATTCTTTAGAGAAAGAACCCAGGTTTTCAGACAGCCCGGTAAATTTCTGAGATCCAACCTCCTCCGCAAGATTTATTAGTGAAGTTTTATCCTGTATTTCTATGGCACTTTTACTTCCAAATCCCTTTGCTGTCTCACTTCCTACCATCCCTGGAAAGGGAGGACAAGGTTCCTTAGTGGTCAGGGTCCCAGACCTGAACTCAGGGAAAACCTGAGTTCAAATCTTGTTTCCAGCAGTTCCCAGCTGTGTGAGCATGGGAGAGTCACAAGCTCTCTGAACTTTATGTTCCTGATTTGTAAAACGGTCCTAATATCTGGATTGGCTTGACTCTCAACTCCAATGAGGTACCGTTTATAAACTTAAATAAATGACAGTACTTCTCATTTTAGGGATAGTGCACTGTTGAGGCTACAAAGAGTCTGGATTTCTCCTTCTGGGGCATAGAGATGTCTGGCTGATGAGTCATTCTGATGAGATGCCGTAGCAAGGGCTGGGGAGGAACCCTTGGGACAGTTGTCCTATGATAAGTAGCAGGGTCCTGGGGGACTCCCTAAGCAGGGATTATTCTTTGTGTCTTAGAGAGGAAAAAAGTGAGGCACAGATTAGGTCACTCATTCATTCATCATACATATTTTAAATACCTACTATGTGCTAAGGGCAGCTGTGGGCACTGTGAGGAACACATACAAGCTCTCTTATGTCATCTTCCAATTCAGCAAACATACCCCAACCCTCCTCTCCGAACATAAACTCCATGGAGAATCCAAGGATGGGGCACAGAGAGAGGCACCACCCCCCAGGATGGTTTAGAGTTAGGGAGGGAAAGATATACAAGCTCTCTGCTATCACAGAGTTCACAATCAGCAATGTCTACAGTAGAGATGGGGACTCTGTGAGCTCGAGGACACATGTGACCTTCAGGACACATGTGACCTTCTAGGTCCTTGGGTGCAGCCTTTAGATTGAGTCCAGGTTTTACAGACCAAATCTTTTGATGAAGGGGAATTTGTTCTGTGAAGTTTGGATTCAGTCAAAGGGCCACCCTTGAAGACCTAGAGGGTAACATGCGGCCTGGAGGGTGCAGGATCTCCACCTTTGGCCTACAGTTTACAATCTACTGTGTTTACAATTGACAATCTACAATATTTGCAATTTACAGTTTACAATGAGAGACAAGTCATGGGGAAGAGGGATAAGGGCTGGATCTGTGATTTCAGTGATGTAGGGAAGTCCCAGAAGAGGAAATTCCCTCTGCCGATGTAGGAAGGCACCTTCTCTCTAACTTGCATTCTCAGAGAGTTATCCAGTCAAAAGCCATATGGCTTAGTGGTCCTTTCCCTTCCTGGGAGCCTGTTACCAGCTAGAAAGCCATATACTAAGGAATATGTAACATTATCACAATCTCCCATCTTCCCTCATCCTCCATAGGGGTGTGTCCAAGGCAGGTCTCAAACCTAAGTCTTCCTGGGCTTAAGGGACACTTTTTATCTCCTATGCCACACCACCTCTGATACAGGTCAGGTGGAATAAATACAAATAAATGCAGTAAAATGTAATAAATACCTTTGTCAAATGCCATAAAAGTTCGAACACAAGCCACCAAAAAAAGAATGAATGTTGCAACATAGTGAAGAATAAGCATGACCCTAAATATGGCCCAAGATATAGAAGAGACCCCCATCCCATCCTTTGGCAGAGGTGGGGGTGGTCCTTTAATGTTAAACATTGCACACATATCCAGATTTTTTCAATATATTGATCAGTTATGCTGCTTTTTCCTCTTTTTTCTTTTTTTGTCTTTGAAAGAAATACTATTTGTTATAGAGGATAGCTTTCTAGGACGAGAATAGGAAGGGATCCAAGGGGAAATATTCAGTAATTCCAAAAAAAAGAAGATATCAACAAAAACTTATTTTTATCATAAGAAATATAAGCCCAAAAGAGGAATATAAACTTCTCTGAGATCACAAGGGAGAGGTCAGACCTAATGGGAGAGGAGGGAACCAGGGGAGGCTTCATTAATCACAGGGTGCCTGAACTCTAGTTTGAAGAATTGATTGGAAAGTCAGGAAAACGCCTGGCTAGAAGGGTGGGGCATCTCAGCAGGAAAAGGGAATAGGGGTGAGGGGGGTGTGCAGCCTCAGGGAGGTGGGGAAAAGGGGGCTTTCCCATTTGTCTGGGAATCAGAGGGAAAGATGGGGCTCTCGAAGACCCCCTAAGTGGTCTGACAGTGGCGGGGCATGTGACCAACCCAGCAGCCAAGAATTAGAGAGGCCCCTGACTCCTTGCCTCCTGTGGCTGGGCCCATAGGAACTCTCTGCTATGGCGGGGTTCAGGACCGACGCCAGGAATCACTTTAAACAGAGCTGGGCAGGGAGGGGCAGCCCACAGCACTCAGCTTAACACAAGGAGGCTTTTCCTGATGGACCAAACACACCAGGCTCTTAGCCCTCAGTCCACCACTCACCAGGGCCTCCATAAATATTAATGGAGAATGAGAATGATGTACAGACCACTCTGCTGTATCAGCAGCAGCATTTTCCCCCCGCAGGAAAGCAATCCCTGGTACCTTTTTCCCACTCTCCATCCCCAGCTTTTCACTTCTTTTTCTTATAAATGAGATGGAGAGCAGGATAACATCCAGAGAGAGGACAGGGGGAGGATAGAGGAACCTACTGAGTTGATTTGGGAACCCAATGGCATCCACTGTAGCCCTCAATAGGGGCAGACCTGCCCAAAAAGAGTTTGAGCTGGATGGAGCCAGGGAAGAGAGGGGGACGTTAGGCACCAAATGAGATGGGCCATCTTCAGTAAGTAGTGAGTTCCTGTCACCAGAGGTATGCAATCGAAAGCTGGGTGAGCAAAGATCAAGTTATGCTACACGGAGGATGGTGCACAGCCATGTTGCATAAGCAATCTGGCATGGTCTGAACTAGATAATCTCCAAGGTCACTCCTGAGGTTTAATGATTCCAAAACACTTGTGGGAAAGCCCAGCATCTGTTGGAAGCAGATGGAAGAAGTGGGATCATAAGATCATAGAATCTAAAGGTGAAAGAGACCTTAGACGTCATCTAGTTTTGCCTGTTTAACACATGCAAATTGAGGAGAGGGAGTGGTCAGTGAAGTTACTACAAGTCCTACGGGTCCAATCATGGGAGGGATTTTAATTCAGATGCCAGAGCCAGTGGATTATAGAGCAGAGAAGTCCTCGGCCTAGGACTGGGACTGTAAACTTTCTACTTGCAGGATGGAGATAGGAATGGGGAGGGACCTACCTCCAAACCTTTCTTCCTCCCCTAGGACCAAGCAGCTCTTAGAACATCAGGTCCCTTACTGGGGATGGAAGAGGTGAGGGAGGTGTCTGTGTGTGTGTGTTCGTCCTTTGCTGCCAAAGAAGACCATGCCATCAGAGAAATAATGACATGATTTACACTTGACTTTGTTTTGAGTGAGGGAGGGCTGTGCAGGTCACCAGCCTCACTTCTCCTCCAGAGCCATCTGAATCCAGTGACCAAATATTCATTAGGATGACTGGAGATGACCCAGGACAAGACAATTGAGGTTAAGTGACTTGCCCAAGGTCACACAGCTAATGAGTGTCGAGCATCTGAGGTGAGATTTGAACTCAGATCCTCCTGACCCTTGCACTGGTTGTCTATCCACTGCACCACCTAGCTGCCCCCACAGAGGGAGGCATCTAGGGCAAAAAGGGAGGGAGGCCAGGAGGCAGCTCCCTTGCTGGTGAAAGTGGCCTTGGAATCAGGAGGCCTGGCTTCTAATTTCCACCTTTGTTAACTGTGTGATCTTGGAACAAGTTGCCTTACCATCCCATGCCTTGGTTTGTCTCTCTGTATAATGGGGATAATAACATTTACAATACCTCTCTCCCAATGCTGTGAGGAAAGAGTTTTATAACCAGGAAATAGCTAGAGAGATGTGAAATTCCAGAGGCCAGGGCTGACCCAACTGCTATGAACTGAAGGACTTTGAAATAGTGGAAGGCCCCTCTGAAATATTCCTGAATTAGTTAGACTTCCTGCTTGTTAAGCTGGGGGAAGGGGAGGGGGTGTGTGCCCTCCTTCTGGTCTCAGAATCCGAGGCCACAGGGACAATCTATGAACTGATCTTATCTCATTAGCACTCTCTGGGTCTCTTCCTGCCAGTAGCTCCCTGTCTGTGTGGTTCACTGGGAGGCTGGGACCCTGAGTCAGGAGAGTGGGGGAGGGGGGAACCCCTGGGCTGGCCCTCTTCCTCACAAAGGTCTTGAACTTGGGGTTTGAGTGACCTTGGTAAGAGACCTCACTCTTCCTTGTGACCATGGGCAGATCCTATTCTCCTGGCGTTAGTTCCAAGCTTAGAGTCCATCTAATCCAAGAGTTCTTCACCTCAGGTTCATGAACTTGATTTGGTTTTTTTACTGTTTTTTTAATATAACTGGGTTTCTTTTGTTTTCTGATATATCTTATTTTATGCATTTAAAAAAATGTTATCCTGAGAAGAGACCCAGAGACTTCACCTCTGCCAAAGGTGTCTATGAAATAGATCTCCAGGTCTGGTCCAAACCCCTCATTTTAATAAACAGAAAGAGACACAAAATAACTTGTCCAAGGTCACACAGATAGCACATATGAAAGAGAAAGGTAAGATTCACACTCAGTTGCTTGGATTCAAAATCCAGCAATTTTTCCAAGATAATACTATCTGCACTAGGAAAATCATAGTATGGTCCTAAATAAAGTGTTTCTGAAACAAAAGTTAATGTTGTTGCCCAGTTGGGTTCAACTCTGAGTGATCCCATTTGAGGTTTTCTTGGCAAAAACATTGGGGTGGTTTGCCATTTCCTTTTCTAGCTCATTTTACAGATGAGGAATCTAAGGCAGATAGGGTTAAGTGATTTGCCCAAGGTCATTTAGCAAGTGTCTGAGGTCAGATTTGAATTCAAGAAAATGAGTTTCCTGACTACAGGCCCAGCACTCTAATCCACATTTCCTAAGAAAAACCACTACCACTTAAATGAAAACACAAAAAGGAAATGGGATTGTAAAGAATTACCAGGTCCAATCTTGCCGACTGAAGACAGGGAAGGGTTTGGACTAACGAGATGAATTCTAAGCTCCCTTCCTGCTCTAAACCTATGACCCTGTGACCTTGTCTACAAAGAGGTGGGGGACTCAAGGGGCAGCACAGTCTTTCAGACCCAGAGGCTTTGTTGGTGGGTTTTGCTTCACCATTTTCCTGTTATGAAAAAGGATTCAATATGGCACAAAAGAAGAGGATATCAGAAAATGACTATGGCATTTTAAAAAAAATCAATAAAACTTTTTTAAAAAGAAAGTGTTTTGCAAACTGTAAATCAATATGGAAAAGTGAGTTCATTATTATTATCTCCACAGCCCCACCCCTTTCCCCCTTTATCCCAGCATCTCCTCCCACTCTGAGACATCCAGCCTAGTGACCTTTCACGTTCACACTGTTCCAGGATCATAGGGTCACCAATCTAGAGCCAGAAAAGGGACATCAAGGTCATCTAGTTCAACTCTTGTTTTTATAGATAAGGAAAATAAGACCCAAGTTGATTAGGTGACTTACTCAAGGTCATTCAGGTAGTAAATGTCAACGGTAGGATGTGAATCCAGGTTCTTTGATTCCAAAGATTCTTTCCATCGTATCACAGTGCCAAGGTAGACCACCTATACATAGTCCTCATATTTAACAAAGGAATCTTTAGAAGAAATCTCTTTGTATTTTAAAAGACTCTAGCTTGGTATTAAAGGCCAGATATGGCCACAATGACTGACTATACCCTCTTCCTAGTCTTTGACAAAGAAGTTGGATAGGGCTTGGCAGATTATAAATAATCCATGCTACTTTGCACGCTGTCCAAACTGAACTCTGAGGGAAAGAGCTGAGAGGTGGGTCTAGGAATATATTTTCCCTCCCCTAGTAGAGTCTGACTCAGCTACTTGGGATTCTTTCGCTTGAAACCTTTGTCATGGGGGAAACTAGGGGAGCTCAGAGGAGTGGAGTAACCTACCTCTTCCCCTGACCCTGGGAAAGAAAAAATCCTTTATCCTTAGCCAATCTCCAGGGTAAGGAATGTTTGAGCTGATCTGGGTGGGAAATGGAGGTAGGTCTGTGGGAGAGAATCAATGCCTTGTACAGCAAAGAGCCTTGGATCTAGAGCTGGAAGAAGCAGGGGAGGGGAGGGTAATCCACCTAGGTTTCAATGCTCTGAACTTCAGTTTTCCCTTCTGTAAAATAGGGATAATGATACTGCCTCATAGATGTATTGGGAGGAAGGCAGTTTGTAACTCATAATGATAGATGTGAGTACGCAGAATTTTTATTATGGAAGGAAGAAGCAGCAGGAAGAGGATCAGAAATGATCCTTCATTTGGGCTGTTGAGAACTCTGAAGAAATCAATGATGGCTGTTACCAAGTGTCCCTGAGCAGGACCATGTCCTGTTACATAGCTCTGCATCTTCCCAGAGAGAGAATAGAGCAGAGACTTTCAGTTCACTCTCTGTTCCACGTGCTGGTTTACATCCAGCTGACTGTCTGTATTCTAAGGTCCCTCCCAGCTCTGACATTCCACATTCTAAGGCCACTTTCAGGGCTGACTACTCTGAGTACACACCCAAACCTAGACCAGCCTCTGTCCATCTCCACGTCCTACCTAGGATACAAGGCTTGGCATTGTCTCCAAATCCAGTCCAACAAGGAGCTGCTACCTCCCTTTTTGGATGTCTGAATGAGCCAGGGAAAGGATGGAGGAGTCAAATCTGCTTCCTGACCTCTGTTCTCTTTTTCTAACATCATTCTTTACTAACAGTTCAAAGATCAAATTGTGAACCCCCCACCCCAATCTCAAAGCAAGCCTTCACATTCACCTTGGTATCTCTAGCTTTCTTGCTAATGAGAGGCTCCTCGGGGAGGAAAGGCTCACTAAGCTGTAAGGCTGTGTGGTCCTGGGAAAGTTACTGAATTCTGCCTCAGTTTCCTCAACTGTAAAATGGGGATAATAATAACACCTGGCTCCCAGGGTTGTTGTAAGGATCAAATGAGATGTTTATAAAGAGCTTTGCCAACTTTAAAGTGTCATAGGAGCTATCATCATCATCATTATCACTACTTCTATTACTACCACTATTGCTACTACTAATGCTATTGCTACTACAACTACTCCCACTACTACTCCCACTACCGCTACTGCTACTACTACTGTTATTATCTTAAAGACCAGAGCTCCCAGATAGCAAGGACCCCAGTCTGGGATGATGGTGAATGCTGGGCGGGGTGGGGCAGTGAGAGGAAACTGTGAGGAGGCATATACTCTTTAGTATCACTAATGTGTACTGGTGACAGGCTCCCCAAGAAGGAAAGTAGCACAAAAGCCACAAACATCCCACACAACCTTATCTGCCTCCACAGCTTGCACCATTTGGGATCTGCTTCTCAGAGCCCTGAGAATTGTATCGTTCCCAGCTCTTTCCTTTTCACGCCTCTTTCACCTAGCTAGCAATTCAATCAAACTGTCCACTGCGCCAGCAGGATGAGCCCCATCCCATCTGTCATAGGAGCAGCTGCATTGATCTCCTGCATCTCTTACCATCACTCTCTGGGACTGAGTCAAATTGATGCTCCAGACTTATCTGTATCTTAAATTCTTAGGACTAAGGACCTCAAGTCCTTGGCATCTCCAAGAAGCCAAACTGGCCTATGATTAGTCTCAAGGGAAGATTCTAACTCTGCTTGATTTTGGGCAAGTCATTTCTACCTCCTGGGCCTCAGTTTCTTTTTGTTTTATTTGAGAAGCAATTGGGGTTAAGTGACTTGCTCACGGTCACATAGTAAGAGTCAAATGTCCTAGGCTGACTTTGAACTCAGGTTCTCCTGATTCCAGGGCTGGTACTCTATCTACTGCACCACCTAACCACCCCACTTTTTTTCTTTAAAACAAAGGGATTGGCCTTCCAGACCTGATATTCTGCGTTAATAATAGTGGCTTACATCTATAGAGTGACTTCAGGTTTGCAAAAATTCTTTATAACCAGTAGCTCATTTGATATTCAAAGCAATCCTCTTACTTAGATGTTGTTAGGATTCTCATTTTATAGAAGTGGAACATGGAGGCTCAGAAGGGTTAAGTGACTTGCCCAAAGCCATACTGCTAGTGTCTGATGTCGGATTTAAAGACAGGTCTTCGTGCTGCAAGTCCAGCATTCTCCCCAGTGTACTACATTGTCTGCACAACCTATGTTACAGGATTCCTTCCATCTTCAACATTCACTGTTCTAAGGCCCTCCAGTTCTAACATTCTGTGTTCTAAGGTTCTTTCTAGGTAGGACATTCTGTGTTCCAAAATCTTTTTTAGCCCTGACATCCTATGTTCCCTATAGCTCTGACATTCCATGTTCCAAAATCCCTTTCAGCCCTGACTTTTATGTTCTAAGGCCCCTCTTGCTCTAGTACTTTTTGGCTTTTCAGCCACTGATGCAGGCCTCCTGGACAAAGGGGGACTGTCCCTTTCCACCAATCCCTCTGAAAGGTAGCTTCAACAATCTCCCAGGCCATGGAACTCAATTCATTGCAGTTCCCTCCCCTCTATGAGGTCCCCAGAGCAGCTGAGAGCATCCCTGTTCCTGGAGGGGTATGGGAGAGGTTTTCATGCACTGCTTCAGAATGGAGAACACTTGGCTTCCTGCACTCAAATAGCACCTGGACCTCCCAAGAGAGCATTTTGTAAACTGGATGAGTCTTTCAAAATGGTGTTACAAACAGGGACACTGAGGCCAGGAGAATGTGCCCAATGTCTCATCAGTTTGGTGGCTGAGCTGGGAGCAGACTCTCTGTTCTGTGGGGATCTGGGACTCTTCTCTCTGCCATCGCACCTAGCATGTGCCATGCTCTCTTTCCCATGCTGGAAGATCACTCACATCTTCAAAAGCAGGGGCTTGAAGGTCTTTCCCCTCACTCTCTTACTGAGAAGAGTACCTGAAAACTAAGATATCATCAGCACTGGCTACTTTGCTCCTTGAGAACCAGTGACCAGGCTGTGGACCAGGTCAGTCCAAACCCTAGCATGCTTCCTGCAGAAGGGAGAATTAACAGTGGCATGGTGTTGGGTGAACCCATCCCATTCACATATCCCATGTTCAACTAGCTGCTCTGTCTCCCAGTCAAGTTTATCTACCCCTGTGGTAAAGGGGATTCAAGGGACACTGAGATTCTATCAATCAATTAACAGTTTACTCAGGCCCTATGATATGCCAGGCACTGTTCAGCAAGAGTACAAGCCTGGGAACAAAGACCTCCGGATTCTAGTCTTGGCTCTACCACTGAGTAGCCCTAATTAGGCAAGCCATTTCTCTGAGCTCCCCATGCAAAGTGAAGGGTTGAAATGGGTGATCTGTGAGGCCCATCTCTTTCAGATGAAATGTTCTTAAGGGTTCTTAGTAGGGTAGCTCTCTGAGTTCCGTGAGACAAAGAGAAAGGTGGCTGGCTTGGGCCTCTCTCATGATGGCTCCTACAGATAGAGCCAACACCCCAAGGAAAGAGAGTTGGAGCTCAAGACAAAGGAAGAGGTGCAGGGCGTAGGGTGGGTAAGAGGTGATGGTTGCAGCCTAGGGTCCTAGAAGAAGGTTGCCTAGGGAAATTACTAGTATCTGTGGTGGAGTTTGAGATTTCTTACCCTGCATTTCACCCAGACCCTCTACCCCTTTATTATATCTGCCCCCAGCCATTATATTATGTATCTATTCCCTGTTGAACCATACTAGTGCCTACTATGCCCAGGGATATGCCACCTGGAGATTCAAGGCAAGGACATTAGGATAGCTAAGACTCCCTGCCCAGTGGTCCTCACCTCCCTTCATCTGCTCTCTACCTTCTGCTCACCCCTGCCACCCTGGCCTCCTCCCAGTGCCTCTGAATCTCGCCCTTTGGTTCTCAGCAAGGATCCAGAGCCACACCCAGCACCAATCTGACCCACCAAGACCTAGAGAGATAAGGTCCTCCCGGAGAGCCTTGTAAATCAGAGTTCTTTCTGAAGATAACTCCAGACAAGGATGGCTATTGGTCTGAGGTGGGCACCACAAGGTCACGCCCCACCCCCCAGCAGCCTGAGTGGTCTGGAACTGGAGTCAGCCCAGTCTCCCTCTTCTCCAATTCCAATCTCAAAACCTAATCAAGTTTCCTCTTACCTGGTTTATTGTCCCCGACCAGAAGCAGACTCAGGTCCCTGATGTCCTAGCAGTCAGCTGGCTATGGGTCCTAGCCCAGGCTTAGACTCAGACTGGAAACTGGAGAAATGAGGAAATAGAGTGTATTATGACCACGTCACCCCCAGTGAGGAAGCATTGTGACCCCAGAGAGCCTCCACACAGATGGCTGATCTGTCAGTCCATGGCCGGCTCCACCACAAACAGCCTCCCTAGCCTACCGCAAGAGCATAGATGTCAGGGAGACCAGAACATCAGGAAAGGGGCGGGGAGAAGAGAGAAGAGAGAAATAGAGACACCCAAAGAGAGAAGAAAGGAGAGACATCCCAGGTGGATAAGCAGAGACAGGAGAGAGACAAAGACAGGGTGGGGAGGTGGAGAGAAAGGAAAAAAGGGAGAGGAGAGGAGAGGAGAGGAGAGGAGAGGAGAGGAGAGGAGAGGAGAGGAGAGGAGAGGAGAGGAGAGGAGAGGAGAGGAGAGGAGAGGAGAGGAGAGGAGAGGAGAGGAGAGGAGAGGAGAGGAGAGGAGAGGAGAGGAGAGGAGAGGAGAGGAGAGGAGAGGAGAGGAGAGGAGAGGAGAGGAGAGGAGAGGAGAGGAGAAGTGAAAGAAATGAAGGGAAGGAAGAAATAGAAGGGGAAAGGAACAAGTCAGAGTTAAAGGAGAGGGGGGAAAGACGAGAGAGAAAAGAGAAGGCATATCAGACAGGGCAGAGAGAAATGGTAGCTTTTAAGGAGAAATGAAAGGGAGAAATAGTCCAGATTGGGCGAGGTGCCCCAGGAGACAAGGTGGAGCTTAGCTCATGGCACCCATGAGGGTGTGGACAGGGGAATGCTTGGGGGAGTTCATCTTCCAGTCTTAGGAGGAGGAAAGAGCTCCAAGTACCCCTTTTTTCCCACATTTCCAGTGCAGAAGCAAGGCAGCTAAGCTAAGTTATGATGAATTCTAAAATATTGGCTTATTGCCTGGTCCAACCCCTCAACAATAGAAGGTCTTCCCCTACATATTTGGACATTATCCTCATGAAATATTGACCCAGACTCTGCATCTCTCCCTCTTTATTTGTCCACTGCTACTCCTCTCCCAAAAAAAAAAAAAACAAAACCCAACCCTGACAGCTTTCCCCTCCCAGAGCGAGTGTCTACTCAGGCAGTACAAACACATTTTACCGAACAGGAAAGGAAATCCGCTGCCAACACAAAATCTAGCACCAGGCTTAATCCAGCAACAAGCCTCAGATTGTACATGGCTTTGAACTCCCCATACCTGGGACTTGATGAGGCCCACGCCCCCACCCTCAGTCTCTTGCTGCCCTTGGGTCCATGAGGAGAGCCTGCTACAGCCTGAAGAAGCAGGTAGGGGAAATGCTCTCTGTCTGAGACGTCTTCAGTGTCACTACCCTGGGCAGCCTGCCAGTCTCTACCTGCTTCACAGCTCCTCCCAGTCTTTCCCACCCCAGGCCCAAATTCCTAAGTCTTTAGCCATCTTTCCTTTCTTAAGTCTCTCCTTCCGGTTCTCCCACTCTTTCCCCAACAGTCCCCTGAGGGTAGGAATCGTATCTTGTAGAGGAAAGAACTCTGAACCAGGCATGAGTCTAGTCATGACAGTCTTGGTTGTGCTACTTAGCCACTATATGACCTCAGAGCAGGGGGGGAATCCTGCAGCCTCAAGGCCACAAGTGGCCCTCTGGGTCTTCAAGTGGAGCCCTTTGACTGAATCCAAGTTTCACAGAACAAATCCCCCTAATAAAATGATTTACTCTGTAAAACTTGGACTCAGTCAAAAGGCTGCACACAAGGACCTAGAAGGCCACATGTGGCCTCAAGGCTATAGGTTCCCCACTCATGTCTCAGACATATCACTTGAATTCCCTGGACCTCATTTTTACCCCCATTTTACAAATGAAGAAATTATTCTATCTACCTAACAGGGAGGTAGGGCTCCCGTTTGCCCAACACCAAGCCCCCTAAAGATATCTGATGACACCAGGCTCATTGATGGGAATACCTACCCTCAATGTTGTGTCCTCAAAGTTACTGTTGTGATCAAGGTCACACAACTAATAAGTATGAATGCTAGGATTTGAACTCATGTCTTTCTGACTCTAAAACTAGCCTCCTATATGCAATACACTCTGTGCTCCTTCTTAGAACAACCATTAATGATAATAATCACTCATATTGGGGGAGGAGCCAAGATGGCGGAGTAGAAAGACTCACATATGCTACCTCCAAACCCACAGCCCATATATTTTCTGTAAAAAGAACTCCCCACAAATTCTGGATCAGTGCAAATTGCGCAGAAACACAGTGGAAGAGAGTTCCATTCCAGAGAGCCCTGGAAAACTGTCCCCAGGGGTCCGTCGCGCTCCAGACGCAGAGCCCACCCCTGCGCTGCCCTGGCCTCGCAGCCCGAGAGGAACAGATCTGAGCAGGCTTCAGGGACGGAACCTCCGGTGGCCCCAAAGGTCCCTCCACCCACAGGCGCTCCAGGTCAGTGAGAGAGACGTCTGGGCTGGCCAAGAGGGGAGAGGGGTGTCTCCGTGACTCGGGCCTCCTCGGGAGGCAGCAGCAGAGGCAGTGGCAGAGGCAGTGGCGGCCAGGTGCTCTGGAGCAGGAAGGAGCTCAGGGACATTACCAAAGGTCTCCGCATAAAGCCCCTGAGGGAACTGAGCATGGGAGGCGGCCCTGCCCTCACCAGAACTTAAGCTCACATTGAATAGCAGCCACGCCCGTAGCTGAAAGCCCTGAGGCTGGGGAGCAGCATTTGAATCTCAGACCCCAAGCACTAGCTGAGCGGATCTAGGCAGGGGTGGAGAGGAATCTCAGAAGTCAAGTAACAGGCTGGGAAAATGCCCAGAAAAGGGAAGAAAAATAAGACTATAGAAAGCTACTTTGATGGGGGACAGATGTTCCTGCCTTTCATTTCTGATGACGAGGAACAATTCTTACCATCAGGGAAAGATGTGGAGGTGGGGGCCTCTGTATCCCAGACATCCGAGGTGGATGTCTGGTGGGCTCAGGGCATGGAAGAGCTCAAAAAGGATTATGAAAACCAAGTTAGATAGGTGGAGGAAAAGCTGGGAAGAGAAATGAGAGAGATGAAAGAAAAGCATGAAAAATGGGTCAATACCTTGCTAAAGGAGACCCAAAAAAATGCTGAAGAAAATAACACCTTGAAAAATAGGCTCACTCAATTGGCAAAAGAGGTTCAAAAAGCCAGTGAGGAGAAGAATGCTTTCAAAAGCAGAATTAGCCAAATGGAAAAAGAGGTTCAAAAGTTCACTGAAGAAAATAGTTCTCTCAAAATTAAAATGGAACAGATGGAGGCTAATGACTTCACGAGAAACCAAGAAATCACAAAACAAAACCAAAAGAATAAAAAAATGGAAGAGAATGTGAAATATCTCATGGGAAAAACAACTGACCTGGAAAATAGGTCCAGGGGAGACAATTTAAAAATTATGGGACTACCTGAAAGTCATGATCAAAAAAAGAGCCTAGACATCATCTTCCATGAAATTATCAAGGAAAACTGCCCTGACATTCTAGAACCAGAGGGCAAAATAAATATTGAAGGAATCCATCGATCACCACTGAAAGACATCCAAAAAGAGAAACTCCTAGGAACATTGTGGCCAAATTCCAGAATTCCCAGGTCAAGGAGAAAATATTGCAAGCAGCTAGAAAGAAACAATTCCAGTATTGTGGAAATACAATCAGGATAACACAAGATCTAGCAGCTTCTACATTAAGGGATCGAAGGGCGTGGAATAGGATATTCCAGAAGTAAAAGGAACTAGGACTCAAACCAAGAATCACCAAGCCAGGAAAACTGAGTATAATACTTCAGGGGAAAATAGGGTCTTTCAATGAAACAGAAGACTTTCAAGCATTCTTGATGAAAAGACCAGAGCTGAAAAGAAAATTTGACTTTCAAACACAAGAATGAGAAGAAGCATGAAAAAGGAAACAGCAAAGAGAAGTCATAAGGGACTTACCAAAGGTGAACTATTTACATTCCTACATGGAAAGACAATATTTGTAACTCTTAAAACTTTTCAGTATCTGGGTAGTTGGTGGGACCACACACACACACACACACACATAAACATGTGCGTGCGCACACACATACACACAAGCATGCACATACAGAGACAGAGAGCACAGAGTGAATTGAATAGGATGGGACCACATCTTAAAAGAAATTAAGGTAAATGGTGAGAGAGAAATGTAGTGGGAGGAGAGAAGGTGAAATGGAATGGGGTAAATTATATCTCATTCAAGAGGCAAACGAGACATTTTAGTGGAGGGAAAAAGAGGAGAGCTGAGAAAAAAACATGAAGTTTACCCTCATCACATTCGACTAAAGGAAGGAATAAAATGCACACTCATTTTGGTATGAAAACCTATCTTACAATACAGGAAAGTGGGGGAGAAGGAGATAAGCAAGGGGGGGGATAATGGAAGGGAGGGCAATGGGAGGAGGGAGCAATTTGAAGTCAACACTTGGGGAGGGACAGGATCAAAAGACAGAATAGAAACAATGCGGGGCAGGATAGGATGGAGGGAAATACAGTTAGTCTTACACAACACAACTATTATGGAAGTCATTTGCAAAACTACACAGATATGGCCTATATTGAATTGCCTGCCTTCCCAAAGGGAATGGGTGGGGAGGGAGGGATGGGGAGAATTTGGAACTTAAAGTTTTAGGAACAACTGTTTAGTATTGTTCTTGCTACTAGGAAATAAGAAATACAGTTAATAGGGAATAGAAAGTCATCTGGCCCTACAGGACAAAAGAGAAGATGGGGACAAGAGAAGGGAGGGATGATAGAAGAGAGGGCAGATTGGTGATAGGGAAAATTAGAATGCTCGGTGTATTGGGGTGGGGGGAGGGGACAAATGGGGAGAAAATTTGGAACCCAAAATTTTGTGAAAATGAATGTTAAAAAGTTAAATAAATAAATTTATATTAAAAAATAAAATAAAAAAATAATAATCACTCATATTTCTAAGAGCACTTTAAGCATCATAAAAGTATTTCTCTTAAAGCTAGATAGCATAAATATCATCCCTACTTTACAAATCAGGAAGCTGAGACTCAAAAAAGCAAAGTAATTTGCCCAGGGTCACACAGCTAGTGAAGTTCAGAACTAGGATTCAAACCCAGTGTTCCTGGCTTCCAAATCCAAGTAATTATTATTATTAGCTGTGCTATGATATATCAGCAGTGCTAATGGAACAGTGTGGTGATCAGGGTTGTTCAGACACTTTTATTTCCCCCTCACTCTACTACTTACTCATTGCCCAGATGTTTTTTTTTTCCCCAGAATAAATGCACCACATAAGGAGATAGTATGGAGGGTCCTATAATTCTCTTTATCTTTGTGTTAGCTCAGAGCCCCCAGCAGGAGATGCTTATGGCATGACATCTCAGTGTTAGATCTCTATATCTATTACCTGAGGATGTTTTCTTCCCTTAGTGACTTACTGACTTCCTTGCAACTGTACTCCCAGTTAAGTATAACCAAGATAGCAATTGTCAGAGATCACTATAAATATTTAAAACAAAGGATAAACAAAGTCTCTTTCTACCACCCCTACCACCACTTAAGGTCCAGAGGGAAAGACTTCTAGTTCCCAAGAAGAAAGGGAAAAAGAGATACAAGATCACCACTTTCCAGTCTGTGGCCTGGGTAGGAAGGGGAAGTTCAATAGCACTTTCCATTTCTATATAACTAATCTATCCAGGGAGACTCACTCACAGAGACTTGGTCCCTTTCTTTGTACCCAATGTTTCTGCCTGCTTTTCCACTCTCTCTACTCCATATGGCTTTCCTTTCTCTAGCTTCCTTCCTTCCTAGAAAACTTACCTTTCTCTAGCCTCTAGGCTTCTGCTCCTCCTATCAGAAGCAACTGTTCCAGTCTCTCTCCTAGACTCCTAGTAAGCTAACCTTCAATCTACTGAGCTATTTCCCTTCTGATTCATGTAGGGCACTAATTAATACCTCAAAAAAAGATCACTCAACTAGCTGAATATCTTGCCACTGGATCCTGATGGTTCCTGAGGAGAAAGTAAGGCTGATGACTTTGCACAGCCCTCTCTCACTTAAATCCAATTCACTTGCATGTCATGGCATCACTTTCCTGATATTATGGTCCTCTTTGAGAACGAAGAACAAACAGCAGAAGCAATAGCCTTTTCTGTTATTGGGTAGCAGGCTTTCAAAGACCATTGCCTTAGACTAAAGCATTTCCCTTTACTCATCAGGGCACCTCACTTTCCTCATAACAATCCCATGACCTATGGAGGGTATTATCCCCATTTTAAGAGGAAGAAACTGAGAATCATGAAAGTGAAGTGACTGGCCCAGAGCTTCACCCTACTAGTATTTAAGGATTCCAACCAGGCCTTCCAGTCCAAGGTCAGTGAATGCTCCTTCCCCTATCTGTACCACAAAAGCAAACCTAGAAAGGAATCAAAGATTCTTTGGGGAACTCCTTTTGGGATGAGGGGCCTTCCATGCCTCAAGACTGAGAACATTTAATCCATTCCAGAATGAACCCCAATTTCTGTCAGTGTCAAAACGCACTAAAAGGGGGGGCGGAGCCAAGATGGCGGAGTAGAAGGACGCACATTTACGAGCTCCGAACCCACAACCCATGGAATTGAGGTAAAAGGAGATCCCCATAAACTCTGAATCTCTGCAGGGGGTGCATAAACATAGGGGAAGAGATTTCCGTTCCACTGAACCCTGGAAAGCCGTCCCCGGGGTCCATCGCACTCCGGAAAGCGGACCCCACCCCCACCCCTGGCTGCGACCCAGAGAAGCTGACCCAGCAGACTTCAGAGAGGAAAGCTCCCGGGGAAGCTCTGGCAGCCGGGAAAGTCCCTCCGCCCACAGAAGCTACAGGTCAGTAAGAAAGAAAGCTGCGATAGGGGAGGGGAGCGGAGCGCCTCCGTGACTCGGGCCCCCTCGGGAGGAAGCGGCTGCGGCAGAGACGGGGGCAGGAAGCGGCGGAGGCAGAGGCGTGGGCGGGCGGCTGAGGCGGCAACAGCCTGGGACTCAGGAATCCCCCAGCAGCAGGTAGGATCTTCAATACTGAAGGTCTTTCCAACCTGAGGGAGCCGAGTAGAGGAGACGGCCCTGCCCCCACCCTGCTCTACTGCTGAACGCCTCTGAATAAAACCCCCAAGGGAGCTGAGCACAGCAGGCGGGGCCCCCCACCCCCACCCGCTCCGTTCCTGAAAGTCTCTGCAGAAAGCCCCTGAGGGCCTAAGATTAGAAGGCGGCCCTGCCCCCACCCTTGCGCCAGAACTAAAGTTTGCCGCGGGAAAGCGCATTTGAATCTCAGAGGCCAAGCACTAGCTGGGCGGATCCAGGCAGGGGTGGAAAGGAATCTCAGAAATCAAGTAACTGGCTGGGAAAATGCCTAGAAAGGGGAAGAAAAATAAGACTTTGGAGAGTTTTTTCCAACAAATGCAAATGATCCCGACCTTCGGATCTGATGGGGAGGACGAGAACGTATTTTTCCCATCAGGGAAAGATGTGGAGGGCAGGGCCTCAGTACCCCAGACACCCCAGGGGGGTGTTGGGTGGGCTCAGGCCTTGGAAGAGCTTAAAAAGGATTTTGAAAAGCAAGTTAGACAGGTGGAGGAAAGACTGGGAAGAGAAATGACAAAGATGCAAGAAGAATATGAAAAAAAGGTCAATATCTTGGTAAAGGAGACCCAAAAAAATGCTGAGGAAATTAACACCTTGAAAAATAGGCTCACTCAATTGGCAAAAGAGGTTCAAAAAGCCAATGAGGAGAAGAATGCATTCAAAAGCAGAATGAGCCAAATGGAAAAAGAGGCTCAAAAGCTCACTGAATTTAATAGTTCTCTCAAAATTAGAATGGAACAGATGGAGTCTAATGACTTTATGAGAAACCAAGAAATCACCAAACAAAACCAAAAGAACGAAAAAATGGAAGAGAATGTGAAATATCTCATGGGAAAAACAACTGACCTGGAAAATAGATCCAGGAGAGACAACTTAAAAATTATGGGTCTACCTGAAAACCATGATCAAAAAAAGAGCCTAGACATCGTCTTGCATGAAATTATCAAGGAAAACTGCCCTGACATTCTAGGACCAGAGGGCAAAATAAGTATTGAAAGAATCCATCGATCACCACCTGAAAGAGATCCAAAAAGAGAAACTCCTAGGAACATTGTGGCCAAATTCCAGAATTCCCAGCTCAAGGAAAAAATCTTGCAAGCAGCTAGAAAGAAACAATTCCAGTACTGTGGAAATACAATCAGGATAACCCAAGATCTAGCAGCTTCTACATTAAGGGATCGAAGGGCGTGGAATAGGATATTCCAGAAGGCAAAGGAACTAGGACTGAAACCAAGAATCACCTACCCAGCTAAACTGAGTATAATACTTCAAGGGAAAATATGGTCTTTCAATGAAACAGAGGACTTTCAATCATTCTTGATGAAAAAACCAGAGCTGAAAAGAAAATTTGACTTTCAAACACAAGAATGAGAGGAAGCATGCAAAAGTAAACAGCAAGGAGAAGTATTAAGGGACTTACCAGAAATGAACTGTTTGCATTCATACATGGAAGGACAATATTTCTAACTCTTAAAACTTTTCAGTATCTGGGTGGTTGGTGGGACCACACATACACATGTACACGCATGCACACACATACACACATGTATTCACATGCAGAGACAGAGAGCACAGATTGAACTGAATAGGATGGGACCATACCTTAAAAGAAATTAAGGTAAATGGTGAGAGAGAAATGTAGTGAGAGGAAAGAGGGGGAAATGGAAGGGGGTAACTATATGTCATTTAAGAGGCAAGTAGGAGATGTTCTTAGTGGAGGGAAAAAGAGGAGAGCTGAGGAAAAACAAACAAACAAACAAACAAACAAAAGTTTACCCTCATCACATTTGACTAAACGAAGGAGTGAAATGCACACTCATTTTGGTATGAAAACCTATTTTACAGTATAAGAAAGCGGGGGAGAAGGAGATATTGGGGGGGACGATGGAAGGGAGGGCAAAGGGAGGAGGGAGTAATTGAAAGTCAATACTTGGGGAGGGACAGGATCAAAGGACAGAAGAGAAACAATGAGGGGCAGGTTAGGAGGGATGGCAATTCAGTTAGTCTTACACAACACGACTATCAGGAAGGTCATTTGCAAAGCTACACAGATATGGCCTATAATGAATTGCCTGCCGTACCAAAGGGAATGGGTGGGGAGGGAGGAATGGGGAGAATTTGGAACTCAAAGTTTTAGGAACAATTGTTTAGTATTGTTGTTGCAACTAGGAAAGAAGACATACAGTGAATGAGGAATAGAAAGTCATCTGGCCCTACAGGAGAAAAGAGAAGATAGAGACAAGGGAAGGGAGGGATGACAGAAGAGAGGACAGATTGGAGATAGGGAAAATTAGATTGCTTGGGGTATTGGGGTGGGGGGAGGGGAGAAAAGGGGAGAAAATTTGGAACCCAAAAATTTGTGAAAATGAATGTAAAAAGCTCAATAAATAAATTAATTAATTAATTAAAAAAAAAAACGCACTAAAAGAGCCAAGATGGTGGAGTGATCAGTAATTGCTCTCTCCCTCCCATTGTTCACCTTGATGAGCCCAGAGAATATCCCTCTGGGGAAAACCCTAGAACAGTGAGAGAAGCAGAAGGGGTAAACAGTCTCTAAGCCCATGAGGCTAGGAAAAATCACTAAGGAGGGTCCCTCTTGCTGTGGCTGAAGGGGACCAGTACAGAACCAGAGCTGTCCCAGACAGCCCCACCTCACCAAACCAGGAGAAGATCTTGAGCCCCCAGGGGGCGAAGCCAGCAACCACCAATACCAGGACCCCAGGTGTGCCTCAGCTCCCCAGGGGAATTGGGAAGACACTCATGCAGATGGGATCACCAACTGCTGAGCTTGCCTATGCTCTAACTCAGCATAGAAGACCTCCTGTGGCCAGACCATCCCTCCTCCACACTTAAAGAGTTAGCTCCAGGGTAACTGTGGGGAAACCCAAAAAGACCTCACCCAGCCTCTGCTTTCCAACACCAGCCAGCTCAGCACCAGGTAAGCTGCAGCATTTTAGCTTCTAGATGAAAGAACCAGAGGCTACAACACACAAAGCCTCAAGTTTTAGGCACAAGAACTATGGGACAGAGTTGCCTGTGCCCCACATACAGAGATCTACTTTTAAAGCCAGGAAAAGGGTGATTATCATAAGTAAGAAGCAAAGCAGAAAAGAAAAGACCATAGAATCTTTCTATGGGGACAAAGACCAAAATACAAACACTAAAGAGATCAGCATTGAGATTGTACTCCCATCTGAAACTTCAGAAGGGAATATGAACTGGTCTGAAGCAAAAAAAGCCTTCTTGGAAGAGCTCAGGAAGAATTTTAAAAGTCAAATTACAGAAATAGAAGAAAAACTGGCCAATGACTTTAAAACTATGAAAAAAAAATCACAGAAGAATTTAAAAGGATAATTGGACAAATGGAAAAGGAAGTACAAAACCTAACACTCCTTAAAAGGAACAATTGGACAGATGGAAAAAGACATGTAAAAGTTAACTGAAGAAAACAATTTGATAAAAATTAGAATCAGGCGAGTAGAAGCTAATAAATTTATGAGACATCAACAATCAATCAAACAGAATCTAAACAATGAAAAGGCAGAAGAAATGTAAAATATCTAATTGGGAAGACAACTGACCTGGAAAATAGATTCAGGAAAGAAAATCTAAGGATTATTTGTCTACCAGAAAGTCATGATGAAAAAAAAAGAGCCTGGACAATATCATATAAGAAATCATCAAGAAAAATTGCCCAAAAGTCCTAGATCCAGAGGAAATAGTCATCAAAAGAATCCACCATTCACCCCTCCAAAAAGGGATCTCAAACTAAAAACACCAAGGAATATCATTACTCAATTCCAGAACTATCAAGTGAAGGGGAAAATACTGCAGGCAGCCAAAAAGAAACAATTCAAATATTAAGGAGCTACAGTCAGGATCACACAGGACGTTGCAGCTTCTACATTAAAAGATCAAAGGGGAATGGAGGCAAGATGGTGGAGTAGAAAGACACATATACACTAGCTCTTCCTCCACAATTCATAAAATAACTGTAAAGAATGACCCTCAACAAATTCTAGAGCAGCAGAAGCCACGGAACAAAGTAGTGGAGGAGAATTCCAGCCCAGTGCGACCTGGAAGGTCAACAGGAAAGGTCTGTCACACTGGATGTGAAGTGGAACCCAGCCCAGTCTTGACCATGTGCTTGGGAGGAGGAGGGCGGGAGCAGGCCTTGGGGGCACAATCCCTAGCTACAGAGCAGATTCCTCAACCCACAGGTGCCAAAGGTCAGTGAGAGGGCTTTTTCAGCGGGCCAAGAAGAGAACAGGGTCCCCCCACAGCTCTGGCCCTAGGCAGCAATGGCAAAGGCTGTAGTGGGCAGCAGCAGCTCCCACAGCAGGCCACAACCAGCATCCATCCTTAGAGGCCTCATTGTAAAGCTCCTAGGGGAACTGAGCAACTGATTGGAACCTCAGTCCTGAGTACTGGCATGGTGGAACTGGAGGAGAGGCTGTCGTGGAGAGGAAATTCTAGTACTCATAGATTCTGGGCACAAAAGTTTCTGGTTGTTCCCAGATCAGTGTGCAGACTTGACTATGCCATGCTGGAGGGACTGAGATCTTACAGGGCATACCCTACTCTTGACAAAGAACCCAAAAGTCAAGTAACTGGTTGGGAAAATGCCCAAGAAAGGGAGAAAAAATAAGACTACAGACAGTTACTTTCTTGGTGAACAGATATCTTCTCCCATCCTTTCAGATGAGAAAGAACAATGCTTACCCCAGGGAAAGACATAAAAGTCAAGGTTTCTGTATCCCAAACATCTAAAATAAATATTCAATGGCCTCTGGCCATGGAAGAGTTCAAAATGAATCTTGAAAATCAAGTAAGAGAGGTAAAGGAAAAATTGGGAAGAGAAATGAGAGAGATGCAAGAAAATCATGAAAAGCGGGTCAACAACTTGCTAAAGGAGACCCAAAAAAATGCTGAAGAAAATAACACCTTGAAAAATAGGCTAACTTAATTTGCAAAAGAGGTTCGAAAAGTCAATGGGGAGAAGAATGCTTTAAAAAGCAGAACTAGCCAAATTGAAAAGGAGGTTCAAAAGCTCAAGGAACAAAATAGTCTTTAAAAATTAGAATGGAACAGATGGAAGCTAATGACTTAATGAGAAACCACGAAATCACAAAAGCAAACCAAAAGAATGAAAAAAATGGAAGAGAATGTGAAATATCTCCTTGGAAAAACTACTGACCTGGAAAATAGACCCAGGAGAGACAATTTAAAAATTATGGGACTACCTGAAAGCCATGATCAAAAAACAAAGAGCCTAGACATCATCTTTCATGAAATTACCAAGGAAAACTGCTCTGATATTCTAGAACCAGAGGGAAAAATAAATATTGAAAGAATCCACTGATCACCTCCTGAAAGAGATTTGGAAAGAGAAACTCCTAAGAACATTGTAGCCAAATTCCAGAGTTACCAGGTCAAGGAGAAAATATTGCAAGCAGCTAGAAAGAAACAATTTGAGTATTGTGGAAGTACAATCAGGATAACACAACATCTAGCATCTTCTACATTAAGGGATCGAAGGGTGTGGAATAGGATATTTCAGAAGTCAAAGGAACTAGGATTAAAATCAAGAATCACTTACCCAGAAAAACTGACTATAACACTTCAGGGGGGAAAAATTGTCTTTCAATGAAATAGAGAACTTTCAAGCATTCTTGATGAAAAGACCAGACTGGAAAGAAAATTTGACTTTCAAACATAAGAATCAAGAGAAGCATGAAAAGGTAAACAGGAAATGGAAATCATAAGGGATTTACTAAAATTGAACTGTTTACATTCCTACATGGAAAGATAATATTTTTAACTCTTGAAACTTTTTTCAGTATCTGGGTAGTTGGTGGGATTATACACAGAGAGAGAGAGAGAGAGAGAGAGACAGAGACAGAGACAGAGAGACAGAGAGAGAGACAGAGAGAGCACAGGGTGAGTTGAATAGGAAGGGATCATATCTAAAAAAAAAAATTAAGGGGTGAGAGTGGAATATATTGGGAGGAGAAAGGGTGAAAATGAATGGGACAAATCATCTCTCATAAAAGAGGCAAGAAAAAGCCTTTTCAATGGATGGAAAAAAGGGGGAAGGAGAGAGGGAAAAAGTGAAGCTTACTCTCATCACATTTGGCTCAAGGAAGAAATAACATGCACACTCAATTTGTTATGAAAACCTGTCTTACAATACAGGAAAGTAGGGGAGAAGGGGATAAGCAGTGGGGGGATGATGGAAGGGAAGGCAAATGGGAGGAGGGAGCAATTAGAAGTAAACACTCTTGGAGACAGACAAGATCAAAAGAGAGAATAGAAGAAATGAGGGGCAGGATAGGATGGAGGGAAATATAGTTAGTCTTACACAACATGACTAGACTATTATGGAAGTCATTTGCAAAACTACACTTATATATCCTATATTGAATTGTTTGCCTTCTCAGTGGGGATGGGTGTGGAGGGAGGAAAGAAGAAAAGTTGGAACTCAAAGTTTTAGGAACAAATGTTGAGTATTGTTCTTGCATACAACTGAGAAATAAGAAATACAGGTAATGAGGTACAGAAATTTATCTATAAAGAGAAAGATGGGGATAAGGGAAGGGAAGGATGTTAGAAGGGAGGGCAGATTGGTGGAAGGGGTAATCAGAATGCTTGGAGTTTTGGGGTAGGGGGAGGGGGAGAGATGGGGAGAAAATTTGGAACTCAAAATTTTGTGGAAATGAATGTTGAAAACTTAAATAAATAAAATAAAAAATATTCAGTGGGAAAAAATGAATATTATTGCCAGGAAAGATGGATATCATATTAAGATTCTTTTAAGTCAAACTACTTTTTTCTTCAGCAGATGATTATTATAAAAAAAACAAAAAGAAATGTTTGTAAAGTTCTGAAAATAGTTATATTTTCCCAAAAAAAGACTTTTATTGTGAATGCTTAATTACAGAATAAAAATTGTGAAGATGAGCTAAGATTTATTTTAAAAAAAAAGATCAAAGGAATTGGAATACGATTTTCCTTTAGGCAAAGGAGCTGGGACTACAACCAAGGATTAATTACCCAGCAAAGTTGAGCATAATATTTAAGGGATTTTCAGATCTTCCTGATAAAAAGGCCAGAACTCAATAGAAAATTCGATCTTCAAACACAGGTTTTGGGAAAGGCATATAAAGGTAAACAGGAAAAAAAAAACAACTTGCTACTCAATATAGGCAAACTATTCACATCCCAATAAGGGAAGATGATACTTGTTAATCTTAAGAATTGTATATTTATTATGATATATAAAAGGGATATACATAGATAGAGGGAGTGGGGATTGATATGGTGGTAACAAATGTGATTTAAGGGTGCAAAGGGCATATTGCAACGGGAAATGTAAAAAGGTAGAGGCAGAAAAAAATAAATTCCATCACAGGGACAGGCACAAAAATATATTACAGTAGAGGGAAAAAGGGGAGAAAGATGAGCATGTTTGAGAGGTACTCTCATCGGATTGGGTTCAAGGAGGGTACAACAAACTCAGTTAAGTATAGAAATACAACTACCTCTACAGGCAGTAGGAGGGGAAGGGGGAAAGAAAAGGGAGGGGAGGCTAAAAGGGAGGGAAGAAGTAGTAAGAGAAAAGGGAATTAAAAGAGAGGGGGGCTGAAAGAAGGGAGGGAAGACTGAGGGAGGCTGTGGTCAAAAATTAAAACTATTGTGGAGGGGAAGGGAAAAGGGAGAAATAAAAGCATAAACAAGAGGAAAGGGGATGAAGGGAAAGACACAGATAGTAATCATAACTGTGAATGTGAATGGGATGAACTCTTCCATAAAACTGAGAGTGATAGAAGAATGCATTAAAAACCATAATCCAACAGTATGTTGTCTACAAGAAACACATTTAAAACGGGGGTATACACACAAGGTAAAGGTCAAAGGTTGGAGCAGAATATATTGTGCTTCAGGTGAAGGAAAAAATGCAGGGGTAGCATTCCTAATCTCAGATAAAGCAAAAGCAGAAATAGACCTAGTCAAAAGAGATAAGGAAGAAACCATATCCTGCTAAAAGGCACCAGAGACAATGAAGCAATTTCATTACTAAACATATATACTCCAAGTGGTATAGCATCCAAATTCTTAGAAGAGAAGTTAAGGGAGTTACAGAAAGAAATAGACAGCAAAATTATACTAGTTGGGGACCTCAACCCTCTCTGAACTGGATAAATCTACCCTCAAAATAAACAAGAAAGAAGTTAAAGATGTGAATATAACTCTGGGATAAGGTAGATGTGATAGATCTCTGGTGAAAATTGCTTGGGAGTAGAAAGGAATATGCCTTTTTCTCAGCAGTACATGGTACATATACAAAAATTGACCATGTATAAAAACCTCACAATCCACTGTAGAAAGGCAGAGATAGTCAATGCATCCTTCTCAGATCATAATGCAGTAAAAATCACATGTAATCAAAGGCCATGCAAATATAAACCGAAAATTAATTGGAAACTAAACAATCTAATCTTAAAGAATGATTGAGTTAACAACAAATTATAGAAACAATCAACAACTTCATTCAGGAGAATGACAATAATGAGATAACCCACCAAATCTTATGGGATACTGCAAAATCAGTTCTTAGGGGCAGCTTTATATCTTTGAATGCCTACATGAATAAAATAGAAAAAGAGGAAATCAATGAATTGGGCATGCAGTTGAAAAAGCTAGAAAAAGAACAAATATCAAATAAATATCAAATTAGAAATACTGAAAATCAAGGGAGAGAGTAATAAAATAGAAATTAAGAAATCTATTGAACTAATAAGTAATTCTAAGAGTTGGTTTTATGAAAAAACAAAAAAAATGATAAAATTTTGGTCAATCAGATTAAAAAAAGAAAGGAGAAAATCAAATTACCAATATCAAAAATGAAAAGGGTGAACTAACCTCCAATGAGGAGGAAAGTAAAACAATAATTAGAAATTACTTTGCCCAAGTGGATATCCATAAATTCAACAATTTAAATGAGATGGATGATTATTTTTAAAAATATAAATTGCCCAGATTAACGGAAGAGGAAGTTGAATACTTAAATAACTCCATCTCAGAAAAAAAAAAAATTGAACAAGCCATCAAAGAATTCCCTACGAAAATATCTCCAGGGCCAGATGGATTTACAAGTGAATTCTATCAAACATTTTAAGAACCGTTAATTCCAATACTATAGAGATTATTTGGGGAAATTGCTGAAGGAGTCCTACCAAATTCTTTTTATGATACAAATATGGTTCTGACACCTAACCTAGGAGGAACCAAAGCAGAGAAATAAAATTAAAGACCAATTTCTCTAATGAATATAGATGCAAAAATTTTAAATAAGATTTTAGCAAAGAGAATATAGCAACTTCTCACGAGAATAAAACATTATGACCAGGTAGGATTTATACCAGAAATGCAGGACTGGTTCAATATTAGAAAAACTATTAGCATTATGATCCTATCAACAACAAAACTAACAGAAACCAGTGATTATCTCAACAGATGCAGAAAAAGACTGACAAAATACAACACCCACTCCTACTGAAAACGCTGGAAAGCATAGGAATAAATGGAACTTTTCACAAAATAATAAGCAGTATCTACCTAAAAACATCAGCAAGCAACGGGGACAAGCTAGGTGCATTTCTAATAAGATCAGGGGTGAAACAAGGATGTCCATTATCACCACTGTTATTCAATTTGGTATTAGAAATGCTAGCTGTAGCAATAAGAAAAGAAAAAGAAATTGAAGGAATTAGAATAGGCAAAGAAAAAACTAAGTTATCACTTTTTGCAGATGACATGATGATATATTTAGGGAATCCCAGAAATCAAGTAAAAAACTACTTGAAATAATAAACTTTGGCAAAGTTGCAGGTTACAAAATAAACCCACATAAATCATCTGCATTTCTATATATTACTAACAAAGCCCAACAGCAAGAGATAGAAAGAGAAATTCCGTTTAAAGCTATGGTAGATACCATAAAATATCTGGGAGTTTACCTGCCAAAACAAACGCAGGGACTATATGAACGCAATTACAAAACACTTATCGCACAAATAAGGTCATATCTAAGTAAGTGGAAAAACATCAGTTGCTCGTGGATAGGCCAAGCTAATATTACAAAAATGACAATTCTACCTAAATTAATATACTTATTCAGTGTCATACCAAAATACCAGATAATTATTTTCTAGAGCTAGAAAAAATATATAATATCAAAACTCATCTAAAAGAACAAAAAGTCCAAAATATCAAGGGAACTAATTAAATGAAATGCTAGGGAAGTGACCTAGCTCTAGAGCAGCAATCATCAAAACCAATTGCTACTGGCTAAGAAAGAGAGGGGTAGATCAGTGGAATAGATTAGATACTCAAGACACAATAGTCAATGAATATAGCAATCTACAGTTTGATAAACACAAAGACCCCAGCTTCTGGGATAAGAACTCACTGTTTGACAAAAATTGCTGGGGAAACTGGATAACAATGTGGTGGAAACCAGGCATAGAACAATGTCTGACACTATACACAAGAATAAGGTCCAAATGGATCCACGATCTAGGTATAAATATTGATACTATAAACAAATTGGGGGAGCAAGGAATAGTGTATTTGTCAGATTTATGGAGAAATTTATGACCAAACAAGAGATAGAGAACAATATGAAGTGCAAAATGGATAATTTTGATTACATTAAATTGAAAAGTTTTTGAACAAACCCAATGCAACCAAAATTAGGAGGGAAGCAGAAAACTGGGAAAGAATTTTTGCAACTAGTGTCTGTGATAAAGGCCTCATTTTTAAAATATATAGAGAACTGAGTCAAATGTACAAGAACACTAGTCATTCTCCAATTGATAAATGGTCAAAGGATATGAACAGGGAATTTTCAGAGGAAGAAATTAATGCTATCTATAATCATATGAAAAAATGCTCTAAATCACTATTGATTAGAGACACAATTCAAAACAACTCTGAGGTACCACATCACACCTATCAGATTGGCTAACATGACAAAACCAGAAGATGATAAATGTTGGAGAAGATGTGGAAGAGTTGGAACACTAATACATTGTTGGTGGAGCTGTGAGCTGATCCAATCATTCTAGAGAATAATTTGGAACTATGTCCAAAGGGCTACAAAAATGTGTATACCCTTTGACCCAGCAATATTGCTTCTGGGACTGTATCCCCAAGAGATCATAAAAACGGGATAGGGTCCCACATGTACAAAAATATTTATAGCAGCTCTCCTTGTGATGGCCAAAAACTGGAAATCAAGGGGATGCCCATCAATTGGGGAATGGTTGAACAAGTTGTGGTATATGAACGTAATGGAATACTATTGTGCTATAAGAAATGATGAACAGGAAGACTTCAGAGAAGCCTGGAAAGATTTACATGATCTAATGCTGAGTGAAAGGAGCAGAACCAGGAGAACTTTGTACATAGCAACAACCACAGTGTGTAAGGAATCTTTCTGGTAGACTTAGTACTTCATTGAAATGCATGGACTTAATTAATTTCCAATGGACTCTTGAGGCAAAATGCCTTCCACATCCAGAGAAAGAACCATGGAATTGAATCACAGATAGAAACAGACCATTTTCTTTTGTATTATGTTTTGTTTTGTTTTATTTTATGGTTTCTCCCATTCATTTTAATTTTTCTATGCAACATGTATTTAATAGAAAAGTAGGTGTAGAACCTATATAACATTGTACGCTGTCTCAAGGAGAGAGTGGTGAGGGAGGGGGGAATGAGGCAGAGGGAGGGGAAAAAAATCTAAGATATATGGAAGTGATTGTTGAACACTGAAAACAATTTAAAAAAAAAAAACACTATAGAGGACCTCAGTGCTAAGGGATCATAAAGTGAAGAGGGGATTATAGCCTAAGGTGGGATCCTAGAACAGATTTCTTTAGTCAGGTCCTTTAAGTTATACTCTGCTTCTCTCTTTATCACTCTCACCCTCAGCTTCCCTAGGTGCCAGTGTGTGGTCTATTAGGTCTGAATGTATCCATCTCTCCTGGGAACCCAAGGCAAGAAATAGCTTCAGTTCAATCTACCACTTAAACAGCCAGACACTGTTAATAAGCACTTGACAAAGATTATCTCATTGGATGCTCACAACAACCCTTGAGAATGGGTAGTTATTATTCCCATTTTACAGATGTGGAAAATGAGACAAATGGAGGTTAAGTGACTTGCCCAGATTCAAACAAATTGTAAATGTCTGAAGCAGAATTTAAACTTGTGTTCCCAAGTCCAGGCTCAGCGTTCTATCTGCTGCACCACCAACTGTCTCTGACTTCTATAAAGAGAGTTCCATGCTAAGTCTGTGGCATCTGCCACAGAGAAGGTAGAGCAGGGGTAGGGAATCTTCAGCCTTGAAGCCACATGTGGCTCTCCAGGTCCTCAAGTGCAGCCCTTTGACTGAATCCAAACTTCATAGAACAAATTCCCTTAATAAAAGGATTTGTTCTAAGACTCGGTCAAAAGGCTGCATCCAAGGACCTAGAAGCTACATGTAGCCTTAAGGTTGCAGGTTCCCCACCCCTGGGTGTCTGGGCAAACAAACCAAATGACCTCTCTTCTCCTCTCGCCTTCCTTTCTTTTCTCTTTCTTTCCTCCACTCCTTTCTCCCTTCCCCATAAGCTTGCCACTAGAGATCCATTACATTCATGTACCATAATTTATTTAATCATTCTCCTGGTGTTGGCCATTTAGAATGCTTCCAGTTCTGTGAAATTCCCCATAATGCTAATTAGGAAAATCTTTCAATGGATGGATCTTTTTATTTGTGTTTTTTTTTTTTTAACAATTTTCTGAGGCTATTGCTAAGACAGGAATTAATGGATCAAAAGGCACGACTATTTTGGTAACCTTTATTCCATTTTGCTAGATGGCTCTCCAGAAAGCTGCTACTGGTGGCCAGTTCCAGAAGCAACAAGTGACTTATTTCACCACAGCCCTTCTTGCTTTGAGTTTCATAGCTTCTTGTGAATTTTTGCCATCATATGCATCAGAGATAGGATCGTAAAGTGGTTTTTATTTCATTATTTGCTTTCATTATTACTGAGGTTGAACAATTTTTCAAATAAGCTGCGTTTCCTTTTGAAACGTTGTGAACATGGTGTTATTGCTCTCTTTACCTGGTGTTACCAATGTCCTTTTAACAATTCCTTTTATATTTTAAATGTCAAGACAGCTTTCTCATTTGCCATATGTCAAAATCTATTTTTCTTTTTAAGTATAGTTTTTAATTGTACAGGTTTTTTTTTTTAATTATAATACAATCTAGACTATCTATCTTGTCCAAATGCAGTACTCTTTGTATGATAAAACAGTAGATCAATTTGACTGGGGTTAAAATCATGTTTCAGGTGTGGTGGTGAAGAATATGTATGGTAAGAGAGGTTGGGAGCTTGCAGAGTGATTCATGAAACCCAAGCTAGATAATAAATGAGATAACTGAAGTTCTTGAAGGGTGAGAGGTAAGGGGAGGAATAAAAGCAAAGAATATAGAGTGTCAGAACTAAAAGAGACCTTAGAACCCAGGATATCAGAGCTGGGAGGGCCCTTAGAACACAGACTGTCAGAGCTGGAAGGGTCCTTAGAACACAGGGTGACAGAGCTGGGAGGGATCTTAGAACACAGGTTGTCAGGGCTGGGAGGGCCCCCAGAACACAGGGTGTCAGAGCTGGGAGGGACCTTAGAACACAGGATGTCAGGGCTGGGAGGGCCCTTAGAACAGAGGATGTCAGAGCTGGGAGACCCTTAGGACACAGGATGTCAAAGCTGGGAGGGCCCTCAGAACACAGGGTGTCAGAGCTGGGAGGGATCTTAGAACGCAGGTTGTCAGGGCTGGGAGGGCCCCCAGAACACAGGGTGTCAGAGCTGGGAGGCCCTTAGAACACAGGATGTCAGAGCTGGGAGGGCCTTAGAACACAGGGTGTCAAAGCTGGGAGGGCCCTCAGAACACAGGGTGTCAGAGCTGGGAGGGATCTTAGAACGCAGGTTGTCAGGGCTGGGAGGGCCCCCAGAACACAGGGTGTCAGAGCTGGGAGGGACCTTAGAACACAGGATGTCAGGGCTGGGAGGGCCCTTAGAACACAGGGTGTCAGAGCTGGGAGGCCCTTAGAACACAGGATGTCAGAGCTGGGAGGGCCTTAGAACACAGGGTGTCAGAGCTGGGAGGGCCCTTAGAACAGAGGATGTCAGAGCTGGGAGGGCCCTTAGAACAGAGGATGTCAGAGCTGGGAGACCCTTAGGACACAGGATGTCAGAGCTGGGAGGGCCCTTAGGACACAGGATGTCAGAGCCGGGAGGGCCCTTAGGACACAGGATGTCAGAGCTGGGAGGGCCATTTGAACACAGTGTCAGAACTGAAAGGGGCCTTAGAACATAGGATGCTAGAGCTGCAGTGGATAGACCACCAGGCATGGGGTTAGGAGGACCTGAGTGCAAATTCAGTCTCAGGCACTTACTAGCTGTGTGACCCTGGGTAAGTCACTTAACTGTTTGCCTCAATTTCCTCATCTGTAAAATGAGCTGGAGAAGGAAATGTCAAACCACTGCAGTATCTGTCAAGAAAACCCCAATGGGCAGAGCCAAGATGGAAGACTACAAAGATACACTTACGCAGGGTCCTCCCCACAGCCCCTAAAATACCTGTAGAGAGGGACTCTCAATAAATTTTGAAGCAGCAGAAGTGGAGAACAACAGAGTGGAGGAGATTTCCAGCCCAGGGTGACCTGAAAGACCCACAGAAACGTCAGTTGCGCCAGACATGGAGCCAAGCGTGGAACCCAGCCCAGCCTTGGCCGAGTGGCGCAGTGCAACAAGACTCTGGGAGAAGGACACCTTGGGGGTGGAATATCCAGTCGCAGTAGAGGGTCCTCAGATCCCTCGGCCTACAAGCACCATAGCTCCGGCAGCAGGCAGCAGCCACAGAGCCTGCACAGCAGCCCATATGGAAGCTCCATTGTTGGAGTGGAAAAACCCCTGTGGGCACTGAGGAGCTCAGCCCTGGGTGGAGGCCCTGGCCAAGCTGGTCTTTGTCTCAAACTGAATGGTGGCCCTGCCCATCCAGTTTATCTGAAAATCAGCCCACAGTGCTGACTTGGCAGAACTGGAGGCCAAGTGGCTGTGGAGAGGTTATCTGCCAAGATTCTGGGCATAAAATTCCCAGACCAGTACACACTTGATTGTGCCACCTTGGAGGAACTGAGATCTCACAGATTCCCAGAGTATACCCCACTCTTGACAAAGGACCCAAAAGTCAAGTAACTGGTTGGGAAAATGCCAAAAAAAGGGAAAAAAAATAAGACCACAGAAGGTTACTTCCTTGGTGAACAGATATCTCCTCCCATCCTTTCGGATGAGGAAGAACAATGCTTACCATCAGGGAAAGACATAGAAGGCAAGGCTTCTGTATCCCACACATCCAAAATAAATATTCAATGGGCTCAGGCCATGGAAGAGCTCAAAAAGGATTTTGAAAATCAAGTTAGAGAGGTGGAGGAAAAACTGGGAACAGAAATGAGAGAGATGCAAGAAAAGCATGAAAAACAGGTCAACACCTTGCTAAAAATGCTGAAGAAAATAACACCTTGAAAAATAGGTTAACTCAATTGGCAAAAGAGGTTAAAAAGCCAATGAGGAGAAGAATGCTTTCAAAAGCAGAATTAGCCAAATGGAAAAGGAGGACCAAAAGCTCACTGAAGAAAATAGTTTTTTAAAAATTAGAATGGAACAGATGGAAGCTAATGACTTTATGAGAAACCAAGAAATCAAAACAAGACCAAAAGAATGAAAAAATGGAAGAGAATGTGAAATATCTCATGGGAAAAACAACTGACCTGGAAAATAGATCCAGAAGAGACAATTTAAAAATTATGGGACTATCTGAAAGCCATGATCAAAAAAAGAGCCTAGACATCATCTTTCATGAAATTATCAAGGAAAACTGCCCTGATATTCTAGAACCAGAGGGCAAAGTAAATATTGAAAGAATCCACCGATCACCACCGGAAAGAGATCCAAAAAGAGAAACTCCTAGAAACATTGTGGCCAAATTCCAGAGTTCCCTGGTCAAGGAGAAAATATTGCAAGCAGCTAGAAAGAAACAATTCCAGTATTGTGGAAATATAATCAGGATAACACAAGATCTAGCATCTTCTACATTAAGGGATCAAAGGGCATGGAATAGGATATTCCAGAAGTCAAAGGAACTAGGACTAAAACCAAGAATCACCTACCCAACAAAACTGAGTATAATACTTCAGGGGGAAAAAAATGGTCTCTCAATGAAGTAGAGGACTTTCAAGCATTCCTGATGAAAAGACCAGAGTTGAAAAGAAAATTTGACCTTCAAACACAAGAATGAAGAGAAGCATGAAAAGGTAAACAGTAAAGAGAAGTCATAAGGGACTTAATAAAGTTGAACTGTTTACATTCCTACATGGAAAAACAATATTTGTAACTCTTGAAACTTTTTTCAGTATCTGTTGGTGGGTAGTTGGTGGGATTACACACACACACACACACACACACAGCACAGAGTGAATTGAATAGGAAGGGATCATATCTAAAAAAATTAAATTAAGGGGTGAGAAAGAAATATATTGGGAGGAGAAAGGGAGAAATGGAATGGGGCAAATTCTCTCTCATAAAAGAGGCAACAAAAGACCTTTCAGTGGAGGGAAAAAGAGGGGAGGTGAGAGAAAAACATGAAGCTTACTCTCCTCACATTCAACTAAAGGAAGGAATAAAATGCACACTCATTTTGGTATGAAAACCTATCTTACAATACAGGAAAGTGGGGGAGAAGGGGATAAGGAGGGTGGGGGGGATGATGGAAGGGAGGGCATTGGGAGGAAGGGGCAATTTGAAGTCAACACTCTTGGGGAGGGACAGGATCCAAAGAGAGAACAGAAGCAATGGGGGGCAGGATAGGATGGAGGGAAATATAGTTAGTCTTACACAACACAACTATTATGGAAGTCATTTGCAAAACTACACAGATATGGCCCATATTGAATTGCTTGCCTTCCCAAAGGGAATGGGTGGGGAAGGAGGGATGAAGAGAAGTTGGAAGTCAAAGTTTTAGGAACAACTGTCCAGTATTGTTCTTACTACTAGGAAATAAGAAATACAGGTAATGGGGTATAGGAAGTTATCTTGCCCTACAGGACAAAAGAGAAGATGGGGACAAGGGAAGGGAGGGATGTTAGAAGTTGTGATAGGGGCAATTAGAATGCTTGGTGTTTTGGGGTGGGGGAGGGGAGAAATGGGGAGAAAATATGGAAACCAAAATTTTGTGAAAATGAATGCTAAAAGTTAAATAAATTCAAAAAAAAAATTCAAAAAAAAATTCAAAAGAAAAAAGAAAGAAAACCCCAAAAGGGGTCATGACGAGTTGAACACAACAACTGAAGCCACTGAAGCCTTCATAACCACTGTGGTGTATGCCCTTTTCTCTTCTGATAGTCACCACCCTGGTGAAGGCCCTCATTACTTCATGCCTAGACCAATGTGCCACTGGTTGGTTTTCCTGCCTCCTCTCTCCTTCCAATCCATCCTTCACTCAGTTGTGAAACTGATCTGCCTAGAGCACAGACCCAACCACACCACCTCGCCCCCACTTCATTCAATAAACTCCAAGGTTTCCTGTTGCCTTCAGTTTCAAACATAAAGCCCTTTGCGTAGATTTTAAAGCTCTTCACAACCCTCCCCTTCCTACCTTCCATCTTCTTCTACCTAATTTCTCGACACATGCTTTGTGGTGCAGTGACAATGACCTCCTTACCGTCCCTCACACAAGACCCTCCATCTCCTGACTTCACGTGCATTCACTGACTGTCCCTCATGCCTGAAATACTCTTCCTCCTCCTCTGTCTCCTGGCTTCCTTCAAATCTCAACCAAAGACCCACCTTCTACAAGAGGCTTTTCCTCAGTCCTTAATCACAATGCCTTCCCTCTGAGACTGCCCTCAATTTACCTTGTATATGTCATTTGTACATAGTTGCTTGCAGGTTGCCCTCCTCATTAGATTGTGGGCTCCCTTAAGACAGAGACTGTTCGTCCTTGTATCCCCTGTGGTTAACACAATGCCTGGCACAAAGAAGGCACTTCATACTAGCTGACTCCAGAGGACTGTTCCTTAAACTGTAAAATACAGTCTCCCTAGTTCTAAGGCTTCTAAATGGATAAGGAAACCTGAGTTCCCAATTTGGCCTGTCACTTATTAGTGGTGTGACCCTGAACAAGTCACTTCTTTCATCTGTAAAATGGGGATAACAGCACCTGTGCAGGAGCGCACGCATGCACACACACACGTTAGCTATTATAGCTTTCTACTCCCAACTCCTATCCTGGGTGCCAGGTCTATGAAAGCATTTTCCCCTTGCTGCAAGTAGGAAAACAGCAGTACCATGGAGGAAGCCCTGAAGTCTAGACATCGATGCTTCACAGAACAGGCCTCCCTTAGTTAAGGAATCAGCCCAAGACCCCAAAAATTCCTTCCTTCTTTCCTTCATTTCCATAAAGTTTTGTTGATCCATCAGGTTAGATCTCTGTGAATTCACAGATGCTGGGAATCTGTGTACAGATTGCCACTTTTTTTGTCATTTCTAATTTTATATAAAAGTTACATTACTTTTATGGGGGGAAACTCAGAGATCTGGCCCAGGGTTGAGGTACTTTACGTAAGTGATCCTCAAACTCAGTGATTTCACTAGTACAGGAAGCCTCTCCATTTTACAGATGACATAACTGAGACTGAGTTTAATGACTTGCCCAAGCTCATACAGTCTCGTTAAGAGTCAGAACCCAGCTGTTTCTGACTTCAAGTCCAGCCTGCCTTTGGCTTTCCCAAGAAGGGCCAGGTAGTGTGTGTAATGCCTCAAATGCTTCCTTCCTGTCAAGCTCAATCTCAGAAAGACCCTCCCTACCAGCTCCACTGAACATAAATCTCTCCCAGGAAACACCTGAGGATCAGCAGGGAGCTGTGGTTTCATAGGGCAGGTGTCTCCCTCATTTAGCATGAAGCTAAACAAAGGGCAGAACAAAGCCCAGACAACTATACAGCTTGCTGCTCCACCCCTGGTCAGTGATGGCTGGGAGTGGAAGGGGCCTGGGAACCTGACCTTACACTTTCCAATGGTCGGGTCTTCTTAGATCATCTAGTATGTTTGGCCACCTCTTTCCTGCCTGGAACCAAAGTGACAATTTCCACTCTCTCAACCCATTCCTGTGTGAAATTTCCAGCCTCTGAAAACAATGGTATAAATGCCTTCTCTTGTGCCAATGAGCAAGTCTAAAGGACACATCTTAGCTGTACCTTAGACTGCTCATTTTTTCCTGCTTCTGATAAGATGCTTGGGGGTACTAATGTTTCATTATGCCTCCCTCTCACTGTATTCCAAGCAGTCTGAACATCAGGTAGGACAGGCAGATGTTCCTTAGCATCAGGAGTGATGCCACCCTGGCATCTGAGAACCATGGATTTGAGGTATGACTGAAGTGCCTGGCCTACCATCTTTCGTCAAGAGTCAGGGCAGGACTGAGACTAAAGCAGGATAAAATAACGTGGTACAACAGAAAGGAAGTTGAGAGGTCAGGGTTCTGCCACTTGCCTCACTGTGTGCGATCTTGTACAAGATGGCTTCCCTGACCTGTGCCTCAGTTCAACCAGCTGTGATACTGTATATTTTAAGGCTCTTTGCAGTGAGTTTACATGAAATCTATGAATTCCATTTCCCACCTTTCCAAGATTAGAAACTTCCCAATTTCTTTTCCAGCACATTTTGTACAGACACACAGTACTGCGCTCCACCCACTTGTACCAGCAATGCATACCCGTTCTCTTTAGCCAAGACAGTTACACAGCTGGACACTCTGCGCTCAATCCTTTCAGCCCTCAAGTGCACACAAAATAGTCAACAGACATCTTAACAAAGTTGGAAAGACACATACATACACACACAGATTTGAAAATGCAGAGACATAAAAGACATAAATATACCTTTTCTGGTAGCAATGGTTCCCCAAACTGCCTCCTCAAATATGAGCATGAAGCCCACTTCCCTTTTTCTCATCTCTGCAGCCCCATGAGCAGCTGACATGCCTGTCCCTCAGGGGTGCCCAGGGACACTGCTCTGTCCACCGCAGTTCCAG
The DNA here is from genome assembly GCA_023548195.1 of Bettongia penicillata ogilbyi. Taxonomy (NCBI): domain Eukaryota; kingdom Metazoa; phylum Chordata; class Mammalia; order Diprotodontia; family Potoroidae; genus Bettongia; species Bettongia penicillata. The sequence goes on from JAJHZJ010000029.1 coordinate 13,054,980, forward strand.
CCTGCAGCACCCACGTGACCAAGAATGGGTAGGGCTAACTCACTTTTCCTCCCTCCCATATTTCCTGAGTTAATGGTAGGAGAGTGGTAAAGAGAGGAAGGAAGGACCAAGATTGTCAAGGTCCATCCAACCACCAGGGTCTACTCAAAGGTCAACTATCCATAGCCATCTACAAGACGCAACACACAGTGGGTGTCAAGGCAATGTTATTTTTCATTTCAACTAAGAGCTGAAGCATACAAACATTACTCTAATTTTCTAATAATTCCCAAGTGCAAAATTCCTCAACAGTTAGGTGTGATCTGCCACCCTGGAAGACAAAGCTACCATACCCCAAGCTGGCTCAGGGCAGGCACAAATGGGCCAGAAAGAGAAAGGCCTTTGAAATAATGGCTGAGGGAGAACACATCAGTGGTTTTGGTAGAAAAATTTATTATACATACAGAATAGCCACTAACTAAAGGTAAACAAGCTAGGACAGAGTTGTGCTGGATGGAAGATGGTGGCAAGCTCTTTGGAAATCAAACAGGTGATGGCAGCTTGAGTCCTGACACCATGTTAGCCACTCAGGGACAAGGGCTGGTTCTGAGCAGACAGCAGGAGGTGGGGGATGACATTACCATCCAACCACAAGATACACAGGCTGGGCTTTGGTTGGATGCTCACCCAGGAATGGGCATCTGAAGGAAGGGATGACTTCCCTAAAGGCAGACTTCTCCTAAGTCACCGAACACCATTTTAAGCAACTGGTTTAATGAGATGATTTCCACACACTCTACATGAAGTTCATAAAGGTCACAATTCAGTGAAGTACAAAACATTAAATTACAAACAGCAACAGAGGTGGGCGGTGCCCTCCCCCTCCCACGCCCTCGACATGGCGCTGGCGGGGACTGGACCAGGCTGCTATTAAACCAGGCCCTTTGTTTCCATGTACAAAAGAATTACTCTGATCAATATTAAATTATACTGAAAACCAATGGACTAAAAAGCCAATACTATTCTATGTGGGGATGAGTCCTTCAAAGCAGGAGGGGAGAAGAGCAGAGGGAGGGAAAGGCTCTGTCGCTGCAGCCCCAGGCATCACTCGCGCTGCTCCATTTTTACTTTGGGTGGCCTCAGGAAGGTCCGATTTTTCTTCTCCTTTTTTCCCTTTGTGTTTGCCTGGAAATTTCGCCAACTGTCCACACGCCCATCTCGACTTTCCTGAGTACAAAGAGTTTTAGAATCAGATGGCTGTCAGCAAAAGAAGAGCTTTACCCAGGGGGCCAAAGACTCCAATTCAAGGGGCTAGGGGTCTTCCTCTAGCCAAAGAAAGAAGTCAGGCCGCTGAGGCCTAGCCATCCACAGGGGTATAATCAGGAGTCCAGGAAGGCCCAGACGAAGCGTTCCCAGGACAAGAGGTTTAACCAGGTCTCCCAAAGAATGGAGGACAACAGAGCTGTGTCAGAAAAGACCTGCTGAAGCAGCGGTGCTAACAAGGCTGTCTTGGCCAGGTGCCTGAGGTAGCTGTTACCCTCCTCTGGAATCCTCGGAAGGGCTTTCAAACCCAGCACACACCCTGAACATGTCAAAAGGGAATCTGCTGGAAACAGTCCCAAGTCATGCCTCTGTGCACCATGCTGTACCCACATGCAGGAACACACCCAGCTCCCAGCAGTCCTTTACCTCCGAGTCTGTTTGCATATATGAAATGAAGAAAGCGCCCCATGCTCACAGGAATACTGAGGGGAAGCTGCTTTGTCAACAAGAAAGCTGCTGTCTAAATCTGAGTTACTTTAGAATTCGGCAGTGCCCCCAGCTCCTCTTGACACCATCTGCTACTATGTCCACTGCCTTCTCTAGAAAACTCCCTTCATCTTGGTCAGGAGCATTTGTCCAATGTGCTATGACATGGTGTTACCTTGCCCTGGTGATCCACACTACCAGAAATGAGAGTCTGAGAAGTATACAAAAAGTATTCACTGTAAACCTAGCATGCCTCGTACCATGCTAGAACCCTGCCCTTACCACTGAGGATTTCATCTTGTCAGTGAGACAAGACTGGCACATGGAAAAAACCATGTGAAACAATCTACAAAATATACAGGACAGACCCTAAATGTGAACAAAGGAGTCAGTACATCTGGCCTGTATGACCTCCTGGGATGAGCCTCGAACCACAGGGGACGAGGGCACTTCTGGTTCAGGGGCCCAGGCCAAAGAGCCTGAGGGCACAGAGCTTAGTAGACTTGACCAGGAGCCTACAGAGGGGGCTGTCTCAGAACCTGGGCAGGTGGTGGAGCCATGACACCTTTCCCTCCTAACACAACAGAACATGTCTGAGTGAGGGGACCTATTGCACACAAAACATCAGAGCACGGAATGTCAGAAATAGGAAAGACTTTAAAGGTCACCTATGCCAAACCTCTTGTGTTTATGGGAAAAAACCTCTTATTGTTTCATAAGGGCCAGATTCCTTTCGACGAGCTTCTAATCAGGTGGTCAAGGTCAGGAAGGCTGAGACAACGTCTTTGCGCTCCACCACAGTGGAGGGGGAAATGGAAGAGGGACCAGAGTAGCCACCTAGTAGCCCATCCCTCTTTCCTCTCTGGGGAGTCTGCTGCTGAACCCAGAGTTCATGTAGAGGACAATCTGGGTCTCTGAGGAACAGGAAGAGGACTTCCCCTCCAGAGTCAGTCCAAGGGACACTCCTTTGTCTAACTGTCTCTTCCATGAATAACTAAAGCACAGGGCAGATAGGTTTATAACCAAAAATTAAGTACAGAAGTCTTATGGAGGCAAAGAGGAAGCAAAGTTCACTTCTTAACAAGGGGTGGGGATGAGGCGTGTGTCAAGATCCAGGAAAAGTCTCCAAAAGGAGACATCTGAGTTGTCTTCTGAAGAATTCTGAAGAATACCAGAAATATATTAACAACTGGAAGACTGGCTACTACTCTTCCCTTGACCACCAGTTATCCCTGTGACCCCAGATGAGTCACTCACCCCAGAAGCTAACCCCGTAAAAAAAAAGATTACGGTAGAAAAGCTGAGCAGGGAGGCAGGCAATGTGCAGGGCAGACCCAGCTCCTCCATGACTTGCTCTGCCCCCTGCACACATCCTTTTCTTCTGCCCCCCATGATTCACTGGGACTTTACCTCAAAGTTTTTCTGCCACTCTCTCTCTCTCTTCGCTTTTTCTTGTGCTTCAATCTCTTCTTCTCTTTGTCGCTTCCTAGAAGGAAGGCCAAAGTATGATGCTGAGAACGTGAACGGCAGTGAAGACAGAGCTAAACACAGGCCTCAGAGCATAACTAAAGGGAGATTCCCAGGCACACAAACATAAATAGCCCCACTGAGCAGGAAGGGGCCACAGCACTTCTTCTATGAGAGGGGTCCATGAATCAGGTTACCAACATCCTAATGAAAGAGGGTTCCCAAAGCCCTCTACAATATACCACTCCTCTTCTCCACATCATGATGGGGCAAAGACAGTCAATTACTCCGTTCTAAGCAGAAGGAGAAAGCAGGGAGCAGATTCATTTCAGACCACAGAAGAAGTCAGAACCTTACTGTCTACCGCTGGCAACTAGCTGACACTGCCTCTAAAGGCAGAACTTCTCCCTGGCCAATTCTTGGCCTGGACATCATGGCCCAGACCAAACATGTCACCACCCATCTGTAAACATGGAAAACCATTGAGCTCTGATGATTTTAAAGAAAATGGAACTCTGGAAGAAAGCAACTGGGTTTATAAAATAACTTCTTTCAGCTGTAGAACACACTGACCAACAAAGCCAGGTGCTGATTTCATAGCTTCCATTCCCAGCTGCAGAAAGAAGGGGCAGCAGTCTTTGGAAAGCCTGTTTACACTGTTCTCACATGGTGTAGATGCCCTGGCTGACCCTCTGAGGCTAAGATGTATCATTTGTAAAATAGGTACACTATTGTTTGTGTTTTCATGAAGCCAAGCTTCACTGGCATCAATCACTCACACTCCAAACCAACTATGATAATGGTCATGACAGAAGAATAAACAGTGTTATGGGAGCTCAGAGGAGGGAAGAAAAAAATCAAGGAAAGCTTTCAGGAGGCAAGGACAATTAAGATGGACCATGAGGGATAAAATTCAATTCAACAAGTAATTATTAATCATCTATCAACCAAAAAGAATGTATTAAGCACCTACTATGTTCCAGGCACTGTGGTAACTGCTTTACAACAACCTTGGGGCAGCAGGTATAGATGGTTACTCAGCTAGGGTTAAATGTGAGGCCAGGGCTCCAATGCCCCACCCAGGGTTCTTTACATACACACCACAAAACATGGGTGGAACAGCAGCACAAATAACTACCCTGAGCAGAATGGGACAAATGAAAGAGCAACATGAACTTGAAGAAGAGATCTGGAGGCATCTACAAAAAACACCAGACCTGGAGCTGGGCCTCTGGAAGATGGAAAGACTTCCATGGGCAGAGATGAGGGCAATCAGCCTAAGTGTGAGGAACAAATGCAAAAAAGATGGGGGGCAGGAGTAGAGTTTGTGCGATCAGAACTAGGCTGATGGAAGACAGATGGCAAAGGCTTTGAGTGCCTGTGAAACAAGGCTACTCAGGCAGTGAGACATGGAATAACACATGGTAACAGAAACCTCTGCTTGAGGGAAACAAGACCTTCTACACCCTCAGAAAGATTCAGATGAGAATCCGGCCTTAGTAACCCATCAATCTGTTATTTGAAAAAAAGTCAGTGGGCAGGACTTTGTATTGGGAAACACAAACAATAAACAAAATCAACACAAAGGAGTCCAGCTTCCCAGATGAGGGTTAACCTGGCGCCGCCAACCTTACCTTTCGTGCATTTCTTTAGCTTCTCTCTCTTTCCTCTTAATCTCCAATTCAGCAAAAAGCTTCATTGTCTGTTTGTAAACTGCCTGTTTGAACTGTAAGAAAGCAAGAAGTCAAAGAGAACTCAACCACTGGACGAAGTCCAAGGGAAAACCAGATTAAACAAAATGGGGACATTCTGACTTCTAAAACAAAGCAAATCCTTCTCATGCTAGTTCCCCCAGAGAGCCTGTTGGTGCCAGGGAGGCACCTGGCCTGCCTGCTCAGACATGGGGCACTCAGGAAGAACAGAACCTTTTTCGTATACAGACACTCGCCCACTCCTCCCATACAACACTCAGGTTCCAAAAGTCTAAATACCTTCAAAGATAAATGTGTCTTCACATCATCAGATTAGCACTCTAAATGACATAAACAGAGGAAAAGCCTGGCCCACAATAGTTCCTTTCACAAGAAGTGATAGGCATAGGGCACCCTGGTAAACTTGAGGAGTAAGAAAAACCTGCCCTAAGAGAGCTTGCAATCCAATAGGGAAGAGGAGGGATATGATAACACAGAAAATCTAGTAAAATCACCCAATCAGAGCGGGAAGGTGAACCCCTGACTGTGAACTTCCAGGGTTCTTACCATGACACCATATGACAGGAAGACACAGCTACACAAATAACTAATACTGGCAGAACGTGACAGGGAAACCACTCCCTTATCTCCCCCTTGGTTTTTCCCATCTTTTGTCTCTCAGAAGCAGTTTGTACACTTAGTGAATCCAAAAACTCAGACAGTAACATACAGAGAAAATGGAAAGAGGAGAAGGGAGCAGGAAAAGACATCCTTCCCATTTCTCCAAAATACTGATTCTGTCCAGGCCAGACTGATGGGATGGTAAGAGGGCTAGAACAGGGTCTTGCCTCCACCATGGCCTATCACAGCATGTGCAGGACTTGCCAATTCTATGTAACTTTGGAGACATGCTCCCTTTTTTCTGAAACTCACCAATTCGGGGTCATCTTCTTCCACATTTGTAGGCTTCCCCTCTTTCTTTAGCTGCTTCTTTCGTTCTTTTACCTAAAAATAGGGGACTTGTTAAAAGATGCCAAAAGCAGGTGACACAAGTCACAGGACAGAAGGCAGGAAAGGGGAAGGCATCTTTTTCCTTCCAGTTCAGCCCTTGTAGGGACAGTAATGGGCCAGCCCTTAACACAGCAGAGCCCACTGTCACAGGGCCCACCAGGGACATGCCGCTGCTGGCTCTACCACCCCCTCTTTGTCAGAGGGCAGTAGGGATTGGGATGAAGAAAAGCATTAGGGGCAAATCCCTTAAGGCAGAAGTGATGGCGACAACCAGAAGCAAGTTTGCATGAAAACAACGCTGGGCTCCAAAGTCTTCTCAGACCAACATCAAGCAAAATGTGACTCCCGCTACTTCTTCCCCTAACAGGGAGAGCCTGAAACCAAAGCAAACCTTCAGCTCCAAGTCAAGTCAATGCACTCATCCCTCAAGAATGCTATTATTTACCAAAAACCAACCAGGCAACAAAAATCAGCAATAGTGCCCTCTGGTGGTCACAAGATGGAAGTCATGCCGCTCTCCCATTCAAGTATCCCAACAAGGCAGAAGCCCACTTGCCATGAATGACTGCCCAAAGGTATTTCTATCAGTTTATAGGATACCAGTCACAAGGGCTGGCAAGGGAAAGCTTTTCTCATTGTCTGATTCCCTACAAGGCACACAGTAGGAAAAGTACTTTTCAAGAATATTAAATTTCATGGAAGTTACTTCTCCTCGGTACCACTGTCCATATATATCTGCTCATTCACACATTAAAAAAAATCATTATGGTTGGTTACAGATTTTTACTTCAGATACTCAACCAAGGTTCTTCCAGAAGGAGATAATATCTACTTAAACTCTTCCAAATGATATCTGAAATAAAAGGTCCCTGCTCATTTCTGACACAGAAAACATTCCCAAGCAGATTAAAAATTACACAAAGAAATCATATCATTTCCCACTATTCAAAGACATCATAGTATCGAGGGAAAAATATCATCAAAATTATCCAGGAATGTCTCAGTGTAGACAATATAAGAGTGCTCTGTAACTCCTTTTAGGAATAGCTGTCCTCAAGTCCCAGCTCCAATTGCTGGGACAAGATAGATCACCAGTGAAGGAAAGGGGCCATTCCATTTGACCCATGGTGGGGGATACCTCCCATGTAGTCTTACAAAATGGGTTGATATATGAGGGGAATGTGTGGTGGAAGGCTACTGGCATCAGAGAACATGGGTGAGTTAGAACAGTTACAACCATCCCTCTCCCTCTGCTTCAGCATGGCATCAAACAGCCCAGGATGGAGAGAAGGTATTCATAACCATGACCATAGGAAGGAAGAGATAAATAGAGTGGTCTTAGCATCTGCTAATGTTTGCTCCCCACCTCAGCTGCCCCCTTCTCCTGTGCAACACAAGTCCCCTGGCAAATCACTAGAACCCCGTGACACTCACAGTGTGCTCCACATACTCTTTCCCTGCTTGAATGACATCCAGGGCTCTCTTCTTCTGTTCCTGATCCAGGAGAAGCTTGTAGGCTTTGTCAACAGCTAGTGCAAAAAGAGTATAAAATTAAAAGGTCTGAAGTCTCAGCTGTCACAAAGTCTGGACTTCTGTGGTCAGAAGCAAGTCTACTTTCATGATTTATCTAAGTGTTATTAAAGTGACTGAAGAACATGCCAACATCACACTGCGTTCCCTGAATTCCTCAGACAACGATACACAAATATAAGGCAAAAAGCTACAAATCTGGAAGAGCCACTGTTAATGCTCATACCCCCAGAAGAGGGAATTGGCAGTGGGGCAGCAGTCACAGACCTGGCTGGAGGACCGCCCTAGATCCAGGCTCAGTCCCATCATGGCCCAGCCCAAGGAACATGACTTCCTCAAGGTTCAGGGTTCCCCTCAGCAAACAGAGGGGACAATGACACAAAGATAGATCTGGAAACCCACTGAGTAATGTTGCCTCAATGGATATCAAATGTTACATAAATGTGAGGTTTAATTACTCTTATGGCATAGGGCTTATGGGCCTGGGAAACACTAAGCAAAGATAAAGATCTGGATCTTACAGTAAAAGAAAGATTAAGAGGGTCGGAAATGTGGTTAGGTTCTGATACTTCCTAAGTACGTGACCTTTGAGTCTAAGTTTGCTGATCTGTGAAATGGGTCCATAATACTTGTACTCCCCAGCTACCTGACAGATTGTGAAGAAAGGGTTATGTAACCAGAAAACGCTAAAAATAGGGCCTCCCTGACACAGCCACCTTCCACCTCTGAAGACGATGGAATCCTGAGAGACGATGAATGGAGAAAACTAGAAGTAAAAGAAGACAAAAAGACCCCTGAGAAGCCTGGTATGAAATGGTCCAGGTGAACAAAGGAACCAGCTATCACAAGTTCTACAACTGGGCCCAAGGGCAGCAAGTGCTGCCCATGTGACTGACAGGCAGACTTGGCTGTTTCCTTCAGAGAGGCATGACTGAGATCCCCCTTAGTAGCAGGGTGAGTGGGGGCCACAAATACCTTCAAAAGCCTTCTGTGCTCTCTCTGCGTCATCTTGGTTCTTGTCAGGATGCACCAATATGGATAACTACAACGACAAGGGGAAGAGGTCACTAAATTCAGCCAAACACCCGCTAAGCCTCCCCGGCAGCACGCCCCCAGAACCAGGGAGGTCTGAGGCCCAAAGCCCCAGGACAGGAAACCACTCCAAAGCAGAAGTATTCTTGGCTTGGTCCTTCCTCTCACCACATAGGTGGTCCACTTGGAGTCTCAGTTTCTTTGTCTATAAAATAGGGGGAATAGCACAGACTAGCACAGGCTAGCTACCTGGAAGGCTACAAAGAGAACCAAAAGCTCTTGGAGACTGCTAAGTAAAGTGACCTAGGTCTGCTCACATCACTCCACTTCTCAGAATACAGGGAGCCACTGGAGCTTACTAACGAGGGGAGTGACAGGGACAGATCTGAGGGAAAATCACCAACAAATATGAGGACAGATCAGAGAGGGAAGAAACAAGACAAGGAGACCAATTAGCGAGCTACAGCAAATGTCCTGGTGGGGGGCAACATACGCCTGAACAAGGTGGCGGTCTGTAAATGGAGAGAGAAAGTTGGATGCCAAATATAGATGCGGAGTTAGAAATGGCAAGACTTGTCACATGATGAGGTGGTCAAGTGAGGAACCAAGAACGACACCAGGATTTGAGAATCTAGGTGACTAGGAAGACTGTGGTGTCATCAACAGGAATCAGTAATAGGGGAGTTCAGTGAAGGACACTGAGGAGTGGGGGATACTGAGTTCTATTTTGTACATGTTAAGTATGAGAAGCCTATGAAACATCTGGCTTGAAATGTCCACTAGGCAGTTAGTAACAGGGAACCAGAGCTAAGGAGAGAATGCTATATAGAGATTAGCTATCACTCCTGTTGTCTGGAATGAAGACTTGAGTGTTTATACACACTTGTGTGTGGGCCTTTTACGCTGAGAGAAACTGCCAACATCTTAAAATAAAAACAGCAATTAAGAACAACAAAATGGTCAGGCAAAAAGAAGCCCAAGCTGGGGCAGGGCCAAGATGGTGGGAAAAAGGCAGCAACTTGCCTGAGCTCTCCTCCAAACACCTTAAGGAATACTGTAAAACAATTCCTAGAGCAGCAGACCTACAAGAGGACAGAGCGAAATAATTTTCCAGCCAAAGACAACTTAGAAGGTCAGCAAGAAAGGTCTGTCTGCTTCTTGGTGAGGGTAGAGCACAGTTCTGCCCCAGCAAACCAGAAGCAGGCCTTGGAGCCACTGAAGCAGCAGTGGCAGTAGCTGTTTCCGGAGCTCTTGGCCCACAGACAGTAACAGGGTCAAACAACTGGTCAGAAGGAGATTACAGGGGTCTCTCTGCTAGCTCCAAGGCATGAGTCTGTTGCTTTGCCCATACTCTGATCCAAGTCACAGCCCTCGGTGGCAGTCCCAGGGCTAGGAGGAGTACTAGCACACCAGAGCTTGCAGCCTCAATGGAGCAGGGACCCTCCTCACAAGGCGAGGGCACAAAGGAGTGCTTGTGGCGGCTCACAGACCACAGCACAGGCCAGGAAAGTACTCAACACAACATTCCTTTGATCATCCCGCCTTGGAAGAATTGAAAACTTGCAGCTCTCCAGAAGTATCTCTGAAAATAGGCTGTATAAGCCCTGAAGCTTAGGACAGTGCACTCTCAACTTGGGAAGCAAAGACCTAAAAAGAGTTTAGAGTCAAGAAATAAGCTGGGAAAATGAGCAAACAGGAAAAAATTCTGACCAGAGAAAGTTACTGTGGTGACAAGAAGATCAAAACGCACACTCCAAAGAAGACAAGAGTCAAAGCTCCTACATCCAGAGCTTTCAAAAATACATGAACTGGTCTCAGGCCATAGAAGAGCTCAAAAAGGATTCTGAAAATCAAGTAAGAAAATTAGAGGAAAAACTGGGAAGAAAAAAGAAAATCAATAAAAATGAGTCAACAGTTTGGTAAAGGAGACACAAAAAGTACTGAAGAAATGAATACCTTAAAAACCAGACGAGGCCAGATAGTAAACGAGTTCCAAGAAAACAATGAGAACTGGTCAAACAGAAAAAAAGAGGCACAAAAATTCACTGAAGAAAAAAAATTCCTTAAAAAATAGAATTGACCAAAAGGAAAAGGAAGTACAAAAGCTCACTGAAGAAAAAAAATTCCTTAAAAGTCAGAATTAGGCAAGTGGAAGCTAATGACTTTATGAGAAATCAAAAAACAGTAAAACAAAACCAAAATAATTAAAAAGTCTAAGACAATGTAAAATATCTCACTGGAAAAACATGTGACCTGGAAAATAGATTCAGTATAAAGAATTTTGAAATTATTGGACTACCTGAAAGCCAAGATCAAAAAAAGTACATAGACATCATTTTTTCAAGGAAAACTACCCTGATATTCTAGAACCAGAGGGTAAAATAGAAATTGAAAGAACTGACTCACCTCTTGAAAGAGATCCCAAAATGAAAACTCCCAGAAATATTACAGACAAATTCCAGAGCCAAGTCAAGGAGAAAAAACATTACAAACAGCCAGAAACAATTCAAGTATTACAGAGCCAAGATCAGGATAACACAACATTTAACAGCTTCTACATTAAAGGATCAGAAGGCTTGTAATACAATATTCCAAAAGGCAAAGGAGCTGGGATTACAACCAAGAATCATCTACCCAGCAAAACTGAGTAAATAATCCTTCAGGAAAAAAACAAAAACAAAAACAGGCATTCATTCAATGAAACAGAGTACTTTCAAGCATTCTTAATAAAAAGACCAAAGCTGAACAGAAAATCTGACTTTCAAATATAAGACTCAAGAGAAGCATAAAAAGGGCTGACTAAAAGGGTGCTTTCTGGTTCACTACTTTCATGGCTCTCAAGATTCCCTAAAACAGACACTAAGAGAACTTTAGCTGACAGCTAAGGGTGAAGCATATAACACGGATATGGACACTTGCCAAAGGGGCCGGTCACTGTCAATGAGTAAATGTAGCCCGGAGTCCAAGGTCAATTCCCTAAGGTCCTCTGTATGTGCCAGTTTGAAGATGTACCCCTGGCTGGTTAGGGCAGGCCTAACCAGGAACAGATGTGGATGGAATTGTCCAAGCTGAACAGGCATAGACTGACTGAGACTTACATCACTGGAGACAATACCCATGTCAATGAAATTACAATGAAAATCCGAATTTTGGACCTCTAGTTGCCCTTATTACCCATAGTTTATCTATTTGTGCTGAGACAACTGAGGCCATTATTGCATGGTTGAGTTTCCTTGGACATTCTCACTTATGTAAGTCCTTTCCACTATTACCCTTACTGGGAAAGAGTCTTCTAAAAGTGCACAGGACAAATAAAAAGACACTATCTGGAATTAAAGGCAATATTGTCCAGGCTTGTAGGAAAACCAGAACCCAACGTTTTCAAATGTGTCTTACTTTACGGTGATGGAGAGTGCAAACAAACCTCTTATCACAAGTTCTATAGAGTACGTTTTTCATTTTGTTCAGATATAATTTGTTTATTCTAAAACAGTGAAATTGGCAAAGGCCCAGCTGAAATACTCTAGAAATAGGAAAAATATGATCTCTATAGTAATTTCATCTGCTTCCTGCATTTACTATTCCAAAGTAGTTTTCCACAAATACTACCATTACTATTAATTTGTCACAATTTCAACTTTATAAATACAGGAACTCTCAACTACAGTTGCACAGCTCTTTTAGCCAAAGGTAAAAACCACCTGAAGACAACCATGTCTAGTAACTATTATGCTTGTTTAGTGATTAGGCTATGAGTTCAACCACAAGCATCATATATAATAAAAATCAGGAAAAAATCATACTAATCTGACATCTTCCTCACTGAAGTCAAAGACAAGTAGGAATTATGTTTACAACCAACAGCTACTATAGATCTATTGTGACATGACTGATGTTTCCCTCATTTCAAGGTTTTCATTTTCCTAGACCTAAGCTTGCCATGGCATAGCCAACAAGCTATTAATGACGTGGCCATTAATCTTAACTAGTACTTAATCAAAACCAGTATTGGTTTTGACAATGCACCTCCCCCTATCTTTCTGATCTTTTAGTCTTTTTGACCTAGGATTTCAATCATCTGACTCCTTCCTTATGTGCTGACCTCCTTGGGGGTCTACATTTCAGATTATACTGCTTTTGTGCCAAATAAAAATGTTCATTATGGGGGAAAAAAGAATTCCAAGTTTAATAAAGTGCTAGGTTTGAAAACAAGGAGGGAATGGACCACTTAGGAGAGAAAACACACAGACACACAAAAATAACTGAGTAGGCTACAAGGAAAAAGTTTAGCTTAATCATAAAATGAGTGAGTCAGCAACGTATTATAAAAGCAAGAATGAAGACTGGAATATGACATCTAAGAGATGGGAAATGCGGTGTGTTGCTCAGGCCTTACTGAAAGTACTGGATGCATTTTGGAAGAAGTTGGAAAGTGTCCAGAGGAAAAGATGTGTTAAATATATTGAAAAATGGATTTACAAGAAAAAGAGATTAGACAGAATGAGATAATTCAGTCTAAAGAAGACAATGATGAGGCAAATATAACCCATCAGTAGGAGCAGGATTTCTGTAAAATGATCTGAAAAGCCATAACTGTGAGGGCAACTGTGCATGAGAATGAGTGAGCAAAAGGATATGTTTACATGAAAGGAGGACTAGATAGCTTTCCAAAAGGTGCTTTGGGGAAGGACCTCCAGGAAAGGATATAGACATTACACTTACACACACACACACACACACACACACACACACACACACACACACACACACACACACTTCCTACATCTATAATTTATACACATCCATACATATTTCCTACGACACTAACATATATGTAGATATGTACAAGGTCCATATCCTTTCTTGGAGGCCCTTCCCCAAAGCACCTGAAAGAAAGCAACCTACTCCTTTCACTGACACTGGTAAAGGATACAAGTAAGAGGGAAGCTTAAGAAAGGTAGAGAATTTAGAGGGGGAAAAGCATCACATTTCATCTATGAAAGCACATTTTTAAAAACCTTCTTAGTAATACTGGATTAAGAAATAATTTTTCTCTGGACTAAAAAAATTCTTCCCTGACTTTTCCCTTTAGGAAAGAGCTTTCCTCAGAAAACAGGATGAGAGGTGATGCCCCTAGAGAAGATCTTCACCTTCCCAGTCCACAAGTGTTTGGCACTAGGACCTACCAAAAGGAAGTGCCCTGCCTCCTAATCAGTAAAGGTCCCCAATATTGATCTCCCATTAATCTCTTGAGGTGGAAAGTCCAGGAGGGAATGGAATGGTGACTCGACTGCCCGATTATTCTGGAACATTAACCCAACCTGCATTTTTTACATATTGGGATTCTTCTTCTTCAGGATTCCTGTTACCTAAAATTGTCTTAGGGCAGTCACATCTGAAGCACAGGAAACCAGGCCAATTTAAGCATCTCTCTCTCAAAGCTAGAAATGCTTAGATTTCAGATTAATCTTAAATTAAATAAAAATGTTTCTGGAAAATGTGAATCTAAAACACATGGTACAGTAAATAGCATTTTTTTTCCAACAGACACATTCCCACTTTGAAGTTCAACCACAAGGAAACCTTCAGTCCTCTGTGGCTCTGATAACTTCAATGTAAACCTTCCAGCCAAGGAGGTGAAGCAAAGCTTATGGAGGGTTATGAACATCACTGTGCTTAAGGGGAAACACTGCTGAGGCTTTCAGATGCCCACATCTTGGCTTTATAAGGGCTCATGTGTCCTTAAGCCCACAACTGGAATCTCAGCCAGACCTCATGTGCCACTGACAGCACGTAAATGGCGGCTTACCTGCCTGAACCGCTTCTTGATTTCTTCATCTGTCACTTCAGGGTCTATCTGGAGGACCTATAAGCACCAACAATGATCAGGTTAAAGCAACAAAAAAGGATTTCTGAAAGCAAGAAGTCCATTACCATGTGGTTTCTCTGAGCAAATTGATCAGTGGGAGCACACAACCAGGTTGCAACTGCCCTTATGCCTAGGTCATTGCTATGGTCCTTCAGTGGCTTCTTTTACCAGAAGGTACTCACCCTGTTGGAAGCCTGGTTTCCAACCCCCTCGATGTTACTTTTTTTCCCTTCTTCCATCAATAAAGAAAAATTCTTCTGCCCCACAGATGTTTAAGCACCCATGCAAATGGAGAGATGTGTTCTTAGGCATCAATTAAGACCCCAACGCCCACCCCAGCCTGCCAACGCCCACCAGGCCAAGAGCTAGGACTAGACCTCAAGGCTTCACTTCAGCAGTGGTGGTCCAGTGTCTAGTCAGCACACTGGTCTGGCTATCCCAAACCAAAGGTCCACGCAATGTAAACCTTGATCTCATGAATTTTAGTTTCCTTAGTTTCCCTCAGACCAATAATTTTATGAGGATCAGAAAATGTCCACCAAGAAGTATGATGACCAACACCACCAAAATGATGGTGTTTTCTAAGGGGTCAAGACTAAAATAAGGAAGATTTCTGTTGTGCAGCCCAGTGTCTTCAGCAGAACCCTGGTGGTTACCTCATCCTCCATGCCAGTAAACAGCACTGGATGACAAAGGATCAGAAGGAAGGGTGACACGTGGGTGGAAGAGACTCCATGTGAAGGGTCACAAGACCACAGATGCAGTCAGATGGCACCTCAGAGATCATCAGTCTTTACAGATGAGAAAACTGAGGCCAAGACAAGATAAAGGACAGACCCAGGGCCGAACAGGTCATAAGACACAGACCTGAGGTTTGCATCCAGATGATCTGCTCTCTCCATTGCACCAGGATACTTTAGGTCTATGAGAGAGGATCATTTTTTCATGAGAGCAAAGGAAATCACATGAGGAATGAGTCTGAGAAGGAAAGGAAATAATGGTTATGAAATGAGGAAAGGAAAGGGATAAAAATTAAGATTCTGCAAAACTTCCTCAGGTTTCAACAGAGATGTTAGCGCTGACAAAGCACTGGCATGCCTATGCTGCTGCTCCTAACAAGTCTCCCTCCACAAGGAGTGGCCACTGCAAGCCTGGGAGCATAGGAAGTAGGGAGGGAGGAATGCATCATCACCACAGTCAAAAGCAACTAGATGGCTATGATGGGTCCCTGTCCTAACAAAGCACTTCAAAGCACAACCTGTTTGAAAAAGGTAAGGACCCCTGACAGAGGAAGGGAGAGACAAATACATGAGTTCAAAATGGATGAATATGCCAGATCACAGAAGAGAATCTCCTGAGTCAAGAGCTGAGTGAAGAATGAAGCTCTGGTACGACAACAAAAGGATGTGCAACAAAATTAGCAATCTGGGGCTATCAGCACAGTCGTAATCAACTAACACGCTGGAAAACTCAGTGGCCATGATGCCAACAGAAAAATGACCAACATAAAGACAAGCTTCAGAGAGTCGAAAGTTCAACAGTGGTCCCCAGTGCTGACACAGAACTCCAACCTATCAACAGAAAGGCAGGATATTGATAAGGCAGAATCTTGTGTCCATTATTTGATGTGGTCACTCTAGTGTTTTTACTGAACTGTTTTCCTTGTTACAAGGGAGAATCCAGTTTGGAGATATGTGTTAGATTTTGAGAAATGACTGTGTTGTAATAACATCAATAAAACACTTTTTAAAAATTTTCATAAAGAATTAATGACTATAGCAACAGTCTCCAGAGGCAATGGGGTATAATGGAAAGGGTTTTGAGTCTTGAAGACCTGGATTCATGTTTCAGCTCTGACATCAATTGTGTGACTACAAGCAATGACTCTGAACATTTCTGAGCTTCAGTTTCCTGATATGTAAAACAGGAATACGACTTTTAGTATCTACCTACCACAGCTGTTGCAAAGAAAGTACTTTGTAAACCACAAAGTGCAATATAAATGAATTAAATTTAACTTTAATTTAAATTAATTAAAATTTATTAAATTAAAATTAATTAAAATTAAAATTAAATTAATTAAATTTAAATTAAATTTAAATTAAAATTAGAATCCATCTAATTACAAAAAAAGGGACTCCCAAGAAAAAAATTACTCTTTAATGACAATCGGAAAGATGATCTAAGGGAATAAGCAATGGGTTTCCCCTGAGAGTCTCCAAGACCAGACTGACAACTATTTGTTTTGTTGTGTTAAATTTTTTTTTCAATCTGCAAAAATCTGCCTTCTTCACTCAGCCCCCTACTGAGAATGAAAAACACAACTATTACAAGCAAGTACAGTCAAACCAATTTCCACATTAGCCACATTTTCTAGAATATCCTCCCTCTGATCTATATGGCTCACCTCTCCATCAGGAGGAAGCATGGTTCATCACTAGTCCTCTAGATTCATGGGTCATTTTACTGATCAGGTTTTCTAAGTCTTCCAAAGCTGTCTTTACAATACTGCTGTCATTGTATATATAAAATGTTCTGCTTCAACCAGGTCACTCTTGCTACAGAAATTCTTACAAGTTCTCCCCAGGTTTCTCCAAAATCATATCCTTCATCATTTATTAGAGTACAATAGCATTCCATCACACGCATAAACAAGAACTTCTTCAGCCATTCTCTAACTGATGGGCACCCCCTTAATTTTCAACTCTTTGCAACACCAAAGAGATCTATGTTTGTACATGCTTAAGAATTTGTAGGATTATTCCTGCCCTTAATCTACTCTCCTTGTTCCCCTCTCTCCCTCCTGTATCCCTGTTTAATGAAATGCACCTATGCCCCTGAATGTGTACATTCTTCCTTCCTCTGACCAGTTGAGTGAGGCTCAAATGTTAGCCACTCCTCTACCCTTTCCTCCTTGTTTGTACAAAACTTCTATTTGTGCACCCCAATTAAGAGAAATAATTTTCCTTCACCTTCTCCTCTCTTCTGTTCTTCTTTTAAGATTATCAAAAGTAACAGAATCACTCCTAGGCTCTCTCTATACATTCTAATGATAAGAGGACTCAGAGGGGATACAAGTATCATCTCCCCAAATTAGAATGCAAAATTCATCCTTGTTTTAATTCTTTATGATGTTTCACTCACATTGAGTTTTTTATGTTCCTCTTAACTCCTGTGTTTACACTTCAAAGTTCCTATACAGCTCTGTTCTTTTCTTCGTAAATGCATAGAAATCCTCTATTTCATGAAAGGTCTTTTTTCCCTTGTAGGATTATAATCAGTTTTGCTGGGTAAATTAATCCTGGTTATAAGTATAATTCCTTTGCCTTTTGGAATATCATACTCCGTGCTCTTTGCTCCTTCACAGCGGTGTCTGCTAAATGATGTGTGATCCTGACTGTGGCCACTTGGTTCTTGAATCTTTTCTTTCTGAATGCTTGAAGTTTTTTCTTTGACCTGAATGCTCTGGATTTTGCTATGATGCTCCTGGCAGTTTTCATTTCAAGATTTCTTTCAGGAAGCAATAAGTGGATTTTTTTCCTATGCTACTCTGCCCTTTGGTTCTAAAAGATCTGGTCAGTTTTCTTTTATGATTTCTTGAAATACGATGTCTAAGCTTTTGGGGGAGGGGGATGTTGAGGAAGAGAGTCATGCATTCAAGTAGTCCAGTGATTCTTAAATTTCCTCTCCTTGGTCTATTTTCCAGATCAGTTGTTTTTGCTATGTATGAATCACCTTATAGTCTCTTCCATTTCTTCCTACTTTTAACTTACCTCTTGTACTAAGCTGCTGACTCCCTTTCCAATTTTTTCTTCTGTAACTCAAATTTCTTCTCCAGTTTTTTCCTCAAGAACTCTGTTTCATTTATGAAAACATTTTAAACTTTTTAAAACTCTTGTTTCATCTCTTCCATGAATGTTCATTGAATTTGTGCCCCAGCTGTGTTTTTCTTGAAGATTTTGCTTGTAAATGTTTAGGAGGCATTCTCTTCTTCTGGGTTTAAGTCTTTAAGCATCCTCATCAGCATAACAGCTTTCTATTGTAGGATCCTTGGTTTGTTTGCCCATTCTCCCAGTTTATTTCTTAACTATGGACTCGATATTAAGACTGGCACTTCTGGAAGGGATGCGAGGCTGGTCTCTCAGTTACTTCCTTTGGGTATTAAGTATTGTGTTATTCCAGAATCTCAGGGACAGCTCAAGCTGGGGTCATGAAAGGTTTCAGTGCTCCCAAAGTGGTCTGATCCAGGACAAGTCTAATCACTTCCCCCTAGATCTGAGCTCTGC
This sequence comes from Bettongia penicillata ogilbyi, assembly GCA_023548195.1. Classification (NCBI taxonomy): domain Eukaryota; kingdom Metazoa; phylum Chordata; class Mammalia; order Diprotodontia; family Potoroidae; genus Bettongia; species Bettongia penicillata. Next base: position 13,073,594 of record JAJHZJ010000029.1, read on the forward strand.
AATCTCCTAACCTGGGTTTGGGTCTGAGCAACACGCCTGTGGGCTTACCTCATTTGGAGTTCCAGTAGACTGCTGCTGGATTCAGCCAGTATCAGACATCTGGAAAGCACTATTGGTTCAGAGTGATGGAACTGTAGGATTCCCTTTGGTCTGAGATTCCTGCCCTGGTTACTCCTCCGAAGGCTTCAGACAGGGCTGGGCACTGGAACTTAGACCCCGTTCTACTCCTGGATCTGAGCCACACAGCTGCTGACTGCTTCTGAACTTGCTCCTTGCTCATGATACAGCCTAGGGCCTGCAACCCTGGAATGCCACCCTGGCAGGAAGGTCCTCTCCTCAATCCACCCTGGATCTGTGACCTGGAACTGGGAAGTGAACAGTAAAGCCACCAGTTGGCACCTGTTCCTGCACCCTACACCAGGGAAGGGTCCTTTATACTGGATCTGGGACCTCATCTTGCCCTGGTTCTCACTGGATGCCCTGGTTCTCACTGGTGGATGTTCTGCATGAGATGTTCCTGGTTGAACTGTGTCACTGGACTCCAGTGATTTGTCAGTCAGTCCCTCTATGCTGATTTAGGCTGGAAAAATGTTTCACTGTGATTTTTTTTCCTCCCTAGATTTTCCCAATCAGGATTCAGTCTAATGCATTTTATAAATGTACCTGGAAAAGCTAGGGATGGTATGAGCAAGCTCACTGTCCTTTTTCCTGATATTCCACCATCTTCAGGCAGCTGGGTGATGCAGTGGATAGACCTGGAATCTGGAAGACTCATGTTCCTGAGTTCAAATCTGGCCTCAGACACTAACTGTGTGACCCTGGGCAAGTCACTTTACCCCAGTTGCCTCAGTTTCCTTATCGGTAAAAGGAACTGGAGAAGGAAATGGAAAACCACCCCACTATCTTTGCCCCAGAGGAGTCCCAAAGAATCAAACACAACTGAAACGAGTGAATAACACCACCACCCCCACCTTGGCTCTGCCTCTCGACTTTGCAAACGTTAACGTCTGGATGACTGTTGACAGTGAAATACAAAGAGCCCTGGTGAGGTCTAAGTTGGATCAGATCACTTCTTGTGTCCCTTTCAATTCTAATTATGTGATTCTGTAAGATTCTGAAACTTGGGGGCTCATGCCTAAAGATGAATAGGATGGAATCTAAGCTATGTAAATGTACAATAATTCAATTCAAGCCAGTGAACATTTATAGAGCACCTATGATCTCAACCAGGAAAAAGTCAACCATTAAGATTATACTGGTGACAGCAAACTGGGAAAGATGGCAAAAGACAGAATAGTCAATGATGGAGCACTTGTAGAAAGCTAAGTACACAAATGCATTTTTGGTGAAGTGGTAAATCCATTCTGGAAAGCAAATAATGTAATGTAAATGTAAATGAAGTAACTAAAATGCTCACATCCTTTGACTCAGGGAATACACTACCAGGAATGGAGGTCTTTGATTTAAAAAAAAAAAAAAAAAAAAAAAGCAAGCTCTATACATACCAAAACATTTATAGCCAAACTTTTTGTGGTAGCAAAGAACCAGAAACAATTGACTGGAGATTGGCTAAACAAACTGTAGTACATGAATGCAATGGAATATTACTCTACTGTAAGGAAGGACAAACATAAATACAGAGAAGCATAAAAAATCTTCTATGAACTGATGAAAAGCAAAGCAAGCCGGAGCCAGGAAAACAACACACACAATGACTACTGCAACATAAATGGAAAGAACAGAACAATAAAACAGAAGGTTGTAAAATCATAAAGGACAAGTCTGGCCCCCAAAGAAGGGATCCAAGACTCCTTCCACCACTCCCCATCTGCAAAGGGCAGGATATACAGAAAATGTCAAATGTTTTTCAATGTACTGAGTGATTTAATTGAACTTTTTTCTCTTCTTCCTCTTTCTTTTTTTTCTTTTAAAAAATTCTGTTATAAGGGAAGGCTGTCCAGGGGAGGGGAGAATACAGAAAGAAATCTAGGTGATATAAAGATTAACTATATTAAAAAAATCTATTTTTAAAAAGAAATATTTTTGAAATTACAAGACTATATCAGTTCTATAATAATGTAAAGTAAGAAAAAAAAATAAACTTTAAGTAACTGTCACGACCATTCTTAGCCCCAAAAAGATATAGTACACCTCATTCCTTCTGGTAGAGAAGTGGGACAGGAAGAGGGGAAGAGAATATGGATGTGGAACACTGTACACATGGTCAGTTTTGCTTCACTGTTTTTCACCATCAAAAGGGAAGGTTTATTTGGAAATGACTAGTGTAAAAACAAAAGGTATCAAAACTTTTTTTTAAAGACTATCAGAATAGCTACGGTTTCAGGAAACATTCAATTAGGAAAGAAACCCAGGGTAAGGAATAAAGTGCTGGACTGGAAGTCAGAGGACTCAGCATCAGAGACGTATATAGAAATTGTTTCTAACCCTGAATAAATCCCTTCCCTCCTCATAAGCTCAGTTACTTCATCTGTCACACTATAGACCATAACTCCCCTTCAACACCCGACCCACTCAGTCCCCTAACATTTCCCTAATTCTATGAAGTGTAGAATACTAATGAGAAGTCAGTTTTATAGGATGTCTTAATGTATTGTGCTGTTTAGGCCAGGGATATCTCAAGTCAAATATCTGAGTCCCTCTGATGTGTGGCACACCCCAGTAAGCACTGTCCAAGGATCAGAGGAATCCTGTGCTTTGTATGCAAAAAGAAAACTATTGCCCAACCACATCTAGGCTGCATGTTCTAAGTTTTCCAAACAGCAGGGAGTAATAGGCTTCTACAGATCAGTGACAGCAGCAAATTTTTAATGCACACCTATATGTAAGTATAGACCATACAAATCAATGCAACTATTAACTGCATAGCTACCACTGAAATCTTCCTGGTCAAATCTAGTAATCTCTTCTCATTTTCAGCTTTCCTGACTTCTCTGTTACCTTCATTCATTCTCTTTTCCTGGAAACTCCTGGATCTGCTTCTTTGCAACCTTCTATCCACTGGTTCTCACTGTCCTCTAGGGGCAAGCAGAACAAGTAGTATACTTCTCCCACCTAAGTACCCTTCAAATATTGAAGACAGCTACAGTTTTCTCCCCTCACCCAAAGTCTTCTTTTCTCTAAGTTCCTTTAACTGAACCTCCTATGGCATGACCTCAAGACACCTCCACTATGTTCGCTGCTATCCAGCTAACCACCATCTCTAAACGTGGCACCCAGAATAGAGAGCAATGCTCCAGTCCTGGTACAGACAAGCGGCTGCTTGTCACTGCTCTCACTCAGACAAGGTCCAAGCGTTCAACAAATCTTTAACTTTGCTGATGTGGGTACTCCTTCCCATGATGCCAGCAGTGACCCAGCCATACCTATAACCCTCATCTAGATTCCCCTTTTACTTATACAGTCTAATAGACCTCACTGTATCTCCAAGGATATATGGGGCACATCACTAACTTTAACAAAGCTGACTTGACTCTAATACTTAGTAGCCCTGTGCCAATGAAGAAGTCACTGTAGCTCTCTGACCTTCAAGATCCTTCTATAAAGTATTTAAAAAAAAGCATATTTAAACTATGTTACAAGGAATGGGCTTTCTATAAACACTAATTTGCAGTCTTGATATCATTATTGTAAAAGATATGTTTCACCTATGAATTTAGCCAATTCCCTTACTTCAGGTGAAACAAAGAGAAAAAAGAGATTCTATTTTAACATCGAAAAATTAGACTGGAAGACTGACCTCACTGGGACCATCTTATTTCAGGCAGCGGAAGATCTCAACCCCTTGTAATTCAGCTTCCCTCTCCACCACTGGACAGAAACAACTCTCTCTCCAAAGTCACTAATGACCACTACAATCAAACAATTTCATCCCTGCCCCCATTCTCCTCAGTGAATGACACAATGAATTTCTACACCATCCCCCTATCCACTCTTGGCACCTTTCTTATCAACTGGCTTAAATAATATTGTTGCCTCATGACTCTCAACCTATTTCCCTTTATCCATTCCTGGATCTTCACCTTTCTCCTAAACCTTAAACATGGATGTTCCTCAAGGTTCTCTTCCAGGTATTTTCTTCCCTATGATCTCTCCTTGTATATAAATATCAGCTATAATTATTTTCATTAAATTTATAGATAGCATAAAAACTGTATGACAATACCCTTGAGGATACCATCTTCTCCCATGATTTCAATCATCATCTCCATGTAAGTAATTGCAGAACAAAACACTAATCCTTACCAACAGTACCATTTATACTCCACCTCTCCACAATAAAAAAATAACATGAGAACCCCAGAATTGGCTCACCTAAAGTATTTTTTTAAAATCTAAAAACAGTTTATAAACTGACATTAAATTTTTCTGAATGAACAGAACAATGAAGACATGAGGGAAACATGTCAACTGCAAGACGACTACAGTTATCTCTCCCACATTGTGGGGGTTAGAGGTATGATGCTCCTGCGATCTATAAAATCCACATAAAATTTTTTGGCCCTCCTTTTGTGCCAAAAAAGAAGACTGAATTATTTTTGTATTAAAGGATAAAATATGTTGATATTATACAATATCATACAAATATTTTATATATTTCTGAGTTTCTAAATTTTTTCTGTCATCTGCAATCTCTGCAAAACCCATAATTAGTTTCTTATGCCAACTCATGATATATCGAAACCACAATAGGGAAAGTCTCTGTGCAGAAGGAGTAACTATACACTGAAATTTCTGGTTGATGAAAAATAGTGGCAAATACAAAAAGAAAGGAACCTGAGATTTCAGAGTATGGTGTTCAACCACACCACCTAAGTTAAATGACGAGCATCTCCTGATCTAATACCACTCCCTCTTGAAGCAAGTTCAATTAGGTTTTCAAAACTCCACTTACAAAATAAATCTTCTGTGCGCACTCCTGTGAAAGTGACTGATATGAGAAGGTGGTAAAAAAACAGGCCAGGACTACCCCAACAATTAGAAGACAAACTCACCTCAAATGGGTTCAAGTTAAAATAAGATGATCCAGGCCGAGTCAGTCTTTCGATCTGATTTTTTGACGTTAAAACAGAATCTCTTTTTTCTATTTGTTTCACCTGGAATAACAGAAAAAATTTTCATTAGCTAAATTCAATAGGTGGAACATACATTTTAATTCTTTACATTGATTGCAAATCAACGTTTATAAAAAGCCCTTCCCTCACAACATAATAGTTTAAATGTAATTATTCATACTTTCTAGATGAAAGTCAAAGAGTTAAAGTGACATACCTACAAGGCTAAGTCAGAGTAAGGTCAACTAAAATAAAATCAGTGATGTGACCAGTGTATCAATGGAGAGCCAGTGTGGCATAACACAATTTGTACCAGAGACACAGCGATACCGCTACTAAGCCTACACCCCGATACAAAAGGAGGAAAGCACCCTCTGCAGAGAAACAAGTATTAGCTGCTCTTCTTGTTGGAGCAAAGAAATGAAAAAGAGAGGGAGGTGCCCACTAACTGCAGAACTACCAAGTAAGTTACAGTATACAAATGTTATGGTATATTATTAAGAAATAAGAAAATTATGACACAGTTTCAGAGAAAACTGGCAAGATGTGCAAAATAACAAACAGTGAAGTAAGCAGAACCAGGAGAACAATTTACATAGTAATTACACTGAAAAGAAGAACAACTTTGAAAGGCAAGAACTGTTCAATGCAATGACCAACCACAAGTCCAGAAGATCTGTGAGGAAGCATGCTGCTATAGAGAAGCAGCTCCTGAGAGGGGGTGATGGACACAAGACATACAGATTCTGGACATGATAAATATGCACGATTATTTCCTTAACTATGCTTATCTGTTACAAGGATTGGTTTTTTCCCTCAGTGGACAGAGGATTGGCTTGGGAGAAGAGGGAACAAGCAATGGTGAGGCAAAAAAAGAAAAAAGAAGAGAGGTTCATTGAAGCATTTAAAATGCACAGAAGAGGAGCAAATTTAGAAAGAAACAGACAAGCAGGACAACTTTGAAATGAATGCACTGACTTTATCATTAACTATTATTTTAGAAGTAAAACGCACATAAATTCTTGGTTTCACATTCAATTCTCTTCTGTTCTACTTTGTAAATGGAAATACTAGTTTTCTGGCATTTAAATTCAGAATTTTAAAGAGAAAAAAAGACAGAGGGAGACAGAGACAGAGAAAAAGAGGAACAGAGGTAGACACAATGCACTAGACTTTTAAGTCAAGAAAAGACCTGTGTTCAAAGACCCGATGACATTTATTCATTGTGTAACATTTTATAAGTTACTTACCATGTTGGGGGACTTCATTTCTAAATGGGAGATAATACTTGTAATTCCTACCTCACTGGGTTGTGGGGATCAAATGACATAAACTATGCAATAACATATAAATGCCAACTTTTATAATTACTGTTATTATGCCTAACTTGAAGGTAAGTATTGGAAAGCAACTGCCAAGTTATCCTGTGAAACATCCCTCCCATGAAACATGTCCTCAGAGACAGAACTCAGTAGTCCACCTAGAGAACTGTTCAAAACCCAGATGCTATTTATCATCTCAACCCTTTGCAAAACTTAGACAAAAAGGAACACAAAATCCTGAGGAACATGGAGGATCTTTCCTATCCAGTTCATAAAAGCATGGAGTGCTATTTTTCCAATCAATGCCTAGATAATCAAGTCCCAGTAAGGAGGTAGAATAAAACATGGCACCCAAGGCAAGAGTACCCTTTTAGGTTAAAAGAACACTTGAGAAAGTGAAGGAAAATCATGCTCAGTGTCTCCACAGTAACTTTGCTCCTTCAATCAGTCACTCTTAAAGGAATAGAATTTAGAGCTGGAATCAATTTCAAAGATCGTTTTATTAAACTTTCATTTTTAAAGGTGAGGAAGCAGAGGCTGGTTAAGTAATTTGAGTTACAGCCATCATGGTGATGAGATTTGAACTTAGTTCGGCCCACTCCTAGACCAGCACTCTTTATGCTATCCTGCCACCCATTCAAGATCAGGCTAAGCCACTTCACAGAATTTTAAGCTAGAAGGTATAATAGAGAGCACCTAGACCAAGGGTTCCTAACATTTTTTCTAACAGGGATCTTTTGGCCCCTCCTCACCATAAAGTTTTTAAAATTACTGAAGGAAATAGTAAATTTTGGCTAGAGGTTAGTGAAAATAAAGATGTAGCTATTTTCCCTATCTAAGTTCACAAACCCCTTGAAGTTTATCTATCAAGAGCCCCTGATCTAGTCCAATCCCATCATTTTACGGAAAAGAAATCTATGACCAGAGAAGTTAACAAGGTCACACAAGTAGGAAGGGGAAAAAGTACTAGGATTTGACTTCAAGTCCTTTCCATCTCTGTATACTTTCTCTTCAACTGTTCCTTTGGAATTCAATGCTACCACACCAATGTCAACTGTCATAGAAACAATTTCTCCCAAGTAATTTTAATGGGTTTAATCTCCATTGAAGGATTCCACTGTGGCCTCCAAATCTCTACCTTTCCTTCTCTCTTGCTTCAGGAATGTTCCTGCTCCCCTCTTCTTCCTGTCCTCCCTTACAAAAGTTCCTTACACCAGAAGCCAGTGTTTGTAATTGAGGAAGCAAGCCTCTATGATATCAGAGCTGGGGAGGCAAAATGGGCTGTGAAGAGTGCTGGGTAGTAAGCACAGGACATGGGAAATAACTGAAATGAATTATAAAAACACCCACTCCTATGAAACTATGAAAAAAATCACTTGCACTTGTTTAGCCTGTTTCCTTTTCTGTAAAATGGGAGCAATACTATAACACAGCCAATCTCAAAGACATGTTGACAATATTCATTTGAAAATAGAAGTGTACAAGTTAATATAGTGTTGAGAATTCTCTTCTCTGAAACGTAGAATTGCATTTCTAGGAAAGTCCTTAGCCTTTGTAGGATAACGAGTACTAAAAAGTGTTTAATTCAATTCTGAAAAGACTGAGGCTCTAAGGGACCCTAAACTTTTCTTCTTTTAGGGCAGAAAAAAAATTTTTTTAAACTTACAACGTTTTGGTATTAAGTTCCCTCCAAAGTGAAATGAGGGGATTGAGCCAAATAGTTATCTTTCAGATCTGAAACTGTAATCTAAAAATCTAAAAGATTTAAAAATGTGTCGGTAAACTGTACCCCACCCCAACTACAAAAAGGGAACTATAACATAATCTGTGATATGTAGTGAAGGCAAAGGAGTGGAGGTCAAATTCCTCCCTCCCCCTCCCAAAAAATGCCACAACAACCTCTGCAAACCTGGTGTAACACGGTGACTCTTAACTTTCTTTAGGTTTGGCCCCTTGGAGCAGACTGGTGAAACCTGTGGCCGGTCTTCTCAGAATAAAGTAAACACATAAAATAAAATTAATAAGCTTACAAAGGAAGCCAATTTTGTTGAAATGGTTACCAAAATATTTTTTTAAAAAGTTCATGGGCACTCGGTTTCTAAGAACCCCTGGAGTAGGAGACAAAGCTCCGAATCTATAGTTAAGAAGAACCCTAGACATTTATGAGAAGTTCAACTACGGGCAAGTCACTTTACCTCTTCAGCTTCAGTTTCCTCATCTGTAAAAGTCAGAGCACCCGAGAGGGTCAAATGAGATCAACCAATCAACAGAGGTGGCCTCACCACGTGCCAGGCACAGAGCTAACGCTGGGGATATAAAGACAGGCTTGAGACACTCGCTCCCCGCCCTCGAGAAATTGACATTCTGCTCTAAGCGCCAGCCGGCCGCGAAGTCCCCCAGGAAAGGCCTTCCTCGGCCAAAACGTGCTGAACGTGGATGCGACACAAGGCCCGGGCCAACCCCAGGGCCTCGGCCGGGGCAGGCTCCCCAAGCTCCAGCCCGGCACCCCTGCTTTGGGGGAAAGGGCTCCAGGGGCCCCCCGACATCCAGGGGAAGGGGAGGGACTAAGACTACGTAAGAGCTGCTCTCCACAGCAAGAGAAAGGGCAGCTTGAGGGGAAAGGGGGGCAAGAGAAGGGTGTAGCAGGAGGACAGAAGGGGAGGCAACGGGAGGGAGGGAGCGGGGTAACAAGAGGCGGGAGCGGAGGCCGGGAGGGAGGGAGCAGGGACCCAGAGACACAAGAGTCGGGGGAACAACCCGAGGAGAGCAAAAAGGAAGACTGGGAGAGGACGGGTCAGAGCCGAGAAGAACGGGGAGAGGCCAGGGTAGGGGCCGGGAGAAAGGGGTACCCGAGGAGGGCGGGCCCCAGGCCAGGGAAGGAGGCGGCTACGCCAGGCCCGGCACCGCCAGCGGTCCCCGAGCGGGCCTCAGGCCCTCGCGGAGCGGCCAGGGCCGTCACCGCCGCCACGGGCCTAGCTCCGGGCGCATCATCGCCGCCGCCGGGGCTGCAGTCGGACTCACCTCGCTGTAGAAGGTCATAAACGCCTCTTCGGTGCTGCCGCCGCCGCCGCCCGAGGCCCCACTTTCCCCCGAAGCCGCCATTTTCCCCAACCCAGCACCACGTGACCCCTGAGGTCTCCGACGCCGGCACACGTGACAGCGGCCTAGCGTCGACTCAGGCTCCGCCCCCCGGCGCTCCGGGGCGTCCTCTTAAAGGGCTAGTACACAGCGCTAGTTCGTTCTCCGCTTCTCGGTGCCCGGGCGGGGCTGGAGAGCACTGACTGGCAGCTCTCGTGTGAGGCGGCCCACCTAAGAGCTGAACAGCCAAAGAGTGACAAAAGCTTCCCAGTCCGTCTTTTATTTGTATCCTTAGCTGTGGACCCGTGCGCACACCTTAGCCCCCATGGAGGTGTATGTGTACACAGGTCTGTAATGCCCTGGCCAGGTGAGAGAGAGCTTCCAAATACGTCAGTGACACTCAGAAAACCTTGCGTCATCTAGCTAAACTTTTAGCTCCCTAGTCCCTACAGAGGACATAGGAGTGATGCGCGGGACCTGGAGTCAGGAAGGCTTGAGTTCCAGGTCTGGTGTAGCTACTTAGTAATGTGTAACGCTGGAAAAGATACTTAACTTCTCTCTGCTTTTGTTTCCTCAAATGTAAAATGGGGGAAAATAATAATACCAACCTCCAAGCGTGAGAATCAAATGAGAACATATTTGTAAAGAGCTGTGCAAATTACAAATGGCTACATAAAGGTCAGCTATGATTATTGCCTAACGAATAATATTTATTAAGTTTTAAGTGCTTTGCAAATCTTGAATATATAAATATATAAGCGCTAGCTGTTATTATCACAGAGAGGAAATGTTACTAGAGTGAAATCTGGAAGTCTTGGATGCGAATCCCCATTTGAGATACTTAGTAGCAAAGTGACCCTGGTTAAGTCACTTAGCCCATCTTTAAAAAGAGACACTTGTAATACTTAATGCGTGGGCAGCTAGGTAACATAAAGGAAATAGTACTGGATCTGAAGTCAGGGAACACATCTTCCTGAGTTCAGATTTGGCCTCAGATGTGTGACTTTAAGCAAATCATCCTGTTTTCCTTAGTTGCTCATCTGTAAAATGAATTGGAGAAGGAAATGACAGACCACTTCAGGATTTGCCAATAAAGTCCCAAATGGGAGCACAAAGAGTGAGGCACAACTAAACCATAAACTTACCTCATAGAATTATTGAGAGGCTCAAATGAGATAAGGGATATAATGTGCTTGCAAAACGTTAATTGCTTTCTAAATATTAGATATTGTTATAATTACCTAACTCACATTTATTAAGTGCCTACCATGTTCAAGACCCTAGGCTAGGTTCTAGAGATACTAAGAAGAATATGAAGGTTTCTGAAGTCTTCCCTGTTGTTGTCACCGCCCCCCACCCTTTCCACTGATCTCATACAGCACTTTTTAAAAGTACTATTCATCTCCATAGAAAGAACTGATGGAGTCTGAATGCAGATGGAAGCATTTTTCTTTATTTTCCTTTTTGTCTGTTTTCTTTCACAGTGTGACTTACATGGAAATACATTTTACATAACTGCAAATGTATAAGCTGTGTCAAATTGCTCGCCTTCACAATGAGGGAGGGAGAGGATTTGGAATTCAAAATTTGAAAAAAATGTTTGTTGTTACATGTAATTGGGGAAAAAATTTTAAATTTAAATTTTAAATTTAAAAATACTATGGTGAAGAAGTATTGTTTTCTATAGCTGTAAGGACTATTTCTCTTAAGTAATATCATTCATCATAACTATCTATGTTAATGTTTTCTGTCTTACTGTACTTATTATGAGGTTTCATATCTTACTAATTTAATTGGGCTCCCTGCCTCAAATCTCTCTGCATTCCATCTTCCCCTCAGCTGTCAGTGCTCAGTGACAGGTCTGACCACTTCTCTCTTCCACCCCCACACATTCAGTCAGTTCCAGTAGCTCCCTAGTATCTCCAGCTTCAAATATACAATCACCTGTTGGGCTTGTAAAGTCCTTTGTAGCCTAATGCCTTCCTGCTTTTCCAGGCCTCTTACACCTTTCTCCGCTTCACACTGGCCTCCCTGCTAGACAAAAAAAAAAAAAAAACAATCCATTCACCCCAAGCATTTTCTCTGACTGTCCCACATGCCTGGCATGCTCTCCCTTCTCCTGTCTGCCTCCTGGCTTCCTTCAAGCCCTAGCTAAAACCTCACCTTTTGCAAGAAGACTGTTCTTCTTATCCTCCTTAAAGTTAATCCCTTCCCTCTGAGATCACCTCCAATTTATCCTGTCTACCCCTTCTTTATAAATAGACCTGTACAATTAGTCTTCTCCATTAAACAGGGAGCTTCTAGAGAGCAAGGTTTGTCTTTTACTTTTATCTCCAACACTTGGTGGGGATAAAGTACCTGGCACATAGTAAGAGCTTGATTTGACCATTATACTGTAAATTCCATGAGAGACTATGTCTTATCTAAACTTTTTATCTCCACTTCCTCTGGCTTAGTGCTTTGTGTACAGTAAGTATTTGATTTTATAAATATTGATTGTTACTGACATAGTAAAGTCTTAATTTGAAAATACTAGTGATGGAAAATGCTATCCACATCCAGAGAAAGAACTATGGAGTCTAAATGGTGATCAAAGTACTATTTTCACATTCTCCCCCCCACTTTCTCATGGTTTTTCCCTGTGGTTCTGATTCTTTCACAACATAACTAATGTGAAAATATGTGTAATGATTGTACTTGTATAACCTATATCAGATTGCTTGCTGCCTTGAGGAGGGGAGAGGGAAGGGAAGGAGGGAAGGAGAAAAATTTGGAACTCAAAATCTTACAAAAATGAAATGTTGAAAACTATCTTTACATGTGTTAGATGTTACAAGAAAAATTTATTACAGCAGAGTTCAGAGGAATTGAACACTTTGGAAAAAGCGGGCCCCCACCCTCCTTTCAGGAGGAGGAAGCACTGAATACAAAAGTGAGAGGAGCTATATACTTTTAGTTCAAGACAGATCCTCCCACCAGGAGGAGATGGACTGGTCCATTCTCCATTAGGTCACCATCTTCTCTACATGCCTATTACTTAAATCCCAATTAGTGTGATTCCCCTTCCAAACATGCTTTAACAGAGGATCCATGATCAGAAAATGGAAAGATAATTTTATGCAGGGTGTGTCTGCTTATATGCATGAGATTCACTAAGCAAGTGCATTGAAGAAAAACCTTCTCCAGGTAACTTTAGATTGTTTTTCTTGACTAGTTCCAGTTAGCTGTTGATTTGGATCCTTTATCAAAAACTTTGTAATTTTCTGAAGACCTCTGTCTGTCTTTTGATTGGTTGAGTGCACTTGCAGTCTGCTGGCCTTCTTATTATCTAACTTATTCTCAGTGTCTTCATCAATTAGCAATAACTTACTGTGGAAACTTAACTTTTGCTGTCTCTCACACATGTAATTGGAAAAAATAAAATACTATTAAGTGGGGAAAGGAAACTGAAGTTTTACACATGGTAAAGGTTGACATAGCGGTTAGAAAGCTGGTGTAAGAGTCCAGGAGACCTGGGCAGAGACCCATCTCTGGCCCTGGCTTGACTCTGGACAAATGACTTGCCTTTCACCGTCCCCAGGCAACTCTAGAATTCTAAAAATTGAGAATAGTTGCAGATTTGTGTGATGTGACTTTCTCACCAGAAGTTTGCTACATGGATAAAGTTACAGGTTTGAAACCAAAAAATCATCCCAAAAAAGTGCTCAAGATGGTCCCATCAGAGGCACTTAGAATAAAAATATGAAAAATTATATTGTCCCTGCCTTTGTAATGGTGGGGATTCCTTGGCTTGATTTCGCTCACACAGAACGTTCCAGACTTCTTGTACCTTACACCCTTCTCTCCCACATATTCTTTGATCCAGGACCACTGGCCTTGTATTTTTTCAAACAAGACATTGCATCGCATCAACCTACTTCGGGCATTTTCACTGGTTGTCACCCATATCTAGAACACTCTACCTTCTCACTGAAGTGCCAGTTAAAATACTACCTCTCACACATCAGGTTGGCAAGGTTGACAAAAATGAAAATGACAAATGCTGGAGGGGCTTTGGGTAAATAGGTACATTAATGTACTGTCAGAGCTGTGAAACTGATTCAGCCATTCTAAAAAGTAATTTAGTATCATGTCCAAAAAGTCAGTAAGTTATGCATAGCCATTGACCTATCAATACTGCTACTAGTTCTATACCCCAAAGACATCAAACACAGAAGAAAAGGTTCCATATGTACAAATGGTAGCAAAGAATTGGAAATTAGGGAGATGCTCATCAATTGGGAAATGGATGAACAAGCTGTGGTTATATGAATGTGATGGATTACTAATGTACTGTAAGAAATGATGAAGGAGATGATTTCAGAGAACCCTGGAAAGAATTGTATGAACTAATGCAGAGTGAACTGAGCAGATAGCTGTTCATTTGTTCTGTCTGACTTTTGATGACCCCTTCGACCATAGCACACTAGGTTCTACTATCCTCCACTATCTCCCGAAGTCTGTCTGAGCTCATGTTCATTGCTTACATGATACTCTCTATTCACCTTATCCTCTAGTGTTCTCTTCTCCTTTTGCCTTCAGTCTTTTCCAACATAATGGTCTTTTCCAGTGAGCCCTGTTCTTCTCATAGGGGCAACTAGGTGGTGCAGTGAATAGAGCACCAGTGCAGGAATCAGGAAGACTTGAGTTCAAATCTCACCTCAGACACTTGACACTCGACTCTCACTGGCTGTGTGACCTTGGGCAAGTCACTTAACCCCAACTGCCTCATCCTGGGTCATCTCCAGTCACCCTGATGAATATCTGGTCACTGGATTCAGATGATTCTGGAGGAGAATTGAGGCTGGTGACCTGCACAGCCCTCCCTCACTCAAAACAAAGTCAAGTGCAAGTTATGTCATCATTTCTCTGATGGCATGGTCTTCAGCAATGAAGGACGGACACACATATTCTTCTCATTAGACCGAGCTGCCTGAGTAACTAGCTGGGTAACCCAGCTCATACTCTCCCTTCTGTCTTCCCCTCCCCTTCCTTTGGGGTTTACTGGCTAGATATCCTTCCTTCCTTCCTCCCTCCCTTCCTTTCTTTCTTGTCATTTGCAAAACCTTAAACCCAGTGAGTGCATTCTGAAGCCCATAGACTAGACAACAGTGGGTCCCTACCCAAGCTCCACTTAATGGCTGGCTTAGAGTGATTATCAATAGTAACAGTTTCTCTTTCCCTCCCAATAAGATTTAGTTATTTTTTCTTCTGTTCATTAAAAGTACTGTTCCCTAACTACTTCTTAAAAAGGGCTGTTCACTCAATGAGCATTACCTCCCTCTAAGTGAGCACCTGAAAAGTCTAGCCTAAGAAGGCCAAGGTCTCCCACTGCATCCTGGGCAATCTCCAGTCATCCTGATGAATATCTTGGTCACTGGACCCAGATGGCTCAGGAGGAGAAAGTGAGGCTGGTGATGTTGCACAGCCCTCCCTCACTCAAAACAAAGTCAAGTGCAAGTCATGTCATCATTTCTCTGACGTCAAACACAACAACAATTTTTTTCATCTGTTCTCCTATGTTGCTTAAGTATTTAGGCTTCAGCTTCAGTGTTTTACTTTCCTGTGAATAATCTGAATTGATTTCTTTAAATATTGACTGATGTGATCTCCTTGCTGTCCAAGGACTCTCAAAAGTCTGCTCTAGCATCACACTTCAAAAGCACTGATTCTGCAGGCCTCAGCTTATAATTCACCCCTCACAGTGACACATCACCACTGGAAAAACCATAGCTTTAATGATACAGACCAAGAGATCAATTTATACAGTAACAACGATATTGTAAAGATAAAGAACTTTCAAAGACTCAGGAACTCTAATCAAGACAACAACCTACTGGGGTTCCAGAAGATTCATGATAAAACATAGTGCTCACCCCCAGAAAGAGAGCTGATGAACTCAGAGTGCCTATGTTCTTTTCTTTCTTTTCTTGAACATAGCTAAAACAGAAATTGTTTTGCTTGACTATGTATTTATGAGGTTTTCTGGGTTGTTTTTCATCTTCTCAGTCGGTGGGGGGAAGGAGAGAAATCAGAACTAAAAATGAAATAAAACTGAATTTAAAAAAATTCTACCTTCTAGGGGAAACCTTTCCCAATCCCCATAATGTTAGTGCCTTACCTCTATTATCTCCAATTTATTCCATATATAGTCTGTTTTTCCATAGTCATTTGCACGTTGTCTAGCCCTTTCGACTGCTCTCCTTGAAAACAGAGGTTGTCTTTTACTATTCTTTGTATCTCCAGTGATTAGTACAATGCCTGGTACACAGCAGTTGTTTAATCAATGTTTATTGACTGACATTACCTTGTTTCCTTTAAGATTTAGCTCAGGCACTATTTACTATGTGAATTTTTTCCTGATTCTGCCCTCCCTCAATAATTCTTTATTTTGGATATGTTATCTATGTGTATTTTTCTCCTGAGAATGATGTAAGCCCCTTGGAGGATGAATGGCTTATTTTTCATCTTTGTATCCATACTACCAAGTACAGTATCTTACCCAGAAGTGCTTAATCATTTTTTAGATTAATTGAGGGTACGATTTGATTCAATTAAGAATTTCTAGTTTCCCTACTAATTTGTATAAAAATCTTTGCACTGGAAATCATGGAGTTACAGCTCAAATTGATATCAGAGACCATCTAATCCAACCCTTCATTTTATAAAAATCAGGAACTGAGGCACAGATCAGTTAAGTGACTTGCAAAGGATCACACAGCTAGTAAGTATTTAAAGGAAGACATTAAAACCAGGTCTATTCTGATTTCATATCCGATCTACTACAAGTGGATAGCAAACTAACAAAATATATTTATGGTCAAAAATAATTTCCCAGTGGGTAAATATTTGGTTAAAGGGTTTAATCCAGGTTTTACAAAAAGTGATTCCAAACTGTTAATAAACATATGAAAGATTCTTTAAAAACCTCTAATAAGGGAAATGCAAACAAACTCTTCTGAAGTTTAACCTCACAATCAACAAATTGGCAATGACCGAGGAGGGAAGTGGGGCAGCTAGGTGACAGACACAGTGGATAAAAGTGCCAGGCCTGGAGTCAAGAAGACTCATCTTCCTGAGATTAATTCAGACTTCAGATCCTTACTAGCCGTGCGACCCTGGGAAAGTCACTTAACCCCGTTTACCTCAGTTTCCTTATCAGTTAAATGAGCTGGAGAAAGAAGTGTAAAACCACTCCAGTATCTTGGCCAATAAAACCTCAAAATGGGATCATGAAGAGTTAGACTCTAGTGAAAACAATTGAACAACCGTCACAAAGATGGGAACAATGTTTGGAGGGTTTGGAGAAAGGCACTACCCTGCTGATCAATATTTGAATTGGAAAAACCATTTTGGAAAGCAATTTGGAATTTTCAAAGTCTTTGATCCTGAGGTCCCACTATTATGCATATATGAGGAGGGAGGGAGAGAAGGAAGGAGGGAGGGGAAAGAGGGGAGGGTTGTTCATCGTGGTCCAAGTCTTTGTGACCTCCGGACCATCATAGCAAGTCAACGTTGTCCATAGAGTTCTCTTGGCAAAGATATTAGAGTGGTTGGCCATTCCCTTCCCTAGAGGATTAATGCAAACAAGGGGTTGAGTGACTTGTCCAAGGTCACACAGCTAGTCGGTGTCTGAGGTTGGATCCGAACTCCTGGTACTACTTACTGCAGGCACAGTGCGCTGTCCACTAAACCACGTGTAGGAAGGAAGGCAGGAAGCAGGACAGCCTTTCTCCCTTGGGACAACGGATGGCTCTCTGGGAAGGTGGGAGGGAAGGGAATGTTTGGGAATAAGGAGAGATTAAAGCAAAAGTTATCAATAATTTTTTTTAATTAAAAGAATGCTCAGCTTCCCACTCGTTCCCAACTTGTTCCACCTGCCAAGTTCCCACCGAGTTCTGATTGGTGCAAACGCCTACCCTCTCCCTGCCTCGCCCCGCCTCGCCCCTCCTCGCCCTTCCCCCTCTCATCAACAACCCCAGAGCGCGTCCGCAGGGCCCTTGTTCTTGATTGGCTGCAGTTTGGCTCCGCCCCTCATTCTGGAGTCGCCGTTGCCGACCAGAACCCCGCCCCTTCCCGATTCGGATTCGCCGCTCTCGTGCGCACTTCGGCCCCCGCGCAAGAGATTGGCTACGCCTATTGAGCCGGGCGGGTGACGTCAACGCGTAGGCCCGACATCGCTGAAGGTCTCGAGGCTGAAGAAGGGTGGGGGTTGCAGTAGCTGGAGCAGCGAGCATGGCGTGTACGGCTGTGGCAGCGACACGACTCGGACTAGGCCTGTGGGGCGCCAGAACCATGCAGGCCCGGGGCTACAATTTGGACTACCCCCGCCAGGTACTGCGAGCCTTCCCCAGCCGCTCGGCCCGGCCTAACCGGCCCAGCCCGGCCTCGCTCACTCCCCTTTCCCCTCCTCTTGTCTCCGCAGTTCAGCAGCAACCCTGCCGACGAATCCCCCGGCAGTTCCGGTGCCATCCGGGAGGCCGGTGGGGCTTTCGGCCAGAGGGAGAAGGCCGAGGAGGACCGGTACTTCCGGTGAGGACAGAACCCATTCTCTCCTCTCCCCCAGGGCCAGCCCATCCTGGTGCCCCCCCTGTCTCCCTTAGACCCTGAGCCACCAAATCCAGCCAGCTCCCCGGGGGCTCCTCCTGTCTCCCCTTATCTTTTTAATTCGCCACTTCCCGTGGGACCCCCCATCTGGAGGAAGAGATCCTAAGCTGAAGCCCAAGCCGTCCTGGGTGGGAACAGTGGATACAAAGTAACTGCCACGCAGACTAATGTCAGATGGGGAGGGAGGGGGCAGCACGTGGGGACTCAGCCGCCCAGCCTCTCCCCTCTGACTTTTCTAGGAATCTGACTTTTGGCCTCCAGGTTCCTGAGCCCCGCCCATCCAGAGCTTAAGCCTCCCCGACTCTGGTGGGCGGGTCTGTCCAGATCGCAGGCCTCGAAGTCTTGGTGGGCGCAGCTTTTAGGTCTCTGGCATCTCCACCCAGCAAGGAAAGCCCTTCGGTTCAGTTTGGGAGGTGGTTTGGTGAGGTTGCAAGGGCAGTGGAGTTAGAATCAAAGGATCAGCTTTTAAATCTTGGCCCTGCTGTTTCCTATGTGTGTGACCTTGAGCAAATTACCTTCCCTCTAGGTGTTCTTGTCTGTAAAGATGAGAGGGTTGAACGAAGGATTTTAAGGTCCCTTCTCAGTTTTCAGTTTTGTTATTCTCATCCATGCCACGGTCTAGCCCTTTTGGCAAATATCTTACAAGCTTAGTCAGCTGCCGCCCCATAAGTTAGGAAAAGATAACACTGCAGACAGGCAAACAGTATTCAGCAACATCTTCTCAAGCAAGGTCGAGCACAGAAATGGAGAACTGGACAGGACCAGTCATTTTATTTTACAGACAGATAGGCCTATAAAGATGAATGCTAACTGAGGTTACATGCATGCATGCATCCTTTCTCCCCAAAAGAAAGGAATTGATATTCTTTTCCTGCGTTTACTCCTGGCTGTGCCCACAGTACCTCCTCGCTGTTGAGTTAGGCCTGTGTTCTTTAACTAGAACAGGTTCTGAGCCAGAATCAAGTAGGCATCCATCTAGGCTGATTAAGCCTACAGTTAAGAATAATTATGGTTCTATTTTTATAAAAGTCCATCCCACATGGCATGCAGGTATTTATTTTGTGATGAACTAAATTTCTTGGACAAATTTATTAAGTCTTAAAGCCTCTAGTAGACACTGATCCAATTTTAAAAGCTTACCTAGAGCTTTGTGACATAAAGATAGCGTGTTACCCTCAGAGTGAGGGGCTCAGGTCCTGTGTGTGACCTCAGCAGCTCTCTGTAATAGGGATTCTGAGATGCAGGATTCCTGAACTTGTTTTTTTAAATATTTTATGACTAAATTGGTTTCTTTTTGAAGCCTGTATATTTTGTACACTTAAAAGTATCCTGAGAAGGGGATCCATAAGCTTCACTAGATTGCTAGAGGGGTTCCTGACAAAAAAGGGTAAGTGTTTCTGCTCCAACACTGTAAATTGCAGAACAGTTGCCAGTCTCCTTACCTGGAGTTCCTAGGCTAATGAACTCATTTTCAGAACCTCCATCCCACTTCCCTAGAAAAAAATACCCAAAACCTGAGGGACACAGATATTTCCTGTTCTGTCTTAGGAATAAGACAAGTAGAGCTTGTCAAGCAGGGCTTACATTTCCACTCTAGCATATCCTAAGGTTTAGAAGGGGCAGCTAGGTGGCACCATGGATAAAATGATGGTCCTGGAATCAGAAGACTCATCTGAGTTCAAGTACAGCTGCAGGCACTTACTAGCTGTGGGACCATGGGCATCTATCTGTAAGATGGGCTGGAGAAGGAAATGTTCACAGACAGACATGACTGAAAAAACAACTGAGCAAAAAGGTTTAGAGAGTCCTTTTCTCATAAGCCTGTGAAGATTATACAGTACATCTTTTATTTGTCCATAACTCCCACTGAAATCCTCTGATAGCTGGTCATCAGGGTGCTGGAGTGATTCTAAGGCCTTGATAGGCACAAGCTCTGGCTACAGCATCTTCTTCTGAGTTTGGTCTTCCTTGAGTTTAGTCCCCTCAATCTCACTTTTCAACGTGTTTTATTGATACTATTTTTACTCACCTTCCAGTTCCTCCTCTTCTACTCTTCTCAAAGACTATCTTTACATCAAAGCTAATTTACACTCAGTTTTAGTGATTTGTCTCTCCTTTCAGGAATAGTGATATTTTAACAGAGACCACTAAGGGGAATGAAACCTTAACGGTAGAATTTAAAGGGATATCCCATGTATGTGTTAATAGAATCTTCTTCTCCATCCTGGTAAGGAAATGACACAGTTGTTTTCCAATACTGCTTAATTTTGGCTAGGTCATACCAAGCTAGAGAAGTGTTTAAAGGCTGTACTTCATGACAGACTGCCCAAAGACCAGAAACTTGAGTTCATTACTGGAAGATTGGACATCAGGTGATAAACTTTGTAGGCTACTATAAATCATGAAGATCATTGTTAAGACAGAGAGACTCTGACTTAGATGGGTGGAGGGATTACCCACACCAATGCAATCAAAGATCCTTAAATGACCCCCAGGTAAGGAAAATGCTTGAGACAGCTCTGGAGCCCTTCAAATCACAGGGTAAAGCAAGGCCTACCTTTATCATGCATGCACTAGATGGCCATAGGATTTTAGAGTTTGGAGAGACCTTTTTTCTAATAGAGAAAGAATAGTCAACAGGAGAATGCAAGAAAGGGACAAACCTGCTCCTGCTGTGTAAGTACTTGAGGCTACGTAGAGGATGTGGTGCCCTGAGGTGAGGATTGTGAGTCCAACATAGAGCTGGTGTGTCATTGTAGAGAGAAGAGCCGGCAGCAGCTGGCTAACCTGAGGAAACACCATCAGGAAGAAATTACACACCATGAGAAGGAGATACAACGCCTGCAGAAAGAAATTGAGCGTCATAAGAACAAGATTAAAAACCTGAAAAATGATCATGATTAAGCTGATTTTCTTCTTCAGTGATCAGCCCTAATCTCTCTATGGAATGATTGTCCACTACTTGTGTGCCCGACGTGACATACTATCTACCTTAATGTACTTTTTGCTGTGTATTGCAACCAAATGGTAATAAACTGTGATCACTGATTTCTTCTAGATGCCTTCTTATGCTGTGAAGAGCGATTACCCTGGAGACATGGTCATAAGTGTTTTTAGGTGGTTGGGATGAGAATTAATGCTCTGTAGTGCTGATAATCAATGCCTGATTTTCTAATCCATGATTCCTTTCTAAATTGACTGTTAAAGTAAATGTGCTAACTCAAGCGAAGAGCAATTATTGAGCACCTACTGTGGGTCAGGCATTCTGCTAAGTGCTGAGGATACAAGTGTTACTTAAGTCACTGCACTCAAGCTTACATTCTGACAGATTAGCTCAAATTTATTTTCATTTATATCATGTCTTCATGTTTCCCCCCCATTAAACTGTGAGCTCCTTATGACTAGGGACTGGGTATTGCCCCCTTTTTTGGTGTCTAGCATTGTGCCTGGCACAGTTGGCACTTAATGTATGCTTGTTGAGTTGGTTTGTCCAGGGAGACGTGTATGCATAAATTGAAGGATATACAGAATATATGCACAAGATGAATATAAAACAGTTTGGGGGAGGGAACCACCAACATCTGGGGGATTAGGGAAGTGGTTCCTGAGCTGGGTTAAAGGGACAGTAGGAATTCCAAGAGGCAGAGATAAAAAGAGGAGGTCGAATCCAGGGGGCTGTGATTGGGAAAGCATAGAAATAAGGTGGATGGTTGTGTGAGGAGGAGCAGCAGGTGGGCCAGGATAGCTGGGCCAAAACCAAAAAACTAGACTAGATGTGACGGACAGGTTATGAAGAGCTTTAAATGCCAGAGGAGCTTATGTTTGATCCCAGTAACAGAGAGGGTTGTGGTCAGACCTGTGCTTTAGGAAAATCAACTGCTATGTGGAGGTTAACCTTGGAGTGAGAAGAAACAAGACCAATCAGAAGACTACTGAAAGTTGTCCAGGCAGGAGATGAGGTATTGGGTGTGCGATGAGGAGTTAAGGATACCACTAAGATAATTGTGAAAACAGGAGTACCCTCCAGTAATTTAGAAGAGGGGAGGGTTAGGGAAAAGTTGATGACTTAGACATGTTAAGTTTGAGATGTCCCTCTCTTGGATGTATGCTGTTAACTGGAAGGTAGTTAAAGGAGACTGATACCTGAGATGTTGTGAAAGTAGAAGTTACAAGGTGGGAAGTGTGGAGTGAGAATTAGCAATCAAGGGTGACACCAAGATCAAAAACCTAGGTGACCAGTAGGATGATGGTAATTAGGCAATTTCAAAGAGGGAAGTAGATCTGAGAAGCCTGTGGAACATTCAGTTTAAGATACCTGGATGGCATGCTTAGGAAACTGACTAGGGCCAAATCAATCTAGGTATAATCCAAAAAGAGAACTCCTGGGAGCAGATAAGGTCACCAAAAGAGGGAAGGCCCAGTGGAGAACTTTGAGGTACATCCATAGTTAGTGCATGTGACGTGGTCATGAGCTAACAAAGGGGACTAAGGGAGAACAGATGGTAGAGGAGAGCTAAGGGAACAAAAAGAAGAGAGAGGATCTAGGAGTCAGCAGAGAGATGAATGAGGACCAAGAAAAGACCACTATGTCAGTACCTGTAAGGAAGAAGGTTTTTATTCCTTGGAACCCAGGTATACATTTGTATTAGCCCTCTTAAAATGTACAGAAGTCTTTGTCAAATGCATTCTCATTTGATCCTCCCAATGACGTACTTGTAGGTTGCACAAATCTTATCCCTGTAGTAGAGGTGAGGACCTCTGGGAGACAGAGTGATTTTACCAAGCTCAGACCTCTGGTAAAGGGTTAAGTTGGGCCTCAGGGAAACTGGTCTCAAAGGATAGTAACATCACATCAAGAGCAGTGTACTTGAAGTCAGGAAAGACCTGAGTTTATGACTGGCAGTTGGCAGAGCCAAGACTCAAAACAAGGGTCTTGGGCTCTTCAGGCCAGTGCTTTTCCCATTACACACACATGTATGTTGAAGCACAAAGTACTTGGATGTTATTTGTGATTCAGGTGATCAGAGAAGGTAGTGCTTAATCATAGCCATGAAGAATGGGTAAAATATCAAGGAACGTTGCTGTTTGTCCTAAGGTCAATATCCCCCACTGCATCCTGGGCCATCTTCAGTGGTCCAGACCAAGAAGGGTTGGAGGATAGGCACAAAGGTACAGAATCCCTTTCCTTTCCTTTGAGTTCATTCAATTTTTGTTTATTACCCAATCAAGACTCTTGTGATTATTGTCTCCAGACTTTCAAGACATTCCTTTTCTCCTTCAATGAGTTCAGTTCCTACCTCAGTCTCCTCCCCAATTCCTACCTTTACTCTAAGGGCCTCTCCATACACATTGCTACTCCCATAAAAAACCTTTAACTCATTTCCCATGACCTGCTGTTCTGCTCCACACAAAGATGGTCATACCTTTGACCTTATCATCCTCAAGTGTTCTACATGCATGTTTATGAACTCTGAAATTCTCATAACTGATCACAGTGCTGTCATTCTACCTCTCCCTCCACCTTGCAACCCCAAACCTTGTTTTTCATCCTCACTGATTCCCAAATAATCTACCCCCACACCATTGACCTTGCACTGGTTACTCTCTCTTCCTTTGCCGTTCTGGCCCCTCAGTGAAGTAGTTTAATGCTACATTGCCCTCTCAAATCCCTTGCCCCTTTATCCTGTCAAAGATCTTGCCCTGCCAAACCCCAGCCTTGAATTAATTCTATCGTGTGCTGCCTTTACACCTACTCACTGAACAAAGCTGGAGAAAATCATCAAACTGATAACTGACTGGTTTTATTAATTATGTAATCTGGACTGGGCCTTCACAGGGGCAAGGCATTCCTGTTACATCTCCCTAATTAATCCACCACAATGGCTTTCCAAACCCTAACTTCTCAAATTTCCCATGGCTTCCTCTTCACCCTCTGAGCTGAGAACCTTGCCTCATTTCACTGAAAAGATTGAAGCCATTTATAGAGCACTACTCCGCTTTTACTCCTCTCATATAGATGTCTTCTGCCACTGTCTCCCTCCATCCCTGATTCATGTTAAGAGGTAGTCCCTTTTACCCAGGAAAACTACATACCCAAGTAATCCCATTCCCTCTACTCCTGTAGCAGATCACTCCCTCTATAATCCCTATTTCTCTCATCTTCAATGTCTCCCTAATGAACTTTCCATTTTCATACACACACAAACACACTTATGCCTTGTCCAATCAGTTGTTAAAATCTCTGCCATATGCCCCCTTCTCTCTGACATGGTCACCACTCTAGTGCAGGCTCTCATCATTACTGGTTAGTCTCTCTCTGGAAAGTCTCTTCCCACTCCAAACCATCTTCATTCAACAGAAAGAAACTGCTCTTTCTAAAGTGCAGGTCTGATTACGTCACCCTCTTACTCAATATAACCCTGTTACATGTAGGATCAAATCTAAATTTTTGGTTTGGTTTTTAAATCCCTTCATAACCTGGCTTCTTCCTACCTTCTCACACCACTATCATCATCACCACTCTCATACCTTACAAGCAAGTGACACTGGCCACTTTGTTTCTTAAACAAGACACTCCATCTGCTGACCCTAAAGATTTTCACTGTCTATCTTCCATGCCTGGAACTCTCTTCACCTTCATCCCTGACATTGTTCAAGACTCAATTAAAGTTTCCCCTTCTTCCAAAAGACCTTCCCAGTCCTCCTTAATCTCAGTTCCTTCCGAGACTACTCCTAATTTATCTTCTATCTACTTTGTACATAATTGTTTACAAGCTGTCTTCTGCCATTTGACTGAACTCCTTTATAACAGATATTTTGTTAGTTTGCCTTTCTTTGCTTCCCCAGCACTTAGGCACATAATAGGCACTTGGTAAATGCTAGTGGGCTGATGGACTTTAGGAAAGGTGAGTAGTCTACTTGATGAGGTGTGCTATAAGGAAGTAAGACAACTGGCAGAATGGGTAGAAAGACTCATTTTGTTCTGTCCAATTCATCTCTTCTCCTTTTTCTCTCTATTTCATTTCTTTTTCCTTTTTTCCAATTCATCAAAATTAGTCTCAGCCTTATTAAAGCTCAGAAGTTATTATACATGGAAGCACAGGATCAAGTGATCTCCAGGAGAGGAATTTTGCAAAGTCTAGGAGCTGAAGGCATCAAGCTAGAGGGGCAGGTTTAGAAGGAAAAAGGAAGGGAATGGAAAGATAGAGGAAGCAATTGGTCCCCAGGAAAGTGTCACAGACAGGTACCAGGAATTTGTCCCATATCGCAGTGCCAACAAGAAAAGAGCCCAGTGCACAGTCATCCAACCACCTCCCACCCTATTAAAATGCTAGTTGTTTTCAGTTGTATCTGATGCTTCAAGACCCAATTTGGAGTTTCTTGGCAAAGATATTTGAGTGGTTTGCCATTTCCTTCAGCAGCTCATTTTACAGATGAGGAAACTGAGGCAAACAGGGTGAAGTGACTTGCCCAGGGTCATACAGTTACTAAATGTCAGTGGCTGGATATAAACTTTCTGACTCCAAGCCCAGCACTCCATCCACTGACACCTAGCTACCTACAGTACACACTTAATGGCATGTGGAGAGTGAGGCTGGAGGAGGAGCTGCTACCAGTGCTGCTCTTAACCTGCTACTGCTCACTCTTGGCTGACCACATAGAAAACACAGAAGGGTAGATGGGAAGAAGGGTTTCTCAGAAGTACTTGTACTTCAGGCCATCTGCATTGCTCCTCCAGCCAGAGAGTAAATCAAGAACTTGTTTTTCAGCTTGAAGCCCTGGTCTGAGAAGAGGGCACCAAATCTTTTCTGCAAGTTATCATGGGGATGGGCCTTGAAACTCACTTTTGTCATTGCTGGAATGGTATTGTGACCAGGCTAAATTTTCTCACTTGGAGTTCCTACGTCCTTAAAAACTTCATTGACCTGGTCAATCTCTGATTTCCCTGGTTATAGTGGCTTCTACGTTAACTGCTCTGCAAATATATAGTCCACTGACCACATATCTATTGCAGTGAAATTATTTCTTAGCTCCCACTAATAGCTCTGGGGCCTGGTACCACAGGGTTACCACCATCAGCATGTATGTTTTTAATGAATCAACCCCAAATCATTTTAAAATGGCCCTCTGAGGAGCAGGTTGGAGGTCTTCAGGTCCTGGTCTGTGGGTACTTAATTCCAGTGACTTTGTCACAAGTTACCATGTTCTGAAGACTGTGCTACTTTTGTTGTCACGTAGATTTACCACCTCTGGCTGTGTCTTAATAAATGAGAAGCCATGAGGCTATGGGAAGCACCCAAGAAACCTGTCCTCAGATCCAGCCCCACCCTTAACCTGCTGTGATACCTTGGAAAAGGCTTCAGTGTCTTCACTTGCAAAATGAGTGGACTAGGTAGTAGCCTATATTTGAAAATACCGAAGTTGATCTAATTTCATTGATTTGGAGAACTGTTTTTTCCCTGCGCTGTTACAGCTTACCCATCCCATCCATGCCTGTCTGTCTTCTGTCCAGATCTTCCCATAGAGTGAGCCACGGAAAGTCCACCCAGCGTATCCAGTGACTTCATTGATTTCCCTTGATATTGGAAAGATACGATTAGAGTTAACTTGTCAGTTATAAGGTTATATTCGAATGATCTCATTTGTTTCTCAGAACATCCTATGAGTTAATGCAACTTTTATCTCAATTTTACACAGAAGGAGACATGTCCAGAATAAATAAATGACTTGCCCCTCTTCACACAGTTTATAAGTAGCAGAGCAAAGACTTTCTAGGTCTTCTTCGAATCTAGTTTTCTTTCTTTCAATGCCAGGATGATTAAAATGTTTTCTCAAGTCTTCGGCCCTATTGATTCTAGGGAACCTAGGTGGTACAGTGGATAGATTGCTAGGCCTGAAGTCAAGAAGACCTAGGTTGAAATCTGGCCTCAGATACTAGCTGTGTGTCCCTGGGCAAGTCACTTCACCCTGTTTGCCTCATCTGTACAGTTTCCTTATCTGTAAAATGAGCTGGAGAAGGAAATGGCAAATCACTCCAGTATTTCTGCAAAGAAACCCCAAAGGGGGTCACAAAGAGTTGGACACAACTTAAAAACAACTGAATAACATTAACAAATGGCTATTAAAACTGAGATCTCTGTTAAACATAATCTCATTGTCAGGTAGGGGTCGGTTGGCCACATTAGACAATTTCCCACTGGATGACAAAAACCAGTCTAGTTTGGCACGGCATCAACTGATGGATGGAGCATCAGTCAACAGCCTAGCCTCTTTAATTTTCCTCAGCTGTCCCCTCACCCCACTTCTATCAAAAGAGAGAAAGAGCTGCTCATTGTCTTTTCTGGTATAGGTAGGCTACTGAAGCCCATACCTATCAGAAAACATTAAAAGGCAGAACCCCAAGGACATAAAGATCATCCTTTCCCCACCCTTGTAAGAAGCCCTTGGTTTAGCCCCTGTAACCAAGTCAGAAATTGGTCTAGGCCTATCAGATTCCTGGAGCTATTCCCAGAGGTTAGCTATTGGCTGCCAGGCAAATCCCACCCATCTCCCTTTTAATTGGTCACTAGTCAACATATAAAAGGGAGCCTGTTGCTGAGCAAAAAGAGAAAAAAAGCTGGCAAAAGGAATGGTTTAAGGTAGTATTCTTGATCAGTTCGGGTCCACCTGACACTGTCTGCCAAGGCTGAGAAGAAGGTGTGATGGACCTGTTTTGAAGACTTCTGGAGATGCTTGCAAAGGTATTGAGCCTCCCTTAAGGGTTTCCCCACCTTGAAAAGTTCCCTATTACTGGATTTAATTAGAAAGATAGATGTTCACATCTCTGAGTCTCAGTTTTTCTATTCTGTCAAACGAGGGGTATGGACTAGATGACCCCCAAGGGGGGATCAGAGCAGCACTAGTACAGTCATCTAGCATGAACAGAGAAAGCCAAGGGAACTCAGCAAAGTGCAGAGAGGGTAGGCAGCAGTATATGAGGATGTTCAGGAAATGTTGTTGCCTTGGGAGGATCCAACCTGGGAGAAGGGGATCCTGCTGGTGAGTAGTACTCCTCATGGGAATAACAGGAGGAGGGGGTATTGTCTTGGGAAGGAGAAAAAATGCAGGGAAGATTATTTTTAAAAAATTAAGGGAATGTGTGGGCATGTCTTGGGAATTAGAAAATGTTGATGGGGAGGAACCCAAAGAGATAAAGGTCACTGACCTTGAGGAGAGAGGTCAGGTTGTCAGGGCGTTGTGTTACAAGGGGGCACAACCCTGAATCAGGAGTCTAGACGTTGCTTACCAATAATGCTTTGTATGACTTGGGAAAAGTCTGTCCCCATCCCAGTCCCTTCTCTGTTCCTCAGTTACTCTAGGAAGTTGCCTGAGATGACCACCTCGGTTGGCCATATTTTGCCCAGAAGCAGAGTCATCCTCAGAGCTAATGGTTGACCTTCACAGCTGGTCACCACTGACAGGTTGATCCAAACTCTGCGTATCAGGGTGTTTGGGAAGAAAGGCGCTGTGGCCAGAATGCCTGGTCTCTGACTGGAGGAGCTGGGTTCAAATTCTGGTTGTACCATTTCTAGCTCTGTGATCTTGTGCATGTCGCAGCCCCTTTGAGGGCTCCACTTTCATGCCCTATAACTTGAGGGTGCACAAGAGAAACTCAAAGATACCTTCTTTCTCTAGTACTACTTTGAGCTGTAGCAACGTGTGCCCAGCAGAGGGCACTGTCAGCTAACGCAGATTCAAACAGGTCTTTTCCCTTCCAATTGCTGGGGCCCGTTTTAGACTCTTTGGAGTGGCTTCAGCCACTTCAAGCCTTTGCAGTCTTACCGGCCTCACTGTGTGGAAGGAAACGCATCCCCTTAGCATAGACTGCTGTGCACAGTCCTTGTGCTGGGACTTGTTTTTAGATTTCTGGGTCTAGTATATTTCTCAAACTGGAGTTCCCCTGACATGGGAATCATACCTCAGACCACTTACTTGAGAATTCCTGGAGAACAAGTGATTGAGACTGCTCTTTTATTGCTCGGAAAAGGGAGGGAGTGAAGGCTGAAAAGTCAGATGAACTGATTGCTTCAAACAGGCTTGAAGAGGCACACCTAGATTTCTTTATGTGAGCTTTTTTTCAAATCAAAATGTCCATTAAATTCAAAGATTATTTATTGAGTTCCCGTGCAGAGGGAGACACAGTAGTGACACAGCATGTAGTGAAATCAGAAAAAGCACTGGATTTGAGAAGCAGTCTACATTCTTATCCCAGCTCTAGTGTTTCCTATGTGACCTTGGGCCAACCACTTTATCTCTGAACCTAAGTATACTGACCTATAAAAGGGGTATAATACTTGCACCACCAACCTAAGGCTTTTATGTGAGCAAAAAAAAATAGATTTTTTTATTATTACAAAGCACTTTAGTTACATATTAAGTGCTATATGTTATTTGTTGCTGTTATATATTGGAGATCAATGAGACACGATCCCTGTCATGGAGTCTCAAGGGGGAAAGATGTTGACACCAAGTGCAAATATAAGGCAGTAGGCAATAAGTACCATGGTAACAGTAGATGGTGCTGTGGGAGTAGGGAGGGGAGAGACAGAGACAGGGAGGCAGAGATAGAGAGAAAGAGAGATTACTTGCCTGGGGGTGAGGTGTCCTTGAAGCTGACCCTTAAAGGATAGTGAGATTTCAACAGACTACTCTAAGGAATGGAGGAAGGGAATGGGGGTGGGAGGGGAGGAGAGGTTGCTAGCTGTTGTTGCAGGGAAATGGGAAAGTGTGTTTGGCAATGTTCACTAGTACAGTTTGCCTGAAGCACAGAGCACAAAGGGAAGCTGTATATACCTATATCATATATAATGTTGTAGCAGAAATATCAATACATCTGTACTCAGAGAACCTGGGTTCAAATCCTAATTGCTGCTCTTATTGGGTGACTTAGACAAGTCACTTAACCTCCCTCATTCTCAGTTGCCTTCTCTGAAAATGAGATTAAATGACTACCATTGGAGCTCTTGGAGCTCTCAGTTTGTTGTATAAGATTGGAAAAGGAGTTTGGAGCCATTTGTGGAGGGTATTAAATGCCAGGATTTGGAGATTAGATTTATCACTTTTAAACCATGGGGAACCATTGAAGACCTCCCAACATCTGAGTAGCAGGGTGAAACCTTGGCTTTAAGAGGATTCTTCTGGGGAGCAGCTAGGGGGTGTAGTGAATAGTGCACGTCCCCAGGAATCAGGAGAACAGGAATTCAAATTTGGTCTCAGATGCTTCCTAGCAGTGTGACCCTAGGCAAGTCACTTAACCCCTGCTGTCTCCTCCCTCCCCCCCCCCGGAAAAAAAAGAAGGAAAAGAAGATTCTTCTGGCAGGTGTGGAGCATGGGTTGAGGGAGTTCGGAGAAGAGTTAGGAGGAGGCTAGTATTATAATCCAAGTAGGAGGTCATCACCATTACCTGCAGTAGGGCTGGGGTTCTGAAAATAGGAAGGAAGAATAAACAAGGTGTGGTGACTGGTAGGGTGTATGGAGAGAGAAGAGTCAGAGCTCAGTCAGGTTAATGGATTATTGGGGGCCATTAACAGAAATGAGTAAATCAAGGGAAAGTAACTGCCTTTAGGAAAATGAGTTCAGCTTTCAACTTTTTTAATTTCCAGGGATACATTTTCATGGAAATGTCCAGCAAGTAGTTGAAAAAATTGAGCTGAAAGTGAAAGCAGAGATCGGAGATTAAAAAAAAAAAAATTGAGAGAAGTCTACAGCATGGAGGTGCTAGGAGCAGCTTGAGATTTAAGGACCCCCAAACTGAAATGGGAGGTATCAGGGACCTAGTTGCTTTCCCTACTCCCCCAATGTCATCCAAGTCCCTGAAGATAGCATTCCTACCTAGACTTCTACCTCCATCTGTGCTAAGTTTAAAGGGCTAGCTGCCATTTCATATCTCAGCTGCTGGGCTGGGGTGGTGGGTGCCTGGGAGGGTTGGGGAAAATGTAACTCAGGAATGGTGTTGCATCGTTGCCCTCCCCCATCTCTATCCTTCCTTTCTTAAAGAGAGAAGGTCATGGCCAGAAGTTTAGGAGAAATGCCCCCTTTCCTGGGTGAGGAGGAAAGCAAAGAGGAGAATCTATATAGGGGAGGAAAAAGGGTCATCCACTGGTAGATGGGAAAACCAAGATAGTTCCATGTCTTGAACAAGGGAGGAGAGTTTCAAACTTGGCGCCCTGGCCCTTAGAGGAATTCAGCAAACATTTGTTGATCGAGCGATTAAAGGAGCAACGGGTGATAGCGTCAGATAGTGCAGACGGGTAAAGGAGTGGGGAAAGACTGAAACTCCAGCGAGAGGCACCAGAATGACTTTCTTAAGGAAGTTATGCAATCCTTTCTGCAGAACTTCAGACGTAGGCTGGGTTCTCTATTGTCTGGTATTTTTGAAGGTGCGGGCCTGCTTGAATACACTGAAAGACCTTTTCATCTCCCTCGGGTTCAGACCTATAATTAGCTCCAGCTATGCCCAATATAAACAGTCCCCTCGAAAAGCCATTCAGGGACCCTAAATAACCTCGCCAGAAATTTAAAATCTGTAGCGTGAAATGGCTTGAGATTATAAACCCAGATGCCCTGCCCAGGCCCTAAAAAGTTGCATTTCATCATGCAATCATAATGACTATCTGGGACTGTCACTCTCGGTCTCTCGTTTCTCATTTACTTGTTTATGAGTAACCCTCTTGCAAAAGTTTGCACCATCCTCCAGGGTAAAACTACAACTCCCAGCTCCCCCAGCGCTTCCCCGAGCCCATTGGAGGACAGTCAGGAGAAGCTGTTCGAGGAGGGCAGGCGTCTCCGCCCCCTGCCGGACCAGCGAGTAGGTGATTGGCCGAAGCCTGAGGCTTGTGTCCCCACCCCTCCGACCTGCGTCGGGTAGGTCCCAGTGGCCGAGGTCGGATCCGGAGAAGCTAAAGGCGGTCGGGCTCGGGGATGTCTGTGAGCTGCGGTAGCCGAGACGCTCTTCTCTCTAGAATTCTAAGACCCCCCGGGGCCACGGGAGAAAGTGGGGCGCCCCTCGGGTAGCCACGGTCCCCTCCGGTGCAGGACCGTGGGTCTGCGGACAGGTGCAGAGCCCCACCTCGCCGGGAGCGCCTGCGACCCCAGGACCCGCTTGCGCGCTGTGCCCCCGCGGCCGTGCCCGCGGGCCCCGCAAGGAAGGTGCGCGCTGGCTGGCACCATGATCGTGGCGGACGCGGAGAACTGCGCCGGAATCCAGGGCTATCTCCCCTACACCCAGTGCGGCGGCGCAGGGACCGCGGAGGTGAGTGGCCCGGACCCCTCCCCAGCCGTGGGTCCGGCCCTTCTGGCCTCGGGACGGGCTCGACGGCCGGCTCAGCTCTGGGATTGGGATCGGGGGCTGGGAACTGGGGGCAGACTGGGATTGCATCAACTGGCCCCCTCCTCTTCCTCTGACTTCGTTCCCGGGGGAAGAGCTCTGGACAGCTACCCAGGACGGAGTGGGGCTTGGGGGAGGGAGGGGCTTCCCGAGTGGGCCCGGCTTGCCCGGTAGGCGCCGTCTTCCAGCCTGGGCATGCCTGGGCCCGTCGGAGTAGACCTTGTCCGCTTCCTTCCCGATTTTCCACTGGGGAACCCCAGGGGGTCTTGGAACCGTGCCCTTAGGGAGGTGGCGGCAGAATCCTGAAACTTTCGGGGCACTTGGCGATGCTCCCGGGGCCTGTCGCTCTGCTCCACCCACAGTCCTCCCTCCTTACCCTCCCCGGGAGGGAAGACCTCGGATCTGGGGGGGATGAACGGAAGAATGAATGGGAACCCCGACCACCCGGAGAGCGAGATGCTGCCTGGACGGGGTGGACGCGCGGCGTCGGCCAGGCTTCAGGGTCTTGGTAGAGACCTATGTCCCTACGGGCAAGAGGGGGCTGAGGAAGAGAACTTGCAGCCCCAAACTAGAGGTCTTCGATAAGCCCAGCCCCCGGTTAGCTGTGTGATTCAGGGACCTTCTGTGACTTGGAACTGAATGCTTCTGCGACCTACCTTACTCATCTCCTTGTCATGAGGAAAGAGCTTTGTAAACTGGAAAACGTTGTTGAAGTATGAGCTGCCCGGCATCCCCTCCTCCGGAAAGCCTTCCCTAACCTCACCTGATTCAGATCACACCATCTCCTGACCGAATCTCCTTCCAGGACTTAGAATGTTGTTTGCATTTCGGAAAATTTGCCCAGAAACTTGGCCCGAAGCTTCAGTTCTGACTGTCTCAAGGCCTGTGGGGGTGGGGATAGGGATGGGGATGGGGGAAAGGTGCCTCAGATCCGTTAAGCTGGGCATTCCTCAGGTAGGGCCCGACTTCTTTATATCAAGACCAGAACTGGCTGCAGGGTCCTGGAAAGGGCCTCCGGGTTAAGCTCCTGGATTTTACCGAGGGAAAAACTGAAGCTGTAGGAGATTAAGTGACTTCATAAGGTCACATAGTAGTAGTGGAGACTAGCTTTGAACCCCGCACCTCAGAGACCTTCCTGTTTTCCCCTGTACCATCTTAACTTCCCTAATAAGGGAGGACCCAGAATGACCTCACCGACCTCCAAGGGCTAATGTAATAGAGACTGCCCTTCCGGATGAAAAAGAGAAAGCTTCAGCCTTCTCTCCCTTCCAGATAGCACTCCCCTCCCCACACACACGCTTCCAGGTGTGCCTGGTGGTGGAAGGACAGGACTCTGCCGGGGAAGGAGGAAGGCCGAGCTCTCCGGAGGCCATGCCCCCTCACCTGATAGAATTACTCCCCAGTGGAAAACTTTGGAATCTCGGGGTCAGCGGCAGAAGATGTCTGTGGTGACCGAGAAGTTAATGAGTATTCCTACTGTCTTGAGAAAGCTGAAAGGACCGGGAAGTCCGTTCTCCTTTGGAGAGCAGACTTTTTCAAGAGAACAGCAGCTCTGGAGTCCTTCCAAGGCAACACTCCTAGTGACCCTGAGCCCCAAATCCCCCAGCCAGTCATTTTGGGGCTTCAACCACAGAATGGATCGCGGATGCCACACCTATTATGTGCAGGGCTAAAGGACAGGGACAGACCCATGATTGAGATCGCAGGTGTCAAACGTTCACGTGCAACGCTCCCCCGTGCATCTCAAACCAGATTAAAATTGGGAAATATTTAACAAAACAAATCAAAACATAAGTAGTATTATGTTTAAAACCGAGCTGGTATGTGGCCTGCAGGCGTCTTTATGTACCAATTAGCGGGCTGGGTTTCAATTTGAGGTCTACACCACTGATTTAGATAATCAAATCACCACCCTCTAGGAACTCAACGAAGCCTGTATAGGGAGCCATAAGAGAGACACTCTTAACTAATTCTTACAAAAGAGTGTGAACAAAGCATTAATTTGGGCTTGGAGGAGGAAAGAGCATTTTTGGTTAGAGCAATCAAAGAAGACCCTAGGGAGGCAGTAGGTAGCATCGGAGGTGGAGATAGAGGTGAAGTCAGGGTATTCCAAATACTGGGACTGGAGGCCCAAAACCATATAATCGGTAGGTGAATTTGGTTGGAATAAATGATTAGGAATAATTAGAACTAAGAGTAGAAAGGTAGGTTGGCACTGAACAGTAGCAAGGCTGGAATGCCTACCAAGCCTTTGGAACATTACTTCATAGACCATAGGAAACCATTAAGGGTTTTAACCCAGGTAAGCCAGAGGCCTCTGACTCTTTGGTTCCCAGCTAACGAGAGTCTGCAGACTCCTTCATTACTAAGTGCTGACTAAGTGGTATTTATAACCATTAGAGAGAAACGAACCTCCATGCTGGCTAAAGGGGTGGGGAGGAAGGAAGTCTCTGACTTATACTTTGCAAATCACTTAACCTCTCAGTTCCCCAGGTAACTCCAAAAGTAGAAGCGAGTCAGTCCACAAGCATTACCTCATAAGCTTTATTCTGTGCCTGGCCAGTGCTAAGTAACAAAGAAAATGCAAAAACCCCCCTGCCTTCATGCCACTCCCCTTCTAAAGAGGGAAGCAACTGAGAGAATAATGAAGACATATTTGGAATAGGTGAGAGGTAATCTCTGAGAGAAGATACTAGCCACTGGGGGCACTAAAGAAGGCGTCCTGTAGAAAATGGAATCTAAAGTTATATAGGAATCCAGGGAAACCAAAGATGCATAGGTAAGGTGGGAGGGCATTTGAGGCTATAGGGACAGCCAGGGCAAAGGCTCCGAGATGGGAGATGGATTGTCATGTGCTAGGATTGTAGAGCGCTTATAAATTGCCAAACAATAGCTGATGTTCAGTAATAGGAGTAATTTCCTCTTTGGGGAAAAAAAAATAGAAACAGATGATACGGATTTCTCATTTTCTCTTCTTCTCAGTTGCATTTGGCTGTTTTGTTTTTTTCCAGGCAGACCCAGAACCTGCTGAGTAGAACTCAGCATGAAACCTGTGTTGTAGCCTTGGCTTTTTACTAATGTACCTTTTAATTTTGATCAAGTCATTTCCCTTTTCTGAGTTCAGTTTTCTTATCAGTAAAGGAGTGGGGGGGTGGGGGAGGAGGTTTAAAATATGCCTTCTAAAATCCTTTTCTGAATGATGGCTCTTCAACGAATATCTTGATTTAAATTTAGAGGGTTGAACTGAAGGGCTTGTAATAAATGGGAGGGTTTCCTGGAGACATCTTCTAATCCAGCTCCATCAGGCAGAAAATTGTGGCTTAGAGAAGTTGTCACTTGGCTAAAGTCATTCAAGCTAGAAGTAGTAGGGCTGGAGTTCAAACCCAGGACCTTAGGAGCCAAATCCTGTATTTTACCACTGAATCACAGCTATGTTGTATTTCTCTTTCCTGAAATACTTATCAAACATCAAGGGCCAGGACATCATGCCGGGGTTGGGGTGATATGAGAGAGGTAGCTCTCTCTTTGTACTCCTTTAGAAAATACAGCAGGAAGAATGAATGGAAAAGTATTTAGTAAGTACCTACATTCCAGGGAAGGAAGAAATTTTAGATTTGGAGTCTGGAGTTGTTGATGTTCAGTCATGGCTGATTTTTTGTGATCCCATTTGGAATTTTTCTTGGCAAAGATTCTGGAGTGGTTTGCTATTTCCTTCTCCAGCTCAGTTTACAGATAAGGAAACTGAGGCAAGAAGAGTTAAGTGACTTGCCCAGGGTCACCTAGTGTCTGAGGCCAGATTTGAACTCTGGGCTTCCTGACTTCAGGTCTAGCACTCCATCCACTGTGCCACCCAGCTGAGATCAGATGTGATCTTGAGCCATTCACCTAATATCATAGATTTAAAGTCAAAAAGAGACTTGAGATCATCTATTCTAACTTTTTCATTTTATAGTAGAAAAAACTGAAGTCCAGAGAAGCTATGACTTGTCTGTGGGCACACAGGTGGTACTACAGAGACTCAT
This sequence comes from Bettongia penicillata ogilbyi, assembly GCA_023548195.1. Lineage (NCBI taxonomy): Eukaryota > Metazoa > Chordata > Mammalia > Diprotodontia > Potoroidae > Bettongia > Bettongia penicillata. The sequence continues at coordinate 13,110,099 of JAJHZJ010000029.1, forward strand.
GGATTCCAATTTGAGTTTCATTTTCCTCCTTTGTAAAATGAGGCTGCCAGAAGAGGAAAGACCTGGCTTCACATCCTGTCTCCAAGCAGGTCCAGGAAGGTTTGGGAGTACCCAGTACCCCTAGCAAACCTCCTGAAATTACAGACCAGTGGATACCCATCAGTATCCCTGGAGGAAGCTTCCCTGTAATACTGGGAGTTTCCTCTAGTGATGTAATCACAGGCCTGGTGAAATAGAATCAAGAAATGTCAATCTGCTCTCTTAGACTGTAGAGTCTTGGAAAAGAATGAGATGTGTAAGGGTTAGGGACTGGAATGTGTTATCTTTTTATCCCCAGCACAGTGTCTGGTGGGTGCTTAATAAATGTGTATCACAGAATTTAAGAGTTGGAAGGACCCTCAGAGACCCCCCAACAAGGAGATACCCAACTGTGTCCAGCCTCTGGTTGAAGACCTCCAAGGGGGGGCAGCCCATTCCACTTTTTGTTGTCATTGAGTCTCTGTGATCCCATTTGGAATTTTCTTAGCAATAATATTGGAGTGGTTTGGCATTGCCTTCTCCTTCATTTTACAGATGAGGAAATCTGATGCAAACCAGGTTAAGTGACTTGTCCAGGGTCACACATCTAAGTGTCTGAGGTCACATTTGAACTTGGGTCCTTATGACTCCAGGGCAGGCATTCTATCCACTTTTGAGCATCTATAATTGGTAAAAATTGGTAGAATTTTTTTCTCCATATCAAGCCTAAATTGGTATCTCTATAATTTCCTCTCATTACTTCTGCCTCTGAGTCACATCTCGTCAGACAATCGAAGGCAATTATCCTTTCCTGCCTAAATCTTCTCTTCTCCAGTCTAAGTAAGCTCAGTGACTTCAGCTAATCCTCATAGGACATAGGCTCAAGACCCCTCCCAGAGGTGTAACAGCCAGCTCCTAGCTCACTGAACTTTCAGTGCGAGCATTTGCCCCTTGAATCCCAGGCACCACAAAGCAAAGCGCATTTATTGTTGTGTTGATTGTCTAGAAAGTGATGGAGAAAAAAACAAATCTAAAAGAATGTCCTCCAGGGTTTTTTTTGGAGAGCAGATTGTTAAACATTTACCATCATACCACTGCCCTTCACCAAGCTGCTTGCCATCCTATGGTTGTTTTCCAGGTTATCTGCGTCATTCTTCAAGTGTGATGCTCAGAACTAAGCACAGTACTTTTTTTTAAGACAATCATGAAAACAAATTAATTTTTAAAAAAGACAATCTTGGTTAAGTAACTTGTCCAGGGACACACAGTTTCCGAGGTCAGATTTGAACTCAAGTACTCCTGACTCCAGGGCCAGTGCTCTGTCCACTATACTACCTAGCTGCCCCTTGCACCCAGTACTTATGATGAGGGCAGAATACAGTGAGGCTATTACCTCTATGTAGTCCTGCAAGCTATTCCTTTTTCAATTGGGGCAGCTAGGTGGTGCAGTGGATACAGCACCAGTGCAGGAGTAAGGAGGACCTGAGTTCAAATGTCACCTCAGACATGTGACACTCGCTAGCTGTGTGACCTTGGGCAAGTCGCTTAACTCCAACTGCCTCCTCCTGGGTTATCTCCAGTCATCCTGATGAAAATCTGGTCACTGGATTAGGCTGGTGACCTCCACCACCCTCCCTCATTCAAAACAAAGTCAAGTGTAAGTCATGTCATTGTTTCTCTGATGGCATGGTCTTCTTCAGCAACAAAGGGCAAACACACATTCCTTTCGTACTAAACTATGACCCAGTGGTGCAGTGGATAGCGCACCAGTCCTGGAGTCAGGATGACCTGAGTTCAAATGTGACCTCAGAAACAAAAGTTGTTTGGTTTATGGTTTTTGGTTTTTTACTCAAGTTCAAGGCTTTACATTCATCCCTTCTGAATTTGATCTTAATAGATACAACCTGTAAAGATAGTTTTGGATCTTGACCCTCTTCGTGTTTCTTCTCAGCTTTGTGTCAGTTACAGATTTGATGACCTTATCCACACAGGCAAACATAGTCTCTCCTCCTACCCCTCATTGACATTGAACCATGAATTGGTTTCTTTTTCAGTCCATCCATCTGATTGCATTATTGTCAGGTCCAGAACAGTATAAGACACATTACCAAGAGCTCTACTAAAATCAACTATGTCCATAGTTTTCCCTTCATCTGCTAATTTAATAGGTATGCTAAGAAAAGGTCTTGAAGTCACTCTGGTATGATCTACTTTTGATGAAGCTGTATTGGTTCTTGGTCATCAAAGCTTCCCTTTTGCAGATGCTTTCCTACCATCTTTTAATCTATCCTCAGTTTTCCAGGAATAGAAGTCAAGCTCCCTGGCCCAGAATTTGCAGACTATGGTTTGGAAGTAGGTACAACAGTTGCTTTTCTCCATTTGTGACACTTCTGTTTTGTGTGATCTTTCAAGTATCACTGACTCAGCAATCCCATCAGTCAATTCTTCTGGACCCAAGGGGACTTGACTTTGTCAAGGGCCAAGTCCTCCTTTATTATCTCCTTACCTGATTATCAAATTCCTATTCTTTCTTTTCCAATGTAAAGGTCATTCCCCTTTTTGCAGAGAACAGAAAAAAAGGAGAATTGAGCAATTCTACCTTCCCTCTTTTATCCCTTTGTCTCCTCTATCCCTTCTCTGATCTTTCTTCTCCTAATATAGCTTTTAAAAAAATATCTTTTTCTTGTTTTCTAAAACAAGAAATTCTGAACTTCAGATTTTTTTAAGTATTCTGTTTCCTGGCCTCAATTTCATCCATTTTCTGTACATTTTTTTTAAATCTAAGAAAGTTGGTACTTGTTCAACCACACAGGTTTGTTCTGACAAATCCCACCATTCACTTCATTAGAAACATTCCCTTTTTCTTCTTTAGAATTTCTTTTGTTAGTATCCCATATTCTTCCTAAGGGAATAACTTCCCCTGCAACTCTGTGGGATCTTTCCAATCTTTTTTGAACCTTTAAATCTGTTTTCTCCCAAATCAAAGATGCATGTCCGACAATTATGGAGTGATCACTGACTTTCTCCTACCTCAAAGGTTATCATCACCAAACCAGCAACTAGTTTGTAGGAATCTGATCCAGAATAAAACTTCCCCTTGTTGGGGTCCTCCACCTTTTAAAAGATGAGATTAACACTAAGGCAAGTCAAGAAATTGTTAGCTACTATACTTTTTGCAGAAAGAAAGAGAAGGAGAAAGAGACAGGAATACAGACCAGAGACAGGGACAGAGAGAGAGCAGGGAGGAAGTAGAGACAGCAAACTCTCTAGCACATGTCTGGATAATGGAAGTACCTTATCACTCCTGTATCATGAAGCCTTTATGCTAGACTTGGGATTTGTTTCTCAAACTCATCTATTACCTCTTTCTGTCCAGGTGATCTGTAGTCAGGGATGTGCTGGTATCAGCATTAGCCTGAATCATTACATATCAGGGCTTTAACAAATCAGATCTTGATTGATCATTTTGTTGATAGTCTAGACTTTAAAAAGTGTTAATAATGCAATGTAATTTGGAAGCATAAGTGCATAATTTACACAGATACACACACACACTCACGGAGTGTTAAACATTTACCAGCACAACCCTCTATTACTCTATAAATTTCTCCTGAGCTCAGCAGGAGTGCACTAGACAGACAGACATCAGGGAATGAAGTTATCACCTGAATGGAGACCTGGTAACTCCAATCAGAATAATAATTAAGATAAAAAATGATGGCAGTCATCTCTTTTTAACAATTCAGCAAATCTAAATAACATATCAAGAAAGTGTGACATTATCTACAATGCTCTACCCATAATCCTTTTTTGGGAGGGGAAGGGTAAGACAATCAGGGTTAAGTGACTTGCACAGAGTCACACAGCTAGTAAGTATCTAAAGGCAGATTTAAATTTAGGTCCTTCTGACTCCAGGCCTCTATCTACTGCATCACTTAGTTGTCCCCCATAATCCATTCTTCAAAGAATAGAGGGAAGAGCCTTCTAATATTACTATCTCTTAATTGAGATCAAGCTTGGTCATCACATTATCAAGGCCTTCCATGTTCTTTTCACTTAGATTGTTGGAATCATGTCTCTTGTTTTCCTGTGTCTCCTTACTTTGCAGCCAGGGGAAGCTAGGTGGTACAATGGATAGAGTACCAGTGCAGGAGTCAGGAGGACCTGAGTTCAAATCTCAACTCAGACACTTGACACTTGCTAGCTGGGTGACCTTGGGCAAGTCACTTAACCTCTGTTGCCTCATCCTGGGTCATCTCTAGTCATCCTGATGAATATCTGGTCACAAGATTCAGATGGCTCTGGAGGAGAAGTGAGGCTGGTGACCTGCACAGCCCTCCCTCACTCAAAACAAAGTCAAGTGCAAGTCATGTCATCATTTCTCTGATGGCATGGTCTTCTTCAGCAACGAGGGATGAACACACACACACACTTTGCAGCCATTCGTATGTTTTTCCATGCTTCTCTTTCTTATATTTATCCTTTCATACTGCCTAGTGATTACTCATTCAGGCACCATAACTTTGTTTCTGGTCATGTCCAACTCTTCATTACCCCATTTGGGGTTTCCTTAGTAAAGATACTGGAGTGTTTTGCCATTTGCTTCTCCAGCTCATTTTACAGATGAGAAAACTATGGCAAACAGGGTGAAGTGACTTGCCCAGGGTCATACCACTAGGGTCTGACACCAGATTTGAATTCAGATCTTCCTGACTAGTTCTTTCTCCCTAACCCACTGTACCACCTAGCTACCCACAACTTTGTTAACTGTTCCCAAATGGATGGGCATCTACTATGTTTCCAGCTTTGTGCTATTACACAACTTGCTGTAATTAATATTATCATATAGGGAGTCTACTTTTATTGTTGATCTTCTTAGGGTTTATGCTTTATCAGGATGCTCTCCGATCAGAATATAAAGATATCTTAGTCAACTTTCTTGGAATCATTCTCGATTGCTTTCCAGAATGGTTGGGCCAGTTTCCCAACTGTGCATTAGTGTGTCTATCTTTTCATACACAACCTATCCAACGTGCACTATTCCCATCTTTTCTCATTTTTGCTGATTTGCAGGGTGTAAGGTGAAATCTCAAAGTTCCAATAAGCATTTATTTTTAAGCATTTAGCATGTACTAAGCACTAGAAATACGTAGATAGAAGTATACTGCCTTCAGGCATTTACCATGTATGAGGTGGACAACATTCTCTCATAGAGAAAAGGCAAATTGTTGGAGGGAAGAAACTGTGATCCCTGGGGGATCACAGGGGAAGTGATCCCTGGAAGTCTCTGCTTGAGCTGAGCTCCAAATAGAGTCACAGAGGAACAGAAAGAGGGAAATCTGACTGTGGAGCAGATCACAGAAGGCTTTGGAAGTGGCATTTGAGTAGATTTTCATCTTGAATTCTGGTTGGGATGTTTTGGGAAGAACATGGACAAGCTAGATTGTAAACCAAGGAAAGACCATTCAGAAGAGGGGAGCTGAAAGCCATACTATCTGAAGATAGGTTGAAGAAACTAAGGGTATTAATTCTGACAAAGAGAAGGTTTAAGAGGGGAATGGTTTGTTTCAGTTGTATCCAACTCTTCCCAAGACCCCATTTGGGGTTTCTTGGTAGATATATTGGAATGGTTTGACGTTGCCTCCTCCAGGTTGTTTTACAGATGAGGAAACTGAGGCAAATAGGGTTGAATGACTTGCCCAGGGTCACTCAGCTAATAAGTGTCTGAGGTTAGATTTGAACTCAGGTCTTCCTGATTCCAGAGCTGGGGCTCTGTGCCACCTAGCTGGGTGCATAATAGCTGACTTCAAGTCTTTGAAAGGTTCTCATGTAGAAGACTAACTAAACTCATCCTGCTTAACCCCAAAAGCAGAACAATATCCCATGGGTGGAAGTTACAGGAAGGCAGATTTTTGACTCAACATAAGTGGGGGGTGATTCTAACAGTTAAAAGTCCCCTAAAAATTAATAGGTTGTCCCTTGGGATGGTGAATTCCCCATCACAAGGAAGAGTTCAAGTGGAGACTGGATGACCACTTTCAGCAGTATTATTGATGAGATTAAGGATCTAGGCATGGAAAGCTGCATAAAAAAAGTGTTAGCCATAAGGCAATAGTCCACTTTGGTCCTAGCATTGGAGTATAGAGGCATGGGATGGAATGGGATGGAGCTGTGAAAGGCTTCAGGTCCCTGGCACTGAGAGGTTTGAACTTTATCCTGTAGGTGGTAATGGGGAACAATTAAGGGTCTCTTTGCTGAAAAATGAAGCGATAAAACCTGTTCTTTAGCAAGATTACCAGGGTGGATTGGAAGGGGCAAAGAAAATCCGTTGGCAAAGGGTAATTTCCTAGGCTGGCTCAGAAAGATGGAGGCATGGTACTGGAGAATGTTTTCAGCCTGGGAGACTGGTGATAGTGGTGCTGTTTTTAATAGAAATAGAGGAAAGGCAAGGAAAAAGAGTGGAGGTGGTGGTACTTTTAACAAAAATAGAGAAGTGAAGAAAGGGAGAAAGAACTGAAGACCAGAGTTCCCTTTTAGATGAGTTGAATTTTGGCCACCAAAGCACTAGTTCCAGAGTCAGGGGTGGGGTGTCAGGACTGTTACGGAGCAGCTGGACTTGGAAAGCATTGTAGAAAAAAAGGAGAGATTTGAGGTGCTGTTGTCATTCTCTTCTACATCCTTTATTCTCCTAGGCAGCTGGGTTTTGAAGTGCCTTATGAAAATTTAGCACCAAGCCCCTAGGGATGCCTTCACTGGGGAAGGGAAGACAGAAGGAAGTACTTTGGTCTTGTAGAAAGACCTTTGCTTGACTGGGAGGTGGGAAGCCAGGGCCCAAGAAGAGGTGGAAGAGTCATGGACAGAGGTCAGTGGAGCAGAGGTCAGGGGTAAAAAGGAAAAACTAACTCTACCTAACATGACCAGCAGTAGAAAACCTGTCTCGGGAAGGCCCATCCTATGTCCCTCTTCTTCGCTCTTCCTTGAATGTGCCCCAGATTGACCATAAGAGCTCAGGATTTGGGACAGTGGACCTGAGTTCAAATACTGGCTGTTACAGAAACCTGGGGCACTTTTCTCCCCTGTAAAATCAGGAGGTTAGATTAAATACTTTCCAGTTCCAAATCTTATTTTATTGAAGAAGCAGCCCTAGGGGAAGTAACCTGGGATTGCAAAATTGGGGGAGAGGGAGGAGATTGCCCAGTGGGAGAGATGGGGCAGAGAGAAAGGGCCAAGCATTTATTAAGTGCCTCCTGTATGTGATCCCAAAGGGAACTAGACAAAAAATCCTGGCTTCAGATCCTGAGTAGGTCACTCTGGAATTTACCATCTGTGTCCCCTGCTACAAGACACTCATGTCTAGACTCCCAGCGTGTTCAGTGAGTATCCTCCATGCTGGCCTTCCTGGCTTCCTTCTACAAGACCCCTGTAATGCCAGTGTCTTCCCTCTGTTTACCTCCAATTTATCCTCTATGTATTTTGTCTGCACATCATTGTTTTCATGTTGTTTTCCCCCGTAAAGACTGTGGGCTTCTTCAGAACCAGGGATGTCTTTTTCCCCTCTTTGTAACCCCAGCACTTAATCCCCTGGCACATAGTAGGCACTTGATAAATGCTTGTTCACTGACAGAACCTTAGTTTCTTCATCTGAAAATACTACATCCTCCTGTTTGCACTGTCCACCCCAACAAGCTGTTGTAAAGAAAGCTCTTTGTAGTTCCTGGGGGAAGCTGGGGTCTCTGCCTTCCCAAGGAAGCCACCAAAAGGCTTGGAAGAAATTCAGGTCCTTAATTGCTTACGTCCTATCCTGGGATCTTGCAGCTGAGTGATCTCGGTGGCAAGCTGACCCTGCAGGCTACAGAAAAGGGGAGTGGGGGAGAATTAGAGACACTTCCCATGTCAGCTTATCCTCCCAGCCCTCCCACCTTCTCCATGGGTTGAGAGATTCCTGAGGCCAGTTTGACCTGTCTCCCCATCCTTCTCCTGGAAACCTTCCTGGCTCAGTTCCCCAGCTGGCCAGGGCAGGTTCCACCCCCTGGAGACCTATTTCCATCTGTCCTCAGCTTGGGAGGGATGAGGAAGGGGATTTGCCTAGTCAGCAGCTCCTTATCTTACAGACTTGAGTTGTTTATTTTGGAGGAGGGGAAGAGAGGGAGATTAGGCTTCTGAGACCTGAGGAGGGGAGGGAAGCTCAAGCTAAAGCTGGCACCTGCCAGGGAGTCCCCAAATGGGAGATACTGGGCTCTGAAAGGTCCCCTGCTCAAAGTCTTTTTGTGGTTGAGAAAACTGAGGTTACCTCAAAGGGGAAGTGATCAGTCCAAGGCCACACCCTACAAATTGAGCAGCTAAACTAGTGGTCCAGTGTTCTGCCTGGAGCTAGGGAGGGGCTGGGGGACTGGGGAGCCACTCTCTAAATCCCAAAGGACTTCTTAGCTGTGAGTAATGAATGAAGGAGGGGGGAGACCTTTATTCTTCCATTTTTCTAAAAATGAGGGGAGTTTTTGGTAGAAGATATTGCAGAATGAATATCCTTTCTCCCCACTCTCCCCTTCCTTTCTTTTATATATAGTATTTTCCTGTTGTCTCTGCCTGCTTGACTGTAAAGTCCTTGAGGGCTGTTTCTACTTCACTCTTGTCTTTGTATTCTCTGGGTTGCTTCATGGGTATTTTTTCTCTTGATTTGAATTTGGTCCAGTCCATTTACCTCCTTGGACTTTCCTCCTCTTTAAAATGAGAGAGTTAGCATTGGAGAATCTTGTCAAACCCAAAGGAAAGGGGATGCAGTGATCCCTGCAGAGTAGCTTAGAAATCCCCATGCTGACAGTGTTATATATTTATTTGGTTAAATATTTCCCAATTACATTTTAATCTGGTTTGAACCCCAAGGTGTAGGCCATGTGTTTGGACACCTGGTATCAATAACCTAAGGTCCCTGCCAGCTCTGGTTTCCAAGGATTTCTTCCAAATGCAGGCCTGTGTCCTAGAGCAGAGAAGGGAGTCAGACATTTCCACCACTGACCCCCTTTGATGGGAATATTTTTTTCCCTTAGGAGCAGAAGGTAGTCCCTACTCGGAGGCTTCACCGGGGTCCCAGTGCCTTCATCCCAGTGGAAGAGGTGAGCAAGGGGGTATTTGGCTGACTGCGGTTGGGGGACACGGGTGGAGAGGGACATCCCAGTCCAAGTACCTAAGAAGGGGAAGAGGGAATGTTGGGGAAACTTTTGAGAAAGGGATTTAGGAGAAGAGCTTTTAAATAATTAAGGGTCTATAAATATACTTAACAAGGTAGACTGGGTGAGTAAAACATTTCTCTGTGATATGAGTCACTGCCCTAGCTTGCTTGTGTTAGGAGTCTGGATTTTTAAATATTAGGTTTCCCTGGACCAGCCCTGGCCCTGACTGGGGGCAGGGAATTAAAGGGCTTGGGGAGCCCCTGTGCTGGGGAGTCCTACTGTTTATCTTGATTCTCTGTCTGAAGGGGCCCAGGAATTCAGTTCAGGGGTTGGTGACTTGCAATAGCTTTCCATTACCAAGTACTTGGATGGATTCTTGGTTCAGTGAACAGCCTGGGTACCCTGTTCTTCTAGGGGACTCTGAACAGTTCTAATATATTTCCTTCCTCATCTTGTCTGGGTCAGATCCCATCCTTATAGGCTGGAAAGAATTAGAGACCAGGAACTGAGGAGGTTTAGAGGGTGTGTCAGATGCAGGCCAGTTATGATGCCTGGGAGAGGTGTTCAGCACTAGACAACGTAGAAGTTATATTGAACCGAGAAAGAAGGCAGCAGACATTCGCTCCTCATTTTACTTGACAGGCCATCTTGGAAAGCAACTCAGATTGAATCCTGCCATTTCAATCTCTTTCTCTTCAATCTCTTTCTCTTCTAAGCCCCATTTATTATGTCGCTATTAATGAAACCTTAGTTTCATAAGATCAATGACTCTTAGTATTTTTGCCTTGTTTCCTATCTTTTTTTGTGGGGAGGGGAGTCCAATTCTGTCAACTTATTAATGATCCATAGGTGAATGCATAAATTCACCTCATTTTATCAAGTGAAACATTCTTGAGGAATATGAATAACCATCTCCTAATTGACCAGTGTTGCATTGGGGTTGTTAATGTGGAATTTTCTTAGGTCAGTCCTAGCCCTAGGCCTAGCTCTGGTTTGGAGGGGTTGGGGGTCTAGAGAGGACTCAGAGGATAACCGCTCCCTATTCTTGGCAGATCCTGCAGCAGGGGCCAGAGACCATCGAGCATCAGCTGGGTCTGGAGGTTATGACCTCTGGACGGCCAGACAATGTCATGCTGGTGATGGGCCTGCATCCCGACTACGTCGGCAGCTTTTGGAAGGTGCAGGGCCTGCTGTTGCGAGCGGATGGACCCCTGCCCTGCCCCTGGAGGCACTACATTGCCATCATGGTGAGCCCCTGTGAGGCCTGTGGGGTTCAAAAGAGGGGATGAGAAGCGGTCTGGAGTTGGGTCTAGTCCCAACTGCTAAACTTGGGCTTCCCTAAAACTTTTCTCAACTATAATATGGGTATAATGCTTGTACTTCCTCATTTACGGGGGTGGCAGCAATTGTTCTCTAGTTTCTGGTACATCAGGTAAGAGGTCATTGAGTAAATGAACAGATGAATAAAGAAACATAAATGGAAAAGCCCACAAGTCCCATGGGTGTGGTGGTAGGCGAAGGCAAGAACCAGAGGGCCTTGGGGGACTTTGGCAGGGCAAAGTCAAAAAGTATGAGGGTCCAAGGAGGACCAGTCCTAGCCCTAGGCCTAGCTCTGGTTTGGATGTAATCATTGGCAATCGGTGTGGTGTGAATAATCTGCTGTGGGAATTGGAGGGGAGGGACACAGCAAAGAATGACCTCAAGGGGCTACAGTGCTCTGGGAAACAGCCTGAGGGTTTGAGTGGACCTGGAAGTCAGGGTGTTCTACTGTGAGGTTAGAGACGGAGGTGGGGGAGGGATGACATCCAGCCCAGGTGAGGAAAGAAGAAGGGACATTGGGAGGAAGTAGGGGAAGGATTTTCTCGGGGCAGGTGGTGAGTGGTGGAGAGGAATTCATAAAAAGCAAGTTGTCTGCAGAAATATAAAAGTGAGATAGTCTCTGCCTTCTGAGAAGTCACATTCTAATTTGTTGTTCAGGTGTGTCGAGCTCTTCATGATCCCATTTGGAGTTTTCTTGACAGAGTTACTGGAGTAGTTTCCCATTTCCTTCTCCAGCTTATTTTTCAGATGAGGAAACTGAGGCAAACAGGGTGAAGTGACTTGCCCAGGGTCACCCAATGGCCTGATACTAGGAAGTATCAGAGGTTGTATGTGAACTCAGGTTTTCCTGACTCCAGGCCTGGCATTCTATCCAGGGCACCATATAGCTGCCTACATTCTAATGGAAGAAGCAATCCGTTTAGAGAAGTGGTGGCCAGAGAAAGTACTTTAGTGTAGGCAATCCACAGGATTGTGAAAGGAGCTTAAAGGTGTTGATTACAATGCCCTTCTCAGCATTGATGGCACATAATATTGAATTCATTAATGTCCCTGGTGCAGGGGCACGTGATACACATGGGCACACACAGCAGGGCAGATGGCAAAAAGATGACTAGGAGATATTTATTAAGCACCTACTGCATGTTAGCTACTGTGCCAAGTTCTAGGGATGCAGACAGACAGAAAACAAGCAGTGTCTTCTCTCTGGGAGTTCACGATCTAAGAGGGAGACAGTATGCCAACACTTAAGTACAAACGGGATAAATTGGGGGTGGTTTCAGAGGGAAGGTAGAATGAGGTGAGGACCAGAGGCAGCCTCTGGAAGGGAAAAGTGAAGAGTCAAAGTGAAGGCTGTGGACACAAACAGTCTGACCTTTGATCTCCTACTGCCTACCCCTTCGGGCTGTTCTAGTCTGGTTCTACTGATTTGGGCTCATGTCTATCCATCCAGTACCCTGCATCAGCCTTTTCATTCAGCCCACCCTGATTACAAAACCACCAGAATGACCAAACAAGAGGGAGGAGCCTGGGAGGCCCCAGCCTCTCCCTAGCCCCTCAGCTGTGTCTCCTCACTGCCCTCCTTCAGGCCTCGGCCCGACATCAGTGTTCCTACCTGATCAGCTTCCACATGGCTGAGTTCCTCCAAGTGGGCGGAGACCCTGAGTGGCTCCTCGGTATCCACCGGGTCCCTCAGAAACTTCGCAACCTCAACGAGATCAACAAACTGCTGGCCCATCGGCCCTGGCTGGTCACCAAGGAGCACATTGAGGTAAGCGAGAAGCCTCATAAAAATTATAATAGCTAGCATTTATACAGGGATCTAAGGTAGGTTAAGCATTTTACACATATTATCTCATTTAAGCCTCTCAACCTTATGCCCTTTTTACAGATGAGGAAACTGAGGCTAGGAAGCAAAGGGACTTTCCGAGATTCACCCAGCTTAGGGAGTATCTGAGGCAGGATTTGAACTCTGGTCCACGTCTAGCATTCTTTGTGCTTAGCTGCCACACAGAATCCACTCTTTGTTTTTAGACTTGTTTCCCTCCATGTAAAATGAGAGTTGGTCCAACAATTCTTATATCATCAGTTTTAACATTCTGTGTTCTGAGATCTCTTCAAGTTCTAATAGCCTCTGTTCTAAGGTCCCTAATAGACTTCTTCTGTGCAGGATGAATCGACAGAACAGGGTGTAGATTAGGTGGGAGGGAACTCTATGTCAAACAGTGGAGGAAGAGGAGGAACACAGGTAGCTTGGGGCTCCAGCTAGAGGAAGTGTCACTGTTGCCTTTCTGTAAATTTGCACAAAAGGTCCCCTGTGTTGGGGGTCAGCTTTCTCTTCTATCTTTCCCCAAGACTGTAACTAGCCTTGCCTGATCCTTGACATCAGATGGCTATGTCCAGTGGATAATATTCGAGGGCTGAGCCAAGGGGACAAATCAGCTTGTAGATTTGTGGAGGGACTCAACCCAAACCAGGAGTAATAAGCAGGCGATTGGGGATTCTCTTCCAGGCTCTTCTGACCACTGGTGAGCACAGCTGGTCCCTGGCAGAGCTCATCCAGGCAGTAGTGTTGCTCACCCATTATCACTCCCTGGCATCTTTTGTTTTTGGCTGTGGCATCCTCCCTGAGGGAGATCCAGAGGGCAACCCTGTTCTCCAGGTGCCCTCACCATCCAGTGGGCAGAGCAGTCCTCCCAATGGAGACCCCCTTAGTAGCTCTGGGGTAAGTAACAAGGTCGGGGATTTGGGGTAAACCTGGCCTTCGGGAGGCGGGGGAGGCGTGGTTGGTGAGTTCAGTCTTGGTTGGGACTCCTTTTTGGGTAACTGACAGGAGTTAACCACTAGTCTCTCCTCTCCACCAAGGGCTTTGATGCCGTTCGGGAAGTGGAGGCCTTGATGGAACGGATGAAGATCCTGCAGGAATGTCAGCTCCAAGAAGAGGCAGCATCCCAAGAGGAGATGGAGAACCGCTTTGAACTGGAGAAGTCTGAGAGCCTGCTGGTGGCTCCTGCAAGTAAGGCTTCTGGGGCCTGGGAGGGAGCAGGTCTGCCTGAGGACCAGAGAATAATTCACCTTAAGAGTACAGATTGCCAGATATTAATATGTACATTAAAACATACGTTTCTCAGTCCTTTACAGCTGGAAACAGTAGTCATTGGTTTTGTCTATGTAGGGTATAGCACCCATCTACTGGGATCTTCTTGGTCAAACTGGGTAAAAGAACATGGCCATCTTTCCCACACTGGGCAAACAGCCTCTTTTCCAACATCTCTGAAGGAATCTTAGCATCCTAGTTAGAGCTAGGGGAGCTAATTCTGGTTAGAGGAAGGGGACAAGTATGGCGGGAGGGCCCAAACGAAAGGTTTCTGGTGCTGGGAAGGCTTTCAGCTCCTAGACTTTGCCTTTGAATTCTACAGTTTAGTAGGAGATGGAAGATGAGATAGGTCACAAGGGAGGGAGGGGGCAGAGTGAGATCAGATATATATACCAACATCAATTCAAATTAGAACAAAGTTATCTTAACATATATCAGTACAGCAAAGATTAGTGCCTTCCTCTGTGAGGACATGCCCTTCACTCATGCCAATTACACATCCCGCCTCCCACCCCATGCCATAGGAAGTCTCATGGATTTGCAGCTGTGGTGAAAACCATTTCATCATCCCAGGTTGCTCCCCTGGGGAGTTTCTTCAAGATTAGCTCAGCAGGCATTCTGAAGGTGCACACACAATCACTTGACCCTTTTCAAATTGGTAGAGGACATAGCTGAGAAAAATAAAATTAAAGAATGTGGAAATCATTGGAGAGAGAGAGAGATCTTTTGTCGTCTGTGAGATTAAGGAAAAACCCCTTGGTGGAAGGGATTGACATTTTGTGCTGGATCTGAGGTAGGTGGGGGTGTTGATATTAGAACCTGTAGTTGCTTTTCATCATGACTCCCAATCTTCCTCTCCTAGCAGGAGGGCTAGGGATCAAGTGCCCCTACCCTGCCTCTGCCCTTAACCTTCTTCTGTCTTGGTCCACAGGTGACATCCTAGAACTTACTCCATGCCCTGATGTCCTGTGCTTTGTGGAAGATCCTACTTTTGGGTATGAGGACTTCACTCGGCGAGGGATTCAGGCCCCTCCAACCTTCCGAGCCCAGGTAGCCCTCCCTCCTTTATCTCTCCAAACTCATCTAGGGTTGTGTTGGGCAGGGAGGGAATAATTAGAACTGTGAAAATTGTCTCCATTGTAGAGACCTAGCCCAAAAGACAATGGTCACAAGAGGTTGGTGAGGAAGCCCCAACAAGGTTGATAGTAATGGAGGAGGCCCAAATCTAGCATAGTGGCGCTCTTAGAGCCAAAATTCCTTTTAAGTGGACGTTGGGAGTCCAAAAGAATTATGGCTGGGCTACCTCAGTGCTCACCTTGCCTGCCTCCGTCCCCTTCCCCTCTGCTCCTTAGGACTATACCTGGGAAGACCATGGCTACTCCCTGATCCAGAGACTCTACCCAGAGGGTGGGCAGCTGCTGGATGAGAAGTTCCAGGTGGTGTACACCCTGACTTACAATACCATCGCCATGCACAGCGGTGTGGACACCTCTATGCTCAGAAGGGCCATCTGGAACTACATCCATTGTGTTTTTGGCATTAGGTGAGAAGTAGCTACCACCCATTCATCCAAGGACAGTCAACAAGGCTTTGTTGATCATTCACTACTTAAGTAGTATCCTCAGGGGGGAGGGAAGGTTTACTCCAAAAAAAGGGATAGCATGTACCCTGCCCACCAGGAAGCAGTGAACAATCCCCTAAAGCTCCTAAATTATTTACCTGGGACCTTTTTTGTCTGCTTTCAGCTGATAGAGAAGAGGGGGAGGGAGAAAAAGAGAGAGAAAGAATGCTAGAACCCTCTGGTTCTATTTCCCACCTTTCCTTTCCTGATCTTGGAGGGTCCCATTCCATCTCTTCTAGCTTGTACTTTACTTTCTTGGAAGGAATCTACTGCCCTCCCTCCACTCCTATTCCCACTCTTCATTTCTGCAGTCATTTCTCCCAGCTCCTTGGAGGGTCCTCTACTACAGCGAAACTTAATAGAAATGGAGTTTGACACCTCAGCCCTAGTGGGTTCAGGCTATACCCAGTGGTCTGGGAGCCCTCCTCCTGGTGAATGCTTAGGAAGGTTGGAGGAATGCGTTTGACTGGCCTGTAAAGTCTCCTCACCTTGCTCACCATCCTCAGGGTGAGGACGCAGGCGAGCAGGCTCCTGAACCTGGCTTCCTGGGTACTCTCCTATGGTGGATATTTTGAGAGTGAGCAAACTTGGAGAGGGAGAGCTCACGCTGCCCTGGGAGCAGATGATTGATGCCATTTGGGGGCATTCTCTTCAGATATGATGACTATGATTATGGAGAGGTGAACCAGCTCTTGGAGAGGAGCCTCAAGGTCTATATCAAGACTGTGGCCTGTTATCCAGAAAAGACAACCAAAAGGATGTACAATCATTTTTGGAGGCACTTCCGGCATTCTGAGAAGGTGAGGGGCCTTCTGCTGGAGGCAGTACCAGCTGGGAGCAGGGCAAGTGGGCTCAGCTACTGGCACTTGAGGGAGGGCAGGGAGCCTTAAGAGTTTTCTGACATTCTCTGTTCTAAGGGCCCTCCCAGCTCTGAGATTCTGTCCGCGTCTGTCCAGTTTGAATATCCTGCAGGTGTGGAGGTGGGAAGGGTGAGGCATCTCGGAAACAAAGACAGGGAATGAGGCTGAGACAGCTCTGCTTATGAGGGCAGCCATATGTATTGAGGCCGGGCATCTGGGCTAAGCATTTGAGACATGGAGTTTCTAGGACTTTGCTGGTCATGCTTGTTGACTTCAGGGATGAGATAGAGTGGGAAGGTAAGACCAGTGACAGAATGGGAAGGTGAAAATGGCTCGCCTCTACCAACACAGTCCTCTCTGCACCCCTCCCTCCCTCCTCCAGGTCCATGTGAATCTGCTGCTGCTAGAGGCCCGGATGCAAGCAGCCCTCCTCTACGCCCTCCGAGCCATTACTCGTTACATGACCTGATGGCGAACTCCATGGCCTTCCCAGCTCCAAACTGGACGCTACTTTTGCTGGGGGGTCACCTTCCTTTCTGGCAGTCCTTTCTAAACTACAGACTATTTTGGTCTCCGCCCATATCACATTCCCTCTCGGTCCCACTGGCTACAGTCTGATCTTGTCTGTGAAACCTTGGAAATCAAGTGCCTCTGGGCCACCTACTCTTCTCCATCCCTTTCCCCTACCCCGGTGGAACTAAAAGGACCTCTCTGTCAGCTCTGGGCCCCCAGGCCTGCTGCTGGGAGCTGAAGAAGGAGGCAGGGAGCATCTGGGCCATGCTCTCGTCCTTGCTTCCCTTCCCCTGCCTTGGAAACACACAACCTCCTCCATCACCAAGGTGAGGGGGAAGAAGTCATTTGAAGCATGACTGTTCTACGCCCCAGCTTCCTAAGAGAAAGATCACCCCACCTCGGCCCTGCCTCTCTTACCTGGCCAGGAAAGTGTGTACTGCGTTCAGTGGACTAGAGCTCCTGGATGAAGAGGAAACACCACAGCCTGGGGTAACACCTGCACTACACTGGGCTGACACTCCATGGGGTTGGGAGAGCAGGGGCAGTGCCAAGGCCCCTGCTCTCTATGCCTTTTCTTCTAGCCCTGTTACCCTCAGGTGCCTGGGCAGTCAGAGAGATTATCTGTTCCTCCCTGGATCTGTTTTCATTATTCACTCCCCTTAACCTTGTTTTCCTTCCCCCACTGCTGGCAGTGGGGATCCCCAGAAGAGATCAAGGCAGGAGGAGGGATAGGAAAAAGATTGATAGGGAAATTTGCTTTTCTGAAAGGAGGGAAGGAATGGGAGGGAGGGAGGCGGTCTTTCTTTCCCTAAGACCTGAATTGAGAGGGGTGTGAAGAAAGTCTGCTTTAGGATTGGCTTCATCCCTATTTGACCTGTGCCTAAGGAAACTGGACTTAGAATAGGATACATTCTGCCCAGAGCAGCCAGGCTCTGCCAAAACTAGCACCTTGACCTCCTGCCTCCCCCTTCCTCCCTGCCCTGGTTGTGTTTACTTAAAGGATGGGTTTGGGGAATAAAGTTGACAGCACAGAAAAAGTGGTGGGTTGGGGGGGGTGTCATGAAATCTGAGTTCCCTGGCCCCACTTTGCCACTGACTGTCTGTGTAACTTTAAACTTAGGCCATGACCCTCCTTGATAATCAGTTTCCTCATCTACAAAATGAGAATCCTTCTAGTTCCAGAATTTATAATAAACCTATATAGCTTCCAAATAGGATCAAACCCAGAGGTCCTTAGGACCCTAAATTCTCCCTTCCTTAACCAAGGAGGAAGGGAAACTGTCTCCCCTTGACCCCTTGCCCCCACCCCATACCCCTGTGCCCTGGGGTCCAGGAACCCCAGAAGGGCCAAAGCCATTCTACATTGCACTTTCTCTGATATGAAAACTGTGAATTCTGTTTGCCATCTCTCCCCAGTCCTTGTGTTGCATCTCTTAGTCCTAAATATTTGGGAGGTGTCATCATTTGCCATCCTTCATAATTAAAGCTGCTGTTCCTGCCCTACTCCCTCAGTGTTCCTCCCCCCAACCCATCTGCAGGACCCTTATCCATGCTGAGGATCTGGCTAGGGGAAGAAGATGAACTGGGGACAGTGGGGAGATGTGGGCCAGATGTGCCACCACTCTCATCATGCAGGTCATGGTGAACTAAATGGCTGGTATGTTGAGGCTGGGCTGGGCTGCAGACTGCCTGGCCCCAAGCCAGGACCCCAAGGATGTGTACTGTCCCTATGAATTTCACAAAGGGAAAAAGCTAGGTAGAAAACAGTGTTTCAATGCAGAAATGTTGGTTACTTTGCTACATACTCCATATTGACAAATAAAAGATTCACTGGGGTTGTTTTTCTTTTGGTTTGGTTTGGCTTTTATTTAAATCATGTTTTCTTTTGGAGGGGGGTGTTGTTCCAGTAAGACGGGGGATTATTCCCAGTGGATTCAGTGTTGGGGGACCATGTGGCAGGTGCCAACTGCAAGACTCCCATCTCTGCTCCATTCCTGAGAGCTGACACGGGTAGTAACCAGGCCCCTTGCCAAACTTCTTTTGGTGATGGGCCTGGCATTATTGAAAGGATCAAGCAAAGTCCTGCTTCAGGCTAGCCATGTGACTTCCCTGCCTGCTTCTCTTCCAGGTTCAAAGAATTAGCATCCCCAGTCTCTTCTGCCTTGGTTTCCATAGTTCTCCCAACATCTTTTGCTCACTCTTCGTGTCAGGATGGATGCCACTTGAAATCCTCACTCATCTGTCAGAGCTTCCTCCACCCCCTCTAAGGAACAGTAGAGATCTGGTGTGGGATATGACTTCCCACATTTACTCACACTTATCCCTGAGCCTCACTGGTAAAATGAGGTAGCTGTAATAGCTTCCTCCTTGTAGGGTTACTGTGAATATCAAATGAAATGTCCAAAACACCTTATAGAGATCCATCTAATCAACATTTAAACAACTGAACAATAATGATAATCCAAGCTCTTGACACATAGTAGGTGCCCTTTGGTGGGCAGCCAGGTATCACAGTGGATAGAGCACTGGGCCTGGAACCAGAAAGACTCATCTTCCTGAGTTTGAATCCAGCCTCAGACACTTATGAGCTGTGTGACCCTGAGCAAGTCACTTAATCTTGTTTGGAACTCAGTTCCTCATCTACAAAATGAGCTGGAGATGGAAATGTCAAACTACTCTAGTACCTCTGCCAGGAAAACCTCAAATGGAGTCATGAAGAGTCTGAAAAAAAAAGACTGAAAGGATGAAATCCAATGTGCAGTAGGTGAAACAAACTCGGGAGGGAGTGGGAAAGTAGTGCAGATGACAAGCAGTCCATCCTTCATTCCCTACACCCTCCATAGGTGGCCTTTTGGGAAGTCTTTTTGGCCTTTGAGTTATTGTGTAACAGACTTCCCATCTGTCATTCCTCATTCTCACATGCCCACTTCTCCTCACCCATTCCCCTGAATAGTATATTTGGCATCATTTCTTGCATGCTAATCAACATTAGGAATGTTTTTATAACCACTAATGGAGATATCCCTCCTTTGCAGAGGTGGGAGGGCTGTGGGTGTAATGTGTGCCAAGATTACATATATTTTCAGACTTTTTCAATGTTTTGTTTAGTTAAGCTGATCATTTCTGTCTTCCTCGTTTTCCTTTCTCTTTAAAAATATACTTTATTAGGATAGCTCTACTGGAGTGGGGAGGGGGAAAATACTGCAAGAAATTTTGGCAACAAAAATGGAGAATAATGAAAATTTATTTTTTAAATTCTACTTGAATTTCTTCAATCAGTGTTCTCTCTGGACAATTACGGGCAATAATTTAGTCTGTGATCATTGTGCTCCGGGTTCAGTCCCGTTGATTGGTTGAGTTCACTGGAATTTTTTAAGGTCTGTATTCATATGTAGAGGGCCTCTCAGTCCATGAGAGGTAGTGAGCTTCGCATGTATAAAACCAGGTCACCATGTGTTGCTAGTTACATAGTAGGTGCCAGATATTTACACCCTGCAATGATCTGTTGCACAGAACAGTCTCCACCTTGCATGATCTACACTGGTTCTAAGTCCAGACTCTGTAAGAATAACCTTTCTGTAATTTCTGGTGGCAATGACCTGTCCCAGAATTATCCCCATAAACTCCTCCATTTCTACAAACAAATCCATATGACTCAGCCATTTGTTGAATAACTCTGTGTTGACATATTATTGGTTGTTTCCCCAAGAAAGGCCTTTGTACATTAACATCATTATTACTATCCCCATCCCTATAATAGCATTACTGGAAGAATGAGATGAGTTTCCAGCTGTGAGGTGACACACCTGATATATTGTTAAAGACATTTAAAAAAATAACCAGTATTTACCTAGCTCTTTAAGATTTCCAATATTAAGTCATCTGTTCCTCATCATGTTATGTCTGGATGATTGTGTATGAGTGTGCTCCAGGGCCAGGCCAGTTGATTAGTTGAGTTCACCAGGATCCTTTGATCCTTGAATGTATTCATATTGTGGATGAGAGTTCACCTACTATGAAATAAATGCTGATGCAATTATTAGCACCTATTTTACAAATGAAGAAACTGAGATTAAGACATGTCCAGAGTCACACAACTAGTAAGAGGCTAGTCTTCCTGGCTCTAAGACCTGCCTCAGAAAAGGAAATAGTGTTGGAGGAACTATGGAAAGGCAGCCATGATTAGGTACTATGGGCAGAGCTATAAATTAGCCTAGCCATTCTGGGAAAGCAATTTAGAGTTATCAAGATAAGTAACTAAATTGTTCATACCCTTTGATCCAACAATTCCATTGCTGAGAGCATAACTCCAAGGAGGTCACAGACCAGGAAACATTCAATGCATTGCAAAATAGAAGCACTTTTTGTGGTAGCAAAGACCCAACAGATTGGGTGTCCATTGATTGGGGAACGGCTAAACAAACTGTAGAATACAGATGTAATGGAATACTATTGCATGGTAGGAAATGATGAACATGAAAGATTCAGAGAAACCTTGGAAGATAGATATTAACTGATGCAGAATGAAATAGGCAAAACTAGAGGCATTTACTTCATTTGACAAGCATTTTGGGATCAATAGTACACACACAAAAAAAAACTCAAATAGAGTCCTGCCCTCAAAGAATTTAAATTCCATCAGAGGAAGTTTCCTGTTCCTGTGAGGCTTAAATGAGATAAGTGAAGGCTACTTTTACTAGTAAGGG
Source organism: Bettongia penicillata ogilbyi (assembly GCA_023548195.1). Lineage (NCBI taxonomy): Eukaryota > Metazoa > Chordata > Mammalia > Diprotodontia > Potoroidae > Bettongia > Bettongia penicillata. The sequence continues at coordinate 13,131,398 of JAJHZJ010000029.1, forward strand.
ATTGACCTTGGGGAGAGAGGAGGTACTGGCTATGTTACATGACCCTGGGAAAGTCACCTTTTCCTACTTTTTTATGGCCTGAGCAACTCTCAGAGAAAGAGCTGAAATACAGTGGTAAATGGAGTCCTCTTATTTGGAACTCCCAATAACACAGAAATCGCTGGTCTAGTCCATAGCCCAAAATGAGAACTTGGAGATAAACAGTGGTAGTGGCCTTTTTGCTCCCAGGTAAAAATAGAAAAATGTAATTTTTTTTTCCAGGTGAACACTGTAAAGAATAAATCACCACAGTACTTTGGATCACATTGACAACTTTTGTAAAATCTACAGACTCCTGTTTAAACTAGTTACAGATTTTGAGTAAGAGGAATTGAATTCAATTGGACAAAGATGTATTCAGTCTGATTGTGTCACTCCCCTGCTCCATTAACTCCAGTGGCCCCCTATTACCTATAATTAAATTATATTATTATTCTATTGTATTAATATGTTATATTACCTACAGTATAAATTCTTCTGTTTGGCAGTTTAATCTCTTCATTTCCTATCTTTCTAATCTTCGGATGCATTACTCCCTTTTTCACATTCTATGGTGTAATCATACTGACCTAATTGCTGTTTCTCATATAGAATACTCTCTTTCCTCTCTCCATGCCTTTGTAATAACGGTCTTCTCTGTCTGTGATGTGTACAGAACACTGTCCAGGTGGTAGAAATGAAAAATGTAGCTAAGACATTGATGCTGATACTCTCAAGCTTTCTATCAACTCAAGTGTTGGCTTTATTTGAAGTTCAATGAGTCAGTCAAAAAGCATTTAAGTGCCTACTATGGGCCAGGAACCATGCTAAATGGTGGAGACAGGAAAAAAAAGGCACACCCCCCTCCAAAAAAACATCAAAAACAACTTCACAGTCATCTACCTCAGTGCATTCCTGGATTCCATCCATACAACCCAAGTCACCACTGCCTCCTCCTTCCTTGAAATTATTGTTTTTATTTTGTAAACGTGTCTTATATATAACTACATGGATGGGCATTGTTTTCCTTGATAGAATGTAAACCTCTTGAGAATAAGGATTGTTTGAATTTGTCTGTTTTCCCAGTGCCTAGGTTAGGACCTGGCTCATTCATAACTAGATCACTTTTGTACAATAGGTATTTCTTAATTGATTAAGTTAATTCAGCCATCCCATTCTCCAGCTAAGAATCAGACTGGGAAAGTGATTTTAACAAACTGGGAGTTTTCTGAGAAACCTAAGAGTATTGGGTAATATGGCATACTCTAGAAGTACAAACATTTTTCAATCAATCAGCAATTACCTCCCATTTATACTTGGGTATCTTTTATGTGGATAAGTTGTTTGCATACCATCTGCCTCACTGGACTGTGAGCCCCAGAGCAGGGACTATATTTTTTCTTTGAATCTCAAAACATTAGCTAATTTGATTAGGTAGGAAGAAGTTCCTGTGGAAACTGGAAAGCAATTGATCAGAAAAAAGATACAAACAAAAATCTCACAATGTACACAAAGATAAGGTCCAACTGGGCACATGACTTAAACGCAAAGACATAAGCAAATTAGAGGAACAAGGAAGAATTTACTCCTTAGATCTATGGACATGACTAAACAAAGGACAGGGTGAATTATGGAAACAAAAAAGGGTAATTTTATTACAGAAAAATTGTAAAGTTTTTGCACAAATAAAACTAATGCAGCTAAATTTAGAACAGAAGCAAGTATAAAGGAAAAAAATTTACAAGTTTCTCTGATGAAGCACTTATTTCTAAGAGATATTATGAGAACTCAAATTTATAAGAATAAGCACCATTGCCAAAGTAAAAAAAAAAAATTGGTCAAGAGATATAAACAAGTCAAGTGACCTTTTTATAGTGACCAAGAACTGGAAACTAAAAAGAGGCTTAACAAATAGGAAATGGTTCCACAAATTTTGGTATATAAATGTAATGGAATACTATAAGGGAAATAGTGTCAGAGAAACCTGGAAAAACTTATATTCAGAGAGCAGTGATTGGAACCAGGAGAACAAGTTATACAATAACAGTCCACATGAAGCTCTAATTTCACATTTTCAGCCACAAGTTATATACACTATTTATACAGAAAGAACAATTTATATGATAACAAAGACATCTGTGTTATTATAAAGATAAAAAACTTTGAAAGACTTAAAAAACTATGATCAGTCATCATGATCAATTCCAGACTGATTCATGAGGATAGCTATTTCCATCAGTTTCTACACTGATGCAACAGCAGATCAGCAGAGAGACAAGACATGACATTGACAGGATTTGGCATTGGATTGGATGTGGGAGGTGAGTGATTCTAATTCTAAGAGTCTGTGGGAGCCCCACTATGAGGAGAAATTGAATGAGAACATTTAAAAGAGGAGAAGGAGCCTAGAGACAAATTTTGACTGGACATGGAGGGGGCTGGCCACCAGACAGTCACCAGTGTCTAGCACATAATAGGGAAGGAAAAGGAGGGAATAAGCATTTCTATGTTGTTCAGTTGTTTGGGTCATATCTGACTCTTTATGACCCCATTTGGGGTTTTCTTGGCAAAGATAGTGGAAGGGGAGTGGTTTATCATTTCCTGTTCCATCCTATTTTACAGATGAGGAAACTGGGGCAAACAGGATTAAGTGACTTGCCCAGGGTCACCCAGCTGGTACGTGTCTGAGGTCAAATTTGAACTCAAGACAATGAGTTTTCTTGACTCCAGGTCTGGCCCTCTAACTACACTGTGACACTCAGCGGCCCTAAGCATTTTTATAGCATCTGCTATACGCTTTACAAATATTATCTCATTTTATCCTACAACAACTTTATTGGGTAGGTGCTACTATTAATAAATGCTACCCATTTCACAGTTGAAGAAACTAAGGCACACAAAGGTTCAGTGACTTGCTCTGGGGCCCACAACTAGTAAGTTTCCCTCTATGCAAGTTTCTGAGGTCATGTGTGAACTCAGGTCTTCCTGATCTATCCACTGTGCCACTAGCAGCCCCTGGATAATTAGTAATTAAATAATAACATATTAATAAATAGTAGGTACTTAATAAATGTTTATGATTGATTGACAATCAGACCTAGAGTGCAGTTATCCTAAGCGAGTAGAGTGTTCTCACCCTTGCCAAAGCATGATTGAGAGGTTAAATAAACAGCTTTACTAGCAAGGGTGGGTTGGGGTTCCTGGAAACTCTGCAGGCCTTAGGGAGTCAAACAGGAGGTCAGCAAGTATTTAAATACTTACTATGAACTAGGCACAAGGGATACAAGGCCAAAACAAAAGCTCACACTCTGACGGGTAGGGGGAAGGGGGACATAGAATTAACTAGGTATGGACAAGACAGATACAGAACAAATGGAATACAATCTCAGAGTTGGGACGCTATGGGCTGGAAGGTGGAGGGAAGGGAGGAGGAGCCCAGGAAAGGCCTCTTGCTGGAAGCAGGGTTTGAGTGGAATTTTGCAGGAAATCAGAGAAACTAAGAGATGGAAATGCGGGTATGCCAAGCTTGGGAGACAACCATTGCAAAGACAGGAAGAGGACAGGTGAAGTGTAATGTTTGGAGAATAGTGTTCTAAAGCAAGCTGTGATGACTCCTAGGAGGACAGTGTCCTGTCGCTGTCCACTGCGGCCCTCTCCACTTCACACACACACACACACACACACACACACACACACACACACACACACACACACACACACACACACACACACATACACTTGTCCTGCTACTGCTCTGTGAGCTCATTATGTTTGCATTCTATCTGTGTTTTGAAGTAAAGGCTATCTTACGTCCAAATTTGCGGCAGCTAGGTGGCACAGTGGATGGAAGACTGGGCTTAGAGTCAGGACGACTCTTCTTCCTGAGTTCAAAGCTGACCTCAGACACTTCCTAGCTGTGTGATCCTGGGCAAGTCACTTAACCCTGTTTGCCTCAGTTTTCTCATATGTAAAATAACCTGGAGGAAATGACAATCTCTCTGCCAAGAAAACCCTAAATAGGGTTATGGCAGACATGACTGAACATGTTGAAATTATACTGATGTAAGTTCTATACTGCAGCTAACAGGAAACTCTGGCAAATATGAATTGTGAGAGGTTCCTTGCACTCCCCCTGCCACACACACACACACAGACAGAGAAAACTGTCCATATGAAACCACAATTCCAGGTTCTGGGTACCAGGTAATGTACAAAAGGAGTTCTTGACCTGAAAGAGGGGCTTGATTTTGAAAAATGTTTTGAAACACTAGGAACCAGTGCTGGTAAATGTTTATCAACCAACTCTCCAGGGGAAAAAAATCTACACAAGACTCATTTTTGCATCATTAATATTTTCTCTATCATTTTCCTAAGTCTGAGAAATCAATAAAACAGTAGATCAAGGAGAGATCTGTAGGTTGGCTGATTTCCCAGGTGTAAATGCTCATGCTGAAAATTTAACAATTGGCTTCCCTGAGCTAGTTCAAACTGGCTCCAGCACATCCCTAGATGGAACCTACTTAAGACAACTAGAGAGAGCAGTGCCATGGAAGAATTAGTAGAATAATCACATACAAACAGCAAGCAAGTCAGTGAAGAAACGGTGATCGTGAAGGGTTGAGGCATGAAGAATGAATAAGGTAGGGCTTCCAGAAGGTGAGCTTGAGCACTCTCGAGCCAGGTACAATGGTGAAGGAAGGGCACTGGAGAGAAAATGAAGTTGGAGCCCAATGCAGTTTACAGTTTTGTACTGACCAAGCCTTGATTTTGTAGATAAGACAAGAGAAGATAAGATTGGTTCATTTACGTATTTTCATGCTATGCCCATACTATATGCCCATACTATAATTCAAAAGGAATCAATGTAATCTGGCTAGGTTTCTCTGATTCCTACCCCCACCTTCCTACACCCACTAAATGCCAGCACTCCCTTCTGAAATTTTCCCAGATTTCAATATAGTGGAAAGTACTATAGATTCGGTCTGGTTCTAAACCTTTGTGACATTGGGCAAGTCCCTTTTCCTCCTAAACCTTAATTTCCTCAACTCTAAAATGGGAATGCTAACTTCCATCAATTTGTCAGTTAATTATTCAGCATGTATTATGCATACAGTTAAGGGAGGCCATAGGGCATAGAGCTCCTGGCTGGGTGTCAGGAAGACTCATCTTCCAGAGTTCAAATCTGACCTCAGACACTTCCTAGTTGTGTGATGCTGGGCAAGTCACTCAACCCTGTTTGCCTCAGTTTCCTCATCTGTCAGATTAGTTGGAGAAGAAAATGGCAAATGATTCTAGTATCTCAGTCAAGAAGACCCCAGATAGGTTCACATGATTATGGTTGGAACAACAAAAAACGTGCTTGCATGAAAAACTGGGGACACAAAAAAACCCCTCTCTCCTCCCCACCCCACCCCACCCCAGCAAAAAAACACCTTACTTTCCACTGGAGGGATTTACCACTCCCCTCTCCCAGCAAGAAATCTTTTTACCCACTTAGCATTTCATCTGTTCCCGATATCATATGTATCTTATATTTCCCATTAGATTGTAAACTCCAGGCACAGTGTCATTTTTTTTCATTCTAATGCCTTACTTTTATTGATTATCAATCAGTTTATCCAGAATATGATTGTTCACTGCATAGTTGTTTGCTTGTCATCTCTCCCGTAAGACCATGAGCTCCGTGAGGGCAGGGACTGACTTTCACTTCTTTTTGTATATCCAGTTGATAGGGTACAGGCTCTGGGAACCCCCTTGAACCTACACATTTAATCTGGCTTTTCATGCTCAAATCTGTTACCCTTAACCTAGCCTGGCCCTCCATTGTCTGTTACCTCCCGATTGCCTCCAGCTGCTTCCCCTCCTCATCCCATCAGAATTCCACTCTCTTGGTTCTGACCTCTAGTCACCCCAGTCCCATCAAGATCCTCCTTAGACTCCTCCTCAAGACCCTCCCTAAACCCCTCCTCTCATCACCCCAGACTACTAGACCACCAGGTCCCTCCCACAGTCTTTCTGTATGTAAGATCCTTCTCCTCTCCATGAAAATGCTGAGATTCTATCTGGCCAGCCTGTCAACACAAGCATCACAGATGCTTAGGTTACTTAAGAGTCTAACCAATATGGGGAATCTTTAATAAACTTTGTTTTTCTTTGGTTAAAAGAAGGCTTGAATTGAATTCATTGGGACAGGGCCTGAGGTGTCAGTATTTTGGAGTCCCAAGCACCCCAAACCTCAACATTATGGTTCTCTGACCTCAACACAGTGCCTGGAATATAATGGGAGTTTAATATATGTGTACTGACTGACTGACATGGATATGAATGATCGGACCTATATGACCTTGGACAATTCACTTTAAGTCCCTGGACCTGTTTCCTCATCTATAAAATGAGGAGGGTTGGATTTAGTGAGGACTCTTTTGGCTCTAGATGTACAATACTAGGATTTCCATACCTGCCTCTTCTCTTCCCCACTTCAAGTGTTTGCTGCACTAAAATGAACTAAATATTTCTTCAAACTACATGTTCTTTAACTTTGGGTAACCCTCTAATATAGCAGAGTGGGGATACACATGCATGCCTTCTTGACTCCTGATTTATGCCTGACAGAAGTGACAAAGGAGAGGACTATGAACCCTCTAGTCAAGGACAAAACAGGGACAAGATGGTCTGGACCCCTGAAAATGAGGTCACTGGACTGCCCTTATTTAGTGAGTCTGTCAGAATGATAAAACTCCCCCTTTTCAGCCAATCACTCCCTGGGGCTGAAGGTCAAAGCTCCTCAAAGCTGGAGGAGTTGGGAATAATAGTCAGGCCTGCCAAGAACCCAGTGACCTTGGAAGGGCTCAGGCTATCAGTTGCCAGAAAGCCAAGGATACTTCTTCAAAGGAGGAAGCAGCTTTGCCATAGTATTGTGTCCTTAGGGAGAAGGTCCCCATCAGTAGGCCCTAGACCAGAGATGGGGAGCCTTCCCTAGACCAAAGGAGAAGTTGCCTTTCTCCTGATTCTGATTAAGATAATTCTGTTTTGGAATCAAAAACTCTAAGTTGAATATTCCTTTTTTGGTTGGCTAGTTGTATGATGTTAGGTAAGTTACTGAGTTTTAGTTATTTTGTGTGTATGTTTGTCCTTCGTTGCTGAAGGAGACCATGCAGACATGACTTGCTCCTGTTTTTGTTTTGAGTGAGGAGGGCTGTGCAGGTCACCAGCCTCTCTTTTCCTCCAGAGCCATCTGAATCCAGTGACCAGATATTCATCAGAACGACTGGAGAAGACCCAGGATGAGGCAATTGAGGTTAAGTGACTTGCCCAAGTTCACCCAGCTAGTGAGTGTCAGGTGTCTGAGTTGAGATTTGAACTCAGGTCCTCCTGACTCCTGCACTGGTGCTCTATCCACTGCATCATCTAGCTGCTCCCTAAGCCTTAGTTATCTTATCTATAAAAAAAGTTCTATTGAATAGAGGGCAGCTAGATGGTGCTGCAGTGGATAGAGAACTGAGCCTGTAGTCATGAAGACCTGAGTTCAAATCCAGCCTCAGACAATTAGTTATGTGACCCTGGGCAAGTCACTTAACTCAGTTTCCTCATCTCTAAAATAAGCTGAAGAAGGAAATGGCAAACACTGCAGTGTTTTTACCAAGAAAACTCCAAATGAGTTAGACTCAGCCCAAACAACTGATCCACAATATTGGATAGGAGAATGTGGGTTCTGACACACTGGCTGGGTAAATATCTCTAGGTAAAGAAAGCCCTTTGCTGTTCAGAGCCCTCTGGCCCCTCTCAAAGACTGTACTATACAGAGGAGATGATGTTTCCATAGGCAGAGTTTCCACACAAAGCGAGAGCTTGTCTAACTGCTTCATTCTACAAAACTGAGGCCCAGGAAACAAAATGAAGATTTGAACTCTGGTCCTCCAAGTCTGAATGTAATGCTCATTTTACCATACCACGTGGATGAAATCCTAAAGATACCTCTGGTCTAAAAAGGCGAGGTGAAATGGGGAGAACAAAATGTGCTTTTTTTTTACTTTTTCTTTTGCTCACAGCCTTATTTTGTGTCTCTATAGATGAGCTTAGACAAGTCCTGGAAGTGCCTCTTCAGTTTCCTCATCTATAGAATGGGTACAGGCATATTTTCACTACATAATTCCCAAAGCTGTTAGGAGGATCCAATCAAAACAATGCATGTAAGGCTTTGCACAGGCAAATGTGAATGATGGTTATTATAAGGAGTGCCTAAAGCATCATTTCAAAATAGGTTAGTAATGAATAAATGAATGAAAAGCAGTCATTTACTCTTTGTCAAACACTGTGCTAAGCCTTGGGGCTACAAAATACATAAACAAAGACCATACTGAGTCACAAGGATCTTCCATTCTAATAGAAAGAAACAACCCAGGAAGGGCTGTATTTGAGTTTAGAATGTTACAGAGATTATGACTGGAGCCATAGTGTGTAGATGGACACACTGTTTCCAGGAGCCATATCGATTTGATTATGACTCCAGACCTGGACAGAGAGGACAGGGCATGGAATCTACTCATGGAAGCAAGCTGACTAGTGGGAAGATGGTTAGATAGCATTGAGAACTCCTTTCCCATGTAATACAGGATCTGTCTTAGTAACCTTTGGTCCTATGGGTCATGCCTGATCAAAAGACTTGGAAGGGAATCAGTCCGGGCCCTATTCCTTTACCTGGTCTGGGTACAACCAGATTTACCCCTCCCATAATTTCCTCTGGCTCGCCCCAAAATAGATGTGATACAAACACCTGGGCATCATTCATATTTCAAATACTTCCAAAGACCCTTGGCCACCCTTAATTTTGCAGCCATTCCTCACACTAACACAGATCAACCGTGTTATATCTAAACAGATTTTTCAGTAGATGCTGTGGTCAAAGAGATCCATTTCCTGGAGGTAATAATCCTAGAAATAACAATACAGTTACCTCTTCCACATCGTGACTTTCCCCATCAAAGTTTTGGGTCAGCATAAGAAATTAAATGGGAATTTGGGAGGAGTTTTTGCAGAAGCTGCAGACAACATATAACAACACAGAAAAAGTTTAGAAACTCAGAAATATATGGTATAATATCAATACCCCATAAAAGAAAGAAAAAATTCAGGCTTCTCTGTTACAAAGGAAGAGTCAAAAATTTTTACACGGATTTTCTAGATCTTGGGAGCACTACGTTCCTAATCCCTAAGGAATGGATAACTCTACACAGAGTCTGTTGCTGAATTCTACTGGAAATTCTTCCAGTTCAGGAGTGACCTGTCAGGGCTCATGATTCTGTTGTCTTGGTTCAGAGGAAAGAGCAACGAACTTGGACTTGAGTTTGAATCTTGGCCCTGACTTGCCAATGTTGTACCCTTGCTGGATATCCTTTCTACATGACTGTTCAGTAAACCTCCTTTTGTTACACAACAAGGATGTCATTGTGTTCCAGTCTCAAACCTAAATCAACCAGAGTGGTCTGAGTCAGGTCTGACCCAAAACAGGTGGGAGTGTCTAGAGTGTTTCTGGGTCTAGGGGTTTGTTTGATGCAATACCATCCCTGTCCACTCTCCTCAATCTCTGACTGAAAACTAAGCAACCTACCCACACAGTGGGCTTTCAGTGAATCTTTTCATTACTTGAGGCTAAACATGGTGACCAAGAGGAACTTCAGTATCACCACCCATCACCAAATCCTGATGCCCAGAAATGAAGAAAGAAGAGTGGGTTCAGGCCTGGATATCTCCCACCACAGTTGGTGTGAGAATGGGAAGGCTCAGACTTCTTCACTCGCATTTACCATTCCTGGGCCAAAGTCTCAGCTGTGCAAGGTTTGGCCCAGAAGGAAAGAAGACCTTTGTACTATCCAAGCACCAGGTTTTTACACCTGATGGACTTTCCCCAGCTCCACTTCAGCTTGAGAAAGTCAAGCTGTGATGGGCTTAACTCTGGTCTCCTGAGAAAGTTACATGTCCCAATGAAGAGTCATGGTGAACTAGGAAGGGAACATAATCTTCTGAATAAAGTCTACTGGGTGAAATCAACAAACATCTCCTCTGCTCCTTCGCTGAGGATACAGACAGCCTTCAAGTAACTTAGTGGGTGGTAGCTAGAGGTGGAGAATGAAAACAGATATTCTGATAAGAAAACACAAAATAAGTTGTCACTTTTAAGTAGTATCTGAGTCCTCATAATCCTGTGAACCATACAGTACATGGAGTTTTCTCGATACAGATACTGAAGTGGTTTGTCATTTCCTTCTCCAGTGGATTAAGGCAAACAGATTAAGTGACTTGCCCAAGGTCACACAGCTAGGAAGTGTCTGAGGTCAAATTTGAACTCAGGTCTTCCTGATTCTAGGCCCAATACTCTAACCATTGAACCATCTAACTACTTCAAACAAATAAAGAAATACAGAGCAGTTTGGGGTGTGGGGGTAATAACAATTTAAGGGAATCAGGAAAAGATTCTTGTAGTAGGGAAAGTTTGATTTGAGCTTGGAACTAGGGAGAACAAAAAGAACTGGAAGACCAAAAGGGCAAGGACTGCAACTTCTTTCCTGGAGTAGATGAGATCCCTCTTTCTAGCCACTGATAACCCATCTAACCAATCAGCCTGCTGGCCCCTCCAATTCAACAAGTCCCGAATGTGAACTCATCATAGCTAGCAGTTAGGGGATACAGTAGAGAGAGAACTGGATCTAGAGTTGAGAAGATCTGAGTTCACATTCAGCCTCAGATACTTTCTTGGAGAAGTTACTTCTGTCTGCCTCAATTTCCTCAATTACAAAATGGGGATAAAATAGCACCTACCTAGCAGAATACTTGTGAGGATCAACTTAGATAATATTTATAAAGCACTTAGCATTGTGCCTGACACATAGTAGATACTTAGTAAATGCTTGTTCCTTTCCCCTAAAGGACTATGGAAAATTTCCCATGGGAAACTTTGTTGCCTCAAGGCAGAACAATAGAAAGCCCCCACCCAATGGCTGAAATCAATATATTATCTTCAATATATTATGTGTTCCTAGAATTTTTTTTTGTGTGACCCCTACTTACTTTTCAATTTTATGCCAATCTCTTTTATTCTTTGTTTTCTCAGTCCACTTATAAGACTATGAATTGAGCATCTCTTTTTAAACTGGGGAAGATCTTGGCTATAATGTCCTTTAGCCTAAGCATGGGCTGATACTTTGCCCACAATTACAAGAAATAAAGGATACCTTGGCCAAAGAAGAAAAATGCAGAGTGTTAAATCAATTCTTCAACAGTAGGTATTATCCTCATTTTCCAGATTAGGAAACAGAGGCACAAAGAGGTCAACTGATAGGATTATGGTTAAATAATTTTAAATGTCAGAGGTGGGTTTTGAATTCAGATCTCTCCCCATTCTATGTCCAGTACACCTTCTACTGCATCATTCTGTCAAGTCCAATTGATGCTGTACCCATCATATCTCTCACATTTGTCCCCTCCTCCCCAGTCTCATGGTCACCACTCTAGTTCAGGCCCTCATGGGTTGACAGGATTAAAAGCTACAGAGAGGTCAAGGAAGCTGGAGACTTAGGAAAGGCCAATGAAATAGTCACTAAGAGCCCACTGGTAACCTTGGAGAAAGCTTTTTAATTGACTGGTGGGGACAAAAGCCAGTATGGAGTAGGGAAGAAGAAAAGCTCACAACAGAGGATGACCTTGATTTCCTTAGTAAAAGGGGAGTTGGGGTCATCTTCCCTAGCATCCCGCAGCTGATAAATGAATTCAGGTCTTCCACGCTCCGGGTTCAGAGCTCTGTCCATTGTGCTGTCTAATGGAGCTTAACCCAGGAGCTAATACATAGTTGGGTATGATTAATGAAAAGACTCTATAACTATTAGAATTATCCTAAAATGGAATGGGTTGCCACTTCCTCTATCACTGGAGAGAGTAAATGTAAGCATCTTGAGAGAAGGAACTGTTTTCTTGGTTTGGTTTTGCATTCCCAGTGCCTTAGCACAATGTCTAACACATTTTTTTTTCTTCATTGAACTTGTGGTTTCATTAGTATAGAGAACTCCTGAGAGAAAACTCCTTTTCTAGTGTAGGTGGGCTTCTTCTCTGTAACTTACAGGGTCAGAGGTTAAATGACTTGTCTTGGGATCTCACAGCCTTTATCCAGCTGAGGTAGGACTGGAATCAAGGTCTTCCTGACTGAACTTAGCTCTCCATGAAATACACCATACTTCTCCATAGCACACACTGAAGACAGTGATAACATGTAAATGCTTGTTGTCTGATGGATGTATTCAAAATCTAAAAGTAAAGTCTGGATAGCCAGTTGTCAGAGATATTGTAGAGGCATTTCTTGTTCATGTAGGGGTTAGACCAGATGGTCACTGGGGTTCCTTCCAATTCTGAGGTCCGTGAGTGAAAAATGTCTAAATTTATCATAACACACGTGGAACTGAGGGTGGGGAAAAGTGACCCAACATGCCACAACCTGGGTTAGATAGAGAACCAGCAGACATGGTAAAATAGTGGAGCAGATGGCAATGCAAGGGATAATGGACAGAGTTCAAAATATTTCCTCAAAATAAGACTGTCTCTGATCAAGCTCCCATTTAAAGAGGAGAAAGGGAAGGACCTATATTGACCTTCCCTTCCCTTGAGCAGTGGAGCTCAACCCCTACTTTACTAAGGGTCACCCATGGTGGGAAGAGGAGGCAACAAAAATAGAGGATTTTTTCTAGGAGTTTGTCTGGGAAAGGGAATTGAGAAAAAGAAGAAGAGTTTAAGGGAAATAGCAGGTCAAGTTAGGGTTTTTTTAAGAAGAGGGAGGACATGCACATTTGTAGGCAAGAAGATCCTGAGCTCTCTCCAGTCATCCTGATGAATATCTGGTCACTGGATCCAGATGGCTCAGGAGGAGGAAGTGAGGCTGGTGACCTGCACAGCCCTCCCTCACTTAAAACAAAGCCAAGCGCAAGTCAAGTCATCATTTCTCTGATGTCATGGTCTACTTCAAAAACGAAGGACAAACATAATAGCAATAGGCAAGAGAACTAAACTATCAGTCCTTAAGGAGATGTTAGGGATGACACAGAGAGAGACAGAGAAAGAGAGAGACACCAACTATGTACTTGCTCTGGGCTAAGTTCATCTAGACATGCATAGAGCACTAGACCTAGAGCCAGGAAGACCTGAGTTCAAACCCAATCTTAGCTATGTAACCCTGGTCAAGTCACTTGACCTCTGTTTGCCTCAGTTTCTTCATTTGTAAAATGGGGGAGATAATAGCACTTACCTCCCTAGGTTGTTGTGAGGGTCAGATGAGATAATATTTGTAAAACTATTTATTGTCATTGTTGTTACAGGTGCTAGCAGTGGGAAGATGAAACAAGGCACCATCACTACCCTCATGCCAGCATTTAATCTAGGAGGGATGATCAGACTTAAACATAAATAAGAGGCCGTTGTAGTGTGGTGGAAAGAGCCCTAAGTTTAAAGATAAGAGAGCTTAGGTTCAAAACATATGCTCTGCTACCCCCTGCCTTCCTATGACTTCCAGGGTAAGTCATAACTTCTGAGAGCCTCAATTTTCCCCACTTGTAAAATGGAAGGACTGGATTCTAAGTTCCCATGCAGCACTAAACCCTGTGGTCCAAGAACTATAATACAAGATAGAATATGATAAATGCATAGGAGAAATCAGAGATCAGAGGTCAGAACATGCCCCCTAGCAAAAGAAATCATTTTCTGACAGCTCCAAGACAACCTCTGATGTCCTTAAAGCTATCAGCTGATACCAAGCACCCAAACAAGTCCAAGGTTGGGCACTCAGTGTCCCTAAGTATACAGCAGAATTTTAGATGACATTTATAGAATGCCTTGTGATTGCTTCCTTGACCTCATTTGATATTCACATCTGCTCTGTGAGGCATTAAAAGTGAAATGTCTCCAGTTAGCAGATGTGGAAACAAAAATGTCTGGAAGAAGACTTGGAAACAAACAAGGTGATTTTGTGACTTTCTGATCAAAGTTAAGATATACTTTTTAAAAAAGGAATTTTAAACGCCAGTTTACAGTATCATTTAAAATTATTTACAATTTTTTTCCTGTTGTTCTTGTCTGGGTATTTGAGTGTTTGCGTGCAAGACAGTGAAGAGAAGGCTGGTCTTGGGGTCAGGAAGCCCTGGGTTCAAGTCCTCCTCTGCTATATCCTGGTTATAGGACAATGGGCAGAACACTTAAGTGCCCTCAGCAACTTTCCAAGGCTGTAACTTGGCAGAGAGTTGTTGATATACATCACTGGACAGAGTTTTCATTAGGAATTTCCTACAATGAAGTCCAATGACAATTAAATTACAGGTGCAGATCACCACTCTCCCCCTAAAAAAATTGAACATAATTTTTAATATAAAAAAATCCAAATGAATATAGTGAGAGCAAGGCCCAAGGTCACACTGGTACAAGAGATAGAACCAGAACCCAGATCTAATTAGTTCTTGCTTCAAGTCCAGCCTCAGTGAGGCTGCCAGAAGCTTAAGGAGAACCGTCTAAGGTTGCAAACTCTCTACAGACCAATCCTCTGCTTCTGAGAACCAGAACCTGGGGTTAAAGGTGGACAAGCCTCATTACCAGGGAGTCACAGAATCTCAGAAATGAAAGGGACCTTAGAAGTCCTTTAGTTCAACTCAGACGCAATTCCCCTCTACAACATGCCAGACAAGTGGTGATCCAGCCTTTACTTGAAGACTTTCACCAAGGGACAAACCACTGCCTTCTTCACGACGTTTCTTTCCATTTTTTGACAGTTCTTAATGGTTAGAAAATTTTTTCCTGCCCTCAAACCCAAAATTGCTTCCTTGCAATTTTCACTCGTTTTTCCTACTTCTTTCCTCTGGAGCCAAATGGAACAAACCAACCTCCCCTCCACCATGACAGCCCTTCAATAGTTGAAGGCAGCTCTCAGGCCCCGCCTCCCAAGTCTTCTCTTCTCCAGTCTAAAGGTCCCCCAATCCTTTGACAGATCCTTAAGACTACACTCTGTGGAAGGAAGTGAAGGAAGAAAGAGGAAGCTCTTAGTTCATATAGTGGTTCTAAGGAAGAAGGAGTCCAGGTTGGAGTTGAGAAAAGGAAGAAAGGGAGGGTGAAAGATGGGAATAAGGAAAGGGAAACATATAGCCTCCAGCAACATAAAGTGGCTCTTTGGTCACATAGCCTAGTGAACTGCCATAGACTGAGTCATCATGATTGTAATTAGAACTATACTAGAAACTATTTAGAACTGTACTAGAAATGGGCTCTAGTCTGTCAATATGATTTTCCTTAATTTCAGTCTAACTTTTAAAAATCTCATTGAATGAAGGTATACCCGGAGAAGGGCACAAAGGGCTGAATAGCGGTAATAGCCTGAAATGGTAGATAGGAAAATTTCAGATGGAGAAACTTCCTGACAAACTGAGCTATCAAAAATGGAATGGGCTGCCTTGGGAAGAGGTGAGTTCCCTTGCCATGAAAGTCTTCAGGAAGAAACTGGATGACCAATTGTTAGATATGAGATAGACAGAGCATGGCACAGTAGAAAGAGTGCTGGCTTTTGAGTCAAAGGACCTGAGTTCAAATCCTGTCTCTGCCACATACTACCAGTGTAACATGAGTCTCAAGTTTCTTCAATTGCAAAATGATGGAGTTGGACTAGATCGTCACGAAGTTTCTCTCTAGATCTATGAACCCATAATACTTCTCAAGATTCTAGGTTGGATTAAGTGAACACTGAAGTCTCTTCCAACTATTAATTCTTTTTAAATTTAAATTTAATTTTTTAATTAATGAAAATCTACCTTCTTTCCCTCTCAGTTCTTCCCACTGAGAAAGAAAGAAAAGCAAAACCCTTCTTACAAGCATATATAGTCAACCAAAACAAATTCCTTCACTGCCCATGTTTAAAAAAGATATGTCGCAATCTGCACCCTGAACCCATTGCTTCTTTATCAGGAGGGGTATAGCACATCTCAACATGAGTCTTCTGGAACTGTACCTGATCACTGCGTGGATCAGAATTCTTAAGTCACTACAACATTGTCGGTACTGTACAAATTGTACTCTCCTGGTTTATTCTGAATCAGTTCCTACAAATCTTCTCAAGTTTCTCAGAAGCCATAATCTGTATCATTTCTTACAGCACTATAGTATTCCATCACGTTCATTTACCATAATTTACTCCACTATCCCTAACTATTAATTCTTGATTTTGTGACACCGAGGTAATAGAACTAGGGTGTAATATGATGAAAGACAACCTTTCTAACAATTAGAGCAATCTAGAAATGGAAGGGGCTGCCCTGAGAGGGTAGGCTTGTGACTTTCCCTTCCTTGGAGATATTCAAGTAAAGAGTAGATGACCAGCTGTCTGGGAAATTGGAGAGAAGATGCTTAGTGAGGTACAGGCAGGATTAGATGGACTTTCAGGCCCCCTAGAATTCTGAGCCCTTGGGATTTGGCATGAAGGATGATGCTGGAGGTTTGCATTCATTTGACATGGCTACAGTACTAGGATACAGACTGACTGCCCATCGTTCTCCTCTCAGACCAGCATTGAGTGAGTAAATGTTCTTTCTCACCTATAACAGAGGGAAATTACAGGTTGGCCCCTGAGAACATGATTAAAAACGAGTACAAAAGACAAAGAAGCAGGAGGCTTCCACCCCAGGCTCACTCCTTTCCCAACCTACCCTCCTCTTTCCTGATATCTGAGTATAGGAGGCTAAGTTAGGCCAGGTGCAAGACCCAGGAGACAATGTACTGGAGGCCACACACCCAGGTCCAACCATCCATGACGCCTGCAAGACCAGAGTTCACCCTCTCCTTTGGACATCATCACAGAAAGTTTGACAAGTATTCTGTTTGTTAAACAAAATGTCCTTTGGAGCTCAGTCCCAGCAAAACAGTGCCAGCCCAAGCCTACCAGAGGAATAGGCTATGGGGCTGAGTCATCATCCAGGTTGTTTCACAACTCTTTTGTGTGTCAAGAAGGCTGATGGGGTCACTATGGGTTACCAAGTGTGTCTCCCCTCTCCCGGGGAACAAATGATGGAATGTTGTCAGAGTCAGGTTAAAAAAGGTAATCGGAGCCAGGAAGTGGAACTCTTAGAAGCTCAGCCAACCTGGCAGGGCCTTGGGGAGCCCATGGCAGGTTCTCTTACCATCTTAAGCAAAAGCCTGCTATACGCGGCCCAGTTCCTCTTATAGAAAATGGGAAGTATTAATTGCAAAGGATTTGCAGAAATGTCGAGACAGACATTTGCCAGGGTTAATCACTCCTATATTGTGTCACTTAAACAAGGTATTTCCCCTGTCTAGATCTGTTTCCTCCTCTGTACATAGGGGGGCTAAAAAAGATGAACTTTAAGATCTGACATTACGTGTCCTAAGAACCCTCTGAGTTCTGACGTTTCATGTTCTACGGGAGCTCCCAGCTCTGACATTCTGTGTCCTAAGAATTCTCTGCATTCTGACATTTCATTTTCTAAGGATCCTCCCAGCTCTGGGCCATTTCTGATTCTCTAAGTCAGAAAAGTTACTACAAGAGGTCTTTAGGAACTCCATCAACAAGCATTTATCTAGCTCCTACTATGTGCCAGGTACTGTGATAAGTGCTGGCGCTACAAAGAAAGGCAAGCACAGTCCCTTACTCTCAAGGAGCCCACATTCTAGTGGGGGAGACAATATGCAAATGACTACGTTCATATGTGATCTAGCCTGAAAATATAAAGTAATCTCAAAGGGAAGGCATTGGAGAAGAGGTAGCCCTGGAAAAGCCTCCAGTAGAAAGTAGTTCTTCAGCTGAATCTTGGAGGAAGGCCAAGAGATAGAAGGGAGAGTTCCCCAAGCTTAGGGACAGCCAGTTCAATGGTACAGAGAGCAGAGATGGAAGGTTGTGTTCAAGGAATGCCAAATGGGCCATTGCTGTTGAATTGTAGAATATATGGGGGAGAAGTCAAGTGTAAAAAGACTGAAAAAGCTTATGAAAGTTATGGCATTAAATGTCAAACAGAGGGCATTTGATCATGCAAGACAATGGGAAGCCACTAGAATTTGTTGGGGATTGGTAGGGGGAAAAGGTGACATAATCCAACCTTCCCGGTAGAAAAATCACTTTGCTTTTTTTTTTTTTTTTTGCAGGGGTAGGGGCGGGGAGGGTAGGGAAGCAATCAGGGCTGAATGACTTGTCCAGGGCCACACAACTAGTAAGTATCTGAGGATAGATTTGAATTCTGATCTTCCTGACGCCAGGGCTGGTGTTCTTTCTATCCAGCTAGCTGCGCCCAGGAAAATCACTTTGGCAGCTTGAGTAATAATGGACTGGAGTGGAGAGAGAGCTAAAGAAGGGAAACCTTTGGAAGAGTATTGCAGGCAAGCAGTAATAAGGGACTATAACTAGGGGGGATGTTTCTGTAAGTGGGAACAAAGGCAACCCATATGAGCAATGTTGTGAAGGTAGAAACAACGAGATTTGGAAGTGAATTGGATATGTAAGCAAGTGGCAGTAAGGAGGTGAGGATGACACCAAGGTCTTTCCTGAAGCCCCTGGATTGTTAGTATCCCCACTACCCTGTATTTGTTTTGTCCATCTTCCTGGAGGCAGAGAGAAGGTCTGGGTAGAGTTAAGGAAATCCAAGGTAGTGTACCAACCCTGCCATCAACCTCCTTTCTTCAGGTCTCAGTTTCTTCTTTTGTAAAATGAAGAATTTGGAATTTGGAAAGCAATTTGTGAACGGGCTCAGAATTCTCTCCCTCTTACCTCCTTCTCCCCCACAGAAAAAGCAAGAAAAGGAAGACCTGCTACAAATATGTAATCAAAATTTTTCATTTTTTCAGTCTGTAATCCCTTGTTTGGTCATAAACTCTTCGCCTATCCATAGATCTGACAGATAATTTCTTCCTTCCTCTTCTAATCTCTTTATGATGTCACCCTTAGTGACTAAAACACTCACCCATTTGGAGCTTGTCTTAATGTATGGTGTGAGATGTCAATCTATACTTGGTTTCTGCCAGACTTGTATAGAAGCAATTTTTGCAGTAGCAATGAACTGGAAACAAAATTCTTGCCCATCCACTGGAGAATGGCTAAACAAATTGTGGCACATTAATGTAATGGAATATTATTGTGAAATAAGTGAAGGATATGAAAAATTCAGAAAAATCTGGGAAGACTTATGAAATGATGCATTGATGCAAACTAGTGAGCAGATCAGAAAAACAATATATACAAGGATTACAATAATGTAAATGGAAAAAATATTTTTAAAAAATTGAACACTATGTAAATATAATGACCAAAATTGTCCCCAGAGAAGAAATAAGAAAATGTACCTCCCTCCCTTCTTTGCAGAGGGGAAATCCTATGGGTTTACAGAATGCTTTACGTCTGTAATCTAAAGTTCAAGCCTAGGAATAAGGGAATAAATATTTATTAAGGGGCTACTATGTACTCCATACTGTGCTAAGCACTTTATAAATATTATCTCATCTGTTCCTCACACCTGTGAAGCAGGTGCTATTATTAATTCCATTTTATAGTTAAGGAAATTGAGGCAGACAGAGGCTAAGTGACTTACTAAAGTTACATAGCTAGTAAATGCCTGAATTCAGATTTGAATTCCAGTCTCCCTAATTCCAGGTCCACCACACTGTCCACTGTGCCACCTAACCACCTCCATTAGTAGAGAGATTTGATGGTAAGAGCTTTGTTTTCAGGGACTTCAGCAGCTGTGAAAGCAGAGGGCTCCAGCACCTTCAGAAGGAGTTGCTTGGTTACATTTTGCCAAAGACTGAGTCCCTAACCTAGATAATGCCTGGGGTTGTGGGGGCTGGGCTTGAAGCAGGGTCAGTAGACTGGGTGGTACTGCTATTCCTAGGGCTCTCCGGCTCAGGGTTCTGGGCTGTGTCTAAGTCTAAGGGGAGGTGGCAGCAGAGGTGATGGTAATTGAACTTACTTGCTTACTTGGCACATGCCACCTCTTGTCCTTCCCGCTGCTTGTAGTGTTGGGAAATATTTATAAATGTCAGGGCAGAGGGACAGGAAGAAAGAAAGCGAGGGAGAGAAGAAGGAAGGGAGGAAAGAAGGAAGCTTCCAGCAAGTTGGATGGACTGCCTGAAGCAAATTTATGGAAGACCAAGGACAAGTCACTCAAATGGGCAGGCAGGGCTGAGGTGTGATCTGTATAAACAGAGGGAACAAAATGGATGAGATCCCAGATCTTTGGGTGAGACAACTTGCAAAGAACTATTAAAGCAGTGATTCTTAACCTCTTTTTATGTCATGAACCCCTTTGGCAGCCTGATGAAGCATATGAATCCCCTCTCAGAAGAATGTTTTTAAATGCATATAAGACAGAATTACAAAGAGAACCAATTATACTGAAATGTGGTTAATAAAAAATTTTTTAAGTTAACAGACTTTTTTAAGTTAAGTTTAACGTTAAATTAACGTACATTAGGGTCAGTGAACCTCTACATGTATTCCAGTATTTGCGGATGAGGAAACTTACGTAGACAGAGGTTAAGTGACTTGCCCAGGGTCACACAACTAGCAAGCATCTGAGGCAGTATTTGAATTTGTCTCCTTGATCCCCAGACTAGCCCTCTCTCTTCTATACAAGGGATGAGAAACCTGTGGCTTCAAGGCCATTCAAACTTTTCAGTCAAAGATTCAGTCAAAGAACTGCACTTGAGGACTTAGAGGGCCGCCTGTGACTTGGAGGCTGCAGGTTCCCCACCCCTGTCTCTCTCATTGTCTGGATAGAATACTAGACCTGAAGACAGAAGGACCTGGGGTTCAATCCCACTTGTAACACTGTTACAGCATTTGGGCAAGTCCCATAACTTCTATGTACCTCAGTTTCCTTGTCTATATGAAGATAATGATAGCCACAGTTTTCTAGAATTGTGATGTGAACCGAATGAGATAATGTATAAAAAGTTATTTGCACACTTTAAAATGCTGTAGCAATATCAACTATTATTAATATTGTTACTACTGTTCTATAGTTTACAAAATGCAAACTAAAATAGGGGGATTGAAATTTCCAAAGGATGGCCAGAAAATGAATTACAGGGGACCTTTCTGAGGGGTCATTTCCTCGAATGAAATTCCAAACATCCAGGAAGGACAAGAACACATGGAGTACAATCTCCCCATCAGAAAAAACAACAAACCAAACCAAAGGCTACCTTCCCCAGACAGCCCTGGGAGGGAAGAAACCCAAACAGACAGTTATAGTTCAGCTAAACCAGGGCTAATCTTTAATCTTTTAGGGAGATCGGTAATACATTAACTGCTGTTGTCCCTTCCCCAGAGGCACCTTGACATCAGGTCAACCAGAGGCTGGCTTGTGTTGGCTGCAGAGTGCAGAAAGAAACAAAGAGCCAATTAATATTTCACATCAGGCTTTCTGAGGCCTCCGCCTGAAGATGTAAAGGGTTAAATAAGTTGAAGTCTCTGGTTGTATCTGTCATCAGTTGGTAGCTGAACCCTTAGTCAGCGTTGGACTAGAGACAGCAGAAATACAAGTAGATGTTTTTCTGTCTAGTTTCCTAGGCAGGAAACCCCCCTGAGGACAGGAACTCTCTCATTTACTGCTTAGTACATGCTCCTCATTGTAATAATTATTATGAACAATAAGACTGCAGTGATTATTATCGTAGGAAAAAATGAAGGAACACTATTACTAAGGCACAGAGAATATTAAACTACCAGAACTAGTTGGGATCTCAGAAGTCATCTGGTCTGCCCTCCTGCTCTCTTCACAAATAGATCCTGTAACTAGCCTAGGGCAAAAGGACCTTTGTCTCAGAGTGCTGCTTGTTGCCTAGCTTTAGCTGAACTGCATGATCCTCTGGACATCCAGGGTACAACTGACCTCATAAGGAATTATTATAGGATGGGCCACCGTCTTTTAGATCAACTACCCCCACTCAGACTATCCTCTGAAGTTTTTGTGTCTCCTTTCGATCCCACACTTCCAAACAAATTGGCCCTGGGCACAGTTTGGGCTGCTCGGGTCTCTGCTCACAAGGCAGCCAGCCAGCTGCATTGCAGAACAAGTCTGATTGTTAGGAAATGCTTCCTTATTTTGAGCTGAAATCAATATCCCTGGAATTTGTACTGATTTGGACCTAATTTTGTTCCTGGGCCCAAGCCACGTCAATCATGGTTTGGAGCTGTGAAGTTCCAAATTGGAAAAACATTGATTTTTTTTTTATCCAATAATCTTGAACTTAAAGAAAATAAAACAAGATAGTTTAAAAGAGGAAATACACACTATTCACTCCCACCATTCCTGCTTTTCTGGACAGGGATTGCACGATGTCAGGTTGCACACCAAGCAGTCAATCAAGAAACTTTTGCTTTGTGCCATGCGTGGCAGCTAGGGGGTGCCATAGTGCATAGAGCACCAGACTCATCTTCCTGAGTTCAAATCTAGTCTCAGACACTTCCTACCTGTATACTGGGCAAGTCACTGGCCTCAGTTTCCTCAACCATAAAGTGAACTGGAGAAGGAAATGGCAAACCACTCTAGGTATCTTTACCAAGAAAACCTCAAATGGCGTCACAAAGAGTTGGACACAACTGAAAAACGATTGCCTAACAACATAGTACATGTTGTAGCCCATTGATCCCCATCTCCCAGAAGATAAGGTCCTGATTTGGAGCTACCAAGACGGGGGGAAAAGTGACAGTCCCTGGACCTTACAAGCTAACAAGAGGCTAAGTACGGGTTTGAACTTGTCATCCTTCCTACTCAATAAACTAGAGTGGATTCTTATTAAGATCAAATGTAAAACCCTCTATTTAGCTTTTAGAATCCTTTCATAACCTGGTGTCTTCCTACCTTTCCATCCCCTTTTACTCCATCCCCTACCCCACCCCCATACTTTGTGTTCCAGTGACACTGGTCTCCTGGCTGCCCTGCACCAGACACTCCATTTCCCTAACTGCATTTTCTCTGGCTGTGCCCCACACCCGCAAAGTGATCTGATCCTCATCTCTTCCTTCAGGCTTCCCTGGCTTCCTTTAAAGCCAGCTTAACTCCCTCCTCCTCCACTGCCTTTCCTAGTGTTCCCTACTTCTCCAGTTCCCTGCTGATGCCTCCTCTCTGAGACCTTACTTCCCATTTACACTGATGTTCAGATGTGTAGGCATCTTGTATAGTTGTTTTCTCCTTTTGCTCTCTCCCCCTTTAGACTATAAGCTCTTTAAGTCCTGTGACCATGTTTTTGCCTTTATTTGAGTCCTAGTCCTTAGCACAGTGCCTGGCACATAGCAGGTGATGATGAAGGAGGAGGAGGCATAATGTATGCATGCTATCAGGTAAAGGTGAGATGCAAACAAAGTGGGTGACACAGAAAGAAGTCAGCTCATCCAGTAGACTAGATGCTCTTTGAGGGCAGGTAGGTGCCACACTGCATAGAAAACTGAACTTGGAGTCAGGAAAACCTCAGTTCAAATCCTGCCCCAGATCTTCCAGGAAGTCACTTAACATCCCTCAGTTTCCTCAATTGTAAAATGGGAACAGTAATAGCCCCTAGCTCACCAGATTACGGAGAGAATGAAATGAGATAATATTTGTAAAGCACTTTGTAAACCTTAAAATGCTATAGAAATGCTAGCTCTTCTTGTTATCCCCAGTGCCTGGCACACAATAGATGTTTGGGAAATGGTTTTTGGATTTGTTGAATAACTTTTGCAATAGGAAATTGGAGAGAGAGTTAGTTTTGGCAGAGTCTAGACCAAGCAGCAAAAAACCTCCTCGGTTCAGTTCCAGTTCTGCAGCTTACTAGCTATGTTATTTTGAGCAAGGCTCTTATGCTCTGGGACTTAATTTCCTCATTTTTAAAATGAGTCATTTGGACTGAGTGAGATCTCTGGGTATTCATTTAACCTCTGTTTGCCTCAGTTTCCTCAATCATAAAATAAGAGTAATAATAGTATCTACCTCCCAGGGTTATTGTCAGGAACAAATGAGTTAGTATTGGTAAAAAAAAAAAAAGGGGGGGGGGGTGTCTCAGCATAGTGCCTGGCACACAGTAAGTACTTTATCAATGCTTATTTCTTTACCCCTCTGAGGTCCTGTTCAGCTCTGACAGTCTCACTGCTCCAGAGCTAGGTGTCTATCACCTATAGTGAAACTGACTCTGGCTGAAGACCCAAAGTCATTGAGGTAATAAAAGCTAGCATTTCTATCTGGCTTTAAAGTTTGCAAAGCACTTTACAAATATTGTCTCATTTGAACCTCCCAACATGCCAGGGAGATAAGTGCCATTATTATCCTCATTTCACGGATGATGACATGGCGGCAGACAAATGGAGACATGACTTGCCAAGGGTCAAACAACTAATGACTGAACTGGAATTTCAACTCCAATCTTCCTGACTAAATCCACTGGCTCTATCCACTGCACCACCTAGTTACTAAGTGCAACAGGCACAAGAACCTTATGAGATAGAGGCTACTATCGCCTCCATTTTACAGTTGAGAAAACTGAAGGATACATTGGTTTGACTTGCCCAGGATTACCCATCTAGTAACAGGATTCAAACTCAGTTCCTTTTGACTCCAAGTCCAGAACTCTATCTGCTACACCACCTTGTATATACTTGTTCTGTAGGCTGGACACAAAGGGACTTCCCTAGTGATCTACTGAAGCCTATGAATGAGCTATCCATGGCAGATGGTCCCTGTATCAATAATATCTCCCAGGGATTTTGCAAGTGCTCCCCTGAATACTGGAAATGGGAACTACACTGCTTCATCTTTATCACCTGTAATACAGATCATCTTTCAGCTTCTGGTTTTCATCATCCTGCTGCTTCAACAACTAGAATCCAGGCTCTGTTGGGAAAGAGAGTGGAGGAGCAAGGGACCTCACTGCTCAGGGCTCTTAGAAACTCTCTAAGGAAATAAATAACAGACAGGTTGCCAATTTACCTTGGAAGAAGGGCATTTCCAACACTCAACCCAGTCAACCAACAAACATTTATTAAGTCCTTACTGTGTACTAGGCAATATACTAGGCACTGAGGATACAAAGATGAATATGAAACAGCCCCTACCCTCAGAGAGCTTACATTCTACTTGGGGAAACTATGTGAAATCACAGATTGCTTGATTAAAAAAAAAAAGTCTTCCCAGAGCATCCTGCCGGACCACACCTTGGATGAGGTGTCTTGAAAGGATTTGTACAGAGTGGTGGCCTGAGGCATACAGATGGTAGGAAGGGTGCCACATTTGTCAGGGAGACCTGAGTTCATTCCTAACTCAGACATTTACTTGCTTGGTGACCTTGGGAAAGTCATTTAGCTTTTTTCAAACTCTACTTTCTAATCTATAATAATAGGACTTACTTCACATGGGGTTGTGAGGATCACATATATTGGTAAGGGAATAGCAGTTGTTACTGTTATTATTACTAATAGTTAAGATTTAATTGAAGCCCCACAATAAGTCCTTACCTGAAAAAATCCGTTCCTCCAATGCCCCTCTTAGCTCATGTGTTTTTAAACATGATGACCCATCCTAAGACCCCTAAAGAGAGATAGTAGGTCCTCAGGGAAAAAGTATCACCCTCAAATCTCTGATCATACGATTTACTAGCTGGGGGTTCATAAAGGCAAGACTTCAGAGTCTGAGCTTACTCATATGTAAACTGGGTATATTAATACTGGCACTACCTATCCATTGGCGCTGTTGTGAGGAAAGAGCTTTGTCAACCACAAAGGATTATACAAATATGAATCACTATATTGTTATAGAGAAAGAGAAGAAAAAATACCTCATTCAACCAATCCTAGAATGTCAGAGTTGGGAGGTTCATTAGAACACAGGATGTCAGAGCTGGAAGGGTCCTTAGAACAGGGAATGTCAGAGATGGGAGGAGCCTTAGAATACAGGATGTCAGAGCTGAGAGGACCCTTAGAACACAGAATGTCAGAGCTGGGAGGGACCTTAGAACACAGGATGTCAGAGCTGGGAGGTTCATTAGAACACAGGATGTCAGAGCTGGGAGGACTCTTAGAACATAGGATGTCAGAGCTGGGAGGGCCCTTAGAACAAAGAATGTCAGAACTGAGAGGGTCCTTAGAACACAGGATGCCAGAGCTGGGAGGACTCTTAGAACACCGGATGTCAGAGGTGGGAGGGCCCTTAGAACACAGGATGAACAGGGAATATCAGAGTTGGGAAGGACCTCAAGAATATAAAAGATTCAAAGTACCACCTCCTACACACAAGGTGCTTTTCCTGATGACCCATTTGTTAGTGTTTCCCCTCTTAAATTACTTTGTATCTATGTTGAATATATTTCATATTTATATGTTTATAAATCTGTATCTTCCTCAATACAATATAAACTTGAGGGTGGGGACTGTTTGTCTTTGAATCTCAAGTGGCACATAATAGGAGCTTAATAAATACTTGCTGAATTTAATGGAATTTTCTAATCTTCTTATTTTACAGTCAGTTGCTCAATCACTCAATATTTATTAAGCACTTACTATGTTCGAGACACTGCAATATTCGCTGGGGATACAAGGAAAGGTAAAAGGAGAAGCTAGGTTACACAGCAATTAGAATGTTGGGCCTAGAGTCAGGAGGACCTGAGTTCAAATCCAGACAAAGACACCTACTAGATGTGTGATCTTGAGCAAGTCCCTTAACCCTATGACCTCCGTTTCCTCCATAAAATAGAGATCATAACTGTGCCTACCTCCCAGGATTGGGATCATGACAATAAAGCACGTAGCACAGTACCTGATACTAAGTGCCATGTAAGTATTAACCATTATTATTATTAAAAGACAGACCCTCCTCTCACAAAGTTCACAAGCTAATCACAACATGCAAATCACAATGCATGAACTCACTATATTAAAGATAAATTGGAGATTATGAGTAGAGGAACCTGAGGCTGAAAGAGGCCCAGTGATGGATTCCAGGCCACAAGACTCACAACAGAGATTTCAAACCTGGAGTCGGGAACCTCTGAGTTCAAATCAATCCAGCGGCGCCTGGGACAGAGTCAAGAGCCATAGAAATGCGATCGAACTTATCGCTACTGCTGTTGTTGGGTGTTGGTGTTGTAAAGCAATCATTCCCCAGACTCAGAATGTATATGGCCAATCCTAACAACTCTGGCATTCAGTCTTAGGCTTTCATCCCAATCTCATGAGCTTATCTGAGCAAATAAGAAAGGACATCCAGAACCCAGGGACAAGACCAGGCTTAGTATTCACAGAACTATAAAGAGAACAGGAAGGAACTCAGAGGCAGTGGAACGCAAAGTGACTTGCTAGAGGTCACTTAGGCTGTAAACATCACAGGCAAAATTTGAACCCAGGTCCTCTGACTTCAGAGTTTCTGTTCTTTCCATTGTATTATTCTCAAAAACCATCAATATTGTGTGGCATTTGATCAGGGTTGCTTGAAAATGGCTTCAGATACCAAGTGAAGTAAACAGAACCAGTTCTGTGCATTGTATAATGACCAAGGTGACCCCAAAAAAGAGGGGAAAATGCTCTTGACTTTCTTCCTTATAGAGTTAGGAGATGGTGGATATAGAGCTGTATCTTCTGTCATTCGTTTTTCAGTCGTGTCTCACTTCATGACCCTATCTGGGGTTTTCTGGGCCGAGATAGTGGAGTGGTTTGCCACTTCCTTCTCCAGCTCATTTTACAGATGAGGAAACTGAGGCAAACGGGGTTACATGACTTGGCCAGGGTCACACAGCTAGCAAGGTCAAATTTGAATTCAGAAAGATCAGTCTTCTGGACTTAAGGCCTGGTACTCTATGTACTCAGTGCACCACCTGTCTTCCCATGGAGCACTATAGATACGGTTAGACTCGTCTGAAATGCTAACTAGTTTTCTTTTACTGCTTCCCCCCTCCCTTTTTTTCATTCTTTGATACAAGGAATTGTTCTTTGGGTAGGGCATGTAATGTGAAAACCAAATATAATGCAGGGCAGCTGGGTGATGCAGTGATCCTGGAGTCAGGAGAACCTGAGTACAAATTTGACCTCAGACACTCACTAGTTGTCTGACCCTGGGCAAGTCACTTAATCCTGATTACCTACAGAAATAGAAAACAACAAGCTGATTTGAACAAAGGGTTACAGGAGAAAGAGAGCTGGATTGGGGATTTTTTTTTCAGTCTGATCTTAATAAACATTTTTATTAGAAATCGCAGAGAAGAGATTAAACAGAAATGGATTAAAATAAACCTACTGCTGATAATTAATTGCTAGCTGCTAAATACACAAATTAAGATCGTAGAAATAATGTAAATGTGACAAAGCAGGTTAAAAATGCCCCCAAAATACAAAATGTACCTTGGCAAACAACTTCTAAACATCAACTTCTGTGCCTACAGAAACAACAAACTGGCACTATGGGGCAATTTGGATAGGCTACTTCCCATCTATCACCATTTCTGTTGGGTTGATTTGGTCATGTTTCCTTCAGATAATCCCAACTAATTTGTTCCAAGACCTAATTTTAGAACAGAGGTGATCATGCTTAGTTAAATTTGGAGAGGCTAATTGCCAGGAGATTTTCCCAACTAGGTGAGAATACTTTTTGGGGCAACGGAGGAAATGACTACATCAATGAAAGCAAAAGCCTACAAATATGAGATTATGAACTCAGCCTTCTGAAAAAATATATGGATGGTCCATTGAGAACTTCTGAGATTGTATTGGGGTATTGCTTGGGATTACTCCTCTCCCTAGCCTGGTTATCTGTGCTCTCTCATCCTCCTTACTTTATGTTCCCCTATCTGTGTAAATCCCATTTCCCCCAGGACAATGTAAGCACCTTAAGGATAGAGACAGTTTTATTTATATTTTAGTACCTTGGTTAAGTTGCATCTTTCCACTGGGTCCCCATAAAAAGAAGAGATTGGTCTAGATGACTTCTAAGATCTTTTTTTAGCTCCAAGGCTGTGATGGACAGATTGATTAATTGAAGCAGTTGCGGCCTTAATAATCTTTTTGCTTTCGTTTAGTATCCAATCAACTTGGATATTCTCCAATCAATATCCCCTTCCTGTGCCCCATGCCTGGAAAGCCCTCCTTCGTCTCTGTCTCCTGGCTTCCTTGAAATTTCAACTGAAATCCCACTTTCCATAGGAATCCTTTCCCAATTCCTCTTAATTCTAGTGACTTCGCTCTCTTAGCTCTTTTCTAAAATTTTCCTAAATTTGTGTACATAGTTCTTTACATGTTGTCTTCTCCATTAGAGTGGGAGCTCCTTGAGGGCAAGCATCGGCATTTGCCTTTATCTATATGCCCGGCACATAGTAGGCATTTAATAAATGATTGACTGTTCTCCCTCCTTTCTAGTTATCCTTCCTTTTAGTCCATCCTACACAAGCTACTAGATTTATCTTCATAAAACACAACTTACATTATATCTTTCCTTTGTTTTAAAAAAACAAAAACACCAAAAACCCTACCAAAACTTCAAAGACTACCTGCAAAATAAAGTTCAGACTTCTTGGTTTATCATTTAAGACCCTTGGCAACTGGTCCAGTCTTATCACCCATTGCTCCCTTATTTAAATATTCTACACCTGGCAGATTGGATTATTTACCGACCCGAGAACACACCTTGCATTCTCTCGCTTTTGCTCTGGGTGCCTTTGCTTTTCCCACCCTCAAATGTCCTCTCCTCCTCTTTACAAAGCCTAGGCCAAATCTCAATCACTCTAGGTCTCCTCTAAACTCTAGAACTATCCTTCCTCTGGAACTTCACATCCATAGCCACCTCCTTCACAGAACCTTATCTGACCACCAATCCCCCTCTGGCTTGGTGGAGTGCTTTCCCTTATCAAATATTCAAATATTTTTCTATGTGTTATGTTATTGTATGTTATATGTCTGCTCCCTAGGAAACTCTCTGAGGTTAGGGATTACACAATTTTTCCTTTGTACCATAGTGTCTTACATATAATGAGCTCTTAATGCCTGCTGAAAGGAAACATCTTTGCATCAATCAATATTTCTTAATAAAAACTGACATTTATATTAGGGTCAGAGAAGTTGAATGACTTGCCCATGGTCTCAGAGCAAAAATCAGGATTTGAATTTGTTTTCTGAACTCCAAATCGAACACATACCATTCCCATCCTTCCATCTATATGCATTGTACTGTGATAGATACAAGGGATAAAAGCATTTAAAAAAAAAAAGAAAGAAAAGAAAAATATAGTCCCTGCCCTCCAAGGGAATATTCTAAGTGCCTAAATAAGTATGGTACAAAGTAGGACACAAGTTAAAAAAAAGCAAAAAACAAATCAGAAAAGGTGTTCTAGGAAAACCGAAGGAAGGAGAGCATTTCATTTGAAGGGATCAGGGGAAACCTCCCTTATCACAGAGGGAGATGATCGCTGAACTGAGCCTTGAAAGAAGGGAATGATTTCTATAAATGAAGATGGAGGAAGTGGGGTATGGCCCATAGGAATGCACAGAGGCTGGGAAAAATAAGAGGAGATAAGGAAACATCTAGCAGTCCAGTTTAGCTGGAACATAGGGCATATGAAGGAGAGATGTGTGAAATAAGGTAAGAAAGGTACTAATCTTTTTTGTTTGTTTTTTAAATCAAATATCTATTATGCTCAAGGCATTGTGCTTTGTGGAGGGCCTTAAATGATAAGCTAAGGAGTTTGTATTCTAGTTGATAAAACAATGGAAGCCACAGAAAATCTTTGAGCAAGGGAGGAACATGGGTAAAACTGTTCCATAGGAAGATTATTTTAGCAATAGGGTGGAGATAGTTGGAAGCTGTCTACAATAGATGCTTCCATTTCCTCTCCTTTCATTTTTTTCTAAACTCTTTGAAATCTGGCTTCCAGCCTCATCTTTCCACTAAAACTGCTCTCCCCAAAGTTACCTTAAGTTCTCTTAATTACCCAGTCTAATGGCTTCTTCAATCCTCATCCTTTCTCATATTTCTGAAGCTTTTGACACTATGGATCACCAGCTCCTCTTGAACTCTCTTCTCTCTAAGTTTTTATGATCTGGTTCTCTTCCTATCTAACTGCTCCTACTTTCCTGCATCTTCTTCTGGGCAATGCCCACTAATTGTGGGTATCTGACAATCATGGGTTCCCTTTTCATCTCCCTCTCTACTATCTTACTTGGTGATCCCATCAGCTCCCAAGGGTTCAAGGATCAACTCAATGCTCATTATTTTCAAATCTATTTATTTAGCTGTAATCTCCCTCCTGACCTCCAATCTTATATCACCAACGGCCTCTTGTTTTTGTTTGCTTTTTAAACTGAATAACTATCTCATCCAGGCTGAAACTCACCCCATCTCTTCCTGATTATACTATTTGTTGGCAACAGAAATTTCAACCTGCGCTGTTTCTGACTTGTGTTGGTTCATCCCTCTTTAGACAGCCAGGGGGTCCTTCACTCCTGAGGGCCCTTCATTCCTAGGGGATGCTGGATCAGCTTGAGTTCTACTACAACTCAAAACTCTGGAGCTCAAGTGATTCACCAGGCTCAGTCTCCCCAATAGGAGAGATTACAGAGGTGTGCCACCTCTACGGCCTCTTAGTCACGTCAAACAGTGTCCTATAGTTCTCTCAAACAGCATTTCCAATGTTTCTCCCTCAAACACAACCCTTGTTTTGGACTTCCTTATTATTGTCAAGGGTACCACTATTCTCCCACTCACCCAGATTTCCAATCTCTGTGTCATCCTGTATCCATTACTGGTACTTGCCTCATGTAGCCATTCTGTTGCTAAGTCATGTCATTTCTGCCTTTACTTTTATCTCACATAAAAATTCCCTTTTTGTAAACACTGTAGTGGAAATTCTGCAGCCTCCAGGCCACATGTGATCCTCTAGGTCCTCATGTCCAGCCCTTTAACTGAATCCAAAATCACAGAACAAATCCTTTCATTGAAGGCAGGTTCCCACTCTATCCCAGTGCATACCCATCTCACTTCTCACCTGGACTATTAGAACAGCCTTCTGGTTGGTTATCTCCCCTTCCATTCCATCCTCTACTCAGCTCCCAAAGTGATCAAAGTGATATCACCCCCACTCAGTAAAATCCAGAGGCTCCCTATTGCCTCCAGGATCAAATACAAAATTCTCCATTTGGCTTTTAAAGCCTTCCACCAGCTGGCTCTAACCTGTCTTTCCAACTCAATCCTCCTCCCCCTACATTCTCTATTATCTATCAATGCTGACTTCCTTGCTGTTCCTTTCACACCAATATGCCATCTCCTGACTCTGGGTTTTGTTTTGTTTTTTACTGACTATTTGAAATGCTCTCCCTCCTTATCATTACTTTCTGTGTGCCCTGCCTTTTCATAAACTCAGCTCAAATCTCACCTTCTACAAGAGGCTTTTCCCAGTTTTCTCCTTTCTTAGTGCCTTCTCTTTGAGATTACCTCCCATTTCCCATGTATATTTTATATGTACATGCTTGCTTGTACCTTAGAATATGAGTTCCTTAAAGGCTTTAATTCAGTGTCTGGCACATAGTAAGTACTTAATAAATGCTTGTTGACTGAGGCGATTTAGGAAGCTATTAGGATGGTCCAAGGAAGACATCAAGAAGGTTTAAATTGGGGAGGGTGGCAAAATGTCAGACTTCTTTTCTAGGAGTATTTCCAAGTAGATCATGGACAACACAAGAAAACCTCTAAGTACAAAGTTATACAGGGATGTTGTATTTATAATAACAAAAACCTGAAAGCAAAACATGTTCCCATCACACAGTGGCTAAACTCTAACGTATGAATGTAATGGGATGTTGCTCTGCTGTAGAGAAGGACAAGTACAAAGAATTAAGAGATATTTGGAAAGATCAATGAAATGATTCAGAGTAAACAAAATAAAGGCACACTAACGACCTGTTTTGGTTCCATCAATCCCTACAAAAAGAGGAAAGTGACGTAGAGAATTAACCAAGTGAACTGTGAGGTAACTTTGTTTCAGGGAGATAGACTTGGTGGAGTTCAGCAGCAGCAGATGTGACCTCACTAGGGCAGAGGACAGCTTTCTGGTTGGTCTGGTTTCCCCTAAGAGATCTGAGGCTTACCCCCTGGAATTCAGCAGACATCGATAAAAGGATCTCTAATTTCTTCAGCGTGGGAGCTCCCCCTACCAGATGACTGAGTCTTTGTACAAGGTAACCTGCTTAGACTTTAAAGTTGGCAGAAGTTCATCAAGACTTGTTTGAGTCAAAGTGACTAAGTATCCTTTCCCCCCTACTTCATAGTTATTATTTTTCCAATTACTTGCAAAGATAGCTTTTAACCTTCACTTTTATAATATTTTGAGTCCCTATGTTTTTTTCTCTCTCTCCCTCATCTGCCTGCTCTCCAAGACAATCTGATATAGGGCCATTCATGTACAATCTTATTAAACACATTTGCGCATTGTTACTAAGTATCCAAGGCAGGATTTGTCAACCCAGGTCTCGTGGATTTCAAGTCCAGCTGAGCGCTTGGACTGCTTAATAAATATTGGATTTTTGTGGAGGAGAAAGTCTTGGTTTTAAAGAGAAACTGAAGGTACAGTCTCATTCCCTGCCTGAACGTTAGTTTTTTCTTCCTTCAAATAAGATGATCAGTAAGGTCGGCCGTTTCAAGCTATAGATCTTGCGACCCCAGGAAGCTACGAATTGAATGGCGCCTTCCACAGGACACTGTCTTTGGAGGCCGCCATCTTCCGTACGCAAGGACCACGCATTGCGCATGCTCTCCTTTTCCGGTGACTCCAAAACCTATTTGTGCGCATGCTCGCTCCCAGTCACCTGGACGTTCAGCCGGCTGCGCTTTGATTAGAAGAACTGAGAGCGAGGACCACGGGCTTTCGGGCCTCGGTGCGTCCGGGTTTCCGGGAGGGGGACGAGGAAGGGGAGGGAGCTCGGCCGCGGGGCTGTGGGCGGCGGAGTGGAGCCGAAGCTCGCCCCGGGCCTTGGAACAGCCCAGCCCCTGCAGCCCTGAGGGTTCGCGCTAGGCTGAGCCGGGCGTTGTTGCGGCGCATGCGTAGTTTGTCCTCAAAATTTTTTTGATCGAGTCCGACCCTTCTGTGCGCGCGGGAGGGGGTCGGCGGTAGATGGGGAGGGGGAGGCGCCCCAAAGAGCATCCCTCTCCAGGCCGAGATTTCTTCCGATGTAAAATAAGATTTAGAAACCGGTCTCCGAGGCCCCTTCCAACCCAAATCTATTTCAGTCGTTTTTTTACTAAGTCCGACTCTTCCTGATCCCGTTTGAACTTTTCTTGGCTCAGATCCTGGAGCGCTTTGTCCTTTTACAGATGAGGAAACTGAGGCAGACTCAGCTCCTCAGTGTCCGAGGACCGATTCAAACTCAGGAAGAGGAGGCTTCCGATTCCCAGCCCTGCGACGCCCATGCCCCTGGGGCTTTGGATGGCGTTGTGGATTTTTTTCCCCCAGGATTTTTCTCTTTCGGGGCTCACGATCTTATTTCCCTTTCCTTCCCCGTCCCCCTTTTCCAAATAAAGCAACTGAGGCTTCCAAAGGTTTAAGGGATTTGCCTTCAGTCGGTAAGGGGTCAGAAGCTATCATCATTCCCACATCTAGCACGATTTATATTAAAACGGCGGGTCTTTCGGTAGTGAGTGAGTGGTCCAAGGCTAGTGATTGAGTTCAGCAATGACCTTTTATCATGACCTGGCTGTGTGCAGGAGGTGAAAAATAACACAGGCTTTATGAGAGGGGAAGTGACATGTAGGGAGGTACTGTAGTACAAGCTGAAGTATCATGAGGGCAGAAGAAAGATCCAGACCTAGCCCACTAAGGAGAAACATCCAGTTGGGGACATCTGAAAAACTATAATAAAAGAAATGAGGAAAGACTGAGCATTGGACCTCACTTAACTAACTGTATGATGCTGGGCAAGTCACTGAACTTCCCTGCCTCAGTTTCCTCAGCTGTAAAATAGAGATAATAATAGCACTCATCTCCCAGAGTTGTGAAGATCAGATGTGTTATTTGTAAAACGTAAATACTTTTTATTATCACTTTTATTAATGCAGTAGCCAGTAGTAATAATTAGTGGCATTTAATTTTTTAATGTTTCCAGAGCATTTCACATGTGATAACCCTCTAAGATAGTTAAGGAGTGTCATCCCCTTTTCATAGACAAGGGAAATGAGATTCAAAGAGGTTGGGTCATCTATCCATGGTCCTAGTAGCTAGTCAGTGTCAGAGCTACTGTTTAAAACAAAAGTTATCCGATTCCCACTGAAGTGTGCTCTGTTGTGCCATAAAAATACAAATATTAAAATATAAATAAATGTGGGAGAACTTCCATAAAGTGATACCCCAATAAGAAAGCAGAATCAAAACAATGAAAAATGGGGAAAAAAGGGGACATACAGAGAATATTTTAGTTATCTTGTTCAAGATGGTAGATGCTTTTTTTCTCTAAGTGAAGTCTTTGATTTTATGTATAGTTTAATTTTATTTCAATGTTTTTACTTTAAAATAAAAAATATAATCAGCTTATTGGGCAAAGTGATCCGTAAGGTCCTATCACTTGTATGATCCAAGGATCCCTTCTGAATCAGATTTTTGTTTGTTTCTTATCACTCAGGGAAGTTGACAATATGGAGGCACCTCCAGTCACCATGATGCCAGTAACAGGTGGCACTATTAATATGATGGAGTATTTACTTCAAGGTAAGTTAGCCTAGGAATTTGTTATATAACTCATTTTGTCGTCTTTTAATCAGTTATGATAAACATTTTTGCCAGGAGATAAGGCAGCTATGGTATGTGTGGTTCTGGAGTGGGTAATGAGAAGCTTAGATTCTGGGTCAAGCTTTGCCACT
The DNA here is from genome assembly GCA_023548195.1 of Bettongia penicillata ogilbyi. NCBI lineage: Eukaryota > Metazoa > Chordata > Mammalia > Diprotodontia > Potoroidae > Bettongia > Bettongia penicillata. Next base: position 13,167,280 of record JAJHZJ010000029.1, read on the forward strand.
AAGTGGTTGTTACCTCCAGATGAGGAAACTCATACTCAGGTTGAGTAGCCCTTGGGACTCATTGTGAAAACAGATGGTTAGAGTAAGGTGATCTCTAAGATCAAGTTGTATTTTGGTTTTGTAGATGGTTATCTGAAATGTAGAAAGCTAGAATGATGTTCAGGGTTTAATGGAGCTTCCTGGGAATTCTTGTCCTCTGTCATGCTTCTTCCATCTTTTGTTTTCCTAATGAAAGTGAAGGATGAGGTTCCCGTGATGTTTTCCTTCCCTTTAGGAAGTGTTTTGGATCACAGTCTAGAGAGCCTCATTCACCGACTTCGGGGACTGTGTGACAACATGGAACCTGAGACTTTTCTTGACCATGAAATGGTGTTCCTCTTAAAGGGGCAACAAGCTAGCCCTTTTGTTTTAAGAGCCCGGAGGTCGATGGACAAGACTGGAGCACCCTGGCATCTGCGCTACCTGGGACAACCTGAGATGGGGGACAAGAACCGCCATGCCCTAGTACGTAACTGTGTAGACATTGCCACGTCAGAGAACCTGACTGATTTCTTGATGGAGATGGGCTTCCGAATGGACCATGAGTTTGTTGCCAAGGGCCACTTGTTTCGAAAAGGTATCATGAAAATCATGGTATACAAGATTTTCCGAATCCTGATGCCAGGAAACACAGATAGCACAGAGGCCCTCTCCCTCTCTTACCTTGTGGAGTTAAGTGTTGTGGCACCAGCAGGACAGGACATGGTCTCTGATGACATGAGAAATTTTGCTGAACAACTAAAGCCTTTGGTTCACTTGGAGAAGATAGACCCCAAAAGGCTAATGTGACAGAAAGGGACTGCCTAACATTGGGATCTGTTCTTTTGCATAATAGAAATCAAGACTCTAAATAAATACACTTGAGCAACAAAAATTGAACTTTTTAACCTTGAGTATAAGGGTTCCAGAAACTTACCTGAGCTCTGGACCTCAAACTTCTTTTTCTGGAGAGTTCAGCATGGTTTGTTTCCATCTCTTTGTAATGAAAAGTCCAGTTAATTTGTGCCATTCTGTTAGCTCATTTGTTCAACTATATTGGCAATGTTATCTTTAAAAATTAAATTTTATTTTTTTCAGTTATCAAACCTTTATTTTTTTCTTCCCTCTTCTGGAAATACAAAAGAAAGACAAAACCCTTGTAACAAATATTTAGTAGTGCCATTCTGATGGTATGAGATCTGACCTAAAATTTGATCAGATTTCATTCTCTTAACCCTTTTCTGTTAGTACAGAAAAAAGAAGGTGAACAAAAACCGCTTTTGCTGGCAAAGGAAAGCTGTTAACTCAATTTTTCCCCATTAAAACTTTAAATTGTAGTATCTAAGACCAAAGACAGTGAGTATATGTCATATGGTAAAATAACATGTAAGGCAGTGAGTCCATAGTTTCTAATTCTGTGTTCTATTTCCACCTTAATCATTGCCAAGTTTGTTATAACCAAAGAAACATGCAGAAATCTACACATTCTGTGAGACCAAAAGCAGGGATAACTCATGGTGTGATTAATGTAAAGGAAGTTTATTTTTCATATTTTGTGAATACTCCTTATTTTCAAGTTAGCATCACTTCTGGATATTCCTTTCACTTCCTCCTTCTCCCCATTTTCCCTTGTAACTAAGAAAATTAGCTAAGCAAAAATGACTTCTCCACGGGACTGCATCTGTCAGCCTGATGCTTGACTGCCGAGAGGCAGTTTTTTTCCTTATCTGTCCTTCCTAGTTCATTACTAGTTTTTTATTTACTCAGTAATTAGATAATTCCTTGAAATGATGGTTTCATTGACAGTACCCCTTATTTTAGATCTTATTCTTTGTTTCTACTTGCTTCATTCTTCATCAATTTATACAAACTTTCCCCAAGAATTATTTGTTGTTCTTTAATTAAAATTATTCTTTCTAGTACACAGGCTGTGTAGCCTCATGAGAGAGAACACAGGCTGTGAATAAGTGTGAGTCTGCTAAATATCTTCCTGGGTTTCTCCAAGGTTCCTATAGGTATAGTTCAGTCTCTCCTGTTCTCTAATTAGTTGACCTTAGACTTAAATTCACTTAATTCTCTTAATTCACTTAAATTCTCGGGCTTAAGTTTCCCTATATCTAAATGAACTGTATGAGTATGAACTGGAGTGTCTTAGTTCCCTTTTACCTCTAAAACTGACCAACTTAAATTTTACCGATTTTTGGAATTTGCCGGTATTGACCTTTTTGGATTTGAGATAAAAATGGTTACAGTTAAATAACTTACCTTCTCAAAATTTCTAACAGCATTTTCCTCCACCTGTCTAACTTGCTTTTCAAAATCCTTTTTGAGCTCTTCCAAGGCCTGAGCCCACCCGACATCCCCCTGGGGTGTCTGGGGTACTGAGGCCCCACCCTCCACGTCTTTACCTGATGGCGAGAATATTTCCTCGTCAAAGCTGGAAGTCGGGATCATTTGCATTTGTTCGAAAAAACTCTCTATAGTCTTATTTTTCTTCCCTTTTCTAGGCATTTTCCCAGCCAGTTACTTGACTTCTGAGATTCCTGTCCACCTCCGCCTAGATCCGCCCAGCTAGTGCTTAGGGTCTGAGGTTCAAATGGACTTTCCCTGCCGGCCGCTAATCAATGTGAACTTTAGTTCTGGTGCTGGGGTGGGGGCAGGGCCGCCTTCCAGGCTCAGCTCCCTCAGGGGCTTTATGCAGAGACTTTCAGGAATGGAGCGGGTGGGGGGGGCCCACCTCCCAGGCTCAGTTCCCTCAGGGGCTTTATGCAGAGGACTTCAATAGTAGAGCGGGGTGGGGCAGGGCCGTCTCCCAGGCTCAGCTCCCTCAGGTCGCTTATGCAGAGACTTTCAGTAATGAAGATCCTGCCTGCTGCCGCTGCTGCCTCAGCCACCGCCCACATCTCTGTCTCCGCTGCTTCCTGCCCCCGTCTCTGCCACCGCCTCCTCCTCCCAAGGGGGCCCGAGTCACAGAGACACTCTGCTCCCCTCCTCCAGCCCAGCCTCTCTCACTGACCTGTAGCTTCTGTGGGCGGAGGGACTTTCCCGGCTACTGGAGCTTCCGTCTCTGAAGCCTGCTCAGGTCAGCTTCTCTGGGGCTGCGGCCAGGGCAGCACTGGGGTGGGGTCCGCTTTCCGGGGCACGACGGACCCTGGGGACGGCTCTCCAGGGCTCTCTGGCACGGAAATCTCTTCCACTCCGTTTCTATACACTTTTCAGTGGTCCAGAAGTTATGGGGGTCTCTTTTTACATTAATTCTATGGGCTTTGGTTTCAGAGCTCGTAAATGTGTGTCCTTCTACTCCGCCATCTTGGCTCCGCCCCCCCCAACAGCATTTTCTTAATCCTTCTGAAAAACTGACTTTCTAATTTTTTAGCAGTAATCCAGTAATTCTCAGTCCCCCAGTTCAAAACCTGAACAATCTCTGAACCTTGCTTTTTGTCATCTCCCACATCTAATCAGTCCCCCAGTCTTGGCCATTCTTTGCTTCATAAATCTGTCTTTTTTCAGAGACCTTACAGAGACCTTACACAACCTTAGTTAAGGCCCTCAAGAAATCTCACTTATGTTACCGATTAGTATCCTGACAAGTAGCTCACTGTCTTCAATGTATACCCATTCAATTTAACCTACTCATATAGTATTGTGACATTAATCTTAAAACACTCCTTTCATCATATCACTGTCTTGCTGTAAAGAAACTGCATGAATTGCCCCCTGGATAAAATATTACAGAGTTAAGATATATCTTGATTATTCCTACCACTGTGCCTTTGCTCATACTGTGCCTTTTAATTTAATCTATGCCTAATTTAGATCCTACTTCTTTAAAATCAAATATAAGTCCTAGCAGAAAGACTACCATGTGCATCATTTAATGTCCAAGCCTGACTCAGGCCCACACTTCAGACCAGGGTAGAGGCAAGGGCCACTTGTTAGGATGGTAAAAAGTCAAAGGTAGTTTGCTAACATTACTGGCAGTGTGCCGGTTGTTCTTGGCTCAGAACTTGAGCTTGGGCCCCTAGCTTTCCAATTCCATAAATCATGAGGTTTTGAGATTCTGAGAAACCCTGGTTGCTGGTTTGCCCCCAGACACTAGTCTCCTGTTATCTGGATCCCACCCTGGGGAGGCAAAGTTTCTCAAGGGCAAGGATTATCTTTTCCCTCTTTGTTTCCCTAGTGCTTAGCACAGTGCCTGGTACATAGAGGGCACTTAATAATGATTGATTGGTTAGCTTGAGTGGCCCACATTAACAGTGATCTTTCCCTTCTCTAAACTTAGATTGCACTTAGTTTGTTCCACTTTTTTGGCCTTTTATCATAAAACGCCTTGCGGATTAAATTTTTTAAAAATCTGTTTATATTTTGTCTCCACAACTCATTGGTCAGTTCCTCATGATCAGGGACTGTTTTGTACTCTGCCTTTCTCACAGCCTACCTAGCATTGTACTACTGTCATATAGTAGGGATGCTGATCTCTGTTGAGTGAATGCTGAGCCATAGACTCAAAGGTAAGCTTTCCTGTCTGAACTGGTTTCACCAAGGTTCTCTCATGAGTCAGATTAGAAGCTGTGTGGCTCAGTAGATGGAACATGCCAGAGGTTTTGCTATCCCTGCTGCTGATTTTTCTCTTTGACTTTGGACAAATTGCTTAGACTTTGGTATTCTGGTTTCCTTATCTACTGAGGGAGCCAATTGTAACCATCTCACCCGTTATAACTGAAATTAGTTAAAAGTTTCAAACAAGCAATAAAGTGGTTGTGAAGAGGTGTGGGACCAGAATGATCACCCCCACCTTAACCACACCCCCTTTCTGGACAGGTAACCTTTGCAGGAAATTCGTCTTCCCCCTTCTTAGTGGAGGAAAGTCACGTTCAAGAGAGGTGGTTTAACTGGTTGAAATTTTGTTACATAGTCAACAGCTCAGGGAAACAAACATCCATCCACCTGTCCTAAAATGCCCAGAGGTAGAATGCAGTGGGAGCTGTTTAACAGAGTTGTTGCATAGTAATTTAGGACCAGTAGCGAATTGAGATAGACAGGATATGAGTCATCTCCCTGGTGCTCGGTTAGAATAAGCTGTAATTGGGGTGTCTGGCTTTTTTGACTTAATATGTGAGTGACCATGAAGTAAATAAGCAATTAGTAAGATTCTGCTATGTTCTAAGTGCTACATAGTGCTGAGCATGTAAAGAAAGGCTAAAGAGTCCCTGCTCTCAAGGAGCTCATATTGAAATGAGGGGGACAAAATACACAGACAACTATGGGCAAATGGTATAAACAGGATAAACTGGAAATAATTCACAGAGGGAAGGCATTAGGATTGAAGGGGATTAGGAAATGTTTCTGATAGAAGATGGCATTTCAGCTGGAGCTTGAAGGAAGCCAGGAGGCAGGGATGCAGAGTGGAGAGAATTTCAAGCAGGGGGACAGACAGGGAAAATGTCTGGAGTTGGGAGATGGAGTGTCTTGTATGAGCAAGAGCCAGGAGGTCTGTGAAATTGGGTCACGGTATGTGGGGATGAGTAAGGTGTAAGAAAACTAGATGGGGCGTAGGTTATGAAGGACTTTGAATGCCAAACTTTGATTTTATATTTGGTCCTGGGGGTGATAGGGAAAGCCACTGAAGTTTTACCTGACTAGGAGGCTAACGTAGTCAGGCCGATGCTTTAGGAACATTAATTTGTTAGCTGGAGGATAGATTGGAGCAGAGAGAGATTTGGGGTTATTACTGCATTACCCAGGTGTGAGGTGATAAGGTCCTGAAGCAGGGCGCTGAAATGTCAGAGAGAGACTACAAGAGAAGAGATGTGAGGAAGGTAGAAATGGTAGGACATGGGGGGAGGAGTCAAGGATTACACCTACTTGTGGGCCTAAATGAGAGGACATTGGTACCCTTGACAGTAATAGGGAAGTTAGAAGAAGAGAATGTTGGGGGGCGAGGGGGAAGATAACGAGTTCAGTTTCAGATACAATTAGTTTAAGAGGTCTACAATGCATTCAATTCAAGATGTGTAATTGGAGATGTGAGACTGGAGGTCAGATTTGAGGTAGTTAGTACTGGATAGGTAGATCTGAGAATCGTTAGCATGAAGATGATAATTCAATCCATAGAAGCTGATAAAATCACCAGTCAAACAGTATAGAAGGAGAAGAGAAGAGGGCCCAGGACAGAGTCCTAGAGAACATCTTCAGTTAGTGGACATGACCTTCATGAAGGACCAACGAAGGAGATTGGGAAGGTACAGATAGGAGGAGAACCAGCAGATAGCAGTGTCACGAAAGCCTAGAGAAGACAATACTAAGGAGAAGAGGGTGTTCAGCAATATTAGAAGCTGCAGAGAGGTAAGAAAGATAAGGATTGGGGAAAAGTCATTAGATTGGGCAGTTATTGGTAAGTTTGGTGAGAGTATTTTGGTTGAATGATGAGGTCAGGAGAAAGTTAAGAAGGGGAGGAGCTCTGCACCAGTGGAGGCCATTGTAAACAGCATTGTCAAGGAGCTAAGCACGAAAGGGAGAGAGGAGGGATCATCGCTGGCAGAGATGGATGGATCAAGTGAGGGGATGTTAAGATGGGGATGACATGGGTCTGTTTGTATGCTGTAGGGAAGCAGCCAGTAGACAGGGAATGATTGGACATAAGAGAATGATAAAGGGACGGTCTACAGGAGAAGATGACAGAATGGGATCCGTTGTGCATGGAGAGAGCTTTGGGTTGGTAAGAAGGAACACCTCTTCCTGTGAGACAGGATGAAGGAAGAGATATTAGAAGGCATCTGAATGATGTGAAATGAAGAGGAGGGGGAGAATAGTAGCTCTTGACAAACGGCATCGTTTTGTCAGTGAAATATGAGGAAAGGTTTGTAGCTGTGAGGATGGGAGGAGCTATGAGAAGTCCGAGGAAGGATGAAAAAGTTTAGAAAATCCACTGTGGTGGAAGGAGTCAGTTATCTCCTTACCATATTGAGGGCCCAGTTGAGATTCTATAACATCATTTTGTATTGAGCCACTCAGCATGGTATTATGGTTTTCTCCAGCTTCATTCAGCAGCACATGCTAAGGGCAAAGGCAGTGGGTACCGAGATCAATCCAAGGCAGAAGCAGGGCAGACTCAGCCACACAGTGTTGGGGGCAAGGGATTCAGAAAACAATACAATACAGAGTAGAACTATATTGGCTGCTCCAGGGTCCAGATGGGGAAGGAAGGAGCATGGAGCTAGTAGAGAGGTGATGCCCTAGGAAAGAACTAAGGGGTTGAAGGAATGAAGAACAGGGCATTGTAAAACAGAAGGAGAGTTTGCACGACAACAGACTGTGACAGATAAAGGAATTTTCAAGTTCATGAATATGGAAGTAGTATATTGATGGTGATAGCAAGATCATTTCCTTGTATGACCATCTTTGTGTGTATCTGATGTGAGGAAGGAAGGAAACAAGTATTTATTAAACATCTGCTGTGTGCCAGGCACTGTGCTAAGTGCTTTGCAATTATGACCCTGGGAAGTAGGTGCTGTTATTATCTCCATTTTGTAGTTAAGAATGCTGAGGCAAACAAGTTAATTGAATTGTCCAAAGTCACACAGTAAGTATCTGAGGCTGGATTTGAAGTCAGGTCTTGACTTCCAGGCCCAGCATTCTATCCATTGAGCAGCCTCGGAATACATCATGGGAAAGGTGTAAGTTGAGGAACTGGATGGTGATGGTGTTTAAAAGAGTATCAGTAAGAATGTTGATGTCCCATACTATGAGAACAGGAGTTGGGGAGGAAAGACTGTAAGCCAGATACTGAGCTCATTGAAGAGAAACGGGGAATGTCTTGGAGGTCAGTAGGCAACAGCAAGCAGAATTTTTATTGGATGGTGGATACAAACTGAGAGACCCTTGAAAGAGGAGAAGTTACTAAATGATGGTGGCAAAGGGTGAGCTTGGAAATGGCCTTGGGGAACAAAGAATATTCTAGTAACCCCACCTCAACTAGTGAGTTGGGGGGAGAAATGGAAAGTGCTACCAGTACTAGGAAAGGTTTTCGGGGAGGCTTGTACTATCAGGTGAGAACCAGAGCTAAGTGAGTGAAAGAAGATGGAAGCAGGGGGAAAGGAAAAGATTTAAGATGAAAGCAGGTCTTGAGGCCTAGTTCATTTGCTAGAAAAAAAAATAGAGCAAACATCATTCTGAATTTGTTTCATGGTTTATGTAGTACCAGTAGATGGGCTGGTCATGTAATATGGATGTGGGGCAAGAATTACATTATCCATGGAAAGCGATAAAAGGAGATCTCCAGTTCACGTGGATCTATTGAAGTATACTGGTGGATCACAGATTTGGAACTCCAAGCACCTTTGAGGCCACTGAGTCCAATCATCTGAAAAGGATCATTGTGTCTGAGAAGCAGCCTGATATAGTGGATAGGACCCTGGACTTGGGATCAAGAAGACCTGGATTTAGATTCCTTCTTAGATATTGATTAGCAGTGTGATCTGGCTTACCCTCTCCATGACTCAGTTTTCTCAAATGTCAAATTTGGGAGCCTCCTATGTCTTTTTTAGCTCCAAATCTGTGCCCTCTTTTTATAGATGAGGAAACTGAGTTCTAGAGAGCTGAAAGGACTTTGGTTAAGACTCACAAGTAATAGTAAATAGCAGACCTGAGAACTGAACCCAGGCAACATACTTTCCGCAGCACCACAAGTATTTTCCTTCAAAGCAGTCACTCTGGGAGACTTTAGAGACGGGGAAAAAGCAATGGGCTGAAATCAGAGCAAGACTGGTTTTTCCCCATTCACTTCTGCCACTCCCTGTGTGATCGATCTCAGTAAAGTCTCTGTACTTTTGACTTTCCTCATCTACTAGTGTCCTATTCCTAGTACACGGCTGGCACTTAGTAAACTGTTCATTAATTAAATTCTGTGAAATTTGTGTTCTGCAAAGTAACCATCCTGAGGAGCTCTGTATTTATTTCAGTGATGCTGCCACATATTAAAAAAAAAAACATTTAGGGAACTTCTTAAGAAAGTCTTTCAGAATCATTCAAAAAGCATTTACTTAGTAGACATCTACTCTGTGCTAGACCCTGTGCCAAATGCTAGAGACACAAAGATAAAAGTGAAACAGTCCTTGTCATCATCGACCTTCCAATCTGGTGAGGAGACAATAGGCACACACATAAGAATATATATATAAGATGAGCTCAAGGTAATTTTGGGGGTGTGCCACTAGTAACTTGGGGTCATGGTATCAAAATCCAGAAAATCAAAAGCTGAGGCAAGAAAAGTTGAAAGCTGGTTGGTTTGGACCCCTCTCCAAAATGGAGAGACTCCTAGGAGAAACTCACCAGTGGAAAAAGAGGGACAGTGTGAAGGAGAGATATTCCAGGGTAAGAAGGATCCAAGGACAGATGGACATTCTAGGGTGAGGAAGTGCCAGATGTAGAGGAAAGAGTGCCTTCCAGGCTTGGAGTGCAAAGACTCGGAGGTGGGAGATGGAGAAGCCTATGTGAGTCACAGTGCATAGACTTAGTTGACTGCCCCCTCCCAGCCCCCAAGATAAAACCTGTTCACTTAGAGTCACACCTAAATAATCCCCAGCATGATTCATCCAGCAGACTTTTCAAGAATCAAATCCCCCGTCATGGAAAATAAAGATTTGTCCCCTCTTTTGTCCTCTCTTTTTGAGGACCCTCAAAAGAATGTGCCATTTGCTTTGAAAGCAATTCTAAAGCAGTTTGAGTCAGTGCAGTATCATTAGTTGGGGAAAACATATCTGTAGTAGGTGAGATGTGAGTGGGGCCTTAAAGAATGAATATAATTTTTTTTTAACATTTTAATTAATTATTTTTAGTTTACAGAATTCAGATCCACAAGCTTTTGAGTTTCAAATTTTCTCCCCCTCCCTCCCCTCTCAGCTTTTCCCTTACCCAAGACAGCATGCAATCCCATACAAGCTCTACATATACATTTACATTAAACATTTTCACATTAATCATGTTGCAAAGAAGAATTAGAACCAATGGAATGAACCACAAAAAGGAAGAAACAAAAAAGAGAGAGAAAATGGTATTTAGACTCCAAAGTTCTTTCTCCGAATGTGGATAGCATTTTCCATCATGAGTCTTTTGGAGTTGTCTTAAACCTTGCGTTGCCTTCTTCTATTGATTTATCTCCTATTTATCCTATCTTTAGCTTGTTAGTGCACAGTCCTTTGCACATTGTTTACCCCCGTTTGATTGGGTTTGTCCTTTATTCTTGAAGAGGATCATGATATCAAGATGATGACATGACCTGCAGTTGACTTGGATTTGAGTGAGGGAGGGCTGTGCATTTTCTTCTCCTGAACCACTGGGTCCAATGGCCTGATATTCATCAGGACGACTGGAGATGGCCCAGGATACAATGGGAGACCCTGGCCCTTTCAGGTTTAGGTCTAATCACATTCTCACTTTGAGTGAGATACCCCATTTGATTATGAGCTCTTTGAAGGCAGGAACTAGTTTTTGTCCCATTGCTTACCATGGCACCTGACACACAGTAGGCACTTAATAAATGCTTATTGACTGTCTAGCCAAAGAAATATGCCGATAACTTTGGGCAAAGAATAGCCAAGCAGATGGAAGAACCTAACAGGAAATTCAAAGCAACAAGCAGCATATTGAAAATAGCAGGTACTTCCTCCTTACAGGTGGATTTCACCTTTCTGCTACATCTAAGCATCTCTGACAGTGTATTAGGTACATGTCTATAATTATTCACAGGAATAGAATGTATGAGGCAGGCTTGACTGATGTGTTGTTTCTTCAAGTCACTGAAGACAACAGAACCCTCCTTATCAACCTTTGTCCCTTTTGTCAGTGTGGCTCTTTTCAAGGTACCTAATCTGTTTTCTCCCTGTTGTTATCTACATTTTCATACATCTGTTTTGTCTTTTTTTTCCAAATGGAGTTGACTGTATTTGTGGGTTATAGAAGGCAGCTGGTGGTTCAGTGGATAGACACTGGGCTTGGAGTCAAGAGGACCTAAGTTCAAATCCAACCTCAGACACTTCCTAGCTGTGTGACCCTGGGCAAGTCGCTTAACCTCTGCTTGCCAGACAAAATGGATCCACTGGAGAATGAAATGGCAAACTGCTCTAGTATCTTTGCCAAGAAAACCCCAAATGGAGTAATGAAGAGTCAGACATGACTGAAAAAAAAAAAAAGCAGTTTCTGTGCTATTTCTAGGACACTTATCATATGTCCTTTTTCTTGGGGGAGGAAATTAGGGGGAAGGGTCAACCTGTGTCAACCTGTAGGGAATTCCCAGTAAGAAAAACTCCCTTTACTATTTCTGGTCATCTCCTGCCCTCCAATTTACATGAGAAGTTTCCTGGGTCACCAAAAGGTTAAATGACTTGCCAAGGGTCACTCAGCTCAGATGGGTCAGAGACAAGACTTGAGCTGAAGTCTCCTTGACTCAGAGTCCAACACTCCATCCTCTACGGTCTACACACACTGTGTCACGTATTTTTCATAAACAGTCAGCATGATCTTCATGTCTGTCTCCTTACAAGCAGGAGGACTGTGTCTCTGAATACTTAACATTCCAGAAATGACCTCAGGTGGTGACACAGAGATGCTGGCATGGTCTGTAACCCAAGAGGCCCCTTTCTTGAATTACTTATAGGAAAGGTATTCCAAAGGCCTTAGTGCCGTTTTAAGCTATTAAAACTTGAAAGCTTAAATTAAAGTGAAAATCCACCTTGGAAGCAAGGAGCTATTACTATCTCTAGTTTTCTAGTTAAGGACTTTCTTCACAATACCACCAAGAGGTAGCAGAAGTAGGATCATCCCTGTTTCACAGGGAGGAAATAGAGAGTGTGACTTGGCTGGTATCATGAAGTTAATAGGTGACAGAAACTGTCAGTCCTGAAGCTGTAAAAAAAAATTTAAAAACCCAGATCTTTAAATTGCACTAAGACTTTTGGGACATCCTGTATCTTAGCTAATATTCCATTCTACTCAAATAACTCTACTAAAACTGATCCTGGAAAGGCAAGGATAGGAAGTGGTATTAGTGCTGCTAAATAAAGACTTTCATCTTGGAAAGTAGAAGAAAGAATCAAATGGAAATCAGGCAACTGAAGTTCTCACAACTAGCTTATCACCAACTTCCTGCTCCTAACTCTGGGCAGATCTTCAGGCCTTGACGAAAACAGCGGATAGAGCTGGGCCTGGAGCCAGAAAGACCTGAGTTCAAATCTGCCCTTAGATACTTACTAGCTGTGTGATCCTGGACAAACCTCTTACTCTCCATCTGCCTCAGTTTCCTCAATTATAAAGTGGGATGAAAATAGCATGTACCTCTCAGGGTTGTTGTGAGAATCAAATGAGATAATATCTGTAAAGTACTCAGCACAGGGCCTGGCACATAGTAGGTGCTTAATAAATATTTACTTCCTTTCTTCCTCTGGGCCTTGGTAGAATTTGGTAGCAGAAAGCAGTTTGTTCTTAGTTAGAAATATAGGAAGGACCTAAGAGGCCTTCTAGTCCAATCTCCTTATTTTATAGATAATGAAAAATGGAGTTTGAACTCAGATCCCCTGACTCTAAAGCCAGTACTTTTTTCTATTGTACCCTACACACTTGATTTGTAATTCTGCCTTCACCCCTTGTTAAGCAGTGTATCCTTGGACAAATCACTTAACCACTGATTCCTTATCAATAAAAAGCATTTATAAAGCACTTTAAGTTTTGCAAAGCATTTTCACCATAACCTCCCAATGAAGTAGGTAGATATAGGTAAGTAGGTAGCAGAAACACATTCATCCTTATCAATGATGAAATAGTCATGAAAAGATTGTGACTTGGCCAAGGTCATGCGGCTAATAAGCAAAGGAAGACAGGGCTTAAATCTAAACCTGAGTCTGCTTTACCTCAGAGGGTAGTTGTGAGATTTAAATGAGGCACTACACCAAAGTGCTAATCCTAATGGTAAAGCACTTTTAAAATCGTAAGCTAACATTATCGTCAAGAAAATGTTTTGACTACCATTTCGTCTTCTCTCCCTGCACCCACTTCACAAGAATTTTTGAGGATGAATGAGAAAAGAATGTAACTCCAAGGCCCAAACTCCATTGGAATATGACTCTTCTTATTTGTAGAGATCAGCGTTCCAGAAGAGAGGAATGCTCCACTCCCTTTAATTTTTCTTCAGGTTTTCTTAGAGTCAGTTCAGGCACTTCTAGCTTCTAGCTTCAGGATGGAAGATGCCAGCCCCACTAAAGGTGGCTAAAGGAAAAGACACATGAGAAGAACTGGAAGAGCCAGCTTGTTACACTAGAGATTTGGGGGAATTTTACCCAATTTTCAAGAAGGAATTTTCTTCAGTGAGGCTTCATTTTCCAATCTGTTAATTCTCTTTTCATGTCTTTCTTCCATGGCCTTCATTTAGTTTCTTTAAATCTTTTTTCTCTCTTAAAAAAAAAAAGCATGCCTGATTTTGCTTTTTAATTCCTCTAGGAATTTTTGCTGGGCTTGTGTACAATCTGCATTTTTCCTGGAGGCTTTGCTTGTAAATCTTTTGGACTCATTCTCTTTTGTGTTCATGTCTTGAGCTTCCCTATCACCAAAGTAGCTCTTTATGGTCAGGTTGTTTTTTGTCGTTTGCTCATTCTTCTTGACTTTAACCTTATGTTAATAATGGACTTGGCACACTAGGAGGTGGGGGCAGGGGGAGCGGTGTGGCCTGAGCTTCTGTCCTTTTGTCCTTCTCAGCTCAGTCTGTGTGTCTGTAAGTTTTTCAGTGCTCCTAGAGTTATGTAGTTCAAGAGGAGGTCTGCCTGCTGCCCTCCTAGTCTGAGCTCTCCAAGTTCCTGACCCATGTTTGACTCTGTGTCTTTGTTTGGGATTTTCAGTGCTGGACTCAGCCACTGTTACCCCGCTGGGAGTCCGCAGGTTCTGTTGGCTCCCGTTTGGTCTGAGACTCTTGCCCTGGTTATTCCACTGTGGGTTATAATTGGGCTAAAGGCTAGAACTAAGTGTCTGTTTTGTTTCTGGGATCAGGGTCATAGAGCTACATTTCTAGAACTTGCTCCTTGCACAGTATGCAGAAAGGGCCCACATTTGTAACCACTCTTCTTCATCTTGGATCTGTGATCTTGAATTGGGTAATGTGTGACGGAGCTGACAAATGATATCTCTTCCTGCACCCAACTAACTAGTTCAGGGATCCTCTGGGATCTTCCTGCCCCAGTGTTTCCTGACCTAGCATTTTGTCTCAGTCTTCTTTTCATCCTTGGGCACTGGAATGTTCCCTACCACAGCAATTCTCCCCAGGATCTGAAGACCTCTCTGTTTCCCTAAGTTGCCCTGGGTCAGAAAAATGACTCAGTGTGAATTTTTCTTGGCATTTGTAATCAGAATTCATACTGGTGCACATTCTATTTTGCTGTGGAGGAGGTATACTTGGAGAGCTAAGCAAAAATAGTTCCTCTCAATCTTCCATCTTGGCTGCCCTCCCATATTTAATTCTGATATTGTTTCATTGTCTGTGAACCTTTTAATCGTAATGTAATTTCCCTATTTGTCTCTCTTGATAGTATCTATATTTGCTACAACCTTATCTAAAATGATCATGTTCATAGCTCTTGCTTTTTTGGATTGCACGTGTAGTTTAACTTTTTGAAAAAATCTATTCTTACTTGCTTTTACCTACCTGTGAACTAGGTAGGAACATCTCTGTGTTATCCATAAGGAAATTGATACTCTGTTTGACTAAGTGGTAGAGCCAGAATCCTAACCTAAGTCTTCTGAATGTAAGCACCACTATACAACCTTAATTCTTTAGTAATAATCAGTTCACATTTGTGTAGTATTTTATTATAATAATTATTTTTATTCATAGCTAGAATATATATAATACTTATTATATGCCAAGCATGCCATGTGCTTTACAATGATTATCTCATTTGAGCTTTATAACAAATGTGGGAGGTAGCAGCTATTTACAGATGAGGAAACTGAGGCAAACTGATGTTAAGCAACTTACCCAGGGTCACATAGTAAGTATCTAAAGCCAGATTTGAACTTATGTCTTCCTGACTCCAGGCCCAGCACACTGTCCATTGTAACACCCAGACACATTATTATCCTGTGTAATTTTACTTGATCCTTACAGTAACCCTGTGAAACAAGCCCCATTTTATAGATGAAGAAACCAACATGCAGAGATTAGGTAATTTTAAGATCATCCAACTCCTAACCATGGCAGAGTTGAGACTCCAGTCTGGCCAGTTCAATGTCAAGAGAATCCCTGTTAGCAGACATGAGGATTACTTACTGTAGAAAGCAGGACCACCACCCTTGTGTGCAGGCGTGGTGAGTGGGGCAGGTAAGTCTTACACTCTAGTCTGGGTACGTGATACCATGTAACAAGGCAGTACTGCCAAGGACTATAAGATTATCCGTAAGGAACCTGTCATTGAGGGATTCAGCCAACAGGTGGCAGCAGCATCAAGGTTTTTGTCCTACGGGTATACCTGTTTCTGCACTCCCACTCTAGAGAGGGTCTAATCAGGAACAGAAGCATTCTGATAGCCAGGTCCTGTCATAAGGATATTCTTGTCTGCTTGGTTCAAATGTAAGGCCTTTCCAGTTCATTTTTAGCCTCCATTCTCAGTCATATATTCCTGGTTCAGATACGTGAACTGGGACAAGCATAGTGCTGTGTTTAATGGGGTGGAGTTAGGAGTAGGAATAGAAAAGAAAGGCACCCAACATTTATCAGGTACTTGGTGCCAGGCACTACGCTAGGAGTTTTATAAATATTATCTCATTTGATATTCACAACAGCCCATGAGGCTCTAAGAACTGTATGTTCTGTACACACTGACAGATTTCTGATGCTACCACTGATAGAAGTCCCAGGAAAGGGTATAAAAACCTAAGGATAAATGCTAGTTGATGACTAGAAGAGACCGAGGACTGGCTGGGAGGTCGGGTCACTACTACTTGTTGGACTGTTGGAGAAGAGATTTCTGTTCAGACATGAGTTAGGATAGACTAGCTCAGTTTTCTTCCAGTTTGGGAATTCTGTAATTCTCCTTACTGTCTGTGACAGAAAGGAGCAGATTTGGGATGACAAAAAAACAAACAGATTCAGGAAAATGTGAATCAATCAATCAATCTATCAGGTATTTCTTGGCTCATAGATCCAGGGACAAAAATGAAATTCCTCACAGAGCTTATATTCTATTGAGAAGAAGCAGATGATCATAGACAACATTTTTGCAGTAAGTTAGACCATTATATGCCAAAGACTGGTCCAGTTCTACTTAAACCTCTTGGGGATGGTCTTATTAGACTTAGGAGTTCCTCTTTCAGCAGTCTCAAGGAACAGAAAATCCCTGGTCGCAAGACACCAGATTGGTTTTACGCATTTCCTCTGTTGTAATACTTCAGAGCCACAGGGGCTCTATAAAATATCACACTGAATTCCTCAGAAAATTTCCAGCTTATCTACCCTCTCTGAATACTCCCTAAACAAGTGGATGACCTAAGCCTCTCCAGGAAGTGATCTCTTTCAAGGGAGTCTCAGATTGCACCCATTTACCCATGCATACAAAAGACTTGGCACAATTTGGACTGCCCTCAGAAAAAACGATGAATTGAATATGGTCCAACTCACTGAATTGGGCTCCATGTTGCATACCAGTAGATTCAGATCAAAGAGCAGGAATTAAGCTATTGTGGATCAGGCATAGAGTGAGCTTACTTAGATGAATGCCATCCCTTTGAAGCAAGAGCGAAGCCTGAGGAAGCAAAAGTAAGAAGTTTTGGTGAATCCCTGACCCAGCTGGGCAGTCTAGAATTTTGATATCAGTCAATTCTCACTGTTAGAAACACTCTTGACACTCATAAGGTATCAAGGAAAATTTATTACAGCACAGTTCAGAGGAATTGAACACTTTGGCCAAAGCAGGCCCCCACCCTCTTTTCAGGAGGAGGGAGCACTGAATACAGAAGCGAGATGAGCTATATACTGTTCAAGACAGATCCTCCCACCAGGAGATGGACTGGTCCATTCTCCATTAGGTCATCATCTCCTCTCCATGCTTATTACATAACCCCTCCCAAACATGCTTTAACATAGGACCCATGATCAGAAAATGAAGGGATAATTTTAGGCAGGATGTGTCTGCTTTTACGCATGAAGTTCATTAAGGAAGTGCAGTGAAGAAAAGCCTTCCCCAGATAACTCTGGGTTATTTTTCTTGGCTCGTTCCAGCTAGCTTTACATTTGGTTCCTTTATCAAAAACTT
Organism: Bettongia penicillata ogilbyi; assembly: GCA_023548195.1. Taxonomy (NCBI): domain Eukaryota; kingdom Metazoa; phylum Chordata; class Mammalia; order Diprotodontia; family Potoroidae; genus Bettongia; species Bettongia penicillata. The sequence continues at coordinate 13,184,586 of JAJHZJ010000029.1, forward strand.
TGTAATTTTCTGAAGGCCACTGTCTGTCTTTTGATTGGTTGAGTGCACCTGCAGTCTGCTGGCCTTCTTATTATCTAACTTATTCTCGGTGACTTCATCAATTAGCAATAACTTACTGTGGAAACTTAACTTTTGCTCTCTCTCACATCACCAATGATCCAGCTTACTGTTTTATGTTGGTGTCCCAAATTATTGTCAGGTTAGAAATAGACTTAAATCTAGAACCTGTGCCTTCCTCTCACCTTGCTTCTGAAGTGGACTCAAGGAACCGGGATTTTCCATGTGACCTAAGATTTCTTTGAGTTTGGCTTTGACATTGCATTTCATGGGCTGGAATTCCAGGCCCAAGAAGAGAGTACAGAATGGAATGTGTGATGCAGACTTAGTGAGCAAGAAGGATTGAATGCAACCAAATAGCTTTTATATTCATGTCATTCATTATAGGACCAGCCAGAGCTCTCCCAGGGGAGCCTTTAGTAGTCTCTATTAGATTTGTTGTTACTGTTTGGTCATTTTAAAGTCATATCCAACAATCCATGACCCCTTTTGGGGTTTTCTTGGCAAAGATACTGGAGTGACTTTCCATTTCCTTCTCCAGCTCAATTTATAGATGAGGAAACTGAGGCAAACAGGATCAAGTAACTTCCCCAGGGTCTTTGGTTAGGTTATCCCTAACATTCGAGTTAACTAAGAGAAATGAGAGCTGAACTATAATGTAAACAACTTCTATACTTCCTTACCTAAAAATAAATTATGTAGTGATTTGAATAACTTTTAATTTTAATATTCATTTTAGTTATTTTAATATTTATTAAATACTAATATTTCTAAATCAGCTATTTCCTGAACTCCACATGCCATCTTTCACTTCCATTCATTCATAAGAACACAGGTGTTCATAAGAACACAGGTGTGTGTTTGTCCTTTGTTGCTGAAGAACCCTATGCCATCAGAGAAATACTGACATGACTTGCACTTGACTTTGTTTTGAGTGAGGGAGGGCTGTGCAGGTCACCAGTCTCACTTCTCCAGAGCCATCTGAATCCAGTGACCAGATGAGGAACACAGGTATCTAGCGTGTACTGGACCCTGCAAAAGATCAAAAAACAAAAATGAAATAATCTCTCCCCCCCAGGGAGCTTTTATTCTGTTGCAGGAAAACAACAAAGACGTAAGTAGAAAAGTTCAATACAAAATAACCTCCAGGTGGAAGATCCTTGGGGAGGGGGAAGGAAGAGAAGAGGGGGGGATCGTGAAAAGCCTCATACTAGACGTGGTGCTTAAGATGGGTCTTGAAGAAAGGTGAGCAACATGTTCTTTCAAGGCATCTGCGATAGAGTCAGAAGCATTGCTCTCTTGGTCTCTTCCTTTTAGAACCCTCATCCTTCACTGCTCAGCTTCTGTGCCCACTTGTCCACAGAGCTTTCCCTCATCCCTCCAGCCATCCTTGGTCTTTCCCTCCTCAGATACTCTCTCTGCATTTTAGTCCTTTATTCTTTACCTTTTCATGTTACACATGTTTAAATATCTTCATGTCTTATCCTTCCAATGGAATATAAGCTCTGTGACATTTCCTTTCAGTGAACCCTGTATTGTTTGAGGGCAGGCACCATTTCTGTTTTTGGTTCATTGTGCTGTGAACAATTCCCTCCCCCCACCCCAGCCATTTGTAGTTTCCTTGGTCTGTTTTTTTTATTTAATTGTGTCTGACTCTTCCTAACCCCAGATGGGGTTTTTTTGGTAAAGATACTGGAGTGGCTTGCCATTGCCTTCTGCAGCTCATTTTACAGATGAGGAAACTGAGGCAAACAGGGTGAAATGACTTGCCTAGGCTCACTCAGTAAGTGTCTGAGGCCAGATTTGAACTGGGGAAGATCAGTCTTCCTGACTCTGGGGCTGGCACTCTATCCACTGTGCCACCTTGCTTCTCCCTACATATTTATCTGTCCTACTTAGACTCAAATTCCTATGTTGATAAATCTCCTTAAGGTTTCCCCTAGGTCCAAACAGAACAATTCCCAAAGTGGCACAGCCTTTTCACTAGCCAGAATTTTCTTTGGTTAGGCATTCCACTCCACCTACATCTTCCTCATGATGTCATCATTCCCCTTTCAATATTTCATTTACACTGAAAAAATTGTCTTTGTTAACTACATTCCTACTCTGGCACTACCGAAACTGTGAAGCCACAAGGTATGGTAATAGATATGCTATATTTGGAAGCAGAGAGAGGACCTGGGTTTGAATTCAGGAGCTATAATTTATTAACCCTGGATGACCTTCGGCTGTAATTCCTTATTTGTTTTGAACTTGGGGGATTTGACACTCCCCCTACCCCCCCAACCAAATCAATGGTAATTTAACATGTGTAAACAAAATTGTCTATTCCTGGTTATTCTTTTATCTCCAAGGACTCTTCTTTAACTGGGTCAAGAAGGGCACAGTAGATTGACTACTTAAACAAATTCAGGTCAGAGGGGCCATACAAGCTGTGAGAGGTTCCAGGTCTAGATGTCTCCCTGAGGAGGCAAAGCCTTGTGGCTGGACCAGAGGATAGCAAGTATGTGACATTCCCCCTTCCCTTCCTCCTCTCACCCTTGACCGAGTTATTGGACAGCCTGAAAGAGCAGCATTCTCCCAGGAGCTGTAAAAGTCCCACTAATCGCTAGCCAGCTGGGGTCACTCTTCTGGCTGGTGAAACAGGCCACTCAGAGCCAGAGCATTCAAACAAACAACCCTTTTATTAAAAAAACATATTCCAATACCTTCAGGCAGAAGTAGTTCCCAAGGCAGTTAAAAAGTTCAGGCAGATAAAAGCTTCTTTTTAAAAATGCAGGGGAAGCAATTAAAAAAAGAAAACCAAACAGCTGGCAGAGGAATTCCCTAGGGTCTTAGGAACTCTTCACCAAAGTCCTAAAAGAAACAAAAATGACCCAAACTCTGCCTCTATATGCTCCGAGGGCCCACAACTGGATCTCAGATCAATATTCCTGGAGGCAAAGTTAACCCAAACTGCCTTGGGTCTATATCACAACTTCCTGGCCCAGAACAGTCCTGGCTGGTGATGTGGGAGTGCAGTGAAGGTTAATTTACAACTCCCCAGTTCCAGCAATATCATGACCTACCACAAAGGCAAATATGGACACAGATGGTCAGCTGAGAGGAGGAGCAGCAGTGTCATGGCATATAACGCTTTCTGCCACAAAGGTTCTGGCTGTAAATTCTATAAAGGCACTGACCTATAGAGGCCTACTGAGAACTATGCCTAAGAGGAATTTTATAAGGACTCTGCAAAAGGAGAAGAGGTTATGACTTACTCCTTTGCTACATATGTCTTCTTTGTTTATGTCTCACTGCTTTTGTATTTTAAGTCTGAGCCTACTTTGGTTCACAAAAGAAAAAGTACACCCCCAGTTTGAGAGCAATATTTTTTAATGTCTTTTATAAAATCTCATTTAGTCAATTGAGGTGGTGTACCACTGGGAGCCTGTGAACTACAATACTGGGAACTCAAGCCCCTCATTATTAACTGTACAATCCTGAGACGAGAAATTGTCTGCTGACCCTTTGGGGCCCTCAACCCTCCCGTGTCTTAGAGGGAGTGTAAAATGAGGATGTTGGACTAGATATAGCCTGCCATCTCTAAACCTACAATGCCAAGATCTCTGGCCAAGGTCACTTCCTTTTTTTTTTTCATTTTGGTCAAATTTTATGTCTTTTAAAAATTTGTATTTATTTATTTTTAGCATTCATGTTTTTTAAATTTTGAGTTCCAAATTTTTCCCCTCCTTCCAGCCTCTCCTCCCCACCAATTGAGAAAGCAAGTAATATATCAGTTATGCATGTGAAATCTTGCAAAGCACATTTCCACAGTAGCCATGTTGCACACTACAACAACAAACCCAAGAAGAATAAAGTGAAAAAAATTACACTTTAATTGAGGTAGTTGCTGCTTAAGGAGTCTAGGCCCTTTTCCTCCCTGAACACTTACATAGACAGGTTGGCCAGAGCCGTTTTTAAATACAGTAGTACAATGCTCTCTCTCCTCCCAGAGGCTCTGGGGACATCATATTGGTTGGGGAGGGGAGGGAATTAAGTTCTTTTTTGCATCCTTAGGCTTCCCTCCATTCTTCCTGCCCTCTGAAGATTCAGATCAGTGTCTACTAAGTGGCCATGGGATGGGGAACCCCCATGTGGTTCTAGGTCCTCAAGTGTGGCCCTTTGACTGAATCCAAACTTCACAGAACAAATCCTTTTATGAAGCAATGATGCTGCTAATATTTCGTGAGATTATTTTGAGGAAAGTGCTTATTAAACCGTAAGAAGAGAGGGAAGGTTGGCCTCAGACCCAGAAAGCCTTGGTTCAAGCAATGATCAATCTCTTACGGATATAACGTCCTTAGACATTCCCTAGATCAATGAAATCATAGCTGTAGACTTCTCTTCCCTCCAAAGTGACTCCATGATATGTGTGTGTACCACTGAGTTATGTTACATACAAATCACAAAAACTCTTTCCTTATTCATCTCTGCCTCCTGCCTTCGTCAGAATCTATCTCAACTTCTACAAAAAGCCCTTCCTCATCTTCCATTCTCTTGTTTAGTGATTTTCTTTTAAGATTTTTCTCAATTTATTTCGTTTGCATCTTACCTAGTTTGCACCCTGTCTCCCCCATAACACTGCGAGCTCCTTGAGAGCCAGGTGGCACAGCACCAGGCTAGAGGTCAAATCTGGCCTCTGACACTTATTAGCTGTGTGACCCTGGGCAAGTCACTTAACCCTGTTTGCCTCAGTTTGGAGTTGGAGAAGGGAATGGAAAGCCACTCCAGTATCTTTGCCAAAAAAAACTCACATGGGTCCTGAAGAGTCAGACATGACTGAAACCACTCAACCACAGCAAAAACCAGGGTTTTTTTTCCTCCTTTTTTGCCTTTCTTTTTATCCTTAGCATTTAGTGCAGTTCCTGGCACATAGTAGGCACTTGATAACTGACTGCTGATTGACTGAATAGGTTCTTTCTTGTATTGTCCGTGTGTCAGCCAGCACTAGGCTTACCAATCTTGGGTTCATACGAGTGTTGCAGGGTTGTACTGATAATAGTACCTCACTTGGCTTGAACCCCTATCCCAAAAAGAAGGTGGAAACTGAAACCTTTTTTTGCACATTAGATCAAATTCAGGTCTAGACATCCAGTTTTCTAATGTGCCAACAGAGATCCAGGCAAACAACAGAATACCAGTTAGTAAAGCATTTCCTTAGAATGGCAATAGAACTGAAAACAATAGAATGCCCTCTCAGCATCCATTCCTCAAACCAATGACCTACTTACAGGACTTGAATGCTGGCACTGCTGTTTGCTCATTTGTGTGAGTTTGGGTAAGTGTCAACTTCTCCAAACCTCACTGTGATCTTCTGTGCAATGGGGATAAAAATTCATGTGATATCTGCTTTGTTGAACTGCTGTTAGGAGTAAACGTTTTGCAAACCTTGGAGCTCTGAACTGTGAATAATGATTATCATTACTGGAGAATCTCCCTTGATTTTCTAGCAACTCATTCATTTGGATGCCAGTAACATCTTTCTAAGAAGGGAAGAAGGAAGATTTGGAATGAAGAGTAGGTGGAGATATGACATCTCCAGGTCAGAGAAAAGAGTGGGAGGAGAGAGAGAGATAGACAGAGAGAAGGGGAGGGGTGGGACCTAAGAGAAGGAATTCCTGAACTTGAGCCATAGGAATAAAGAGAGGAATAAGACCTTGTTAAACTCCTAGATGGGTGAACTGAGGCAAGGATAGTCACAGGAAGGGAGGGTCTTTGAATTTGTTTTTTTTTTCTTATTTTGATAATTGTATTTCAATGTAATTAATTTCCTTTGTAATCCATGTAATCCATATTTTGTTTTATGCATTTAAAAACATTACTCTGAGAAGGCACCAGGTTGCCAAAGGAGTCCATGAGATAGAAAAAATTACAACGTCCTAGGCTAGAAGGAAGATCAGGGGGTCGGTGTGACGTGATATTGGCTGTTTGACCCTAGACAAGTCATTTCATTTCTCAGTGCCTCAGACAACTCTCAAGAGGTTTTTGTTTTGTTTTGTTTTGTTTTTTCAGAAAAGTTGCTTAGTTACCTAGTTATGGGCATTTCCTTACCCAGAACTTTCTTCCCTTCTCCGATGAAACTGCTGCCTGATACCAAAAACCAAACCAAAATAAAACAACAAAAAGAACAAACCAAGGTGAGTCAGAGCAAGGCAGTAAGAAAGGCCGGTCCTAGTTTCATTTAGATTCCAGAAAAGACAAAGGGTAGCCATGACTAGACTTTTAAGGTTTCCTGTAACTTTATAGTCTCTAGTATTTGTTATTTCGACCTTGTCTATTTCCTTGTAGTTTCAAGAGGTAAAACCCCTCCAAGAGGGTTGTGTGCTTGCTTGTGGGAGGTGGGAAGTTTAAATGCCACTCCCTTGGCGGTGTGCCCAAAAGAAGAGGGACCCACCTGGGACGAGGGCAGGAGGCTGTAGCTGGGAGCAGGCTGGCCGATCCGTGTGCCAATGCCCCCAGGGGATTGTTCTGCAAGGATGGCTGTTACCAGCTAAGAACCTACAAGGATCTCTGCTTATGGGATCAGTTCCACACTCTCAGCTGGCTGTCATCACCTCTACCTGACCCCATGTACCTGTCTAATTCTTCCCTCGCTATGTTCGAAAATGCCACTTTGGTTGCAGTCTTCAAAAGGCAGTTCTCCCATACTGATGTCTTTTCTCATGCCATCCTCAAACCGCTGTCTTTTCTCACTATGTTCCTTTTCTCTCTCTACAAATGTGTTTCCCCTCCTAGAAAGTCCTCAAGAGCCTTTTTCACCAACCCTAATTTGCTGCTAAGGGGGCTAGGGGGAGCCATAGTGCCCATAATGCCTGACCTGGAGTCAGGAAGACTCATCTTCCTGAGTTCAAATCTGGCCTCAGACACTTAACAGCTGTGTGATGCCTGGCCAAAATCACTTCACTGTTTGCTTTGGTTTCTTCATCTGTAAAATGAGCTGAAAAAGGAAAAGGCTCCAGGATCTCTGCCAGTCAGACACAACCAAATACAATCTCTTGCTTCTTTCGAGGATCATTTTAGTATTCACTTAATTTTTACTTAAAATTTTTCCAGACTATCCTTAACTCACGCGGACCTTTCAGTTGCTAGCACAAGTGCTGTGCATGTAGTAATCACTCATAGTGACTTAAATATGTTAGTATTTACAAAGCACTTTTTCCCCAACTCTGTAGGATAGGTAGTTTTAAACTATTAAATTAAACTATTTAAACTATTATTTTAAGCTATTGAATTACACATGAGAAAATGGATGTAACCCTGGGGAAAATGCCCTCCCACAAAGATGTGGCCATGGAGACCTGGTTGTTGAGAAGGTGTGGTTGGTAAGATGACAGACCCTTCACTTCCCCTTCTTCCTTGGAGAGAGCCCAGGGAAACTTCATTCCCTTTTACCTACCTGACCATGTATCATATTGTAGTTTGCTGTACCTCAGCCTCTATTTTTATGCTATTTGATATTGCTGTTAAAGTTCGTGTCCATTAGCCTGTCCTAACCAAATAGATTGAAAGAGATGAAGCTAACTCCAAAGGGAGAAGAAAATTTCCGCACTTATAGACTAGACTGCAAGTAAACCAATGGAGGAGTTTCTGAAATTTTAGGTATACTTGAACAAATTCATGGCCACTAGACTGCTTATGATCACAGAGAGAAATGTAACGAAGAGATGAGCCTGTAGGCAGAGAGATGTTGGTATAGTTTTGTTCATGTGCCTTCTTGTGGCACTGCTGCTCAAACCTAGTCTTGCTCCTAGCACCACACAACTCTACTTCCATAGAGTCCTACCTCCATATGGGTGAATCCTCTTCCCATTTCATACTCCCCTTACTCTAAAGTTTATTTATTTTTCTCCCCCCCACTTAACTGTATTTTATTTTTTCCAATTACATATATAGTTTTCAACATTCACTTTCATAAAATTTTGAGTTCTAGATTTTTTTCTCCTTCTCTCCCTCCCTTCTTCCCTCCCCAAAACAGCAAGCAATTACACTAAAGCTTAAAGAGATGAAATGATGCTCTCTGGGTCACAAAACCAGCCAGTGTCAGAGCTAGGTCTTGAACCCAGGGCTCCTGACCACAAGTTTATGTTCATCTTATTTGATGTTCAGTGTGTTAGTATAAACCACAAGAGACAATAATGAAGCGTCTGCTCTAGGATAGTCTCTGCGTCTTGGGCTTCTTACTCTATAAAAAGAAAAGATGGTCTCTTAGGTCCTTCTCTACCTTCCATACTATAGGATTCTATGAACTGATTTATTGCAATCCTTCACATGGCAATTATATGCAGCATTTATATGTGCAACGATTTGGTTACTAAGAAGACGTGGGGCAAAGGTGGTAAGCTCTACCCACCCTTTTCAATCTTGCTGCATAGATGACTTACATGGATGGGGCTATCCAAGTGGCATTATGGGCGCTGAAAAATATCTGCACACAATCCTACTCAGTTCCTTTGCAGCTGCGCTTCCTAGGACAATTTTCAGGGATCCAGGCTGCTAACGAGGGAGAGTTAGGCATTAAATGGAATTTTCTGACCAACTCAAATAAGATTTTAGATTGAGAGTATCTAAGTGGAAGCAGGGGAGTTCAGTTCAAAAGAGAGAAACGTCTAAGGGTGCGCTAACTAGTTAGGAGTTATGTGCTGCTGGCTAGTTGTTCTGTTGGTGCTGATCCATTTTCGCCCTGTCTGACTCTCTGTGAGCCCATCTGAGGCTTCCTTGGCAAAGATACTGAGTGGTTCGACATTTCTTTCTCCAGCTCGTTTTACAGATGAGGAAATTGAAGCCAACAGGGTTAAATGACTTTCCCAGGATCACACAGCTTGTATTATCTGAAGGCCAGATTTGAACACAGATCCTCCTGACTGCAGGGTCAATGTTCTAGTCACTTGGCCACCTAAAAGAACTTAGATATCCCTGGACTCCAAACTAAAGCAAAGGGGTCAAACACATAGCCCTGCAGACAACACTCTCAAATGGCCTAAAGCACATTAAAATGTAATTGGGAAATATTTAACAAAATAAATAAAAACATGAGAAAACATAAATAATATTAATATATGGTTTTCTAAGTCAGTATGCATCGGCAGAAATCCTTATCTGTGGTTTTGTGTTTAAGATGGGCACCAGTGAGCTAAAGGAGCTGAGTGAGGTTCCAGCAGCCTGTTGTTGTAGTTAAGTAGAGATACTGAGAAAGAGGAACAACATGACAAAAAAAAAAAAAAAAAAAGAAGAAAAAAAAGGGAACGGGGGAGGAGAAGGAGAAGAAGGAAAAGAGTGATGGTGATAATAATGATGACAATCACCCCAGTTGAGTGGAGAAAGAAATTTGCAAGCCAGAGGACATTAGTAGCTCTTCATCATAGTGAGAGAAACGATCCAGTAGGAATACCGTATTAGAAGAGTAAATTTCCCTTCCTATTTCCTGGCCATACATATTCTCTGGCCACATGATTTCCTGGCTTGTTCCCCCTTTTCCACTGGTATCCTATGGACTAGTGTACCCCAGTATATATGGGGAGAGGGAATCTTTATTACTTATTTTGCTAGACTAATTGAATGTCCTTTTATTTGAACTAATATATCATCTAGGTGGCTAATAAAAGAAACACATTGATGAGGGCTCTAAAGCTATGAGATTTGAGTGGATTCTGACTCATGATATCCCTTGAACTGGGGTTACTTTGAAGGGGATAAATTATGGGCCACTTCATGCAGCTGGTGACCCTCTGAGTAAGTTCCTACCTTTGATAGCAAAGGCCTTTCCAAATGAGTCAGTATTTATAGTAGGGAGGGGTAAAAAGAGGAAACCCACACATAAAGCTTGTATAACATAAAACTTGTTCAGGAAATTTATTAAAGAAAATTCTATTCAGCTGGCTTTGGGAGGACAAGAGATGGGAGTTAGATGCTACAATCCTCAAAATCTGTTCTCAGATTGGGGTGATGGTGTGGTCCTCCAAGATGGCTTCCCCAATTTCCCAGTCCCATCTCTGTCATGTGTTAGGGATGCTCTCTCCTTTGTGGGAGGTGGGGCTTCTAGGAGGGTTATTGGTGATGAGTAAGGTAGTCTCTATTATCTTCCCTCCTAGAGTTACTCTTGGGAACTGGGAACCTATCAGAGCAATAACTAGTTGAGTAAAATTAGACTACTGGATTGTAGTATTTCTGAATTTCTTCAAAGGGCAGCTAGGTGGTACAGCAGATAGTCCCTGGCCCCTGGTAGTCAGGAGAACCTGAGTTCAAATCTGGCCTAAGAGTGTTGGACACAATTAAACATCAAAAATAACAACTCTGAGTTCCAGTTTCATCCATTATAAAATAAAGAAGTTCGACTAGATGATCAGAGGTCCCTTTCTGAAGTACATCTATGAACCATTTCTACCACTATTGAAATAAAATGAAACATTCTCGCCACCTCTAAAACTAAAATATTGAGTGTTGTCTCAAAAAAAAAAAAGGAGGTTGAGACTTTGCTGGTTTCAAGGATGATAGCAAAATAATAGTAAGCAACTTTAGGTATACCGGATAGTTATTAATTCTAAATTGCTTAGCCAACTGGACAATGGTCTTAGGTTGTTCTCAAAGGCCTTTATTAATGGTGCTCATAACTTTTCCCCTTAGTAGTCTACATACAAATGCTAACTTAAATTCTGTGGGGGAGGGGGAATAAATTTCCAATATACAGAGATTCTAACAAGAATTTTCATTATTAATATAATGATATAGGGGTGTACTAGTAAATCTTTTTAACTGAAAAAAATATCAGTATGACACATTTTTAAGTTTATTATTTTTATATTATTATATTACATTAATATTATCATATTATATTAATATATTATATTAAGTATTGTTAGCATTTTTCTCCCTCACTTTCTTAAGTCTAGAAAATCAATGATACACTAAATCAAGGACTGAGTATGCAAAAAAAGGCAAAAAAGAGTCCCATCTAACAAGGAGCTCACATTCTAATGGAGGCAGCAACATGTAAATAATTATGCACATAGAAGATATATACAAAGTAGTTAAAAATAATCTGAAAAGGCATCAGCAACTAGGGGGTACAGGGAAGTCTGGGAAAGGCCTCTTGGAAAAAAATAGATTTTTGGCCAAATCTTTTTTTTTTTAAATTTTTTCCCCACTTAATAGTATTTTACTTTTTCCGATTATATGCAAAGATAGTTTTCAATATTCACTTTTACAAATTTTGAGTTCCAAATTTTCTTTGTCCCTTCCTCCCCTTCTCCTTCCCCCAAATGGCATGCAATCTGATGTAGACTATATATGTACAATCATATTAATGATATTTCCACATTAGTCATGTTATGAAAGAAGAATCATATTAATTTATTACAGTTAGATACAAATTTCTTGTTGAAAACTAAAAATAAATCAATTTTTAAAAAAGAAGAATCAAAATAAAAGGGAAAAACCATGAGAAAGAAAAAACAAACGAATAAAGAAAGAGAAAATAGTACGCTTTGATTAGCATTCAAACTCCATAGTTCTTTCTCTGGATATGAACTGCATTTTCCATCATGAGTCCCTTAGAACTGTCTTAGATCATTGTATGCTGAGAAGAGCTAAGTCTAGCAAAGTTGGTCATCACACAGTGTTGCTGTTAGTGTGTACAGTGTTCTCCTGGTTCTGCTCACTTCACTCAGCATCAGTTCATGCAAGTCTTCTCAGGTTTTTCTGAAATTCATTGGGTCAAATCTTGAAGGAAACCAAAGAAGCCAGGAGATGGAGGTGAAGAGGGAGAGCATTCCAGGTATGGGGGGGGAGGAGGAGAAATATCCAATGAAAAGGCATGGACACAAATAAATGGTGGAATGTCCTATTCAATAAGCAGCAAGCAGATCAGTGGAGCTGATGAGAGGAGAGTGTAAAGAGACTAGAAGGGTAGGAAGGGGCTAGGTTGTGAATGGGTTTAAATGTCAGATGGAGGAGGTCATCTTTGGCCTGCATCGGTGTGGTGCCTATGTGAGCAGAAACAACAAACCTTTAGATGAGCTGTTATGAAGGTAGAAAGGACAAAGGGATGTGAGGTCATCTAGCTCAACCTATATACCTAAAGGAGGCATGGCTTCTACATTTCTGACATATAGTTGGTCATCCAGCAATGGTATTACCACAAGGAGGTCCTAAGTTTCTCCACTCATCTCTCAAATGCTCAAATGATTCTCGTTGGTGTGGGTAACCAACTCCAGTGATGCAGGGCACAAGATAATCACATCTACTCATCTGGTCCCATTCTTGCCAATAGCATCCCAGAAGTTTGCCACAAGAGGTCCATTTGTGGAAATATGGGCCTTTCTGAATTTCCTTTCATATGAGGAGTATACAATGATCCTTCAGTTTCCTCACATAACCAGCCCATTTAAAAATTTTTTTTCACTTATGCATTTCTTAGGTTTAACTTATTTTCCCCTGTTTCTCTTTATAACATGAAGACAGCAAGGTGGTGTAGTGGTCAAGAGCACTCTTCTTGGAGTCAGGAAAATCTGGGTTCCAATCCTACTTCAGAAACTAACTAGCCCTGTGATATGGGTGAGTCACTTTAACCTGTGCTTACCTCAATTTCCTCATCTGTAAAATGGGGGTAAAATAGCATTTACCTCACAGGACTGTTACAATGATCAAAATGTGAAATTTGCTCTGTTGCAAACCTTAGAGTGATAGTTTTAAAGATGTCAGCTGTTATTATCAACTCCAGGTTTATAATATGCTCTGATCATACCCACTGTGTGGTTCTCCATTGCCCCTGGGATGTTTCTCAGATTCAGTTCATGGAAGGCTGCAGTATTCCATGACTTGAAGCCATAAAATAGCACTGGAAGATTATTGGTATTAAAAAGATGGTCCTGCATTTCAGAGAGAAGTTTGGGGGGTCATTAAAATGACTTTATAATTTCTTCAGGACTATCTACTTTCTCTAGTTCACTTTCTTGTTTTTTTCTATTCTAGGTCCTTTTTTCTTCTTTTTTAATGTTATTTCTCATGAATATATTATCAAGTCCCATGGATTCAATTATCAGCTCTATGCAAATGAGTCATAAATCTACGTATCCATATTAGTCTCTCTCCTGAGCTCTACACGACCTGTTTGACATCTTCACTTAGATGTTCTGTATACATCGCAAACATTTCCAAAACAAAACTGGTTATCTCCCGCTCAAACTCTCTCTTTCTAACTTTCTTATTTTAGGCCTCCAACCTATCAGTGAGTTAGGGGAATGTGTACCCTAAGCATGTGAAGACCTTCCTCAGAAGAATGGGCAGATGAGAACAATATGTTCCAATGCCCATGAAGACAGCTGAAGAAGTTGCTGTGGAGTGCTTAGAACTTAGTCAGACACTGAAAACACCAAAGGCATCCACTGCCTACTGGGTCACTGTCAGTTGTCCTGACTTTTGGTCTACCACTCGGACTTCAGTGACCAGAAGAGAGAGTGAAGCTGATGACCTTGCACAACTCTGCCTCACTAAAATCTGATTCATATGCAAGTTAAGACACCACCCATCACATCATGATGTCATCGGTCCTCTTTAAAATGAAGGACGAACAACATCTTCTATCTAGGCTACCACCATCCTCCCACTCACCCAGGTTTGCAGCCCTGGAGTCATTCCTAGTTCTCCCTTCATTCTTTCTCCTCATATCCCTTCAATGACTAAATCCTGCTCTTTCAACCCTCACGACATTTCTTGGCATTTATTGTCTTCTTTTCACTCACAGGGCTGTCACCTACGTTTAGGTTCTCCATGACTTTTAGCTTCATGATTGCAATGGGTTTCTAATTAGTTTCCCCTGCTTCCAGTCTCTCTTCACCAACCTGTCCTCTACACAGCTGTGATATTCTTTTTCTTTTTTGCAGATATATATGCGTTTTTCCCTCTTAAACACATTCCCAATGAGAATAGGGTTCCAGAACTACCAGTCCTCTTGCCCCATCTCTGTGTCAGGTGCTCCTTATTTGTATAAGATAATTACTCCTTTTAGTCATTCCTAAATAGTTTTCTTTTTAGAAATCATACCATACTTGAGTCTACCAAAATCTTTCTTACAGATTACCCAATTATGAATAACAATCTTAGACATATATTTTGTATTTCCTCATATAAAAAGCAAATAGTCTATCCTTATTGAGTCCCTTGTAATTAATCTTTGGTATGTACTTTATTTTTCTCTTGACTCTTGTATACCAAATCTTCTATTAAGTTCAGGGTTTTGTTGTGTTTTTTTAAAACAAAATCTTGAAAGTCTGACACTTCATTAAATATCCATTGTTTTCCCACTCAGGTTTATGCTTAGCTTTGCTGGGTATGATATTTTTGGTTGGAAGCCCAGTTCTTTTGCTCTTTGATAAATGGAGAAAGGGAGAGGTAGAATGCTGTTATTTATCTTACATAAAAGAGGCAAGAAAAAGCCTTTACAGTGAAGGGGAAGAGTGAGAGGGAATGAGTGAACCTTACTCATCAAGAGAGGAATAACATAATGATAATATTTAATGTAATTTTTGGACTTTACTAAGGGCCAGAGCTTGAATTGAGAAGAACCTGGACCTAATGGTTTCTTTGTTCTCTGAAATAAACTCAGAGAATACCTCTTCCTATGTCAACAAAATCAGATGGAACTGACTTAGCATTCCTTATGAGACCCTTAACCCAAGACACTACCTTGAATAATGGGATGTTTTCTATATCTTAATATTTTGTGGACATATACTATGTTATAGCATGTTAATGGTAAAGAAAACACAGGTACCTTGGGTAGTAATTTCAATTGAAACTTTGTCAACTCTGTTATCTTATTGTATTGACAACCTATACAATTAAGAAATTCCTTTCTCATGGTCTAATTAATCACTCATGCAGATCATAAATCTGAAGGACACAGACCACCACCAGATTTAAGCCTGGTCATTCTTAGTCAGTCAGACTTAGTCAGTCAGAATTATTTTCTGGCTTCGTGATCATATAATCACCAGCTTTAAGGAATAAATTGTACATGTTTAGCCTGTTTGCCTTTTCTTAACCAAACTTTCAGGTCGACAATACACACTCAACTGAGTATGGAAATCTATCTTACCCTACAGAAAACTAGGGGAGAATGGGAGAAGAGAGGGTAATAGAAGGGAAGACAGATTGGGGGAGGTAATCAGAACACTTTTGAGGAGAGAGAGGGTCAAAGGAAAGAATAGAATGAATGGGGGGGCAGATAGGATGGAGGAAAATATAGTTATTCTTTCACAGTATGACTATTATGGAAGAGTTTTGCATGACTACACATGTACAACCTATACCAAATAGCTTGCCCACTCAATGAGGGTGGAGGGGGAGGGAGAAAGGGAGAGAATTAGGAACTCAACGTTTTAAAAAAAGAATGTTAAAAGTTGTTTTTACATGTAATTGGAAAATAAGATACACAAGCATTGGGATATGGAAGTCTAGTTTACCTTACAGGAAAATAGAAGGGGAAGGGGATAGAGAAGGGCTGGGAGTGATAGAAGGGATGGCAGATTGAGGGAAGCGGTAATCAGAATTCATGCCTTCATGGGGTGGAGGGAGGGGAGAGATGGGGATAAAATTTGGAACTCAAAATCTTGTGGAAGTAAATATTGGAAACTAAAATAAACAAATAAATTGAAGTGTGAAAAAAAAAGTTTTCCTCCAGGATAAAATGTTTCTGTGCACATGCTGCACCTTGATTAAGGTTGGAGTCTGTGGGTAAAACTCTATTGAAAAGGATTAGACTGGCATTTGTGACTGGCAGCTTTTTGATGACCACACAGATGTAGTTGCCATAGTGTTCCTCAGTGACATTGGTCATCATCAGGAGATATTGGCCCTCAGTACTTTTAATCTTGAGGCCATTAGCACTGTTTATCCTGGTACCATCTCTGAAGTGCTCCAAGTCAGGTGCAGGCACTATGGAAACCTCACATTTTTGAGAAGCTTGTTGCCTTGTGGTCATTACTCTTGGACTCTGTGATAGTGGGAGGATACTCGGGACCTTGTCTTGTTTGACCTCTGCTGAGGAAATCTCATTGGCAACTTTGCACTTGTATTTGTCTGAGTGCTCCCTTGTGAAGCCAAGGATCTCCAGGTACTTTTCTTCTTCAAATTCTCTTCCTTGGAGAGGGCATGGGGCTGAGACAGTCACCCCACATCGGGTGGCCAGGAATAATGAGGTCCAGGGGCACCCCAATATATTGGAGTGCAAGGTCGTTCCAAAAGAATTTGCTCAGACTGTCTCCAAATCAAGTAAAGGCGTTTATTGGTGGTAAAACATAATGCAACAGGCCAAGCACAACACACCAAGGAATCTCCTCTGACTCTTAAGGGAGATGCCCATCAAGGGAGACCCCAGCTTAAGGGGAATGCCCTCCACTTAAGGAAGATGCTCCAACAAACTTTTGCAAAAGCATTATTTGTGACATCAAAAGGATTGTTTGCATTGTGCAAAGTGCAGAGCTGGTTACAGAATTTCTAAAAGGAAAAAGCTTCATTTGGAGAAACAATGTTGCTACCTGGGAGCTACTTATGTCCTTGAAATTATAACTGATAAATCATATTCAAAGCAGCTTTGGATGGAATGATTTCCCTTGCAGATGGTAAGTGGGAAGGACAATTGGTCAAAGGTTTGAAGACTTTTGTGATTAATGGAGAAACTAAGATCTTTCTATTTTGCATTGTAAACAAAGCAACAAATATTTACAATGCTCATTTGATTTACAAATATTTGACACTTTAACTTAACTAGTGTTAGGGAAGATTTGTTCTTTTTCAAAGCTATAGGTGGTAATGCCATATGTAGAGAAAATTTCAATACAATTGATTATTTTAAATAAATTTTGTGCGTAGCAGAATTGTATTGAATTTTGCACTGATGAAACTCATTCCCAGTCACTACTGGTGTATGTAGGTGTATGAGCCCTAGTTAAAAATGTGACCCCTCATGTAATTTGACACATTTCATGCTTTGCAATCACTTGCACCAAGGAATCTGACTGAGGAACTACAGACAGCCTTCCAAGTTGTTAGAAAAGTAATCAACTTTACCAAAAAAAAATCCAATCTATTAAAAGGAAAGTTCTTTGGAAATTGTATGATAATATTAGAGTATGTGGCTGATGGCCTGCATCCCCATGTGACTTGGTGACAGCGGTGAAAAAGAAAGACACAGGCAGGTGGAAGAAGATAGGGCAACTCCATTTATTGATCTTGATCCGAGGGTCAGGGTATTTATAGACAGAAGTCTATATGACATTCTGCTCATCTCCCAATAATTTGGCCAGTCTTATTGTCTTAAAGATTG
This sequence comes from Bettongia penicillata ogilbyi, assembly GCA_023548195.1. NCBI lineage: Eukaryota > Metazoa > Chordata > Mammalia > Diprotodontia > Potoroidae > Bettongia > Bettongia penicillata. The sequence goes on from JAJHZJ010000029.1 coordinate 13,202,005, forward strand.
TTAGCCTAGAGGGCATCTATTTTATATATCCTTTGTATTCTGTAGTTCTCTTGTTTATCTCATGGAGACAGCAACCTGGGGAGGGGGCTGGGGGGGGGGGGCTGGACAGCCATTCTGGATGATAATAAGTACAGTCTCAAAGAACAGCTTCCCCAAAGGTCTATCCTGAATTTGCCAATGGCACTCCATCCTGGCCCTCAGCAAGGGCAGAATGTAATGCTCTTCTGTTATCCAGTACAAACCATTTTGAGCCCCTCAGGAACTGAGAAAATCCTAAAACCTGGATTGACCAATCAGAAGAAAGACATTAAGACATTTTTGGCCCACTCTGAGCTTAACCTATCATGATGCCTTGTATGCTCTGGCATAACAGACATGCTTTGCTTTGCTCTCTGAGTGAACCAAAATGCCCCTTCCTGTGTTAGCAACTGTAAGGGGAGATGAAGGTGACCAGGAGAATTCTTCTGTTTATGACTGACCAGAACAGGACACCTTGAACTGAACACTCTCTTGAAAAATGAGACTTTTTCTTATTTTGGTATTTTATGGACACATGTTATGCTATATATCTATATCTATAAACAGTTATGTTAATGATAAAAGAAACACAGACATCCTACCTCTATAACTTCCACTGACACTCTCCTATCTTATGTGTATATTTACAATCTTTCCAGTTAATAAATTCTTTTCTCATATTATGGTTAACATATATGGAGACTATAATTTTGGCTCACATAGGCATCCTGATCCAGGAAGGGAGGGAGGGAGGGATGAGAGGGAATTACTCTGAAGATGTAAGGCCCCCTTTGTCTATCCATCCTTGGCCTCTTTTCCACAATGATCTCCCATGTATATCTCTATATGCATATTCCACCAGCTTTGAGAGAAACAAACATGCACATGCCATTTAATTTTGTTTGTTCTTCTTACAACAAACTCAGTAATGGTTGACATGAGAAACCTGCTAGGGTATTTAGGCTAAAAATTAAAAGTAGCTACTTTTTATACTGATATCAAAAGTAAAGGTGAAACATTAATTTTATAACAAAAGTTTCCCTTTGAAATGTGTATTTGGTAGATAATTTTGAAAAAAATGACTCTAAATAAATCAGTTAAAAGTGTTCAAATTCATATTATAATCCAGAAAGATAAAGAAACAGCATTTATCAAGAGTTAGTGCTATGGATACATTTACTAGATGATAATATTATGTTTCCCAATTTTAAAAAATATCCTATAAATGAAATAGAAGAAATTTTTTTTTTAAAAAAGCAAAGTAAAAAAGAAGAAAGTAAAGACTTGCTTGTGTATCACTTGCTGGTCTTATTTGGATTATGAGTAAAGAGTTACCAGGTTTATTAAGTGAAGGGATACAACTTTACTATTATTCAAACATCTGTGAAATAAGCTTTTTTGCTATCATTGGTGGAGAAAATATTGATTTTGAACATTAAAAGAAATTATTAGTAGATGTATCAGTGATAACTTTGAGAAACTTCTCACTGGAAAACAAAGCCATTTATTACATTAATGTTATTATGGTTATTATATAAGTATGACAAATGTAAAGAATTTTTAACAAATATGTGATTATGTTATATTTGTTATGTGTTTAAGATATTTTTGTGTTATAAAAGTAATAAATCCTTAATTTTGACTAAAAATATGAGCTAATAAAATTATGTGTATGATTTTATGAAAGGGTCTTTATTTAGTCATTTCAGACTTTTTGTGACCCCATTTAGGTTTTTTTGGCAAACATACTGTAGTGGTTTGCCATTTCCTTCTCCAGTTCATTTTACAGATGAGGAAACTGAGGCAGACAGGTTTAAGTGACATGCCCACAGTCACCCAGCTAGTAATTGTCTGAGGTTGGAATTCAAATCAGGTCCTCTTGAGTCCAGGCCCAGCATTCTATCCACTGCACCACCTCGCTGCCTCTCCTTTTCTTTATACAAATGTATAGTCTCTTCTTGTCTTGTGGGGCAGCTAAGCAGTGCAGTGAATAGAGTGCTATGCCTGAGTTCAAATCTGGTTTCATACAATTGACACTAGCTGGGTAACTATGGGCAAGTCATTTAACTTCTATTGCCACTACAAAAAAAAAATGGAGGGGAAGGGGAGCACTCTATGTAAAGATTGGACCAGCTGGTTCAGAAAATAGTGTAAAGTAGGGGTGGGGGCAAAAGAAGGAAGTAAAAGTGGATATATACAAAAGAAATTCAAAATGACCCCTTCTTCTCTCTCGTGGCACTAGTAAATGGGGGGATTAGAATAAGTCTTTTATACCAAGGGGCACTTGTCTTTCCCAAGATCATATAAATTGATGAGCAAGAGTTCAAACTCAAATTCCAGAAGTTCTAAATCCTGGGTTCCTACTAGTCCTTCTGACTTTATGGTATAACCCCCAAGTCTCTGGTGGACAGCAACCTTAGGGAGCTCAAGTCTTACCTAGGGTCTACAAATGCCTTCCAGGACCTCTTTGGAGAGGGTTTCACAGCCTCTTGAAAGGAAATTCAGAGATGCCAGTGAGACCTGGCTCCTAAACTAACATACAGATAAAGTACCTCCCTTCAAAATCTGGATCTTCATCAAAAGCCCCAGGAGTGGGCAGAGCTCTAGATTCCAAGTCAGAGAGCCCATACCAAACTCTGCCCTTACCTACAGGTCTGTTCCAGAGTAGCTAGGAGGTGGGATGGCAGTGCTTAAAGGGTAGATAATCTTTGAAGTCCCTTCCAGCCTCTGCTAATCTCTGATACTATGACCTTGAGCAGTCCCTTGGTTTCTCAGTTTCTCTATCTGCAAAAACAAAGTGTTGAGTTCTATGACCTTTAAAATCATTTGAGGGCAAGTCAGCATATAAAGAACAAAGGATTTCAAATTAGAGGTTTTGTTGAATTGGTTCAGCCCTGTCCAAATCTGCTTCCCCTTTTTATTGTTTTCTGGGCAAAGTTACTGAAGTGGTTTGCCATTTCCTTCTTTAGCCCATTTTATAGATCAGGCAAATGGAGTTAAGTGACTTGCCCAAGGTCACATGGCTAGTGTCTGAGGTCAGATTTGAACTCAGGAAGATGAGTCTTCCTGATTGCAAGCCCAAAGCTCTCTTCCCTACCTACCTGCCCTCAAACTCAGATGACCTGGGTTCAAATCCCTGCAGCCATTTATTATGTGGTAGAGTATGGGCAAGATTGGACAATTATCACCTTGTACATCATTCAAAATGCCAGGATGGAAGAATAACAAATCAGAATTAAGGTTGCCAAGAGAAATATCAACAATCTCAGATATGTAGAAGATACCACTCTGATAGAAGAAAGTGGAGAAGAATTAGGAAGAGTCTCGATGAGAGTGAAGGAGGAGAGTTTAAAAGCTGGTTTGAACATCCAAGAACCTAAAATCTTGGCACCTGGTCCCACTATTTCCTGGCAAATAGAGAAGAAATGGAAGTAGAGTCTGATTTTATATTCTTGGGCTCAAAGATCACAGCAGATAGTGACTGCAGCCATGAAATTAAAAGATAACTTGCTCCTTGGAAGGAAAGCTATGGGACAGCACACTAAAAAGTAGAGACATCACCTTGCCAACAAAGGTCCATACAGTCAAAGCTATGGTTTTTTCAATAGGAATGTGTGACTGTGAGAGTTGTATTATAAGGGAAGCTGAGCGCCACAGAATTGATGCTTTTAAATTGAGGTGTTGGAGAAGACTTTTGAGAGTCCCTTCCTTGGACATCAAGGAGATCAAATCAGTCAAAACTCAAAGAAATTAATTCAGACTATCCACTGGAGAGTCAAATACTGAAGCTAAAGCTTAAATACTTTGACCACATAATGAGAAGGCAGAACTTTTTGGAAAAGATCCTGGTATTGGGAAAGATTGAAGGCAAATAGTATCATGGAAACATGAACATGAGCTTGGACAGATTTAGGAGATAGTGGAAGTCAGAAGGACCTGGTATGCTATAGACCATGAAGTCACAAAGAGTTAGACACAACTGGATAACAAGAACAGAAATGGGCAGATGAGAGGCTTGGACTAAATAACCTCCTCAATCCCTTCCAACTCCAAAGCTATGATTCTTGGTCCCTTCCAGCTATGACATTCCAAGATTCTGAGATCCTTCCCTTCTTCAGGGTCTGTCCCTGGGTCCACAGCTACCTAACTCCAGTTGTCCTGCCTCATCACTCTTTCCTTTCCAGTCCCAAGGCTCTGACTCCTGGGGATAAGAGAGTCCCAGTTTTCTCTTCTATAGATTGGAAGATGTCTCCAGAAGACCCTTCTAGGTCTCTATCCTCTAACATGCTTGCCTTCCTTTTAGCTAGAAACAGTCGAAATTGGCCAGGAAAGCCTATTTCATCTTCAATGAAGTAAGTCTATCAATCAAACCATCAAGGAACAATTATTAATTGCCTATTACATGCCAGGCATTGTGGTGTGCCCGGCATTATGTCAACCACTGGGGGTTGACAAAAGAGTCAAAAGATGGTTCCTACCCTCGAGGAATTTATAATCTAATGGGGAAAACAATATGGAAGTATTTACAAGGCGAGCTATGTACAGAATAAACAGGAAACAATCAACATTCATTAAGTGCCTACTGAGTGCCCAGCACAATGCCGATCCACAGGGGGCAAAAATGGACAGCAAACTTATACAATGAAATGAGAAATAGTTTTAAAACATTTATTAAGCGCCTGCTGTGTGCAAGCACTGTTCTACGTGCTGAGTATGCAGAAAGGGGTAAAAGGACAGTCTACAATATTAATACAGAACACAAGCGAAGAAATACAAAGTAAGCCACATAAAGGATAAATACAAAATACAAAATAAAAACAAAAAAAGATGGCAGCTTAAAAGCTAAGGAAGACTTCCTGTAGAAAAGGTCTAAAAAGAGGACCCTAGCAGCTCTCGTCCTCCGCACATGGCAGCCCAAAGCGACGCCCGTCTCCCTAGCCCTCTCCAGCGATCAGCGTCTGAACTGACCAAGTCCCCTCCTCCGGCGGGGCGGGGCGGGGCGGGGCGGGGCCGCGCACGCGCGCCACCTGCCTCCCGCAGGATCTAGCACCGCGGGAGAGCAGGAGGCCCATCCCACCATTCCTTGCTTTCCTCCTCCTCCTCCCCGCTCTACGCCCCCTCCACCCCCGCCATGCCCCCGCCCCCACCGTGGACTACAAGCCCCAGAATGCCCCGCGGCAGGCTCTTTTCTCCTCCCCTCCCCTAACCGTCCCGTGCCGTTCCTCCGCCCCGCTCGGGGTAGACTGCTCAGGCTGCGGCGGCGGCGGCAGCGGGCCCGTGGGCCAGGTGAGCGCGACTTCCGGAGGAAACGGCCGAGGCGACTGCTGCTGCGGGGCCGAGGAGGTGAGTGAGGCGGGGGCTGGGAAGAGACCCCCGTGGGGCTAGAGGAAGGGCTCCCGGGCCGGGGCCTCCGGCCGTTCGTCCCCTGTCCGACTCCGGCTCCGCTCCACACCGCCCTCCCGGCCCCGATCTCGCGGGCGCTTTTGTTCGGGCCCGCCCCGGGGTGGGCGCGGGGGAGCCCCGGGCCGCGAAGGCGCGGACCGCGGCGGATCCTGTTACCGTAACAGGAGCGGGTCAAAGTCCGGCGACAGAGCCCAGCCTGCCGCCGGCGGCTTCCTCCCAACCTCCGACGCCGGTTGGGGTGCCCGGGGCCTCGGCCGAGGACGTAACTGTCCGGGGACTCCTTCCCAGGGAAGAGAGACTCCACGGGCTCGCCTGGGGCTTCGGGTGCCAGTCCGCCCCGTCCCTCTGTGCCCGGGGAGCTTCGAGCTAGTTATTTGTCCGAGCCTCGGACCCATCACTTTGGAGGGAGGCGGGGTGTGGGGCCGGGTGGCCCCTGGGCCCTTCCTGCTGGACCATTGGCAGCTTGCTGCCGCCTCTCGTTTTCCTGTACCTCCCCGGCGTCTAGCACCCTATACCCGCTTGTCTAGCGCCTAGAGTCGTTGACTGACTCATCGATTCTCACCAGGGGTGCAAAGTGCAACCCACCCCGTTAGGGTTTTTGAGGAGAGGTCGGGACTAGGGCCCCTGCGGGGTTTGAGGGGAGTTCAGAACTGGCACCCTGGGAGCATGGGAACGTGGACCTGCTGAAGGTTCAAGCTGGAGCCGCCGAGTCCACCTTCAGTGATTTATAAGGGCAAGTCAGGCACGTCCCCTATCCATCCAGGGCAGCCTTCCACTCTTACTGCCCTGCCATACTCCTCCCACCTCCACCCCCACTCCCCCAAACCGTTTTCCTTTCCCGTTTTTGTGTTAAAAGAATGAGGCTGTGAGTTAAAGGCCCTGATTTAGGGAGGAAACAGAAACCCAGTGACTTAAGAAAGCCTAGAAAAGGGACCAGTGTGCAGCTTTTAGTTAGGAGTCTTGTCAGATTCAGTTTAAGGAGAGGTATTCTAGAGCAACTAATTTTTATACTTATTTAGTGTTTCCAATCCCAGGCTTGGAGAAGTTTTGAGGTTAGTTTCCTATATGTCTTCAGCTTATGTTGGGAAAGCTGAGAGAAAACAAGTTTTATGGCTTGTATCCACTTGTTGGGAACTCTTAATGGAAAAGGGAATTATGTACTGTGGGATCTCTGGACTACATTACAGTTGAGTTGTATAGGATGGGGTTGTTGTTCAGTAGTGTTAGACTCTTAGTTACTCCATTTGAGGTTTTCTTGGCACAGATTCGGGAGTGGTTTGGCATTTCTTTCTCCAGCTTATTTTACAGATGAGGAACTAAAGCAGAGAGGGTTAAGGGACTTGCTCAGCATCACACAGGTAGTAAGTGTCTGAGGTTGGATTTGAACTCAGGAAGAAGAGTCTTCCTGATTTCAGGTTGGACATTCTATCCACTGTGATACCTAGACCAGGAATTTAGCTCCTTTCCTCTTCCCATCCCTTACCCCTTTAAGTCTCCCATTTGCCTGCTTTTAACTGTTTGACCTATCAGCATACCTAATTAGAAAGCCCTTCTACTCTCCATTCATCTTTCTTGGAGAAGCAACCGCAGAATTAGTTGAGATTTTGGAATTTTCAAAGGCATATCATGAAGGGATGCTAATGAATGAACAGATCACTGTTGTCCATCAACTGACAGTGATGATGGTTTGGCAGTCACCCTGCTCATCCTGAACTAGAGCTTTTGATGGGGAAAAATCTAATACAAAAGGAAAGATTGCCCATAAAATCTTCGAAGAGCGGTTGGGAGAAATTAAAACTTTGTGTCTGTAAAGCCTTATGGGGTCAATTTCTGGAACAACAACGAAAGAATGTTAGGAGTATAATACAGTGGTATAGTGAGAAGAGTGATGGTTGACCCTTGAGTCAGAAGACCTGGGTTCAAATCCAGCCTCTGATGCTTGCAAACTCTATTGCCCAGACTGACTTGAGGTCCTTGGGCCTTGTGGGACTAGATTCCCTCAGAGGTTTCTTCTGCCTTTAATACTGTGTCCTCCACACTTGTTTCTCTTAATTTTCAGCATGTGTTGTAAGGCTATATTCTTCTGTTCAAATTAATGCAATGGCTCCTTATTGATTGAGGAATTAAATAGAAACTTTATCTTAACATTCCAGGGATAATCTGACTCCCCAGTACCTTTCCAGCTTTATCTTCTTGTGCTGTGCATCATATAATCTATATTCAAGCCAACCTGGATGTATTACTGCCCCCCATTCTCTCATAATGCCCTGCATTCCAGTGATGAACTCACAGCCTCTCACTCAGCCTTCCTTCTATGCCATCTCTGCTTGTTGAAATCCCCTTTCCTTCAAAGCTTGAGTCAGGTGCCACATCAGACTTTCCCTATTCCCCACTCCCTCCTTCACTCTTCCTTCCATAGCTGGAACTTATCTCCCTCCTCAAATTTCTAGTGCCTTTCACCAGGTGAACACTTAATAGATGTTTCTTGAATTGTATCGTGATTCCTTTGGACTTGGGCTCAGGGCCAGCCATTCTTTCTGTAATGCTGTTGATTTCAGAAGCTCTGGGGGTAAGGGTTCGGACTGCTAATTTTGATGAATATTACTACATTAAAGAGGTACTTACTAACAGATGTGTCAATGAATGCGTTTAAAAAGCTACCCACCTTGAAATTCTAGTGAAAAGAACTGTAAATTTTTATTCAGCCCCTTTATTCATTGCCATCTGTGCTTTTGGTTCTCTGTTGTGTGCTGGAGATACTAAGATGAAATGACTGTCCTTATTTAACCTCTAGGAGCTTACTGTCTAATAGGCGGTGGGGGGAGAAATACATAGTAGAATGTGTTACTATGAGGGAAAAAACGTGGTAAATACAAGGGAGAGGAGGTCCAAAATACTTAGGAGAATTTGGAAAATCTGCTGCCTTTAATGTTCTTTTTCTGGGCACTTGAAATTAATTACAAACTAGCAATTAAGATCTGGACCTATGTCAGTGCAGCCGGTGATACGATCACCAGGAGTAACTTTCTTTCACCTTTCTTATTTTAAAATTCTCCTTGATAGCATGTGTGACGTGCCTATGTAAATGAATTGACTAAATTAGTGCCCACTTTTTAATCTGTGGAAGCTCTTTTTAAAATAAGTTATGTCCATATGATGGGATTTCTTTTTAAAGTTCAGTAGTGTTCATCTTGCTTCCGCAGGAATTGAGTTATTGTGCAGTTCAGCCGAAACTGATGAGAGCAATGTGTTCTTGTAAGTTAATTGAATAAGTAAAAGTACAGTCCTGTTTGGAGACGATACAGGAATGGACAATAATAACCAGTCATGTGACTAAAGGTAAAAGTCATTTTTCTTCTCTGTACCTCCTCCTCCTCTTCTGTAAAATATGGGTTGCTTATATGATCCCAGAACTCATCATCAAATGACCTATTTGACTTTTTAGCCATGGGTAGTTTTTGGTAGTCATTCTTTTCAAATCAGCAGGCAGATTTTAAGCTCCTGCTGTGTTCAGGAACAGCGAGAGTGTACCGCCTGGGAGTCAGTAAGACCTGAGTTCAAATGCTGCTGCAGACACCAGCTGGGTAAACCCTGGGCAAGTCCCTTCACCCTGTTTGCCTTAGTTGACTCATCTGACAAATCATTTTGGGAAGAGTTGGACACAACTGAAACTACCGAGCTGAATGGTTTGCAGGGGCGTGTACCAGTCTTTGGGCAAGATAGAAATAAGCACCATCCCTGCCTTAATAGCACTTATGTAGTAAGTAGGGGCTCAGTGGCGCCAAACAAGTAAATATCCCATAAAATGGAATTTAAGGGGGAGAGGCAGCATGTTGGCATGTGAGGTTGGAGGAGGGCAGATGAATTCACTTGGTAAGATTATGTTGCTAGTGGCATCTTAACTTGTTAAACTTGGTCAGCAAGCACAGAATTTATCTCCTGAAATAGAACTTGAAGATATGTAAAGCTTTTACTTGTTGATTTGATGATAATGATAATGATTGAGCCCCACCAACTCTCATTTATTTCCCCTTGTTTTCCCTCTGCTCTAGCTTAACTGGGCTCTCCTTAGCTATTCATTGAACTTAGTTTGCCATTTCCTACCTTTATATTTGCTTAATCCACAAATACTTTCCCTTCCCATCAGTCTCTCATAATCTTATCACTTATAGGCTGAGATCATAAACTGATCCTCCTCCATGAAGCCTTCCTTGATGTCCTTGCGGAACATAGCAGTTACTTCCTTAGATTTTTTTTTCCTATGTTATGTAGAATGGATTTTACTTTTGTTCCTATCATGCTTTGCTTAGTCACTTATACCTCTCTGAGTATGTCATTTCCTTACAGGTAGAAAGTAATTTCTTCTTTGAAGGGTTTTTAACATACTGCTTTGCCTGCAGTAAGTGGTTAGCAAATGTTTATGAGTTTAATTTGTCAAAAATGTATACTGATTAACTATGTTACCCCCTAGTTAATTTGACCTCTCTGAGTCTCATTTATAATGAGAATAATATTCTTAGTTCTCTGGTGGTTCTGCATGTGACCAATGGGATGCTTCTAGGAGACAGCTGACTGGGGCGTTCTGGTCATAAAATGATAGCACATATTTATTTAGGATCTTATGACTTACACAATGCTATATAAATAAAAACAATACAAGTCTGTCCTCCGATGCCTCATTGTGGTGAAAGCTATGCCATCAGAAAGAGAGGTCTGGCAAGCTCTACTGAGTTGGGCATGATATGAGTACGGGGCATACCCAGTTAAGTAGGGAGAGGCTCATCAGAACTGGGTCGGTGACTAGGTGACAGAGTCTTTGGCAGCCAGGAAAGAAAAGGCTGTCCACATTTCTAGGACAACCACTCAAAGCAAATACCCTCTGAATGGTAGATCATGGCAGCATCTTCACTTGCAGAAAGGTAACATGCTTTGAGTCTTGCATAGAAGAGGACTGATCTGGTCATCAGATTTATATCAGATTGATCACTTTGGGAATGACTTAAGGTCATAAAGTAGTAGACTTTTGACTGGGAACTTAATATGGTATAGCATATTATATCTTCACTCTTTTGGGGCACTTAGTCTTGGCTTCCTCCATTTCAGTCTTCCTGGTGTTTCATTATGTGGTGGAAAGTTTGGCTGTGCCAGTGGAGCCTGAATTTTGGCATATCCTGCTAATCTGGAAAGACTTTGAATATGCCTTGGTGGTGGACTGACTCAGTGCATGTTGACTTAAATTTGGACAGGACCATAACCTGGTTGGACACAACAATAAATTTTTAGCCTCAGCAATTCCTATAGATAAACTGAAGCAGGGCAGACGCTTTTGTTGGTAGGAGTTGTTGATGAAATCATTGGGGTTCATTCCTCAGAGCTGGAAGGGGTTCCAGAGGCTCCATCTGGTCCAGCCTCCTTTGGTGAGGAAACCAAGACCCAGAAGGATTAAATTTCTTTCCCTGGGTCCCACAGGTAGTAAACATCAGAGTGGGTCCTTTGAAACCAGGTCTTCTGCCACCAAGGTCAGTGTTCTTTCTGTTGTACGATGAAATGTTGAGCTATCATTTGGAATCACAGACTAAAAAGGGCTTGACAATCGTGACTTTTGGGAGCATATTGGTGCAATGTCAGGAAAAGCTTCCTGAGAACGAGAGCAAATGGTCTGGGTCATTGCTTGAGTTAGTGAGTTGCCCTCCCTGGCGTATTCAAGCAGAGTCTGCGTGATCGCCATGTAGACTGAATTCTTCTGCAGAGGAGACTCACGTTTCTTGGTAAGGGGTTGACTAGGTTGGTCCCTTCCACCTTTTCAGATTTGAGGATTCTTGGTGTTGCCAGCTAGAAAAGAATCACAAGAGCGTGACTGGACTGTTTTCATTGTAAGCATAATAGCTGGCATTTGCCTTGGGGCTTTCAGTCCTCTGGTACGTTTCTGTACAAAGCTCTCTATGTACATTTGCTCATTTGAGCCTCCCTTTTTTACAGTGGAAGAAGCTGAGGCTCAGAGAGTTATGGTCATATACAGTGAATATGCTGCAGAGCTAAGTTAGAACACAGGTCTCTCTGGCTCCTGCTGTTTGTTGTGTGATATGGGGAGAAGGCAGCATGTTCTAGTGGAGAGGGTGCTGGATTTGGAGTCAGGAGATCTGTGTTCAGATTCTGGCTTTGCTACTTACTGTCCCTGTAATCTTGAGTAAATCACTCTTGTCTGTAAAATGGGGGGGTTGGATTCAGGAATGGGGAACCTGCCTCTTCCAGGATTTGTTCTGTGAAGTTTGGATTCAGTCAAAGGGCCACACTTGAGGACCTGGAGGGCAACATGAGGCCTCAAGTCCCCAGCTTCCCCATCCCTAGTTAGGTGATTTCTAACGTCCCTTTCAGCTCTAAATCTATGGTTCTGTGATCTATTCCTGTCACATGAGAATAAAAACATTTATATGAATTTGAAAATGAAAAATACTACTTTAAGAGTATTGAACATTGACCCTGCCTTCCAAAACTGGAAGCCTTTCTTGTACCACGGAGGTTTGTTATCAAATCCAAAGGAGAAATGCCTATTTTGAAAAATAAAAAGATACCAATAAATCTGAAAACTGACCTTTGTTGCCTCAGTAGGATTTTTTGTGAGAAATTAAGTGTTATTTTGTCAAAGTTTTTATTTAGTAATATCAACTTGTGCTATTCAGATTTTCCATAAATTTAACAAAAACTTGAAAATCCTCATGATCGTTAAACATCAATAAGATTGCTTTGTTAAATCTCTTAGATACCAATCTTATCTATTCTCCCTTTATGGAGAATGACAATCCTTCATTCAGACCTGTAGAATGCAAATTGTCCTGTGTGATCATCATTTTAGTAAATGAGACTGCCAGAAAAAGGGAGCCATGGATAGAAGAGGTTAGTTGAAGGGAAGAGAAATTTATAACCAAAAATTTCTGAGGAGCTGTTTAAAGAGGAAGTGAAATTGTGGTGTTTGGTATAGGCAGACAAGGAAGAGACGGTTGGAACAGGACACTCTTCACGCTAACACTTTGTTTGCAACAAAACTTCTCTGTTACATGTAATGTGTCGAATGTGAGTTGTGACAGCCTGAGAGTTTTGACTTTTTAACTCAACATCTTCTACTTCTTATATTTGACTAATGAAAATAAAGCGATAGGCGATATACAATAGGGTACCAACAGAAAGTAAGTCTTCTGAATATTGGGCCCCAGTATTCAGTGATAAGTGTGAACATTGAATTTATGTTGAGCCAGCTCGTCAGTTTTGACATCATAATGTTCCTGGGTGCTTCATTTGGGTGCTTACAGAAAATAAAAACTAATCTTGAGTCCCAGATCTTGGTAGTGCACCCATACATGCTTTGTTTAAGGCTCATTGTTATGTTGTTAAAATATTTAATTTCATTACATTAGCTGGAAAATAGGACTCAGAAGTATGAATATGAGTGAAGCCAGTCAGCCAGTCAGTATATATTAAGCATGTAAAATATGCTTAGTGCAGTGATAGGCTTTATAAGGGGAACATAAACATGGCCATGTGCAAAAAAACCTTCTCTCTTAGAGTCTCTTAGAGACTTCTAAGTCCATCACTTCTCTCTTTCGAGGTGGATAGCATCATGAGTCCTCTGAAATGGTGGTTGATCTGAGACCACCCTATATCTGTCTAAGTTGCTTATCTTTACAATATTGTCGCTATTGTATTAATTGTTCTCCTTTTGTAGACCAAGAAGTCAACCTTTTTTGGTGTCATAGACCCCTTTTGCAGTTTCATCAAACCTAGGATCTCCTTTTCAGAATATTTTTAAATGTTTCTAAATACATAAAATAAAACAATAGGGTTTCAAAAGAAATGAAAGATTAGTGAAAATAAAGATGTGATTTTTTTTTCATACTTTATTTCACAGGTTCTCTGAAATCTACTCTATCCACTGGTTCCAGGTTAAGAGCCCCAGTGTAGAAAGAAAAGAGAGGTTTATGAAAAAGGCTTGAGGTAGGAGGGGTTATGACAGGGATGAAGTTTCAACAAAGAAGACTGAGAAGGAATGCTCAGAAGGGTGGTAGACTGTAGGAAACCCAAGAAAGGGCACGGTCACAAAAACACAGGGAGAAGGTAATCTCCAGTGACAGACGCTGCACAGAGGTTCAAGATGAGGAGTGAGGAAAGGGGATTAAGTTTGGTAACTTTGGAGAGATCAGGTGTAGTTGAATGAGGGGATCTGAAGCCACATTGTGCAGTTAGAAGAGAGGGGAGGGAGTGCAGAGTAGATTTTTCAGAGTTTAGCTGAGAATGGGAGAAGAGATGTTTAGCAGGAACATTGAAGCCTAAAAAGTTTTTTAAGAATGAGGGAAATATGGCCATGTTTGTAGCTACTCAGAAGGAATTAGTAAATAAGGAGAGATTGAAGATAAGAGAGGGGAGGGGGATGATGGAAAGGGCAGTCTGCCCCACCTTGTTGATAGGGATCAGATCAGATCAGATTAGGGTTAGGAGGGACTTTAGAGAATGGCTAGGCCCAAACCACCTCTAACTGAAGCTCAGCCCAATGGAGGAACTTACCCAGTGTTCCACAGCTGTGCTTAAGAGCTGTGTGATTTGAGCCTAGCTCTTCTGACTTTGAATCCATTGCTTTTCCCATATACTGCTCTGCCTGTTAGAATGAAAGCATATTTTGTACACATCCTCCAGACAACTAAGGAAACAAAGTAATAATTGACCTACATCATATAGTGCTCTTTAGTAGACTTTATGAATTCCAGAATTCTGACTGAATGGGGTAAGTCCTAACAGTGATCTAAAGCATTTGGTAAATAAATACTTTTTAACTTGTCTGGGCCTCTCTCAAGACTATGTAAGCTGGGAAAATGTGCGAGGGCAAATGTGCTAGGTAACTGTTCTCTCTTAACCAAAAGAGATTTACAATGCTGTAGTGAAGAACGTGGTTACTGTTGTTTCTAACTTATGAAATCAGAGTTGTTTTTGTCCCAATCTGGGTGTGAAGCATATAGTTTTAAAAATTTTGCTGAGTTATTTCTTAATTTATTACTTCTCAGAGGTAGCAGACTTTTCTTGGCCACAACTCAATTTCATTGATATGGAATGTTGGGGGAAAGGGGCAGGAGGGAAAATGAGGTGTAAAACAACTCCAGGGTGGGTGATGTAGAAAACATTCAGTGGAAACAAAATTTAATCTTACAAAATTTTAGGAAGAAATCTATTATTGTTTGAGATTTTGTAAATAAGAGACAAGTTTGGCACATCAGTTATGGAAATTTGATACTTTTGAATCTCTAAATTCTACAATTTGTGTCCACAGTTAGGACTTAATGGATAAGCCTTCTCAATATCCTAGGCTTGTAATGCTTGGAAGGGGTTCTATTTAGGTCTCTGTTTTGCATTTGAAAGGCTTTGCCTTTCACAGTTCTTTGTGACCTTTCACTCTTCTTGTGATCGTTCTTCAAAGTAGATTTCTGTCTAGTCATTGACGGTGAGTCCAAAGATTTGAAGTTTTTAGGAGACCCTTTGCCATTCCTGCAACCCTGGGAAAGTCACTTTACATCCCTGGGCACCAGTTTCCTTGTCTGTCAGTTGAGTCTGTGAGAGGACATTTCCAACCAGTTAACAAGTATTTATTTTTTTTCTTATTAAACACATTTTCACATTAGTCATGTCGCATAGAATATTAAAACAAATGGTAGAAACCGTGAGAAAAACCAAACCAAAACATAACAAAATAGAAAATAGTTTGCTTCATTCTGAGTTCTGACTCTATAGTACTGACTCTGGATTGTGAATAGTATTTTCCATCAAGTCCTTTGGAAATGTTTTAGGTCCATGCATTGCTGTGAAGGGCTTAAATCTGTTATAAACAGTCCTCACACACTGTGGCTGAATAAGTATTTATTAAGTATCTACTAAGTGCCAAACACTGTTAGGCACAGGAAGTACTGAAATTCTTCTAAATAGGAGCTCTTGAATTAAACAGTGGTATTTTTTTTTTTAGGGCAGTGGGAAACAAGGCTAATAAGAAATATTCAAACTACTTAGATCCGAGGTTTCTCTAAATTTTAAAGACGAAACCAAGGGTAGAGCAATATTTTTGAATTATAAGATTCTACTTGTTTCCACAAAGATTTTTGCCTGCATATGTTGGGGTTTGAGATGACCTGAGTTTTTTTCCCTAGCTCTATCAAATATTTTTTGCTCTTGAATTTAAAATAGTTAAACTGCTTAGAATTTTTAAGAGTGATACTCCTAGATTTCAATTGTGGTGTTTCCTGAGAGGAACTGGATAAGCATGAAATGTTTCTACTTTTTATCAGTGAGCCAACCACACCTCTTCAGATAGCTATTCATAATACCACTCAATGTTTACCACTTTGGCCATAAGCAATGCAATATTTAACTAAAGGGAGGTGCTGACTTTTCTTAGAGGGCAAAATTAATACTGTTTTTTAGGTTAACTTTGCTGTAGAATGTTAAGCTTCTAACAGTTTTCGTTAAAAGTTTTTTGAAATTTCGAAGTCTAACTTAACTGAATTGACTCTTAAATTAGGAAGTTAAGCTACTTTATTTAAAAGTAAAGGTTTTAATTATGTTAACATATGAATCTTTATAGTATTCCAGGTTCTTTTATGATCTCTACTCCATATACATATTTTTAATATAGCAGTAAGCTGCTCCAAACTTGTTTTGTGACCTGAAACTCTGACTTGTAGCTGAAATCTCCCATGTTTTCTCTCCTTCTCTAGAATGTGAGCTCCTTGGGAGCAGATTGCTTTACTATTCTTATTCTCTCTGTATCCCCAGCACTAACAAAGAAAGCACTTTGCACATAGTAGGCCCTAAGTAAATGTTTTTTAATTCATTCATTCTGCAACTTTGGTTTAGTGTTTTTTTGGTTAAAAAGGGTTTTCTTTAACCAACCAACTCTAAATGGGAGTTGGATTGATTTAACATGTATTTTTGAAGTCCCCTAGGGTTAGAATTGGGATTGATTGTAGAATTCTACCTGCTGTGAGCCTCATGCTCCCTTGTCAGCATCAGCTCCCCTCACTCCTCAGGTTTGTGCCAACAATAAAATCAGTGTGTAAAGTTGGGCATCTCTTCTAGTTTTCTTTTATATATATCTCCAAGGGATGTAGTCCAGGTTCTTGTCATTTTTAACTGATCCAGATTGACTTTTTAAGACTTAAGTAACTAAACCTTTTGAGTTTGTCTATACCTTTTTAGGGAGTATGAATTTGCCACTTAGGAATTTTAAATCTGACTTGTGAAGAAGCTCTTCATAATTTGTCTCATTCATCATGATAGACCAAAGACAATGTAAAGAAACATTCTTCTAAACTATAGTTTCCTTTGTTTGCCACCCCTGTCCTGATGGTATCATAGTGATGGACATGTTAGACAAACGACTGAGTGATGTTGGTGAACAAGCATTTATTGTGTGTTTAGTTGTTGCTAGGATACAAAGAAAGGCAAAAGGGCAGACCTTGCCCTTCAGGAGCACGTTTTTTTAATGGGGAAGACAAGATACATGGTAGAGCTGCACAGAGAAGGTGGGTAGTTAACCTTGGAGTTAACTCGGAGGTGATTGAAGCTGGAAGAGCTGAAGTACAGACTTTTCCTCCCAACACCCCAGGGCACCTTCTCAATCCTCTGCCTTTCTGCCGCTGGGGAGAGTGAACTCAAAATAGCTTCTACAAAGTATTCTCCAGTCAACTTCATTCACTTCAGAATGCATCACAGCTGATGGATAAATCGGGCTCTGTCCTCCTGGCCTTTCTCTGTGTCTCCAGCACAGTACCTGGAACGGAGGAGTAAACACTTGAAGATATTTGGTTAACTAAGAAATGGAAACTGAAGGCGTTGGTGGCCATAGTTTGGGGAATGAAGAGACAAATTACTTTAGATGAATGTGATAGAATATTCTTGTACTATAAGAGATGAGGAGGGGGAAAGTTTCAGAGAAAACTGGAAATACACTTGTGATGTGTCCACAACGTTGAGAAAGGTCCTTGAGGGTAGAGTGTTTCATCTCTGTGGTTTTCCTCAGCACCTAGTGCAAGTGTTAATAAAAGCTTTGATGGCTTAAACGGTAACTTTTGGAAACAGTCTGTATTGTAAACACTCTGTATATGTTTGTTCATTTATTGATGGATTCAACTTTGTGATGCATTGCTGCCTACTCATACCTGTTATCAGCCTCTCTGTTGTCGTTTGGGTGCCCCTCAGTTTCCCAACTCTGTCCATTTGTACTGTCGAAGAAAGACAAATAACAGAACTTCTCAGTCAGTAGGTCTAACTGAATCATTGCCTGGCTTACAGGCATTTTTCTCCACTTATATTTTTTGTGTGGATAATTAAGCCCAAACTCCAGAAGTGAATCTTGTCTAGGATAATCAGCAGGGTTCTGGAGCATGATAGAGTCAACTCAGTGTTATCTGTAAACAGGGACACATGAAGCATCCAGCCATTTCACCTTCCTTACTTGGTATCAGAACTCCTCCATGACAGGGGAAAATACTTTGAGAGAATGTATCTCTGATTAAAAAGTCTTTTTTTATTTCACTTAATAGTATTTTGTTTTTTTCATGTAAAGATAGTTTTCAACATTCACTTTTATAAGATTTTGAGTTCCAGATTTTTTTCTCCCTCCTTTCTCTCCCCTTTCTCCAAGATTGCATGTAGTCTGATATAAACTATACATATACAATCATATAAACATATTTCCACATTAGTCATATTGTGAAAGAAGTGATTAAAAGGTCTTGAACACATTTGAGCTATGCAGGCAGCAGGGTGGTATAATAGGTAAGAGTGCTGGACCTGACACCGAGCTCCGGGCCCCCGCAGTGCTAGCGCCGCCGCCGCCACTTCCCTCCTGCCACCGCCATGATCATCTACCGGGACCTCATCAGCTGTGATGAGATGTTCTGTTCTCCGACATTTACAAGATCCGGGAGATCGCGAATGGGCTGTGCCTGGAGGTGGAGGGGAAGATGGTCAGTAGGACAGAGGGTACCATTGATGACTCTCTCATCGGTGGCAATGCCTCTGCCGAAGGTCCTGAGGGTGAAGGAACAGATGCCACTGTAATCACTGGAGTTGACATAGTAATAAACCATCATCTGCAAGAAACTAGTTTCACAAAAGAATCCTACAAAAAGTACATCAAAGACTACATGAAATCAATCAAGGGCAGACTTGAAGAACACAAGCCAGATAGAGTAAAACCTTTTATGACCGGAGCTGCAGAACAGATCAAACACATCCTTGCTAATTTTAAAAACTATCAGTTGTTCATAGATGAAAACATGAATCCAGATGGTATGGTGGCTCTCTTGGACTTCCGTGAGGATGGTGTGACTCCATATATGATTTTCTTTAAGGATGGTTTAGAAATGGAGAAATGTTAACAAATTCAGCTGATTTCTTTGAGTCATTTGTCATCATAACTGGCTGCTGCTTTTTGTCATCTACACAACACCAGGACTTGGACAAACTTGGACTGATGTCATCTTGAGCTTTATTCGTTTATTTTTGACCTTGATTTATTTGGAGTGGAGGCATTGTTTTTAAAAACATGTCACGTAGGTTGTCTAAAATAAAAAGCATTTAAACCCATTTGAGAGAAAAAAAAAAAAAGAGTGCTGGACCTGCTTAGTAAATGTTCTTTGACTTGAATTGTATTGTTCAGTGAAGAGACTTGAAGTAGTGAACCAGTGATCCTGCTCCATTCTTGTTTGGGCCTGTATGAGTTAGTGATGAGAGACTTTGCAGTCCAGCCTGTTCATTATCTGAAGGGAGCATTAGTCTTCTAGAAATTGACTGCAGGGTGGTGATGCTTGTTGGATTATAAGTCTGGATCCCTGAAGTTCACGGTTCCCCCTGAAAAATACTCTGTAATCACCTATCAGGCAGCTGGCAGGCTCTGCTGTATTAATACAGATAGAGGAGTTTGGAAAATCGACTTACCCTTTTTTAAGCTATAATTACAGCTGAAGCACATTATTTTCAACAGCTATCAATTCGAACTGAGATTGGAGTTAACAGGATAGAAGCCCCCAAAATTGAGATTAAATTACTCTATTGTTATCCTATTCAGAATTTTTCTTTGTAACTAAAATGACTAACTTGATTGCGTGTGGGTGGTTGATAGCTAAATTCACTTGTACTCCTCCCTATTAGCATTTCTCAGGTAACTGAATGAATTTCTTCTTCTCTTCCCCCCTCCTCCCAATGATCCCCTTCCTTTGAGTCTTCACTCAGTGAAAACTTAGTTTTCTTGGGAATAAGAAAAGTGAAGTTTTATTTTTAATCTTTATTTGAGAGGCAACATGATACAGTTCCTCCCCCCCATTCAGAGTGTGACCATCTCTCTGTGCCCCAGCCAGCTCTCCTTTCTACTCTCCCCTCACATAACCACTCAGTTGCCAAATTGTGTCCTCGGTCCCCTTCTTTCTAACCTCACACAGCCCAGGTCAGCGCCTCATCACTTCTCTCTCACCTGGACCATTTCACTGACTTCTTAACTGGTTCCTTGCCTTGTGCCTCACCCCATTATAGTCTATTCTCCACAGTTTCCAAAATGGTTTTTCTAAAGTTCAGTTCTGATCATGTCTCTTCTTCTACTTAGTCAACTCAGCTCTGGCTTCCTATTACCATCTAGGAACAAATAGAAACTTTTCTATTTGACACTTAAAGCCCTTTTTCCCACCTGCCTTTCCAGCCATACTACTCTTCTTCCCCTTCAAACACACTGAAATCCAGACAGACTGTTTTTCATGCTTTGCTTGTGCTTGGCACTCCACTGTATGTGCTTTGCATGGGCTGTCCCTCCTAGCTAGAGTGCATATCCTCCTCACTTGCCTCTTGGAATCTCTAGTTTCCTTTGAGGTTCAGTTCACATGCCTACCCCCCCTCCCAATTATATTCTAGCTGTTTTGTACAGATTATATTTCACAGCTACTATACCTTCCCATATTGCCTTCTTCAATTACATTGCAGGCTCTTAGAGGACAGGGACTTTGCCTACATTTTTGTCTTTGCCCAACTCCCGGCACACAGGATCTGGGACATAGTAATTACTTAATAAATGCTTCTTGTTGCATTGACAGTGTTCTCTCTGCCAATGAAATAATAAATCTAGTCCCCAAACTGAAAATTTTAAATTTATTGCTAATTTTTATTTTTGCTCAACAGATACTTCGAAACAAACCATGTTAAAATGTACATTCCCAGCCCCTAGTTTACTGATTGTTTATAGAAAGAAGGGATGTGTTTTTTAACTTTTTGTAGGACTGAAAAAGTGACAAGGAGGCAGCTAGGTGGCTCAGTAGATGGAACAGTGGGCCTGGTGTGAGGAAGGCCGGAGTTCACATTATCAGACACTCACCTGGGCACAGCACTCAACTTCCATTTACCTTAATCCACTGGAGAAGGAAGTGGAAACCGCTCCAGTATTTTTGCCAGCAGAACGCCATGGACTGCCCATGGGGTCATGAAGAGTCAGACAGGACTGAACAGCAACGTTGTTTTGAGGAACATGGGTTGGTATCATTGGAGTCAGACTCACAGGAATAAGAGAAGCTGGAAGGGAAAACATTGGACCTATATGGCTGGAGCCAGAAGATCTGCTTTTATTGTCTTAATTCTGTCATTACTGAGATCTGACATTGGGCATGTCACTTGAATATTGATTTTCCTAATCTATAAATTGAGAATAGTAAAATTTATATTACCAACATAAAGGGTGATAATGTGAGGAGCCTCTTTAAAGCACCATTAAATGTGAGTTATTATTAATTATCTTTGGGATTTTATTGGTCAGTGAGGCCAAATCCCTCATTTTACAAATGGAGAAACTGAGGCTCAGAGGTTAAATGGCCTATTGAAAGTTAGGAATTCAGCTAGGAATTCAGAATGGTCAGGACTTAGAACTAAGCTGGTGTATGTAGTCTGTTTAAAATTTCCTAGTACAGGACTCCACCTCCCTCTCCCCCATTATATTATCTTCCCAAGATCACTAAAAGTTTTGTTTCTTAGCAATAAACTGTTTTCAGTCTTCCAGTTTTAAACTAAAAAAACCTTTTGGGAAAAAAACTGAGCTCTTTATATTTGCTCAAGATCTGACATGGTCCTATTCTCAGTTAATCATCAACCAGGAAGCTCAATTTTCCATGCTCATGGAATTGCCTAACATTTTTTTTTGTCCTGGTGCTTAACCTCCCACAACAGCAGTTTTTGGTTAGGGCAATGGAAAATCTTTATGATGGTTGTCCTCTGTAAATGCTAAAATTAAAATGCCTTTACTAAATCTACTAATTTCAAGATTTCCCTGTCATGAATGAATGCCAAAAGGCTGTTGGAAACCTTACCCAAGTGCATTTCTCATCTTCCAGTCCTTGTTGGCATTTTGGTTTGTTTGTTTTTGTTTTGTAACTAGTACATTTTTAGGCTTAAGGAGAATCAATGTTCTTTTTCCTCAGTGGTATCTTAGCGTGGCAGAGGGCAGAAGTAAGGAGAACAAGGCCCAGAGGAATATTAAGAGAGTATCTTTATGTTGAAGTAACTTGAAAAATGGGACAATGAGATGACACAATGGATAGAGTGCCGGCCTAGAGTCAGGAAGATTCTTCTTCCTGAGTTCAGATCTGTCCTCACACTTATTAGCCGTGTGATCCTGGATGGATTACTTCACTGTCTCAGTTTCCTCATCTGTAAAATGAGCTGGAAAAGGAAATGGCAGACCGCTCCAGTATCTTTGCCAAGAAAATGCCAAAGGGGGTCACGAAGAATTGGGCACAACTGAAAAGGAACTGAATAACAACTAGAAAAAAGAATTTGCAGCTGTGCTGGAAAGAGGAGAGGCAGGCGGGGTTCCAGGCCCAAGTGGGACTGGCCATCCGTGTGGATGTGCCTTCTTTTCCTGCCCTAACGCTGCTTTCCACTGGGTGGCAGCAACCTTCCAGTTTTGAGTAACTAAGCAATTCCATTGGTCCTTTGTGCTTCAGGTATCTGGGCAGGTAGGTGGCACAGTCAATAGAGTGCCAGCCCTCGAGTCATGAAGACCTGAGTTTAAATTCAGCCTCAGACACTCACTAGCTGTGTGACCCCTTTGCCTCAGTTCCTCATCTGTCAAATGAGCTGGAGAATGAAATGGCAGACACTCCAGTTATCTTTGCCAAGAAAACCCTTAATGGTGTCACAGAGAGTTGGACGTGACTGAAACAAGTCAAGACCAGATTTCAGGCATCTAGTCAAATACTCATGTGTTTTGACAGGTTTTTATTTTTAATATGATAAAATGTGTTGCATCACATAAATCGAGTTTGGTTGTGGTGAATGACTGGTGAATCTCTGTAGTCTGTGTGACAAGATTTTATTTAAATTTTTTGAATTGATATTCATGAATGATATTGGTCTGTAGTTTTGTGTTTTATCCTTCCCTGGTTTAGGTATCAGGGCCATATTTATCTCATACAAGGAATCAGACAGAAATTTGTGTAGTATTGGTACTAATTGGTCTCTAAGAGTTTGATAGAATTCTCCTGTGAATTCATCAGGAAGGACCATGGTTTGGTATCTTTAGTAGTTTCTTTATAGCTAGTTCTTTTTCTGCATTTGAATAATTTAAGATCTCTATTTAGTCTTCTATAAATTTGGATAGTTTGTATTTTTGAAGGTATTCTGTTTCTTTTAAATTCTTAGTTTTGTTAGTATATAACTGTACATAATAGAGTAAGGTTTAAAAAATAAGGTTTTTTTATTCATGTCTACTGTTTTCTACATCATCTTAGTTATCCCAAATATTCCTTCCACAGCTCCTCCCAGAAGGCCCTCCTGTGTAAAAAATAGTTCTGTTTAAAGACAAAAAAGAAGGAAAAAAATCATCACAACTGATGAATACATTGAAAAAGTCCAAAAACATGTGCACTGTGTGACATCCTACCTCCATGAAAGGATAGGTTGTGAGTATCTTCTCATATCTCTACATTTGAGCCCTGCTTTGTCTTTATAATTTTGTAATATTCACTTTTGGCTTTCTGTAAATATGGGTGGTTCTCTACTTCATTCTCTATCAGTGCATGTAGATCTTTCCATGTTTCTCTGTATTTATCATATACATAGTTTCTTACAGCACAGTAGTATTCCATTACATTTATGTACCATGCTTTATAATTTAGCCTTTCCCCAGCTGATGGGTATCTACTTTGTGTCTTATTCTTTGCCTATTACAAGATATGCTGCTATAAATGATTTGGTATAAATAGGGTAACTGCCTAATAGGTTCTGATAATTATTTTTATTCCTTCTGGTTATGTTGTGCTTTTTTTCTGGTTTCATACTTATATGTCATTTGTCACCCCATCCTTGTGAGTCACTGTTTGATTTTGTTTTTAGATCTATAATGCCTAGTATAGTCTTTGTACATAGGAGGCCCTTAATAAATTCTTGTTGATTGATTGATAGGGAAACATGAATAATCTAGTTTGACTGGAGAGAAGACTAAAGAGATATGTACTGAAATAAACCTGGCAAAGCAGGTTTTTGTCAGATTCTAGATAGTTTTGAATGCCTGGTTATAGAGTTAATTTTTTATTTGGAAGGCATTGTAGACCACTGGTGGATTTTGGTCAGACTTCTGCATTATGGTAGACATGAAGATTAGAAGTAGAAAGAGTAGTTATGAGGCTATAATAGTAATCTAGGCAAGAGGTTATGAATTCCTTATATCTTGCCTAGGATATTTTCAGAGAGAGTATAAATGAGGGTTCCCATAGTGAGTGAGGGCTAGAGTTGCATTAAGACTTGGGCTTTCTGACCCATAGGGTTTTAAAATTCAACTTCTTTATTTCCCCTTCATTTGTGAATGTACCACCATCCTTTCCTTGTAGAATAACCATCTTTTAAAATGAAGTAAAAAGGAAGGAATGTAATAACTAACTAGTATATTATGTATATAACCAGTATACTGTGCATTATGTGTAACTAATATATATATATATTATATATATAACCAGAGCCTGATAGTGTATTTTCATTGTTCTTTTGTCTGTCCACTATACCACACCTATCCTTGAGTTTGCAAGAGAAATAAAAGCAGTTGTCAGTATTTTCAGAAGTGTGTTCATGTGTCCTGACCTCTAGTTATGTAGTCTTTTCCATAGATCATAACCATTGAGGAGAAGGTAAGTAGATTCTCTTGATATCATCACCAATTACTGACCCATAGCATTTTGCATATTCTGTCTTATAACAACTGATGTATTAAATCTCACCTACTTCCAAAAAAAATGTTCATAACTTTGTAAAAGACTGTCTCATTGATTGTCAAAGTGTATCTTTGACACTGTGAATATGATTTCTTATTTCCTGTACATACAGGTTCATAATTTTTTCCCAGGTGATTAGATTCTGCCTTTAGAAAATGGATGACATCACTTTTGGAATATAGGCCGCAGTAAATAATTTATTAAGTGGTATATGTTACAGTATAGTACACTCAAATGTTTGTTGCCAATCAAGGTGACAGGGTCAGTTTCTTTTGTACCATTGCATAGAGAGAAGAGGTAACAATTAATTAGGACTTAGTATATGCTTTGGGGGCAGCTAGGTGCTGCTGTGGATAGAGTGCCTGGAGTCCCTAAGGCTCATCTTCACGAATTCGGTTCTGGCCTCAGATACTAGCAGCGTGATCCTGGACAAGTCACTTAATCTTATTTGTCTCAGTTGCCTCATCTATCAGATGCGCTGGAGAAGGAAGTGGCAAGCCACTCCAGTATCTTTGCTGAGAAAACCTCGTATAGGGTGATGAGAGAGTCGGACACTACTGAAACGAGAGAACAACAACATATGCTTTCACCCTTGCCTTATTGTTCCCATGTCTTTCTGTTAGTTCAGGGTCTTCAGTATTAAAAAATCCTAAGAAGAAAATATGGTGGAAAATGAACAGGACCAAGGACCCTATGGAGAGGTGGGGAGACCACTGATTGTGCAATCAGGGAGTAGTGTGAATAAGGACAACAGTAATGATAGCTGACATTTATAGAGTACTTTTAGGTTTTCGGAGTGCTTTATAAACATTGTCTCATGTGATGTTCGTAACAACTCTAGATGCCATTATCATCTTCATTTTACTGATGAGGAAACGGATCCAAATATGAGTTATGTGACTGGCCCATGTCATGATCTGAAATATCAAGGGAAATGACTAAAAGAAGGAAAGATGAAAGGAGAATGGCACTTTCAGACTTCATGCTATATTATAAAGCAGCAGGCATCAAAACTATCATGTATTGATTGAAGAGCAGAGAGATAGATCAGTGGAACAGAGTAGACAAGGGAGATTCAGAAACTATAGAAATCAATAACCTGGTGTTTGATAAAGTAGAAAACATGAGTTACTTTGGGAAGGACTCCTTATTTGATAAAAACTGCTGGGAAAACTGGAAGGCAATCTGGCAGAAATTAGGCTTAGACCAACACCTCACACCATATACTGCAAGTGAATATATGACCTTAATATAAAAGATCGTACTATAAAAAAATTAGGGGAGAAACAGATCATATACCTCTCATAGTTATGGGTAAGAAATATTTTCTTAGCCAAAGGAGATAGAAACAATTAGAAAAGATAACACGTAACTTTTGACTAATTGAAACTGAAAAGCTTCTGCCCAGATAATAATGCATCTAGGATAAGAAGGGAAGTGGTCAAATTGGAAAAAAAACTCTTTGCATCAAACTTCGCTGATAAAGGTTTGGTGTCCAAGAAAAAAAATAATTTATATACACACAGTTCTTGATTTCCATAAGTGAACCATTCCACAGACCTCTATGTTTGTACATAATGCAAATTTGCCCACAGATGAAGGGAGGCAGGGAGGGAAGAAGGAAAGCCTCTGATGAATATAATGGAATACCGTTGTGCTCTAAGAGATTATGTCTGTGATGAATACAAGGAAGCATGTAAAGAGCTAAAGGAGATGACAAAAAATGAAGTAAACAAAGCCAAGAAAACAATATATACAGTAGCTAAAGCAGTGTAAATTGAAAGAACAGTGATACATCAAAAAATTAAAAGCAAATTGAGAGGGAAGGGGTAGTTTTAGGAGTGAAGATAATGAATTCAGTTTTGGATACTTGAATTTAAGGTGCTAATTGGATATCCAAGTAAAAATGTCTAGTGGGAAAATGGAGTTGCAGACTGACTTTGAGGAAGAATATTAGGGCTAAAGATAATAGTTTTCAGAATCATCTGCATGGGCATAATTGAGTTAGTTGCAGTAGTTAAGATCACTAAAAGAGAGTGTGTGTGTGTGTGTGTATCATAGACAATAAGAGGGAAAGATGGAAAAAGGCTGTGTCTTGGACAAGAGGGCTCTTTGGGAGACCCTCATTTTGAATGGGGAGGGTGGAGAGAGATAAAAAGGATGGAGAAGGAAGTTAGATAAACCACTGAAGAAGACTGAGTGAGAAGCAGCAACTAGTCAGAGATGTAGGAGGAAAACCAGGAGGGAACAGAATCCTGTAATGACAGAATCTGGGAATTGGAAGGAGCCTCAGAAACTCTGTAGTAGTGTAACAAGCCAAGGGAGAAGGATAGTATCTAGGCCTTCATATTTAATAACTTAATAAAAGGCATGGTTAGTTTTGAAAGAATGGTTTTCACTGAGTGATATGGATTGGGAAGCCAGATTGCAATAGGTTGATGGAGGAATGAGTGAGTAGAGAGAAAGTAGAAGTCCCAAATAGATTTTTTTAAAAATAAGTTTTATGTGTATGTCTTTCTGCCCCCTCCACTTAATAGTATTTTTTTCCCAATTACATTCAAAGACACTTTTCAGCATTTACTTTTTTGTAAGATTTTGAGTTCCAGGGAGCGGAGCTAAGATGGCGGAGTAGAAAGACACACAAAGGCAGGCTCTCCCCACACAGCCCATAAAATACCTGTGGAGAGGGACTTTCAACAAATTTTGGAGCAGCAGAAGTGGAGAACAACAGAGTGGAGGAGATTTCCAGCCCAGGGTGACCTGAAAGGCCCATGGGAGACATCTGTTGTGCCTGAGGCAGGGAGGAGCTCAGCCCAGCCTTGGCCACAGTGCATGGCTCAGGAACAGCCCTCGGGGGTGGAATCCCCAGTTGTGGAATACCCAGTCGCAGCAGCAGGTTTGCAGATCCCTCAACCCACAGGCGCCAGAGGTCAGTGACAGGGTTTTTTCAGCTGGCTGAGAAGGGAGAAGGACCTTCCCATAGCTCCAGCAGCAGGCAGTGGTCCGCAGAGGCCACATCAGCCAGGTGCAGCAGCCGCATCCATTGTTGGAGTATAAAAACCCTGGGGGCACTGAAGAGCTGATTCTTCCCTTGACCCTGTGTGGAGGCCCTGGGGGAGCTGGTCTTTGCCTCACACTGAGTGATGGCCCTGCCCATCCAGCTTATCTGAAAATCAACCCCCAGTGCAGACTTGGCTGAACTGGAGGCCAGGTGGCTGTGGAGAGGTAACTGCTAAGATTCTGGGCACAAAAATCCCTGTCTGCACCCTGAGCAGTACACACTTGATTGTGCCATCTTGGAGGAACATCTTACAGATTCTCAGAGTACATCCTACCCTTGACAAAGGACCCACAAGTCAAGTAACTGGTTGGGAAAATGCTCAAAATAGGGAAAAAAAAATAAGATTATAGAAGGTTACTTTCTTGGTTGAACAGATATCTTCTCCCATCCTGTTGGATGAGGAAGAACAATGCTTACCATCTGGGAAAGACATAAAAGTCAATGCTTCTGTATCTCAAACATCCAAAATAAATATTCAATGGTCTCAGGCCATGGAAGAGATCAAAAAGGATTTTGAAAATCAAGTTAGACAGGTGGAGGAAAAATTGGGAAGAGAAATGAGAGAGATGCAAGAAAAGCATGAAAAGCAGGTCAACACCTTGCTAAAGGAGATCCAAAAATATGCTGAAGAAAGTAATGCCTTGAAAAACAGGCTAACTCAATTGGAAAAAGAGGTCCAAAAAGCCAATGAAGAGAGGAATGCTTTAAAAAGCAGAATTAGCCAAATGGAAAAGGAGGTTCAAAAGCTCACTGAAGAAAATAGTTCTTTAAAAATTAGAATGGAACAGATGGAGGCTAATGACTTTATGAGAAACTGAAATCACAAAACAAAACCAAAAGAATGAAAAAATGGAACACAATGTGAAATATCTCTTTGGAAAAACAACTGACCTGGAAAATAGATCCAGGAGAGACAATTTAAAAATTATGGGACTACCTGAAAGCCATGATCAAAAGAAGAGCCTAGACATCATCTTTCATGAAATTATCAAGGAAAACTGCCCTGAGATTCTAGAACCAGGGGGCAAAATAAATATTGAAAGAATCCACTGATCACCTCCTGAAAGAGATCCAAAAAGAGAAACTCCTAGGAACATTGTGGCCAAATTCCAGAGTTCCCTGGTCAAGGAAACAATATTGCAAGCAGCTAGAAAGAAACAATTCAAGTATTGTGGAAATACAATCAGGATAACACAAAAGCTAGCAGTTTCTACATTAAGGGATCGAAGGGCGTGGAATATGATTTTGCAGAAGTCAAAGGAACTAGGCCTAAAACTAAGAATCACCTACCCAACAAAACTGAGTATAATACCTCAGGGGATAAAACTGGTTCTTTCAATTAAATAGAGGGGAGGTGAGAGAAAAAACACGAAGCTTACTCTCATCACATTCGACTAAAGGAAGGAATAAAATGCACACTCATTTTGCTATGAAATCTATCTTACAATACAGGAAAGTGGGGGAGAAGGGGATAAGCAGGGTGGGGGGGATAATGAAAGGGAGGGCAGTGGGAGGAGGGAGCAATTAGAAGTCAGCACTCTTTTAGGGGCATAGGATCAAAAGAGAAAATAGAAGTAATGGGGGGCAGGATAGGATGGAGGGAAATATAGTTAGTCTTATACAACATGACTATTATCGAAGTCATTTGCAAAACTACACAGATATAGCCTATATTGAATTGCTTGCCTTCCCAAAGGGAATGGGTGGGGAAGGAGGGATGAAGAGAAGTTGGAACTCAAAGTTTTAGGAGCAACTGTTGAGTATTGTTCTTGCTACTAGGAAATAAAAATACAGGTAATGAGGAATAGAAAGTTATCTGGCCCTACAGGACAAAAGAGAAGATGGGCACAAGGGAAGGGAGGGATGATAGAAGAGAGGGTAGATTGGTGTGGGGGAGAGGGGAGAAATGGGAGAAAATTTGGAACCCAAAATTTTGTGGAAATGAATGTTGAAAACTTAAATAAATAAATTTCAATACAAAAAAAAATAATGTTTTAACCTAACACCTTCAAAAAACAAAATTTGAGTTCCAAATTTTTTTCTTCTTTCCTCCCTCCCCTCCCCAAGATGGCAAGCAGTCTGATAGAGGTTATATATGTACAGTCACATTAAACATATTTCTACATTAGTCATGTTGTGAAAGAAGGATCAGAACAAAAGGAAAAACCACTAGGAAAAAAAAACAAAAAAGAGAAAATAGTATGCTGCGATCTGCACTCAGACTCCATAGTTCTTTCTCTGGATGTGGAGAGCATTTTCCATTATAAGTCTTTTGGAATTGTCTTACATTGTATTGCTGAGAAGAGCACAGTGTTGTTACTGTACACTGTTCTCCTGCTTCTGCTCACTTCACTCAGCATCAATTCATATAAGTCTTTCCAGGTTTTTCTGGAGTCTGCATGTTCTTCATTTCTTATAGCAAAATAATATTGCATTACATTCATATACCACAACTTGTTCAGCTATTCCAAATTGATAGACATCCCCTTGATTTCCAATCCTTTGCCATGTGGATGTCTTTTAAAAAGTTATCTCCACCTTCCGTTGTATCCCTCCCTCCCAGAGAGCTATCTTCTGTAATGAAGAAAAAGAGAGGGAAAGAATTCAGCCAATATCACCTTTTTATGTGATATAATTTATATAGTCTGACATGATATGTAGTGTCACCAACCTTTTAAAAAATAGTTGGGGCTATCTTTTCATCTCTTCTTGGGTCCAAGCTTGCTTGTTATAATTTCGCATCATCAGATTTTTTATTATTTTTGCTTTTCTGTTCAAGTTAGTGTCATCATGGTCCATATTGTTTATTCATTCTGCTTATTTCTTCAATTCATATAAGATTTTTCTGTTTCTTTATCTGTCATTTTCACCAGTTCTACAGTGGGGTGATAATCCTTTATGTTTACTTAGCACAGTTTATTTAGCTATTCCCAGCTGATGGGATATCTATTTTTTTTTTCTTCAGTTCTTGGCTGCTACAAAAAGTGCTTCTATAAATTTTTTGGACACTACTTTTTGTTATTGATCTGTCTTCATTATATACCTAATACAGTAATGCTTTCTACATCATGACTTTCTCCATCATATTTTCAATATATCATGGACTGGTATAAGAAATTAAATGGGAATTTTGGGGGAGTTTTATGGAAGCCACAGGCAATACACAGAGGCTAGTAGATGACACAGAGCCTATAACCAGATACTAAGTCTAAATTTTACGATAAAGTACTGTGAATACCCCACAAAAGAAAAATAACAAATTCAGACTTTTCTTCTCTGGTACAAATGAAATATTTTACACCGATCTTCTAGTTGTGGGGGGTCCGCATGCCTGTTACCCGTGGCCACCCAGATGTGAAAGGAATAATTGGAATAGAACTGGAAGCTCTGGGTCATACTTTTGGGCCATTTGAGCCACTCTTTTTGCATAATTCTAGTAAGTAGCAAATAGATTTCTCTTTTTATGAAAATTGGTCCAAATCACTGATAAGAGAAATGTAAATGAAAACAAGTGAGATTTTTATTTCATATTGAAAAATTGGCATAGGTGATAAAATGGGAATATAGCTGGTTCTACATTAGCTGTTGGAGGACAGAGACTGAATACATTGTTGGGGGAGCTGTGAATTGGTACAGAACTTCTGAAAACCAATTAGAATTTTGTAAGAAAAGGTAATTAGCTCTTCCTATTCTTTGACCCAGCAATCCTACTACTGGATAGATAGTCAGAGGTCAGTGACAGAGAAATTCCATATAGGCAAAAATGTTTATAGCCGTATTAGAGGTGAGCTCTGAGAAGAGTTGTAGCAAGGAGGAAAGAAACTTGGCAAGAGATTAAGATGGGAAAGAATGGAATCAGACAGTTAACCAGGACAAAAATCTTTGCAAGTATCTCTGATAAACTTCTATCCAGAATGTATAAGGAGCTGATTCAGATTTATAAATCCTGGTCAGAAAGTAGGAACTGGCATTTTTCAAGCAGAGAAACAGAAGACATCAACAACCATATGAAAAGAGGCTCTGAATTACTAATAATTAGAGAAATACACATTAAAGCAACTTTGAGTTTCTATTTCATACCCATCAGACTGGCAGAAATGGGAGGAGAAATATGACAAAGGTTGAAGGGATTGTAAGTAGAAAGGGGCCCTCATGCAGTGGTATATCCCTGCCTTTTCATACGTACTGACTTTGAAAACCACAAATTAACATGACCTGTGTCGTATTGTATTTTTATTTGCTTTGTTAAACATTTCCCAGTTACATTTTGATCTGATTCTGGCCATGAGTTCTTCACCTTTGCACTAGTATAAAGTTGGTCCAGCCATTCTAGAAAGCAAATTGGAGCTGCCCCCTCAGACTTGGAAGCTTCCCATTCCTCAGTCCAATTAGTTAACACAGATTGGAGCTGGCCTACCATTCTTAGCTTAAAATATATTCTTCCTTTTGACAGAATGTTCATTCCAGCTAAGTGGCTAGCCGAGGACTGAATTAGGAACAATGGATATGTTTCCAAGAGAGAATGTTTCAACTTGATGTCAGGAAAAATTTGCCATTAATTAGACCAACCAAAGATGGAAGGGGCCATCCCTGCAAGCGTCAGTTTCTTCTTTACTGGAATACTCCAAGCAGAGGCTAGATAACCACTTGTTGGGTATTTGATGAATGGGGCTCTTTCAGGGTGGGAATGGATTGATTAGATGGTACAAGACTGGAAAGATAAAGATGAAGAAAAGGGCAAAATGGACTTGTGAAGGTTAAAAATTAGATGAGCAAAAATCTAACCCAAGCCTCAGTTTACTCATTTGTTAAATCAGAGAATTGGACTTAAGGCTCTCTAAATCTCTTCATAATCCCCAAATTTGTGTTTTATGATGATTTGAAAAGGAGTTCACCATGTCCCTTTTCTGAAGACTTGTTTTTCTGCTCTAGCAGGCTGCAGGTATGAGTTAGTTAAGAATTAAACCCATGAATACCAACCCGAAGCAGCCAAGACCAAAGTTAAAGTTGGATTATTAGGCAGTGTTAGAAATGTACAGGCCAAAGTCTGAGGAAGAGAGGAGGCAGAGGAGTGGAATGGAATACCAGTGGTTAGTGGTAAGAAAGGCCTTTATCCATTTCTCCACTATCAGGTGAAGACTTAGGCTCTCAACTGATCCCAGTTGGAAGGTTGACTTTCACTTGTTCAGCTTATTCCATTGCTAGTGCTGACATTCCTAGTGTCCTAGAATTAGAGAACATCTTTAAAGTTGGGAAAAGACACTTTTAAGAAAAATAGAAAGAAATGATTCTTCTAGGAGAGATAGTAGCAAACCTAGGCAACTCATTACCCGGAGAGGCAGTATGGTCTGAAAACTCTGGTTTTAGAGGGCTTAGATAAATTTGTACATGTTAATTTCAAAATACTGTACTTTTTAAAAAGGGAAGTAAAGTACCTTTTAGATTTACCTCAAAGAAGGCATCTTCCTGATGCCTCTGTCAGGTTAAAAAGTGGTCTGGATGAATTTATTGATCAATCAACATTTATGAAGAACTAGCTTTATGCCAGACAGACACTGCCAATTCTGGGGATACAAAAAGAGGTAAAAAACAATCCTTACCCTCAAGTTTATGATCTGATGGAGTCTTTAGCCTTGTATAACGTCTTCAACCTTATTGGGTTTTCATATATACGTAGCAGTTTCTTAATTGTTTTCACATGTATAAGGGGAATTCTCATGTTACTTAAAACTTGTAAAATCTTTATCTGAGGGATGAATTGTGTCTTTTTCTTATATCTGAAGTATGCTCTGTTGAAGGCCAGATCTTTTTCATTTTCCTATTTTGATGGAAAAAGGACCTGGGTTCAGGTGTTCTTACTACATCTATAAAATGGAGGAGATGGACAGATAATCTCTAAAGACCCTCTAAATCTCTACCCACTAATCCCTTTCTTTTGGCAAGGTTAATCACACATTTTAATAAAATTCAGCAAATATAAGGGTAAATTATTATGTGTAAAACATTGTTCTAGGAACTTGGAACACATAATAACCAGAATAATCTCTATCTTCAAATGGTAATTCTATTAAGTAGAGTTTACATTTTGAGTAAGGTTGTATTGTCAAATTATACACAAGTGGCCATTGGCCTTGAGTTAGGAAAATATATTTAAATTTCTGTCTGCTTGCATTCCACAATAAGTGCTAGGTACCTGAGTTCAGTCAACACTTTCTATGAGTTGTTAAGGTCTAATGAAGGTATGTGACCTTTCAGAAACAATGTGCCAGATTTACATTTATCTATGTGCTGTATGGAATGCTTTAGGAAAAAAAAAACTTTATAAAGTCATGTTCTATAGAATCAGTTTAGCTTAGTCTAAAACTTCATGGGACTAGAAGTCAGGAGGTGCAGGTCCTGAGTCCTGCTCTTCCTCTAATACCCGTTTGGACCCATGAGTAAAAAAGTCAGTCACTTACCATTTCGAGTCTGTTTCCTCATGTGTGGAATCAGAGGTGTGGCTTACACATCATGGATTAAGAGCTGGGGAGGATCATAAATATCATTTCATCCAACCCCTTAATTTTATAGATTAGGGAGCAAAGGACCAGAGAAGTGAAAGGCTTTGCCCAAAGTCACAGACTTAGTAAATGATCAAATCTGACTGAAGGACAAAGGGCTGTGAATTTAGAATTGAAGAGAGTTCAGACCAACTAGACCAACATTTTTGATTTTACCTATGAGGAAACTGAGCCTCAGCAAAGTTGGGACCTGCTCCAGGATGTGCAGTAAGAAGTCAGAATTGGGAATTTAAATTCAGGTCCTCTGACACCAAAGACAGTGTTCTTTCTAGTTTGTATAACTAAATCATGTAAATGCTTCAGTGATTCTTCATCATGAAATCATACTTGCCACATTGAATATTGTGCACACCTTTGATCACTCATCCATTTTTTTTCAGATTTAGTTTATTTATTGGCCAAAGACACATGGTGCATCTCAACCACTCAGTGCTGATGAAGGCACATTGATTTGTGATAAGGACGTGACCCAGGAGAGACGGACTGAACACTTCCATAGTATTCTCAACAGACCATCAATCAGTGCTGAAGCCATTAACCATTTACCTCTGGTTGAAGTCAGTTCCTCTCTAGCCAAATTTCCAAGTGAAGAAGAGTTTTTGAATGCCATTAAGCATGCTGATCTTTCATCTGGAAAGTGGTCATCTACCTGACAGCTAGTGTGACTTCAGAAGGGGCTGAGGAACAGGGATTATGGTGTGTGCTGCCTGACCACCCTAGAAGAAATGTCAGGCTCAGAACTGACATCTGTACACAATATTTGTTGATCTGACCAAGGCCTTTGATACTATTGGTTGTGAGAAAATTTAAGAAAAATTATGTCAAAATTTGGTTGCCCGGAGAAGTTTATCAGTGTTATATTTCACTTTAATGATGGCATGCTTGCCCAGGTTCTGGATAATGGACAGTGTTCTTGCACTTTCCCAGACCTCAGTGGAGTAAAACAAGACTGTGTCCTTGCTCCCATGCTTTTTAAAAAGCATGATGTTTTTGGCCATGTTGTCAGATGCCTTCAGTGAGGACAAACACAGCATCAAGCTTGGCTGCTGTATTGATGGTAGACTATTTAACTTGATAAAACTTCAATCTAAGACTAAAGTGGAGGGAGAATTGGTACACGATTTTTTTTTTGGCAGATGATTGTGCACTCAGCGCAGCCTCTGAAGCTGAGATGCAACAAAGTATGGATTGATTTTCTGCTGCTTGTGCTAATTTTGGCCTAACAACACCAAGAAAAAACAGGTGCTCTACCAACCAGCGCCATACCATACACATGTGGAACCATTGGTAATAGCAAATGGAGAAGTTTTGAATGCTGTGGATAAGTTCACTTACCTTGGTAATATACTTTCTAGGGATGTTCGCATTGATAATGAGGTTGATGACTCATTGTCAGAACTAGCTCAGTGTTTGGTAGGCTCTGAAGGAAAGTATAGGAGGGGAGATATTAGACTGACTACCAAACTGAAGTTCTGCAGAGTCATTGTGCTGAGCTCATTGTTGTATGCCTATGAAACTTTGACAGTTTACCAGTGAAACTTTGAAGTATACCAGCATCATGCCGGGAGACTGAATTGCTTCCATTTGAGTTAGCTTAGAAGGACTCTGAAGATCACCTGAAGATAAGATACTAGACTGCCAGACTTTCCAGCTCTACTAAGGAGTGCAACTCTCGTGGGCTGGCCACATTGTTCAAATGCTAAACATAGACTTGCCTAAAAGCATACTATTTTATGGAGAACTCACCCAGGGCAAGTGCTCATGTGATACAAGGACACTCTCAAGGTTTCTCGTAAGAACTTTGGAATTGATTGAGTGACTTAGGAGACATTAGCACAGGACCATCCAGGATAGCATGCCTGTCTCAGAAGGTGCTGTGCTCTATGAGCAAAGCAGAATTGAGTAGCTCAAAAGAAACATGAGATGTGCTGATTTAGAGAATCCACCCCAAATGTTCATATGGACTACTTGTGCCCAACCTGTGGTAGAACATTCCAAGCTTGTATTGGTCTGATCAGCTTTGGACAAATGGATATACTGTAATTTGACTCTAACATAGTGATAGAGCCTATAAATAACTATAAATCTGTAAGATTTTTTTCTTCCTCCCCCATCTTAATGACTTGTCACTCCTCTTCTTAACAATAAGATCTATCTGAAAGTGGAAAAGGAAGCCTTAAGAGGTAGCAGTTGACGTTACTGGAGGTGTCAGCAAGTCAAGGACTCCATTCCACAGTGCCAGGAGCCTTCCTTGAATTCTCTTGACTGTGTGTTCATACCAGTGGATCCATTTTTTCCATGTTGTGGCTATCCTTTTATTAAAGGGATTTGTTTCATGAAGCTTGGATTCAGTTAAAGGGCCGCACTTGAGGACCTCTGTGGCCTTGGGGCCACAGGTTTCCCACCCCCAGACTAGCCCATCTCTTTTTTGGGTCATACATTCCTCCAATGACATACTTTATGTTACTTCATTTTAAATACGTTGCAGCTTGTTGACATGTATTTTGTATGTTCCCCCTCCATTTACCTTTGAGTAATTCTCGATTTTAGTTCTGTGATCCTTCTGTGGAGAATATTCCATGATTGACATTCGTATGATGCCACTGTAAGAATATCACTGTTAAAAAGATGGGTCTTTGAAGTATTGTAATTGTTGTCAACATCATCGTCATCATCATCCTCTTTTAGAAACAGTGCAATTTCCCAAAGGTGGTCTAGTGTGCCTTTTCCCTCTGGTTTAATTATGGATTTAGCTCACTGTACTTGTGCAGTGTTGGCACAAGATAGTTGTACTGATACAAAATGATGAGTTGTCCATTCAACAGCTTTCACAGCACATGGCCTCTATTAGCTCAGTAGAATAGGAGGTAATCCTCTGTTGAGAGGGATTACAGAGGAGGTGGTTTAGGAAACAAGAAGAAAGAAAAACCAAAGGAGGAAAAGCCATGAGTCCTGGTTCCCCTTCCTTGGAGGTCTTCAAGCAAAAGCTGAGTCATTATTTGTTGGGAATCCTTTAGAAAGATTTGGATTAAATAGGGCTGGAGAAGTCACTTTACCTCCAAATACCTCTTTCCTTAGCTATAAAAAAAGGAGTAATGATTTTTAAACTACATATCTCGTTGTTATTTGTCCTTTGTTCTCACAGAGGATCAACGACATCAGGACCAATTGCAAGTCAAGTGGATTTAAGTGAGGCAGGGCTGTGTGAAGTCACCAGCCTCATACTCTCCTCTCCTCTGGAGCCATCTGGATTCAGTGGCAAGATATAGATCAAGACAATGGCCCTGAATTCAGTGGGAGACCTTGGCCTTATTAACATATAACTCATAGAGTTGTTGTAAACAGACTTTTATCCTTCCCAACTTCCCAACTATACATTTGGAATTTACTAATTGTCCTTTGCTTATAGTTTACACATTGAAAGACAAGATTATGTATGCTACCCAGGTGTAATACAGTCTGTCTTAAAAATATTTGCAAGCCAAAAGGAATAATGTGAAAGTAAATAAATATGAACAAAAATCGGAGGAAATGCAGAAATGCATGATGATTGTTGGAAATAAACTCTGCATAGTGAGAGGAGTCCTTAAAGTGAGATTTGAGTTATGTCTGAAAGGCTAGGAAGATTTGGTTTGGTAGATAGAATGAGAGATCTTGTAGCAAAGACTCAAAAGATAAAGGGATGAGGCATGTTCTTGAAGATAGAGAGGAGAGGAAGTAGGTGGAGGTAAACTGATGGGCCTGTTGGGACTGGGTAAGGAAAAAATTTTAAGCCTTTGGTTAGTTGAATTATGATTTAAGAGACATGTTGAAAGTTCTACATTTTAAGAAGGAGAATAAAATGATTGTGCAGCACTGGGGAAGGTTCTTTTTTTTTCCACCACTGATAACTAAGGTATACTGGTAGGATGGAGGTAAAGAGGGAAGTGAGAATCAGGGATATATACCTTTTAAGATTAGGATTGTAAACAGACTGGATGTCTCAGAAGTCTTAGTTTTAAGTTATTAAAACTGTTAAAGTTATTGAAGGTTAAAACTGCACCAAGATTTTTGAGACATCCTACTACGTACAGCCTCAGGACTTAGGGGAAGGAATTGTAAGCAACATCCAGTTGATAAATAAGGGTTGT
Source organism: Bettongia penicillata ogilbyi (assembly GCA_023548195.1). NCBI lineage: Eukaryota > Metazoa > Chordata > Mammalia > Diprotodontia > Potoroidae > Bettongia > Bettongia penicillata. The sequence continues at coordinate 13,240,451 of JAJHZJ010000029.1, forward strand.
GGTTTGTTTTGTTTTCTTTCTTTTTAAGGGTTTAAATTGCCTTTATTTAAATGTAAAAGGAGTAGTAGTAGTTTAGATTTTGAGAAAACTTAGTATAATACTTTTTTTTGTTTGTTTTAGGAACTAGAGCAGTCCCATTTGTTTCCTCCCATCAAAGCTGGTTAGTCGTGGCATGGAAGATACTTTTGGTAAGCCCCTCCTGCATTTTGCTATCATTTGTCATCTTTTTTACTAATTTTAGCTTCTGTGCTAATGACAAATTTAAGTTTCTCATCATCATTGTAAAACAGTAACTGGAAGGGTGAAGTGCGAAACACTTTAGAACAGACTCAAGAAGCAACATGTCATATACCATAGGTAAAAGGAATTTAAAATTCCTTATCTTAATCATCTAGCGACCTCCTCTGTACTAGTATTGGGTTAGAAAGTAGTTCAGTTCAACTCAACATTTATCGAGCAGTTACCGTGTGCCAGGCATTGTGCTGCTAAGCGCGGGGATACAAATATGGGGGGATGGAAGGGAAAGACATCGCAGCCATAAAGAAAGCTTACCGTTGAATGGAGAAAGATGACACATAAGAGGAAGATCAAAAGGTGGAAGGGAGGCAAGCAGAGACCCACTGAAGAGAAAGGAAAAGTTATCTGGAACATCCTGAGCTGTCCAAAGTGCAGCTCCTGTCTCCAACCTCCAGCCTCCCATTACAATGGAGAGGCAGCTCAGGGGACTGATGAGAAGCTGCCATTGGCACAGTGTTTTTCAGAAGCAGACCTAAGCACAGAACGAACATTCGCTTTGAGCTTTCCCATTTTGCATCGGCGTCTGTCTCCAGTATGACAGAAGGTTTCTTTTTTATCCCTGTTCCCCAGAGAGGTACAGAGGTACTCCTTTGCATGAAGTAAACACCTCATCTCTTTTGTTGAAGTGAAATGAATTCAGTTGAGTCTTGTCAGCTCCTTATGCTGTCACTTTAATTTTGCTGGTTGTCAGTATGATTAAGTGATTGTGAATGTAAACAAGTGTTGCTTTGGTTTTCCTGATTCTTATTTCTAGACAGTAGGGTGTATCCTGGAATGTTGATGTCAATAAGGACCTCCTATATTAAAATGGAAATCACTTGGAAAATGATAGCTTCCTAATTCTGAATGGTAAAAGAAGTGGTTACTAAGGAACTGGAAAGAAAACCTCATGTTTTCTTTCTTGATATTTGTGCTGAAGTTACTGACTGGTTCTGCAGTGACAGTAGGGGAGGAAAAACCAAGGTTTTGCCATTGTTGATGTTAATTTTATGAAGAGCCCACAAGCCCTCGCATCTCCCCTACCAAAAGGGTGTGGGGAGGGTGACTATAAATTTATATTCTATCAGTTACTTTATAACCAATGGAAACTGTGATACCAGAGCCTTTGATGAGATTCTTAGTAAAATGGAGAATCATTAGGACTCTTCTATAGAGAATTGGTGATATACAGATCATGAATAGCTTCTACCTTACCTTGAAAGGGTAACTATTTTTAGAAACCATGAAAAGAAATAAAAAGACTTAGAATTCCTGTACTTGATGACTAACATAATTGAATGTCCATAGAAAATTCTTGGGACTTTGGCAGAAGTGGTTCCTGAAGGGGACAGGACTACTGAAACCATCAGCATGTATGTATGTCCCAAGTATGGGGCATCAATCTGACCTTGGGGAGTTGACCTAAGCATTAGTTGGAACACTAGAGGGCGGGCATTACCTTATTCATAGAATTAGAGAATAGTGGCCAAGGAAATTGACCCAGATACTTTACAGCTAACCTTTCTTTTTGGTGATAAATGTTTAAGAGAAATTATCTGAACTGTTATTTACTTGCTTCATAAAATCCCAAATATTTAAACTAAAAATGGCCAAAGTAAATCAAGATAACACTAAGAATTGTGACTGAAAACTTAATTCTATTTATTGTTGTGTCTCTCTGCCTTAATAAGTGGTAGTTTATGACAACTAGAGAGTTATTAATATAATAGGCAAGAATAATTACTAGGACTGTATTCTTTTTTTTTTTGCTATCACAAATGATGTTTATTAGAAAACTTGTACTCAGTAATGAGTCTTGTCCCTTATTTAGTTCTTTCATTATTACTAGTCTTGAGAGTGCCAGGATCAAACACAAAATCTTCTTTTTAGTGTACAAAGAGTTCTTTATAATCTAACTTCCATACTTTTCCAGTTTGTTTTTTTTTACATCTTCCTCCCCCATCCCTCAACCTCTGTGGCCTTCCCTTTCAGTCTGGTGACCCTGGTCTCCTGCTGTACCAAGAAAAAGATACTCCCATCTCTCAGTTCCAGGCATTTATTTTTCTCTAGCTGTCCCCCATTCCTGCTATGGGCTTCTTTCTCATCTCTGTCTCATGTTTTAAGTCCCACCTAAAATCCTGTCTTTTACAAGAAGCCTTTCCCAACCCCTCTTAATTCTAATGACTCTCCATTTGAATTATTTCCTCTTTATCCTATCCTTAGCTTGTTGACATATATCTGTTTGCTTATTGTCTCCTTCATTAGATTGCAAACTACTCTAGGGCAGGAACTGTCTTTTGCCTTGGCACTAGCTGGTCCTTGAAAGTAAACTGTCAGGCTATCGGTATAACTGCTTAACATTGGAAGTCCTTGTTCTTTCTGGTGGTCATTTTTTTTTAAATTTCATTTAATTAATTTTTTTTATTAATTTTATTATTATTTTTTAATGTTTCTACATTCACTACCATAAAATTAAGATTTTAACCCCCCCATACCTACCCCCCACTACCCCCCTTCCTCCCCAAGACAGCATACAATTCTGTATTGGTTCTACATATACTTTCCTATTGAATACGTTTTCACTATATCATGCTATGTAGTCGAACTAAAATAAATGGAAGAAATCATATAACAAATCATAATATAATACACAAAAACACACAAACACACAAACATTATCTGCTACATTCTGTGAATGACTTCCATATTTCTCTGATTGTGGAAGGCATTTTGCCTTAGAAAACCACCATTGGGATTTTTTTTTAATAAGTTGTTGCGTTATTACGAAGTTCCAGGTCTACCAGAAAAAACTCTCGCACACTGTGGTCATTGCTGTGCACAGAGTTCTCCCGGTTCTCCTCCTTTTGCTCAGCATCAGATCATATCATCCTTTCAGGCCTCCCTGAAGTCTTCTTGTTCATCATTTCTTATGACGCAATAGTACTCCATTACTGGGACTATATTCTAAAGAGGTCAGAAAAAGAAAAGGACCAAATGTAAAAAAATATTAATAGCAGCTCTTACTGTAGTGGCAAAGAATTTCAAACTAAGAGGCTGTTCATATGACTGAATAGATTAAAATTATGATATATATGATATATAATTACAATGAAATAAAATTGTGCCATCCGAATGATGGGTTTCAGAGAATTTCAGTATGAGCTGATTAAGTGTAAAGTTAGCAGAACTAGCTAGGTAAACAATTTGTACAATAACCAAAACATTGTAAAAGGAACAACTGTGAGAAACAACATATTTGTCATAAATATTGTAATGACCAACCATAATTTGAGAGTAACTGAATTATTCCCTTCCTTACAGAGTGTAAAGGGTGCTACGTACATTTACTTGGCTACAATGGGAATTTGTTTTGTTTGACTCATCATTTTTCTTGTGTTTGGTTTTTCTTCTTTGTTCAATTTGGGGTGGGGATGGGAGATCTGAGGAAGAGAATATAAATGTTATTAATTGAAATTTTTTTAATATGCATGGATTGAAAAATTATTTCCAAGTTCAAAGAAATAGCCTGCATTTTGTATAATTTTTAACTTACAATCATTTACATTCAATTAATTTTGAAGAAAACACTATCCCACATTTCTTTTTTTCTTTGTTTATTTAACTTTTTACATTCATTTTCACAAAATTTTGGGTTCCAAATTTTCTCCCCATTTGTCCCCTCCCCCCACCCCAATACACTGAGCATTCTAATTTCCCCTATCACCAATCTGCCCTCTCTTCTATCCTCCCTCCCTTCTCTTGTCCCCATCTTCTCTTTTGTCCTGTAGGGCCAGATGACTTTCTATTCCCCATTAACTGTATTTCTTATTTCCTAGTAGCAAGAACAATACTAAACAGTTGTTCCTAAAACTTTCAGTTCCAAATTCTCCCCATCCCTCCCTCCCCACCCATTCTCTTTGGGAAAGCAGGCAATTCAATATAGGCCATCTGTGTAGTTTTGCAAATGACTTCCATGATAGTCGTGTTGTGTAAGACTAACTGTATTTCCCTCCATCCTATCCTGCCCCCCATTGTTTCTGTTCTGTCTTTTGATCCCGCCCCTCCCCGAATGTTGACTTCAAATTGCTCCCACCTCCCATTGCCCTCCCTTCCATCATCCCCCCCCCTGCTTATCTCCTTCTCCCCCACTTTCCTGTATTGTAAAATAGGTTTTCATACCAAAATGAGTGTGCTTTTTATTCCTTCCTTTAGTCAAATGTGATGAGGGTAAACTTCATGTTTTTTTCTCAGCTCTCCTCTTTTTCCCTCCACTAAAAACTCTCCTGCTTGCCTCTTGAATGAGAGATAATTCACCCCATTCCATTTCACCCTCTCTCCTCCCACTATATTTCTCTCTCACCATTTACCTTAATTTCTTTTAAGATATGGTCCCATCCTATTCAATTCACTCTGTGCTCTGTCTCTGTATGTGTGTGCGCGCGCGCGTGTGTGTGTGTGTGTGTGTGTGTGTGTGTGTGTGTGTGTGTGTGGACCCACCAACTATCCAGATAACTGAAAAGTTTTAAGAGTTACAAATATTGTCTTTCCATGTAGGAATGTAAACAGTTCACCTTTGGTAAGTCCCTTATGACTTCTCTTTGCTGTTTACTTTTTCATGCTTTTTCTCATTCTTGTGTTTGAAAGTCAAATTTTCTTTTCAGCTCTGGCCTTTTCATCAAGAATGCTTGAAAGTCCTCTGTTTCATTGAAAGACCATATTTTCCCCTGAAGTATTATACTCAGTTTTGCTGGGTAGGTGATTCTTGGTTTGAGTCCTAGTTCCTTTGACTTCTGGAATATCCTATTCCACGCCCTTCAGTCCCTTAATGTAGAAGCTGCTAGATCTTGTGTTAGCCTGATTGTATTTCCACAATACTGGAATTGTCTTTCTAGCTGCTTGCAATATTTTGTCCTTGACCTGGGAACTCTGGAATTTGTCCACAATGTTCCTAGGAGTTTCTCTTTTTGGATCTCTTTCAGGTGGTGATCGATGGATTCTTTCAATACTTATTTTGCCCTCTGGTTCTAGAATATCAGGGCAGTTTTCCTTCATAATTTCATGAAAGATGATATCTAGGCTCTTCTTTTGATCATGGCTTTCAGGTAGTCCCATAATTTTTAAATTGTCTCTCCTGGATCTATTTTCCAGGTCAGTTGTTTTTCCAAAGAGATATTTCACATTATGTTCCATTTTTTCATTCTTTTAGTTTTGTTTTATGATTTCTTGGTTTCTCAGAAAGTCATTAGCCTCCATCTGTTCCATTGTAATTTTGAGAGAACTATTTTCTTCAGTGAGCTTTTGAACCTCTTTTTCCATTTGGCTAATTCTGCTTTTGAAAGCATTCTTCTCCTCAGTGGCTTTTTGAACCTCTTTTTCCAATTGAGCGAGCCTATCTTTCAAGGTGATATTTTCGTCAGCATTTTTTTGGGTGTCCTTTAGCAAGGTATTGATCTGTTTTTCATGCTTTTCTTGCATCTCTCTCATTTCTCTTCCCAGTTTTTCCTCCACCTGTCTAACTTGATTTTCAAAATCCTTTTTGAGCTCTTCCATGGCATGAGCCCACCGGACATTCAATGTGAGCTTAAGTTCTGGTGCTCGGGTCGGTACAGGGCTGCCTCCCAGGCTCAGTTCCCTCAGTGGGTTTATGCAGAGACCTTCAGTAATGGATCTGCGTTCCTGTCTGCTCCGGGAGCCCCTGGCAACCACTGCCTCTGCCGCTGCCTGCCGAGGGGGCCTGAGTTATGGAGACACCCCGCTCCCCTCTCGGCCAGCCCAGAAATCTCTCTCACTGACCTGGAGCGCCCGTGAGTGGAGGGACCTTTGCAGCTGCCGGAGGTTCCATCCCTGAAGCCTTCTCGGATCTGCTTCTCTTGGGGCCAGGCGGCCAGGGCAGGGGCTTTGCTCCAAGTCCAGTGCTTGATGGATCTTTGGTGGCGGTTTTCCAGGGCTCTCTGGAACGGAAATCTCCACCACTGCGTTGCTGCGCGGCTTGCACTGCTCCAGAATTTGTGGGGAGTTTTTTTACAAAAAAATTTATGGGCTGTGGGTTCGGAGCTAGCATACTCCTCCCACATTTCTAAGACTATCCCTTATCATATTCTTATTTCCTTTCCTCTCTGTATGTTGGATTTACTTGTTTTCCTTTTGTTTTTAGAAAGTGTACTTGTATTTAAGGACTCTATTTACAAGGTTGTGTTTTAAGGATAAGGATGTATTCATTAGAACACCTTCTGTTTCCTAGAGGTTAATTATTTTTAAGGTTGGGAAAAGTATTTCACAAACTATTATGCAGATAAGGGTATTAAAAGGACTTTGTTATACCTCCTAAAAAAAGAGATTTTAACTCTATAGTTTAACTATGCATTACTGATTACACTGTTCCTAACACTTGAAATTTTTTTTTTTTTTACTGTATTCAGAGAATGTGTTAACATTGGTTTAATGTGGGGTTACCTGAGGAATGTGTATTTCTTACTTTCTTTTGTGTCGCTTCAGAAGTCCATTCCCCTATATGTGAATGTCATGTAGTTTTCGGTTACTTTTCTTTTAAAATTCCTTTTCTCCCAGTTTCTCACTTGTCTTGACTGGTTCAGACTTTTATATTTCTGTCTTCACCTCTGCCTTAATCATTCACTATTGTTTTATCACCTTCTCCTTTTCCAGCCTTAATTTTCCTCCCATCCACCTAAAAGAACATAGGAGTTACTATTGTATCCCCATAAAGGAGGTAAAAGGAGACAGTGCAAGATGTTGCAATGGGTGAAGTTAATCAGAGTTCCTCATTTTTTAATTTTATTGAAGCTTTTAAAAAAACATAGTCTTTACTTTCCAATAACACCCTCCCACACCCACACATGTAGAACATTACCTGGTAACAAAGAAGAAAATACGTTGACAGTCTTGAATGTGTTACTGGGATCCCATTCATAGTCTGCCAATTCTCAGCCAAGAAATGGGTGGTAGTACAGGCCTATGGAATCAAGATGATCAAGATGGATCATTGTATTGATCTGAATTCTGATGTGCTTTAGTGTTATTTTCCTGTGGTGGTCATTGTGACCAGTTCATAAATGTCTTTCCGGTTATCCCGAAATTCTTCATTTGCAGTTGTTTTGGGTTTTTTTTTTTTCCTGGCTCATTAAAATGCTGCAGAGAGGAGAACCAGAAGCAAATTTAGACTTGTTCTTGAGGAAAAGCTTCACATTTACAGCTGTCCAGAAATGTCCTGGTCTCCCTTCATTGTAGGTCTTTAAGCAGAGACTGTGCTAGATGATCACTTGTCAGGGATGTTATGGTGGCATTCACAGATTCAGTTAGAGTTGGCAGGGACCTTAGACGCTATTAAATCCAACCCCTTCCTGTAACAGATGAGAAAACTGATGGACAGAAAGCTTGAAATATTGCCCAGGGTCACACAGCTTGTAAGAGTTTGATGCAGCATGCAAACGCAAGGCTTCCTGACTCTAAGTACATTGCCACTACACCAAGTGTTGGAGTCGATGGCCATTAAGGTCCCTTCTACCTTTCAAATGCTATGACTCTGATGATTTCATTATGCTCCTATATTATAACTTCTTTAGCTATTCCCTTACTTTGTTTCTTTTTTTTGTTGCTGCAGAAAGTATGACTGTGGACATTTTGGTGATTATGGCATTTTTCCTTCTGTCTTTGACCTCACTAGGTTAGAGGGTTTCTTGGATATCATAATTTTAAAACCCCCAAAAATTAATATAAAAGGTTTCCCTCCCAAACACCATCTTTCCATTTTATTCCAGTTGTATTGGTTTATTTGATATGAGAGATTTTTGCTTTTATGTTATCGATTTTTACAGTTTTGTCTTTTCTTGTTTCCATTCTCCCTTGTTTTATTGCGTTTCCCCCAAACCATGGATCTGAAGGTAAGCACTTCCTGTGTCTGCTGTTTTCTCCTAAGGTGATATTTTGTGTGTAGCCTGCTTGTCCCGTTAGAGCTTCTTCTGGCTCAGTCCAAGGTGCTGCTTGGAACCTCCTTTGGCCAAAGTGCTTCCGTTTTCCTAGCAGTTTCTCCTGGAATGGTAGGGAGTCCTTTCCTGCCGCTGGTTTTCCCTGCTTCTATCAGTCATCAGTATTTTGTTTGAGGTCTATTCCCATTCTTGTGTATCTAGTGTTTCCAAGTCTCATTGCATTGCTTTTCTCTAGGAAATTAAGACTTGTACTTTTAAGAGATTACAACAATTTCTCATTATTTTTCCTCATTATTTTAAGTATAATTTGTGCTCCTTGATATTCTCCACTTTTTCCTTTTATGTGTGGTCTGATTAGCCTACTTACAATCTTTGTGATAGGTCACCTTTTTGGGCCACAGTTTCCTAACCTGGTAAAATGAGGTGATGAAATTACATTATCTTTAAGATCCTGTGATTCTAAATCATGTCATAACTTTTATATTTTTTTCTCAATATTCAGCTTTATCCTAAACAGTTTTGAACATTTCCTCCAAATAAAACAAATTAGGCAAACAGCCTGACTCCTGCTTAACCTCACTCTGGAGAAAGTCAGTTTAGATTGCACATAATAGGTAAGCTTCTTGAGCTTAGGAGCACTTCTTAATGGAGTTCTATTATGCTATATGGGCACTTATTAAATGCAGTTCAGTTCAGTTAAGCTAATATTTATTAAATACCTACTTTTGTACCAAGATTTTAGTCAGAACTTATGCATTTACTATATTCTAATTTGTATGATATTTGTGTTTTATCACCTCCCATCCCAACTCCAGTAAATTATAGGTTTCTTTAGAGTAGGGACTATGTCTTACCTTTCTGCCTATTTTGCTAAAAAAAAAAATCTTGTGCATTCTTTATCTGAATTGTAAACAGTTCTTTGATAAAGAGATTTTGTTCCCTTATTGTTGCTCAAGTGCAATATTGAACTGTCTTGAGTGCTCATGGGAAATGAGTGTATGTTGTTTTGTTTGAAGTATGAGATTTAACCATAACACATTCCTTTCCTCCCTCCCTTCGAGAACAGGGGTAGGGGATGATTAGGTTAATTAGTTTTGAGATCCTGTTGCTGAGGTAGAGAAATTGTGTACAGCAAAAATCCCTCCCACTTGAAAATAATTAAATTAGGCATTTAAAATTATAAATGCTCAGAGGTTAAAAAGATGGTCAAGTGAAGATAATTTAGTTCTTTCTCTGAGTCAAAAGTGTGAAGAAAGAGAGCATTCCAGGTCATAGGGCAAAAAAGCTCCGATTTGGGAATTGGGAGCTTGGGTGTGGGGAATAGGAATGGATTGTAGGGATTATAAGAAGGCAGGAAAGGGCCAGGCCATGAGTAAATGCCCAGATTCTGTCTTTTTATGTAAAATGCGTATGTTAGCTAACACTTACATAGCACTTACGATATGCCAGAACTGTGCTATGTGCTTTATAATTATTATCTCATTTGATGATCATAGCAACCCTGAGAAGTAGATGCATTATTATCTCTATTTTACAGATAAGAAAACTTGAAGGAAACAGGTTAAGTGACCAGGTTTGAATTTAGGTTTCAGCCCTTTCAGGGCTACTCATCCAGTCTTTGGTATCCACCTGATTCACCCAACTCTCATCTGTGGCTCCAAGAAGCTGTAGCATGCTCATGGGTCACACCCTTGTAAACTGCCTCAGCAAACAGGCTAAACCAGATTAAGGGTAACTGACAGGCCTCAAACCCATCAGTGACTTAGGGGGAATGTCTACCCGAAGCACGTGAAGACTTTTCCTGTGAGAATGGGTGGATGAGAGCAATTTGTTCAAATGACCCTGAAGTTGGCTGAAGCACTTAGAACCTGGTCAAGATGTCAGAGATACAAAGACTATCCGTTGCATCCTGGACCATCCACAGTCATCTTAATTTTTGTCTTACCACTGGACTTTAGTGACTCTGGAAGAGAGAGTGAGGCTGATAACTTTGAAACTTTGCCTCACTTAAATCCAATTCACGTGTAGGTCAAGACATTACCTTGTGACATCCTTGGGAGATCACAAGACACCCACCCCTCCCCACAACAACCACAAATGATGATTAAGCACCTATGTGCCAGACCTTTTGCTAAGTGCTAGGGATACAAAGAAAGGCCAAAGACTCCCCCAGGGGGCTTGCTGTTTATTGAAAGGGAAGACTGCATGGCTAAAGAAAGCCCAAAAGGGATGAGTTGTGGTGGGGGGAGGTTGGGAGAGCAGTGAGAAATGACTAGATGGTAACCCTCTGTCCTTTCTTTAATGGAGGTTTTGGGAGTAACTCTTCACTTCAGCTCAGAGTCATAGGGGTAGAAGGTACTGAGGTTTTAGTACCAAGGTTAAAGAGATCTTACAAGATGATTACTGATTGTTTCACCGCTCTGACTGACTGGACTTCTCTTAGGCTGGGCAGTTCTTGTAAGGGCTTAAAAATAACTCTCACTTTTATTTAGTTGGTCTTTCTTCTTCTTTTCTTTCTTTATTTGACTTTTTACATTCATTTTCACAAAATTTTGGATTCCAAATTTTCTCCCCTTTTATCACCTCCCCCCACCCCAATACTCCAAGCAATCTAATTTTCCCTATCTCCAATCTGCCCTCTCTTCTGTCATCCCTCCCTTCTCTTGTCCCCATCTTCTCTTTTGTCCTGTAGGGCCAGATGACTTTCTATTCTTTATTAACTGTATGTCTTCTTTCCTAGTAGCAACAACAATACTAAACAGTTGTTCCCAAAACTTTGAGTTCCAAATTCTCCCCATCCCTCCCTCCCCACCCATTCCCTTTGGGAAGGCAGGCCATTCAATATAGGCCCTATCTGTGTAGTTTTGCAAATGACTTCAATAATAGTTGTGTTGTATAAGACTAACCGTATTTCCCTCCATCCTATCCTGCCCCTCATTGTTTCCATTCTGTCCTTTGATCCTGTCCCTCCCCGAATGTTGACTTCAAATTGCTCCCTCCTCCCATTGCCCTCCTTTCCATCATCCCCCCTGCTGCTTATCTCCTTCTCCCCCACTTTCCTGTATTGTAAAATAGGTTTTCATACCAAAATGAGTGTGCATTTTATTCCTTCCTTTAGTCAAATGTGATGAGGGTAAACTTCTTGGTTTTTTTTTCTCAGCTCTCCTCTTTTTCCCTCCACTAAAAAGTCTCCTGCTTGCCTCTTAAATGACATATAATTTACCCCATTCCATTTCACTCTCTTTCCTCCCCCTACCTTTCTCTCTCACCATTTACCTTAATTTCTTTTAAGATATGGTCCCATCCTATTCATTTCACTCTGTGCTCTCTGTCTCTGTATGTATGTGCATGTGTGTATGTGTGTGTGCGTGCATGCATGTACGTGTGTGTGTGTGTGTGTGTGTGTGTGTGTGTGTGTGTGTGTGGTCCCACCAACTACCCAGATACTGAAAAGTTTTAAGAGTTACAAATATTGTCTTTCGATGTAGGAATGTAAACAGTTCACTTATGATAAGTCCCTTATGACTTCTGTTTGCTGTTTACTTTTTTATGCTTCTTCTCATTCTTGTGTTTGAAAGTCACATTTTCTTTTCAGCTCTGGTCTTTTCATCAAGAATGCTTGAAAGTCCTCTGTTTCATTGAAAGACCATATTTTCCCCTGAAGTATTATACTCAGTTTTGCTGGGTAGGTGATTGTTGGTTTGAGTCCCAGTTCCTTTGACTTCTGGAATATCCTATTCCACGCCCTTCAATCCCTTAATGTAGAAGCTGCTAGATCATGAGTTATCCTGATTTTATTTCCACAATACTGGAATTGTTTCTTTCTAGCTGCTTGCAAGATTCTCTCCTTGACCTAGGAGTTCTGGAATTTGTCCACAATGTTCCTAGGAGTTTCTCTTTGGATCTCTTTCAGGTGGTGATTGATGGATTCTTTCAATACTTATTTTGCTCTCTGGTTGTAGAATGTCAGGGCAGTTTTCCTCGATAATTTCATGGAAGATGATATCTAGGCTCTTTTTTTGATCATGACTTTCAAGTAGTCCCATAATTTTTAAATTGTCTCCCCTGGATCTATTTTCCAGGTCAGTTGTTTTTCCCATGAGATATTTCACATTCTCTTCCATTTTTTCATTCTTTTGGTTTTGTTTGGTGATTTCTTGGTTTCTCGTAAAGTCATTAGATTCTATCTGTTCCATTCTAATTTTGAGAGAACTATTCTCTTCAGTGAGCTTTTGAACCTCTTTTTCCATTTGGCTAATTCTGCTTTTGAAAGCATTCTTCTCTTCATTGGCTTTTTGAACCTCTTTTTGCCAATTGAGTGAGCCTATTTTTCCAGGTGTTATTTTCTTCAGCATTTTTTTGGGTCTCCTTTAGCAAGGTATTGACCCATTTTTCCTGCTTTTCTTGCATCTCTCTCATTTCTCTTCCCAGTTTTTCCTCCACCTGTCTAACTTGATTTTCAAAATCCTTTTTGAGCTCTTCCAAGGCCTGAGCCCACCCGACAACCCCCTGGGATGTCTGGGATACAGAGGCCCCGCCCTCCACATCTTTCCCTGATGGCAAGAATATTTCCTCATCATCAGATCCGAAAGGCGGGATCATTTGCATCTGCTCAAAAAAGCTCTCTATAGTCTTATTTTTCTTCCCTTTTCTGGGCATTTTCCCAGCCAGTTCCTTGACTTCTGAGATTCCTGTCCACCCCTGCCTAGATCCGCCCATTTAGTGCTTGGGGTCTGAGATTCAAATGGGCTTTCCGCGGCAGGCGCGGCTGCTATTCAATGTGAGCTTTAGTTCTGGTGCTGGGGTGGTGGCAGGGCCGCCTCCCATGCTCAGCTCCCTCAGGGGCTTTATGCAGAGACCTTCAGTAATGGAGCGGGTGGGGCAGGGCCGTCTCCCAGGCTCAGCTTCTTCAGGTGGTTTTTGCAGAGACTTTCAGTAATGAAGATCCTGCCTGTTCGGGGAGTCCTGGGCCACCTCTGCTGCCGCCCCTGCCTCTGCCTCCGCCGCTTCCTCCCGAGGGGGCCCGAGTCACGGAGACACCCCGCTCCCCTCTCGGCCAGCCCAGGCGTGTCTCTCACTGACCTGTAGCGTTTGTGGGCGGAGGGACCTTCTCGGCCGCCGGAGGTTCCCTCCCTGAAGCCTGCTTGGATCTGTTCTTCTGGGCCGCATGTCCAGGACAGCGCTGGGGTGGACTCCGCTTTCTGGGGTGCGACGGACCCTGGGGACGGCTCTCCGGGGCTCTCTGGAACAGAAATCTCTTCCGCTGTGTTTCTGCACACCCTGCAGTGATCCAGAACTTGTGGGGAGCTCTTCTTACATTAAATCCATGGGCTGTGAGTTCGGAGCTCGCATACATGCGTCTTTCTATTCCGCCATCTTGACTCTAGTTGGTCTTTCAAAGATAAAATTGATCCTTGGACCTGTGTTACCTTCTCTTACGCATTAGAATTGGAGTCTAAAAGGCACCATTGAAGTGTAGAAGAAAAAAAATTAATACTATACTGTGTACATTAGGGACATCTACAAGAGACAATTTTTATTCCTTTAACATTATTCTAAATCCAAGCATTTTCTACTTATAGAGAAAAACGTTCAAATTTGCCTAGCCACACCACACCCTCCTCCTTTCCATGCTCTGGGACACATTTCTACTCTAATATTATTTGAGATAAACTTTTATAGAAATCTTGAACATAAATTAAAATACAATGTTGGACCAACAGAATAGTAGTTATTAATTTATTCCTATTCATAAGATTCTCTTTAACAACAGAAAGATCCCCTTTATCACCATTCATTCTGAATAACTAAAGAGGATGCTTTCCTTCCTGGGTCCCCGGTCAGTTGCTTCAGTGATGGGAAATTAGCCTAGAGATAAATTTGTTTTTTCACTATTTAGGAAGCAAGCCTTAGCTTTTGCTCTACTCTTTTTCCTAAAGGAAAGATCTGGAAAATGTTTTAGGTTAGAGAAATATTTATTTTTAAAAGTTGCTAGGGAAATTACATTTTTAATATGCTTCTATAATGTACACCTGTAATACTTGTAGAGTTCTGTTGACATTTTTCAGTATAGTTGTAGACAGTATGCTGCTTTTAATTCTCATTTCTAATTTTCATTTTGTCTGACTTGACATTTTTGTAATATTTCATTTTTACATTGTTTCACAATAGCCATTAGGATCTTTGGTGGCACAGTGTGACTAGAGTGCTGACCTGAAGTCAGAAAGATTCTTCAAGTTCAAATCCAGCTTCAGACACTAGCTCTGTGATTCTGGACAACTCACTTAAAACTGTTTGCCTCAGTTTCCATATCTGTAAAATGAGCTGGGGAAGGAAATGGCAAACCACTCCAGTAGCTTAGCCAAGAAAACCCCAAATGGGGTCACAATAGCAGCTGTTGCTCTATTGTCAAGCATGTATAGATTTTTTTTTCATCTGTATTAAGTACTTGGGGATGATCAGTGATATTTCAGTATCTTGGTGAAGTTTTTAATTAATAAAGCTTAGAAAGTAGAGGAAGAAAACTAATAACTGGTGGATCTTGGGAAAGGAAAGCCTATGTCAATTGTTACAAATAATTTTAGTGAGATGACTGGAAAATTTAGGACCTGGCATTGCACTATCTATTAAAGTCTTTAACATCTATTATTCAGAGATATGGAAGGTGATAGATAATGCATGCTTGGTTGGGCTAGTCTAGTGATAATACTAATTTAATGTTACATGAACTCAGATATGTCTTAGTGGCATATAGGCAGTGTGTTAATGGTTTTGTATATCTGGGACATAGATATGGCTACATATGTCATAACATACATACATAAGATAGTATTTCTTGTTGCCAGAACTCAGTTTTATAATGTATTTAACTGCTGTAGTGAATTTATCGTTATCTATAATAAATACTTATTGATTTAGTTGGAATTGAAGATTTTAGTTAGGGAAGCTTTTCTCCTAGGCTTTCAGAGACTTTAGTGAAACCCGATGTGTGTGTGTGTGTATGTGTGTGTGTGTGTTGTGTGTGTAAGCAAGTCAGTACCTTGCCACTGCACCCAGCCTCGTTTAACTTGTATCACCTTCCTAATGTCATGATCTTCTTTGAGAATGAAGGTATTCAATTTTTTATCCCTTTGAGAGCTAAATTTTCTGACATGTTTGTTCCTAATTTTTTCTCATAGTTTTAATTTCTCTTCTGAACTATTCTAGAATTTCTTGCTCCATGTTCTCAGGATTCCATAAGTTTCTGTGTTTTATCTGAAATTTTCCTTTTTCTTATATTTCTTAAGAGATCTTTGTACTCCCTTTGAGAATATGGTTTCCAGTAATACTGCCATTTAGTCCTAGTATTATCTTTGTTTATTCATTTACTTGTGCTTTGGGTATTTAATTGGATTTTCTTCCTCTTGAATTCCAAGAATTCCTCTTGAATTCTTTGTCTTCTTGAAATGTTTATTTTCCTAGTAATTTCTTGACTCTTTTCTCCTTTAATGGATATTGCCACTCCTCCCACCCTTTCTGGCCTTCAAATTGAGATGGTTACAGCTTTCATTACTCTGTTTGGAGGGAAATGGCAAATAAAAGAATGTTCAACTGTAGGGTAGATGGAAGAACCTCGAAATCCAAAGTATACAGCCATGGGGAGCTGGCAAAGCCCAGGGATGCTTGGTTTACAACAGTAGGTCAGATAATAGTGAGGATCTACAAGAGTATATATAGAGGCAGGTTAGATAGTGAAGCCTACAGGGCCTTAGAAGGCAGATGCAGTCCTAATGGCTGGAAGTCCAATCACTTATTTTTACTGATAAACTAGGGTTTGCTTACCTGTGCGATACATTCTCTTGGACTCAGTTTCCTCGTCAATTAAACAGAATTTCCTGATTGATACCAAGTGGTTCCTCCACCTAGGTGATGCAGGTAGCAAAACTCAAGCTAGCATTTAAATATTCAATTAGTAGGGGATATGGGATGATTTGGGGAATGGGAAGAAGAGATGATAGGCATGTGGTCTAAACTCAAAGAAATTTTGGAGTACCCTGCTTTGATGTTCTGCCCAGCCCGTGGAACAAGCATATATTATATGCCTTCATTGCATATGGCACAACTCCCTTCCATATCCCAGAGTACTCCAAGCACAGCATTTATTTTTCCTATGGCATCTTTGAAATGGATAAAATGATTCTGGCGCTGCTACCGCTAGGCAGTCACTAGAAAGGTACAGAGTAATGAGGGAAAGCAGATTCAAGTTGGATGTAGTCCAGAGCTGTCAAATCCTTTACCTTAATGGAGTGTGACTGGAGCCAGATTAAAATGTAATTTGGAAATGTTTAACAAGATAAAAATACAATCTAACATAGATAACATTAATTTGTGGTTTTCCAAGTCAGTATGCACATGTTTCTATTTGAATTAAACACCACTGGTGCAGTATATAGGATTTGATTGATCAAAATAAACCAATCCTGAGGAATATGAATTGGGAGGAAGGTTATTCCTCTACAGAGTTCTGGATTTTCTTATGAGAAACTTTCTCTTTCATGCTCCAGAATCCATTTCTTCTTGGTAGCTTACTCCAGCCTTGAAATTCACACATTGGAAATACACTCTGTATTCGAAGCCTTTCCTTCTGAATTGATGGCTTTTTCCAGAACTCCTATTTAAGGAATGACTAGGCCATCCATGTCTTCTTCAGGTTGCACTCCAGACGTTATCTACCATTCCCCCAACTTAGTTGTCCTCTCTCCTTTTCAGCTTGTTATTACTTTATTTTATTAGAATATAAACTCCCCGAGGACAAGTACTATCTTCCTGCTTGTATTCCCAGCTCTTAGCACAGTGCCTGGTCTGGAAAAAGTGCTTAATATGTTTGTTAACTGACTGACTGAGGAACCAAAAAATACAGAAATCTTAAGATGGAGGTTCCCAGACTTATTTGGCCTACTGCCCTCTTTTTAAAAAAAAATTTCCGCTTCCCTGGAAATTTGCTTTCTTTAGTTCTTTCACAGTTAGGTTTTATTTTATTTTTTTTGAAATTTGCATCATTTAAAAAAACATAAAATATATTTTTTAAATGATGCATCCTAAATTTAATAATTTTTTCATAAATTTGTGGGGTTTTTCCTTGCGTTGAAATTTTGATGATGCAGTATTATGTCACATAAACATACACTATATGTGAACTCATATATTCCTGCCTGTTCATGCTAGACTTCACAGCAATGTGTTACACACTAGCCTGCCAATACTTGCTTGTTAAGACATGTTGGTGGACTTGACCCCTGATCAGTTATAACTAGCATTTTGTGTCTTTATTTGGAAAACAGTGGAATCACTACAACTTTAACTCTGTTACACAAAAGATGAAACATGTTATGAATGTTTTTTCCAAAATTTACTTCTTTCTTTATGCTTCCATCTCCCCTTGTTATTCAAAGCCTCTCAATTGCACCTGAGGCTACTACCGTACTGTCCCCCAGGGGGCGGTATCACCCACTTTGGGAAGCTGTACTTTACGCTATACATAATATAACAATATCCAGTGTTGGATTTCACATTTATCCTTACTGAATTTCTTATTAGGTTAAAAAATATCTTATATGGTTAAAAAAAACAACCTATGTACAGGATTGGGTAAGGCATATTTAAATTGCAGTTTATCAGAAAAAGACCTGATTTATAGCTTATTATAAATATATGAGCTAGCTGTGTGATTTGTCAAAAAGCTAATGAGATCTTGGATTGCATTATAGAAGAATTGCAGCATGTAGGAATAAGGAGATGATATTGCTTTGAGTTGCCATCTTGTGATTTTTTTTAAGGGAGTGGCTAGGATGATGACTTCAGAAACAGATAAAGGGACCAAAGACAAAACAACCATATGTAGTAAGGAAGCTGCTTTACTTAAGATTCAGACTGTATTAGTGGGAACTTTGTGACATAAGTTTGCATGACCACTTTCACAATGTTTTCCAGCTAGTTTTCCTTACTAACAGCATAAAACCATGTCTTATAAGCTGGCAAACTAATTCACTGTGCTTTGAAGATGTGAAATTGATTCAGCCACTGTACAAAACACTTTGGAATTTTGGAGAGAAAAAATGTTAAATTGTTCAGACTTGAACTTGTTACAAATTCAGTAATTTCACTGTGGGGCTTACTTAATCAAGATTGTTAAAAGCGAGAAAAAAACTTTTTATAGTAAACATATTCTCAATAGCCTCAGTTGTAATTGCAAAAGACTAGAAACAAGCCATGTGCCCAACCACTAGGAAGTAGATGAACAAATTGTGGTGTAAAATCACCGCATCACAGAATTTTAGAGGTGGAAGGCGAATCAGCGGCCATCTAGACTAAACCATGCCAGGGAAGAACCCCATTATAACATGCTGCAAAGTGGTCAGCTCTTATTTGCTTGAAGACCTCCAGGACAGGGCAGCCTGCTCCCCTGCCAAGGCGGTTCACTGTGCTCCTAGACAGCTGTGAATGTGAGGAGGCTTTTTCTGACATGGAGCTTGATTGTCCCTCTCCATACTACTCTGGGTTCTGTTCTCTGAGGCTGAAAAGAATAAATCCAGTCCTTCAAACATAGCTATCACTTGTACTCCTCTTCCAGGCTTCTCTTCTGCTTCCCTTAGCCCCTAATCCTACGACATCAGTTTCAAGGCTTTTTATCCTAGTTGTCTTTCATTGAACAATCTGTAGCTTATCCCGTTGTGCCTCAAACTGAACACAACACTGTCCTAGGAGATGGAGAGTCTTGATCCAGTGATCAAGGATTTAGGAAGGAGGAGGTGTTTGGTTTTTGGTTTATCTTTAAAAGCATTCTTTGACTTAGCATTTTTACTATCCTATCTTCACTGGTGAAACTTGTACTCAAAACTCAGGCAGGAGAAGGGGAGAAAGTAAAGGGTTTGGAAATCATCTCTAGGTAATCATTGATTAATTCTACAAATGTTCTGTAAGTGTTTCTCTTAAGAGCCACAGAAGAACAAAGGCTATTTTTTTTGTTTTACTTAGTTTTTGTAAATCTAGAAGTATAAACAGCTTCATAAAAAGAATCTGTTTTTTAGAAGGAAGTACAGAATTTAGTTTGTAGTAGCAGAGGGAGAAGATTCCTCTCTTGTGAGGATTTCTTGTAAATTCATTACCATATGGTATTTATCTAAAAGACTGAACCTGAAAACTCTAAAATCATAAATCAAAATCTATAACCAAAAAAGATTCTAAGAGAATCTTTGGAATAGAACTCTGTCATCCTATGTGAAGATGCCAAACTTGAAAGCTTTGCTTGACAAACAGGTCTAATAAGACCAGTGAGATCATTATCCTGCTGCATTGTGGCCTAAGGAGTAAATTTAAGGTTAGAGAATTGCAATTTTTTTCTTAATATTGACTTTTTAAATAGAACAGTTTGGTACCAAATTATATTTAACTTTTTAAACAAAAGGTGTTTGGAAATAGTGTGGTGTGATGCAAAAAAAAATTTTTTTAAGTTGGAAGATACATGAGACTCCCTCTCTGATCGTGTTCAAATTACTTGGACCTCTGGACCAGGTTTTTCTCTCTGAACCTTATTTTTCCCCACTGTAAAATTAAACGGTTGGACTACGTAACCTCTTGTTGAGTCATTTCGATTGTTTTTGACTCTTTGTGACCTGAGATTTTCTTGTCAAAACTATGGGAGTGGTTTGCCATTTCCTTCTCCAGCTCATTTTACAGATGCAGAAACTGAGGCAAACAGGGTTTAAGTGACTTGTCCAGGGTCACCCAGCTAGGAAGTATCTGAGATGAGATTTGACTTCAGGCCCAGTACTCTGTGCACCATGGCCACATAACTTCTACTTTCCTTTAAAGTTCTTATATTTAAATGCATATCTATAAACAAATTAGGTATTGGTGAAGAATTTATTTCCCTAAGACTTAATTATGGGAAGAGCCAGGACATCCCCTGCAGGGCACAGTAGAAAATGCCCTGGATTCATGGGACCTTAATCCAGGCTCTGCTGTTTATTCCCTGGATGGTCTTGGCAAGTCACTTAGCTTCCCTCTGTTCTCATCTGTAAAATAAGAAGGTTGAACTCAACGGCCTTAGAGTCCCAGCTCTAATTCTACAATCATGTCATTTAACTGGCTTTTGTCATGTTTTGACTTTTCTCAAAAACCCAGATGTCTTATGCCAAACTTGCATTTTTCCCAGGTAAAAACATTTTTGTTTATAATTCTGCTGGAACTATAATAGCATATAATACTAAATATTGATTTCCTTGAAAAATTAAACTGACACTGATCTAGTTAGCCAGGCATACAAAAGATATGTAAGTATCACATCTCTTTTTCCCCCCTTCCTTCTGAATCTTGATATCTACACAAGCCCTGGCAAATCCTCCTTAAGCTGGAAAGGCTGTGAGCTTGGCCTGGTGATAGGCTGTGTCTATGGTCTGAGGATCAGTCAAGCCAGGGGCTCATCTGCGGGATGGCCACAAGTTTTTTGGCCTGCAGTAACTGTCAAAGGCTTAGAGAGGGGTTGTGATGTTCCTCAGTAGAAAGAGTACCCATACTGACAAATTAGAGATTCTTGAAATCTATGAAGAAATTTCAAGAAATAACAAAGTATCTTAGTGTGTTAGGTTTTTCTACTAAATTTACTACCTTGCTGTTGTTTGTCCTTCATTCTTGCAGAGGACCATGACATCAGGGAGGGGATGCCATGACATGCAAGTGAATTGGGTTTAAGTGAGGCAGGGCTGTGCAAGGTCACCAGTCTCACTTTCTCCTCTGGAGCCATCTGAGTTCAGTGGTGAGATATAGATCAGGATGACTGGAGATGGCCCTGTTATTTCTTAGTGTAACTGTATATATGTTCAGCTTTCCATTATCCTTGTAACTGTAATGGAAGCTAAGGTCTAGAGAGTCTGAATTCAGTGGATCATGCAAACATCATTTTGGTTTGATTTCAAAATTCATTTGCCGCGTACTTGATCCTAAGAGATCTCTGCTTTGAACTCTCATATTTGGGTTGGGGTTATATTGGTATGACATGGATGAGCTACTTATGGATAATAGAGAAGTGTAATTGATGAATCATTTGCAAAACAAGGGCTATTGAAACTTCTAGGTGTGGGTGTTTCTGGTTCCTTTACATTCATTGCTTTTGAGTCACTTGGTAACCATGTGTTCATTACTCAGAAATATTATGTGATAGCTATGTCTTTTTCTCATGTTATTATCAGTTGTATTGAGATCTTATTAGATAAAGTATAAATGCAGCTAGTGAAAATATCATTATTTTAATAATCATCAGATCTTGAATATATACCTGGTGAATGTCTTGTGTTTTTCTATTTTTTTTTAAGGTTTCCCTCTGATCTCCTCTTGTAATGAGTTTGAGGCCTGCCTGAGGTATGATTTACAGCTGATAAGGACAGTAAAAATCACTTAGTACAGTCTTTTCACTTTGTAGATGAGGAAACTGAGGCCCAGAGTAGGGAAAGGATTTCTCTGAGGTACTACAGATAAATGTTGGCATATTTAGGACTAGAATCTGTATCTTCTGATTCTTAGCACATTGTTTCACATCAATATAGGCTAGAATGTTTCTTTAAGTTTTTATTCCTGCCCCTCTTAATAATGTAAAGCTACCCAGCAGGTGCTGCTTTTGCTACTTACTGTCCTCTCCAGTGTATCCTTCACACCAATCTCATCAAATCACTTCTGCTCAGAAACTTCTTTCAAGGTGTCCTATTATTGCCTGCTGAGCAAAATCCAAAATTTTTAGTCTAATATTGCAGACACTCCACAATCTGGCACCAACTTGACTTCCCATGTTTACCCCACTGTGGACTTGAGCCCAGTTGGATTTGTCCTGGCAAAGTGCTGCCATCCTTTAGAGACAGCTCAGAGAAAGCCTTCCTGCCAATCAGAAGAGATCTCTCTGTCCTAGTACCTTGCATAGTACTTCATTCACAACTCAGTGCACTTATCTTGTCCTCTTTATATTATATGCCCAGAATCTCAGTTGGCAAGCATTTCAGAAGTCATTTAATTTAGTATATAGCAGAAAAAGGGCTGAAGTTGGAATTAGAATTCCAAAGTTAAACTCCAAGCACTTCCATTTAATAGCTATCTGACCTTTAGCAACTTGATCCATTTGGATCCCTCGTTGCCTTAAAATGGTGTTAATGATACCATCCCCTTCACTGCTTCCATCTCAGGATTTTGAGTATCTACAAGTGCTTTGTGAGCCATAAAGGTCAGCTCTTACTATTGTCATTGTTAGTGGACAGTCTTAAGAAAGGTTGTGACTCAGGCATCATTACAGAAGACTGGTATTGGCGAAAGCATCCCTTCTCTGCTTGTGTGACCTTGGGGAAAGTCCCTTAATATCTCTGAGCCTCACTTTCCTCTTCTGTTAATAAGGAGGTTGAATTACTCTCCTTTGGGAGCCCTTCTGGCCATAAAATACTATAAGGTGTGGGTTCTTAATCTGGGGGGGAGTTACGAATTTATTTTTAAAAATATTTTGTTATTTGAATACAGTTGGTTTCCTTTGTAACCCCATATGGTTTATTTAATACATTCAGAAACATTATTCTGAGAATAGCTTCAAAGGCCTCACCAATTGCCAGAGGGGTTCAGAGCAGAAAAATGTGTAAGTGCCCCTCCTCTAAATCTTGGTGTAGTAAAAAAATTATACTGGATTTTCAGGCAGTTATGTTAGTTTGACCTTGCTCATGCCACTTATTTCCTGTGTGACCTGAAGCAAATCCCTTAGCCTCTCCAGGTGTCAGTTTCTTCATCTATTCAATATTAATATTAGAAGAGATGGTGTCTGTGGTCCCTCGCAGCTCTGAATCTGACCTTGTGGCAAGAAATGCGTGCTTTTCCTTCCCAATTAAAAAAAATTCTGGTTTTAATATACATCAACAGAAATGAGCTTTTCCAAAAATAACGGTAGAACGGAAAGAGAATTTTAAACATAAAACTCCCAATTTCTGTTATATACAGCTTGCAGAAAAATTCTCTCTTCCAGCCCTACTTTCCAGTTGAATACTTCCAGGAAGGTGATTATAAGGGAATGCCAGGTATCCCTTCTCCATCAAAATATTGATATGACACATTACCAATGATGAGGAGGCAAGCCCAGGGACCTCTCTGTCAATCCTCAAGAAGATGCAATCTGGCTAGTTTTTTAGGTGCCACATCCTCTGTAGTAGCCACACCTGCTAAAGATGTGGAAAGGAAAATTATCCCCACCAGCGTCCTTGTAATTGTCAAATGGCTCCACATTAGAAATGACTGGTTTTATCTGGGGAAGTTACACTAAAGAAGATCCATTGCCAGCTACACCCTAAGAGCCCTAGAGCTTTTCTTTTGTCTGATTTACAGTTGAAAGCTTCTCAGTGTGTCTCCATTTAGACTTGGAGCAAAGACTGTCTTTTTCTGTTCAATCCCAATAGCCTAGTACAATGCTTTCTGTGTTTATTTATTGATTTATTCATGATGAAGGCAAAATGATTTATCTTTCTTTCTTGACACCTAACAGAACTCTGCACATAGTAGACCCTTAATTAAATGTCTGGTATGTAACATAGTGCCCAGCACATAGGTGCTTCAGTAGATGCTTGTTAAATGAATCAAAGAATAGTGTTTTGTGCCTTTAATTAAGTGTAGAACAGAGGAGGGGAGGGTAAGTGGTATGAGGTGATTTATAAAAGCATGTGAGCAATAAGGAGTCAGTTGAAACTATTCTACTGAAGAGTATTTAGCATATTTCAACTCTGTGCTGGTGTTAGTTTGATTTCTATTTATATTACTTCTTGGTTAAGTAACAGAGCTCTGTTTTAAACTAGTAATTTGCAAAGTATTTTATTATTTTAGGCCAGAGTTCTTTAATCTCCTTAATAGACACCAAACATGAAATCTTCATTCAGCCTATGGAAAGGGTTGGGATTTGTGATTCAGAAGAACAGTCCAGGATTGAGGGAGGCAGCATGGTAAAATGGAAATTGCACTGGATCCAGAACCAGAGGACCTGTTTTTGAATTCCAGCTCTTCTTACTACTTCTGAGCCTTGAGTAAGTCACTTTTCTTCTCTGGTCCTTAGTTTCCTCTTCTGTAAAATGAAGGTGTTAGATGAGATATCTAAAGTTCCTTCCAGTTGTAAATCTTTATTTTTGTTTTTTAATCTTAATTGAACAAGCACTAAATATAATGGATCACTTTCATGTATACTTTTAGTAGATCAGAAAAAGAGTACTGCACATCACATAAACCGTGACTCTCCACCGTATACAACTTGCTTTTCTTCTGAAATGTATAATAAATTTAATATGTAACTTACAAAGCTGTCCTGCTTGTCTGTGGTTTTTTCTGGCCTTGCTTCTGTTCTGTACTGTACATTTAAAAAAAATGCACTGGTGGCCCTTTTTTCTTTATAGAAGGCTTCCTTTTCCCTAGCCCTCCCATTCCCTCTTACATCCTCATTGGGGCAGAGGAGAGAGAAAAAGAAAACCCTTGTAATAAATACATATACTCAAGCAAAACTGATTTCCATGACTGTCTAAAAATGTGTGTTTGGCTGAGTACATTAACTCTCTGTCAGAAAATACTATCATGTTCCCTCCTTGGTCCTTTGGAATCATGGTAGGTCGCTACATTGAACATAGTTCTGAATTCTTACAGAGTTGTTTTCATAATGTTGTTATTGTATGATCAATTCTAGTTATGCTCACTTCACTGTGCATCAGTTCATACAGTTCTTCTTCCCAGGCTTCTCTGAAACCTTCCCCTTTCTCATTTCTTACAACACAGTAGTATTCCATCATGTTTGTATGGCTTTTATTCTTATAAATTTGAATCAATTTCTTTTTATCTTGGATATGAGATCTTTCCTAGAGAAATTTGGTTAAAGTTTTTTTTTTTTTTACCCCTGAATTGTTTCTCTTCTCACTTTAAGTATATTGATTTGGTTAGAGTAAAAATCTTTTTAAATTTTATCTTCTCTGCTCTTCTCTATATATTGTTTGAGCATGAATTCTTCCCTTACTCAAAGTTGTAAGAAGTACTTTCTTCCTTGTTTCCTTGTTTATGGTGGGACCTTTTATATCATGCATTTAAGTCATATATCTGTTTGAAGCATATTTCAGTATATGGTATGAAGTGTTTGTCTAATCCTAATTTCTATCAGTTTGCTTTCCAGTTTTATCAGTTTTTGTCAGATACTATTAGTTTCTGCCCTATTTTCTTTTTCCTGTTTACTGTTTCACTTGGTAATGCCATCACTTCTCATGGATTCAGTTATCTTTGCTGCTGATGATCACATCTCTTTATCCAGCCTCAGCCTCTCTGTAGACTTGTAATCTCATGTCTTTAGCTATCTGTTGGACATCTTAAATTGGATGTCCTTTTGACATCTTAAACTATTTTGAACTAACAACTTAAAATATGTCCAAAACGTAACTCATTTCCCCCAAAAAACTTACCTTACTTCCTACCTTCCCTGTTACTGTAATGGGTACCATCATCCTTTCAGTTGCCCACATTCCCAACTCCAGTATCATCCTGGGCACCTTACTGTCTCACTCTGCCCACCTCCTATATTCAGTGCGCTCCCACTGGTCAGTTCTACTCCTTCTCTTTCTTTTTTTTTTTTTAATTAATTTATTTTTTTTAGTGTTTTACAATCATTTCCTTAAAGTTAAGATTTTATCCCCCCCACCTTTCCCCCACTACCCCCCTCCCTCCCCATGACAGCATACAATTCTGTATAGGTTCTACATATACTTTCCTATTGAGCACATTTTCCCTATAGTCATGCTATGTAGTCACACTTCAATAAATGGAAGAAATCATATAACAAATCAAAACATAATACACTGAAACCTACCCACCCACAAACAAGATCTGCTACATTCTGCCAATGACTTCCATATTTCTTTCTCTGAGTATGGAAGGCATTTTGCCTTAGAAGACCGACATTAGGATTTTTTTTTTCTCAGTAAGTTCTTGTGTTATTACTAAGTTCCAAGTCTACCAGAAAAAACTTGCACACTGTGGTTGTTGCTGTGCACAAGGTTCTCCTGGTTCTGCTCCTTTCACTCAGCATCAGGTCACATAAGTCCTTCCAGGCCTCCCTGAAGTCTTCCTGTTCATCATTTCTTATGGCACAATAATACTCCATTACATTCATCTACCATAATTTATTCAGCCATTCCCCAATTGATGGGCATCCCCTTGACTTCCAGATTTTGGCTACCACAAAGAGTGCTGCTATAAATATTTTTGTACACGTGGGACCATTTCCCGTTTTTATAATCTCTTGGGGATACAGTCCTAGTAGCGATATTGCTGGGTCAAAGGGTATGCACATTTTTGTAGCCCTTTGGGCATAGTTCCAAACCGTTCTCCAGAAGGGTTGGATGATCTCACAGCTCCACCAACAATGAATTAGTGTTCCAACTCTCCCACATCCTCTCCAGCATTTATCATTTTCTTGTTCTGTCATGTTTGCCAATCTTACAGGTGTGATGTGGTACCTCAGAGTTGTTTTGATTTGCATCTCTCTAATCAATAGTGATTTAGAGCACTTTTTCATATGATTATAGATATCTTTGATTTCTTCCCCTGAAAATTGCTTGTTTATATTCTTTGACCATTTATCAATTGGGAAATGACTTGTTACTCCTCTTCTCTGATACTGCCAGTTGACCTCTCTGCCTCAGGTGTCTCCTCCTTCCAGTTTATCTTCCATTCATCTTTCAAAGTGATTTTCCCAAAGTTCAGGTCTGACCAGGTCACCTCCTTCTCAATAAACTCCGGTAAACTCCCTGTCATCTCCAGGGTGAAAGAGAAAAAATCCTATTTGGCATTAAAAAGTCCTTTATAACCAGTCTTCTAATACCTTTCTCCCCTCTACATTCTCTACCATCCATGGACAGTGGCCTCCTGGCTATTCCTTACACAAGACATTTTGTTTCCCACTTCCAAGCATTTTCAGTAGGTTGTCTCCCTTGCCTCGAATTCTGTTCCTTCTCATCTCTGCCTTCTGGCTTCCTTCAAGTGTGAACTAAAATCCTATCATTCCCCCTCCCCCCCTTTTTTTCTAATCTCTTCCTTCTGTTAATTATTTACAATTTATCCTCTATGTGGCTTGCTTAGTTATTTGCATTTGTATCTCCTCTGCTTAGCATAGTGCCTGGCACATAGTGGATACTTAAAAAATATTGACTGATTGACTCAGAAGCTGGAATCTTTAGATTTTTTAAACTGTCATCTTTTAGGAATAGGCATTTTTATTTGCTCCTGTGCCTTGCTTAGTTCCTTCTTTGTAGAATTACTAATATTTGACTTCTTTCTGTTACAGAAAAAGAGATCAATAACAAATTCTTTTGGGTCTTTATAATTTTCAGAATGTATTTATACTTCTTTGAAGCAGGTCTTATTATTTAATCCCAATTTTGAAACTGAGGAAATTGAGAGTCATATATTATGTGGGCATCCCTATGATATGGAATCTAGTTGGCTTCAGTAAAGGGAATTGATCCCAAGCCACATTGTAGATGAGACCACAACAAATTGGAACTTATCTGGAGGAGGGCAATGTAGATAGTGAGAACTAGAAACTGTACTTTATAAGGATTGCTTGAAGGATATGGGGATGAAGAGAAGATTTCTGCCTAGTAACTGCCTTCTTTATTTAAAATGACCTCATGTGAAAGAGAGATTTGACTTAGTCTCTGTGGTCCCAGAAAGCAGAAGTAGAAGCAGTTGTTGGAGTTTGCACAGAGGAAGGGAAAATATCCAACAGTTAAAGGCATCTCAAAGTAGATTGGGCTGTCTAGGGTATTAGGGACCTTCTCATTAAAGGTCATTGGGAGGATCAGTAACCGTTTGTGGAGTGTATTATACAAGAAATTTCTTACTTAAGTACAGTGTGAACCATTTGGCCTCTGAGGTCCTTTCCAGTTCTGTGATTGTGTGACTCTTTTTAAGTTTAGCATTCATTTTTCTGTTTTAGGGCTAAGTATAGCATTGTAGTTTGTATTCAGTTTTTTCTGGAACCAAAGCAATTATTTGACTCTATTAGAATGCAGTGTTGGTGGTGGTGTGGCACTGAGTGTATAGGAGGAGAAAGTTCTCCTACAAAGAAAATAAGGAATTATTAGGTGTTTATAACTATAGTTATGAATTATGGCATGGTTTCTGAGTTAATATTCTTTAAAAATTCCTTTTCTTTGGCATGATTTGGAAACAGTAATTTTACACTTCACAATAGTCATCACTTTTTCTCTTGAAATGATTCCAAAGCAGAGTGGTTCTATCACTGAGAAACTAATGACCTTGGTACAAATTTCTTCCCTATCCTGGGACCTCTGTTTCTTCATCTGCAAAATAAGGGAGCTGGACAAGATGATCTTTAACGTAATTTCCACCCTTAGGATATTATAAGTCTTGATATATTATTATGTTATATATGGCATATTATAATGGAAAGACCACATTGAACTTGGCAATCAAATGTTTCATTCTCCCTTTTGACATTTACTATGTGGTAGTAGCCAAAACATATATTATCGATTTAATAGTACCTGTACCGTACACTTCACAGGGTCATTGTGATATAAACTATAAAACCCTGTAGAAATAAGAATTGTTACTTTGAGATGCCTTCCAGCTCTAATATCGTCTGGACTTAGAATTCTACTAAGGTGGGAAGTAGGGATGTGATTGGGTGTGTCATCGAGAAACCAGTTTATCTGCTTATTGCCTGTAGTTTGTGATAGAGGAAGTTTCTAATACAGACAAAATATTACACTTGGATTGTATGTTATTGTTATTATCTGAACTGTTGACCGTCAAGATGGATTTTAATGTTAGAACAGTGATGTTGAATAATATTGTGTAACATTGATAACTTAATAGTCAGAGCTAAGAGACTAGAGATCATTGAATCTAAACAACATGTTTTAACCAAGCCCCTGAGAAGCAAATTGGTTATCTGAAAGACACTCCAATAGATTAGTGTCAGGGTCAGGAGTTGTAACTCAGGTCTTCTGAATCCAAAGCCCAGGCTCTCTTTACTAAACCAGAGTTCTTTTTTGTCAAGACCCTGATTTTGAGCAAAATTTGTAGATTTAATTTTAATATTTATATCCATATTTTTGTACCTGTTACTTCACATTGACAGGGTTTCTCGTTTTATAATATCTTCTCAAAGATAGTCTTATGGGTGTCATATGGCAACTATTATACTTTAATATAAATTTCCTTCTCTGAAGCAGATGTTAGGGATTTGATCATAGAGGGAAGAACACTGAACTGGGAGTTAAGAGACCTTGCTTAGAGACTATGAGCTAAGATAATTGCCTGACAAGAAACAGACCATCCAGCTCCCACACACACCTTACTCTAACAAAACCCTGAAATTTGTACTTGGCTACATCATGATCAGCAAAGCCAGTGAGTAATTACAGTGTCTTTTTCCACCTCAGCACTTCACAAAAAGTCAGTTAGAAGTCCATAGGAAATAGAAAAGGGAACTGTCATTAGAGTCATTGCCAGATTAGTCATGCAAGCCATTGGCCTTCTAGCGTAAGCCAGAGCATCCCAGAGGATCCATGTCCTTAGACATCCAGAGTGGAGACCTTCTTCCTCCCCTGAAAGCCTTGGAAAGATTGGAAATTCAGAATGATTTAGAAGGATCTTGGGTATCAGCACAATTTTTAATAAGAACAACATTGTAAGAAAAACAACTTTGAATGACTTAAGTCTGATCAATGCAATGGCAAGCCTTGTCTTGGTGGAGCTACGATGAAACGTTTTACCTACCTCCTAACAGGAAAGGTGGTCTGTAATATGAGCAGAGACATGTATTTTTGAACATTGTCTCTGCAGATTCTTTTTGCTTGACTGCATGTTACAAGGGTTTTTTTATCTGTGTTTTTAATGGGAAAGAATGTTGCAAATAATGAACAAAAAAGAAGACCATTGAAACATTTTTTAGAAACACACAATATAAGGAAGTTCAAAAGGAAGCAAAGATGCAGGACAATTTTGAAAGTAACATGTAGAATATGTCATATTCTTTGAAAAAGGAAGCAGTATGAAATGAAGATTCAGGGTATCATACACTTTTGTGATGTTTCTATATATGGAAATGACATTTTTACCCAGCTATTTTAGTTTGGAATAAGAAAAAAGTTAAAAGAGAAGTGATCTTGCGCCATTTCCTAGTACTGCTTTTTATTACTGACTAGATGTGTAGAATATTGGGGGTCAGAGGAAGGATCTCTTCTATATGAATTGGTACTGTATCCTTGCAGAATATCCTTTCCTTGCTATATCTAAGTAAATCTCATTTTGTTAAGTATTTATTAAGTATTTGTTAAGATCTTTGAATATTTCACTTCACTCCAATCTTGAACCTGAATTATCAGACCAGCTTGAGTCAGGCCTGGCCTGCAACATTTGGTGTAGATGATGACATTTTGGCCCATATCATGGTTGAAATAGATTAATGAGAGGTAAATGCACAGAATGGCTTGATGCTCAGACATGAGAGCTTGTATCCCATGACGAGTCCCTTACTGGTGCCATATTGGGAATCGTCTTACGGAGCCTCAATGTCTCTGTCCCTTAGGATGCTCCATAGACCCCATAGAAGTAGATACTCCCACACACCACCATCTTTCCCCAAGGGAATATAGAACACTGCTTACCACTAGCTTACTAATTCTGTTCACTAAGGCAGTGACACTACCCTTTAACACTAAGAATATAGTCTCTATCTGCTGAAGTTGCTGGGTCAGTTTACTTTCATTTTCCTTGTGTTGGCAATCTAGTGTGGCTTTTCTAGGACTGTTAAGAATACTCAGGGAATGTTTTCCCTGGGAATCCTCGTCCTCCACATCAACCTATTTTGGTTTCACAGGAAAGCAAAGACAAGTAAGAATCAGCAAGCTTTTATTTATTAAGCACTTCCTGCGTGCCAGGTGCTGGAGATAGGAGTGAAAACACAAGGGTTGGTCAAGCGACTTACATTTTAATGAGGATGTAGGGTAGGAGGCAGCATGTACATCAATACATACAACGTACCTAAAGAAAGGGGAAATGGAAAGTAACTTAGAGTGGAAGGCATAGCAGCTAGAAGAGAATATTTAGTACTGTGACAGTCTCTTACAAGAATGTCAGGCATTATGGGGACAGAATTGCCTAACACTCTAATGAATAATATCATCCCTCAGCCTCAATCCAGGAAGCTAACAGCGGCTACCCGGGAACTGATTCTCCATGTGCATGAGTCTCTTTGTCAATTTCTCTGCTGCATACTTCTTCATTTATTTATTTATTTTTATGAATGATTTTATTTTTTTATTTTTTTTAATGTTCTACAGTCACTTCCTTAAAATTAAGATTTTATCCCCCCTTCATCTTCCCCCCACTACCCCCCTCCCTCCCCATGACAGCATACAGTTCTGTATAGGTTCTACATATACTTTTCTATTGAGTACGTTTTATAGTCATGCTATGTAGCCACACTACAATAAATGGAAGAAATCATATAACAAATCAAAACATAATACACTGAAACCCACCCCAGACACAAACATGATCTGCTACATTCTGCGAATGGCTTCCATATTTCTTTCTCTGAGTGTGGAAGGCATTTTGCCTTAGAAAACCACCATTGGGGATTTTTTTTTTTTTTTTAGTAAGTTCTTGCATTATTACAAAGTTCCAAGTGTACCAGAAAAATCTCTCGCACACTGTGGTCGTTGCTGTGCACAAAGTTCTCCTGGTTCTGCTCCTTTCCCTCAGCATCAGATCATATAAGTCCTTCCAGACCTCCCTGAAGTCTTCTTGTTGCATAAGTCTCTTGTTGCATATTTATTAAAGCTTTTTAAAGCATATTATTAAATACTATTAAACACATTTATTAAACCTTATTCAAACCTTTGACCTGATTGATGTCATCCAGCTCCGTGACACAATGAAATCAAGTTCTATTAAGCCCTGTCTCACAAATTGTACCTTACAGGAGCAGCCAAGAAGCTCACAGCTGGAAGGTCAGCCAGATGCAGGTCATAGAAATCAATTATTTGAAAACTGGCTTTGATGTTATAACATTTGCTTTGCACCATGTTGACCAGCTTTAAAGGGTTCCCATGATATTCGTATTCTCCTTAGTCACCACTTGGTTCAAAGCTTTCAAGATGAGATTGGTTTCTTATTCAACACAAAGCTGAAAATCTTGAGGGTTTTCCCACGTAATTTTGATGTGGAGAATGAATCCAAGTAATGATGGAATCCAAGTAAAATAAAAGCATTTTATGTTGAAAACACTAAGTGACTTTTCTGATGCAGAGTGAGAGTCTGTCTTCCTTCCTTGAAATCTCTGCCTGAGTCATGAGTTCTCATGTGAGGTAGAATGTCTAGATTGCTCAAGTGCACACTGAGAAGAAGGATGGGAGCTTGCCTTTAGTTGAAATTGCACCTATTGGGCCTGTGGATAGAATTTCCTAGAGCCGCTTGGCCTTCCCACAGCCCTGTATCTGGTTGGGAAATGAATGCACCTTTTCCTGTACCAGTTTCTGTATTACTTCTTGTAATCTCTTCATCTCCCTGCCTTGGGGAAGAAACAGGAGAAGGAGCATTATGGGCTGAAAGGGCTGGGAGAATATTTGCAGAACACATGGAAATCTGTGGAGCCCATGATGCTAATAAAGTGATCCGGTTGCAGGCCAGAGAGGGAAAACAGCAAAAATGCTCAGTCTCAATATATACTGAGGTTACTGAAAGACGTGCAGGATAACAAAACAAGGTTTATTAAGTTGGGGGAAAGAGGTGGTTTTTTTGTTTTGTTTTGGCTTTTTTTTTTAGTTTCATATGCATTTAATAGTTTACCATTTGGTACAATAAGGTTTTTAATATGCAGAAATAATACGAGTAAATTTGGTTTTACACAATCTGAGCACAACAAATCTTACCATAAAATACAGAGCAATATAATATACATTCCTTTACTGATTTTTAAAAAATGGTGTCAGGATCTTCACTCTGGGGAACTGTTTTCTCCAATTACAACCTTGACAATTCTTTTGAAATCATGCTTGCCTTTTTGTCAGTGTCTGGATCAACTTCTGTTAGCTTGAAGATTTGGAAAAAGAAGTTTCAAGAAACCCCTGGTGAGCATGGCTGGAAGGACAGCAATGAGCCGTGGAAAGAAAGTGCAGCTGCTCTACTCTGTTGTGCTTCATTTTGTTCTCTGCCCAGAAGAATGGTCTCTGGTCCTGAAAAGGATGAAACAGAAACGCCTCAAAAGGCATTCATGTTCGTAATGTGCAGAGAGGTGTTAAGAGAGTACTCAGCAAAGCAATTCAGGTAGGCAGGCTGAGCTGGACAATATTCCATGTTATGAAGAAGCTGGCAGTCATGAAGTTTATAACTGTAGGCCAATAAGCTGAACTTGTATTCCTGTGGTAAAATTCTGTACATTACAGTCAGTGTCTAAAGAAGAAGGCAGCGGTGATAAAGAACCACCATGGCTTAGGATGAAAAATTAACAGAGGTGACTCTGGAGGCTTTCTGACTGTTTTTTTGCCAGCATTCCCTTCTACTATGGCTTTTTAAAACATCAGAATCATTTTTCAGTGTACTCACCCATCCAACCCTCCCTTATAGCAAACGGAAGTTTGAGCAAATCCTAACTAACAAAAGAAATGTCTGACAGTGTAGATGCACTGTCCACAATCACAGCTTTCCTCCTGCTTTTTGACAAGTTAATTAATATGACTGCAGGAGCTTCTGGTGTTGGTGTCTATACTATATTTGTAATTTTTATGGCAGGATCATATTCCCATGCTTTGTATACCTCATTTTGTTTAACCTTTGCACTGGTGTCCATAGTTTTCTGCAACTACAAAGAATGGTTATGTGAATATTTCATCATATATGTGGTCCTTCTATTTGTCATTGACTTCTTTCTAATATATTCCCAAAATGGATTGGATTGTTCAACACGGTTTAGTGACTTTTCCAGCATAATTTGAAATTGTTTTTTCAGAACTGTTAGACAAATTCATGGATCAGCTAATAATGCATTAGTGTTCCTGTTTCTCCACCCTCCAACATTCGCTATTATTTTCTCTTATTATCTTTGTCAATTTGATGGATTTAAGTGGTGGAGTCAGGCATTTACAAGTATTTATATGCCAGGGACTGTGCTAAATTCTGGAAATGCAAAGAAAAGTAAAAGACAATCTCTGCTCTCAAGGAGTTCATGATCTAATGAAGCTATTTTATTCTCATTTCTCTGCTTTCTTCATGTAGTGATTGATAACCTTTTAACTTCTTCTCCATGGAAAAGTGGTCACAATTTGTCAGTTCCTTACATATCCTGGGTGTTAGACTTATCAGAAGTATTTGATGAGATTTCACCTCCATCAGTAGTTTCACTTCTTATACTAGTCGTATTGATTTTGCTAGGATAAAAGTCTTTTCATCTTTTTGTAGTCAAAATCATTTATTATGATTACCTCTATTTTACTGATTATGAATTTTCCCTTTAGCCACAATTTTGAAAAGCACTCTTCCTTCTGCTTGCTAATTTTTTTATGAGCCCTCCTAATTTGGAGCTTTATGGTGGTATATTTTAAGATGGTATTTGAAACCTGTTTTCTGTCAAACTGCTCTCTGGTTTTCCCAGCAATTTTTTTTTCCCCAATAAAATTTTAATGATTTTTTTTTAAATCACCTAAATTTTCACCTGTATCCTTTCTTTTTCCTCATCGCAGAGAACCATTCCTTCTAACAACAACAGAAGTTGTTACTGAATAGGGAGTTATTCCTGTGTAAGTTCTGGTATTGAGTTTCTTGAACATTGGGGCTACTGTATCTGATTGCTTCTGTGTGTTGCTTGTTTAATCTGTAACACTGGTCTACATTTTTATTTCATAAGTAACAGCAAACATTTTTTATGGATACTGTATTTCAGACTATCCTTTTAGCCATAATTCTTAGATCATATGATTTTACATGTTTTAATTTTTTTCCTTGAGATACCAGACCTCTGTTCTTCCAAATGTATTTTGTTCATTTATTTCTGTAAAGTAATCCCTTTCCTTATTATTATTTGACACAGTTCTAGACATGCTAATTATGACAGTAAGATGAAAGGGAAATTAAAGATAGAAACATTGTTAGAAAGGAGACACAATTTGGAGATAATGTTTCATTTATTTATTTTAAAAGGAAATTTTCATTTTCAGTTCCAAATTCTCTCCCTTCCACCTCTCTCCCACCCCCTGCATTCATTGAGAAGGCAAGAAATGATACTCATTTATATGTACAAAATTATGCAAAGCATGTTTCTATAATATAATATGATTTGTTTTAAACATTATCTAAGGCTTCAGTAAAATAGCGGAATATAAAATAAGTTCATGAAAATCATCAGCAGTTCTATACAAGCCTAACAAAAATAGAAGTAATAATTAGAGCTCCATTGAAAACTATAATTGCATAAAATATCTGGTGATTACCACTTTAGATTTTAATTAATATACCTATAAGATACTATAGAATTAGAGGAAATCACAAATAGATTCATTATTTATTATTAGGTCAAGCCAATATAATAAAAATGACAGTGTTAGTTAAACTAATTCACAGATTTAGTCTAACACATATATAGCCTGTATTGAATTGTTTGCCTTCTCAGTGGGGATGGGTAGGGAGGGAGGAAGAGAAGTTGGAATTCAAAGTATCAGAAACGAATATTGAGAATTATTATTGCATATAACTGGGAAATAAGAAACACAGGTAACAGAGTATAGAAATTTATCTTGCCCTACAAGAAAAGAGAGAAGATGGAGTTAAGGGAAGGATGGGGTGTGATAGAAGGGAGTGTATACTGAGGGAAGGGATAAATGAATATCAAACTCTAAAAATAAATACGATGAAACAAAAAAATTAAATTAAAAAAAATTTAGTCCTATACCAATTAATCTACCAAGGAATTACTTTATAGAACTTAACAAAATAGTAATAAAATTTGTTTGGGAGAGATAAGTCTAGAACTTATATTCATTTTCCTAATAGTATGCTTATTTGTGTACATGGTATGTACTTCTAGTTAAGCTTCTTGAGCTTGGAGATTGCTTTATTTTTGTCTTTGTTTTTCCCAGCACTCAGCAAGGTACCTTATTAATAGTAGGCACTCAGGAAATATTTAATTGCGTTGACTAACCTCACCTCCCTCCCTTCCTTTCCCCACCTTTTTTTTGTACCAGGCTGCTAGATGGATAGACCAGGTGATTACTCTAGATGGTGTTACCTAGGGGTTAGCAAAGCATTGAGTAGAATCATGCTAGTCTTCCAGATACAATGTAGAAATATGGGTTTCATAGTAATGCAGTGAAGATCGGGACTGGTTCAATGACTGGACTCTGTCATTAATGATTTTGATTAGATATCAGCTTGGAAGAATTGCCACTGGAGTATGTCCCTTGGTGTTCTATGCTCAGCCCAGTGCTATTGAATCTTTTTAGTAAAAATTTGGTTAAAGGCATGTAGGTGACAAGTATATCAAATTTGCAAATGATATTACCAAGGTAGAAGAGATAGTAGTAAAAGATCTTGCTAGACTTGAAGTTGGGGCAAAGTCTAATCTGATGAAATTTGAAGAAAGATAATTTCAGAAATACTGGTTTAAAATACCACCTCTATCACTCCCTTTCTACAGTCAAGTTACTCAACCTCTCCAGTCTCAGTTTCCTTATTTGCGAAATGAGTGGGTTGGAATACATTGCCTCTAAGAGGCCTTTCAGCTCTAACTGTCATCCTGAATTCTTGCATGTAGTTTGAATAAATAACTTCACAAGGATAAAATAGGGATGGCAAGAGGAGACAACTTAGTGGTCAGAAAAAGATAATGGTGCTTTATTGAGCTGCAAATTCAGTAAGAGTCAGTGTTGTGATATGGCAACCAGAAAGCTAATACTAAGAGAGTTTAGGCAGGTGACATTAGAGATGTACACAATCCTTACTAAATGTCTGGTGATTGATTGATTCGTCATGTTCTTGCTGTTTTCTGCATTGTTCAGATCATATCTGGAGTATTATTTTTACTTCTGGATGCTACAGTTTAGGAGGGACATTAATATGAGGAGAAATGGGTGGACATTTCAAGGAGACAAATTGGAGGTTCATGCGAGGAAGTCCTCACTAACAGCTTTTCAAAAGTGGAATAGGATGCCTTAGTAGGCTTGGATTATTCTTTATAGGAAGTTTTCAGGCAGAGACTAGTTGGTCACTTATTGGGTAGGTACGTTTAGAAACTTTTGTTTTAAAGTATGGGTTGGACTAGATGGTGTTTTAGGGCGCTTTCAAATCAGTGTGATTCATTTGTACGAGGATGTACTCATTATCCCTTCCTCTTGTAATATTTCATGACTATCTGAAGTTTTATTCTGTGCTCAAAGACAGAAAATAATTCTGTTATTTGGAACAGAGAGATTCATGGGATAGAGATTGATGGGATCCAGAACTAGATAGATGAATTTCTAGTTGAGATGAAAATTAAGAAATTAAATTTTACCACCAGCTAGAAACATTGGGTATTCACAGGTCACCCAGCAAATTAATTGACTGAGCTAAAAAAATGGAGCCCATGTTTCTGAGCTCCAAGTACATTATTCTCACTGCTCTCATGAACTTATTTGCATGTCTTTTTAGTCTGAAAATGCCAGCTTTAAGAAAACAGGTACAATAAGCCCCAGGCTTGCCTTCTACATATAAGTTTGAAGTTGTACTGCTGGCACTTCACCTTCCTTCTCTTTAAACTCAAATTATTATGTTGTGAATACCAAAACATATGTGTTACTTCATACCTGTCATTAGTGTGGGTGGATAAGATATGAAACCAGCACTGTATACAAATAAGCATGACACTCCCTAGTGTTCTCTAAAGAGCTGTGGTGGTCAGTTTGTCAGAAGTTAGATCGTTTTTCCAAGGTAGGCAAAAGATACTGAAGGAGAGATTTTGTTGAACGATTGTTGTACATATATCACAGTTTGGAGATGTAGTAGAAATAATATTGGATTGGAAGTTGGGGGACTAGTCCCAGATCTCCTTATTGACTCTGTGACCCTGAGCAAGACTCTTCGTCTTTGTGGGGTCTCAGTTTTATTATCTGTAAAATAAGGAAGTCCAAGGCTCTAATATGCAATTCTAGTGTTAGAGATTAGGTCGAATGAATATTTGGAATTAACAAGAATTTTTTGACTCTCATTGTCCATCATTTTTCTTTCTCTGTCAGCTAAATTCTTAGAAGCTGTCCACATAATAACATACATTCTTTTGTAGGTCTTGATTCATAGCCCAAATATTCACACAATAACTTTCTCTTCTCTGAAAATGATTGTTGTTTGCCTGATGATGTTATCAGTTACTGAGATTTGATAATCTTGAGAATGGAACTAGATACCTGTGTCATAAAAATTCTGTAGGACTTTCAGGCTTGGTTAGTTAGAATGACAGCCTCTGGTTACTATATCTCTTCTGCTACCTGGGTAGTCAAGGGCACTCTAGAATCTGAAGCCAATTGGACAGTATATGGGACGGGAAAAGTTGAGTATAGAGAGGGAGACAGGACCGTGCTAAGAGGAGAAGGCTACAGGTCAACACTTGGAAAAAGAATTTCCATGCCTTACATGCCAGATCATTGCTGTTGAGACGTTTTGGTGATGTACAACTTTGCAACCCCATTTTCTTGGCAAAGATACTGAAGTAGTTTGCCATTTCCTTCTCTGGCTCATTTTACAGGTGAGGGTAACTGAGGCAAACAGGATTAGTGACTTGCCCTGGGTCACATAGCTAGTAAGTTCTGAGGCCAGATTTGAATTCAGGTGTTTCTGACTGCAGGCTCTACACTTAAGGGGAAGTGTTATCAACATGCTAATAGTCTGCAACAGTCCCCGAAAACTCGGAGCTAATCATTATAAGATCATAAATTTAGAGCTTCAAGGGAACTTAGAGTTATCAAGTCCACTCCACTCTTATTTTACAGAGGAGGAAACTTAAGTCCGAAAGAGGTTAAATGACTCATCAAATGTCACATAGCGAATAGCAGAGCTTATATTTAAGCCTGTCTTTTGGCTGCCAATCTTATCCTCTTTCCTGCCTTTTTTTCATATTTGAATGCTCATTTGTACAATGATTTTCCAAAGTTTGTTGACCTGAAGTGGTGTTCTTTTATTCCTTTGCATTTTTTATTCCCTTAGTGAGACAATAATAAATTCAGAAATGACCAGTCCAGTGTCCCTGCTTGGGGCTCTTAACTTCTATCTTGGGAAATGATTTAAAAAAAAAAATAGTTGTAGGATATTAACTCCCTTAAATATTGGAGGTGTTTCAGATCAGGTGTGTGTGATGAAAAAATTAACCTTTTACTGGAATTAGTAATGGAACCCATTTTGAGAGAGAGAAAGAGAAAGGTTATGCTGAATTTATTTTGATTGTGCTAGTTTTGTTGTAACTTATATTGCTTGAAATCATTGGGAAATGTATTTATAAAGCACTTCTTTTTTGCAACACTTCTAAGTTGTACAAGTCTGACTGTCTTGTCAGTTAGTCATTGGAGTAGGCCAGGCTTGTAAATGTTGAAGCTAGGAAGCTGAATTCCAGATCTTCTCTTGAATCTTAAGCTCTTCTTAGTACACCGTAGCATCCATCCTTCAAGTACCTTGTTTATAATTATTGTCAGGCCATCCTACTTTATCCTTAGCGCCTCTCATTGAAGCTGCACCTTTTTGGGATATTTTAGGATAGAAGAAAGTAATATGCAGAATTATAATTACTAATTATTTATTAGTTATTAGCACTTATTTCTCTAGGATAATCTAATTTATATCAATAATCCTGTTAATAACAATATAAAATTGAACATATGTAATGTATAATAGCAGAGAACTGAAAATAATTTATATGTCCAGTAACTATGGAAAGGGTTAACAAATGAGACATTTGAGTGTACTGGAAAGTTTTATCCCAGTAAGACATGGTAAATATATAGATAATAGAGAAATATGGAAAGAAATGAAATCATGCTAAAGAATCAGAGTAACAATACATACAGTGACTATAGCTATACAATAAGATCTGGAAAAAAGATCAGAGTGGAGCATGGAAACAGTTCAGTTTAACCTACATTTGTTTAGCCCCAGCCATGTGCCAGACCATTTAACTGCTTACATAGTTCCAATAAAATTGAAGCCAATAATTCTCATGCTTCTTATTAGCTAGTGGACAGCTAGGCTTTCTCATCTGCTTCTGTGCCCTGTGGTCTTCTGGCACTGTCATCTAATTACGTGACCTAATGACCCCTAGCTTTGCCATCTGCTCTGCGACTGATCCCTTCAGCCTTCTGGCCTTTTCCATCCACCCTGCAGTCAAAACTTTTATATGCTTTCTTCTTCTGTTGTTGGGATAGTCTTGAGAGCATGCACTTGTCTCTCTGTAAAATTTGTATTTGTAGCACTTAGCATGGGCCTTGGCACATAGTAAATGCTTAATAAATGTTTGCATTCACCCATTCCAGACACTTTACCAAAAACAAAATATTCATTGCCCTGAGACCATGCATTGGAGAGGGGTGTATGTGTGCTAATAACATGGACACAATAAATTCATAAAAATTATACAAAATGTAGGAGAGAATTGTAAACTAAGGAGTTTGGGGAATGACCAAACAAAATATGATACAGGAAAGAAATGATGAAAGGGATAATTTTAGAGAAACCTGGAAAGACTTGTATGAACTGATGTAGGGTCAAATGAGCAGACATTATAAAGACAACTGTAATCAATGCAGGGACCAACCATAATTCCAGAGGTGCCACGGTCCACCTCCTGCCAGAGGGGTGATGGAGTCTCAGTGCAGAATGAGACATATACATACATGTATTTCACACTTTTTTTGACCTGGCTAACGTTGAAATTTTTTTTCTTTGACAATGTATTTGATATGAGTTGTTTTTTTTCCTTTTTCAGTTTGGGGCGGGGGGACTGGAGCTTGAAGAACAGAGAGGAGGCTATCGATAGGTTACCAAAGAAAAACAAAAAAGGGTCATTGCAGCAGTTTTACAGATTCACAGAAGGGAAATAGATGAATGGCCAGGAGGAGTCACAGACAAGAATATTGGCCTGTGGGTGAGAGAGTTGGCTATCAAATATTGGTATAGTGGAGACTTTAGAAAAGTAAATGCCTCTGTAAGATCTGTGTTACTGTATAAAAGATTTTAACACCATTGGAACAAATATGATCTGTATCAAGTTATTAACTCAATAAGAAGTGAAAAAGAAGCCGTTGACTTGTAGGAAGCATAACTTTAAGTTATCAGCACATATGTGCATTAAGCCACCTTCCTAAGGAAACTTAACCTGGAGTATCACCAATGAAAATACATTGTGATCTATTTGTCTAAAGTAGTGAAGCCTAATAAACTGCAATATATCCTGAAATGGAACTGCCAGTACAGAAAGGGTATTATAATATACGGTGGTACTTTCTAGGCAGCGAGGTGGAGCCCTAGTGCACAGAGCACTGACCCTGGAGTCCCGTTGCAGGTTCAAATTCAACCTCAGATACTGCCTAGCTCCTAGATCCTGTACAGATCATTTAACCTCTTTCAGCCTCAGTCTTCTCATCTGAAAAATGAGGATAATAATAGGCCTTACCTATAATAGGCCAAACCTCAGGTTTGTTTGTGAAATTTGAATGAAATAAGAAGTACTTAGCATGCAGTAGGCTATGTGAATGTTAGTCATTATTGTTAGGCCCCATTAATGTCCACCTGCTGGTTGGTAAGTGATAGAGCCTCTTTCTCTGCCATGACCAGAACTTTCTGTAAGTAGTGCGATGGAAAAAGCCCTGGACCAGAAAACAAGTAAATTCGAAAACAAGGACCACTTGCTGTGTAACATTCGGCAGATGACTGACTTACTGTAAGCCTGTGTCCGGATCTGTCAGAAGAAGGTTAGAGTTTGTTCATCTGTTGTTATATATTTCCTACAAGTGGTTTCCTAAGAATTTCTCACTTAAGTGCCTCTTGGTGATTGTATTTGATCTGAGAGGTAATAGGGAGCCACTAGAGTTTATTAAGGGAAGGCCTACTTTTGAAGAACCTGGTTCAAACTGGATTCTGTGTTGCCGTCTTTATAAAAAATGAAGTCATTTAAGCCATAGATTCTTCTACATAAATTTCTCTGGATTTCCCATCAGAAACCCTTTGAACTGTTGGCTTTCAATAGTAATACTTTTGTAATTTATCTTTTCTCTTTGGAAGTTCTGTTGTTAAGTAGTTTCGTTGTGTCTGACCATTCATGACCTCACTTGGGTTTTTTTTGGCAGAGACACTGTAGTGGTTTGCCATTTCCTTCTCCAACTTATTTTACAGATGAGGAAACTGAGGTAAACAGGGTTAAGAGACCTGCCCAGGGATACATCTGAGGCAGGGTTCGAATTCAGAAAAATGAGTCTTCCTGAGTTCAGGCCCAGTGCTCTGTGCATTATGGCACCACCTAGCTGCCATTTAGATTCCTCATCAATTGAACAAGGTTCAATTTTCCCCTTCTCTTATATATTACTAGTTTATTTAAAGAGTATCCAGCTTCTGATTTGACTTCTTGCCCAAAATACCTTTTCTGCCAAATTCTCTGTATACAATTACAGATTTTAAAATTAGGAGATCTAGGAAGGGGACCATCTATTGTTCTAATCATCCCTCAAGACCGGTAGCTCTCTACTTGGCATGTCTTTCTTTTGAAGAGAAACCCATTACCCTGGAAAGCAGCTACTCCCATTTTGGACATTTGTAAATGGTGAGGAAGCTTTTCTCAATATTGAATGGGAAATCTAGATCTGCTTCTTTGCAGCATCCCTGCTGGTTCTGTACTCTAGGGCCAAGCAGAACAGGACTAATCTTTGTTCCACAGGACAGCCATGTAAGTACTTAAACGCACATTTCCTGAGACTTCTCTAGGCTAAACATCTCCAATAATACTGAGTTTCCCAAAATTGTACACTATTTCTGGGATATTGAAAAATGAAGTCCCTCACTTGGGGGTGTTGAAGGGGAGTAGCACATTTACTCTCCTGCTCACTGATGTTCTCTTTAATATTAGCACATAGAATATCTCATGTTAATATATGTGTTTTTCTTATGGGTTAGACCATAGTAATACCCAAGAGTTGTCTCCTTTTCTGTGGGGTTGAAATGAGACATTCCCATTTCTAAACTCTCCTGAAGGAAGTCTTGTTCAGTGCCTCATGGGGGTAGCAGGAATGACACTTCGTCTTTGCAAGGCTCTGTAAGTAGAGTAAAAGCTGTAGCACATCTTACCAAGACACAAGATTTTGGAATGCTAGTTCAGGGAAAGATTACCAGATTCCCTTGGAGTTAGAAAATGTGGGTTTGAGTCTTGGTTAAGTGATTCTTTGCCTTGGTTTCCTTATCATGTAAAATGTGGATAATATTTAATTATTTGCATAAATTTGCATTATTTGCATATTTTGCATTTCATAAAGTGACTTTGAGCAAAGTACTTTGGAAACTGTTGTTATATGATAAATAGAAGCTTCTAGTTTTTCTTTTTTTCTTTTCACATACCCATTCATATTGATCCAAATCTCCTTCCCCAAATAGGTAACACATGTTGCCAAAGACTTACCTTGGGAAGGAGATTACCGAGGGCTCATAGAAATCTCTTCAGAGCTTTTGTTCAGAAATACTGATTTAAACTACAGGTTACTGGAGCTTAACACTTTGTATTTGCTAGTTATCTTTTCTTGAAGGAAGGGAAGATAGAATTCTTTGGGATATTTTAGATTTTGTTATTTTCATCACTGAACTGCTGGGCCTGGATTCAGGAAGACCTGAGTTCAAATGTGGCCTCAGATATGTGCTATGTAAATGCTTATTCCCTTCCCTCACTGGAGCATAGGATGTTTTCATGCTTGACCTTTCTTCTGACATCTTTAGGTTGTCTTGGTCTTCCACATTGTACTCTGGCTGTGTCTCAAGTTCAGATGCAGAATACTATCCTAGTTAAGCTTCCCAGTGTCACAGCTGTTCATTTACATATTCATGTAAAATGAAGTATCCAGTCCAAAATAAGGTGGTCCTAAAGCTTTTGGTTTGACCCTTCAAGACTTAAATGTGATATGGAATATTATGATGTTTGTCTTCATAGTTGTGATGCAAAGCGTAGAGCAGTTAAATGGCGTTTGCCAGTTTATCAGGGAACTTCATATTTTAAGAAATGTTTCTTCTGAAGAGGGACCTCTTAACCATAATTGTG
Source organism: Bettongia penicillata ogilbyi (assembly GCA_023548195.1). Classification (NCBI taxonomy): domain Eukaryota; kingdom Metazoa; phylum Chordata; class Mammalia; order Diprotodontia; family Potoroidae; genus Bettongia; species Bettongia penicillata. The sequence continues at coordinate 13,285,022 of JAJHZJ010000029.1, forward strand.
ACCAGTGAGCTGGTGTTCTGGTGTTCCTAGTACATGAGATAATTTTTATTTACAGGTTTTTGTTCAATTTTAATTTCTGATTTGTATTCCCCTGAATGGGGGTGGATATTGTGTTCTTCAGCAGAAATTTAGTGCATGAATTAAATATCAATTTCCATATCAGTTACCATGGGCCAGGCACTTAACTCCATTTTACACATGAGGAAACTGAGGCTGACAAAGCTGAAGTGACTGGCCCAGGGTCATACGGCTAGTAAGCGTCTGAAGCAAGATTAGAATGCAGCTCTTCCTGACTCCAGGCCCAGTGCTGTATGTACTTCACCACAAATGGAATGTTCAGGAAAACGTTTTGTTTTCTGTTCTATTAATCGCATTCGGATTTGAGTATGTCGTTGTGTAGATAAGGACTTGTCTTTGCTCAAGAATGAGCCTTGGTTTTTCAGAGTATCTTGGTATCCAGGAGTACGCAAGCCTGTGATCATAGTTCTCTTGTATCTTCCCAAACTCTCGCTTAGGTGAGCGACTGCTCTAATTAATCACATGCTCTTTGTTACCCTGGTGTTTCATCCTTCAGTGAAACATCTTACAAACTACTCCACTTTACACTCCCAGGTCTGAGCCTTGTGAGTTACAGCCAAGTCTAGTATAATAAAAGGGGGTGGGGGTGATGATAATTCGGGTTATACAGCTCAGGAGCTACGATGTCATTGGCAGGCAGTCTCCTCCCCTTCCTGAATTTCAACTCTACCCTGCACACAGTGGAATGACAGGCATTCCTGTGTGAGCAGAACTGGCATGAAGGCATATTTGTGAGCTCTACAAGTGTCCCAGCTGGGGAGAGGAAGAGTGAAAACTTCTATAGATCAACTGACATTATGGCCTTTCCTGAGATGAGGCAGTAACCTGGACGCATGGGCCACCACCCGTCTCCTTCTGGCATTGTGAAGGGCGTTTGTTTCTGCCAGGATAGTTTGCTGTTGAGAGCACCGTCAGACTAAATCTAACCATGGGGCAAGTTGTCGTCTCTGGACCGGTAAATCCAGCTGCAGTTGGTGAGTAATGAAAGACAAAAGAAATGGAAACAGTCCGACTGAGAGCAAAGCAGATTTGCAGGTGACTCCAAGGATGATCTAGGGGGAATGCGAGAGTCTGACATTTCTCTAGAGATTATTAGTAATTTTCTTAAGAGTGAATGAAAACTGAGAAGCTGTTTCTCTCTTCTATTTGCTTTCTTTGCCATTCATCATTTTCTTGATAGGAGGTTTCATGTTATCTTGCTGGCTGACAGGTCCATTGGGCCAGACAGGTAATGGGACCATTACTTGAGAGTGCAGTAGACAACACAAGGAGAACCCAAGAATTTGACAGGAGTAGAATACCTAGAAGATAGGTGTGGCATTGAAACAGCTGATAGGCTGTGATCTCTGTAAAAAGGGATGGGGCACTTTTAAGAAAGACTAAACTTTTGGAGTCAGGTAAAGTATTTAATATATATATTTTTTAATATGGCAAGCCTTTTCCCCTTTGTTTTCTGTCTTCACCATTTTTTCCATTTTCAAGTTCAGTGTCCTAGATTTGAAACATTCTTCCCCTCTGTGAAATCTTGACCACTCTGACAATCGGTGACTGTTGCTCTAGGTTCAAATCTCACAAATGAAATCTGATATCTTCCTTACCTCAAGTCTATTTCCTTAGACTTTGGGGTTGTTATTTTTAAACCCCAGTGGTTGAATGGAGAGGAATGGCTTAACTTGAGGAAATTGGTTTTTATTGAATGGTTTGTTTAAGGATTACTAAAAAATAATCAAGGTGAAGAAATGCCAATAAATCATCTCTTCCTGGTTGTTGGGTTTTGATTTTTTTTTTAAATGAATAATGTTCTCTGGGATTTTAAAAGTGGTAGAAAAACATACTGTTCAGTCCTGGATGGCTTTCTGTCAAGACATTAACAATTTAAAGTAGAGAAAGAGAGAGGGTGTGGGGGCGTCTTTGGTAATTCTCCTGGTTGCCATTCAGTTTTTTAGTATTAGGGTTTCTGAAGGCAGTGCTTTCATCTGAAGACTTCCAAAGTTTTCACAGGAATGCTTTTCTTGTTTTACGGAAGCTGGTGCACAGAGATCCCGCTGTGAGTCAGAAGCAGAATTTTTAGAACTGAAGTCAGGACTTGACTCATTCTTTTTCAATCACTAGGGCTGGGTCTATACTAACCTAATTCATTTTGGAGCTAGTGAAGTGATTTGTGCTATAGAAACAGCAGGCTAAACAACTAAGTTTTTTAGTTGAGTTTGGTCAGAACTATAAAAAAAAAACATATAATACCAGGGACTTAGGGCTTTTTATATTATTCATTAATTTAAAAGTGAAAGAATTTTGGAAAGTTTGGTGCTCTTTCTGTATAGGTGGAAGGTAGTAGGCATGTGAATGAGTACCCAAACAAGTGAATCAAGAGTTACCTAGGAATAAATAAGAAGGATAAGGATGGATATGGATGAAGTGAAAGGAAAGATCATTAGCTACCCTAAGCCAGAGAAAAATGAAAAAGATGAGAGCAGTATTAGCTATTGAATGTTACTTAAAACTTTTACTAGCTAGCTACCCAGAAACAAAATCAGCCTTGGGATGTCTTGCGTCTTTTCCCTTGAATCCTAAATCTCCATCACCACTTTCTGGGTGTATATGTTGTGGGGAGATCTTTTTTGTGTCTGATGTGGCCTGCACTGCTGAAGTCCTTTCTGAGCCTGTAAAAGGGGAATTTTATATAACAAGGTTAATTTTCCTATTCTGATACTTTTCTTTCTATCAGATGTGATGGACAGTTTTACTATTTGGTTTGTAAGTGAAAGAATATCATTGATATGTTGTTTGAAGGTATAGTTTAGAGCTTATATTTGAAGGAAATACTGAACTTCAGGTATTTGGTGGCTATGTAAATTATGTTTCTCACTTGTGTGTGGCGCAGTTCTTTTTCCACATTGAAGAAGGCAGTGAGTGTGGTAATAGATATGATCTCAGTGACTCTTCCAAAGGGCAGATATGGCAAATAAATTGGGAGTTTTCATTGGTTTTCTAATAGAAAATTATTATTAGATATTAGATAATATAGATATTAGAGATGAAAGGTAACTTAGCTTAGCACACAGAAGTTAGAATGCCATAGAAGGAACTTTAGAACATAAGCACAGGGCGCTAGATAGAACTGTTAGGGGTCTTAAATATCATCTAATTCATTGATTTTCAACTTTTTCTGTGTGGGAAACCCTTTTTGAAAACAAAACAAAAAAAATTCACAGACGTCCTCCGTAAGAGAGCTGAAATTACAATACTCAAGATGCAGTGACGCACAGACATTGCTTCATCCCTTGCTTATAGCCCCTGCTTCCTGGGGATTGCATAGGAATAATGAGGACCATTAATCTACTCTCTTCCTCTCATTTTACAAATGAGGAAATTATGTTTAGACTTTTTGTTCAAGTTCACCTATAGTGCTCAGCTCTCCTAATTTGCTCTTTCTACTTCTATAATCATTTATTTCCTCTTAACCACATGCAAAACACTGAATCATCCTGTGGGCAAGATAGAAAAATTTTAAGATTCCTGCGCATATGCATCCCAAAATCTAGTAGGGAAATACAGTACCTATACAAGTAACTATAGTGGAAGGTCACATATGTGCATAAGAGGTGACCCGCGAGAACTAGGTGAGGTCCCAAATGGAAAGAACTGGGGGTGTCAAGGAAACACTCCATAGAAGAGATGGCCTTCATGCAGGACTGAAGGTCCTGAAGGATGTATTTGACAGGCAGAGGTGGAGGGAGAGTATTCCATGAAAAAGAATGTTGGAAATACAATATTGGCCCAAGTAGGTGCCACAAAAAGCAAGTATGCCCCTGCCTACAGCTTAGTGCAGCTGAAAAGGGGCAGTAGGAGAGAAGCACGAGAAAATAAGTTGCCACTGGATTGGCAGTAGATAATACATAAACAAATGAAAAGTTGAGTAACAATAAAAAAGTTTTAAATAACAATTCTAGGAAACCAGTGCTATTATCAAAAAGACATTGACTCTTTCCTTCTTGGAAATTAGTAGCATATACAGTTTAATGTAAAACTCCTTTAAAAGTTTTGTCAAAGTAGCCAATCAGTATACAAAATGGTCATCTTAAAATGATGAATCTCCAACGCCTACAACTTTACAACAGATGTTGAGTCCAGAATTAAACCACACCCTCTTCACTTCATTAAACAAAAATTGCCTATGTTAATTCATATTAAAGAGCTACCCTGTAAGTGAAATAGATCTCTACCAGCTCTGCCTACAGATTTGCAGAGATAAATCCAGAGTGAGTAATTCTTTGCACTTCCTGTTCAACAACATAAAAACTCTCTGTACATAGAGAGTCCTTTATTATATACCATATCAAAGCAGGTATGTTAATTAATACATGTCCTAAAATTAGTCACAAGACCAAAGAATTTTTATAAACTCTGCCCAGTCAGTCCACACACTATCTTTTCTTCCCTACTGCCCCATCTTCCTTTTGCTTTTCCCTTTCATTTTTTCTACCCTCTTCTTTCCTCAGCTTTTCAAACTTCTTTCCAAGTTGAAGCAAACCTCTTAAGTTGTCTGAGCCTTTATTTCCTCCTTTTAGGCTCCTGGAATTTAGAATTGAAAAGTACCATAGGGAAAATCACTCTTAAATTGGCCCCCTCATTTGACAGCAAAGAAAATTGAGGTTCTGAGAAGGCATTTGATTGCTCAAGGTTACACAGGCCATAAACAAATCCAGGCTTGGAATCAATTCTGTTTCCACATATTTTGTTTTTTTCACAATGCCATAGTACTTCTCCAGGAGCTCTCTCAAGTCCTTATTAGCGTCTGTGAACAAGTATTCCTCATATCAGTACTTTTGATAATCCATACTGAAAAATTTTCTTCCGTTACAGGGTAATTACCAAAGTTTGTGTTTGTTCTCCTGGCCTAACGTCCAAGAATGCAGGCATTACCAGAGGACTAGAAAGAGGCTTTCATACACCATGTCTTCTTTTCCCTCTACCGCTGGTTTTTGTGCATTCTGTTTTCTCAAGATACAGAAATTGCACAAGGAGGACAGGGTAGATCTCAACCACCATTCCCAAGGTCTTTCTTAAACCTGCACCTTCTGGATGCATTCAAATGAACTGAGAGGGGGAATAGGTAACAAATGGAAAAATGTCAGGCAGCAGAATATAGGGGATAGAGAAGCTGAATTCAAATCCTGCCTCAGATTAGTAATAGGTGTTGAGAAGAATCCCCACCTCCAAAATGACCACAGTACATAACTATTATCTGAATCATGGGGAAAACCTACAATAGGAGTTCTCTGAGGAAGAGGAAATAGGCATAGTTTTCCTATCTCATCTAGAATCCAGCAGGAAAGAGCAGTTCAGAATCTTCTTGTGAGCTCCTTTGACCATCCAGAAAGGATTTCCGGTTCCGCTAGAGCACTGGGATACAATCCCCACCCTGCTCCTGTCACTGTGGTGACACTAGTCACAGGATCGTAGTTATTGATCTCATATTCTCCTTGCAAAATAAAATTTGGAAAGGTTTTGGACCTCAACGTTTTTTGGTAACTTTCCACTAGTGAATGAATACTCATAGCCTTCATCATTTATAATTTAAAACACCTTCATGTAGAATTTTGGTCCCAAAATATATCTCTGTCAAATTGTCTGATTTTCCTTTCAGCCCAGGCTTCTGTAGAAAACTGTATTTCCAGATACTCAAGTTATGACCTGATTGTGCTAGTAGGAAGAAAGAGCTCCCTCCCTATTCTTCTCTAGCTGTTTCTTTACCTCAAACAGTTGGGGGACAGGTTTTTGTTTTTCTTTTCTGATTCAAGGTAATTAATTCAGCGGACTGCTTTCAAGGTGGTTTGCTATTCTACCAAAACATTGACTTGTGCTACCTATCGATTGACTGGTGGTTGCTTTACTTCTGTATTTTTATTAGTTTTTCCTTCCACTCCAAATCAGATTGTAAGACTCTTATAAAAGGCAAAGGTGAATGAGTACAATAGTGTTGTGTGATTTTCTTACGAGTACTGTAAGTTCATCTCCATTTTTAACTGACATCATAAAAATGTTATGCGCAGGAGGAAAATTCATTTCTGTCCAAATCAATCTATATTCTAATTATAATAAGAATTGTCAAATATTGGGATAGGTAAGGACCTTAAAGATCATCCAGTCTCACCTCTCCGTGAAGCATCTCAGTAAGGCTGTTAGGCTGGAGTTCACGGCAGTAGAGAGCTTACCCCTCTGCTGGGCCAGTCTGCTTTTCAGTAGTTCTGATAATTAACAAATTCTCCTTCTATCAAATCTGACTCTACCTCCCAGCCATCCTCTACTCTTTGGTACCCTCTTCTGTGATAGCCACTGTCTTCCAGTGTTTGAAGGGCTAAATCCTCTCCTTGTTCCCCAAGTTGTTTGGTATTTTCCTTCAGGCTAATATTGTGAAGAAGCATGTAGTATAGTGGAAAAATCACTGGCCTTGGGAATTTGATTTTTTTGTCTGTGGCCCCACCCACATGACTCTGGTGCTGGCAGGTCTCTCTGGGCCATGGTTCTCTCTTGTGTAACAGTGAGATTAGACTAGACAATCCACCTCTAAGGTTCTTTTTATGACACACAGTCAATGTCCACATGTTAGTATGTGTGCAAGTATACGCACGGTTGTGTTTTAAGTGTCCCCTTTAGCATCCTCGCCCTGCCTTGGACATCCCCTAGCATTTTAGCACCCCAGAATGGAGCATGATGCTTCCCTGTGTGGTCTGGCCAGTTTTGACAGTATGTATGCTTCTATCCACACGACACGTGAGTTGCATAGTGAAAACCTGAACATGGTGGGTACTGCCCAATCTTTGGATTCAAACACATTCAAACACTGTGTTTGAATAAAGATGAAACTAAGTTGTTACTGGCAGGATTCATGGGTGAAAGCAGGCAACTTGTTGCTTTTTCAGTGACTGGCATTTAACCCAATAAAAAGGTACAGACTTTATTCCCTCAGCCACTTCATGGCTTTAAATTCACTTCCATAATTTGTGAGGTATTGACTGTGCTGGGCCCTCTCAGGCAGTGATGTCAACATCAGATGGAGGCAGGGGCCACTAAATCCTACAGAAGCATTCCAGGGAGTGCACAGTGACCTAATTTTAAAATGTAATATTGTATATACTTTAGGAGGAGAAGGGACTTACCCAAGGGCAAACAAAAGTTGTTATGAGGTGGGGGAGTGCTGAGGCTTGAGAATGGGAAAAAAATACTGTTTTGATTTGGGCTTTCTTGTTCCTTTAAAGTTTTCTTCACTTACATAGAAATTGTATGTTTTGTTACTTTGGTTCTGCTTTATTCACTCTTTCTCCTACATTTCATTTAATGGTCCTTTTGTTAGCTTTACACCGGTTTTGAGAGCTTATGTTCATATCCTTCACTACTTCTGTATTGCCAGGGATATGGTAGTGGTGGGCAAGTCAGTTGTCACATGACTCCACCTACCCATCCCAGTGAACCTAAGGTCCTTCTCCCCACATGTTGTATAACCTTTGAGGGGCAGGCACTGCCTCACTTTTTTGGCCCCAGTGTTCAGTACTAGGAATATCATATGTACTTGGGCTTGTTGATTGATGAACTTGTACCAATTCATATAATCATGTTTTTAGAGTTAGAAGTGGCTGTAAAGGTGATTTTATAAATGAGGCAATCAAGGTCTAAAGGGTAGTTAAATGATTTGCCCAAATCCCCAAACTAGTAAGAGCTTTGAAGCTGGATTTGAACCCCACTTTAACTGACTCCAAGTGTAGCATCCCAGCCTATACAAGCAAATCTCAAACTGTTCAGTCCCATGATCCTTTTGCATTCTTAAATTTATCCAGGAACTGCCACCCTCCGAGGTTTTGTGTAAGTGGACTGTATCTACCAATATTTGTCACAGAGATTTAAACAGATAAAATTTAAAAATATTTATTAAATCATTGAAAATAATAATAGACTCATTATGTTGACATAAATATATATTTTCTTTTGTTGAAGTCAGCTGGATTCTAATTCCCACTTTTTTTTTAGTCTGTTACATTGTAATGTTTTGGTTGGAGTCCATGACGAAAATGTAGCCTCATGGTCTTGGGGACCCCCAGGTCACAGTGGACCACAATTTGAGGATCACTACACAACCTCATGCCTTAAATACTGTTTTGTATTTTGTAATACTCCCTATGCCCTTGTAATCTGATTCAGGAAAAGATTAAAACTTATAGCTATGAGAAAAAAATTGCTTTATCTATGCCCTACCAGACAGAATTAGCTATTAATTGGTTGCAAGTAGACACCATCTTTGTCCTTTGGCAGATTCCTAACTCTTTTTACTTCTTCATCCCCAAGTATAATATCTGCCTAATGTGTTTTTGTTAGTTACTACTTTCAAAATTCTTTGAAGATGAAGAAGTGCCAAGTATTATATATTAGTAGTATATATCTGCTAAAAACAAGTTCACCTCCCAGAAATTTATGTTGGAGCAGCTAACTTGAGCTGCTAAGCCTTTATTAGCCAATAAAGGTTAGGTGTTAAGAGTAGGAAGTGTGACATACTGTTCCGTACATAGGTGATTCATGCTCCACTGAACTGTCATCTGACCTTCAGCAATTCATTTCCTTTCTGTGAGCCTCAGTTTCCTCCTCTGTAACATGAGGGACTGTTGGACTATATGATCTCTGAGATCCCCTGCAGCTCTGGTAGCCTATGATTTTGTAAAGAAATAATCAAAACACTGTGATAAACTAGAAAATGAAACATCCAGGTTTAAAAGGACAGTATTAGAGAAGAGAACTCCAGACTGTAATTTGGTTTAGTTATCTTTGACCTCCTTCCTCCAAAGGTGCCAAGTCTTCCTTCTTGTTGCCTGCAGCTACCTGACTGAGAGAGAGTAAGAGGGGTTTTCTTAGGGCACATGATCATTCAAGCAGCAGCTCACATCCTAGACTCCATTTTCTAGCAAACAAAAAGAGATCAAGAAGGAAACTGCCTTTTTCCTTATTTTTAGAAAATAGGGAATGCATCCATAAGGCCACATTCTATCATCTAACTCCTTTGAAAGGTCAGCTAAATGCAAGTTTATGTTAGAAGAGAATAAGTATCAGGGAAGCAGAAACAGCTGAGGTGTTGTGAACAAATGATTTGTGAGCAAATGAGGTTACTAACAGTTTCAAGCATGCCTCCTTTTACTGTTCTACCCTCTAATTACCATACACCCAGAGAACTGCTGGCATAGTTGCTTCATCATAAAAACAAGAGATTGGTGATTTTGAGATACCTGCTGGTGCTTTCCCTGGGTACTTTACCAATTGGTTCATCTGCAGTGGGCTCTGCTCAAGTTTGCAAATTCAGATTTAGTGTGAGAAACTGGAACTGCTGAGAGGTAGGATACTAATTGTTCCAAGATCTATATAAGAATCACTGGTTCTGATAGTTGACAATTATGTCATAAATGTGGAACTTGAAGGAATCTTATTTTTGTCTTAGTTCTCCTAGAACCTATATCATCTTGCATTACACATCTTGTAGCTGTTTTAAAAAGGTTTTTTGACTCTATTGTTAATAATAATCACAGCTAACATTTACGTGACACTTTAAGGTTTACAAAACATTTCACGTTATCCCATTTGAATTAAGGGAAACTAAAATAACGTGCATATATGTGAAACTGCAAATCTCTGATACATGTACATATATAATATCTTTATTCTAGAAATATAGATTAAATGTGATTTTCAAAACTGCTCTGCTTATCTATGATTCTCTCTCGCCTTCTGTTGTCTTCTGTGCTTTTAAAATACACTTCAGTGCCCTTCTTAATTTCCTCTTTTTCTTTAAAGAGAACTCCAGCACTAGATCCTCCTAGCCACACCAAATTGACGAACAATAAAACCCTGGTAACATTGGCTGTGAATGTCCATCTCATTCTGAACTGGAGTCCACTAAACTCTGGCAAGAGTGTAAAAGTAGATACTTGAAAATGAGTATTTACATTTCCAGCTGCTACTTGCTTTAATGAGCATCTAAATTTGAGAAAACAACTTGCCTATTAGAAGATTAATCTGATTAATATTTTAGGCATGTAATTTTTTTTGTTGCCTCAGGCGAGAAATAGTTAAGTTTTATGAAAATCTAACGTTTTGGTGTATAAACTGCTGGAAAGATTTATTGACTAAGTATTCTGTAGAAGTTTGCAGGCCTCAACATTATCTGAAGTTGATTTAGCTGTATTTGGAATGCTTTCTTCATGAACATTAGTCATGAAAAAAGAGCAGCACAGTAGGTAAGCTTGAACTTGGCCATTGAAGCTTAAAGTTTTGAAGGTAAACAGAGAGGGGAGTCATGTTTCAGTCAGGTATAGGCTCCTGGAGTCCAGATATTGTTTACATCTTTTCTGATCCTGGATCTGCCACCATGCCCTTTGTTGACTGGGCTCTTAAATGCTTAAATGTTGAATTGAGTTGACTTTGAGGCCTTTGCAGGGCCTCACCATTTCTTCAGACCTAGATATTGTCTCATAATCACTTTAAAATATGTGTGTGAATTGAGTGTGCTGAAAGGCTCTCTCCCTCCCTCTCACCCCTCCCCCTCACAAGTCCCATTGGCTGACCTGCTTTCTGGGCTCCTTGAGGCACATGCCCATCGACTTCAATTTTAAAGGCTCCAGTGGTGGCAATTGGAATTTAAGTGGCTTCTTGACAAAAGTGGTGTGTATGACATGAAGCTGAGCAGTCTCTAATTCTTCTCAAATACGGGATTTAGGAATGGACTAGCCAGGTGATTTTCTATTAAGCATTCTTCATGAATTCATTTAATGCCTACAGACTACGTATATTGAGCTGCATTAGGAGCCATCGCCTCCAGAAGTTCAGTCTTGATGTGGCAGACCAAGATTTAAATGCAACCTCTGTGGCTCTCTTAGCTGCATGTAGTGTGACCTTGGGCAAACAAGTCGCCTGATTTTCCTGGGCCTCAGTTTCCTCAGCTAGAGATCGCTGCCAACTCTGGCTTTTCTTCTTAAATTCTAAGCAGCTTAGTTCTGTCTCTTTGTAACTGTCTCAATTCGAGGTCAGAGGAATTTTCAACATTGTCTTCTGTCGGGCAGAAATGTTGTACAGAATGGTACTTGAAAATGTAAATAAAGCTGAAGCTTCAAGCTCATTCATTCTCTACATAACGTTACCTGAAGATTTTAATTATAATGGGATTAATCTGTAATGCAACTGAATTGTTGAATTGTGTCCCATTACAACAAACTGGTTTCAGGGTAGGCCTGGCTCACCTTTTGTGGGGAAGAATTGTTTCTGGGTCCTTTAAGGCCCTGATGATTGGTTGGGGGCTGGCTGAGGTATGACTTCCTAGCCTTCCTTCCTTCCCTACTTGAAGTTTTAGTGAGCTCAGCTCAGGTGAGGTATGAGGAGTGGCAGCTTCTGCCCTCAGAGACCATGCAGTGTAAAGCGCCCAGAACTTTCTTTGAAGACAGAAAAACCTGTACTAGCTTCCTGTGACTTGGTCTGGGCTGATTGTCCAGTTTCTGAGCCTCAGTTTTTTCATCTGTAAAGTGAAAATAATACTTGTGGCTCTTCATATCGTTGTTGGGAGACTAAAATGAGACAATATGTGTCAAGTTCTTTTTAAATATAGTGTAAATGACAATTATTATACAGAATACCTTGTAGAATCACGAAACTATAGCTTTCCTGTGGCTATTCAATGAATGGGCATTCATTGCCTCACCCTGAGTGAGTACCTGCAAAGACCTTGGCCTAAAGGGCCCAAGGTCTCCCAGTGGCATCCTGGGTCATCTCTAATCATCCTGAGGAATATCAGGTGACTGGATTCAGATGGCTCTGGAGGAGAAGTGAGGCTGGTGACCTGCACAGCCCTCCCTCACTCAAAACAGTCAAGTGCAAGTCATGTCATCATTTCTCTGATGGCATGGTCTTCTTCGGCAACAAAAGATGAGCACAAACTTAAAAATACTGGAGGAAATGTCTGACTTTTTTTCTTGAGTAGCTGATGAAGTTGCTTCCTCTTATGGACAGTTTTCAAATTATACCTTTGTATGAGAAGCACTATTATCTCTTCACACTATCTCAGCAGAGTGGGTGGGAAGAGCTTCTCATTGCTTTATTTTTAGTTTTAGTTTTCAACATTCACTTCCATAAGATTTTGACTTCCAAAGTTTCTTACCATCTCTCCCCTCCTTCTACCCCAAGATGGCATGTAATTTGATATAGGTTCTGTTTACACATTCGTATTAAACCTATTTTCACATTAGTAATGTTGCAAAGAAGAAATAGAACCAATGAGAGAAACCATGAGAAAGCAGAAACAAAGAAGAGAGAGAGCAGATAATATGCTCCAATCTGCATTCAGTCTCCAAAGCCCTTTTCCTGATAGCATTTTCTATCATGAATCCTTTGGAGTTGTCTTGGATTCTTGCATTGCGAAGATGAGGTGAATCTATCAGAGTTACTTATCACACATTGTGGCTGTTACTGTGTACAGTGTTCTCCTGGCTCTGTTCTCAGTGCTTTATTTTAATCAGCCATGGGTGTTGCTTTTAAATGACAGACAGATTGGTTTCCAAAGCACTCCTAGACCAGTTTCCACCTGGAACACCTAAGAGGGTAACTCTGGGAGTCCTGTTTGTCTCTCCCACAGACCTTATCAAAGGCAAGCACTAGCTGTCTCAACTTGAACTGAGACTGCAGAAAGAAGGTACCAACAAGGGTGGATAACAGCCCTTAACAGAGACTTCAGATGTGAGAATGTTGATTAGAAATAGAAAAGACAAGCTTCAGGGTTGATGTGAAAGTGGCTTGTCCCTAATACAAGTGCAGCCACATCACAGTGGTGTTAGAGAAAACATATCAAATTGCAAAAAATTAAAATAAAAAATCCTCGTGGTTAACTCAGTGGACAGCATTGATGATAGGCCATTCATGCAGTTTCTTTTTATCAGCCAGTGAATAACAGCGCTAGTTGCCTTACTTGTTTACAGTCTCTTTTTATTATTTTGTTTAATTGTTTTAGGATCTGGCTTCCCCCCCCCTCCCCGATTGATTTTGTTTGTTTGTTTTTATTTTTGCCTATACTGCCTTCCTTTGGTTCTTATTCCTATACACAAATGACTTTTTCAACAAGAGTCAAAACAAAATGTATCAACAAATTGAAAAAATAAACATTTGAGCCATGTGCTAGGCAGTATACATCAGTGATCATTGCTATAGGGCGTGATGAAGTTGTTGCCAGTTCTGGTCCACTCTGCCTTTGCTATGGTGCACTGCAATCAGTTTTGGGCATGCAGAAACCAAGATTTAATTGTCTTTGCCCTCTAAGAGCTTGCATTCTGTTGAGGATAAATAATGCACACACATAGCTAATTACAAACTGTTAGAAAGTAAATAAAAGTTAACCTCTAAGGGAGGGAGGCAGCTGGAGGGTATGGAGGAAATGGGCTTTGATCTGAACTTTGAAAACTAGAGATTCTAAGAAGCACAGGTAAGGAACGGAGGGCACCTTGTGTCATCTGCATGTTTGGTAATAAGCATGCATGCCTTTAATCGGTGACACAGCAGAGGGCCTAGAACAGACCCCAGCCTACTTCATTAGAGAACTTCTGAGTTGATATAAAACTATCAATAACTTTCTAGGTGGATAGAGTAACTGAATATGGGGGTGTCACAAAAAATTTGGCAACGAGGTTTCTGAACACACAACGATCAAAAATTAATTCAAAATCAAACATGTAGTGAATCCAAGGTGTTTCTGGCAGTGCTTACCCATATTTCATTGCATAGCTTCACTGCGGCCTTGATTCTGAACACACATCATGCGCACTTTTCATTGCACGTACCGTCACATAAGTCAGCGCCAGAAACACCTCGGCTCAGAATCGAGACTATCAGATGTTATGAATTGCAGTGATTTTACTGTATATACCAAATCATTAAATGAATTTTGGCTTGGAATGAGGATAGAATTTCCAACAATTTCTAAAATGGCCCTAAACATATTTCTGTCATTTTGTATTATGTATTTATGCAAAATGGCATTCTTAGCTTTGACAATTATAAAATCAAAATATTGATCAACTCTGAAAAATGTTGAAGAAGTACTGCATCTTGCAGTATCAAATATTCTACCAAGATTTGATTCTTTATGTAAAAATAAACAAGCAGATCATCTCAGTAAGCAAATTTGCTTCCATCTTTAATAATGGTAAAATATGTATACCAAAGAATTGTTTTAAAATAGATGTCTTATGATTTATTATCAGTAAATGTTAGATTTATATGCCTATTTTATATACCCATATATCCAGGGTGTCGTAGAAATTTCTCCAGCGAAAAGGGGTCTTGAGTGGAAAAAGTTTAAGAAGCCCTGCCCTACACCACCCATTCAACTAGTTTTTTTCCTCTAGAAATAATTGATACATTATGTTTCTACAGTACCTACATTTCCCACTGTATCTCTCCTCCAACCCATCATAGACATCCCTTATAAGAAAGAATTTAAAAAGAGAGAGGAAGAAAAATCAGTGAAACTATTCAACATATTGAAAAGGTCTGATTTTATCTACAGGGTTCTATATCCATGGCCCCCCACCTCTGTAAAGAAAGTGAGGGAAGATGCCTTCTCATATCTCTTCTTTGAGGTCAGGCTTGATTATCTCAATTTCATATCATTCATTCTGGATTGTTTGATTGTTTTGTTTATATTGTTGTACTCATTCTTTCTTTTAACTCTTTCTCGTAGTTATCCTGTCCCATCGTATGAATTCAGTTACCTTTTCTTGGTAGATTCTTCCCAGATTTATTTATTCAACTCATCTCCTTCATGAGCTTAAGTCCTAAGCCCCCACAGCAGCCTTTGAGATATTCACACTTCATGCTCTGGAGGCATCTCAGACTCTCCATGCACAAAATAGAACTTAACATCTGGCTTTCCCTCTCCACTAACCCCCTAAACAAACCTGCCCCTTTTCCAAATTTTCCTTTACCCCAAGGGTACCCCTATTCTCTCAGTCACCCATGTTTGAAACCTGTTATCCTGGATTCCTCATTCTCACTCATCTTACATAGTTAATCAGTTGCCCAATACCTCTCACATGTGCCCTCACACAGGTTACCACCCTTGTTCAGGCTCCCAGCACTTCTTACCAGGACAATTGGGAGACTTCCTCTTTGACCTTCCTGCCTCAAGCTTCACCTCATTGGCTTCTCATTGCCTCAGAGTTATGTCAAATGTAAACTCCAGTTTGGCATTTCAAGCTTTTTACATGCCAGTCCCTGCTTACCTTTCTGATCTTCTTAAACATTACTCCCATCCCCCCAACCTGGCATCTAGCCAGAGGCCAACCTGCTTACTGCTTCATACCCATCATACTTGCTGCTTTTTCTGAACCTTTGCACTTGCCTGGATTGCTCTCCTTCCTTATTTTCATTTTTCACAATCCCTTGTGTTCAAGGCTCAATTCAAGTGCCATCTTCTATATTAGCCTTTCATCATCTCCCCTGGCTGCTAGTACTCTATGTCCCATAACCATTTTAGATAATGTATGTAACGTGTGTATATATGTTGTAGTGTTGTGCAAATTAATTGGGCAAAGTAAAATTATTAAGTATGTTGTTAGATCATTTTTCAGTCATATCCAACTCTTCTTGACCCCATTTGGGGTTTTCTTTTACTGGAGTGGTTTGTCATTTCCTTCTCTAGTTCATTTTACAGATGAGGAAACTGAGACAAACAGTTAAGTGACTTGCCCACAGTCACACGTTAATAAAATGTCTGAGGCCAGATTCAGGAAGAGCAATCTTCCTGACTCTAGACTCATCACTCTACTAACTGTGCCACCTACCTGCCCTTCAATATATTGATTTATCATAAACTTCAAAAATATATGCAATCTATTTTCCTTTTGCTCTAGATACTTCATATGATTTGGCCTCAAGTTCATAAGATTTTGACATTCTTTCTTTATCATGAAACCCCATTGATTGCATTTGTCTATCTTTGGCAAACAGTCCATTTTTTTTCCAAGTCTAGCCTTACTATTTTTATATCTTGTGTTTTTCAGTTAATAAGCATTTTTTCTTTCTTCCCCTAATTAAAAAAAAAGAAAAATAGAACCTAATATCCTTGTAAGAGAGGTGGATAGTAAAGCAAACCAAGCTAAGTGCATGGTCCCAATCAAAAATGTGTTGTCTTGTTCAGCTCTTGGAGGCCGTCACTGCTTGGTAGGAGGTGGGCGTTCTGCTTCATGGTTGGTTCTCTGGAAGCACGGTTGGTCTTTGAGTTCAGAGTTTGAAAGTGTCTTTGCAGTATTGCTCCTATTACATAATTGTCCTCCTCGTTCTGCTCACTTCACTCTGCATTGGTTCATACAAGTCTTTCCAGGTTTCTTTAAAACCTTCCCTTTAATAATTTTTTACAACCAAATAATAGCCCATTGTATTCATATGCCATAGTTTGTTTGACTCTTCACCAGTGGTTAAACCTGCCATAGATTCTCAGATGAGTTCCCAGGCCATGGAAGCATGAGGGATTGTCTGCCTCTCTTATCTTTAGGGACTTGTACCATATTGTAGCATCTCCTCTCTCTTTGGGAATTTCTGTAATACCAGGACAGTTCTGTTAATATGGTGAATTCCATCAATAGTAACAAGACATCTATGCCCACAGAAAATGAAACCTCAAAATGAATATTCCTGGATCAACTGGACTGCTTTTTTTAAAATTTGTATTTGTTGGATACTCAGTCACAAAGGGAATTATTTTTATTCATAAAGCAAACTGAAGAGATAAAACTTAGCAAAATTTATTTTTTTTTAGTTAACAGTTAAACTTTTAATCAAGCTCCCTTCCCATATAATGCAAAACAACAACCTTTTAAACCTTAACTTCTTGACCAAAAAAAGCATCTTTCAGATGTGCTCGCCTGATCATGATCCTGCTCTGTGGCACAAAGGCCTGGCAGTAGAGTTTAAAGATTGATTAACCAGACTGGTGACAATGGTTTTTGGTTTTGAATGAAAAAGTGAGCTGAGCTTTGGTGATAAAATATTGAAAACCCCACATAATGTCCAGTGCAGGCCATTAGAGGAAGCTTTAATATTTTTAAATAGCTCTCTAGAGTTTTCCTCCCAACAACCCTATGAGTCACTATAAGCAAAAGTATTGCCATCCCCATATTAAATCTGAGCAAACTGAGGCTCTGAGAGGCAGCCTAAGGATCAGAGCCTGGGTCTGCTAATCTCAAAGCCAACTTACCTTCGCTCTATCAAATAATTGTTTATCATTTATAAATTTTGAACACTTTAAGCACATTTTTCCCTTTGACCGTCACAGCATCCCTGTGAGGAGGTATTGTATGGTTCTGGTGTTGCAGTCCATATTTTACAATGAGGAAAATGAAATTCAGAACTTGACTTTACTTAGGCCACCTTGCTCTCCATCTTAGATCAAGGACTCCTAGCCAGGTTTCTTGACTTTAAATGATGTTAGACATTCTCCCAATACTCCATGCAGCTAAGTCCCAAACTAGAGTTACATTAAATTCTGTACTATACCTATTTGTATTCCAGTGACATTCAAGTGCATTTGCTTTAGAGACGCACAGTGTATTAGAATCACTGAATAGTTGGATGACTCTGATACTTAGAGAGGAAAACTCATGACCTCTCCAAATACTGGTTCCCTGACCTTTAAAATGGCCCTGAGGACTTACAGGGTTGTCTTCAAGTGAGATTACATATCTACATGTTTATTTGTAAACCTGGATGGTACTGTATCAGCATTATTATCATTATTGTGTTTAGGAAAGCTCACTGTGAGCTGTGAAGGTCTCCAAAATAAGAACTATTAACATGTTTCCACTCAAGACCTACTCTAGTGACTCATTAGAAAGTTGAGATGACTTTGGGTTCTTGTAGGCCATGCTAGCAAAGAAGACAAGCCCTGGCAGGTTCTGCCAAGCTGCAGAGACTTCTAGTTATAGTATAAAGCCTTAGAATATGTGACTATCAGGATTTCACCACCAGGCTTTGTTTTAGGTACCTTTCCCTGCCTTCCTTTATTTCTTAGCTCCCTTTTATTTACTGTCTTTGCCTATTATATGTAGGTTTCTTAAGGATAAGAGCTTTTTTATTTTTTAAGATTTTTTTGGCTTATGTTTTCTGCCTAGCACACAGGTACCTAAAAAATGCGTTTTGATTTGACTTGATGGATTGTACATCTGCTATGGGAGGACCTGACTGTCTTTAGTTCCAAAAAGCTCATCAGCAAGGGTGAACAAAGGATGATATATTTTTTTTTAATGGCAAGTGCCACAGACAACATTGTGAACCCCAGTGGGGTTCACATTCTGAATCAGATGAAGGATTGGCCACCCCTTGATGTCTTCTGATATTTTGTTAGATATATTTATTACAGTAAGAACTCTAATACTTCATTGCATGAAAAATTCTCAAAATACGGAAATATTTTCAATAAAGAATTGTGTCAATTAAGATGCCCATGAATGAGGTAGAAATAAAAACCATGTGACTTTATTTAACCATGCCTTGGTGATGTGTCTCTTCAACTCTTCCCATACACCTTTGCTCCCTGTTTATGGATCACTCCATGAAAAAGCATCACTCTAGGCCTACCACATTGCCTGCCACATTCCAAGCACTTTGCTAGATGCTGGGAATACAAAGGGGATAAAGACAATACATAGTACAGACAAAATAAATATAAGCAAAATAAACACAAGGTAATTTGGGGGCAGAATCAGCTTTTCAGTAGATAGTGAAAAGTTTTATGTGGGAGGTGGCATTTGATCTGATACCCTGTCTGTGTCTATAAATCTAGGTAAACCTTGTAGTTTGTAGCCAGATTCTCTCACATTGTTTGGGTGGTGTAAAGCCATCCCAACCATTCACGGTTTAAAAGACTGGTGGTGCATATTTTTCAAAGTATCATCGGAATATTCTGACAGCGATTTCCTGCATGACTTTTAACAAATCAATTCCTGGTGGTCTTGGTGCCCGATCTGTAAAGGGAGAAACAGTAACCACCACCATAGTGCTTATCTGTGACTTTCTCTTTTTTTGAAAAAATCTTGTCAGTGGCATTAAGGCAGGCAGTCACCTTTTTTCTTTAACCTAAGTCTTAATTCTTTTAACCAAAAAATCATGTTGTTGCGTACAGAGAAGAAATTGTTTTAAGCATTATGTTTTCTTCTGGGCTTGTCATATGTAATACATTTTTTCTTAAGGTAGAAATTCAGCTTAAATGTTAGCGCTGTGTTTTTGTTTGTTTTGTGTTTTAAACGTGATCTCTGCTCCATGCTCTCTTCTCCCAACTCCACTAAACTTCCTCTAGAGAATGCTGGGACAGGAGGTGGGGTGCAGAGCCTCATTGTTTAGCTTCCTGCCTGCCTTCCTGAGCTTTTGTTGCTCTTGGCCCAGCTGGAGCTGCCTTCTCCCTCCCTTTGCAGCACATTTACCAAGCCCAATGTATTTAGCTCTTCCCATGGCTTGGAACCTTCTGCTCTTACTCTTCTACCCTGAGATTTCTTGTCTTGCCCCAGAGAAAGTTTACTAGAGCTATACAAGCCCTCCCAGTGAGAGGTAGCACTGAGACCTGGAAGACCTAGATTAAGGCTCCACTCTGCCATTTACTAGCTTGGAAATGTCAGGCAAATTAAGTCACTTAATTGATCTGAGCCTCAGTGGCAAGGATATATCACTACCTACCATCACAGTCTTTGTGATGAATGAAAGAACCTTTATCTTGTTAATTCAGAATGTTAACTGATACTCTTTTGGTGGTGGTGGTGATTGTTTGACCATTTACAGATCTGGACACCAAGACTCAGTAAGAACTGATTTGCCAGAAGTCGTGCAGGAAATCAGTGTCAGAACCAGCACATTTTATTTAACTCAGGTCTCTGACTCCTAGTTTCTTAGTCTTTCCTATTTTCGTTAATCTATTTTCATTAAAATAAGTCAGGGCTATTCCTGGACAATATTATAGCTAGAAAGTTCGGGAGCCTTAATGTTTCTTCTTATTCCTCTTTTTAAAAATGCATCCACTTTTTTTTCTCCTTTCTCTCCTCTTCCTTTTTGTCAAGGAGGAAAGTGAACCAATAAATCTAATTCATATCAACTTAATTCCCTTCCCCAGACTTCAGTTTCCTCATCTTTTCAATGAGCACATTAAAATAGATCATTTCCACGACCTCTTCTGTCCTAAAAGTCTGGGAGTTTGATGCTAGTAACTTTGGTATGAATATTTTTATTTTAACAGAGAAGGATAAGAACTGTTCTTAGTTAATATGAAGTTATGATCTTCTAATGATGGAAGATGGGGGAGCAAATTTGGGGTTCTTAAATGTCCTCCTGAGAACACCTCAAATCACACCAAGTGTGAGTTACCTCCTCCATGAAAGAGAAAGGGCATGAGGTTCTGAGGTTGTGCATTTATCCCGTACTGTTATTGTTATTACAGCACAGCTATAAGATGTATAAAAGTATTCATAGCAGCTCAATTGGAAATTGAGGGGGGGGTGGATGCTCCTCAATTGGGAATGGCTGAACAAATTATGGTATATGAATGTAATGGGGATATGGTTATTCCATAAGAAATGATGATCAGGCAGACTTCCGAAAAACCTGGAAAGACTTGCATGAACTGATGCTGAGTGAAGGGGGTAGAGCCAGGAGAGCCCTGTACACAGTAACAGCCACATTGTTCGATGACTGACTTTGATAGACTTAGCTCTTCTCAGCAATGCAGTGATCTAAAACAACTCCAAAAGACTCATGGTGGGAAATGCTGTCCATATCCAGAAAAAGAACTGTGGAGTCTGAATGCAGAGAGAAACAAACTGTCTGCTCTCTCTTTTTGGTGTTGTTTTTTCTTTCTTGTGGTTTCTCCCATTGGGTCTAATTCTTCTTCATAACGTACTATGAAAATATGTTTAATATAAATGTATATGTAGCACCTACATCAGATTGTATGCCATCTTGGGGTGGAGTGAAAGGAGGGAAGGGAGAGAATTTGGAACTCAAAATCTTATAGAAGTGCATGTTGAAAGCTAAAAATAAAGAAATTTTTAAAAAGCAAAACACAATACAGCTGTGGTGCAGCGTATAGAGAAGGCCCCAGAAAACACCCACCTTTACTCCTGCTCTGTCACTCAGTAGAGTCACCTTTCTCTGAGACAGTTATTTCATCTTTAATGTATGGGTGACAATCGTCATCCTGCCCACTTCCCAAGGTTGTTGTCAGACAAGAGAGTATCACATGAGGTAATTTATGACAGGCTCTTTGTCAATAACAAAGTGTCTTATAAATGTCAACATTTCTTATTCCTTTATCAGGAGATTGTATGTAACATCCAGAAAGGAGCTGCAAACATTGTGTTGGTTCTCTGAAGACTTCTCTTAGTGGTCATACTTCAGTGAATTTTTGACCCCTAGGCCAGTGACTCTGGGCACAGAACTCTAGGGGAACCCAAGGAAGACCTCCAAGGGCCTCTCCATCCTTTGTGATGGAGATAGGACTGGGGCTTGTGGATGTCAAATCTGGGAACATGCCCCTAAGACAGGATTAGTGTGCAACTTTGCTTATGCTTCAAGATTTGGGTATGTAGAAAAATCACTTTTCCCTTTCTTATCTTTCTTGTATAGAGGAAGCAGATCATCAACCAGCAAGCCCAGGGATGGTCATGGATGGCCTGGAATCTGGTGAAATTACTCCACCCACTAAGAGGAAAAGTAAGTTCTCAGGCTTTGGCAAAATCTTCAAACCCTGGAAATGGAGGAAAAAAAAAAGCAGTGACAAATTCAAAGAAACATCAGAAGGTGAGTTAGAAGACCTCGTGACCCAAATTAAGATGTTCTTTATTTTGGAAGTGCTTGTTCTCTTTCTTTTATCCCTATCTGCATGTAACTGCCTGGTGGGGGTGGGAAATTGAATCACAGGAACTAAATAGGCAAGTAGTTATTGGCATTCATTCAGCAATGGGTACTGGTAGCCTCACATTCAAGAGAATTGGCATTTGGATGGAATTGGAATTTAAATGGATTGAGTTACTGATTTATCAAGCAGAAGCAGTAAGCCTTAAATTTCCCACCTAAAAATTAGAAGAAACATCACATTACAAAATTTAAGTTTAAAAAATAACTTCATAAGGCTATAACCTTTATTTTGGAAATAGAATGAGCACATCTTAAGATTGTTATGCAGAACAAATAAAATAACTATCAGTCAGTTCATAGGCATTCATTTAAGCACTTAATATTTGCCAAGCACGAGGGATATAAAGAAAACAAAACAGAGTCCCTGCCCTCAGGAAACTTAAATTCTAGTGAGGGAAAGAGCATAAAAATAACAACGTTCCTATAAGATAAATACAGTGTGAATGGGTGAGTTTCAAAGGGAAAGCCAAAGGGGGAGGAGGACTAGGAAGGTAACTTGTATTTCATTAATTTGTGACATTGTTACAATAATAATACGTATGTTTACCATTTTCCCAATAGTATGTTGTTTTTTAGTCGTTTCAGTTACGTCCAACTCTTCCTGACCTCATTTGGGGTTTTCTTGACAAAGTTCCTGGAGTGGTTTGCCATTTCCTTCTCTAGCTCATTTTATAAATGAGGAAACTGAGGGAAATAGGGTTCCCTCGGTTGCCCAGGGTCACCCAGCTAATATCTAAGACTAGATTTGAACTCGGGTTTTCCTGACTCCAGGCCCAGGCTCTATCCACTACACTACCTAGCTGCCCATTAATATAGGGGATTGTAAAGGTATATTTTTTTCTATTCTAATCATAAACCTATAGCATTCTAGAACTGCAGGGCACCATGGAACTAAATGGAACACAATGGGAAACCTGGAGGGGACCTGAGAACACAGAAAATTAGAGCTAGAACCCAGACTGTGTAAGCTGGAAAAGCCCTTAAGCCTCTGTAGCCAGCAGCTCTCCTCCCTCACTTTTACCATGAGAAAGGGAAATAATAAATAAGACTCCTGAGTTTGAAGTAATTTAAAGTCATCTGGGTGACCCTCTGACCCTTGCAGAGTATGAAAGCTTGATTGAACCAGAATTTTTTTGCCCAGGGATAAAGCTAAACCATCACTGCCTGGTTCTGAATTCTAGTTTCCAGTTATTCCAATAATTCCAATATCAGTTCTAGAGCGGAAAATATCCATGCGAAAGCCAAGAGAGGAGCTGGTTAGAAGAGGGCTTCTGTTGGAGGACCCTGTGCATGGTGAGTTTGCATGTGCATGTTTGCTGTGGGCTGAGTTGTCTTTTGTTCTTTAATTGAAGAATACAGCTAATTGCTCCCTCCTCCCAAATCAGAGCCGACACTCCTGCCTTCTCTGGTGATAATCTGTGCCTGGCACATGGACCATTTGGTCAAGAATTCCCCAAGGAAATGGTTCTGTGGTGCCTGGTGCATCCTCCTGCCCCCTGCCAGCTCCAGTATTGGGTGTCGCTTCCTGCCGTTTGTCTCTGTGTCCATCTTTGCCACTCTCATCCTTCTCTGCTTGTTTATCACAGAGATTCAAGCATTACAAGTCTCATATTATTCTTGAACTTACTGTTGCTTTTTTCTTTCTGGGACTTCTTTATAAGATGTTTTTATTTGAAATGAAGGAAATGACTGCATTTATTTTGAATTTTTTTTAAAGCAGAATACTATAAGGGAAATCCTTCTTAAACCAGATTTTGAAAGCACTGTAATATAGCTCAAAAATGGATAGAAACTAGTGATGAAAAATCCCAGTGGGTCTTTTCCCAGTGTTAGTGAAGGATAATTATGTGTGTGTACCTTTTTTTCTCTAATTAAAATGAAAAGTTAAGAAATTTTAGAGAGAGGGGGGACCTTAAGGTCTTGTAGTATAACCTCTTTTATTTTACAGATGTGGAAACTGAGACCCAGAGAGAAAAAAATGACTTGTCTAAATTTGAATGGTTATTGGCAATATTGGTACCCATGTCTTCAGCCCCTTAATTCTGCGTTCTTTTTATTATACCCTGAAGACTCTTATGCTTTCATGAATGTGTTGTTAATTTTATTCAGGCTTTGTGTATGTCTTTTTATATACTCCAGTCATTTCATTCTGTCATCATGCGTTCCTTTTATTGAACCCCTCTTTGTACCAAATAGTAGTAATAACTGAGAAAGGGGAAATGAGTTTCACCTTCACCTTTTGTCTTCCATTTTCCAAGACCAAGATTGTCGTTGTAATTAATCCAAGCTCACTTGAATATACATAACCATTTCATTCACCTTTGTGATCAGGAAATCTTTCAGGTGTTTACGTGGTCAGACTCCAAGTCCCATATCTTACTGTAAGTAGGTATTTGTCCCTTATTTCTTGTGTGTGCTATCCCACCCTCCTTGTGGCTTCTGCCTGAGTCCTTCTCAGCAGATCCCATCCAGCATCAGTTCCTTATTTCCTGGTTGATCTTCTGGTCCCCTGTGCCAGCCCTCCATGCCATGTCTACCTGCTTTTGGCTTGAGTCATTTGGAGCCTTGCAGGTGCAGGGAGTTAACCCTAAATCTGGTCTGCTCTGTTTTACACCCCAGCAGAGACCTGCGACAGGAATTGGTATCAGGCTGTGTGCTGGGGTGGGGTGGGAGGGTGTCTTTATTTTTTGGCTTCATAGTAGGTCTGGTCTGACCAGTATAACATTACATTTTTTATAGGCTTTGTGGATCCTTTTTCAGTATTTGTATGTAACACTGGAGAAACAGCTGGTTTTAGTTAAACGATCCCTGAATTTAGAGTCATGTGATATGGGTTCAAGTCCTGACTGTCACACTTACTGGATGGTGTGGGACTTTGAGTCTCATTTTCCTTATCTGTAAAGGGGAAGATAGCACTTTCAGCCTTACAGGGTTTAGTAGGAGACTGCTTTTAGGAAAATTAGAAAGTTGTAAGCTGCTCTCATATTTATTGATACTGTTTGTCCCTGTCCTGGCAAGTACTACAGTAACCAAGTAATTTGGAGACCACCATTGGCAGTTCATGTTGAAATTGTTTAAGTGAAGTTCCTCTTGTCATATTAGAATATCCACTAAAAGGGAAAGGGCTTTTAGCAGGCTGTCAGCTAATACGGTCATGTTAATGAAATTCATACTTTTTTGCTGCTTTGAAGTTAATGATTATTTTGTGTTGTACTCCTGTATTTTTAAAAACTCAACTGCCTTTTTTCTTTTCTTTCTTTTTGCCTTTTGATTGTCATATTTCCTTTCCTTTTTTAAATAGCAAAATCCCCTGGAAACGTAATCAGAGAAACCTAATTGTTGGACAGGACTTCAGCGATCATAATCCACTCCCCTTCTCTTAGAAGTACCAAAGCCTGAAGGGAAAAACAATATATCCCAGGTTACACAGACACATCTGGGAGGAGCTGGGACCAGAATCCCGATCTCCTGACCCAGGATGCTTTCCCATGCCCCAGATTTCCTCCTCTCTAGTGGGTGTCTGAACTATGAGAAAAAAGACTAATTTCTAAAGTACATTTTAATGCCCTGGCTGCCAGCTTCTACTATCCATGATTACTCTCTAACCCATCCTTTGGTTGTTTGAGGTGTGATAGTTGCTTTCCAGTTCCCTGTTGGCAGATGGGAAGGAGAAGCAATTTTTATGATTGGCAGCGGTGGGCTGCTCTCAGGAGTACTATGGTAGGTGACCCTCAAATTTCTGATACCCACAAAAGCATGAGTAGGCCAGCTCCTGCAAAACACACTGGGTACCTCCTCGTAATCCTGCCAGCGCAGGATTGAGTTGAGTCTCTTTTATTTCTTTCTCTTCCCCTTCCAGAACCCACTTGTTTTCTGGAAAAGTCCCTCCACGGCAATATAACCTTCTGTCATCTCTGACGGTGCACGATTTTATACCAGCACCATACTGGCTCACGCAGTCTAGTGGACCTCCTGTTAGTCATGTTTTTATCAGACTCCCAAGGCCAGAATCAGCAAGGGTTTAGATAAAAAGGAGTTAACATCAATAGAGTGTGGTATAAGAAAGCTTGTACAACAGTGGCGTTTCTCCCCGTAGATCATCGTTGGTTTCTTCATTTCAGCGTCTTTTTTTCCTCTGCCTCACAGGTGGAGAAGATTCTGGGAAGTTCAGCCATGCTTCATTGAAGAATGGCCACACCATTCCCATTGGGAGTGTAGGGCCTTCTCATCCCAGCCAGATGGAGGAGGAGCTGGGAAGGATAACAAAGTTTAAGAAGCCTTTTCCGGGAGAGGAACCAAAGGCACCAGCCGGTGAGCATACAGTGGTGCTAGGCTCTGGGTCTGAAGCAGGTCTGCAAAGGGACAGAGGCAGCAAACACTGCATTTGTCTGACTGATGGTGAAAGTGAGAACAGAGTTGAGTGGAATTGTACCTTGATCACTCCTCTGCCTACCTTGTGGTAAAAATAGTTTTTGAGAAGAAAAACCGCCAAATGGTAGCAGCAGTGGGGAGGGAAAAATAAGGAGGCGCTGGTTGTACAGGGCCATGAGTCATCCATGTTTGAGTGAATTAACTCCCTTTTCAAACTGACTCCTTCCAACTCCACCAGTTCTCATCTCCTTAACAAAACAACAACTTTGTTTCACAGGCTCATCCGGAAACCGGCCCAGTTCTGAAGTGGAACCCATTCCCGAGCCAGCACCCAAGCCACTTTTACCCCGACCCAAAAGACCCCCGTCATCTTCTCAGGAAGAAAGCAATGGACAAGCAGACGCCTCCGCTGGTGACAGCACTGCGAGGACTGTTTCTTCCTCCTCCTCCTCCACCTCTTCTTCCTCTTCTTCCACAGTACCCACGGCCAACACTGCACCCCCAGGCCTAGCAAAGACAGTTAGTTCCTCCAGCACCCCTTCCCCAGCTCCCAGGACTCTGCCTGCTGTTCCTGTCAGCACTAACACGACTGCTACCTTGAACGTGACCCACAATGCCCCTGCCAAGCAGCCCCCCATCCCTCCCCCTAAACCAGCTAACAGAAATAGTAACCCTGTTATTGGTAAGTGACTCTAACCACTGTCATCAGGCATGGGTTAGGGAAATTTGATTAGTCATTAACGAGAACAATGGATTTGTTTTTAAACAAAGTATTGTCACATGTGTGCTGCACTTGTGTGTACAGGCATACAGATGTTTATGTGATAATGCGGTTGTTAAATGTGCTTGAATATGGGAAAGCTTTAGCAGCTTTGTCTAGGTATTATGAAAACTGAATCTTGGGACCAGAAGATTTCACCTGATAATGCTTCCTTTTGACTGATAAGTGTTCTTGAAGGTCCGGATGCACCGGGATGACGTAAATGTATAAACACCTATAAATTTATATGAATGAATAAGGGCATCTCTAATACTTGAGATTTCATTTAGAACATTGCAGGGAAAATAAGAAGTCATGTTATGAGGCCCCAGCTGGCATCTTTTAGGTGGCTGTAATTCTGACTAAGAGGGCAAACCCAGGAGCATGAGGAAGAAATTAAAAGAGCTTTGTTGTTTTCAATCTGATGAAAAAACTTGCTAACAAGGAAAGGTGAGGGACTTTCTGAGAAGTGTATTGCATTCTCTGTCACTGGAGTTCTTCAAAGAGAGGCTAGAGCATGACTGATACAGAGAATTAGCTTGATTGCTTTAAAGAAGATTCCCGGTCAGATTCTGGGTTGAGCAGGATGACCTATCCAGGAGTGAGGAACCTGTGGCCTTCTGGATCCTTGGGTGTGGCCTTTTGATGGAGTGGAGTCCGTGTTTTACAGAACAAATCTTTTTATTTAGGGGATTTATTCTGTGAAGTTTGGATTCAGTCGCAGCGTCACACTTAAGGACTTAACTTGTAATATTCCCTGGTTTTAGAAACCTTATCTCCTGGAAGTTTGGATTAGGACTGATGTACCTGAGCACCCACATGAAGGTTGAAGGTTCTAATTGAGCTGTCTTTGAGAAACTTTTAAAGTACTTATCATTATTGTGACTTTCTTCATAGCTTTTCTGGTTTGTGCTGCTTCTCATTACATTTTAATGAAAATGTTTAACAACATTTCAACCCCGCTTATCTGCTTAGCCCAGCTGGACCATACATGACCTGTAAGTTACGGACCCAGCTTTCAGTGTGCCAACTGGATAGTCGATAGTCCAAAAAACAGACTAACAAATATTACCTTAAGCATATATAAAACTGTACGTACCAGTACACGTGTTACAAAAGGATTTCAGTCATTTCAAAATTACCAGTGGAACCGCAGAGGTACCCAGTAATAAAGTGAACACCCATCCATCGTCGTTTCAACTTTGAAGAGGAAAAGAATCGGTGGCTGGGTGAGAACAGGAATGGGGTGGTGAGGGATAGTTGTTAGAGTCAGACACATGAAAGGCTCTCTTGGGAGAGAGACACTGCGCTGATTCCATGTGATGTCAAGAACAGAATTTGGGGGGAAGTTTACACTGGGCCTGCTCATCGTAGTTGCAGCTGGCCAGAAAGGGGGTTGGGCCGCTTTAAAAGGTGGTGAACCACCCGCAGTACAGCAGAAACGATGCTTCTGGTTGGTTCTATACGACCTCTGAGGGGCCTCCTGTGGTCTAACCTTTATCAGTTTTCTTCCAACCTCTGCGCTCTCCCCTTGCTGCCTCTGGGCTATTGTAGAACCAGAGGAGATGGTCCTTGTAGGCAGCTATGGGAATAGGTGTCTTCACACAGCAGTTTGGACACGCCTAGAAGAGGCAGGGGCCAGCTCTCGCCTTGTTCTGAGTAAATCACAGGGACTTAGGACTGGAAACGCAGTCTCACCACTTGTGCGGTGCTGCTGTTATGGTAGTTTGTTTTCAGTTTGCCACAGTAAGGAGAGTCTTTTTTTTTTTA
The DNA here is from genome assembly GCA_023548195.1 of Bettongia penicillata ogilbyi. NCBI lineage: Eukaryota > Metazoa > Chordata > Mammalia > Diprotodontia > Potoroidae > Bettongia > Bettongia penicillata. Next base: position 13,313,970 of record JAJHZJ010000029.1, read on the forward strand.
TTTTAAGTGACAAAATTGGAACATACTCACGTTCATTTCAGACTCCTTTAGACCCCAGCTTGCTTGAATGGCCAGAGCAGGTTGAAGGTCTTAATTGAGGGACGATGGTGGGAAGGCAGTGCAGTACCGACGGTGATTTTCCAGAGGCTGAGTCCTCAGCTTCCTCTACGCATAATTAGGGAATAGCCAGTGAGTTTGTGAGGATTGTCACGGGGTGGGGCAACTAGAGGAGGGGGTTTGGGAACAGGTCCCCAATGGTTTGTCCTCCCTGCCTCAGTTTTATTGAGCGCCGTGTCCTGTAAGATTCATAGAGCTTCTAAGTATTCTTTCTCCAGAACCTCCGTTGATGCTGAGCTTTACAGCACAGAAGCTCTGTGAGGACAACTGGGCAGGTATTTTCCCATTTTTATGGGGGTGGAAGTGGCCAGCCTATAGTCACCACTAATCAAGGGCAGGTTTCCTTATTCCCAAGTTCAGTGTTCTTGCCAGTACAGAACAGGAAAAGAAGGTTCAGTCTGTTCTGTGGGTAGGAAAATTGGAGACCCCAAACTTCACTACCTTATTATTATCCAGAGTCACACAGGTAACTCTACCTTATCTAAAGTCACACAGGCCAGCCCCACTTAGTTTAAAATGAAAAAACTCCAGGCCCCTGGACTGGGACTGAGACTAGGTTGCTCATTTCATTGGCATAGGCCTGGTGAGGTCCATCCTTCTACTGTGTCCATCAACCCCTTCTCTTCATTTGCCTGGAGCATTGAGCGGTTCAGTGATTTACCCAAGTTCATAGAGATGGTTAATTATTTGAACTAAATCCTCTGACTCCAAATATAAATACTTCAGTGTATAGCACTGGTTTCTGTAATTCCCAGAAATAATTCATTATTACTATGAGCCCAAAAGTATTTCTCATAAAAGATAGGAGAGTAAGATGAAATTCCCTGAACTGGAAGTGAGAACCTCCTGTGCTCTATATCCTTTTTGTCATATAAGGATCTCCTAATCCAAAACCAAAATATAAGATGAGTCAGTCTCTGTTTTTGGTTAACAATTCTCCTATTTTTCAGAATTCATGTTAATAGCCTCTGGAATTACTTCCACTTGTAAAGATTACACCTTATCCTTATAATGGTGTCCACCAAACTATCAAAAGACCTAGAGGAAGTCCATTGTGCTAATATTTTGATAGTTGTAAAACCTTCCCCTCACCACGATCTTTGCTGTACTTGTCAAGGATGCCCTGCATTTGAAAGTTCACTAAATAATTTTGGAAACATTTGGCTTGAGAAAATGTTTCCATAATTTTTATTCACCTGGATATTAAAACAGCCAGGTGGCACAGGGCCTGGAATCAGGAAGACCTAAGTTCAAATGCAGCTTCAGACTCTTACTCCATATGTGACCCTGGGCAAATCACTCCAGTATCTCTGCCACAAAAAATCCAAATAGAGTCAGAAAGATATGGATAGTACTGAAATGACTGTCTTAATGTTAATATGATATAATGTGATGTTTAGTTGGATTGCAGTAGCAACCACGACCTGATAGTTGATGTGTATTTTCATGAAGTCGAAATCTTGGGCAAGGTTTACTTGGCCCTCAGTTGAATTCCCAGGGAGAATGGATCGGGGGGTTGTCTGTGTTGGACTACTTGAGGGTGTTGGGTGCTTTGGGGTATGAGTTACAAATGTTGTGTGGGCATCCAAAGAGGAGTTGGGAAGTAGTGGGAGAAGACAGAGTAGGGCTACACTACCAGAGACCAGCCTCATTTTCTGAACACTTTTCTTTTAGTTGATGCAAACCATGAGTGTTTTTATATGTTCTGGGGGACTTCCTTGAGGCATTTTCTCTAGGGGACCTTCTTGGGATTGTGAGAGTTAGCACTGGAGCTAGAAAGAGCCCTGGGGAATTGCCTGGGGATACAGACCATTGTAGGGCAGCTAGGTAGCAAAGTGGAGAGAGCGCCAGGCTTGGAGTGCAGAAGACTCATCTTAAGTTCAGGTCCAGCCTCTGACACTTAATATCTGTGACATTTCATAGAAGTGAATAAGAAAGTCACTTCACCCAGTTTGCCTCAGTTTCCTCATCTGTAAAGTGAGCTGGAGAAGGAAATGATGAACCAGTCCAGTATCTTTTTCAAGAAAACCTCAAATGGAGTCACAAAGAGTTGGACATGACTGAAATGATTCAACAACACGTACTGTTGGAATCCATAAACTCCTACTATGGTGTGTGGACCTGAGTAACTGTTGAAATTGGAACAGGGAAAAGGTGGAAGAAGTAGGAATCCCGAGGCTTCTCTGCTAGTTCTGACTCAACTAGTTCTGATTGGCCGTGTGCTTGTGGGCAAGTCCCTTAACTTCAGTGAGCCTTAGTTTCTTCTATAATGTGGCAGTGATAATGTCTACCTTTCTGTACCCTTACAACTTAATCAAATAGTATGGGTGTGCACTGGGAAGTTCTGCTAGGAAAAGTTATGTAAATGCAGGATATTTTTGATTAGTCACTCCATCGTACCATGCAAATGGAAAGTCTCGGTTATCTGAGTAGGTTGCTTAGCTCCTCTTTCCTTCTAGCATTTGTTTTGTTGTTGTGCCTTTTTGTTTTAGTTGATTACAAAAGAAAGGATCTCCGAGGAACTCTGTCTTTATGATCCCATTCACAGTTAATCTGCTACTTTTATCTGAATCAATATCAGAACAAAAATTGGTACCTTCTCTGTTATCTTGGGCGGGAAACAAAATTTACCATCTACAAAGTGTCTTGGAAATAGACCTTTTCTAAAAAATCTTACAATTTATCTTTTTCTATTTTTTTTAGTGAACTTTGCTTTGGAATGAAATGTCTAAAGCTACTAATACCGTCGTGAAATTCAGTAATTTATCGAAATAACTAAGATTTGTATCCTTTTGTTGTAATAGTTAGGCTCATTGCCTATTCTGATTATGTCCATCTCTAAATTCCAAGTTAAACTAAGGTGTTTCTCTTCCCTTTATAGCTGAACTTTCACAAGCAATCAACAGTGGCACATTGCTGGCAAAGCCATCCCCACCTTTACCACCCAAGAGAGGAATTCCGCCTCCTCTGATGCCTCCCTTGGAGTCTGCTGCCACCACAACAAAACCTTCAAGTGGTCAGAGGGAGAGGACCAATTCCTCTGCCTCCAGTTCAGTCCAGATGATCCCACCTCCCTCCCCTTCTCCCCCTCTGCCTACTCATATACCTCCTGAACCCCCATGTTCTCCTCCATTGCCTCCCAAGACTCTTCAAATTGTGCCAGAAATTGAGCACCCACCTTCCCTAGAACTCCCCGCTGAAGTCCCACCACCGGAAGATCAGGCCTTAGAAGTGCCCAAGAGGACACCTGAGCAGAGCTTTGGAGAGTCCTTCTTACCCTCTCGGCTGCCCCCACTCCCACTGCACATCCGCATCCAGCAAGCCTTGACCTCCCCTCTGCCCATCACTCCCCCATTGGAGGAGTCTCAGAGAGCTCATTCCTTGCTGTTTGAGAACAGCAAAGGCTTTTCTGAAGACAGTGGTACTCTGGGTCGGACCAGGTCGCTCCCTATCACTATTGAAATGCTTAAAGTGTGAGTGCCGTTTAAGTCTTTCATAATATCTACACCTCTCCCCTTCAAGATAGCACTGAAGGGAGAATTATAATAATGTACATGCAGGTTTTGATGTTTAGAAAAATTAGTTTGGAAAGAATTTTCTTTTTGGTCAGGCTTGTGATTTTGTCTCTTAGGCATCTCCCATTAAGGCAACACCTACTCTTCAACTTAGAGTCTTAATCCTTCTTTCTGCTTTTGGAGGCAGTAAGGGTTAAGTGACTTGCCCAGGGTCACACAGCTAGTAGTGTCTTAGGCTGGATTTGAACTCAGGTCCTCTAGATTTCAAGGCCAGAGCACTATCCACTGTGCCACCTAGCTGCCTCAGAGCAGGTGTTTGTAATGCTTCCTGTGTCATGGCCCCTTTAGCCCCATGATCTGAGGAAACTTCAGAATAACATGTTTAAATGCATAAAATAAAATGCAGGGGTTTATAGAAGAAACCAATTGTATTGACATAGTTACCAAAATATTTTTAGAAAAGGCCTGCGCCCTTCATTAAGGACTCTTGGTTTGGAGAGTTATTTGGGCTGTTCATTTAGGTGACTTGCCCACAGAAACCCAGTCAGTGTCTTTCTTGGAGATTAGACTTCACCTGGTTCTCTCTGACTCCAAGTGTGTCTCTCCAGCTACTACTACATGTGTCCTTGCATGTTCCTTATTAAAAAATCTGTTTGAAGATCATTTTAAAAGTAATTTTCCTGTGTATTTTAAAAGTAGACATTTATTTTTTTCTCCTCACATCACTCCAGTTTAAAAATGTGAAAAACAAAACCCTCAGAATAAATAAGTATGCATAGTCAAAACAAAATTCCTATATTGATGGTGCTCAAAATGTCTCAGATCTTTACGTTCAAAATTTTGAAATAGAAAAGTTTATGTTAATAGGTAAGTGTTTCTTGGTTCCAACAAGGAAAGATGTTCTAATAAGGCCCTACAGTCATCCTTTCCTTTGTGGAAGTTTTTAGTTTGGCCCAAAAGTTGCAAGCCCCTCTGCAAGTACAAAGTCAACCAAGTCATTAATTAGGAAAGGTTTTGGTTTCCAGCCTTCTCCAAGCAAAACTGTACCTCTTGCTGCCTCCTACCAGCATTAAAAAGCATGTTCAAGCCAATATTTCTTCTTGCATGATTTATCCATTTCTCACAAATATTGAGAACAATTTTGACTGTGGATTCACATCATTTGGTGACCTTGAAGACTGTGTAATTTGCTGACATCTAGAGAGCATTCTCAAGGATACAAAGACATTCATTTGCACCATTCAAAAAGTTTTTTGCTTCAGCTATATAATTTGCACTCACAGCTATTCAAGTCAGGCCCTCCACAGTAGGCAGAGGCAGTTTGGGAACTTGGAATAAACTGTGAATAATGCTTTTTAAACCTAATATTTTATTTTTTCCCAATTACATGAAAAACAATTTTTAATATTTTGAATTCCAAATTCTCTCCCTCCCCCCTGTCCTTGAGAAGGCAAGCAATTTTATATGCTTTTGTATATACTTTTTACATGTGTAGTCATGTTATGAATGAAAACAAAATCCAAAAAAAGAAAAACCGGGAAAAATAAAGTAAAAAGAGGGTGCTTCAGTCTGTGTTCAGACTCCGTCAGTTCTTTCTTTCGAGCTGGAGTAGTATTTTCCATCCTAAGTCCTTTGGAACTGTCCTGGATCACAGCTGTGCAGAGAGTTAGCTGTTGATTGCACCCCCAACTGCTCCCTGTATAATACTGCCGTTACTGTGTGCAATGTGCTCCTGGTTCTAGCTTATTTCATCTTGCACCAATTCACAGAAGTCCAGGTTTTTCTGAAAGTATCCTGCTTGCTGTTTCACTATATGCCATCACAGTCATGTATCACAGCTGGTTCAGCAGTTCCCCAATTAATTGACATCCCTTCAATTTCCAGTTCTTGGCCACCACGAAAAGAGCTGTTGCACACATTTCTGTGCATGTTTTTTCTCTCTCTGAGATCCAGACCTAGTAGTGGTATTCCCAGGCCAAAGGGCATGTCATAGAATGCCTTTATAGTCCTTTGGCATGGTTCCATGTGGCTCTCCCCAGTTGTGGGATCAGCTCACAACTCCACCAGCAGCACGTTAGTGTGTGAATGATGTTAAATCTGCAGTGTAGGAGAGGAAAAGTTGATGTTTCATCTCATTGCCCTCTCTTCTTCCTTAGACCCGATCAGCATTTTGCTCTATTACAGTCTTAGAAGCCAGAACAATCTCCTATGTCACTATAGTGAATTGTAGAAATCATGCTAGTCTGGGGCAAAGAGAAGCCTAGGTAGGAGTTTCTCAGAAAAGGTGTTAGAAGTGATTGAGGAAACTAGCATTTGATGCTAATGAGCATTTGCTAGGGCCTATTCCTCAGTTTTCAGAATTTTTCTCTGATATATAATCAGTTAACTTGTTCTAGAAAAAAATAATTATGCTAATTTGTTAGTCCAGACGATGAAGAAGAAGAGGAATATGATCAGCCTTGTCCATCAGCCTACGTTGGCAACGTGGCGTCTGCTGCGGTCATTCCTGAGCTCGTACCACAGAGTGTGCAGGAGGAGGAGGAAGAAAAGGAGAGCGACTCTGATTCCGAGGGCCCCGTTCTGTATAGAGATGAAGAGGATGAAGACGAGAGCCAGCACAGTAAGAACGGGGGTCACACTGATGGTGGTCTCAGTAGCGACAGTAAACCTCACGTGATCCTTAGTGTATCTCCCCTTGCTAGCATGTTGAAGGAGGGCAGCTGGACTTAGAGGTTGTACTTAACCTAGTACTGTTGTTGGGTGTTTGTATGGGACTTTGGCAAGGCTGATAGAAGAAAAGCTGGAGTGTAGACTTCCTGTGACACATGAGGCAGAAGGACAGAAGCATCAAAAGCATCGAAGCCTCTGCTCACGTTCCCTTTCTAGCCCTGTACTCTCCATACGCTGACCTCCTTTAAGAAATGGAGTTTCCAGTATCAATAAAGTGAGAGCCGTGATCTGCCTCCCACAACGATCCTTGTCCCAGGTGGTACTTGCTTCTGTTTCATTACATCACCATTCCTGCAGGAGCCAAAAAGCATGCATAAACAATTGGATAATATGCCATAGCTTAATTTTTAAAAAGAGAGCAGGGTTAGAGATTAGCTCTGGCACAAAAAAAATAAAGATGGGGGCAAATTGACATGAAAGAGCATCTTCCAAGCAAGTCTCTGGGCCTTGGAAATGATCAGCTGTTTCCATCTGGGTGGAGGCATCTCCATTTTTCCTGGCTGAGCAATAAGGGAAGCTCTAATGTCTTCCATTTACCCCTGTTTGAGAAGAGTTGTTTTTCTGTAAGCGAGTTCTTTTCCCCCTCTATGTCTCTCTGCCTGTTTTTAGTTATTTTGTAAACATCTAATCTAGACCTTGGAACTCCTCATATTGGAAATAATTTTCTGTAAGGTGCATTTATTCTACTAAGACTTGCCCATTACAGGAATATGATAAGATTTTTCACCTTTATCTCCAACTCAAATGAATTTTTAAATGCCACTCCCAATGTCTGCTCCATTTCTAGTCATCCCAGAGTGCTTGTATGGGGGATGTACCAGGACTTTTCACAGCATGGAACTGAGTAACAGAACGAAGTCCAGTGTAAGGGGTTTCCCAGCAACTGTTACCTGTTTTAGATTCATCCTCTCCTCAATCAAGGAGAGAGAAAGGGAAGAATGGGAAGATCTGGGGGGGCCTGATCCTCTCAGTATCTTCTTAAGGTTTTTTTGGTTCCTGCATGCCCTTGTAAACAAAGTGATGGCTTCTCGTTGTGCCTTTGTGTTCCTGACTGAAGCCCCCACATCTGCATGCCTTTTGGTCGTAGAGAAAGTTGGCAGGGTAGGGGTCCTCTGTGTGCCTCATTCCAAATGAAGTACTGGCTTTCACCCTAACCATACTCTTCTGTTCCCTCCATGTTCTCCAGGTGCTCTGGCTAACAAAGTGAAAAGGAAAGATACTCTGGCCATGAAGTTGAATAGCAAACCTAGTGAACCAGACCTGGACCTGAACTCTTGGCCTCGAAAGAGCAAAGAGGAGTGGAATGAAATCCGACATCAGATTGGGAATACATTGATTAGGTAGGAAATAGATGAGATCCCTCTTGTCTCCCTGTCCTGCTCTTCCATTTCTGCTGACCTCCAGTTTCCAGACATCTTGAACTGGATGACCAGTAGGCATCTTAAACTCAACACATCTCAGCCAGAATTCATTATCTTTTCCCCTAAACCCTTCCTCCTGCCTTCCCTATTATTGTACAAGGCAGCACCATCCTTCCAGTTCTTCAGGCTCCCAACCTGGGAGTCATCCTGGATTCCTCAGTAGCTCACTCTCCTCATCTCCTCTTTCTCCTCCCACCTCTCATATCCAGGTTGTTGCCAATGCCTGCCTATTGATTCCACCTTTGCAACATCTCTGTATAGGCAGGCCCTGAATCTGGTTAAACAGAGGAATGGTATGGTCCAGTGTGAGCTTTAGGAATGTTACTTGAGCAGCTGTCTGGGGGAGAGGGACTCAGTGACCCAGGAAGGCCCCTTAGAAGGTCATTGTAGTTATCAGGCAGGAAGAATACTTAGTGGTTGAATCTAGGATTGGGGGGAGGGGGGGGCGGGCGGGTGTGTGTGTGTGTCAGTCTTTTGAAAATCCATTTATATCCTAATTTCAAACATTAATGTGTGTGTGTGTGTGTAAGTCTGGGGGAAGCTATCTTTTGAAAATTCACTTACATCCTAATTTCAGACATTTCTAATGTGCAGAAATATCTGTAATTACATAGTCCATCCCCCACCCTACTCCTTTGCCCTTGGATGTCTCTAATGCAAGAGAATTTGAAGTAAAATTAGTATGGATTTTAAACAAGTAGAAAGTCATCCTGTGGTACAGTTTTACTTTAGCATTTACTCCCTCTTACTGAGCAAAAGCCACTTAATCTAATTGCAAAAGTACTTAATTCCTCCGCCACACTCTAAAGATTCAAAAGAACTCCCTCTGATCTGTATCCTGATCCCTTCAGGGGAGAGAAAGCTATTACTGTCCTTAGGGAGATCCTTACTTCCTTCTGGGAATGGAGAAGCCCATAATTTTTATTAGTCCAGATATGTTTCTGGTCCTAAATTTATCACCTTTAGTTCATATTCCAGAGTTTTACCTTTGGTTCTTGACCTTTTTCATACTTTATACAGGGAAAAATCAGGAAAGGGACTTTAGACTTGAGAAATATTTACTGTTATTTTTTTGTTCAACTAAAAAGGTTTTTCATATGTTTGCCCAACTGTGAAACACCCAAGTGGAGTTGTCATTTAGACATAGGTGGTTCTGGATGGAGTTTGATAGATAATCAGGTATATAGATTTAGGCATTATATCTGCACATATGCTAGTTGACTCCATGGGAGTTGATGATCTTTATCCAAGAATATAGAGAAAGAACAGGAGAGGTGCCAACACAAAGCCTTCAGGAGAGGAGACCTGGGTGCTGAGTTTGCAGGAAAGGACCATGAGACAGACGGTAGGATCAGCATGGCCCATAGACTTCAGAGGAAGGCGGTCACCCTTGGGAGCCTTGCAAAGAGACATTAAGACCTTACCTTTTGTGGTCCTATTGCAGAGACCTTGCTGCCTGAACCTTGGTGTTATCAAAGCCCCCCAACATTAAAAGGCCTTATTGGCAACAACAACTGAAAAACTTGGATGAAAGCTGCTGTACAGTACATTTAAGGGGCCTTTATGTGACCATCCCATTTTCATGGATGGAATGTGCTGCTTTCTCCTGATTCTAGCAATGCTGTGTTATCAGTGATAGAAAAAATAATGTTGCTGACGCCACGATACACCAGTCACCCAAAGCGAGTGTGGGGCACAGCCTTACTGCCTCCGTTGTCCTTTTAGGCGGCTGAGTCAGAGACCAACGGCAGAAGAACTGGAACAGAGGAACATCCTCCAGCGTGAGTGACAGCTGTCGCTGTAACTGAGCTGTGCTGGGGTGTTTGGGGGGGTTTTGTACTTAGTATATTTTGCTTCATTTCTGACTAAGTTTCATTACACAGAAGCAAAATTAAGAACAAGGAGGAGGGAAATGTTTACTTGCCACCTTGGGAAATATTCCTATGAAGTGTTGTTTCCCTTAAGAATTGGGATCCCAGCAAAATACCTGAAACTCTCTATCCCTTTATCTTTTCATCTGTGCAGTAGTATAACTTGGGCCTAACTAGGTCCCAAGGCTGGTGTGAAGAAAGCATCCCAGAATGATGGAGGTAGTGATCATCACAGTAGCTAATGTTTCTGTGGTGCTTGAAGAGTTACAAAACACTTTATATACATTGGAATCATTTTTTTGTTTAGTTCCAGGGAACCTGTCGCCTAGGTGACTTTGTATGTTAGGATACTTTTCAAAAAGTTACTGTTTTAGTTCCAATGTTAAGTACTGGGAGAATCTATGAGATTCCCCTTGTGTGTTTTCTTTGCAAATGTAGGAACAAGGATTTGAGCTGAAGTTGCAGTCTCTGTGAGAGTTTTGTTTAGTTACCTTCATTTTGAGGGAGAATGCACTAGGGGGTGTTGAGACAGGTGTTTGTGGGCAAAAAAAGCAACAAGACATATTTTTCTCCCAGCAGGCCCTGAGCTCCCCCAGGTGGCAGTATCTCTGCTCCCTTTCCTCCCCAGAATTTCTAAAAGTTCCATACTCCATTCAGAAACAGAGCTTTGTCTTCTGTCTATTTGGTATGTTCTCTGAGTTTGTGGTAGGCTGGTATCTGAAAACAGGCTAGGGTATCCCCAAGATACTTTACGTTTGTGCTTTACTGGAATGATGGTGTTACTTATATGTGAAACATTCTAGGTCACAAAGTGCTTTCAAATCCATTAGCTCTTTTTAGATGTCACAGGAAACCTGAAAGGCAATTAGGATAGCTGTTTTATCCTCATTTATATACATAATCAGACATATTTACAATATTTACACACACAACATATGTACATACATATATTTCTTGCTTTGTTGTTTGAAGCATGCCTTATAAATGTGAGTTCATTTTATCTGCTCAACAACCCTGGAAGGAGATCAGGCAACAGATATTCTTAACTGGCTGCTGTGTGTCAGGTACTGTTCTTATTCAGAGAAGGTTGAAAGATCATCCCTACCATCAAGGAGCACCCAGTCGGTTTAATGACGAAGACAGACCAGCTCTGTGCAGAGTAAAGTGGAGATAGTCACCAGAAACTAAGCCCTAGAATTATGGGGCACCCAGAAAGCCTTCTTGCAGAAGATTGGATTTAGAAGTTAAGAGGAACAGATGATGAGAAATAGCTTTCCAAGCATGGCAGAAAGCCCAAGAAAATGCTTGGAGTCCAGAGGTATCAAGTGTTTTTGGAGGAAGAGTAATGAAGTTCTGTGTAACGGAATCTCAGAGTATGTGGGACCGTGAGGCACAAGGAGACTGGAAAGCTTGGAAAGGTCCTGTTTCTGGGGGGTTTATATTTGATCATGGAAGTGATTGGGAGCTTCTAGAGTTTATGGAATTGGACAGGGTGGGTGCAGTTTGCCACTCAGTCTTATCCTTTAGGGAGATCAGTTTGGCTTTTGAGTGGAGGATGGGCCAGCAGAGACTGACCAGCAGGCTACTGCATTAAGCCAGGTGTGAGGTGATAAGGGCTCACTCCACAGTAGAGACCATGTCAGAAGCAAAAGGGGGTGTGTAGAAGAGATGTTGTGAAGGGAGAATCAGAAGACTGTGCATCTGATTGTGATCCCTGTTTTACAGATGAGAAAACTGAGCTTTAGGAACTTACATAGGGTCACATTCCTGCTAATAGACAGATTTAGAACTCCACGTTGAAGATTATTTTTACTATAGTACACAGCTATTATTTGACTGTAAGAAGATCTGAGACATTCTTCATGTAATCTTAAACCCCATTCATTTATTTGGTAAACTTTAAAGCATGGGAACCCAACTTCTGACCCCAGGGGACTCATTTCTTACAAGTGTACTCTCTGTGAATTTTTGGTGCCAATTAAAAAATATTTAGTATGATAACTGGGGATCAATGTTTTCTGCAAATTGAATTTTTAAAAATTGATATTATCATTTTTATCCTGATTGCAGCCAAAAACGAAGCTGACCGGCAAGCAGAAAAACGAGAAATCAAACGTCGACTCACCAGGAAGGTAGAACAATACAGCTTCTGTGCATTTTAGCTCTTGGTTATATCCTGCCATACAAGAGTGCTATGTAGATAAGAACTGATTAGCTGCTTTTCCACCTGACAGAGAGGGAGTATCTTGGGAAATGATTGTGCTGCAAATAACAATTGTATTTTTAGGTTGAAAAAGGTGTAACTGGTTTGTTTTGCTGAACTGCATGTTTTTGGAGGAATTTTGCTTTAAATCTCTCTTACATAAGAAGGTTCATGGGGTAGAGAAGTGGATTATCAGAAATGAATGTGATATAAATACAAAAAACATCAATGGAACCTAAATTTTAAAAGTATAGTTAAACAGTAATTTGTGTGAAAATTGAATTTCAGTGGCCCTTGTTCTCACTGAGTCCCCAGGTGACTGGCATACCATCTCAAGGCTCATTCACTCTCAGAGCACCTGAACAAGACAGGTGATGGTCTGCTGCCCTACCATGGTGGGGGGGCATCTGAAGGGACATCAGGCTCGGTTCTGGACACCTGTCTCAGGGAGAGCTTTGATAAGTTAGCTGGGTGGCCAAGGATGGTGACCAGGTGTCTCTAAGACAGGTAGAGCTACATCCTGTGAAGATCTGTATTGTGAAGAGAGGCCTTTGGACATGCCTCCTGGCCATCCTTAAGGGTGTGAAGGCTTGTCATATACAAGAAGGCTTCAACTTGTTTTGCTTGGCTCCAGAAGAAGCATCTTAGAATCGTGGGTCTAGTGGACAAAATCAGGAAGACCTGGGTTCAGAACTTTCCTTGGACACTTGCTGGGTGTGCGGGGCCCTGACAAGTCACTTAACTGCTCTGGGCCCCAGTTTCTTCATCTGTGAGATCAAGGGTCTAGAGTTGATGTCCTCCAGGGTCCCTTCCAGCTCTGAATCTATGAGCCTATAATTTAGAGAGACAGAGTTTGGAAACTTTTTTATGGCTATAACAATCCAAAAAGAGTGGAATACTTCATGAGGTCGTTTGTTCAGCACCATTGGAAGCCGAATCAGCCCATGTTGGGTTTGTGGGAGAGCAGGGTTTGGCTGAACTCAGAGCTGCTTTGCCATACTTTTTCTGTTATTCACAGCAATTTAGAGGAGAAAGACTGTGACTCTTCCTCCTAGGGAATCTTATAGATGCCGAGCACCTTTCTGCTCTGTCTTAAACTGCTGTAGTTTTAAAATAAATGAGAGAGGAAGACAGCAGGAAATATTGGGGAAAGGACAGTGTGCTCCACTTGGAGAGACATTCTTCAGGGTTGAAATGGTCTCAGCTGATGATGGCTGCAGGTTGTAAGACACTCTGAAGGGGTCAAAAGTTTTAAATTTACAAAGCCCTATACTAGATGACCCTAGACCAGGTTGGGGAACCTGCTGCCCGGATTTGTTCTGTGACATTTGAATTCTATCGAAGGGCAGCACTTGAGGACCTAGAGGGCCACATGTGGCCTTAAGGCCACAGGTTTCCCACCCCTGCCCTAGACACTTCAGGAAGCAGAGAAGAGATCAAGCCTTTTCTTTTCCCCATTTCCCCAAGCAGTTGTGAAACAGATGGACTGACTTAGAAGAATGAATGGAAACACTTTGTTTGGTGCTGCGTGGTGGAGAGCACTTAACCCAGATGTGCTGTGGCCTTCACATGTATAATCACCTTTTGTTTAAAATGAATGCTTTTTATAAGCACAAGAAACATTACTGTTTATTTCTGGGTAGTTCAATCTCTGTATATAGGTGTATGTATAGTTGTAGTCTTTTGAAATATATAAATACATAATCAGCACTTAATCGGTGCTTGGTACCTAATATCTAGTGTTAAAATGAGGCTAATACACTCTTTTCTTCTTTCAGCTTAGTCAGAGGCCTACAGTCGCTGAACTCCTAGCCAGGAAAATCCTGAGATTTAATGAGTATGTTGAGGTAACTGATGCTCAGGACTATGACCGACGAGCTGACAAACCCTGGACAAAGTTAACCCCTGCTGACAAGGTAGTTGGAAAACCTCTTTTGCTTTTTGCCCAGTGGTTACTGTTCCCACCCTGGAGTCAGGAATACTCATCTTCCTGAGTTCAAATCTAGCCTCAGACACTTCTTAGCTGTGTGACCCTGGGCACTTCACCCTGTTTGCCTCAGTTTCCTCATCTGTAAAATGAACTAGAGATAGAAAAGGCAAAACACTCCAGTGTCTCTGCCAAGAAGCCCCAAATGGGGTCACAAGGAGTCAGACACAAGTGAAAAACCTAAAGCATAACACCAAACGTACTCACTGGAAGAATTGTCCATAGAACAGAAGACATTTCCCCCCCCTTGGGATTATGTAGTCTTTGTCCAGGTTCACTTGCTGTGTGACCTTGGCCAAGGCCTGGTCATTTTTCTTTTGTAAAATTTGGGGCTGATTATAGATGACTCTCAGTGGCCATTGTTCTAATTCCATGACTTCTTCTTCCATGTGTGTATTGTAGTTTCTTTCTATGAAAACCTCTCCTTGGATCAGCTCCTCTGCTGTCACCTCCATGAAACACACCTGATTCCCCAAGGGAAAGCATCTTCTCTCCCTCTGCTCTCTAATTTTCCTTGCATTTAGTCTGGGTCTCTTCTTTGCCCAATGACCCTTATTTGTGTTTACCACAGGATATCACATCTCATAGATTCCAATAGTTCTCTAAAGTCAGGGACTACCTCATTTTTTCTCTCTTTATATCCAGCACCTAGTACAGTGCCTTAATAATTGATTACAGTCACATAAAAGTGGCAGAGTGTTTTATACACACTTTCTTATTTGTTTTTCAGCCTCCTAAAATAGATCCAGTTATTATCCCTATTTTACAGATGATGAAACAGAGAAAGTAATTGACTTGTACAGAGTCACATAGCCAATAAGTATCTCAATTGAGATTGAGTTCCTGATTCCAAGTCCAGTACTCCACCCACTACCCCATAATTTGTGTTTACAACTGTTTAATAAATGGTTGTAGAATTGGGCATTTTTATCAGCCGTGCTGAATTGTAAATGTGCAAAGCTCTTTTTCTCTTTTCACTGATAGATCTGTTACCTTGACTCTGGTCAAGACTATGATTGGCTAGGAGAAAAGCAACTAAAAACCTCTTTCTGTCTTCTCTGCAGGCTGCCATTCGAAAAGAACTCAATGAGTTTAAAAGTTCAGAGATGGAAGTTCATGAAGACAGCAAACATTTTACACGGTAAGAGACAAAGAATCCCCTTAAGCCATGCAAGACAATAACACAAGACAGAATCATTTAAAAATTTGAGGAATCCTTAAACTGCCAGAATGGCCATCGTTTAGTAAATTTTTAGCACCTCCTGCATGACTAGCACAGTCCTAAGCTCTGGGATACAAATGTAATTTTAAAAAAAGACAGACCCTGACTTGAAGGAGCTTATAGTCTATTAGGGGTCAGCCAGGTACCAAAGGAAGCTTTGGACAGGGGTGGACCAGGTCAGGGCATGATGTAGAAGTCCAGATACAGTTGGGGAGGAAAGGTGTACTGAGCCCCCTCTTTAAATAGAGGCCCTAGACCCCACCCACGGCCCTGAACTCCAATCCGAGGGACACGGGGGACCTGTGGTATGGGAGGACCAGGCCAGTTCAGTCTTGTATTATAATGAGGTTTCCTAATCATGACAGGAAAACTCAGTGAGTCTAGAAAACCCTAGTATTAGAGGTCTAGTTGTCCCAGCTGGATTGGAACTGAAGAAACATTACCTTCCTGCTCTAGAGCTGTTTCCTCATCACTAACCACCTAGGTGAGGAAATCGATCTAGATCTCATCTGACGTCCGTTCCAGAGCTGTCTTTGTGTACTATGAGAGTTTCAGTGTATTGGCTTTCCTCACCTCCAGCTTTCCAGCTGGCTGCTCTTGGCTATTTTTTTTCTTCTGTGTTGGGGCCCAGTGCCCCAGGCCAGGTGGAAGAGGAGTAGGTCTATTCGCTGCCCTCCATTCTGACGTCCAAGTCGTCTCCTTACCTCTTCCAGATCCTTGTTGCTATTGTTGCCCACCCTCCGTGTCCGTTTCCCTTCTTTCTGTACTTGACTCCCAGTCTTCTCCACTTCACACACACCTAGAGCTTCACTCTATATATTGCCATCCTCCCTGACACGCTGGGCCTTCAAACTCTCACGACCTCCATCTTCAGTTCACCTCAGCCACACATGGGAACGGTCGTGCCCTTGCTCTGACCTTCACTTAAATGTTCCATGTGTTGGAAGGAGCTTAGAAATTTCTTTCTCCCACCCCAAACTCCTGTTGTCTTATTATTATAAATGTTGGTCAGTTCAGTCCTACCCTAATCACTACCCTTTAATCTCTTGGCCCATTTTGCACCTTGCCAGACTGAATTCACTTACAAATGATGTTATCCGGTTATTCTAAGCCTTCTCCTCTCTTTTCAAACTTCCTACAACACCTTCCCTTTACCCCTGCTCCCTCCTACTTCACTCAGAAAATAGAGGTCATCTATAATGTGCCCCCCTTCTACACGCCCAACCTCCTCTCCCAGCCCTTATGGCAGCCTTCCATCCTTCATCATTATTGCTCTTTAGCTTCTGGTCATTCCTTGTTCCTCTCCTCTTTCTCTACAAGCTTGCCAAGGCCTCCCCCTTTCTAAAAGGGAAAACCTTACTTGATGTTGTCATTCTGTCCAGCTGTTGTCCTGTGTCTCTGCTCTTTTTCATAGTCGGGCTCGTAGGAGGAAGGGCCGTATTTGTTGCCTCCATTTCCCCAGCTCTCATTCTTTTTGGTCCCTTATGTTTGGTTTTGAAGTCTTTCCCTTTCCTGAAACTGCTCTCTGCGAGGCTGCATGTGTTCTCCTAATTGCCAGTAAGTCTGCTTTGTCAGACCTCATCCCATGTTATCTATGCAGCAGCATACGACACTGCTGACCATCCTCTCCTCCCCTTTTAGCCTGTGCTTGTCTCCTTAAGGTAGAGCTGGCCCAGGTTATCCCTGCGTGACTCCAGCTGCTACGAGAAGAGCAGTATTCTGCCTGCACATGTAACCTCTCTTTTGGTCTAATGTCCCCCAAATCCTTGTCCAGGGGCTTTCATCTCTTCTCTCTTCCTTGGTGTGTGTGTTGCAGCCTCAGTTTCCTAAAGTCATCTTATACTCAACATGTCCAAAATGGAATTCACTTTCCCCAAAATTCATCTGGACCCGAGCTCCCTTGGGCCTGGCCACCACCATCCTTTTGATCGCTTACTTGTACAGTCTCTCAGGATCCTCTTTGAGAGTCAAGGCTGGAGGGCAACAACAGTCCCTCTCCTCCGCCCATGTTTACCATTGTTTGCCAGGGCTTGCTGATTTTACTCAGAGCTCTTCACTTCCCCCCAGTGCACCTTCTGGCCTGCTTCTCTTCTTTCCCCTAGCCAGCGTCAGGAGCTTCCTGTTTCTCCTCTGTCCCCCTCATCCTTCGCCCAGCTGCCAAACAGAATTCGTAAACACAGATAGAACCATGGCATGTTCCTTTTCAGAAGCTTTTAGCTGATCCTTAGGGTCATTAAAAAGAAAACTCAGGCACCTGAGATTAAAGACCCTTCACAGTATTATTTTTTCAAAACCACCTACTTGTAAATAACATCCCATCTCTTCCTTCTGTCCTTAGCATGGATGGTGCCCCATGTCTGCCACATATTCCTCTTTCATCCCAGCCTTCCTTCCAAGTGCAGCTCTTCCGGGAGGGAGCCTTTTAGTGGTTCTCCACCCCACCCCACCCCCGTTGTTAGTGCTTTAATGGTCTTCTTCCCCTCCCCCCCAACTTTATTTTTCTCTGATCTCCTTATTCCTCTCTTTTCTCTTCACATCACCAACCCTCCCAGAAAGAGTAGAGCCTGTGACCTGTGCCTCGCAGTGTTCATTGTATATAGTAGGCTCTGATTAAATATTTAATTAAATTAAGCATGCCATGATGGGAGCTCTCTTTCTAACACTGGTTAGCAGCAGTCATTTTGGCTATAGAAGGCATTTATAGAAAACAGTCAATTTGAAAAAGTTCTGTGAAGCTGGTCTACAAAAACCTATCTTTCATATCTATCAGTATTATGACAGGGCAACCCTAAAATCTAATGGGATCTTTTTTTTTTATGGTTTTTTTGTTTGTTTGTTTGTTTTTGGAGGGGGAAATGCAAGGCAATTGAGGTTAAGTGACTTGCCCGAGGTCATACATCTAGTAAGTGTCAAGTGTCTGAGGGTAGATTTGAACTCAGGTCCTCCTACCTCCAGGTCCCATACTCTGTTCACTGTACCATCTAGCTGCCCCCAATGGGATCTTAAGCTGTAATAATACAAATTTAGAACAAGGAGGGTTCTGTTTATTTGCCTCTGGGTACTCTGTTACTTTAAAATTGGAACACAGACTGGAAAGGGGGACCAGATAGCTGAGAAGACTGGAAATCATGCTGTAAAAGTTAACTGAAGAATCTTCACTATTTACCTTGAAGAAAAGGAAGGGTGGGCAGGGAGGAGGGACTGAGATCAAATGGCTTTTTCTTGAGAAAGAGGTTGCTTTTCTTTTGTCTGGCACCTGGAGGGTAGAGCTCAAGACTAATAGGTAGAAGATGGCAGAGCAGATTTCATCCTAACTGAAGGGATGAGTCATTGAAGCTGTCCGTACACTAAATGGGCTGGCTTGGAAGAAGCCTGGGAACTGTTTCGTGTGGCCAGGGTAGTGCTGCTGTGGTTGGGCCTCAAGGGTTGAATGGGGGGAATTTTAAGGTCTTTCAAGAGACACTTGGGAAGAGATTCTGTGGCCCTGGTGAAGCTGCATCAGCCTGCCCACCTTGGCCTTCCATTACTACAGATGCTGGACAGGAACAGAGTATTAGTCGTGTGTGCTTGTTGTAACTTCCTTTTCGTCAATCTGGTTTTAGCTTCCATCGGCCATGATGCTGACTTGGAGGAAGAGTTTAAAGGCCCCCCAAAACAGGGCTGCTTTCCTGCTTCAGTCTCTCGACACATGGAAGACCCTTTAGTTCTCCACATCATGTCCACAGATGGACTCTCCATAGTTCTAAGGTGGATGGCATCTCTCTGAATGTAGCATTTCACTGGAACAAATGATCGGAAGGACCTTGGGGCCAGACTGAACACTATAGATCAGTGCTTTCCTGCCTTTGTGGACTGAGTCTCACACTTCAAGGAGAGCCCAAAGTTCTTGGGAGGATTTTCAGTTTGTACATTTTGCTGCCCTTTGTGGATGCGCTCTGGCACTGCTAGTGTAATGCCCTGCCGAGAAGCATCATGGTAGAATCCCTGCAACCCAGCTGGCGAAGAGACTGGAGCTGCCAGCTGTTGCCTCCTGGGAAAAAGACAAGCTGCCCCTCCTTCTTCCAACTCAGCAGTTACCAGGACATACAGGGAAGGTCTTGTGGCCCACTACAAGGAGGCCAGTCAGAAAGCACCATCTTATACCTCTCGTCACACAGCAATACTCTCTTCCTCTGACTGTTGGACCTAAAAGGATGCCCATGATCCGTTGACTCTTACACTTTGACACAATCAGCCAGGTTCTTTTTTGTAAATAGTCTTGAAGATGGTGGGAACATCTGTTTTTCCTGTTGGGCTTTGGTTTATTTGTTTAATGAGCTACAACACCACATTCTGAGTTGGTGAAATGGGAAATGTGTGTATATTTTCTTGATGCAAAAAGAAAACAAAAAACTACCCCACAGGTCAGGAAACTGACACAAATATGACTTCTGTATGATCGCTTTTGTATTTGATTGTACCAAATGATAGGCTGAATCACTACTGACCAAGAACTGTGTTCTCCTGCAGAGCCAAGCCGGATCGGTTCTGTGGGCAGGGACCCTCTCCTACCACCAGCCAGAAGCACAGTCATGCCCAATGGGCTGTCTCACCAAATCAAGTGACAGGACTTGAGGGAAAAATAAAAAGCGGAATCATGCACTGCTGCCCTCTCTCGAACCCAGGGCAGCTGGCCCTCTCCTGCTGCATTTGCCCTTCACGTCCTTATCACTTCTCTTCCCTTCATCTCTCCCCAGCCGCTCAAACCTCAGCTCATTTCTCTTGTAGAAATGGGAGCATGTGTACGTACCTAGTGCCTAGACCCCCAGCTCTGTTCCACCGAGCGGTCTCATTCTTGTTCGTCATTTTTGCTATGTCTTAATGAATGACTCAGATGTTCTTAGGTCCTTTTGAAAACCGTGGAACCTCCTTTATATCTCTCATATTCATACCCATATGAGGGGAAAAAATAAGTCCTGCTCCCACTGATGAGTGTGATTTTGTGGTTTGTTTGGTGTGGCATTTTTTTTTTAATTTTGTGATGTGTGCCAGTTTCTTAGAGGGTTTTCTCCTCTTGTTCTCTCCATTGCCCAGCTCTATTCTGGTGGGATCCCTTTCCACATCGGTATGTCAGTGTGAAGCCTACTGTGAAATTATTTGAATTTCAGGTCTCAACAAAGGGCTAAAGTGACCTTTAAAGGTGGCATTGGAGGGTGAGGGGCCAGTAACAGCTGTTGAGGTGTGGGTGCAGTGTCATGTCTCATGGTAAGATTTAGGGTGACAGTGGGAAGGCCAATGATGTCAGCTGAGAGCAGGTGGGCCCACGTGGGTACCTGCTCATTTGTCTTTTCCTAATCATTCTGCCTGCCTGAGGCATGTTTGGAGCCACATCTCCAGCTGAATGAAGCCCACACCAGCATTCTCTGGGATTTGAGATGTTTGTAACCTTCTTCTCACTGCCTTTACTTTCAATTCAGAGGTGCCAAGCTGGTACCAGGTTTGGTGTCCTAGGTTACCAGTCTGTCTTCTGTGTGCCACCAGGGAGCCCCATTAACTTTTCATCTCAGTCATGTCCTTTTGGGGGGTGGGGGACCCAATATTTTTCAGGGTTTTTTTATACAATGAATTTTGAAATCCCTTTTCCCTATAATTATCAAAAATTTACATAATGTAAAGAGATAAAGTTCTTTCTAGAAAACCTGGTATTTTAGACTTCAGAATGCTTTCTTGATGTACAAAATCTCTTTGTAGAACAAATAATTACATTGTATATCAGTCTTATCAATAAATATTAATTATTAAAATAAGATTTTTTTTAAATATCCTATTTTATACACAAATCCTGTGCTGAGTCCTTTGTTGGCCTGTGATGTTAACCTTTTATGCAGTAGTTGAGCGGGAAGTTCATCCAAACTAAAACTAACATTAATAGTAACAATAATTTGTAATTAAAAAAACCTAACAATTATTGGTCCAAACTGGGGCCGGTGAATAAACAAGACCTTTGAAAGAGGAAGAGCTAGTTGGTATACACTTCTGCCAAATTTTGATGGTGTTAAACCAAATTTCCATTTTAAAATGTGTGTCTCACGCTATGGTAAGATAAGCTCCACAAGGGTACATGGTGACCTTATAAATTAGAGGGGGCATATATACGCATAGGTATATTATGTGTGGGTAGTGTTGTATGGTTTGGGAGAGGACCACCACAGCACATGACCATTTCCACATTCTCACAGAGGCAAACGAGACACCAGGGGACCAATGATCACATTCCATCCTCAGCACTGAGCAGCTCAGTGGAGAATAAAGCCAACGGGAGTGTTAGTCTATAAACTGCATTTCTGTTTTTACAGGTCAAATTGGATGTGGAGAAAGTTCAGCCTGTACTTGGAGCCATGTAGTAGCAGTGACTCGGTGCTTACAGTTCCAGGATGCTTTGATATATAGTATATTATTTGATTCTCACCCTAAACCAGTGTGGTAGGGTTGGCAGGTCCCTATTTTGCAGATTTGGAAACTGAGACTTTAGTGCTGTGATTTTGCCAAAGACATGATAGTCCCAGAAAGCCCAACCATTTATCTCATACTCTAGGACCCTCTCCATAATGGAATTCCATATACATTGAGTGCCTATGTTCAAAGTACTGGGGATACAAAAGTGGAAAATGCCCATCCTTGCTCCTAGTGCATTTTTATCAGGAAGGTAGGACATGTACACAAACCACTCAGTCAACCTTTGTGATGTGCCAGGCAGCCCTTGCCCTCAAGGAACTTACTGGATGAGACAATATGCAAATAGCTATTTAAATTTATTGATTACATTGGTTGACTATAAGAACCAGGCCTTCTTGGAAGAGCCCCATACCTCTGAACTACTCTGTAGCTAGCAAGGACTCCAGGGATTTGCCCTGGCTAACAGACTACTCTGAACAAGAGGAAACCATCCAGTCCTGTCCCAATAAAAACCTCAAGTCAAACATCCTGAAAAAATGAGATTCAATCTATCCCTGAATCTTTGGACCCTTCCTGTCCTCTACAAAAATTCAACATTGTATTTATCATTTAAAAGTACCATGGCCAATTGTATCATATCATTTCACCAAAGACTTAAGTTTCCATGAAATTGTTAACTTAGCATGAATGGGTAATTTGTTATCTGAGGGAGGTTACAAGACCTCATATGTCCAAACTTACTACAATACATACTGATGCCTTTTTTTTTTCCTAGTAAGGCTGTTTTCAAAATGTTTCTATTTTAGTGCATATATCACCCCATGAATTCATTGAATGAATGAACCCAAGCACCCTGAGATTACTGTGGCATAATATCCTTCCAGCAAATAGGTTTAGAGGGAAAGGAATAAGGGACATTTAAGTTTCAGTGCCCCACTCCCGATCACATCCTGGTGTTGGTGGGACTTGCACAGCTCAGTGAAGCTCATGTACGCTGTGCAGAATCACCCAAAATGTCCAGGTCATAGTGGAGAGTTGAAACAAAAGGTGATCCACTGGAAAAAAAAATGGCAAACCAATCCAGTATCTGCCAAGGAAACCCCATGGAGAGTAACAAAATGATAGAAAATGTCATTGAAAGAGGAGCTCCTCAGGTTGGAAGGTGTCCATTACTTTACTGGGGAGCAATGGAGGACAACTGCAGGTAGCTCCAGAACTAATGAAACAGCTAGGCCAAAGACATGCATCTGATGACAAAAGGAAAGTGATGTTGTAAAAGTCAATATTGCATAGGAACCTGGAAGGTAAGATTTATGAATTTATAAGCTGGGTGTGATCAAAAAGGAGATGGAAAAATTAAACATTGAAATCTTGGGCATCAAAGAATTTAAATGGACAAGAAGGGATGAATTTAATTCCAACGTTCACCATATATATGCTGTGGGCAAGAATTCCTTAGAAGAAATGGAGAGGGAGGAGCCAAGATGGCAGAGTAGAAAGACTCACATATGCTAGCTCCGAATCCAAAGCCCAGAAATTTTCTGTAAAAAGAACTCCCCACAAATTCTGGAGCAGTACAAGCCACGCAGAAACACAGTGGAAGGGATTTCCATTCCAGAGAGCCCTGGAAAGCCATCCCCAAGGGCCCATCGTGCTCCGGACAGGTAGCCCAGCCCTGCATTGCCCTGGCCACGCAGCCCCAGAGGAGCAGATCCGAGCAGGCTTCAGGGACAGAACCTCTGGTAGCCACGAAGGTCCCTCCACCCACAGGCGCTACAGGTCAGTGAGAGAGTTCTGGGCTGGACGAGAGGGGAGCGGGGTGTCTCTGTGACTCGGGCCCCCTCGGGAGGCAGCAGCAGAGGGAGTGGCAGAGGCAGCGGCGGCAGCCCAGGACTCCTGGAGCAGCAGACAGGAGCTCAGGGCCATTACCGAAGGTCTCTGCATAAACCCCCTGAGGGAACTGAGCCTGGGAGGCGGCCCTGCCCCCACCCAAGCACCAGAACTTAAGCTCACATTGAATAGCAGCTGCGCCTGTCACGAAAAGCCCATTTGAATCTCAGACCCCAAGCACTGGGTGGGCAGATCTAGGCGGGGGTGGACAGGAATCTCAGAAGTCAAGTAACTGGCTGGGAAAATGCCCAGAAAAGGGAAGAAAAATAAGACTATAGAAAGCTACTTTCTTGGGGGACAGATGTTCCCGCCTTTCAATTCTGATGACGAAGAACAATGCTTACCATCAGGGAAAGACGTGGAAGTTGGGGCCTCTGTATCCCAGACATCCGAGGTGGATGTCCGGTGGGCTCAGGCCATGGAAGAGCTCAAAAAGAATTTTGAAAAGCAAGTTAGACAGGTGGAGGAAAAACTGGGAAGAGAAATGAGAGAGATGCAAGAAAAGCATGAAAAACAGGTCAATACCTTGGTAAAGGAGACCCAAAAAAATGCTGAAGAAAATAACACCTTGAAAAATAGGCTCACTCAATTGGAAAAAGAGGTTCAAAGGGCCAATGAGGAGAAGAATGCTTTCAAAAGCAGAATTAGTCAAATGGAAAAAGAGGTTCAAAAGCTCACTGAAGATAATAGTTCTCTCAAAATTAGAATGGAACAGATGGAGTCTAATGACTTTATGAGAAACCAAGAAATCACCAAACAAAACCAAAAGAATGAAAAAATGGAAGAGAATGTGAAATATCTCATGGGAAAAACAACTGACCTGGAAAATAGATCCAGGAGAGACAATTTAAAAATTATGGGACTACCTGAAAGACATGATCAAAAAAAGAGCCTAGATATCATCTTCCATGAAATTATCGAGGAAAACTGCCCTGACATTCTACAACCACAGGGCAAAATAAGTATTGAAAGAATCCATCGGTCACCACCTGAAAGAGATCCAAAAAGAGAAACTCCTAGGAACATTGTGGCCAAATTCCAGAATTCCCAGGTCAAGGAGAAAATATTGCAAGTAGCTAGAAAGAAACAATTCCAGTATTGTGGAAATACAATCAGGATAACACAAGATCTAGCAGCTTCTACATTAAGGGATCGAAGGTCATGGAATAGGATATTCCAGAAATCAAAGGAACTAGGACTCAAACCAAGAATCACCTACCCAGCAAAACTGAGTATAATACTTCAGGGGAAAATATGGTCTTTCAATGAAACAGAGGACTTTCAAGCATTCTTGATGAAAAGGCCAGAGCTGAAAAGAAAATTTGACTTTCAAACACAAGAATGAGAAGAAGCATGAAAAAGTAAACAGCAAAGAGAAGTCATAAGGGACTTACCAAAGGTGAACTGTTTACATTCCTACATGGAAAGCCAATATTTGTAACTCTTAAAACTTTTCATTATCTGGGTAGTTGGTGGGACCACACACACACACACATACACACACACACGTACACACGTGCATGCACACACAGAGACAGAGAGCACAGAGTGAATTGAATAGGATGGGACCATATCTTAAAAGAAATTAAGGTAAATGGTGAGAGAGAAATGTAGTGGGAGGAAAGAGGGTGAAATGGAAGGGGTTAAATTATATCTCATTCAAGAGGCAAGCAGGAGAGTTTTTAGTGGAGGGAAAAAGAGGAGAGCTGAGAAAAAAACACGAAGTTTACCCTCATCACATTTGACTAAAGGAAGGAATGAAATGCACACTCATTTTGGTATGAAAACCTATCTTACAATACAGGAAAATGGGGGAGAAGGAGATAAGCAAGGTCGGGGGTATGATGGTAGGGAGGGCAATGGGAGGAGGGAGCAATTTGAAGTCAACATTCGGGGAGGGACGGGATCATAAGACAGAATAGAAACAATGGGGGGCAGGATAGGATGGAGGGAAATACAGTTAGTCTTACAGAACACGACTATCATGGCAGTCATTTGCAAAACTACACAGATAGGGCCTATATTGAATTGCCTGCCTTCCCAAAGGGAATGGGTGGGGAGGGAGGGATGGGGAGAATTTGGAACTCAAAGTTTTAGGAACAACTGTTGAGTATTGTTATGGCTACTAGGAAATAAGAAATACAGTTAATGGGGAATAGAAAGTCATCTGGCCCTACAGGACAAAAGAGAAGATGGGGACAAGAGAAGGGAGGGAGGATAGAAGAGAGGGCAGATTGGCGATAGGGAAAATTAGATTGCTTGGGGTATTGGGGTTGGGGGAGGGGATAAAAGGGGAGAAAATTTGGAACCCAAAACTTTGTGAAAATGAATGTAAAAAGTTAAATAAATAAATTTTTTTAAAAAGTCAGTAAAAGGAGAAGTAACAAGGAAAAGGGAGTTTTCCCCTTACAAAAGGTGACTGAACCATTAGAATTGGGGGAGCAGGACATAGGAATTTGCTTTTCTTATTGAAGCTGTTACTCATATACTCCAACAGTTTCAGAATTCCTGATTGCTTCAAACTGGCATTCAAGGCCTTCCATGCCTTGATACCATCCTCTCTTTTCAGCCTTCCTTCTCTTCCTTCATCTCCACCCACTCCTTTTTTGACCCCTGTAGAACACACCTAGCACTTCCCTGCCTCTTTCCTTTTGCTGTCTTGAATGTTCTTGCCCTGCCCTCTTCAACTGTTGAATTCCTCCTACGTAGCCTTTCAAGACCTACTAAAATGGCATCTCCTCTAGGAAGCAAGCCTTCCTCCTTCTCCAAGATATATAACCTGCCCTTATAGGCCTACTACATAGCACTTCTTATGAAATATTGTTCACTAGAAGGATTTTCAGGTATCAATTCCCTCACTCCTAGACAGTAAACTCAACAAGAGACAACGTTCTACCTAAACATTCCATTTACAAGGACGCTGAGACAGTACTCTGCAGACAGAATACAAAAAGGAATTCTTTCCACTGTGCATATCACAAATCACAACCATCTATGAGTAAGTCACAGACATTGTCTCAACATACTAGGGTCATAGAGTGGCCATACAGCTGGAAAGGATCAAAAGCAGTACTTGAATTCAGCTCTTCTCATCTTCCAGTACATCATTTTACTTTACAAAATTATTATTTATTTTTAACATTATTTTTTAAAGAAAATTCCGAGTTCTGAATTTTCTCTCCCTTCCACCCCTCCCCCACCCATTGAGAAGGCAAGAAATGTGATATCAATTATATATGTGAAATGATGTAAAATATATTTCCATATTAGTTATAATTTTAAAAATCAAGAAAAATAAATAAGAAAGTTTAAAAATTGTGCTTCAACCCGCACTCAGACTCCATCGGTTCTCTCTCTGAAGGTGGATAGCGCTTTTATTATCATTTTTATGGCCCTTCACCGTTAAGGTTTGGTAAATCGTTCACAGTTGATCATCACACAATACACTGGAGGTGTACCTTTGGTGTGAGGGCTTACCAAGCTGTTCATCCACCTTTGCTGTCTACATTTTTCCAACTCTCACCTGTGGCTCCAAGAAAGCAGTAGCTTAACCAGCAAACACACCTTGGTAAAATTGTCTTGGCAGATGGGATAAACCAGATTGAGGATAACAGGCCTCAAATCTGTTGATGAGTTAGGAGAATATACAGGTAGAATGGGTAGATGAGAACAGTTTGTTCCAATAGTCATGAAAATGAATGAAGCAAGCATCCGGGAGTGCTTAGAGACTGGTCAGATATTGGAGATGCCAAGGTCATCCGCTGCATCCCAGGCTATGGCTTTTTATCTTGACTTTTTTCTTGCCACTGGACTGTCCTCTTCCTCACTTACATACAATTCACCCTTGAGTCAAGGCATCACCCCATAACATTATTGATCCTCTTTGAAATGAAGGACAAACACTATAAAAGGATGTTGTTATTACTGAGTATAATATTCTCCTGGTTCTGCTCACTTTACTCTTCATCAGTTTCTGTGAGTCTTTCCAGGTTTTTCTGAAATCAGTCTGTTCATCACAGAAATATTCCATTACATTTATATACCACAACTTGCTCAACTGTTCCCCAATGGATGGGCATCCCCTCAATTTCCAATTCTTTGCTGCCACAAAAAGAGCTGCTATAAATATTTTTATACATGTAAGTCCTTTTAATTTTTCTTTGATGTCTTTGGGATACAGACCTAGTAGTGGCATTGCTGGATTAAAGAGTATGTATGGTTCTATAGTCCTTTCAGCATCATTCCAAATTGTTCTCCAGAATGCTTGGATCAGTTCACGACTCCAACAAAAATTAGTGTCTCTGTCTTTCTACATCCCCTCAAACATTTGTCATTTTCCTTTTCTGTCATATTAGCCAATATGATAGGTGTGAAGTGGTACCTCAGAGTTGTTTTAACTTGCATTCCTCTAATGCATAGTGATTTAAACTCTAGAGCATTTTTATATGATTATAGGTAGTTTTGATTTCTTCTGAAAACTAACTTCATATCCTTTGACCATTTATCAGTTAGGAAATGACTTGGAGTTTTTTTTTATAAATTTGATCAAGTTCATCATGATGATGATGATGGTGATGGTGATGGTGATGATGATGATGGTGATGTCAGGATTCCTTTGTTAATAAACATTAGTCAGTAAAAATATTTTTAGCTTTAAGGTTTATAAAGCACTTTAAAAGTATTATGCTATGCCCTGATGCAAAGTGAAGTGAGCAGAACCAGGAAAACATTGTACATAGTATCAGCAACATTGTTCAGTGCTCAGCTGTGACTGAATTAGCTCTTCTAAGCTAATAAATACAGTGATCCAAGACAATTCCAAAAGACTCATGATGGAAATGCCATCCACACCCGGAGAAAGAACTGATGGCAGCTGAATGGAGATCAAAGCATGTTATTTTCACTTGATTTTTTGGGTGTTTTTTTCCCTTTGCTTCTATGTCTTCTTTCACAACATAACTAATATAGAAATATGTTTTACATGATTGCACCTTTATAACCTATTTTAAATTACTTACTATCTTAGGGAAGGAGAAAGGGAGGGAAGGAAGGAGAAAATTTGGAACTCAAAATTCTACATAAAAATGAATATTAAAAATTGTCTTTACAAGTAATTGGAAAAAATAAAATACTTTAAAGGAAAAAAATAAAGACCCTCCTACCTACAAAAAAAAGTATCATGCTATTTTCACAACCAAAGAAGGTAGGTGCTATTATCATTGCCAGATGGGAAAACTGAGACATACATAAGTGGGGTAAGAAGACTTGCCCAGGATCACACAGCCAGTACCTGGCTGAGGCCACATTTGAACTCAGTAGTTTCTGATTCCACGTACACCCCTCTATTCACTGCATCACCTAAGTGCCCTTAACAAATAGTTTTCAAGTGAATGATGTTTGCCTTCAGTCCAGTTCTAGCATTGGAAACCAAAAAAAAAAAGACTTCATTCCAGTTCCCATGCTGCTAAACTAGGCAATCATACAGACCAGCTCAGCTTCACTACAAATTTACATTCTCTCCTCTCATCTGGGCCCATTACAGCAGCCAATGCTGTAATGCTCTGTGGTCACTATTCCAGAACTTCTTCTCTCCAAAATTCTCCCACACTACGAGCTCATCCTGCCTAGGCAGGAGGTAACCTCACCTCCTACTGGACTGAGAAAGCCAACAGAAGAAAGCTGCCAGGAGCTTCTTTCTTACCTACACACCATCCTTCAAAATGCCTCTTCATTCTCTCTTCCTTTCTATAGTCTCTGATGAAGAGGTAGACCTTCTCTCTGTAAAGTATGATTGAATTTTGTTTCCCCAGAAATTATATTTAAACAGAAAACATAATTCATACTGATGGGTAATGACAGAGATAAAATGGCTTGTGGTAAGGCAACAGGAGAGGAGTGCTGGCTACTTGGAAATTAGCATATCTACTACTTTTCTTGGCAGTTGTCTATATGTCAAAGACAACTGCCAGACCAGGTCCAATTCACAAAAGATGGGGATAGGGCCATAAACCCACCTTTGTCATTGATATATCCTCAAACTCACAGTTTCTGTTAATTCCTGTGGCAATTGAAAATTCCTATTTGTCTGCTATCTGATGCAGACAAACAGACTAAAAATATAAAGAAAAAGATGTAATCAAGGGGTGGGATTTAGTTAACCCTAGACCAATGGGGTTCAAGGCATGAAATTCAAATCTGGATGAATTATAAAGGCTTATGTAACTAGTTTGGGCCTGGCTCTGTTTGGAGGCCAAATTACCCATTTTTGGATATAAAATAAAATGTTCTTATTTCTAAATTGACTCTTGGACAGATAGAATTCTTGGTTATTTCAGAATTCTTGGTCATTTCTAGCATCCTTACCAAGGACAACGTGCTCTTGATCAGATCAGTTTCCTCCTTTTGGTTCTGACCTCCTCCATCATTTTTTCCCTTTCTCTGACCTTCTATCTCTCTTGTCCTTTAGGTCTTTCCTCAACACCTACAAATGTGAGCAAATCTCCACCATCCTTCAAATAAAGATGACCCATACTGTCCCCTCCAGGCCTTGTACTATGCTTCTCTTCCCTTGTACAGCCAAACTTCTAAAAACAGCTGTTTATATGCCTCACCTCCACAGCCCCTTGCAGGGTGGTTCCAAATACATCCCTCTACTGAAACTGTTGTCTCCATAGTTACCAGTGTTCTCAACTGCTAATATCAATGGCCTTTTCTCAGGCATCATTTCTGCCCCCTCCTCTTAGATGCTCTTTCTGTTCGACTTCCAGGACAATTCTCTCTCTCTGTTCTCTTTCCAGCTATCTGGCCTTTCCTTTTCAGTTTCTTTTGCTGTATCATCAGCCTCCCCTTGGCTGCCATCACCCAAGACTGTCATGGGCCCTATTCTATTTCTTCTCTATAATCTTTCCCTTGATAGTCAATAATCATTTCTTTACAGATGACTTCCAACTATATGTAGTATCCATATGCATATAATGTTTAATCATCCTAATAATAACTAGCATTTATGCAGCACCTATTGTGTGCCAGCCACTGGGCTACAACATTCATAATCATTATCTCTTTTGATTCTCACAGTAACTCTGGTTGTTGAGAAAACTACAAAAGCCAGTGGAGGTTAAGTGACTTGTCCAAGGTTACACAGCTAGCCTCTGAGAACAGATTTGAACTCCTATCTTTCAAACTCCAGGCCCAGCACTGTATATGTTGCACCACGTAGATCCACATGTACATGAGTAAATGAATTAGGAAAAAAGCATTTTCCCACTTAATAGCACTTTTTTTTCCAATTACATTCAGAAATATTTTTTAACATTAACTTTTACAGGATTTTGAATTCCAAATTTTTTTCTCCCTGCTTCCCCTACCCAAGATGATGATATAGGCTCTGCATGTACAATCATATTAATCATTCCCACATTTGTCATGTTGTGAAAGAAGAATCAGAACAAAAGGGAAAAACTTTAAAAAAGCATTTTTAAGCAGTTACTGTGTACGTAGGGAGCTTAGGGAGGGACAGAAGGGAACAAGGAATATTAAGTACCTACTATATGCCAGATAGATATTATCTCATTTGATCTGTGTAACTATCTCTATTTTACAATTGAGGAAACTAAGGAAGAGAAAGGTAAAATGATTTGCCCAGGACCAGTAAGTATCTGAAGCTAAATTTGAACTCAGCTCTTCCCAACTGTTTTTCTAACTCCAGGTTCAGCATTCTATTCATTGTGTCTCCTAATTAACATTAGGGAAGAAAATAGACAAGTGATGCAGTCCCTGCTCTAAAGGAGCTCACAATTTAATTGATGGAAACAGCATCAGAGAGAATGTCCACTGTAAGGTAGATGGAAGGACCCAATGAGTCTTTAATATTTATATTTTTCCAATTAAATGTAAAAACAATTTTTATATTCTTTTTTTAAATTTTGAGTTCCAAATCCTCTCCTTTCCTCCTTCTCCTCCCCTCTTATTGAGAAAGCAAGCAATTTGATATAGGTTATACATGTGCAGTCATACAAAACATTATTCCATAGCTGTCCCAAGAACATTAGTGTCCTCATTTTCCCACATCTCCTCAAACATTTATCATTTCTCTTTTTGCTCATATTAGCCAATTTGATAGGTGTGGGGTAGTGCCTTACAGCTATTTTAATTTTCATTTCTTTAATCAATAATGATTTAGAGCAGGGAGAAAGAAAAGGTCCCCAGGGCCTGTGGAATTCTTATCTTCCTTAGAATTTAAGCTCCCTGTGAGTATGGATTACCTTTCAACTTGTATTATACAAGTATAACCCAGCATTTAGCACTGTGCCTGCCACAGAGTAGATACTTAATAAATACTTGTTGATTGACAGGCTGACAGGAGAGTTATTCCCTGGGATGTCTTCTCACTTTTTTTTTTGAGTGTACCAGTCTCTGCTGCTACCTCATTGGCCTCCTCCATTGAGAAGACCTCAAACTTCCTTTGTGCTCTGAGCCTTCAATTTCCTGCTAGGCACATGCTAACTCTACCCACTGTGCCCTGTGGAATGCTTGTTCCATAGGCACAAACTTCTTAAATCTTTTCGCTTCCCACTCCTTCTATCTACTAACTCATACTAAAACCTGGCTTTCCTCTGATCACATAGGATCCCTGGCCACCCTTTATATCATTGGCTGTACTTTCATTAATCCTCCTTAGT
This sequence comes from Bettongia penicillata ogilbyi, assembly GCA_023548195.1. Taxonomy (NCBI): domain Eukaryota; kingdom Metazoa; phylum Chordata; class Mammalia; order Diprotodontia; family Potoroidae; genus Bettongia; species Bettongia penicillata. The sequence continues at coordinate 13,346,042 of JAJHZJ010000029.1, forward strand.
TGGGGTGGGGAGTTTGGAATACTCCTCCCCATTGCTACTTCCTAGTTTTTTCCCTTCCTTCATCACTTAGTAACCTTTGTTCCTTGGGGTTCATGTTATCCATATCTGCTACCCAATAAAAATTCTGGTAAACTGTTGTCTACATATCTCAAGTCACTCCCCTTCCTCCCCCAATGAGTTTAATAACTGCATTACAGTTTTTCTCTCCTCCCCAACTCTTGCCCTTATACTCAACATATAGGTTGATTCTCCCTCAAATACCCTAAGTTTAGTGACTTTGCTGGGGCATAGTTCTAGGTTGTTTTCCAGAATGGTTGGGCTAGATGCACTAGATGTGCATCCATGTGTTTTTTTAATTGTAGCCTCTCCAACAATTATTAAAGGTGACAAAAATTAAGTACAGACCTAAATAAGTATAGGTACATATTTATTACTCATTCCAGTGTAATAAAAATTATACTACCCAAATTGATTTAATTATTCATTGCCATACCAAACGACCACAGCTCCAAGGGTCATCTCCAGTCCTTCTGATCTATATCTTGCCAATGGACCCAAATAGCTCTGAAAAAGAAAGTGAGGCTGGTGACTTGGCACAGTCCTCCCTCACTTAAATCCAATTCACTTGCATGTTATGGTGTCACTTTCCTGATGTCATAGCCCTCTTCAAGAATAAAGGACAAATAACAACCTCTGTGAGTAGTAGTAGGAGGTGCTGACTAGAGACCCAACTGGAACTGGCCAACTGGGCAACACAACTCTTCCTTCCTTCCTTCCTTCCTTCCTTCCTTCCTTCCTTCCTTCCTTCCTTCCTTCCTTCCTCCCTCCCCTCCCTCCCTCCCTCTCTCTCTCTCTCTCTCTCTCTCTCTCTCTCTCTCTCTCTCTCTCTCTCTCTCTCTCTCCTTTCCTTTCCCTTCCCTTCCCTTCCCACTGTTCACAAAGAGTATCATTCCCTTGCCTGCTGGTGCTCTGACTAAAGGAATATAAATTTTGATCACTGAAACCTTGCAGGTTGTTTTGGGGCTTATGGTCTAGATTTTTTTTTCATTAAAGACCACCACCTAAACTCAAATCACTCTGGCACTCATTGATTGACCAACAATAGTCCCAGACCAAGCCTCACTTGGTCATTATTTGAGCCCTGATTGACTCAGAGTGAATGTAAATACTAATTGTTTCTGGGCCAGAAACTCTGAGGGCCTTTCCCTCCCAGATTGATTTATTTTTTATTCTTTATTATTTAATAATAAATATTATTATTTATTCTTTGGTTCATTTCTTACCTAGCCTTAATCACTTATTGTGCATTTTTTCCAACAAACTGAGACCTGTTAAAGACATTAGCTTAAAAAGGACAAGGTCTCCCACTGCATCCAGGGCCATCTCTAGTCATCCTGATCTGTATCTTGCCACTGGACCCAGATGACTCTGGAGAAGAAAGTCAGGCTGGTGACTTTGCACAGTCCTTCCTCAATTAAATCCAATTCACTTGCATGCCACCTCTCTGATGTCATGGTCCCCTTTCGTGAATGAAGGACAAATAACAACTAACCTCCTCACAAAAACTATCTCCAATAGCTGCCTCCACTTTCTTTCCTCACCGTCTTCTTAAGATCTTAACATCTGGCATCTGACCTTATCATTCCACCAAAACCACTGTCTACACAGTTACTAACAGACAACAAGAATGACCTCTTAGTTGCTATTTTTCTCTCTGCTCTTACAGCAGAGTTGGCACTTAATAAATTGCTTTCTTAAATGAACTGAAAGTCAGGGCTCTAAGGAAAAGAGTAACTTTCATTTTCCTCCACGCAGTAGCAGGTGGGCGACTGAGCTACAATGTAACCAAGCCACTTGGGCTCCCCGCCGCAAGGCGCCCCTGGGAAACAACCTTAAAAAAAAAAAAAGCTGAACCGAAGCTGCTCACAGACAGCTATCTCGCGAGATTTCTCGATCCTGTCCTGCGACGGTCGCCATGTATTTCGTCACTTCCGCCCTGATCTATTTCGAACTCTCGCGGCACGACGCCAACCTGTGCGCATGCTCAGAAGCCGCTGCGCGCCCCAAAGCGGGTATAAAGGGCGTGCGCGGCATACCCTTCTCTCTTTCGGCTGTGGCGATGGAATCGTTCGTTTGGGCCCTGGAGGTAAGTGACGGTCTGGCTCTGTCGGCCTCTGCCCCGTGCCCTCTGGCTCCGGCTTCCTCTTTCGGATCCCCTTTTATCTCCTTCGCTTTTTAGCCGCAGGAAGTTTGGCAGCCACGCAGAGCGCGTGCGCAGAGCCTCCCGCTGGTGCCCGCGTCCCGTCCCATCCGCTCCGCAGGGCCCTCGAGCGCCGTCCGCCGTCACCCCCGCCCGGGGCCGGCGGCTCCCCAGCAGCAGGCAGCCGCTGGTGCCCGGGGCCCGAAGCGGGAAGGACCGGGTTCCAGTCCGATCTGTGAATATCACATACGAGGTGGCGTTTGTAAAGACCTCACTACCGTCCCTGGTACGCAGCAGGTGTTGAGGGTTTATTCCTTCTCCAGGAAACACGTGTGTTTCAGTGCCTTTAGTAAAGGCCCCTTGGTAACGCGTACTAACGTGTGTAGTGACTGGGGGTCGAGTCCTCCCTCCGGTGGTTCACGTCTAAAGATTGGGAGGCCCCAGGGGCATCCAGCTGGCCTCTGGACCTCAGGTGCCGCAGACTGGGGGGAAGCACTAAAGTAGTGCGTAAACATTTGGTGGAAGACGCAATCCCTGCCCTCGAGGAGCTTCCCTAGTCTCCAGGCAGCAGTGCGAGGAAGGGGGCAGAAAGGAATGGCATAGAAACGGTTGCACTAACGGAGAAAGTTTGTAAAATGTAATGGTGGGCACCCGCCTCTAATAGGATTCAGAAGTCGCCTGGTGCGTGTGAAAACCACCGCCACGTGGGGATGTAGTGTCCCTATAGGAGACAGTTAAGTACGGGTGGCTGTAATGGAGTATGTTAGAATGGGGTGGAGTAACGGAAAGAGCTTAAAGCGCCGGGAGAGACCTCTTTACCCAGACAGAAGTTTATTGATCAGGGGCGTGGCTCGATCGAATGTAATCCCTATGTAAGGAAAGAAGTGGGGGCCCAGCAGCGTAAAAGTAACAGTTTACAGTGGCACGGCTCAGTACTTAGAGGAATCATGTAAAATTCCTACTCTCGATCCTCTTGGAGGGTCCAAGTGTTGTGGAAATCATTTCCATATCCCTACAAAGAAAAGAGTTTGTCTTGGAGTCCTGCTATGGGTGGGATCTTCGGGCTTGCTTAAGGGAATGACCTATATTTGTAGGAAATAGCTGATTGACAAGGTTATATATACAAAATGCTGTGGGTCCTGTCAACTTTTGTTTGGTCAGTTAAACCTCCCTTGAATATCCAACGTGGATATCTTGGCTAGTTGAGGCCAGGCTCTGTCCAGGTGGCGAAAGGGAGCGTAGGGCCTTTGCCCTAAGACGTACAGTCCCATTCCACAACGTTGGATATCAAGCTGGGCCTTGTGTCTGCACCTGCATATTCCTAAACCTTCTCAGAGTCTTTGGACTGTGACTGAGGAGACAAACCACGCAGGAAACAACTGTTACTGCTTCCATAACTTGCAGACTAAACCTAGATAAGATTTTTTTTTTATTCTTTCTTGCTTTGAAAATCTCTTTTCTCTTGTTCTTTAGGGTTTTCATAACAGACAAGTCTGGAAAACACCTGGGGTGAGTTGACATTTTCTTAAAGATGTGGAGCTTTTAATAATTCCATTGTTATCTTTGGGAGGCATTTAAAACATTGCCTGTAGAAGCTGGTATTTTTCAGTCAGCCTTTGGAAAACATAAGGTGTTAGTTAACTAGGCATTGGAGTCATGGCACTTTTGCATAAATTGTAATTGGTAACTTAGCATCATCTGAAGTTGAATCCCCTATGTCAGATCATGTGTCAAGTTTTAGTTTGTTGTTCCTTTTTTAATATCTTTAAACATCCAACGTGGATACCCTGGAGAGATGAACCTCTCCAGGCTGTCTGTGTGGCGGAAGGGAGTGTAGGGCTCTTGCCCTGTGACATAGAGTCCCATTCCACAATGTTGGATATCAAGCTGGGCCTTGTGTCTGCACCTGCATATTCCTAAACCTTCTCAGAGTCTTTGGACTGTGACTGAGGAGACAAACCATGCAGGAAACAGCACTGTCCCAGAGTATTGTTACTTAGTTTGATGCTGGAATAGGACTAAATTATTCTTTCTCTTTTTTTCAGTACTGTCTTGAACCTGCGGTGTTTCTTCTTGACAAGAGGTGAGTGATTCTTATGTTTTTCGTGCTCAGAGCTTGTCACTTGTCTTAAGTCATCCATTCCAACGTGGATATCCCGAGGGTCACTCCCCAGGCTCTGTCCAGGTGGCGAAAGGGAGCGTAGGGCCTTTGCCCTGAGACGTACAGTCCCATTCCACAACGTTGGATATCAAGCTGGGCCTTGTGTCTGCACCTGCATATTCCTAAACCTTCTCAGAGTCTTTGGACTGTGACTGAGGAGACAAACCATGCAGGAAACAACTTAAATTTAACATAATTGTTGCTGGTTATTGGTGTGTATTACTGGGGTTGTAAAACATGCTTTTTAAAATTTTTTTTAGGTAAGAACCGGATTTTAAAGCATGTCTCAGCTTGTGGTGTTACTTGGGATCAAGTGGTCATACATATGTGATTTTATTGACCCAAGGCTGACCCCATCTTATATCTTGTGGTTTTAAAAATGGATATTTCTCCAGTGAACCATGCAGAAGTTATAGCTCTTAAAGAGCACACTTCAATGACTGTTAAGGATATTCCAGAAGTTCTTTGTATGGGTAAGTCAAGTGTTTCAAGAATCATTCAAGTGCACAACAAAACCAGATCTATCTCCCCAAAGCGCAAAGGTAAGTGTGGTAGAAAAAGGAAAACAACACCAAGTATTGACAACCATTTGCTGCAAAGTAGTCTAATCCTCGGACAGAAAATAAGTAGAGACCTTCAGAGGGACCTGGCAGCTGGAGGAGTTGTGATTGATTCCTCAACAGTGCAGCATAGGCTTCTTGAGATCTGGATAATATCCAGAAGACCAGTAAGAAAGCAGCTGTTAACCACAGCTATGAAGAAAAAATGCTTAACTACTAACACCTTGTTCCCGTGAAAAATTGAGAAATTGCCCCACGGACATGTTGAAACCTTTGTTTGATATCCTCAGGGGTAATCCAGATCCTAGATCCCCCTGTATCCTAACCCCGGAGGGAACACAAGCCTTGAATCTGGTTAATCAGGCAATCCAGAACCAGTTCGTTTGCTCCATGGATTACGCCCGCCCTTTTTCCCTTGTTGTATGCCCAACACCACACGCACCTACAGGTGTCTTGTGGCAAGATCCCTCCCCTATGCTTTGGGTTCACCTCCCTGCAACCCCTGGCAGGGTTATCACTCGCTATTTTGATCCAATTGCTACCCTCATTGTGATAGCTAGAGACAGTTGTCTCAAATTTTTTGGCCTTGAGCCACATTCTATTGTATTGTATTGCCTTATGCCAAGTCTGAGGTTGATTGGTTATTCCGCTCCTTGGACCACTGGGCTATTGCCCTTCACTCCTACTCTGGGACCATTGATAATCACTATCCGCCCTCCAAAATTCTTCAGTTCCTCCGTCTACATCAATTTGTCTCCCTAAACGTACCTCACTGAAACCTCTCCCCGGTGCGCTCACAGTGTTTACTGATGGTTCTTCCTCCAGTACAGCTTATTTTTATCGCGATAAGGCTGTTTCCCTCCCCACCCCATATACTTCCGCTCAGCATGTTGAGCTTTTTGCTGTTGCTGCTGTTTTGCGCCTTTTTTCTGACTCTCCACTAAATATATATACTGACAGTTCTTATATTGCAGCCTCCGTCTCCTTGTTAGAAACATCTGCTTCCCTTAAGAGTTCTTCTACAGCTCATTCCTTGTTTTTATCTGTGCAAAAAGCAATTCAGTCTCGCAGTGCCCCCTTTTTTATTACACATCTCCGTGCTCACTCTGGTCTTCCTGGCCCACTCTCTCAGGGTAATAATCGTGCTGATTAGGCCACCCGTCCTTCCCCTTCTGTTGTCCAGTCTTTGCCCCTTACTTCCCCTCCTTCACCCCAAGCCCCTCTGTCTTCTTTTCCTGACTTCCTTGCTCATATTCTCGCTGCCCAGCGCACCCCCCTGCAGCATGCTGAGGAGGTGCATGCCCTTCATCACCTCAATTCCACTTCTCTTCGAAAGCTTTTTGGGATCACCCGGGATCAGGCCCGTCACATTGTGAAACAGTGCCCTTCCTGTCTCACTTCCCTCCCCGTCTCTCATCTAGGTGTTAACCCGCGAGGTCTGACCCCCAATAGCTTATGGCAGATGGATGTCACTCACATCCCAGAGTTCGGCAACCTAAGATATCTGCATGTCTCCATTGATACCTTTAGTGGGTTCCTTTTGGCCACCCTACAATCTGGTGAAGCATGTCATGTTATTTCCCATGTCCTTTTGTGTCTCACGATTGTTGGAATCCCCCGCTCCATTAAAACAGATAACGGTCCCGGATATACGGGTTCTGCCTTCAAGAATTTTTGTTCCACCCTGGGTATCAGCCACATTATGGGCATCCCCTACAATCCTCAGGGTCAGGGCATCGTTGAGCGTGCCCATCAGACCCTTAAGGGCACCATTAATAAACTGAAAAGGGGTACATTATACCAGATCAAGGGATCCCCTCATAACTTCGTGACCCATGCCCTCTTCATCCTCAACTTCCTCCAAACAGATGATCATGGCCATTCCGCTGCCGAGCGCTTTTGGCATCCTCAAACATACTCAACCTATGCACAGGTTTTGTGGAAAGATCCGCTCACCAGGAAATGGAATGGCCCTGACCCGATACTCATCTAGGGCAGAGGTTCTGTCTGTATTTTCTCACGGCATGCCAACTCAGCCCGATGGCTCCCGGAGCGCTTGATCAAGCAAATCGATACTCCGGCCATGAACTCTGCTAACCCCCTATCGCCCAGGGACGCCTCACATGGGCCCTAAGGCTGTCTCCCTTTCTCTTTCCTGCAGGCTCCTGACCATGAGGCTGCTGCCCCTCCTCCTGTGGGTACTCCTTCCCCTCCCATCTGTCGCGGGCTTCGGGGAACCCGTGGACCTCCGCGCCCTACAAAAATCTTTATACGGCCCCCCCTGTGCATGCAACGGAGGAACACAGACCATCATTCCCACTACCTACACCCAGGTAGCTAATTGCTCCGATAAAACGGCCTACCTCGAAGCTCCTCGGTCCCCAACCGGGGGTTACGGCAAGCTTCGGTGGGTTTGTGTGTCTAAGCCAAAGGTGATCCCCCCGGGACCTTCCGGCTCCTGCCCTCCTGATTGTGTGAACCTAGAGACCCTCCATTCTGCCTGCTATATGTCAGTTCAAACCTGTATGGACTCCACAGGACAGCCGCGCCTAACTGCGATTCAGCAAAGAGCCCGCTCAGGGACAGCTGGGGGGGACTGGGATCATAGTCCGAAGTCCATAGGAGGCCATTCCAACAAGTATGCGCAGGCCTCCTGCCCGGGGTCATGGGTAGGAAAGCCTGTCTGTTGGTTGCCAAGAGCCCCACTCCATATCTCGGATGGGGGGGGCGTCTCTGATCAGCTCAGGGAGGAAGAGATTAAGCAAAGAGTAGAAAACCTTACGCGCGCTCTATCCATCCCTTAATTACCACCCTCTTGCCCTGCCCCGCCCCAACCCTATGACTCTAGACCCCCAAACAACCACCGTTCTCGAATCCACCTTTCTCCTCCTTAATACCACCAACCCTGCCCTGGCACCTGATTGTTGGCTTTGTCTTTCCCTTGGATCACCCATTCCCCTCGCGGCTTTCCTTTCCCTAAATATTTCCCAAAATAGCTCAAACTGCACCCTGCATGTACCCTTCAAAGTTCAGCCTGGAGTCCCTTTTGCACTGCCCTCCCCCTGCTACGCGGGGATTACACCCAATAAATCTATTAGCCTTGATGTTGGTAGTTCCTTTCCCAGTAATTGTTCCTCCTGGACCAATACTTCTGATCCCTTGTGCCCCCCCCCCCCCCCGTAAGTCTTTATTTGTGGGGCGATTTGGCCTATACAGCTCTCCCCCTCAACTGGTCGGGGGTCTGCTTCACGGCCTCCATTTTTCCAGATATTAATTTGTTCCCGGGCGACACACCCCTCCCTATACCTAGCATTGATTCCTTCGCAGGGCGGGCAAGAAGAGCCTTGGTTTCCATCCCTCTGCTTGTATGCTTAGGTATAATAGGAGCTTTGGCAACTGGGGCCGGAGGACTGGGAATTGCACTCGATTCCTATAATAGATTGTCTAAACAACTCATTGATGATGTGCAGACCCTTTCTGAGACAATCCAGGTCCTGCAGGAACAGATCGACTCACTAGCAGAAGTCGTGCTACAAAATAGATGCGGTCTCGACCTTATAACAGCCGAACATGGTGGGATTTGTCTAGCACTTAAGGAAAGATGTTGTTTCTATGCTAACAAATCTGGTACTGTCCGAGACAAAATTACTAAACTTCAGGAGGACCTAGAGAAACGGCGAAAAGATCTCTTACAGAACCTCCTGTGTCTGGTCTTCATGGGTTGATGCCCTATCTTTTGCCTTTCCTGGGACCCCTCATGCTCCTCCTTCTAGCCGTATCATTTGGACCCTGGGCATTTAATCGCGTCACAGCCTTTGCTAAAAACCAGATTGATAAAGCTTTGGCCAAGCCTATTCAGGTCCATTACATGAGACTGGAAATAGTCGATGTTGAGGCAGGTGACAGCTCATACAGTAACATGCAGCAGCTGGGCCGTAGCCAATGACGGACAGGTAAGACCCTGCTTGGGGGAAAACCAGCCTAAGGCAGGGAGGGATCCTTTGAGATGACGGGTAATGGTTATTTCCACCCTTTTCAGGGCAACCTAAGACAGGCATGTCCCCTGTTGAACGCCCCTGGTCATTTATTGAAGGGAAAAGGAGGAGATGTAGGAGACCGTTAACTTAGTAAATACCTTGTTCCCCGTGAGAAATTGCCCTTTCGGCAGTTAAGGCACGCCCAGAATACTGACCACAGAACAGGACTCGCCCCTCCAGTAATTTCCAACCTTGTGTCAGACTGCCTCATGATCAGACCATGCAGACCCCACCTCCCTACCAATGAGAGTAGGCCAAGTCTCCTTTTCCGTTCCTCCCATCCCCAACCCCGATGCTTATAAGACCTAAGAATACATTTAATGAGACATGGTAAGTCAGCCTGTCTTGTCTCCTTTCTTTGTGCCCCCCTGTCCCTCTTCTCTCCATACAGGTTTTGGCCCACGTTGTACCCCGCTGGCCAGGGCAGGCAAGACAATACAAAGACTGGAATGTTGAAGATTGGGAAAAGGTAATTTTTACTGATAAAACTCACTTTTTCATTCAGGTTTCTGTGGAAAAGTTTTGGGGTTTTTTCACTTCCAGTAGGTCTGGAAGTCTCCTCCATTGAGGTACCAATGAACCCTGATAAATATATTGATGTACTGAAAAGCCTTATTATTCCAAAACTGTATAAAATCTCAGATGGGAGTGCTGAAAAATTTATCTGAGATGGAGACAAGCATGCTCAGTAACCTGGGAACTCAAGTGACTTAAATCTCATCAAAAAACCTGTGGGAGAGAATCAAAGCTAGACCTGGAGAAATGACTGCCCATCAAAGACATACTTGATAGCCAGCATGAAGAAAGTATGGTTTCATGATGAATTACAATCTTGTCCATTCCATGCCAAGTCATGTAAAGCAGGTGATTGCAGCAAAAGGTGGACATGTTTTATTAAAAGTTGCATTTTGGAGATGAGAAAAGTTGTAACTTTTATTGTGTATGCAATCCATAAATTGATTTTAGTTGTCTTCAATGATTTGTGTACAACTCTTGGTATGTATGTGTCCTAGGCAAGGTTTTATTCCCTTAGAATGATGGTGGTTGATCCACTTTGAAACAATTTTTAGCTAGTAATCAGGTATTGAGATGATCTTTAAAAAAACAAACTTGCCCGGTTGTCAGAATTTTACTGAGTCTAAGAAGCAGTATTGGTCTTCTGGAAAGTAGTGAGGAGTAGGGATTCAGCAATCTGGCTCCAGTCTTTAGTAGCAATATGCGTTCAGGATGCAGAAAGGAAATGTGGGTAAATAAAGTGGAGTGGGAAGTCAAGGGGGCTGGGTTGCCTGTTATGGGTTACTATTGATATGACTATCCCAAAGTGGGCTCTGAGAAGGTTTAGGAAAATGCAGGTGCAGACACAAGGCTCAGCTTGATATCCAGCGTTGTGGAATGGGACTCTGTCACAGGGCAAGAGAGCTACAGAACCTACTCATCAAACTTGAAGCAACTCGTTTATCACAGTTGTTCCTTGGAATGCACCTCCTTTTAACATTTAGAATCCTTAACTGTTCAGGGCTCAGCTCTAAAGCCTATTCCTGATGCCCCTTTAAGTCAGAAGAACCATTATATATTCAGGTGGGCCAATAATGTTGACCAAGGTGGGGAACTAAATACTGGGACCAAAATGTTGGCGTAAACTCCTCTGTGTCCCTATTGCTTCTAGTAGCAAATGTAAATAAATCTTCCCCGGTCCTCCTCAGCACTCCATCCTACCTCCCTGTTTTCTTATCCTGTCTGCCTCTTGAAATTTCTGTTTTAGTCTTGCCTCAAACTCCCACTACATGGATGTCTTCCTGATCACCCTTGAGACTTTGCACACAGTTAGCACCCAGTATGTTTTACAGCATTGTCACAATTTCCTCTTACTGCCTGCAGAACTGTGTATGTTGTCTCCTAACCTCAGGGGCAAACTTTGCCTTTTGCCTGGCATTAACATGTGATGGGAAGCTCTGCTACTTATCTGGACATATTGGTATATGGTACTTGATAGATATGATATCAAAAATCCTAGGGTTTACAAAGATAGGACCTGAAATTTTGCATTTCCTTTCAAAGTCCAGGTAGAGACCAAAGGTATTAACCACTCTTACACTGTAGATGTATAGAAGTCTTTCCAGGCCTCTCTGAAGTCTTCCTGTTCATCAATAGTATTCCGTTACATTCATACGCCATTATTTATTCAGTCATTCCCCAGTTGATGGGCATCCCCTTGATTTCCAGTTTTGGGCCACCACAAAGAGCTGCTGTAAATATTTTTGTACATGTGGAAACCTTTCCCATTTTTATGATCTCTTGGGGATACGGTCCTGGAAGTAATATTGCTGGGTCAAAGGGTCTGCAAATTTTTGTAACCCTTTGGGTATAGTTCGAAACTGCTCTCCAGAATGGTTGGATCAGCTCACAGCTCCAACTATGAATTTTAATGTTCCAACTCTATCTTCTCCAACATTTATCTTCCTGTTTAGCTACAGAAAGGACGTTCAGTCTTTTGGGAACCAGTGCAAACTGCACTGTGGTGTTTAATATAAAACCTACTTAAACAATTTGCCAACATTGCCATTACTTCTTGTCACAGTTGTACTTTGAAATGAGCCCTATCCTTCGAATGCACCTCCCTCTAACATTTAGGATGCTTAACTTTTCAGGACTCAGTTCTGAAGCTTTTTCCAGATGCCCTCCAAAATCATGTATTGTATGTCCAGGTGGACTGATAATTCATAAAGGTGGGGAAGGCCTCTTGGGACCAAATGTTGGCTTTAGTCTACCATCAGATTTGTTTCTACATTGCTGTATAATTATAAGCCATGGGGATGCAGTGAGTTACAGTGCATCAAAATTGACTTCCCTAACAACCTCCCTGCCCCAGGATTGCATAGGCATGTTGGGCCAGTTCAGGGTCATCCTCCAGTCTTGACTGCCCTGGAATCCCTGACGTTTCCCCTTTGGTATTAGCCTTAGTTGAGACAGGTGAACATAAAAAATTGGAAGGCATCCAGGAAGTGCAAAGGACAGACTTGGTTACTTACCAGGATCAGGAAGGGGAATCTTCCTTGCTGCTGTGCAGAGTTTCACCCCAGCCAGTTTTCCAGCTGGATTTACCCTTGTTCCTGTGGTTGTCCTATACCTCCTTCCTCAGTCCAAGGCACCTAGGGTTCTTGAGGAAATATTGCTTGCCAAGGTCAGGCCCCAGTTGTGGGCCACAGACATTAGGTGTCTGTAGCTGACTCCCATATAAATTCAAGTCGATGCCCTGTGCCCTTTACCAAGTGTCGGTACCCACTTCCCTTTTCCCCTTTTGCCATTGTAGTTACCAGTCCCCTATTTCAGAATTACATTTCAAAGTGACTAGTCCCATGTACCACCCCCTGCAACACCATCTTCCCTGTTAGGAAGCCTGGTAATGGAAGTTGGCACCTTATCCAAGACCTCTATGCCATTAACATTGTTCTACCTCACTCGCATGTAGTCCCTAATCCCCATAATCTATTACCCCTTATTCCTATGCAGCACCCTTTCTGTCCCTGTGTACCCCTTGAACCTTTTTGCTTTTACTTGTGAAGAATGACAAAAACCTCAGGATTTCATTAGATGTCCCTCATCCTCCCAAGTTTTGTATAATAACCTTGCCTTATTCACCCTTATCACTCACTCCAATATATAAATGACCTGCTCTGCTCTCCTGAATTAACCTTGAAGGAGAGAGATGCCATAGCACTATCCACATTCCTAGCTTTGAATAGTGGTAAGGTTTGCCCTCTAAAAGTCCCTTGGACACTTCATATGCCATTATACTGTTTCCCTTGATCCTTTATAAATCCAAGCTATCCATGGTTTTCCCATCCCATCCAAAAGGCAACTTCAGACTTTCTTCACTGGTTATTGCTGATCCTGTATAGCCAAATTTTCTGTTTGAGCCCACCCCCTGCCAAAGTCCCCATCACCTTTGACTGGTGAACAAGCACAAGACCTCCCTCTGTTCCCCCCAGCTCTTGGCTGGCCTCATTTATGTGGAAGGAAGAGGGGAACATTACAGACCAGTAGGACATAGCAAACAACCGGATGTGGTAGCCAGTAGCCTACCCTGCCTAAGCAGTATTGTCCCTATGCCTGGGACTCGGACAAGCGAGGGCATCATACTTGACTCTGCAGTAATGCTTCTTGCACCCCATGAGGCTGAACCCCTCTTAAATTTATATCACACTCAATACTCAACCAAGCAGCCAGTGGACAAAAATTGAACCCCAGCTACTGATAGAATCGAGCACATTTTTACCCTAATCCTAAATGTGCTCAATTCTAACCTTAAATGCACAGACTTTCAGAAAGACTTAATGGACTGAATCCTGCCCAAGTGTTTAGAAACTGCCTATCCTTGAAGCAGGTAAATCTGTAAGAGACCTTGAGTCTAATCCCATGGACCATAACTGCCTCATTAGCCTGGACCACCTGACTCGTGCGACCACCTCCAAGAGACACCTGTTCCAGATGGCCAAGCTCATCGTTTTGATGGACAGCTCCTGCAGGAGTTCCAAGGGACAAGTTTCTGCAGGTTATGATTGTCACCATGGCAACTGAGGTGCTGCCCTAGGCTCACTGCACCATAGGGCAATAGCTATGCCTCTGGGGTGGTTCATGACTTGGCAATGCTATGGAAGCAGTGAGGATTCTTAACCTCCACCAGACAGCCCATAAAGAACTCTTACTGGATGGTCGGCTACTCCCTCAGCAGATGGTTTGTCAAAGCTGCTGTCACTCTAATGAACCCACTCCTGAGACCTGAGGGAATCTACTGGCTGACCAAGGCAGACCTCCCACCCCTGATTCCTATAATGCTTGCACCCTCACTAACTTAGCAGCTTTAACAAGAGGCCCACCCCTTGATCTCCAGAAATAATGCACCAGTGGTAACTAAAAGGGTGTTCCCCAGACTGAAATGGGGCTTTGGGAACATGGACACTTGAGTTGTTTTCCCCCTCCACCTGACTGGCCACTGCTGAGCCACCTGCATCACCTGTACCTGATAAGCTTTATGAACTTGCTTCTCAGCATAGTTGGGGAATCCCAAAAAAAGTGGCTGAGGAAGTGGTATCCAAACGTCAGTCTTGTCCCCTACACAACCCCCCTGAGCCTGTCAAGCCTCCCCAAGGCTGCTTTCCACTCCCCACTTTGCCCCGTGAACCTAACAGATTGGTTTCATCCAGCTGCTCCCATGCTGAGGATGGAAGTTCACCCTGGTTATGTTTTGTGTATGTATGTTTTCCACCTAGATAGAGGTCTTCCTGTGTCAAGTGACCACCATAGTGGCGGTAGGGAGGGCCCTATGTGAACACATCATCCATTATTTAGGGGTCTCACAGGAGGTTTGTAGTGATCTGAAAACCCATTTTACAGGCCAGGGGATCAGGGTAATCCTGGAGACCTGAGGAAGCTGCCAGCACCTGCACTGTGCTTACCACCCTCAGATCTCAAGGCTGGCTGAGAGAACTATTGGGGTGTTGAAGGGATTACTAGGGAAACTCACCTCTGGATTCCAGGCACCCTAGATCAAAGTTTGCTCCATTGGTCTCCTTGCTGTCAGGTCACAACCTGCCTGTAAGATCAAACTTTCCCTGTATGAGGTTATCACCAGGTCACCCTCCCTTCCCCTCCCTCAGCAGATCTCTCCCCACTCTCATTGCATTGTCTTTGGGGAATATTGTGTCAAGATTAGTGAAAAGATTCATCAGGTTTAAGATCTTGTCTCTCATTCCCTAAGTCTGATGCCTGAAGCCAGCTCACCCACACCTTGGCAACTGAGACTGAAAACACCTGTGGAAGCATTCCCTTGAACTCCTGGTGGAAGGGGCCTTTCAAGGTGCTGCTCACAACCTCCTCTGCCCCCAGATTCCAGGGGATAGACTCATTTATTCATCTGTCATACCTAAAGACTGCCCTTGCTCCTGAGTGGATGTCTGAACTCACTGGAGGCCTTGCCCTACAGCTTTGTAAGGACCTGAAGATGACATCTGAGGTATCCCCTCAAAAATCTGGACTAGGACTGTGAGGAGAGGCTCCTTCCCTCTTTTCTTCATCCCTATAAGCCATATGCTGTTTGCCCACATCTCTTGGCCACATACCTTTGGTTTTGGTTTGCTTCTAACATGCCCCTCACTCCCCCTCCTTTGGGTTTCCTTTCAGCCTGCTCCTTCTGCTTGTTTATAGTTGTCTTGCAATACAACCCAAGGGGCCTCTGACTCTCTGCTCTGCCCAATTGACCCACTGGGTTAGGTGTCACCCTGTCACAGTGACTGGTTCCTGGTCCACTTTTTCTCTACTGGGGCCTGCCTGAAGCTCTGGCCTGACAGGAGCAGAAACTATCTTTTGGGACTAGTATCAGGGGTACCTCTGGGCGGAACATGGTTATGGCCTAACATCTAATGGCTCCCCTAACAATCCGTGTCTGAAACCTTCTATGGGCATGCTCCTCTCAGTCCTGACTCCTGTACAGTGGCAGGGGCACACATAAAAAGGCCACTATCAATCGTTTCCCTGGCTCCCTTACATTCTCCCTTACCCTACTATCATCTCTTTTGTGTGTGGAACCTCCCTTTACCAAACTCTCCCTCCCCAGTGGACTGGGCTATGTACCATTGTTGATGCTGTGCCTGACCTCTTATATATTCCAGGCATCACGCCAGTGCCCCTAACTCTCATAACCATGCCTTATAACCATGGTTTCCTACGCCTGGGGCATGTCCTACTGCTCCCAGCGCTTGTCTCAAGTCCTACTCCTCATTGTAGGGGGCAATATCCAGGCCCCTACTAGGACTGGAGTAGGAGATCTGATTTCCACAAATGAGGTTTTCAAGAATCTATCCTGACAAATGGCTGACATGAACAACCAGAAATCTCTCGAAACCCGGAGAGGTGTCTGTGCCTTCCTCAATAAGGAATTCTGTCTTATCGTTGACAACTCCCAAGAGATATGGGATATTGCAAACCAATTTCGTGCTCTTTCCAAAATGTTAAGGGAACCAGCGGAGATCCAATGGTACAACATATTCAGCTCTCTTTCCCCTGGAGTGGGTGTTCTGATCATATCCCTCCTGCTTTCTGGTCCTGGGATTTTTACTGTCCTTGCTTTCATCTTTCTTGGGGCGGGGTTGTGGCTGGTCTTAGCCCATAAGTCCTGCTATCCAGGTGAATGAAATTACCCAGCCCATAATTGTACCTCCTTGTTCTGCCTGACATCCAAAAGGGAAGAATGTGAAAACAGGCAGACCCCTGGTCAAGCAAGCCAGTACTGTTAGAACTACCCTTCCCCCTCTGAGGAAGAGGATGGCTCTGCCTCTTTGAGCCTTGCTTTCCCTGACAGTTCTTTAAGGCCAAATCTGAGGGCAGCAAGGAGCATTCCCCTGCCTTACCCACTTATAGGACTCTGGGGACTTTCCAGCCTGACCATCTTCCATGTTCCCTGTTTGTGAGGAGTCTCCTGACTTCTGTGAAATGTGGGAAATGGAAACCAAACCCGAGGAACAGTGACAGTACCTGATGGGGCCAGGACACAGGACAGGGCCATTCCCATCCAGCCTTGTTTTTGTCTTTATGCTCTGTACAGCCTAACCCAAAGCAAGCTCAGTTTTGCCTGCAGCTCTGCATGCAGGCTGCCAGCTTGAGAGAAATAAATTGTGCATACAACCTAATTCTGTTTTGTCTTTCTTGGACTAAACTCCAGGATTGACAAAAGGGAGGAGGACTTGGAGGAACCTCGGACTTGGGCATCCTTAAAGGGAAAGTTGGAAACCACTGGGGAGGGAAAATGTGATAGAGCAATTGGGGGTGGGGGAGTGGAGGTATCGGTAATCTAAAGGACAGGCTTAGACAATTCATGCATTCCACAAACATTAAGTACTGGTACTATGTAAAAGGCCCTGTGCTTCCTATGGAAAAAGCAAAAAATCCATAAATTATTAATTCCTGAAATGTATATTGTGCTTTGAGAGTCCATGAAGAAAGGATCCCTTCCAATGAGTACCTCCCTGGAGGCTTAGCACTGGAGATGCAGAGAAAAACATAAGACAGTCCCTGCTCTCAAAAAGATTACAATGCCAAAAGGCTAGAAATGGCAGCAAGGAGGGCATTCCCCCAGCTCTGCCCAGTGGCAGGATGAAGTCCTTCGGGAGGGTGGGGAAATTGGTTTGAGTTATGAATTTCGAGTTGAGTTTACCTTGCAGAATGGTGAGTTTGTGGAGGTGATGAAGCCTAGTAAAGTAGCTGAGTAGGAAATGAGGTGAATTCCCTGGGTGCTATCCTAGTACACAGTGGAGGAGCTCTCTCTAACATCCATCCAACCAGAGGAAAGGTGGGGCCTCAGGGGTGCTGAAGGAGGTATGACTTCCTGAATAGATTTCTTCTTACAGAGTGATTAGATGATAAGAATCAGAAAAATAGCCAGCTGGGAAATGATGAGAATTCCTCAAATTCCATCTGTAAATTCCATCTGTAAAAATTCGTCCTTCGTGGCCAAAGAAGACCATGCCATTAGAGACATGATGACTTGCACTTGACTTTGTTTTGAGTGAGGGAGGGCTGTGCAGGTCACCAGCCTCACTTCTCCTCCAGAGCCATCTGAATCCAGTGACCAGATATTCATCAGAATGACTGGGGATGATCCAGGATGAGGCAATTGGGGTTAAGTGACTTGCCCAAGGTCACACAGCTAGTGATCTCCAATGTTCAGATGAAGATCGGGAGAGGTGTGCGTTACAGGCATAGGGTACAAAGGTGAATGAAGCCGGCATAACTGGGATACTGAAGGTGATTTTGCTGCCCAGGGTCCTCAGAGGCCAAACGGTCCAACCCCGTACCATCATAATACGGATTCCTATGAGGTTAATCGGAGGTAGGATTTTCCGGTTCCGGAGCTAGGGTTCTCTTGCTGGGTCTAAGATTCGGAGAGGGAAGGGAACTTGAGAAATATTTCAAGGGGGTCTGAGGAAGCTAGGCAAATGAACAGACCAGGGATCATCTGAACAGGCATTGATTAGCCCCGTGCTAAACTCTGGGCAAATACAATCTCATTTTCAATCTGATAAACATTTAGTAAGTGCCTGCTGTATGCTAGGCACTGAGCTAAGCGCCGGACCATTCGTTCCTCACAGTCACCCTGGGTGCGGTTCTTGGCCTATTCTGCAGCCGAGAGAACAGGCAAACTGAGGTTAAGCGACCCGCCCGGGTTTACACTCCTAGTGCTTCGAAAGGGGAGCAGTGACTCCTTCCCTCGGAATCAGTATCTGGATGAACTCGCGCAGTCGGAACCAGACGGCTGCACTCCCCGGACTAGCCAGCAGGGGTCGCCCACTTTGTTATCTTTCATTCTCCCGCCCCCAACAGCGGGGACCGCCGGGCGCATGCGTGAGAGCAGTTCGCGGCCCGGCCGGGAGAGTAGGGGAGTTCCGTTTGGCCCACCTGGATTGAGGTAAAAGCACCCTGGGATCCAGACCGTAGGACCGAGCTGGGGGTCTGGCGGGTACGGCTATAAGGCCGGCTTCTGCCGGCTGTGTGGTGGGCGGGCGGGGGACCGGCGCCCGGCATCGGTAGGGGTGGAAGAGTTCAGCGCCGCGCGGCCCCCACGTGAAACCCGCCGGAGGAGGAAGCGGCTTCCGCGTGCGCACAGCCCCTCCCCCGGCCGCCGCATCTCCGGGCTGGCAGCGCCTGGTGCGCGCGCGCCGTCTGCCTCGCTCCGCACGTCCCCGGGAAAGGCGCGTGCGCCGCCGGGAGAGGCGCGTGTGCCGCGCCTGGAGGGTGCCCGGGAGAGGCGCGGGCGCCCCCCGAGGGGTTCCCGGGAAAGGCGCGGGCCCCGCGCCTGGAGGCTTCCCGGGAGAGGCGCGGGCCCCGCGCCTGGAGGCTCCCCGGGAGAGGCGCGGGCGCCCCCCGAGGGGTTCCCGGGAGAGGCGCGGGCGCCCCCCGAGGGGTCCCCGGGAGAGGCGCGGGCGCCGCGCCTGGAGGGTGCCCGGGAGAGGCGCGGGCGCCCCCCGAGGGGTTCCCGGGAGAGGCGCGGGCGCCCCCCGAGGGGTTCCCGGGAGAGGCGCGGGCGCCGCGCTTGGGAGGACACGGAAGGTGCCCCGGTAGCCCTCCACCGTCCGCCGGAGTGGCCGCCTTAGCCTGCCCGGCCGGGAGCTCGGTGCTGCGCTCCCGCCGCGTGCGCTCTTGGGTCCTCCCCTGGAGCGCTTGCATCAGGCGGGAAATTTCAAATCGCTGTCTGTCTGGGTCGCGGGAAGCTGGTGGGGAGCGCAAGGAAGGACGCGGGAGGGAGGGTCCGACGCCGGCCGGGCCGCCCCTTTCGGCGGAGGTACCCGCTCTTCCGGCGGTCGGGCTTTGCGTCCGTTTTCGGCCCCCTCCCCCCGAAGGGAGGGAGACCTAAATGCCCGGGTGGCAGTCGTGGCTTGGAGCCTTCTGGGCGCACAAAGCAGGAAGAGGAGGCGGGAGATCGGGCCGGCCCCTTTCGGGGGTGTGCCCTCCCGGCCTCCGGGAAGCGTAGGTTCCATAGTCGGAGGCGTCTTCGGCTGGCCGGAGGTCAAGAGGCGGTGCAGCGACCTAGCTGTAGGAGTCCGGAGGCCATCGAACCACCCCCTGGAGGCCCCTGGAAGTCCGCTCGCCTGGTGTCTGTGACCTCAGCCGGAGCTCTCCCACAGGGGCTCCCAAAGGCTTTCTCAGCCAGCCCTTCCCCGGAAGAACTTTTCACACAGGTTTTTTCAGCCTGGGACAGGCCGGGAGGTGGGGAGAGGACCGTCTCTTGTAGCCGAACAGCTGAACACTGTCAGAGTTTACCCTCGTTTCCTCCTAAATGAGAGCCAATGTGTACAGCCTTGTGGACAACAGTAGTTCATTTTTACGGCTCAAGGCCCGCAGCGACCATCTGGTCCGGCTTCCTCAGAGGACACTCTGTCAGCTTTGTGTTATTTCTACCACACGGAAGAGCTCCTTTGGAGGGACGGGAGGGGAAGGGGGCAAGGCAGAGGACTCTGGGGTGCATGTGCCTGAGGAAGGGGCATCCAGTCAGATGAGACAGACTCAATGAGTGCCCAGCCGTGGTTTGCTTGAACAAGACCAGTTGTCCAGCAGGAAGCAGGGCAGCCCCGCATAGAGAGCCCCCTCTTGTTTTCCTCAGGTTCGATGGTCTCTGGGTCCCCTCCAGGTCTGACATTTCAGGATTGTGGTTCTGGAGTCTTTAAGTGCATCACTTGTTGTTCAGTTGTATCAGTCTCTGTGATCCCATTTTGGAATTTTCTTGGCAAAACACTGGAGTGGTTCACCATTTTCTTCTCCAGCTCATTTTACAGATGAGGAAACTGAGGCAAACAGGGTGAAGTGACTTGCCCAGGGTCACACAGCTACTAAGTGTCAGGCCAGATTTGAACTCAGAAAGAGAAGTCTTATGACTTAATAAAATACTTATTCTGCCTTGTTTCCTTCTCAAGGTATCCATTTCCTTATCTGTAGAAAATGGTGAACGACATTCAGGAGAGAAGTGGGTTGGGGACTGAGTGGTTTCTGGGATCTCATCTGATAGGTATGGTTCTGCAATAGGTGGAGACCAGGATGGCTGAGGAGGGAGAAAAGATACTTTGCAAGGAGTTGTGTGTAAAGTGCAAGACCCTTCAGCCAGAGAGAGTATGTGTATAGACCCTCACGTAGTTTTGTTTTTCTTTCAGTATACTCTGTTCCACTGTCCTGTAGGTATTCACTTTGTCTACTCACAGTGCCTGGGACTTGTTAAATGCCCTTTAATGAATGTCAGAATTGAAAAAGACATTAGAACCGGGGAATGTCAGATGGAGGAGAGACGTGAGAACACGGAATGATTACCAGGCCTAATCTAGCATCGTCAACTGCCTTTTGGACCGGATGTCTCATGGGCAGCTCAGACTCGCTATGTCCAGAATAGGTCTTAGTATCTTTGTTCCAAGCCCTCCCCTCTTCCAGACTGCCCTGTTATTGTGAAGGGTACCACTGTTCCCTCAGTTGCTCAGGCTGGAACTTCAGTCTCAGGCTTGATTCCTCCCTGGCACTCCACATATTCAGTTTTGTCATGTTCACATCTGTCATATCCACTCACCCAGGTGCCCCACGGTGCAGGCCTTTGTCGCCTTTTTCTTGGGCGGCTCCCCTGACCCAGTTCTCTCACTGTTTCACTACATTCTTTTACTCAGTTGTCAAAATGATGTTCCTAATGTACATTTCTGACCATGTCACGCTTCCCATCCATTCTAGATGTTATATTATTTCTAGGATCAAGTGGGAAATCTTCTGTTTGTGCATTTAAATCATTTTACCACCTGCACTTCCTGCCTTTGCAGTTTTTTTACACATCACTCTTTTCTGGAACTTTGCAGGTCAGAGATTGCTGGCTTTCTAGGTGTTCCTCAAGTACAGTGCTTCATTTCCCACTAGCTTGCTTTTGCCCTGGCTGTCCCTCCTACCTGGGATGCTCTCCCTCCTTAGCTCTATCTCCTGATGGCCCTGGCTTCCTTTTCAAATTCTCCTTTCATCAGGAGGCCTTTTCCAGTCTCCTTCCACCCCTCAGACATTCTTACAACGTCTCTCTGAGATTACCTCCTATTTTTACTGTATTTATTTGTGTGTGTATATACATTCTGAAGCTCATGCATTGGACAACATTAGGCACCTGCCTAACTGCTGGACCTTTGTGGCTTCAGAGTGATTATCAATAGTAACTGTTGCTGGATAACTTAGCTCCTTCTCTCTTGTCTGTCTCCCCCTCCCCTTCCTCTTCTCCGAAGAAAGATAAATTTGGATGGCCAGAAGATGCCCAGTTAACTTAGGTTTTACTGGCTAGATTCCTTTATTTTCCTTATGTTTTATATTCCTTATTCCTTTATTTCTTATTTATAGTCCTGTATTCCTTATTCCTTTATTTATCCCTTCCCAAAACCTTAAACCTACTGACGCTCATACTTTGGACAGCACTAGGCACCTGCCTAAGGGCTCTCTTCTGGACCCTCCTGGCTTCAGAGTGATTATCAATAGTAGCTGTTGCTGTTTCCCTGCGAGCCTGTGTCTTCATTTTTCTTTGCCTCATTAAAGAGGCCACCGTCTGGCTACTTCTTAAACAGGCCTATTCAATGAATGGTGGTTACCTCACCCTAAGTGAGTACCTGGTCTAAAGGGGCCAGTGCATCCTGGCTCATCTCCAGTCATCCTGATGAATAGCTGGTCACTGGATTCACATGATTGGAGAAGTGAGGCTGGTGACCTGCACAGCCCTCCCTCACTCAAAACAAAGTCAAGTGCAAGTCTCTGATGGCATGGTCTTCTTCAGTAATGAAGGACGAACACACACACTTTTCCCTGTTGTCCCCTCCTTTAGAATGTAAGATCCTTGAGGGCAGGCACCATCTTTTCCTTTTTTTTTTGTATCTCTGATACTGAACCCAGTGCCTGGCACATTCTTGTGGGTGTACACATAGAGTCATAAGGCAGTCAGACCCATAAATAACAAAGTTCTAATTACCTTGTGGCTCAGTGGAGCAGTGGGTAGAGTGCCAGGCTTGGAGTAAAGAACACTTGA
This sequence comes from Bettongia penicillata ogilbyi, assembly GCA_023548195.1. Classification (NCBI taxonomy): domain Eukaryota; kingdom Metazoa; phylum Chordata; class Mammalia; order Diprotodontia; family Potoroidae; genus Bettongia; species Bettongia penicillata. The sequence goes on from JAJHZJ010000029.1 coordinate 13,368,573, forward strand.
GTTCAGATGGACCTCATGTTTATTATCTGTGTGATCCTGGCAAGTCATATAACTGCTCTTTGCCTTAGTTTCCTCAACTAAAATGAAGGTAATATATACCATGGTTTTTGTGAGAATCAAATGAGCTAATATTTGTAAAGTACTTAATGCAATGCCTCACACATAATAAATTTCATGTAAATAATGTTTGGCTATTATTAATTATGCATAACAGATGGGTTTAGAGACAGGGAATGGGGTTGGTGAGTGTTCTTCATTCTCTGCTTTTTAGATTTAGCAGGTAAGGAGAAAATAGCTGCAGGAGTCAAGTATCTTCTTCTTTTAAGAAGGTCAAGGATGTTTGAAGACAGTGTAGGAGAGGAAGGAAAGAAGGGAGGGGAGTGTTTAAGCCCTTAAAACACTTCAGTAAAAGCTTGGAATACCATTTCAAAAGTGAGACCGTCATGGAGCTTACTTTCTAATGGGAGAAACCACATAATATATAATTATAGTATATATTTATATATTATTACATAATATTAATATGTCACATGATATATGTAATTATATCATATAGTTAATACTATGTATTATAACACATAATAGTTACATATAATATACATAATAAACCACATAATAGGAGAGTGTTCTTAGATTAGTTGAGCCACTGGATGGCTGATTAACATGCTCTTTTCAGAATTAAGGAGGGTGGGTACTGATTTGACTGATTTGATTCTGCCCAGTGCAGGAGGTGGAGAGAACCTGAAAACAGCAGCAGTTGAGGGTTGGGTGGGGGTGACAAGATGACCAGGGTGATCAGTTGGTTGGCACAACCTTGTCTAGGACCTGCCAGAAAAAGTAAACAAGATGAGTTTGTTGTCATTGTCAATGGGGAATTGTCACTCCCCAATCTAGACAGCTGAATCCTAAGGCTAGAGTTCCAAAAATGGGTAGATTCACTGCCCTAGGGTCTAGCTCTTGGGGGCAGATGGGCAGCCACCTGACTTGGGTGAAAGGCTTCATGGGATGGGAAGCATTCTCTTTTTAGAGTCCAGTTATACCAGAGTCCAACTCAAATACTCCTTAGTTCTGTGACTCAGGAAAAGTCCCTGCACCTCAGAACTAAGATTTTCTTATCTGTATGATGGAGATGGTATTTGCTTGTACTGCCTGGGTTGTTGTGAGGAAAGTGTTTTGTAAACCTTACAGCACCATTGACACCAGAATTAGGACCATGACAGAGAGAGGCATCTTTGCATAGTGGATAGAGATCTAACCTGGTCAAACTCAGCCCCAGTGAAAAGATATTATAAGTGTTGATGCTGGTTTTCAACATTGTTGTCTCTTCTCACTATCCCCTTCCTTCTTTCTTGGAAGTAAAAAAAAATACAGTTGAGCAAAACAGACCTAACTGTTGACCATGTGTGACAGTAGGTGCTGCAAGCCAAGCCTGTAGTCCATCCTGTCTGGACAGATCAGTCCTCTGGGGTCAGGAATGGTCTCAGTTCCGATATCTGCTGCGGAGGTTATGGTGCCCAGCATTCTCTAGGCTCTGTTTACTTCATCCTGCATCAGCCTACAACTCGCCTAAGTCTCCACAAACTCCACTGAATTCCTCGTAGTCTTTGTTTGTTGTGATTCTGTAATACTTGTGTGCCGTGGCTTCTTTACTCTTAATCTCGCTGCCTCCCAAAAGTGGCAGCTGTAAATATTTTTAATATTTATTATTATTATTTGTACTTATGGTATTATTTTGTTGTTGCATTGTGAGTGTCTAGTTGTCTGCTTCCCCATCTCACATTGGAGAAGCCCAGCGTTGGACATAGATCTGTATGTGGAGTTATGCGGTACACACTTCCTGTGTCTTTTCCTTTCTCTTCCTTCATAAGTCCTTTGTAGTCAATTTGAATAGCTTAGCCATTGACAGTCATTCTTCTAACATATTGCTGTTACTGTATATGGCGTTCTCTTGGTTCTGTTCATTCCACTCTACATTATTTCAATCAAGTCTTGCCATCTTTTTCTAAAATTAATCTGCTTGTCATTTCTTACAGAGCAGTAATGTTGCATTTCGGGGTGGGGAAAGCCACTGTATTAGCTTATAGACAGCTGGCTGTGGATCTAGGAAGACCTCTATCATTCCAGATTCCTTTCCAGAATGGTTGGACCGATCCGCAGGTCCTTCTGCAGCCCCTTCAGAGTTGACTGTTGGCCATCCTTTGTCTCTTTTGCCAATTTCCAGAACTTGAGAGGAAACCTTAGGGTCATTTTGATTTGTATTTCTATTAGTGATTCTAAGCATTTTTTCTTAGCAAGTTGGCATTGGCAATTCTTCTGAGAATCTCTTTTCTCCTTTTCTTTGATAGTTCACTATTCCAGCATTATTTCTGTTGGCGTTTCCAAAATGGATGGATCAGTACATAATTCCACATAATTTCAGCCACCATGGAAGGCTGGGCATATCTTTCTGCCATTTCTGCTTTTCTCTGTAGCTGGGGGTCGGGTCCCAGTTGCCATGGCTATCATCACTTTGCTGACACCCACAGCAAGAGTCAGGCATTGGCAGGCTTGGCTTCAGACCTTTCATTCCCTTCTTTTTAGTCCTAAATACCCAGAGTCCCTTGCAGATTAGACAACCTGGGTCTTCCCACTCTTCTTGCCTTGCAACAAGGCCCAGATGTGTTATTGGGAGTGCCAGTGATTAATAAGGCCTTTGATTTTTTTCAGGTCTCCAATATGCCAGCCAAACGCTTGAACAAGAGAAATTCTCCAGCAGAAAATGCCACCATAGAAAGTAAAAAAGTAAAAGGTAATTCATTTGAATGAGCCATTATTAACTGTCTGCTGAATGCCAGGTGCTGTGCTAGGGATACAAAAATGACCAAAAAAAATGATACTTCCTGAAAGATCTTACCACTCTCCTAGGGGGGAGGCCACACATGCACATGTCTGGGTAGTATGAGACCTCTCTGTGATATCACACCATCTCCATGCCCCCCAACAGCATTCGTTACCCTTGGGAATGTTTGGTGCCACTACTCTGTGGACCCTTAGCTTCCTGGACCAGGTGGAACTAAAGCGATGGAGCTTTCTGATATCTCAGTCACTGAGACAGAGATGGGGAGGGAGAGGAAAGGGAATTGGTTGATTAGGACATTAGTGGTAGAGCTGACAGAATGTCAAGAGTTAGGAAGGGCCTTAGAACAGAGAATGTCAGAGCTGGGAGGGCCCTTATAACAGAAGATGTCAGAGCTGGGAGGGCCCTTTATAACACAGAATGTCAGATGTGGGGGAGCCCTCAGACACAGAATGTCAGATGGTGGGGGGGGGCCTTAGAACTAGAATGGGGTCTTAGAAACTATCCTAGTCCAATTCCCTCATTGTACAGATGAAGAAACTGAAGACCAAGGAGGTGAGATGGCCTTGCCAGTGGCACACAGATAATCAGTGGCAGAGGCAGGACTGGTCTCTTATTCCTATTTCAGGTTCTTTCCACTTTGCCCCACTGAGGCTACATAAAAAGGGGCATCTCTTTATTATTCCACATGTACACCTTCCAAATCCGTTTGCTCAGATTTGCAAGGGAGGATTGTAGGGGAGGGGGACTGATGTTCCAGGACCAGCCAAGGTGGGTTGATTCTGTGAGCGCAGAAGGTAGGAGGAAGCAGTGCTGCCCTTGGGGTGTCTGGCTTCTCAGCAGCTGATAAACTCAGACTCTGTTTCTTCCAAATGCTGGGGCAGACGCCAATCCACCAAACACAAGTAAGAGCTGTACCTTCTTGATGTTCATCCCTGTCCTCCCTCTCCTTGCCTGGCCTCAGTCCTTCCAAAACACAGCTTAGCTGATCCCTACCTTTTGGGCTTAGGGGGAGAGAGGTGACAGCTGCTGCTTGCCTTTGTCCTTCCTCCCCTGCTGGTCCAGCTACCTGTCCTGTCCCATGCCCAGGCCTGCCTGGTTCTAGGTATAGCAAATGACAGAGGGTGTGAGTGGTTGGGGTGTACAGGAACAGTACATCTTGGAGATGAGACCTTTATTGAACTACTGGCAAAATGCTGGCCCACAAAGGGAGATAGTACAAGCATTATCATTCCCATCTCACAAATCCAGAGACTGAGGGTGAATGAGACAGTGGCTTGTTGAAATGTGATGGAGGCCGGGCTATCCGAGGGAGGTCCAATGCTCAGAATCTTCTCCTGTAGACTCCCACTGTCTTTGCTTACCCTAGACCACCTGAGATGAGTATGTCCCTTTAACTGTCTTAATCTGCTCCCAGACTAGGGAATGAGTTGGAGGTGGGGGGGAGGGGGGGCAGTGTTGAGTTGGTTGTTTGTTTTTTGTTTTGTTTTGTTTTTTTTGAATGATCTCTTTAACAGGTTTTGGGATCATAAGAGGAGTCAGGGTCCTAGGCAGCCCTCAGAAACTTTCATCTACATTTGCCTGGGCGTGTGTGGCTCTGTCCAGTGTAGGGTGTGAGCTCCCTGTGCCAAGCACAGGGTTAGGGCTACCGTCCTGATTTTCTGCCTCCATACCTTTGCTCTCCACACTGCCTTAGACTCCCACCAACACTCCCCAGGCCTGGACTTTGGGACTCACCTGGATGTTGCCACACCTTTTATTGCCCTGAACTGTAGCTGACTTTCAGTTTTCTGCTTTGTGGTTTTGGTCCCCTTCCATGCCCTGGATCTCTGGATTGTCAAGGAATCTTGGGCCATATAACCCAAGACAAGACCAGTTAGGAAAATAAAGCCGCCCAAAATAATGAGAACTAGTAAGTAGGTTTCTAGTGTGCTAGCTCCCACACCCATAGATCTGTCTCTTCCAAGGCCAAATAGAAGGGACTGCAAGCTTATCTGGCTGCCTTCTGTTGAGAACTGTTTTTCTGCAAAGGTTCCTGGTCAGGAGGTTGGAGCCTTGGCTGGTACAGGAAAACAGGCCCATCCCCCCTTGCTCCCCAAGTGAGCTCTCTTGTCCTCTGAGCATTTCCTCCTTTTTTTCTCTCCTCCTCTGACTACTGGGGCTCCAGTCTGCCACAGGTCTCACCGAACGGAAGCAGGCTTGGTGCTCACGCTGGGCCAGGGGGATGTGGGCCAGCTGGGGCTCGGCGAGGACGTGATAGAGAGGAAGAGGCCAGCCCTGGTCACCATGCCCGAAGGCATCGTGCAGGCTGAGGCTGGAGGGATGCACACTGTGTGTCTGGGCAAGAGTGGTAAGGTGAGTATGTGGGGGAACAAACAAGTGGAGAGTGAGAGAAACCTCCCAGATGTTAGGATAGATGAATTAGTACAGGGCTCTGATCTCCCTTCCTACTGCCACCTTTCACCTCCACTGAGTAGTCTTTGTAGCAGGTACATCCATGGCCACCAGTATGGTCCCCCTGTGGTCAGAGTGATGACTGACTGAACTCACAAGGGATAGCTGCCATTGAGCCAGTGGGCCTGAGTGGTAACTGAACCATCCCCTTCAGCCATCCACCTGGAATTCATGATAGGAAACATCCAGCCCATCGTACCAAGTCCCCCGTCTGGGGTTGACAACTGGGTTTATGTTCTGGGCACAGGTCTACACCTTTGGCTGCAATGATGAGGGTGCCCTAGGAAGGGACACCAGCGTAGAAGGCTCAGAAACCATTCCAGGGGTAGTGGATCTGTCGGAAAAGGTGGTGCAAGTTTCAGCTGGAGACAGCCATACTGCAGCACTCACTGAGGATGGGCGAGTTTTCCTGTGGGGCTCCTTCCGGGTAAGGCCACCACCACCTGGGGTCCTGGGAAGAATTGTAGGGTCTGGGAGAGGTGAGGTATTGTGCTAGTGGTAGTGACGGGAAGGAAATTCTCATCCCAGCTCTGAGTCTGAACACCAAAGAATGAAAGTGATTGGCACACAGCCTAAGGTCATGTGCAGAGTTAGTGACAGAGCCTGGGCCAGGTCCTGGAACCCAGATCTCTTTACGCTGTACAGACCAGTGTTCTTTTGACTACATATGACTTGTCTCACAGGTCGAGGACCACCCTCTAGGCAGGCTGGTAAGAAGAGATTCAGGTTGTAGTTGAAATGCCATCTTTGTCCTTTACAGGTTTCCAGTCCAGTGGGCAGATGGGTAAACAGGTAGAAAAGTGCTGAGTGGCAAAAATATCCTTATCCAGAGGGTTGGGAAAATGGGAGCCAATGGGGCCTTTAGAAAGGGACGGTTCAGGAAAGCTTCCTGTGATCTTTTCTGGTTGATATATTGAAATGCTTTATTGATACTTCTTTTTATAACATTGCTGTCACTTCCAAATGATACTCCCTCCCCACAGTGCCCTCCCTTGTGACAAAGAATTCTAATTATAGTCAAGAAGGATCCCTGCTGTGATCCAAATTAGTGGAATTTACAGTGTTGCTTTCCTTTATATTCATGGAGTCATGTAAATCATAGGTGTCAAATTCAAATAAAAGGCATCTCTATGGATCCCATATTGACTTGGTTATCTATATTTTATTTCTCTTACTTTGTTTCATATTAATTATGTCTTCTGCCCACTCCATTGCTTGTGACACTGGTTACGCTTCTGATGTAAATTGTTCTCCTGCTCCATCTTCACTGTATGTCAGAGTTTCCCTTCGTTTCAATGAATTCCTCAAATTAGTCATTTCCAGTGGCACAGTAACAGGCCATTATCCTACTTATTATGTGCTAGCCTTGGAGCGCTTTCCCCAGCCTCTGGCTCCTGTTTTGCTGCTGCTTTGTTTCTTGCTACCACAAATAGTGCCGATGTTGATTTTGGGGTGGGTCTCTGAATTTGACTGTCTTGGAGTATATAGGGTTGTGGTAGAGTGTACAGTATGCTGGACTGGAAGTCGGGAGGATTGATTTCTGCTTCAGACCTACCTTCTGAGATTGTCATAAGGATAAGATGATAGGGTGTCTGTAAAGCTCTTCCCAAACCTTATGGTGTTTTGTAAAGGTGAGTTACAGCTAAGATCAGGCACAATTTCTAGTGTTGTTCCAAACTGTTCTCTAGAACCATCAGCCTGAGAAGACTTCATATAGTTGGTGACCAGAGCTGGTATTTAACAAAGGAGGCAGGAGATGTGGGGCAAAAAGAAAAGGGACAGGGGGTGCTTCAGACTCCAGTGTGTGGGCCAGCAGAGAAGGAGAGAACTGGGTGGAAGAGGAAGGAGAAGTGACATGTCATCTCCCGTCCCCACCCACAGGACAATAATGGAGTCATTGGCCTCCTGGAGCCCATGAAGAAAAGCATGGTCCCTGTACAGGTCCAGCTGGAGGTGCCTGTGATCAAGGTGGCATCAGGTAAATGCAGAACCCTGGATGGACCCTGGCCTCAGCACTGTTGAGAAATTGTAGAACCATAAAGTAGCCTGGGGACCAAGAATTTGTAGGACCTTAGAACACAGAATGTCAGAGCTAGGAAGGCCCTTAGAATACCATGTCAGAGCTGGGAGGGGCATTAGAGACCATTTAACCCAACCTGCTCATTTTATAAGTGAAAGAGGTCCAGAGAGGGAAGAGGACTGACCTAGGGTCACGGAGATTAGTGGTAGGCTGTATGTTGAGCGAAAATGTGTTTCTCAGGATGGCAGAAAGAACCTCCTCAGGTAATCCTTTGTCCCTTCCCTGAGGATTGCACTGGCAAAGCCTTGGCTGCCTAGGATCCTCAAGCTTCCTTTCTCTCTCCCCCAGGCAACGACCACCTGGTGATGCTGACAGTGGACGGCAACCTGTACACGTCAGGCTGTGGGGAGCAGGGCCAACTGGGCCGGGTGCCTGAGTTCTTCGCCAACCGTGGGGGCCGAAAGGGACTTGGTAAGTGACTTCGGCTGCTCTCCTTTGGACAGGTTTTGTCATAGGCAAAGTGGACCCTAAGGATAAGGCCAAGTCCTACTTTTTCCATGGAATCTCATAGGTTCTGGAAAGCATCTTTTGACTGCCTTAGCTGAGTTATTCCCCCAGTCTCCCTTCCATATCCTTCTATATTCTTTGGGGTGAGCCACAGGATTGAATGAATAGTTAGTATAAGATTGGATATGTAGATAGATTTCTGGAAGAAATCAGGCCTCCTTCATAATGGTTGAAAATCCTTTGGCCCGAGATATTGGGCCTTTTGGGGATTATGTCCAGCAGGAACTGTTTGAGTAGAATTCAGTATCTGGGCTGAAATGACCAATCTGTAGTCTATAGGGTTGAAACTGAGGAGGGTGGGGGGAGGTTCTGATCCCTAAGTTCTCTTACTGCCTAGGAGCAAGTAGTGTTCAGCAGGACTGCCCCATAGCTGGCCAAACAGGAGATTGGTTGCCATGTCTGTATTTGCTCTTCTGCCCCCCCCCTCCCAATTTTCTCTGCTGTTGCCCATGCTCTGCTTCTTCATTCCTATCCAGAGCGACTGCTAGTCCCCCAGTGTGTGCTGCTGAAGTCCAAAGGCCATCGGGGTGCAGTCCTCTTCCAGGATGCCTTCTGTGGGGCCTATTTTACCTTCGCCGTCAGCCGTGAGGGCCACGTTTATGGTTTTGGCCTCTCCAACTACCACCAGCTTGGTGAGTCTGACTGCCCTCTGTGGTAACTTAGACATGCCCGGGTTTGCCCCTAGTTCACCTGAGGACTGTGCCTAGGACTTCTTCCCTTCTCCAAGTCCTCCTCAGGCCCACTGGCTCTCACTGACATCCTGCAGGAGGTGATGGGATAGATTCATAGGGTTCAGGAAGGGATTTCAGAAGCTAGCTCTCTCATTTTACTGATAAGGCAACTGAGGCCCTTGCAGGTTCTGTAACTTGCTAACAGTGCCATCGGTGGTGGCATTTGAACCCAAGCCCTCTTACTCCCAGCCCAGAGTTCTTTATACTATGCGTGCTGCTTCATATCATGCTGGGTTGGCTTTGGGGTGCAAGCTCCCACTGGTAAGGCAGCCTGTCCATCTTCCCTAGTCTGTTGGGTTTCTCATGCAAACACCTAGCACAGTTTGTGTCTCTGACTTCTCTGAGACTGGGTACCATGGACAAAGGAGCAAGCCAGGAAAAGAGGCCAAACTGAGGATTTCCATTGACCGTAGCTATGAGAAGCTGATTTGCCAGCTTCTCAGCCTCTTTTGTGTTAGGGACCTCCCCCTCCTACTTGGTCAGATGGGAGAAACCAGTGAACCCCTTCTCAGAATAACATGTTTAAATGCATAAAATAAAATAAATCGGGTGATCAGGGAAACAAATTATGTTGAAATGCATTTGATGAAATAATTTTTTGAGAAACAAATTTTGTGACATAGTCATATGCTTCTTTATTAGTACATTAAGTAACAAGAAAACATTTCAAATATAGGCATGTTAAAGGTAAAATTTATTTCTCTTGTCAGGAAAGTCATAGGTGGTGCTTATACTTCCCTTGATCTGTTGGCCTGTGTTCATAATAGAAGGAAATGTTCTATTTCACTTAAAGCTTAGTGAAAATAAAGATGTAATAATTTTTCTACCCACATTCACAGACTCCTTGGCACTTTATTGACCTCAGCTTGAGAGCTGCTGCTCTACAGAGATGCTGCATGATGTTGCCAGCACATTGCAGCTACATTGTAATGTCCAGAGTCAAACAAAATACTGACCATCTCCATCATTGAAAAATAGTCTCGCTGTAACATGTTCCAAGTTCCTGAGACTGCACTAGACTTTCCTCCCTGTGTTCAGTGGCCCTTCTTTGCTCAACCCTAGTCTTTTAATTCCCTAAGACATTTTCAGGCCTTGGTAAAGCCTGATACATAGGCTTGATAGTATGAATTTTGAATGCATCTCCCTTTCGTAGCGTTGTTTTCATAGAAATCACTGACCCTGATAATGTTTCACCTGACACTACATTTTTGTAGGATCAGTTAATGAAGTCAGTCAGGATACATCTCTAGAGCCTTTGTCCATTCTAGACACAGGGCTGCAGTCTCTGGGCGTAGAGAACAAGGACTGTTAGGTAATGTGGAAGTTATCAGGGAAGAAAGTCTGGCAGAATTCAAGGCCAGAGGGATCAAGTGGGGGCAGAACAGACATCAGGAAGTGACCTCCATCCTTGTCTTGCTGATGTCCCTGTGGGATGGGAGTTCTCAGCCTTCTTTTTTGACAACTATTTCAATATAGTTTCCTTTATAATCCTACATATTTTTTTATTGTGCATTTAAAAATGTTACTTGAGAAGGGGTTCCCGTAGGCTTCATCAGACACTGCTAAAAGGCTCTATAATACAACAGAAATGCTATAGTAATCAGACACTGTGCTTCCCTTCACTCTTAAGCTGTGCACTGTGTCTCTTACTTGTTGGATGAGTGGTGGGGTTCTTCCAAATTTGCCTAGTTTGTCTGTAGCTGCTCTGTATCCTGGTTCTTTCAACCCCACTGGGAAGGGCCATAAGCCATTTGCCCTCAAAGACCTCCCGTGGGAAGGGGCCACAAGAGTCATGCTTGATCATCTGACTCAAGGTTTCCCCCCAGGTACTCCAAGCACGGAGCCTTGCTTTGCTCCCCAGAATCTGACATCGTTCAAGAACTCCACCAAGTCCTGGGTGGGCTTCTCTGGAGGGCAGCATCACACTGTTTGTTTGGACTCAGAAGGTAAGCTGCTTTGGAAGGGCTCACTGAGCATCAGGGTGGTAGTTTGTGGGTTTATAAGGTCAATCAACCAGTCCAGGAGTATTTATTAACCAGCTGCTGAGAATACAAGTACTAGGATATGGGGGGGTGGGGCACACTCTCTCTTTCTTCCCTTCCTTTCCCCTCAGCTTTTTCAGAGTCCCTCAAGTGATCAGGCTGAGGGATATATATATGAGGCAATTCCTTAGGTGTTCCCAGCTTTGGGATACAGCTTATATTCCTATGGGACAGTTGACTCCCACCAAAGGTGTTGATTGGTCCTTCTTCCCTCCTGGTCCCTGCTTCCATGTAACCACATCCTTGAAGGTGGCAGGCACCAGCCTTTCCAAACTCCCTGGAACCATGGAATGCGAGATCCTGAGCCCCAGGAAGGGCTAAACTTAGGGTTGGGGAGGGGGAGGGTGTCAGGGTCCAGTGGTGTCAGCCTGTGCTTCTCACCAATCTGTGATTCTCCCCTGACCCCAGGTAAAGTGTACAGCCTGGGCAGGGCTGAGTATGGGCGCCTGGGCCTCGGGGCAGGAGCTGAGGAGAAGAGCAGTCCAACCCTCATTCCAAAACTGCCTCTGGTCTCATCTGTTGCCTGCGGTGCCTCGGTTGGCTATGCCGTAGCCAAGGATGGTAAGTGGGGGGCAGTCTGCTAGTCACTCACTGAGCCCCCCTGGAGATTCTTTTGAGTCCTGCTGACTGGGGGTGGGAAATATCCAAATTTAGTCTCTGCCTTTCAGGAACTTGAGGCCCAAACATGTGTGAAACCATGAACTCAGATCAGTTTGTGATTAAGAGTCTGAGTGAGGATTGTATGGTATAAGTGTCCCAGGAGCAGACAGTGGGGTGAATAATTTGGAACTGATCTGGTACTCACTGGATACACATCTCTAAAATGAGGCCTTGGAAGAAACAGGGAATGATGGAGGCATCTTAGCCCCCATGAGGAGGCATGTTGATCTTTCCTCTTTGACTCCTGCTTTCTTTCTGGACCTCTGTCCCAGGTGTTGAGGGTGAGCAGCAGGCCCAAAACCAGGGACCCTTGCAGGCCTTGGGGGCCACACCCCTGATTGAAAGTGGCCATATTTTAGTATGACGTCCAGCGCCTGCCAAATGCAACACGCCCACCCCCCAAAGAAAGAAATTAATGTCAATAAGTTTGGCTTTGTGTATATTTTGTTTGCTTTAGTAAGTAATGAGAAAGTTGGACTAGACACCTTGTAAGGTTTCTTTTGTGCCTTTGAGGAAGACACAAAGGTGGTGTGGGGGCAGCGAGCAGAGGGAAGGCAGCGAGCAGAGGGGAGGCTGGCCCAATGGGAGTTGGAGGTCCTCATTGAGGAAGAGACAAAAATAGAGCTAAGGAGCCTTAAATGCTAGGCTTGAGGAGTTTTGATGGACTGTATCATGTCAGCGGTGGGGAGCCACAAGATCTAGAAGTCCTACTGCATCTGTGTCTAGAACATTGATTTGGTGACCTGTGTAAAGTGGTTAGGACTATACTACGACATTGGAGCTGAGGGAGCGGGGAGTGAACAGACAAACCTCGTGGGGTTCTGGGCAGGTGATGTCTGGGAGGAGTCTCAAGGTGAATGAGTGCATTTACTCTAAGGATGAGACCATGTGGCTCTCGGGAGCCTCAGTGCTCTAGGAGGTAAGAGAGATGGGGGAAGGGAAGGGATGGAAGAGGGCTTGGCGTCTCAGGTCTGTAGGGTATAAGCATGGGGCTTGGTTGGGAATTTCGGGGGCAAGGTGCTCAGCCCACCTTCTTTCCTCCCCTCTCCCTATAGGCCGAGCGTTTGCCTGGGGCATGGGCACCAACTTCCAGCTGGGCACAGGAGAGGATGATGACGTCTGGAGCCCAGTGGTGATGGGGGGCAAACAGCTGGAGAACCGGGTCGTTCTGTCTGTGTCCAGTGGGGGGCAGCACACGGTCTTACTGGTCAGAAACAAGGAGCAGAGTTGATAAAACCCTTAATGAAACTGTCTGCTCTCCCTACCCCCTCCTCCATGGGAAAGATAAGACTCCTTCAGCTGTCAGCAGAAAAACTCCATCTACAGACCTTTACTTTCGCCTCCAGCAGCAGAAATGGAATCTTGGCTCTTTTAGGGAATTGTCTTGGGAACATCAGGATGAAGGGATTGCATAAAATACGCAAGGAATGAATGGATGGACATTTCCCACCTTGGAGCTGCTTTCTCTTCTGTCTACTCTTCATCTCCTTTTAGGCCCCTTCACCCTGGCCTCCCTCTGACTTTGGGTTAATGTTCACTGTAAGAATGTGGTTGGAACCCCCACAGGTCCTCTCTCCCACACGGCCTCCCCGACCCATACCCCCTGCCACCAAGAAGCCAGAGCTTTCTCCCTTTTGCTATCCAGTTCACATGATTTAAAGTCATTCACTGAACAACTGGCTTTGTTTCTCCACCCCTTAGTTTCTATATCCACAACTGTTATCTTGCTGACCCCTTCCCCATCCATCTGGGACTGTCAGTTAAGGACAAGGCTTACCCACTTGCCAGAAGGGGAGCTGGGCCAAGGTTGATCCCCAGAACCTCAACCAGGTGTCTCAGTCTGGGTCCCCCAGGGAGGGGCCTGGCCAGAAAAAGGAAGACACTAGACGGGTAGATGTCAGGGCTCAGGATGTGGACTCAGCTGCTGCCCTTTGGCTCACAGCTTCCCCCAGGACAGTGAGTGTCCATGCCATAGAGGCAAGGCAAGGCAGATCTGGTGGGCCAAGAAAAGGAATCGAGTGACACGTTCCACACCCTAGCATGGATGGCCTAAGTAGCTCTCATTCATCATTCCCCACAGCTCAATCTGAGGCCCTGCTATCCACTGACTTCTTGCAGCCAGATTCCAAATATCATGAATGGCAATCATGTTTTTCTGGGAAGGATAACTACCTTTTTATAAATTAATTTATAACAACATGAAAGTGGAAGGGATGTGTAGGTAAGGGAGGTGGGGGAGGCTGGTCCTTGAGGGAAAGGAACATCATTTTGTATAGTAGCTCAGAAAAATAGTTTTGATTGTTTTTTTAAAAAGAGTTTAAAGTATTTTGGTCAGGGAGAGTAAGATCTTTTAACACTAATAAATTGAGGTGGTTTTTTTTTGTTTTGTTTTTTAAGGAATGGGTCTGTTCTCATCTTTGCTCCATAAAGGGGTAAAGTTTGCAGTCAGGGCAGAGGGAAGGGAGGATTCTGTATCCGTGTGAATCTTAGCATCCAAGATGACTGATTGTCCAGACCTCTTGGCCTCAGATGAGCTTTACAGACAATCCTTAAAAATAATTACTACATGAAGTCAAATCTCTAGTGGCATACTTGCCTGATGCTGCAGGGCCTGTTCCTGTTCATTGCGTAGGTGGTACCTTACGTTCCTAGTACTGTTAAAGCTTCATCTTAGGTAGGAAGATGAGGCTGAAGAGTTCTGACTCTTAACATTTGGCTTTCTGTTTTTAGGCAAATACTTTTACTTTTCTGGGCCTCCACTTTCATGAGATCTGTTATTTAGAACTGGAAGGCATCATCAGTTGTAATCCCCTCATTTTACAGAGATGGGAACTGAATTGTAGAGAAGTCTGCTGCCTTAGCCAGGGTCACAGCTAGTCATTGGTAGAACTGGGATTCAGCTCTGCTGTATCCAAGCCCTGAGCTATTTTTCTCCTTCTCTACCCTTTCCATACTCTCAACATGGGAATAATCAGATTTATCCCATCTACCTGCCAGAGATGTTAAGAAAATAGTTTAGATACCATAAAATACTGTATCACCCTGAGCTGTGGTTATCATAGAGATGTATGTTACAATTTTTATTCTTAAATATTTGGCTAAGCAGGAGTAAGGTAGATGCCACTAGTCATGGGGGAGATCGTAGCATCTACAGCTAGAAGGGACCTTAGGTGTCCTTAGGTCTAATTCTATGCCCCTCATTTTCCATAGGAAGAAACTGCTCAGGGTCCCAAGTCCAGGAGGGCATTCCAACTGAGGAAAACTGCTTTTGTGTAGAATACTTAATCCATGTGGTCAACCACAGGAAATTAGGGCCTTACTGCTAAACCCAGCCCCAGGAGAGATGCCAGACTCACCAAGAGAACTAAAGTCCAGTAGGTGGATCTCAAAGTATTGTGTCTTCTATCTCTGATCTGCTTAAGTCATTCTCTTCCATCACCTACTAATGATACCTAGACCCCTCTTAAAGTTTTGGGGATATCCAGAATAGGTGATTAGAAAGAGAACGTGGCCTCTCGTGTTGAATTGTCTATTTAGCTGTCCCTGAGAAGCATCCTGGGAGATTGGAAGAAAATTATTATCTGCTCTTGTTTTGGATAGGCCTGAGATTAACTGGCTCAGAATTTATGGTCTTTGGTACAGGCATGACAAGGGTGTCTTTGGACTTTGCAGCTAGATGACGCTTGCTCAGGGCTGAGCCTGAATAGGAGGAAGGAGGCTCCAAGCCTGCCAGTGGAACAGGGTTTGTGGAGAGCATTAGATTTGGAGTGAGAAGGTGTGGATTTGACTCCTGGCTTACTCTTTCAGTAAATTACTGACCTTGGGCATGTTGCTAAAATGGTTAACCTAGATTTCTAAGGGTCAATGTCCATACATCTATTACTTAGCTTCCTGTTTTTTCATCTGTGAAACCCATATATCTTTCTGACCTCTCTCAAAGGGCTAGGAGATCCCAGTGTCTGTGAAAGTATTCTTTGCTTACAATAATTTTCGATCATAAAGTGACTAACAATCTACACAAATACAACCAAACAAAGAGTGAGGAATGAAATCTCCAATGAAACCATGGAATCCAAATTATTTTTTCAAAAAATACATAAATGTGACAAAATGGTAATGAACCTTGTGCTTGGTGTCTCCTTCCCATCTCTTTTGCGTCTCTGTTTAAAAGTTCATCACTGTTTTTTTGATATGTGGTTCTGCATGTTCTGATTCCATTGTAGGCAGCTTAGTGAGTAGAAGGAGACTACTCAGGTCAGAAGATTTAGGTTTGTTTCCTAGCTCCAACTCTTTCCACCTTGGGTCACTCCTGGCAAACTTCAGTTTTCTCATCTCCAAAATGAGGATAATAAGGGAGATGTGGTACCCACCCTCATAAAGCACTTGTGCATCAGTTAATAGGTATTTATTAAGCACTTACCCTGTGTCAGGCATTCTGTATCTGGAGATACAGAAAAACAAGGTCCCTGTCCTCATGAAACCTACATTCTACAGGATAGGACCACATCAAATTAACTGCACATATAGGATATATACATACCAAAACATTTATATACATATGAATAGTAGATGGAAAGTAAACTCAGAGAGAGGGTGCTAGGGCAGACTGGGAAAGGCCTGCAGAAGGTGGGATTTGAGCTGAATCTTGAAGGAAGCCAGGGCATCTGGGATACAAAGGGAAAGAGGGAGAACATTCCAGGCTTGGAGAATGATAGTGCAAAATTCATGGAATCAGGAGATGGAATGTTGTATGTGAGAAAGAACTGGGCAACCATTTAGCTGGATCATAATGTGTGGAGGGGAGTATCAAGTATAGAGGGTTTTAAATAGGAAATTTCATATTTGATCTTAACAGTAATAGGGAGACAGAAATTTGTTGAGTACTGAGGAAAGGGGGGGGTATAGATGTTAATGCTCGGATTTACTTTACGAAAATCACTGGCATCTGTATGAAAGATGGATTAGAATGAAGAGAAATGAGGCAGAGAGGCTCTTGCAATGGTCCAGAAGTGATGAGAACCTGTATTAGTGTAATGACTGGACGAAGAGGACATGACAAGCTTTTCCAAAGGCCTGGATAAGCAGAGTAATGAGGAGTAGAGGATGGAACTAAATTTATGAGCCTAGGTGACTGATGGTATGATGATGCCCTCGGTGGTAGTATGGATATTACTAATATTGTTGCTAATATAATATCAAAGAAGGAGAGAGTTTTTGGGGAAAGAAGATGAATTCTGTTTTGGCCATAATGAATTTGAGATGCCTATAATACATCCAATTTGAGATTTCAAAAGGCAGTTGGTAATGTGGGACTGAAACTCAGAAGAGACGTGAGGGGGTGGTTATATGATGTGGGAATAGTCTGTAGAGAGAAGATAATTGAACAAAAAAGCTTATGAGATCATCACGTTACAAGACAACAGTCTTGGGGGGAGAACTTCCATTTCCCCAAAGTTGATAGGTATTGCCATTGTTGAAGATCCAATCAAGAGGGCAAAATCACACAGGAGGAGAGCAAAATCAAATGCTACAGAGGTCAAGAAGGGAGTAATCCAAGGCTGAGGCTGGGCAAGGGCTAATCTAGGATCGGACAAGGGAGCAAGACATATAAATATAGAAGATACGGTAGTTCAATCAGTTCAGCTGAACTGATTCATGAAGAGGATGAGACAAACAGTGAAGAGTGGCTAATAATGGGGTTGCTGTTCATCCTCTCTGGAAGAGGACCAGTGGTATCACAAGAGGGATGACTTGCATGTGAACTGGATTTAAGTGAGGCAGGGCTGATAAAAGTATGATCAGATAAAGGAATTGTGGAATTCATAACGGTGAAAGTGTAACATTTGTGGCTGTTGGCAAGATTGAGGGCATGATCAGCTCTACTTTGCTGAAATGGAATGAAGGCATGTAAGTTAGGGGAATAGATTAAGGAACTTGGATGTTAAGGATATTTGAGGAAGCATCTGTTCATGCACAGAAGTCCACTAGTATGAGGGCAGGAGTTGGAGAGGAGAGAAAGACTGTCAGGCATTGAACTTATTGAGGAAGGACAAGTTCCCTAGGAATGGATAGTTAATGAGCATTGGAGTCTGGATTGGGTCATAAATTTGGACAGCATGAACCTCACAGAAGGTTGCTGAGTTATGGAGGTAGAGAGGAAATTTAGAAGTGACAGTGGACAACTCCCCCATCCACAACCAGTGAGTCAAGGGGTATGATGAAAGTGTAGCCAGCTCTGGAAAGGGATGTCATGCCATCAGGATGGAACCAAATCTTGAGGAGACACAGAAGATGGGAAAAGAGACAGAAAGCTCTTAAGGATGAAAGGAAGTTTGCTAATTATGGAGCAGGTGTGGTGAAGGAGCATCGTGAAAGTGGTACAGATCTGGAGTGGGATATTGGGGAGGAGGAAGGTTAAATTTGAGGTTTGTCTATGGGAAACAGGATTCAGAATCAATGCGATGGAGAGTATATGGGGGTTTAGGGATATGGAGGCTATAATCACTGAAAAAAGAATTCAGGAAATATATTACTGGTTGGAGACACATCTGTTGAGGGCTGCAATTAATTAGACTGCAAAGTCCTACCTGGAGATACCTCAGAGCTCTCAGTGAAGTGTCCTGAGGATGTTGGGGGCCTCTCTCCAACAGGCAGGAGCAGGCTGGGGCATATATGACCCTAGGATAGTCCTATTAAATGGAAGGAATTCAGTTAGTCAATGTTCACTTATTAAGAGCTTACTAAGGATCAGATACCTTGCTAAGTACTGACAGAAGGAGAAAGACAGATTTTACCCTCAAGGAGGGTAAACAATACTGATGTGTGATTTCCAGGGCTGGACTGAGCTTCCAGCATGAGGTTTCTGGGTGATGGTAGTCCAGAGATAAATTAACTGTGCAAAGTGGGTAGCAGCAAGGAAATAGGGGTTGGCAGTAGAATCAGCTTCCTGAGTCACCTCTAGATAAGACTCCCAACTTATTTGGCCTGCTGCCCCATTTAAAAAAAAATTTACTGAGGGCCCCCCCTGGAAATCGACTTTCTTTTAACCCTTTAATGATTTTTGATTTGTTTTTTAAAATTGGCATCATTTCAAAAATGACCCCCAACTCTCCCCATCGCCCCCCAGAGGGTGATACTGCCCATTTTGGGAACATATGCAAGACTATTTGAATATGAAGGCTTGGAGGCAAGTGACTGGGATCCTGTGCTGTCAGGGCCTTGAAATAAAGCAGTGCCAGAGGCAGCCATTTGGAGGGTTAGTGAAGTATTTTTATTATTTTTAAAATAATATTTTCCTTTTTTCCCAGTTATCTGTGAAGACAGTTTTTAACAATGGAAGCATTTTTTTAAAATGCACCAAGAACAGAAAGAATCATTGAAAAGCAAGTTTTATTATGTGCTTCAGAAAAGCAGTCAGTTCAGTGTTTTTCAGTCCTTGTCCGACTCCTGGAGCAGTTTGCCATTTCCTCCTCCAGCTCATTTTACAAGTGGGGAAACTGAGGCACAAAGGGTGAAGTGACTTGCCCAGGGTCACACGGCTAGGTCAGATGAACATGAGACTTCCGGACTCCAGGGCGGGCTCTGCACTGTGCAGCCTCGCTGCCCTATGAAATATCTAGCTGTAGATAATTAATAATGGGTAATTAATGGAGACTTGCAGTTTCACGTACGTCTCTCTGACCACTCTTTCTGCTCTACCAGACATGTGGAAAGACCCGTGTTATCTGATGTTTGCTAAGTACAAAACAGAAAAAAAAAAATGAAACTCGATCAATCATCAATCTAAGCCGCCCTCCTCCCAGCGAAGCCTAACCAGGCACGCACACTCGTTAACGTTCCGGCTCCTCCCACTCGGAAAGAAATGGAGTCTGGCCACGCCCCTAAGGGGCCGCCTCCTGGAACGTCCAAGCACCGCCCACTCGGAGTCCACTTGGGGGGAGTCTAGATTCGTCCCGCCCCCTCCCGGCCCCGGGAAGGACGGCGGATGTGGGGGCTGAGCATGCGCCCTCGTGGGCGGCGCATGCTCAGTGGCGTAGGCCCAGTCGGTGCGTGCGCGGCCGGCGCCTCGGCCTCGCAGAGCCTGGAGTCGCGCGGGGTCGCGCGGGCATGGCGGCTTCCCTGTGGATGGGGGACGTAAGTGAGCACGCACCGGGAGGCCGAGGGTGCGCGGGCGGAGCTGCGGGCGGTCGGGCGGGGCACGAGGGGGTGGGGTGGGGTAAGAGGCAGGGCCCCCCTCAGTTGGTGGCGCCCAGAGCCGAGCGCTACCCTGGGGGATGGGAGGGACTTGAGTTCGAATCCCGCCTCTGGCTCTTCCTTCTTAGTCTTTAACTTCCCCAGGCCTCAGCTTCCACCTCTGGAAAATGGGCTCTTGTGGATGTGGGGACAAAAGGCTTTGGGTAGTTATTATGTGCCACCCTCGTCCATCACAGTTTAGGATTATTAGAGAAGAGTGGGGGGGCCTTGAGCCTGAAAGTGACCCCCAAAGAGATGGGAGTGGCATTCTGACAGTTAAAATAGCTAAGATGAGAGAGAAACAGAGACAGACATCAATTAAGCACTTACTGTATGCCAGATGGAACATTGATTAAGTACCTACTGTATGCCAAGCACTGCCCTAAGCGATGGGGGTGTGGGGGCGGGACTTACTGAGACCCGAAAACCATGCTGTCCTTACTCTCAGGGGCTTTCCATTCTAATGGGGAAGACCACACATAAAGGGGGAGGGGTTTGATCTCCATCAAACTAAAGAAAAGCTGGATCTCATGTAGAGTTCATTGTTTGGTGTTTAACGCTATCAAAAGCCTGGCCCCTTCCTGCCTTTCCTGGCTTCTTACATTTGCTTATCCTCCATAATTATGGTGCAGTGGACACGGAACTACTACTTTGCGGTTCCTCCAAATGTCCAGACTCCAGACCTTTGCACTTGGTTCTTTCCCAGTGATTGGAAGGCTCTCCCTCCTCACCTTCCACTCTTAGCTTCCCTAGCTTCTTTCAAGATAATGCAATCCTACCTTTTGTAAGAAACCTTCCTTCTCTGTCTCTTCCCCCTCCCTCCCTCCAGTACTGGTACCTTCCTCCTGCAATTGCCTTCCATTTACATTGTATATATTATGTATGTGCCTAGTTATTTATGTATCCATCTTTCCTTCTAGAATGTGAGCTTCTCAGCACATTGAGTTTGGAAAGCAATTTGAAATGAATGCGAACAAAGTGACTAAAATGTCCACACCCTTTAATCCAGAGATTCCACTTAAAGGTTTCTATCCCCAAAAGTCCCCCCCACACACCAAAGTATTGATAGCAGCACTTTTTTTGTGTTAACGAAGAATTAGAAAAAAAAAAAGTAGTTGCTCTTGGTTTGGAGAAGAGTCTCAGACACGTATTGTGGGTCATGAATATGGTTGTGATATTTGAACAGAATATTACTGAGCCCTAAGGAATGAGGACAGTGATAAATAGAAGCATGAGAAGATCTATATGAACTGATACAGTCAGTCAGTGAACAGACATTTATTAAGCACCTACTACGTGACAGGCACTGTGCTAAGTTCTAGGATAAGTGGAGCAAAGCCCCGAAAATTATGGCGATGTAAATGGAAAGAACCACCACCAAAAATGTTAAATTATTGTAAAATTACAAAGCACAAACGTGTCAACCTGGAAGCTTGGTTAAAAGAGGCAAACAAGCTGAGTGATATGTTAATGCATATAGTTTATTCCCTGTAAGCTAGTCTAAGCTAGTGAATTTGTACAAGGAGCCAAAATGTAAGTTCTGACGGTCTGATACAAGAATGACCAGACTTAAATCTGCTTCAGGACAATCCCAGGTTGTCTGTGTCTCTCAGATTTATGGTCTCTATACGTGTTTAACTATACCATGAGAAAAGAATTTTCTTAGTTGAGTAAATTGTAAATACAATAAGAGAGTTGACAACGTGTCAATTGAAATTACTACCCAGGATATCTGTGTTTTCTTTACCAGTAACATGCTATAACATAGTATATGTCCACAAAATATTAAGATATGGAAAAAGTCCCATTATTCAAGATTAGCATCTTGGGTTAAGGGTCACATCCTTGAACATAGTAAAAATACCCATCTAGCCTTGTAGACATAGGAATTTTCTGAGTTTACTCAGAGAACAAAGAGACTCTTTGGTCCAGGCTCTTCTGATTGGTTAATTCAGGCTCTGGCCCTTATTAAAGTCCAAAAATGATATTAAATGATTATCACGTGGTTTCAAAGAAGACATAAGAAGATACCCTTAGCCCACCCCCATTGCCAAGGTGGGAGGTTCACAAACATTGGATATGTTTTTAGATTGTTTTCCATATATGGATCCATTTGGCTGATTTTTTTGTCTTTAAACATATTGTTTGTTATATGGGAGAGCTCTCTGGGAGTGGGGAGCAGAGAGGATGCTGGAGAAGATTTTGCTGATATAAAAAAGACCAAAATAAAGGGGTTTTCTTTGGTTTGTTTTTTAGAGAATGTGAATTCCCTGAGGGGACTGTGTTTGCTTGTCTTTGTAGCTCGCATTCTTAGCACCTAGTAAGCACTTAATAAATGCTTGCTGATTGGTGGGTTTGGTTGATTGAATATACCAGGCACTGGACAGGTGCTGAGAGAAGCTTGCATTCTGCTGGAGGTAGTGACAACCAGTCAGTCTGTAGATGCAAAGTAAAGACTTTTGTGTGGGAGGAGACATTAACAACAGAGGAAATCCAGAAGGGCCCCCTGTAAGAAATAGTACTGGTCTAAGCTTTAAAGAGAGGTAGGGCTTAAAGGTTTACAAGCTGTTTTCATTTAATTCTCGCTCAGAACACTTCACTGATTTTTTTCTCATTGGATCCTCAGCACAACCCTGTGAGGTATCTAGGTGGTATTAGGCCCATTTTACAAATGAGGAAACAGACTGAGAGAGGGCTTGCCTGGGGCCACACATCTAGGAAAGGTTAGAAATGAGATTCAGAGCCAGGTTTTCCTGCTTTCAAGTCTACTTGGCCTTGGGAGGTAGGTATTCCAGGTATTATTTCTGTGTTTCAAATGAGAAATGGGAAGCTGGGTCCATGGCAGTCTTGAGGAAGGCAGGCGTGGCTTCTCCCCAACTGCTGGAGGCAGGGTCAGGGTTAGGGTGGGGGGGCTGCCTTCTTCCTGGATTCCCCCATGGTGCTGGTTTTTCTTGCAGCTGGAACCCTACATGGATGAAAACTTTATCTCCAGAGCTTTCGCCACCATGGGAGAGACCGTTCTGAGTGTTAAAATCATCCGCAACAGGCTCACCGGGTACTGTATTTTCCAAGTTGCTTCTGTTATGAGGATTCTGAAATGGTTTATTGGTGCTCTCTTCTCTTCTTACATCCCTATCACTTTCCCTCCCGGTAGAACTCTACTCTGTAACAGATAGGTAGGGTCAAGCAAAGCAAATCAATGCAGCTGTAGCTGAAAATATACATCTTCTTTCACCCCTGTATTCTACCACCACTCTTCCAAGAGGTCAGAGGGCACCAGGACAGCCAGTATGCATCAGAGGTGGAACTTGAACTCCAAACTTCTTGACTCAAGTCCAACCTTTTATCTACATCAGTCTGTGTCTCTGTTTCAGTTATTTTTTGAATGACCTTTATTTTTTCCAATTTAAAAATTAAACTAAGCTTTATTTAAAAGTTAAATTTCTTTCCCTCCCCCCCCCACTCACATTACCCAATGAATAAACAAGAAAAATAAAAATCCCATTGAAACATGTTGTGGAAAAGCTTTTTATTGTGTAGTTTATCCCTAACCCTGTGTGGCTCAGAGACCAGACCTATTGCTTAGAGACCAATTTACACATTGGCCATGTCAAAAATAACTCATTCCCAATTCAAAGTCTGTCACTTCCCTGTCAGGGGGTGGGTGATATGTTTTATCATCAGAAGTCCTCTGGAATTGTAGTGGGTGGTTGTGTTGATCAGAGTTTCTAAGCCTTTCGGAGTTTTGTCTCTACAATATTGTAGTTATTTCTCCTGGTTCTGCTCACTTCACTTTCGGTTCATACAAGTCTTCTCAGATTTTTCTGAAGCCATCCCCTTCATCATTTCTTATAGCACAATAGTATTGCATCGCAATCATATGCCACAACTTGTTTGGCCATTTATTGAGGGGCATCCCTTCCATTTTCAAGGAGAAATAACTATAATATTGTAGAGACAAATAACTCTGAAAGGCTTAAAAACTGATCAACAGAATGACCCACTACAACTCTGTTATTTCTCCACAGAAAGAGCTGCTGTGAACATTTTTGGATGTACAGGTCCTTTTCCTTTTTATTTGGAGTGTAGACCTACACATGGTATAATTTAATAGCTAATTTGAGGCCCAGTTCCAAAGTGCTCTCCAGAACGATTGGACCAGTCCCCTGGCTCCACCAACAGCCCATGAAGGGACCTGTTTTTCCACACAGCTCATCCAGCATTTGTCATTTTCCCCTTTTGTCAGCTTTGACACTCTGATGGCTATGAGGTAGTACCTTGGAGTTGCTTTAATTTACATATCTGTAATGATTATTGACTCGGAGCATTTTTTTTTTCATCTGGCTCTTGATAGCTTGGGTTTTTTTCTTACAAAACTGTCTATCCTTATCCTGTAACCTCCTATGATCTCCAGTGACAGGAAGCTCACAAGTACATCAATATTAGATAAATGTATTTTAGAGAATCTTCTCCTGTATTGACATGAAATCTGCTTTTTTGTAACTTCATGGGACCATGGATTTAAAGTTGGAAGGGACCTCAGAACACCTTGGACAATCTTCTCATTTTATTTTATTTTTTTCCCCTTAGTTTAGAAATAAAGAAACTGAGGCCCAGGTGGTTTAAAAGTGACTTGCCCAAGGTCACAAAGGTAGTATGCATCAGAGGTAGGATTTGAACTCAGGTCCTCTGATGAGTCGCCCTGGTCTTTCAGACATTTTCATTTTTATTGGCATCTGAGACAGAACCAGAGCAGAGAGATGGGAAATCCAGGTGAATAAGTCACTACTCCTCTCTGGACCTCAGTTTCCCTGTCTGTCAAATGTGGATGACCTCAAATGAGTTCCCCTCCAGTTCAAAACTGAATGATTTGTTCAGAGCTTTATACTTTTCAAAGTAGCTTTGTATAGGACTGTAGCTAGAAGGCCAGTGGTGGCACCGTAGAGAGAATGCTGGACCTAGAGTCATGAACACTTGAATTCAAATCCAGCCCCAGGTACTTACTAGCTGTATGACCCCATGGCAAATCACTTCACCTGTTTGCCTCAGTTTTCCCATCTATAAAGTGGGGATAATAAATCAAAGCGCCTACCTCCCAGGGGTGTTGTGAGAATCAAATAAGACAGTATTTGTAAAGTGCTTAGCACCGGGCCTGGCCTCCAGTGGGTACTAAATAAATGTTTGCTATTATTAGCTATTACTGTTACTGGCTGCGTGGCCCTGGGAAAATCATTGAACCACTGACTGCCTTAGTTTCCTTATCTGTAAAATAGGGATAGTGATATCATTACTTCCCTGAGTTACTCAGAGGATCAAGTGAGATAATATTTGTAAAGGGCTTTGCTGAGCCTAAAGTGCTATATAAATGATAGCTGCAAAAAAAATCTGTACAAGGCAGGTGAGGGAACCGTAACTGAGCAGCAACTCATGTGAAAAAGATCTGAGATTCTTAGGGGACTGCCAGCTCCATGTGAGCTAACAGTGTGATGTGGCAGGCAGGAAAACAAAGAAGGCTGTGTTGTTAGAGGCACATCCAGGGTGAAGGAAGTGACAGTCCTGCTGCCATCAGTGCTGGCCAGACACACCTAGCTTCCTGCTTCCATTCTGAGTGCCTCGTTTGAGGAAGGTACCATGACTAGATGGAGTTTATTCTAGGAAGGGCTGCCGCAATGGGCAGGAACTGGGGACCATAGGGGGATCACAAGTAATAACTGTCTTAAAGCCTTTGCAGACTGGGGATAGCAAAGAGGGATGAGCCTTCTTCTGCTTGGTCCCAGAGGAGAGAACAAGGGACAATTGGGGGACATTGTAGAGAGGCAGGTTTCAGCCCAACATTCTAAGATACAGAGCTATCCCAAAGCAGAACAGCTTGACTTGGGAAGCAGTGAATCCTTCCTCCCCACAAGTGTTTGGTACAGGCTGGATCCATGACCTGGTGTAAGCAGAGTTGTGATCCTGTTCGGGATGGGTGAGATGAACTTTGGGCGTCTTCCCAGCTCGAATCCTCTGCTGCTAGGAAATGATCTCTCTTGGGAGCTGGAGAGCATTCCATCCTTTGAGGTATTGAACTATCCCAGAGGCTGGGAGGCTGTCGAGGGGATTCTCATGCAGGAAATGTTTGTGATTCTGTGACTTTGCTTTGCCATCCCATCCCTTGCTCTTACAACCAACAATAACGCTGATATTCGTGTGTATAGGTGAGAGGCTGTGTGGTAGAATGAAGAGACCTGTAATTCCACCCCAGACCAACACTGTCTTGTGAGCAAATCTCTTCATGGCTCTTTGTTGTATGCAGTTCTCCAAGACTAGGAGTTGCTAGAAAGGTCTTGAGTTGCATTTGGTGGAGGCCAGTTCCTCACCTGAGATCAGTATAATCAGTATAATCCCATCTACAGATCACCCTAGCCACATGTCCAGAAGCCCCAAGTCAAGCCTCACCTCTGACATGACCTGACTGTGTGACCCTGGGCAGGTCATTCACCTGCTCTGAGCTCCCAGGCAACACTTTAAGTTGTTGAATAATTCTTAATGATTCCCCATCAAATTATGAAAGAGTGGAAATCCACTGGGTAACCTGCCAGAACCCCATTAGATCGGGTTAGGGCTGGTTAGGGCCCAGTTTCCTTCCACAGAACTGTAGAATCTGAGTTGGGAGGGCCTTGGAGATCAACTTGTCCAGTTTACAGGTGAAGAAACTGAGGCCAGAGGCTTTGGGACACTCAGGTCTTGTCTTTGAGCTAGCAGTTAAACTCGTGTACTCTAGCCACCTCAGTCTCGCCTCCTTCTCAGAAAGGAAATAAGCTTCTCACCCTGACCCTAATCTCACCTTCCTTTCTCCCCAGGATCCCTGCTGGCTACTGCTTTGTGGAATTTGCCGATCTGGCCACAGCTGAGAAGTGTTTGCATAAAATAAATGGAAAACCCCTCCCTGGAGCCACACCAGTAAGGACCATGAGTTTGTCCGGGGAGCCAGAGTGAGATGCTAGGTCACAGGGTAGATGTGACATAGGCCAAGAGGAGAATGCCTGTAGCTGGCAGCAGCCAGCCCCCAGGCAGCACACCTGCTCTGCCAAGAGTTAGAGAGGTTCCCTGACCTGCCTGTGGCCTCACAGTGAGTAAGTGTTGGAGGAAGGGTCCGAAACCAAGACCCCACAGTGCAGAACTTGTGTCCACACCAACACCCTCTGTTGGCTGTAAGCGGAGTGACGATAATCCCTCTTGTTGTAGGGCAGTGAGGAAGGGCTTTCTGTCCATGATCTCATTTATTCCTTGAATTAGCCCTGTAGGGTAGGGAGTGCAAGTGTCATTATTCCCATTTTACAGATGATGAAACTGAGGCTCAGAGAGGTTTACTGACTTTCCTAAGGTTCACCTAGCTTGTAAGTGGTGGAGCTGGAACTTGAACCCAGGTCTCCTGACTCCCCAGTCCAGGGTTCTTTCCACTGCACCACCCCACGCTGTACCAAGTTGGCATACCAGTGAGTACATCCATGGTTATTTCATGCCTCTTCTGAATGTTGTTTGGCCCCAGAGTGACCCTCCGCTGACCCTGCCCTGTTGTTTCAGGCAAAACGTTTTAAACTGAACTACGCCACTTATGGGAAACAGCCGGATAACAGGTGAGTCCAGGAGAGGTTCCAGGCTGCTCCCTGTTCTGTCGCCTTAACTGTGGGTGCTGGGCCTCACCTGTGGCAGCATTGGGAGCACACCCAGAAAGGACCCCAGAGCCCTGTATGGTTGAACCTCACATGATGTCCAGCTGTGACTGCGTCCAGCCCCCAGCTTGCTTTCTGTGCTGTCAGTGTCTTCCTTGAGGTTATGGTCCATGGACTTTACTTCTTGGGTCTTGGGTCCCTTCTCCTCTACACATGTGCATGCATGAACACATATACATGGATACACAGGGAGTATATTTTTTTTGTTTTGGCAAGGGGTAGGAGGGGGAGTGGGTAAGACTCCCTTTTTCTCAGTATAAATTTTAGAGGAGACTATAGCTCTGAAAACTCCTCCTGGGCTCAGGATTCCCTAGCTACTCCTCTCTGGAACCCTGCAGAGTTACTCATAACCACGCTGCTGCCATGTCTCCCCAGGATGCTATGGCATGAAGCATGGGGCCTGCTGGAGCTAGGATTCTGAGCAGTGGGGGAAGCTTCTCCTGGATGACCAGGAGGGTCAGCGGAAGGTCAGGGCTTCCCTCCAGGCCCCAGAGGGAGGGCACACTGGAGCGGATTAGCTCTCCTGTGCCCCTGGTCTCTGATTATGTCCTTCTCTCTCCCTCAGCCCAGAGTACTCCCTCTTTGTAAGGGACCTCAGCCCAGACGTGGATGATGGCATGCTCTATGAATTCTTTGTTAAAGTCTACCCCTCATGTCGAGGAGGCAAGGTGGTCCTGGACCAGGCAGGAATCTCTAAGTAAGACTTTCACCCCTATCCTCTATCCCCATGTCTTCCCCCTTCAGAACAGCTGTCAGAATTATGAAGAAAGTTAACAGGCCAGGATGATTGGCAGAACATGTGAGCTTAGGGGTATCAGGGCCAAATGAACCTTGGTCCCTGCAGTAAGGATCTTCAGGCTCTGAGCAGACTAACCCAGGGAGGAGAGGGGTATGATTCATAAAACCCAAGGGAGAATACAAGACTCCAAAGGACTTTTGTAGATGTAACCTCCTACTTGCTTTGCTGAACTTAATCAAATGTATTTCACAAAATGTCAGAGCTGGGAGGGCCCTTAGAACCCAGAGAATCAGATCTGGGAGGGCCCTTAGAATACAGGATGTCAGGGTTGGGAGGGTCCTTATAATACAGACTGGCAAAGCTGAGAGAGGGACTTCAAGGTTGTCTAGTCTAAGGCATTCATTTTAGAAGTAGAAGAGGGAAAGTGACTTCTGCAGGGTCACACAATGGCAAACAGGACTAGGATCCTGGTTTCTTGGCTCCCTGTCCAGGGTTTGGGTCTTTATCTTTGCTGCCTTGTCCCCCTTCATCTCCCAAGGCCAAACCCATCAGATTGTGAAGGCCGCTCCAAGAACATGCTCAAGTCCTTGCTCTAAATTTCAATTCCTTTGTCTTTGAAATGAAGAAACTGTTTAAAATGAGAAAACTCTTAAGTTCCTTTCCCTGTCCAGCATCCTGTGGTGCTGTATCTAAATTTTTCCTAGACCTGTCTTTACCCACTCTGGGCCTCATTTTCCTCTTCTGAAGGTGATATTGGACCACACTTCTGTTAGGGGGATATTTCTGGAGTAGGTTTAAAAGCTCCTGTTAGGAAAGTGCTGGAGAGAGAGGGAGGGTCAGCCCCGTTCACATGGCATGTGTTGGTTGTGGAATTCTTGGGCACATGAAAGACCTCTTCACTTTGAATGTTATCCCTGCCCTGGCTGATCACAACCAAAGGGAGGATAATAAAGCACTGGCTCTGCAGGCAAGAAGGATGCAGGTGGGGGTTCATCCTAAAGTATCTGGATGTATTCTGAAAAACATCTCAGAAATGACCCAGAATCACATACCTCTCCCTCAGAGCCATCCCTACCATGCAGGCTTGGTGGGCTGCTGTATCCTAAACCAGCTGCACGAGCCTGAGACCCCCCCGGATAGAGTCCTGTTTGTGTGGCTGAGGCCACAGAGAACCACCAGACCTTTTCTCCTGTCATGCTGACATGTGCCTTGAATGAATCCAAGTCTCCCTAAGGACATTTTCAGTTTGGAGCACAACCATTGGTCCTGGTGTGTTAGAGATTCCCCCTCAGGCTCAGGTTCAAGGCTACATGTGGCCACAGAGAACATTTCTAGAATAGTATCTTTTCTCTCCAGCTCCTCATTTATTTATTCAGTGAGAATTTTGAGTACCTCATCCTGTGTTAGGCCTTGTGGCAATATGGAGAGGGATAAGACATTGAAATGGTTAAATAAAAGCCAGACCAGGGGCAAGAAATGTCACAAGGCAGCCTGGGATGTGGTGCCCAGTGATAAGTCTGGGTAATTAGTGCCCTGAGGTCAGAGGGAAGCAAAGAGCTCCAGACCCAGAAGCCAGGAAGGCTCCTTAGGGAGCTGGGATTTGAACTTGACTGTGAATGTTGGGGAGAATTTGCCTAGGAGTATGGGCAGAGACCATTCCAGGGGAGAGCAACATGAACAGAGGGAGGTTTATGTGTGTTCAGCTGACTTGGGAGGGCAAGGCTAGGAGGCAAACCATTATGGGAGGTTGAAATAAGATTCTGAGTTCCTCCAGGTCCCAGCTTAGGAATCCTCTGTGGTTTTGACAGTCTTACCCACTGCTCTGGAGGACCCGAGCACAGCCCAATGTGGCCACCTGGGACTGAATTGAAGCTTCTTCCTCCAGGGGTTATGGCTTCGTGAAATTCACAGATGAGCTGGAACAGAAGCGGGCCCTGACTGAGTGCCAAGGGGCAGTGGGGCTAGGTTCGAAGCCAGTGCGCCTGAGCGTGGCTATCCCCCAAGGCGTAAGTTCCTGGCCTGGGCAGGGGAAGGGGAGGTGTTCATGACGTTCTTGCCCCAGGATTCTGCATCTCTTTGGTTAGCTCTCTGCTGGAAAGGGTGATGTAGAGATGTATGGGACCTCAGGTCATTTAGACCAACAACCCCCTCCTTTGAAAATGAGGCAACAGGTCCCAACGTCACACAGATTTGAACCTGGGCCCTCATTCTACTGTACCCTATACCCCACTGACTGGCTGCAAAGGTCTCCCCCTCCTACTTCACTGCTCCAAGAGGATTGCCTTCCTGTACTCAAGGCTGTATGTATGCTAGAAGCTCAAGACCCTCACTCTTCAAAACCAACCACAGATTTGGTGATGGGTGCCTGAGCCTGGGTCTTTGAAGAAGGGATCTGGGTTGGCTGGTCAGCCCCTCAAAGGACACTGACCTTGCCTGGATCCCATCCCCTCCTTTTTTCCCTTTTCTCCCCATCAGGGGTTTGTAGGCAGCAGTGCAGAAGGGTGCTTTTGGCCTCCTAGGTCTCCCTCAATCTCAGGTAGAGAATGGAGAGTTCAGGGTGGGGTGCTGCACTCACCCAGGATCCATCACTTACCATTGGGTGACCTTGGGCATGTCAGATCTCAGGTCTTCATCTACAGAGTGAAAGGGTTAGCCCAGATGAGCTTAGAGGGCCCTTCCAGTTCTCAATCTAGGATTCCCTGGTCAGTGACCCTTAGGAAGGAGGTCAGGCCAGTTTATGCTGGGTAGCAGCTTGCTAAGTCTCTGGGGGGACCTCAGAGCAGGAGGACAGGATGACAGAGGTTTGTCAACTCTCCTTTATCCATTCCCTGTGTCCTAAGGAACAGAGTGAAGCCCATGGAATACAGCCAGATGTATAGCTATAGTCTCAACCAGTATTATCAGCAGTACCAGAATTACTACGCACAGTGGGGTTACGATCAGAACACCGGCAGCTACAGCTACAGCTACCCACAGTATGGCTACACTCAGAGCACCATGCAGGTACCTCTGCCTTGGCACACCCAGCCTGGCTGGGTTAGGAGGAGGGGAGGAAGGAGGCCAGGGAGGGAGCCCTGGGTTTGGGCTTCCCCTTGGTGGAAGGGCAGGGAGGGCTCCATGTGGGAGCAAATGGTCACACAGTGGAGGGAGGCAGAACCGCTTAAAGAAAGTCTTTAAGAAAGAATGGTTCTGGACAAACTTGGGAAGGGTGAGAAAAGACCATCTTGTTCTCTTCCTGGTGATCACTTATGACTTCTGGGTGACATCCTCTGTATTGAGCGGTTGTCTTTATTTCCTTTTCATTGGCAACATGAACATGTTCAAAAGTTTCTATAATACAATTGGAGTTGACATTTTGAAAAGAAAGTGTTGGGAATAGGGTCCAAAGTCCTGAAGCAGCCCGCATGCTAGAGAGCCGCCCTCTTTAGCAGTGGTTGTGGATTTCTGGGGGCTCTCACATATCTCTCCCCCTCCCTTTTACAGACATACGAAGAAGTCGGGGATGATGCATTGGAAGGTAAGGTGCTTCTTTCCCATTCTTTGATGCTTGCCATTCCCCCACCAAGGCTCCTACAGGTCTTGGCTCTGCTACCACCTCAGCCCCATCATTCCACTTTTCTGTTCTTCAAAGCCAAGTTAAAAGTCTACCAAAGTCAGAATTTGAACCTTAGGTTTCCTGACTCCGGGCCTCCAGTTCTCATCCCTAAACTCAGTAGTGTCTGGCTAAGGGAATGGAACAGCTGATTACCCTGGAAACTTGGAGAATTGTACTTTCTGATGTTGGCCATAAAGCCTGAGAGCTGAGAATGTCCACAGTGTTTCAAGGGCTTTCACACTTCTGCAACAGCCGCTAGCTGGGGCCCATAAAGGACAAACTCACAAACCCTCCAGTCTCCCCAGAGCCTCTGCCCACCCACTCAACTGTTAGAGATATATATCCCAGATAGCTTCAGCAAAAGCATAACCAAGGGATAGCTAGAACAGTGACAGGGGCTGACTGTGTGCAGCATTCCTTGGAGGTGGCCCCTGCCTCTCTGTCCATCATGGGGTGAAGGGTAAGATTGGTTATGGTGTGTTGTGGCAGCACTGTCTCAGACCACCTCCAATCCAAGAAGAGCCATTTATTGAGGCTTGACGCCCCTCAAAAGCTTCTAGGTTCCAAGAGGAACCAGCAACTTACTAAGACCACACAGGCAAATTCATAGTGTGATGATGCTGATCTACACAACAGAAATTGTGAATATTCAAAAGGCAGAAGGGATTTGTTAAGGGATAGGTAATGGGAAGGGGGACCTTTCTATGGGTCAGTGGTCAGATATCCTGGTCATGCTGCTCTCTGATTGGCTAGCTATTGCAATCATGTCTGGTCAAGATGGATAGGTAGCTAGGCTGAGCCTGTCTTGGAGCATGTAATTGTGGTTGATACAAGAGCGCATGCGTTCAGATATGTGAATTGGACCTGGGGGCAGTGGCTGTATTGAGTTGGGGGGCCTGAGGTGTGGGGTGGTTGAAGCCAGATTGTGCGGTCAGACCGGGGCTTGGTGGCTGTGCAGTGGGGCCCATGAGGAAGTTAGAATGCTGGGGCAGCTGTGTGAGGGTTCCTCAGTCTTGAACTTTCTCTAACTGCTGTTTTGCTTAACAGTATTGTAGTCATGTGTACATAGCATTCCCCTGGCTCTGCTTTCACTATTCTGCACCAGATCGCAGATGTCTTCTCATGATTTACTCTCAGATAACTTTTTTAGAAGTTTCATGAACACAATTTTTTTCCTAACTAAATCTTATTTATTTCAATTATCACTTTTTTTCTCCTTGTTCCTCCTCCCACCCCTCAAATAAAGGAAAAAGAACCAAAAACCCTTGTCACAAGTAAGCACAGTCTGACAAAACAAATTTCCATATTGGTCATGACCACAAATGTGTGTCCCATTTTTGCACCTTCTCTCCTCTCTTTCAGGGGATAGGCAGCTCTTTCACCATTGATTTTCTCCAGTCATGCTTGATCAGAGTTCTTAAGTTGTTCAGAATCATTAGGAACATGTTTCTTAAAAAGACTTTTTGTGTTTTTTCCACCTCACTGCCCTAAACAGTAGGCTCACCATCCTAACCACAGTGTTACATCTGTGTGTTTTGAATTAGAAAGTGCTTAGGGAATACAGTCAGAGATATGGGACTTGAAAAGGTGACTGAGGCAGGTGAACATTCCAGCTATAGAGGCCCACCTGCTGCTGAAGAGGCTTGGCCATGGGGGACAGACTCTCCTGTAGGCCATCTCACTAGCAAGGTAGTGATAGGAAGTAGGACCTCTCTCCCTCTTCTGTCTGGAAGATAACCACTGGGCTGCCTTGTGCACACACCTAGGAAGAGGCAGATGGGTCCAGGGAAAAGGACACATTGGCTGGAATCAGACAACCCAAGTTCAGATTTGGCCTCTAGAACTAACAGTGGGATTTCAGCAAGTTGGTGGTGCCTCCTTGGGCCTTACCTTCCTCATCTCTAAAATGGGGGCATTGGATTAGATGACCTCCAACATCTCAGTTTTGTGGTTAAATCTTATGGTGCCATAAATGTGAGCTGTTCTCACTTTTTCTGTTACTTGGGAGTGAGTTCTGACACCAGTAGCTGTAAATGCAATCCTGGGCCAGTGTAGCTGCTTAGAAGGGCTTACAAATCTGTTGGGGAAACAGCATGTTTGCATGCAACTAAGTACATACAAAGTATTTGCCAAGTACACAAGGCCATTCTAGAGCAGGTCTAGGCCAGGCACTTGCAATGTCGAGGATGGGGGGATGAGGAGGGTCTGGAGCCCAGAGTTGGTAAGGAGGGGAAGCAGTGCACTCCAGGCACTGGGGACACGCTGGCCTCTATTACATTGACAAGCAGGTCAGATGTACATTTCAACATGTGAAGGATTTGAGGCAGTGTGATGTGGTCCATGACCTCCTGCCTTGACCCCTCAGTGCCTGGGGAACTCTCTTAAGGCTGTGGAGAAGAAGCAGACCTGACCTGGTAGGCATCCTGTCACTTGGGGATGCCCTCACCAGTGAAATAAGGGGTCCAACCCTGTTGGCTATGTCTCATGTGTTCTTGATAAGTTCTCAGGCCCCTCCCTCCCTTCCTCCGTATCCCATCATGATTCTTCGTCCTTTCATTCCTACTTATTTTTCTTGTGATCTTGCTTACTGTGTACTTTTTTAATTTAAAAAGTTGCTTATTATTTGCATGTACCTCAGCTGATAAATCCTCATTATCTATCTTTAAAAATGGTGCTCCACCCTAGGTAACTGGGCTGCTGCAATGAAGAGTAGAGCCTGGCATTAGGAAGACCAGTATTCAAATCTAGCCTCAGATACTAGATGTGTTGTGTGACCATGGGCAAGGCACTTAACCTGACTGCCTCAGTTTCCTCAGCTGTAGAATGGGGATCATAATAGTACCTATTTGGAGGGACAAATGAGATATACAAAGTAGCTACCTAATAAATACTTACTCCTTTTCCCCAATGTTTTAAGCCAAGAACCTTTCTGACTGCTAGATAATGAAATACTGGGTCACTCATATAGGTAGACAGGCAGACAGCAGACTCTACTAACATGTTCATTTTCCTAACTGTGCAGACCCAACGCCCCAGCTGGATGTGAATGAAGCCAACAAAGAATTCATGGAACAGAGTGAGGAGCTCTATGATGCTATGATGAACTGTCATTGGCAGCCTTTGGACACTGTCTCATCAGAGATCCCCCCTGTGATGTAGCCTGGATGAGCTGGGAGCTCAGTGCCTCTGCAAGGACTATGGGGACAGGAGGAACATGGGAAACTTTTAACCTTTTTCAAATGTAATTTATAAAATTTTAACTTTTGCTCAAATAGCAAATACACTCCAATTGACATTAAAGGAAGGAAATGAGGCCTTCATTTTCCTGTAGGAATGGGATGGGGGATGGGCTCCCCTTCCCTTCCCAATGGAGGCCCTGGTGGCAAGCCCACAGCCTCACCTCAGGAGTCAAAACCAGAAGGATTGCAATCTCAGAGCCTTAAAATGGCTGGTGCCGGGCTTTCCTGGGGGAAAGGGCAGTAAGAAATTGCTGAACACTGGTTTAGTGCTACTTGGGAAATCTGAATGTAACTGATAGGTGAAGCTCTCTGGATTTTGAGTAACTAAGTTAACTATGTGAGGTAACTATCAGATGTGTTTATTCAGGGAGCATTTCCCCAACAGGCTCCAAAGAGCCCTGCAACATCATGGTGTGCTTCCTAATGAGCTTGGAGTCTTCTCCAATAATAAAGTTGCCCATTAAAGTGTGCAGTATTTGGGTAATGACTTTCATTCTTTAAGTTCCAAAGGATACCAGCAAACCTCTCCAAAATTGTGGCTAATTTTCCTTGTTGGCTTCACTTGTTTCCAAATTTTTCCGAGAAAAAAACCAAACTAATCACACAGAAATTCAATTTTTCTATTTGTTTATTGAAACAAGTAACAAAAAACCCACTTTCCAAAACCAATGTGATTTGATTCAGCTTTTCCTGAAAGAATTCAGAAGATGTTTATCAAAAAGAAAGGTGGATTATACCTCAACATCTTGTTGTAAAGGTCAAGCAGGGGTTTCTGTAGGGAGAAAAAGCAGAAACATAAATCAGCAAGCTCTTAAATGGGACCCAACCTCATGGGTAATTGTGTTTGTGCCTGGTCTCAGTCCCATATCCGCAAGTATCATCCAAGTCATGTCCACCAGATTGAGATTCATCCTTGACCAGTCACAATTTACATCCTAACTGCCCCACCCCCAATTTGGGCTGAATCCAAGGGGCCCATAGGCTGTCCCCCAGTCCTGCTTGCCAATCCCTGCACTTCTGAATGGAGGGGCTCATATTGCTTGGGGGTCAGCACAGGGGGACAGAACCATGTCTGACATCATGACAAAGCACATGCACTGTGGGATCACAGCCTCAGCACAAAACTGATTTCCCAGTGACTCAGGACTCACCTGATAAAACCTGATTCAGCAGAAAGTAAGCAGGTATCCTTGGCCCGTGCTCAAGACTTGCTTTTTGGCACTAAGATTAAAAAAAGAGGTAACCTGAATGCTCTAAATCCAACTGTGAAATCCAAGCTTGAAGCACCAGTCTTGGTCCTTGAACCTTCAAGCCCAGAGAAAAAGTTATCTGGGCAGAAAGAGAACCAAGCCATTGTAGTGACTGATAAGTTAGTTCTCCTACATAAATTTTCTTCCCCATACTTGTCCCTGTATTTATAAATATAGGAATATATGTATATATAAATATAGGAAAGCTGAGTGGCAGCTACAGATACCAGGTGACCTGGGCTGTCAAAGTCTTTCCAACATGTTCTTGCATGTAGTTGGAGACCCTGTGGCTACTTCAAGCCACAGCCCTTGATGAGACATGCTGGTGCTTTTCATTATTCAGAATGTAAGTCCAAGTTCACTTTGGGTCTGGTGCTGGCACTGGGACAGGGATAGATGGGGGCGTCCCCCTCCGTGTTTGTTCTATCTGTTCAGGGCTAGGAGTTCATGTGAGTACACTATCTACATACTGGGCCATTCCATCATCCTAGAAATGCCCTTTTAATACCCCAAGTGATCGGGTGGAGACCCTGCTACCCATTCAGGGGAAGCAACCATGTCCGTATTAAATTTCCCCAACACGTTCCCAGATGGGACGTGAAGGTATGGCCCTGGACCTGGTGCAGGTCACACCGACCTTGTACAAATGTTGAGTACACACTGCAGGGCGTCTGGTCCGTGCCTGTCTTCAAACGCGCTGTAAGTCGGGTTTCGGAACCCTACCCACCCCTCACAAACGAAGACCTTTAGTCTTAATGACAACCGTAATCAGGAGGCTGATGACCCTCTGAGCCCCACCTCACCTGCTCAGTAAGCACAGAACGTGAGGTCCTCACCTCCTCTTCAGCTGCCTTCGATGCCGAGGGTTCTGGAAAGTAGGGGAAACAATCGAGTGAAAAGACATTCAGCAGAGGCTCTTCAACACCAGCCCCAGCTCCGCGGGGAACGCTGGATTCGGCGGCTAAGGCACGTGCCCGCGCCCCTCGTTTCCCGATCCGGAAAGTGGGGTGCCCGGCTTGTCCTTTCCCATAATGTTGCCGTTCTACTACGGTGGCCAATAGAACAACGACCGTCGGGAAACTGTGGCTCTGGGCTCCTTTTTGACTGCCACAGCTATGGCGGAGCTGCGGCAGCTTCGATAAGGGCCGGGGGCTGTGGGGGGCGAGGCGGGGTGCAACGGCCGGGCCCCTGGGGAGGACGACCGGAGAAGCCGGCGCCGGGCCCGGCCCCCTTCCCTCAGCCCGAGGAGGACTCCTCACCCTCGGGCCTGCGCTTCACCAAGGCCGCCGGAACCGAAGGCACCGAGGCCCCAGGCCTCTGCTCAAGCGACGCGCCCTTAGACGTGAGCCTGCGTACAGGCGGGGGCCCCTTCGTAAAGGGTTCGGACGCGGGCGGGACCTGACCCCACCGCTTCACCTTATGGAGAAGAAAGCCGGGTCACACGGGGCGATGCGCTGAGGCGGGGTTTGAACCCAGACCCCCTCCAAATCCAGGGCTCAAAGAGCCCCCTCCGCAGGGGCCGCGCAGGGGTCGGACACGCACCTGGCCCTGGGGCTGAGGCCCGCTCACCTCCAACGCCCGG
Organism: Bettongia penicillata ogilbyi; assembly: GCA_023548195.1. Classification (NCBI taxonomy): domain Eukaryota; kingdom Metazoa; phylum Chordata; class Mammalia; order Diprotodontia; family Potoroidae; genus Bettongia; species Bettongia penicillata. The sequence continues at coordinate 13,406,235 of JAJHZJ010000029.1, forward strand.
TCCTCGGGTCTGGGTCACGTGCGTGCGCGCTTAGGGACCATTGGGAGGCGCCCTGCCGCTCGTCTTCGCGCATGCCCAGTGTGCATCGCTCCCGCACAGGCCTCCGCCACGCTCTCGGTAAGCAGGCAGGCCGCTCTTCTGGCTAAGCATTCTCCGTCCGGCACCTCGAGGAGCCCTCGGGCCGGTGGGGTCCTCTCTCAGGGTGCCGAAAGCCGAGGATGAACACAGACACACTTCCCAGCATCGTGGAGCGAAAGAACGAACGACCCGCGGGAAATCCTTTATAAACCCACAGGCCCCGCCCTCCCCCTCCTGCCGCTTGGCGATTGGCTATCGTCAGGGCGCGCGACGCCGCAGGACTCCTGGGAATTGTAGTTCCGATTGGCTGCACCCTCCGGGACTTCTGGCCGCAGCGCACTCGGCATGTATTGACCCTGCACTTTTGTCCATTTCAGGCTCCTGGGATACCTTACAGTTTTGTCTTAGGATCAAGAAGACCCATGTTGGAATGCCAGCTTGGTGGCATACTTGCTGTGTGACCCTGGGCAAGTCGTCTCAGTGCTCTGATCCTGAGTTTTCTCATCTGTAAAGTGGTGATTCTGTAGAAATTATCAGTGTCAAATGTTTTAAAAACCTTAAATCGCTTTATGTGTCCCTGGTTGTTGTCGGGGGTTTCTAGACTCAGGCCGCCTACCTTTGATAAAACATCGCTCTGGCACCCCAACCACCGATTGCTGTGCTGCAGGAAACGTTCAGTCTTGCCTGTCTTCCCCCCGTATTCCTCCTCCTGCCCCGTCCGCCCCAAGCCAGAAAAACTCCACCTCGACTCCCAACTGCACTCTGCAGTCCCTGGGTTTCGGGGTCACCCTTTCCAATTAGACTCTTCGCTGTGCTTGAGCAGGAGCACTCATCTCCCCCTACCGTGCCTTTGCACTGGCTGGAATGTTCCTCCCGCTCTCTGCCTTCTGGTTTCCCCCAAATCTCACCCTTTGTAAGAAACCTTTCCTGGAATCAATCCCCTTCCCTAACCCCCCCCCCCTCCCCCCCCGCTCACTGCTTTCCCTGTGAGATCACCTCGAATGAAAGTGTAATCTCGTATGTTACATCCATGCTATGTGCCCCATTAAGGTACACGCTGCCTGAGCGCAGGAACTATTTTTTTGCATCTTAGTAAGCGCTTAATAAATGCTTATGGACTTGACTTAATCCAGACCCCCACCATGCTGTTCCAGCTCCCCAGTCTTCAAGGTGCCCAAACTCTCCTCCCCAACGTCAATTTCCACTTTTAGTTCTGGGAATAATATTCAAAGCACCTCCCCCCCATCCCACCCCATCCCGCTCAGTCAGTCCCTCCATGTCTCCACTGACCATCCCTGGGATTGCCCTGATGAAGCAGAGGTTCTGGGCCACCCTCCCAAACACTAGAAGTGTTCCCCTGTTAATATATAAACTGCCTGTGAGAAGGGATGATCTTTGCTTTTGCATTTTCTCTTCCCCATGCTTAGCATACAGCCTGTCATCATGGATTAATATATTCATTCCTTCAATCCATCATCACCCAGGGAAACCCAACTTCACCAGCATAATTACACACACAAAAAACTCTAAAAAGCTGGGTTAAGGGACTCGCCCAGGGTCGCACAGCTAGTAAGTATCTGAGGGTACATCTGAATTCAGAAAGACCATCTTCCTGATTCTGAATCCAGTTCTCTAATCCACTGTGTAACCTAGTGACCTGATAGGGAGGTGTGCTGGGATCTAACCTAGAGGGCTCCATATTCTGGGAGAAGCTGGGTATCAGGGCAAGGGAAGGTATTAGACCCATGCTGGAGGGTACCCTGAGACCTGTGTACTGGTGCAGCATAAGTTGACACCAACTGGCAGCTTTGTTGACCATTTCTTTTTTCCCCAATTTATTTGTTTTTAGTTTTCAACATTCACATCCATAAGTTTTAAATTTTCTCTTCCTCTCTCACCCCTCCCTCCCCAAGAAGGCATGCCATCTTATATGGACCCTATACATACTATACATACATACATTAACAGTCATGTTGCCTAGAAGAATTACAACAAATGGGAGGGATGGAGTTCAGACTCTGGGAACCTCCCTGAACTTCCCTAGAATCTCCCCACCTCGTCTTTCATGCTCAAATTTTCAGACAGGTAGACAGGTTCCCCCAGAATCTTCCCACTTAACCTGGCCTTTCATATTCAAATTCATTTCATACTCAGATCCCTTGCCCTTGGCCTAGCCTGGCCTTCCATTGTGGGTTACTTCTTCATTGCCCCACCTGCATCCCACTCAAGCCCTGCATTGTGTGCTTCCAGCTGTTTCCCCCTCTAGATTACATCACCAGTTACCCCAATCTCATCAAGATCCTCCTTAGACCCTCCTCCCAGACCACTAGACCACCTCTAGATCTTTCCTACGGACTTTTTCTATTTAAGTTCTATCTTACCTTCATGAAGGTGCTCAGATTCAATCCAGCTCAGTCTGTCTAGCTGGGATTCTATCTGGCCGGCTTGTGAATACAAGCCTTACAAATGCTTAGGCTCCTTAAGAGTCAACACAGTATGGCGAATCTTTAATAAACTTTGTCTTTCTTTGTCTTTGAGTGAGATGAGGAGATTGTGAAGACTTTTCATAATAAAAATATGGGGAATATTGGATTTTCTAAATAAAATTTCTCCTCCATAAGGCCTCTCTCCTTGGATACTTGAGTTTCAGGTATCCAGGGCTTGTGGATGGTCAGTTGGTCCCCCCCCCCCCCCCCCCCCCCCCCCCCCCCCCCCCCCCGCTTACCAGCTACCAGCTTTCTTTGTGAAAGTGCTGGGGGCTGTAGCCAAAACTTGGAAGTTACTCAAATCTCCCCTTTGTTTGTTGTACTGTTGCCACATCAACGCTACCAGCTCCTGCTTCTCCCCCTCCCCTCTTTTCTAAAACCATATCAGCAGTTAAGTTAGATATCAGATGAGGTAATTGTGTTGGGATAGGTGAATATTTCCTGGGGTTTGCCTAGTTTTTCCACACTTTGATTGTGAGCCCACCTCCCAGCCAATGGAGAGGTGGGATAGTGGGGAGGTGAGATTCTCTGTGTTAGGGTATAAAAATTGTGCTTCAGTTTCTGTAAGTTGCCTCCCTCCACCAGGTTCCCTTTCTCGAGAATTGTAATAAATCCTTTTCTTTCTGTTCTTATTGAGAAGCCTCTTCATTTATTTAAGAGTTTGAGTAAGGGTCTTTTTATACCACACAACTGGTGCATTGGCCAGGAATGCCCTCTAGTGGCAACTCCTTCCCATTTGGATCAGGGGCAGGCACCTGTCAGAAAGCTTTTTCTGATAGTCTCTGACCTAAGGGAGAGCAATTCCTTCCCTGAGGGGGCAAAAACCCTAGAGAAAAAGAGGTACTCAGAGGAACAGACAGAAAACAAAAAGAAAAAGAAAACAGAAAATTGAATGGTAAAAAAATGAAAAAAGGTAAAGGCTCCAAATAAGTGAGGTGAAGAGGTGAAAGCAAACTCCAGCAGGCTGATGGAGGAGACAGTCGTTGAAAGTTGTGTATGCATAGCCCAGAGGTAAGCACTCAGGGGTCTGGAGCTTTATTAGTTGAGTCTCAGACTCGGGAAGTTCGGTGATGGCTTCCGTCTAAATTTTTGGAATTTAGGGAAAGGATTCAGGAAAACCTCAATGAAAGGACTCTGCTGAGGGGCTTCACCGGGACTGTTGGGAGTTAGGGCCACCTGTCCTTTAAGGTTTTGTCTTGAGGGAAAGAAAAACCTTTGTTATGTAGCTCTTGTGAGGGACTTAAGTCCAATGGGAAAAGAGCAGTCTAAGTCTGTCACTTCGGAGCAAAAATTGAATGATATTGATATACTGGTAAATAGCCCCTTGGAGAATAGACTTTAGAATTGGAATGAAGTAACCAAAATATAGGGGAAAAGAAAAATGGTAAGATATTGTTGTTTTATCTGGGGTGGAGTAGATGTAGGAGGAGTAATATGGCGCAAATGTGAGTCTTTAGAAGATTGGGTTTGCTAGATGTTGAATCTGTGTGTAAATTATGAAAACCCCTTTAATTCAGAGGAAGGTATTTATGCTGCCCTTTGGATGCCAGAAGCCCAGCAGATGGTATTGAAAGGGAAAAAGGGGGCGGGAGAGGAGAAAGGATCCGCTCCTCTCACTCCCTCCTCCCTACGCTGCAGGTTTGGTGTCTCCACTTCCCCCCCACACTCTGAACCTAAAGAAAAAAGGGTGTAGTTCTAGTGAGCTACATGGTCCTCTGTTTAGAAAATTGGGACAACTTTTAAAAGATCAGGAAAATTTACTCTTGAAAATGAAACCAAAAAACATCCACTGAGTTATTTTCTTAGAGAGGTCCAGTCAGTTCAAGGAGGCTTGATTTATATCAATTCACCTCTTAGTGCAGCTGAGGTGAGAAATTTTAAGAAAGAAATAAAAGCCCTAATGACAGACTCATAGGGCTTATCAGAGCAGTTATATCAGTTTTGGGACCTAATAAATATATACTGGGAGTGAATTAATGAATGTCTTAAATATCTTATTCTCTCAAGAAGAAAGGGACATGATAAGAAGGGCTGCTCTGATAGAAGGGGAACGCGGGCACCCACCTGTGGCCGGGGTGGTGCCAGCTGACCAGAACTACCTAACTCGGGACCTTTGGTGGGACCATAATAATGAAGTCCATAGAATCCATTTGCCGGACTTGAGAGAGTTAATTATAACTGGCATTAGGAATGCTGTCCCTAAACCCAAGAACGTTAAACTACAATTTGTTACCGATGCCTGGCCAGTTTTTGAAGTTGAAAAGGAAGATTTATGGTACTTTGCAGAGTACTTGCATGGTGGCTCTATTAGTTAAATTGTGAAGTTAAATTAAATGGTGAGGTTTTTAACCTCTAAGTTTCTTTTTAAGGAAGAGGTGCTGAGTATTGGGTTTCTTTAAAATACAAAAGGAAGGGAGGAATATGGGTGGGATGTGTTTGGACTTTTTGCTCCCTCCCTTTTCCCACTTAAGAAAATGCTTAGCTTGATTAGTAAACCAACAGACAAAAGTTATGGAAGGCTATTGGATTTAAAAATTGCTTGCTGTGATTTGTAAGTATTATTAAATTATTTAGTCCCTTTTTCCTGGGTAAGGAGGTTTTTTTAATTATATGGGAGTGGCAGGCAATTCTCTACCTGAAGAAGGATCAGAAAAGGAAATTAGCAGAGTAAAAGACAGGCAGTCTGGAGTGAAAAGTTGAGTTTTGATTTAATGAGATTTAAAAGCCAAAATTTGTAATTTATGTTCAAACTAGATAAATATATTTGATACCAAAAGGCTATGTGTGTAAAAATTGCAAATACACTTTAGAATTTTGATGAGATTTCTTTCAGAAGTATTAACTCTGTCCATGTGCTTAGACTAGGTGGACAAAGGGAAAGTTACACCCCTCCCATATGATCTAAAGGTTGGAGTGAGACCCTGAGAGCTGGTCTGCTGGACTTGGGAGGGGAGGGAGATGGAAGAGGGCTCTTTAGCTCTGTAAGGGAGTAGAGTAAAAAGAAGAGGAGGGTTAAGATGTTTTTATAAATCTAGGTTTGATATGGTTTCAAGTTAAAATGTGTCCTGAAGCAGCATCTGAGAATACTCTTCCTATCCAGGATCAGGCAGAAAGATAGATATTGTTATTTGGCATTTAGAAATTGCATTGTTAAATTAAAGATGAATTGGTTTGTGAAGCCTGTTCCATCTAAGGATGTATTAAGTAGATTAAAAAGTTCATTTTTGTTGTTAAGAAAGAAGTTTTAACTAAAATTGGTTTTTTCTTTTTTTTAAAATTTTATTTATTTATTTAATTTTTTACATTCATTTTCACAAATTTTTGGGTTCCAAATTTTCTCCCCTTTTCTCCCCTCCCCCCACCCCAATACACCAAGCAATCTAATTTTCCCTATCTCCAATCTGCCCTCTCTTCTGTCATCCCTCCCTTCTCTTGTCTCCATCTTCTCTTTTCTCCTGTAGGGCCAGATGACTTTCTATTCCTCATTAACTGTATGTCTTCTTTCCTAGTTGCAACAACAATACTAAACAGTTGTTACTAAAACTTTGAGTTCCAAATTCTCCCCATCCCTCCCTCCCCACCCATTCTCTTTGGGGACAGCAGGCAATTCAATTTAGGCCCTATCTGCGTAGTTTTGCAAATGACCTCCCTGATAGTCGTGTTGTGTAAGACTAACTGGATTACCATCCCTCCTAACCTGCCCCTCATTGTTTCTCTTCTGTCTTTTGATCCTGTCCCTCCCCAAGTGTTGACTTCAAATTGCTCCCTCCTCCCTTTGCCCTCCCTTCCATCACCCCCCCCCCTTGCAATATCTCTTTCTCCCCCACTTTCTTATACTGTAAGATAGGTTTTCATACCAAAATGAGTGTGCATTTCACTCCTTCGTTTAGTCAAATGTGATGAGGGTAAACTACTTGTTTTGTTTTGTTTTTTCTCAGCTCTCCTCTTTTTCCCTCTACTAAGAAAAACTCCTACCTGCCTCTTAAATGACATATAGTTATCCCCTTCCATTTCCCCCTCTTTCCTCCCACTACATTTCTCTCTCACCATTTACCTTAATTTCTTTTAAGGCATGGTCCCATCCAGTTCAGTTCAATCTGTGCTCTCTATCTCTGTATGTGTGTGCATGCGTGTACATGTGTATTTGTGATCCCACCAACTACCCAGATACTGAAAAGTTTTGAGTTAGAAATATTGTCTTTCCCTGTATGAATGTATACAGTTCACTTCTGGTAAGTCCCTTAAGACTTCTCTTTGCTGTTTACTTTTTCATGCTTCTTCTCATTCTTGTGTTTGAAAGTCAAATTTTCTTTTCAGCTCTGGTCTTTTCATTAAGAATGATTGAAAGTCCTCTGTTTCACTGAAAGACCATATTTTCCCTTGAAGTATTATACTCAGTTTAGCTGGGTAGGTGATTCTTGGTTTGAGTCCTAGTTCCTTTGCCTTCTGGAATATCCTATTCCACGCCCTTCGATCCCTTAATGTAGAAGCTGCTAGATCTTGGGTTATCCTGATTGTATTTCCACAGTACTGGAATTGTTTCTTTCTAGCTGCTTGCAAGATTTTTTCCTTGAGCTGGGAGTTCTGGAATTTGGCCACAATGTTCCTAGGAGTTTCTCTTTTTGGATCTCTTTCAGGTGGTGATCGATGGATTCTTTCAAGACTTATTTTGCCCTCTGGTTCTAGAATGTCAGGGCAGTTTTCCTTGATAATTTCATGGAAGATGATGTCTAGGCTCTTTTTTTGATCATGAGTTTCAGGTAGTCCCATAATTTTTAAATTGTCTCTCCTGGATCTATTTTCCAGGTCAGTTGTTTTTCCCATGAGACATTTCACATTCTCTTCCATTTTTTCGTTCTTTTGGTTTTGTTTGGTGATTTCTTGGTTTCTCATAAAGTCATTAGACTCCATCTGTTCCATTCTGCTTTTGAGAGAACTATTAAATTCAGTGAGCTTTTGAGCCTCTTTTTCCATTTGGCTCATTCTGCTTTTGAAAGCATTCTTCTCCTCATTGGCTTTTTGAACCTCCTTTGCTAATTGAGTGAGCCTATTTTTCAATGTGTTAATTTCCTCAGCATTCTTTTGGGTCTCCTTTACCAAGGTATTGACCCGTTTTTCATACTTTTCTTGTAATCTCTCTCATTTCTCTTCCCAGTTTTTCCTCCACCTGTCTAACTTGCTTTTACAAAATCCTTTTTGAGCTCTTCCAAGGCCTGAGCCCACCCGCCACCCCCCCTGGGGTGTCTGGGGTACTGAGGCCTCGCCCTCCACGTCTTTCCCTGATGGCAAGGATACGTCCTCGTCATCAGATCTGAAGGTCGGGATCATTTGCATTTGTTGGAAAAAAACTCTCTATAGTCTTATTTTTCTTCCCTTTTCTAGGCATTTTCCCAGCCAGTTACTTGACTTCTGAGATTCCTTTCCACCCCCCGCCTGGATCCTCCCAGCTAGTGCTTGGCCTCTGAGATTTAAATGGGCTTTCCTCTTGCCGGCTGTCAATCAGTGAGCTTTAGTTCAGGTGCTGGGGTGGGGGCAGGGCTGCCTCCCAGGCTCAGTTCCCTCAGGGGCTTTATGTAGAGACTTTCAGGAATGGAGCGGGTGGGGGCGGGGTGGGGGTGGGGCCGCCTCCCAGGCTCAGTTCCCTCAGGGGCTTTATGCAGAAGCCTTCAGTAATAGAGCGGGGTGGGGGCAGGGCCGTCTCCCAGGCTCAGCTCCGTCAGGTTTTATGCAGGAACCTTCTGTAATGAAGATCCTGCCTGCTGCTGGGGGATTCCCTGAGTCCCGGGCCGCTGCCGCCTCAGCCGCAGCCCACACCTCTGCCTCCGCCACTTCCTGCCCCCGTCTCTGCCTCCCCCGCTTCCTCCCAAGGGGGCCCGAGTCACAGAGATGCTCTGCTCCCCTCCTCCAGCCTGGCCTTCTCTCTCACTGACCTGTAGCTTCTGTGGGCGGAGGGACTTTCCTGGCTGCCGGAGCTTCCGTCTCTGAAGCCTGCTCGGATCAGCTTCTCTGGGGCCGAGGCCAGGGCAGCGCTGGGGGTGGGGTCCACTTTCTGGGGTGCGACGGACCCTGGGGATGGGTCTCCAGGGCTCCCTGGAACGGAAATCTCTTCCACTCCGTTTCTGCACACCTTGTAATTGACCCAGAAGTTATGGGGGTCTCTTTTTACATTAATTCTATGGGCTTTGGTTTCGGAGCTCCTAAACGTGGGTCCTTCTACTCCACCATCTTGGCTCCGCCCCCTAAAATTGTTTTTTTCTATGAATAAAGCATCTACAAAGTATGGAAAAGGAAGCTTATGGTTAAATGTGAAAAGACCTTGGGTTTTAGGTGTCGTAATTTTTGTCAATTAGGTTCATGAAGGTTTTGTGATAAATTGTAAACTGTCCTTAAAAAGAGGAAGATATTTGTTGTATTAAGAAATGCTTTATAAAATCTTTTGTATGATTTTTGAAATGTTTACCTATCAAATTTATATTTGTAAGCTAATCTGTTATAAGGGAGACCAGAAATTTCATGGTTCCAGGTAGCTCTCTGGAAAATTTTAGGAAAACTTCCTGGTCCCATCCCCCCCACTTTTTACTTGGAAGTTCAGTCATTACAGAAGGATTTCTTAAGATCTAATTTGAACTGGAGATACTCAGAGGAGAGATGTTAACTATTTCTTATAGTGAAGGAAGGGAGTGGCCCCAGCCCCATCTAGGGGCCTTTAAGGTGTGAAGAGTCTAAAATGATTACTTAAAAGTTGTGGCCTTTCACTTTATTAAAGTTGTCATCTGTATGTGAAATATAAGCTATGTATGGAATTCCTAAACTAGGAATTTGCTTAGGTGATAATTTTTAGTGATTGGCTTTTAGGTCAAATGTAAAATTTAAAATTTTTGATTAAATGAAATTTATTATCTAATGGACAAACCTCAGGGGAAAATTGTGTCCTTAGCCTGGGATGGGATCCTTCTGGCTTAGTTCCCCATTGTGATAGAGGGACTGAGGAAGGAGTCCAGGGTGGTTCCAGGCATTTTAGGGGTTTCCAGCATGGTCTTGATGACAGTGGCCAGTAACCTGGAATAGGGCATAGTGATATGCCTCTATGGGCCTCTAGAGAGTTAGTATACGTGGCACAAGGTGAGGTTTTCCAGGGTTCTTTTAGATAAATGGGACTATAACTCTTTGGGGGTAATGGACAAAGGTCCCAATTTGGGATAAGGATTTTACATGTTACAAAGTGATGTAAGGCAGTTAGCATTAAAACAATTGACTGAATTAATTATTGAGACTAAAATCAGAGACATTTTTAGTTTAGGGAAAAGAATTTTAGTTTAAGTTTCTTGGAGACAGGTAACCTCTGGTAAAATCTGGCATTTATGGAAAAGTTAAATGTTTCTGTTTTGATTTGAATTCATTTCATGAAATTAGTGTTTGAATTTGTCATATGTGTAGCTCATTCTTTTAGACTGAGCAGGGTTATAAAGGTATAGAAAAGCTTGGGAAGCAGATGTAAATCTATAAGGAACAAGAACATGTACAGAAAGGCATGTAAGCCACTTACAACTCACTTCAAAAGGTATTCCTTAGCCAACGTGAAATCATAGTCATACCTGAAACCTGATTATTGGAACTTGCTATTCTAAGATTTAATGGGACTATTAACTCACTGTTCTTCTGACTCTAACTCCTGGTATGGATAGCAAGTAAGGTGGTCTGAGCCTTTGATCCATGATACCAGCAAGCCTGTGAGAAGCTGGCCATGAACTGCAAAAGGTGATCCCATGGTAAAGTTGGGAGAGCAGCTGTTCAGCCTGGGCTGAGGTAAGATTCTCCTGACTCAATTTCCCCACTGACACCTGGTGGATTTTAAGTCTGGCTGAATGCTCCTGCCTGGAATTGACATGAAGTTAGGGAGATACTGTTTCCCTGCAATGTCCCTATTCTTAGTAGCAGTTTCCTATAGTCAAAAGTTTTGTAAGTTTAATATCAGATTTATTAAATAACAGATTGTTGGGAGGGAAACGTCTGAGGTTAAATCTAAAATTAAGCTGTCAGGTTTAGGACTTTGGAACGACGACATGAATTGGGGTCTTTTAATTTCTAGTAATAGTGTGGAGACAAGACCATCAGGTTAATAAAGCTTGTGAGGTTAGCATACACAGTTAATCGTTATTTTGTCTTGGTTAAAAGAAAAATTATTTGTGGCCTGTGTTGTAAATGCTTTAAAAGATCTGAATGTAAGATGTAAATACTGGGTTCTAATGTGGATTTCTTAAACATGACAATTGGCCAAAGTCCCAATTTTGATTTTGTAGAGTAAGTGTATAAAGCTCAAGAATGGTCACCTAAAATGGTATTACGGTCAGTTTCGTAGGAGAGTAGACATCTGGATTTCTACAAGAAGATAAAGGGAAGAAGATGAAGAGATGCTGTGCTGAAGATGGCCTGAAGGAGCATCTAGATCAGAAAACTGAATCAGATGAAATGGAACCTCTGAATGGATAATTCATTGATCTACCTTTGTATCTTAAATCTCTGTATCTGCACTTATAACATGGGGAGAGTCCCCTTGTAATTTGTTAATGTATTGATTAACTTTGCTCTCTACCTATATTGATGTAAAGGGGATAGATGAAGGGAAGAATGTATAGGGGAAAGAATGTGAAGTATTTAATTTTAGAGATTGCCCATGTTTTTGTCCAAATTTGGTCTTCTCCTTTAAAAGCATGAAGGAGAAGGAGTGGTATGAGAGTAGGAAAAGTGAAGGAGATCATTTAACAGATAATCTGTATTAGTAGTGGTGTGAAAAGTCTTCAGATGATAGAGGAGGGATTGAGTGAGATGAGGAGACTGTGAAGACTTTTCATAATAAAAATATGGGAAATATTGGATTTTCTAAATAAAATTTCTCCTCCATAAGGCCTCTCTCCTTGGATACTTGAGTTTCAGGTATCCAGGGCTTGTGGATGGTCAGTTGGTTTCCCCCCGCTTACCAGCTACCAGCTTTCTTTGTGAAAGTGCTGGGGGCTGTAGCCAAAACTTGGAAGTTACTCAAATCTCCCCTTTGTTTGTCGTACTGTTGCCACATCAACGCTACCAGCTCCTGCTTCTCCCCCTCCCCTCTTTTCTAAAACCATATCAGCAGTTAAGTTAGATATTAGATGAGGTAATTGTGTTGGGATAGGTGAATATTTCCTGGGGTTTGCCTAGTTTTTGCGCTTAGATTGTGAGCCCACCTCCCAGCCAATGGAGAGGTGGGATTCTCTATGTTAGGGTATAAAAATTATGCTTCAATTTCTGTAAGTTGCCTCCCTCCACCAGAACCTGGTGGAGGGATGTCTCTTTCTCAAGAATTGTAATAAATCCTTTTCTTTCTGTTCTTATTGAGAAGCCTCTTCATTTATTTAAGATTTTGAGTAAGGGTCTTTTTATCCCACACAGCTTTAAGAAGGTTTGAGTCGAATTCATTTAATCAGGACCCAGCATGTCAGTATTTTGGGGTCCTCAGCACCCCTAAACCTCAACAAAAGAAACTATGGGAAAGAAAAAGCAAAGCAAAACAAAAAAGAAAATAGTCTGCTTCTCTCTGCATTCCAACTTCTCCGGATGTAGATGGCATTTTCCATCATGGATCCTTTAGAATTGTTTTAGGTCCTTGGATTGCTGAGAAGGGCTAAGTCTATCAAAATCAATCCGTGCACACTGTAGCTGTTTCTGTGAACAATGTTCTCCTGGTTCTGCTCCCTTCACTCAGCATCAGTTCATATAAGTCTTTCCAGGATTTTCTGAAGTCCTCCTGTTCATCATTTCTCATAGCACAATAGTATTCTATTACATTCATATACTACAACTTGTTCAGTCATTCCCCAATTTATGGACATCCCCTCGATTTCCAATTCTTGGACACCACAAAAACAGGTGCTATATTTTTGTAGACATGGGTCTCTTTCCCATTTTATGATCTCTTTGGAGTACAGTCCTAGAAATGGTATTGCTGGGTCAAAGGGTACACACATTATTATAGCCCTTTGGGCAAAGTTTCACATTACTGTCCAGAATGGTTAGATCAGCTCATAGCTCCACCAACAATGAATTAGTATTCCAACTCTCCCACATCTTCTCCAACATTTATCATTTTCCTGTTCTGTCATGTTTGCCAATCTGATAGGTGTGATGTGGTACCTCAGAGTTGTTTTGATTTGCATCTCTCTAATCAATAGTGATTTAGATCATTCTTTCATACGAATATAGATAGCTTTAATTTCTTCCTCTGAAAACTGCCTGTTCATATCCTTTGACCATTTATCATTTGGGGAATGACTTGTATTCTTGTAAATTTGACTCAGTTCTCTATATATTTTAGAAATGAGGCCTTTACAAACACTATTGTGGGAGGACAGGTCAAGAGAGAGAATGGAATAAACGGAGGGCAGGGTCTGACAGAGGGAAATGTGGTTAGTCTTTTACAACATAACTATGATGGAAGTGCTTTTCATCGTTACACATGCATGACCTATATTGAATTGCTTGTTTTGTCAATGAGGGTGGGTGGGGAGGGAGGGAGAGAATATAGAACTCAAAGTTTTAATAATAAATGTTAAAAATTGTTTTAGCATGCAACTGGAAATTAAGATATACAGGCAATGGAGTATAGAAATCTATTTTGCCCTACAGGAAAATAGAGGGGAAGGGGGATGGAAGAAGGGTGGATAATAGAAGGGAGGACAGACTGGATGGAAGAAGGGGCGTCTGGAGTGCATGCTGTCCTGGGGTGGGAGGTAGAGAAATTTTTGAATTCAAATTCTTGTAGAAGTGAATGTTGAGAACTGGAAAATAAATAAGTTATATATTCATTTTAAAAAAGGAAAGAAATGAGGCCTTTATCAGAAACACTAGTTGTGAAAATTCTCAGTTTTTGCTTCCGTTCTAATCTGGGTTGCACTGGTTTTGTTTGTGCAAAAACTTTTCAATTTAATGTAATCAAATTATCCATTTTGCATTTCATAATGTTCTTTATCTCTTATTTGGACTGTTAGTTATTTCTGGGCCACAGATCCAGGGTAGACTAAAGAGGAGGACTTAAATCTCAGGGTGATCTTCTGGGCAGAGACATGGTTCCAGGCCCTTGGTTAATTGTACTGTACTAAACCAGGAGCAAGTTCAGATACAAGGTGACTTGGACCCCAGGAGCAAAGCAGCATCTCAGTTCCAACTTCTAGCCCCTTCTGAAGCCTGAAAAGCAATAATTAGGCTGAGAATACCACACCAAAAGGAAACCTTCAGTTCTCTCAGTCTGAAAGCAAGAAAACTCTCCAGCTGGCTGATCCTGGCAGCAGTCCACTATTGCTCAGACCCAGCCTAACTCAGGAACTTACAGAATTCAGATCAGAAGGGCAGCAGTCAATCTTAGCCTTGGATCAGAACATGATGGTAGAGCTAAGAGCATACAAGCCTACAGTCTGAGATGTCCCTGAAAGAACCCCAAGTAAGTAGCAACAGAATCCACTGACACCTCCTCTCCAGAAGTGCACAGAGTCGGCCCCTAATATCAAGTCCAAAGTCAGATGGAAGAATGAGCAAAAAAAAAAGAATCCTACCATAAAATTCCATCATGGTGACAGAAATACTCAAGACATGAATCCAGAAAAAGTGAATGACTCCAAAATGTTCACAAATAACACCTTGAAGCGAAACAGAGCTTGGGTACTAACTCAACTAGATTTTCTATGAGAGACGAAACAAGAGTTTTAAAAAAAAAAGTTGGGTTTTTTTTTTTGTAAATGAAGTGAAAGAATAGAGGAAAAATTGGAAAAGAAATGAGAACTATTAAAGAACTGGAAAGAATTGACAGCTTGGCACAAAAGATACAAAACCTTGTAGAAGCAACAAACTTCCAGAAAAATAGAAGAAAATGTAAGGTATCTCATAATAAAACAACTGCCCTGGAAAATAGATCAAAGAGAAAAATATTAAAGGATTATTGGAATACCTGAATACCATGACCAATAAAATAGTCTAGATACCGTATTTCAATAAATCTTTTTTATATAATATTTTATTCCCCAATTACATGTTAAAATAATTTTTAAACATTTATGGGATTATCTAAGTTTTGAGTTCCAAATTCTATCCCTCTTTCTCTCCCAGAGACAATAAGCAATCAATTATAGGTTATAGATGTGCAATCATGTAAAATATTTCCATGTTAGTCATTTCACACAAGAAGACTTGAACCAAAAAAAAAAATGAAAGTAAAAAATACCATGTTTCAGTCTGTATTCAGATAATCAGTTTTTTATCTGATAGTACACTTCATTGTGAGTTCTTTGGGATTGTCTTGGATCACTGTATTGCTGAGAGTAGCTAAGTCATTCTTCATTGTACAATATTTCTGTTACTGTGTACAACATCCTCCTGATTCTGTTCACTTCACTTTGCATCAGTTCATATAAGTCTTCCCAGATTGTTCTGAAACCATCCTGCTTGTCATTTCTTACAGAGCAATAATATTCCATCACAATCTTATAGCACAGCTTGTTCAGCTATTTCACAATTGATGGGCATCCCTTCAATTTCCAACTCTTTGGCGCCACAAAAACAGCTGCTATGAATATTTTGTACGCATAGGTCCCTTTTTAAAAAATTTCTTTGGGATACAGACCTAGCAGTGGCAGTAGGATCAAAGGGTATTACATTTTATAGTCCTTTGGACATAGTTCCAAATTGCTCTCCAGAATGGTTGTATCAGTTCACAACTCCACCCAACTGTGCATTAGTGTTCCAGTTTTCCCATATACCTTCCAACATTTATCATTTTTCTTTTTTGTCATATTAGCCAAATTGATAGGTGTAAGGGAGTATCTCAGAGTTCTTTTAATTTGCATTTCTCTAATCAGTAATGACTTAGAGCATTTTTTCATGACTATCGATTGCTTTGATTTCTTTGTCTGAAACCTGCCTGTTTGTATCCTTTGACCATTTATCAATTGAGGAATCACCTGTATTTTTATAAATTTGACTCAGTTTCCCATATATTTGAGAAATGTGGCCTTTATCAGAGATCTTTGTTGCAAAAATTTTCCCCACAGTTTTCTGCTTTCCTTTTAATTTTGGTTGCATTGGTTTTATTTGTGCAAAAAATTTTTAATTTTATATAACCAGAATTATGTATTTACATTTTGTAATGTTCTATCTTGTGTGGTCCTAAAGTCTTCCCTTATCCATAGATTTGACAGATAAACTATTCCATGCTCTCCTAATTTGCTTATCATATCACCCTTTATGTGTAAATCATGTGCCCATTTTGACCTTATCTTGGTATTTATGATGGATATTGTCTTGGGAAGTAGGGAGGGGAAGAAAGAAGAGAGAAAACAAATTGGAATTCAAAATCTTATAAAAGGGAATTTTGAGAACTATCTTTACATGTAATTGAAACAACTAAAATACTGTTAAGTGGGGGAAAAAATAGAACTATTGTCTGTTCTCTGCTCTCATACTAAAGATGGACCTTTCTGTTTCTTTGCAGAAACAAGAGGGTTGGAATAAGGTGATGCCCCAGGTCTCCCTCCTTCCTTTGGTGAATCTATGAAATTTGGGTTCAGTTCAGCCTCAGTTTGGAGAGTTAGATGAGCTTTCCCCTGTCACCTTGAGCAAGTCCTTTCTCTTTTAGGTCAATCAGTCAAGGCATTTTTAAAAAGTCAATTTTGTTTCATTTTCAGGTCCCAATTCTCTCCCTCCTACCTCCAGATCTCCCACCCACTGAAAAAGCAAGAAAAACAGAATCATTGCGTCAAGGGAGACAAATTTCTGATTCAGTCCAGTCGCTTCCAAAATAGGCTTCAGTCTGAACTCTGACTTCATCACCTCTGCCAGGGGGTGGATAGCTTTCGAGTCCTTTGGAGTTATGGTTAGTCATTTTTCAACCATCCTTTATTAACTACTTACTTTGTGCTACACATGGTGCCAAGGTTGACCAGCCATCATCTCAGAGGACCAGTGATGAAACATACTAGCCACTTCCTGACAGAGAGCCGAAGGACTCAAAATGTAGAATAAAACCTATATTTCTGTTCATGACTATTTAGTCATGCATATACATATATGCATGCATTACTCATATGTGTTACAAACTTTCCGTTTTTCTTTTTCTTTTTCCCGATGGAGTGGGGAAGAGAAGGGAGGTGGGAAGTAGGGATGGAATAGTCCTCCAGAAAAAGAAAAGGGTCATGAAGAATGCTTTTAAATGCTCAGAAAAGAAGCAACAGACGGTAGGAATCCCCAGGGCCTGCTGACTAGGGTTCACTTAAGTCACAGTGGACTGCCTTGGCCATGGCCCAGCAGCCAAGAGCCGACAAGCGCTTATTACGGGCCAGGCGCTGGGGATGCAAAGAAAGGCAAAAATCAATCCCTCCTCCCAAGGAGTCTAATGGGGGAGAGAGACGTGATGACAGCTAATGGGGGAGAGAGACATGCGGACCACTCTGCTGCAACGAAATGCGGACAGAGTCCACTGGAGATAAGCCACAGAGGGCGGGCACAAGCGCCTGGGGGGCTGGGAAAGGCTTCTGGTTTTGAGTGGCTTCCCCCTCCAGCTGGTTTTCCATCTAGCTGAGATTGGTACATCCGTCAACTTTCTATTTTATATGGATTTCAGAAATATAGGAGAAATGCTGCCTTCTCCTTTAAGCTCTTAGAGGCCGGTTTTGTCCTGGATCCCCAGCGGGTGGAGCCCGGGTCTCTCTTGGTCCTCTATTCACGCATCTGGAAAGAACCTCCTAAGTGCTTTCCTGAGCTGGGGGTGGGGGGCTGTCATTTTGGTGTTTGTATTACCTTAGTGCGGCCCCGAGACCCTAATACAATGCGTGTTGATCGACTGATTGATTGATTCTCTACCTGTAAAACGAATGTTAGATCGGAAGATCTCCAAGAATCCTTCCAGCTCTGGGAAAAGTTCCCCACGAGGGGAGCGGGAGGGGACGCCTGGCCAGCCGGGGGAGGGCCCTGGGGCGGGACCGATGTCTCCTAAACACGCGGGTCGCAGTTTCTGTTCTCTTGGCGCTCCAAATTCAGCGGGCGCTGTCGCTCTTCTTTATCGGTCCCCGGGTCCTCACAGGTGGCTCCGGCCTCCGGGCTTCAGCGGCTCGGCTCGGCTCGGCTCCCCTCCTCCTCATCGTGGGTCCCGCCACCCCACCCGAAGGCGCCCTCTGAGGCTCTGCTCGGGTCCGTTCCATTAATCGCTGCCCAGCCCCAGCGGCAGCAACAGATTCCTCCCGCATCCTACCTTCGGGAGGCTTAGCTCGGGTCCGCCCCGTCTGTCCGGGGCTCCGCGGCCCCGCTCCGGTCCGCCCCGCCTGCCCCTGGCTCCGCGGCTCGGCTCTGGTCCGTCCCGTCCGCGCAGCTTGGAGACCCGATGGAGGCGCAATACCAGCTCGCGTCCGACCAGCTTCAGCTCCGCGTCTTGCTGCTGGGGGACGCAGACGTGGGCAAGACTTCGCTGCTGAGGCGCTATGTGGAGGGAGACTTGTGGGCTGATGCGCCCCCCAGCTCTACGGTGGGCGTCGAGTTCTACAGCCGCATACTGGAGCTGGCCTCGGGTCCGAGGGTCAAGCTGCAGCTGTGGGACACGGCCGGCCACGAACGCTACAGGTTCGAGGGAGCAAAAACGGGCGGGAGTATAGAGTGAGGCCGGGGTTGGGGGCGGCTACTGGAGGGGATCACTTGGGTCTGGAAGGGACCCTGTGGACCATCTACTCCAAGCCCTTCATTTTTTTTTTTTTTACATGAATTTTTTTTTTTTACTATGACAAAGCCATCATAGAATTTTTATGATCTTGGTCTTTCTTTCTTGCCTTTGTACAAGGCCAGAAGAGAAACATTTGCAACTTTTACAACCTTGAACCGGATTCCAGGAATGTCACCGACAGCGTGACCTTTTCGACCAAATCCAGCAACCAAAACTTCATCGTTTTCCTCAATAAAGTTCAAGCAGCCATCATTGGGAACAAAGGCAGTGATTTTTTTGCCATTCTTAATCAGCTGGACTCTCACACACTTCCTGATGGCAGAATTGGGCTGTTTGGCTTCCACACCAACTTTTTCCAAGACTATCCCTTTGGCATGAGAGGCTCCTCCAAACGGGTTGGCCTTCAGGGCAGTACCCAAATGCGCTTTCTTGTACTGCTTGTCATGCCACTTTTGGTCTCTCCTGTGGCTTCGGAGCTTTCTAGCAGTACGAAGACCACCGCACTTACCCATGCTGCCTCCGTCCGGGCCGAGGGAGAAAAGAGAAGCCAAACCCTTCATTTTGCAGCCGGGAATCTTGAGTGTCAGGGAGGGGAAGTGACTTTTGTCCGAGGGCTCTCTGGTAATGAGGGGAAGGGTCGGATTCTAAGCCAGGACCCTTGCTGCAGAAGCGGGCTGAGTGGTAATGGTGAATTCGAATTCTGCCGCTGCAGAAGCTAAAGCCTCTAAGCCCCGGTTTCTCTAGTTCTGTCATGGGAGGATTGGTAGTTGGAAATGGGGGGTGGGAGGAGAGGTGAGAGTGAACCATAGACAGCCGGATGTAACGAGGTCCTCCCCATTTTAGAGAAGAGGAAAGTGAGGCCCAAGTATTTTGAGATCAAATTAATAATGATCAGGCTTTTCTATAGTGTTTTAATTTGGTTTCCTCACAATCCAACAGGCATTTATTAAGTTCCTACTATATTCCCTGGAATATAGGTGCTGGAGATTAAAAGAAACAAACAAAAAATCTCTGCTTTCATTTTACATTACAACCCAATGAAGAAGGTTATGCAAACTTTATCTCAGGGGAAACAGCCCTGGATTGGCTTCCAGGAGGTCCTGGATTCCAATAATTCTCTTTCTTGGGCTTATTATCAGTGTGACCTTGGGCAAATCACTTCCCCTTCAGTCTGCAGAATGAGAGGATTGGGCCAGATCCCCTTTGAGGTTCTCATCAATGATCCTGTTCCTTGATGGCCCCTGAAATCCTTTTCAGTTGTGTCTGGGTTCTTATGATACTATTCTGCTTAGAGGTGACCATTGAGAGCCATCACTGGAGCTCCTTTTCAGATGATCTGAAGGCATGGGTAGGGGTGTATGGAGAGCTGTGGAAGATGAGAGGGTGAAGGCAAAGGGTCCCAGTTAGGGAGGAGTGGGGGTCAGTGTATCTCTCAGTTGGATCCTCAGAAGTACACGTCTCACCTCCCAATACCAGCGAGCAGAAGAGATTTTCACTGGTATTTCAGAGGACTGTCTCCTTGAGACATAAATCTTAGCTTAGGAGTTTTCTTTTCTCCTTCCATAGTAGATCTGGAGTACTAGACCTTACCTGTCTCTCTTTCTTCTACCCAACTCCCAGGAGCATAACTCGGTCCTTCTACCGGAATACAGCAGGTGTCCTACTGGTCTTTGATGTGACCAACAGGGAGTCCTTTGACCACATACAAGACTGGTACCAGCAGGTGGCATCTGTGCAGGGCCTGGACAAGGTTATCTTCCTACTGATTGGCCACAAGAGTGATCTGCAGAAGTCTCGTCAGGTGTCAACCCAGGAAGCAGAAAATTTGGCTGCAGTTTTGGGCATGTCTTTCCTGGAGACTTCAGCCAAGACAAACAGCAATGTCACTCTGGCCTTTGAAACCCTTTTCCATGGCATCCAGCAGGGCCTCCAGAATGGGGAGATAAAAGTGGATGGAGTCTGGGGGGGAGTCAGGGTCATTCACAGAGCCCAGCTTCCCCTAAACCAGAGGAGAAAAAAGCCTTCTCAGCAATGTCTTTGTTAACATCACCCAATGTGGATGGAACTGACATGGAGAACCAAACTTCCTCAGGACTTAGAGAAACTCAAAACTGGAAAGATCTTAGGTCATCTTATCCAGAGCCCTCATTTTATAAAGGAAAACAGTGAAGTCCAGAGAAGGTCAGTTACTTGCCCAAGGTCACATGGCTAGTCGGTGAAATCCCCTGACATGGAAATCTAATGCTCTCTGCTTTGTTGAGCTGCTTCACAGAACACAGAGACCATCCTATCACTATTTCTGTGGGAAAAGGCTAGCAGGCCAGGTTGCCCTTGGGTCCACATTAACATCTGACAGAAGACAGAGAGACCCCATTGCCTCTAAGATAAAATGATAATAGGAGCCAAGATGGCAGATTGGTAATTGCTATCTCCCTCCTCTTGTTGACCTTGACAAGCCCAGAGAATATCTCCCCTGGAAAAACCCTGAAACAGTGGGAGCAGCAGGCTCTTAGCCCATGAGGCTGGGAAGATTGCTAAGGAGGGTCCCTCTTGCTGTGGCTGAAGGGGACCAGTGCAGGAAAGAGCTGTCCCAGACAGCCCCACCTCAGCAAACTGGGAGAAGATCCTGAGCCCCAGGAGTGTGAAGCCACCAATTGCCAACACCAGGACCTCAGGCATGCCTCAGCACCCCAGGGGAATTGGGAAGACACTAGCACAGAGGGGATCACAAAATTCTGAGCTTGCCTATGCTCTAACTCAGCAGAGGAGACCTCCTGTGGCCAGACCATCCTTCCCCCACACTTAACAAGTTAGCTCCAGGGTGACTCTGGGGAAACCTAAAGAAGACCTTACCTGGTCTCTACTTTCCAATACTAGCCAGCTCAGCACCAGGTAAGCTGCAGCATTTTAACTTCTAGCTGAAAGAATCAGAGGCCACAACACACAAAACCTCAAGTTCTAGGCACAAGAACTGTGGGACAGAGCCCCCTGTGCCCCAGATGCAGTGATCTATTTTAAAAGCCAGGAAAAGGGTGATTATGATGAGTAAGAAGCAAAGCAGAAAAGAAAAGACCATAGAATCTTTCTATGGGGACAAGGACTAAAACACAAATACCAAAGAGATTAGCATTGAGACTGTACTCCCATCTGAAACTTCAGAAGGGAATATAAACTGGTCTGAAGCACAAAGAATCTTCTTAAAAGAGCTCAGGAAGGATTTGAAAAGCCATATTAGAGAAACAGAAGAAAAACTGACCAATGACTTTAAAAATATGAAAAAAAGAAACCACAGAAGATTTAAAAGTACAATTGCACAAATGGAAAAGGAAGTACAAAACCTAACTGGAGAAAATAACTCTTTAAAAGGAACAATTGGACAGATGGAAAAAGAGATACAAAAGTTAACTGAAGAAAACAATTTGATAAAAATTAGAATCGGGCAGTAGAAGCTAATGACTCTATGAGACATCAAGAGTCAGTTAAATAGAATCTAAAGAATAAAAAGATAGAAGAAAATGTAAAATATCTAATAGGAAAAACAACTGACCTGGAAAATAGAACCAGGAGAAATTTATGACCAAACGAGAGATAGAAGTGCAAAATGGATAATTTTTATTACATTAAATTGAAAAGTTTTTGCACAAACAAACCCAATGCAACCAAGATTAGGAGGGAAGCAGAAAACCGGGAAAGAATTTTTGCAACTAGTGTCTGTGATAAAGGCCTCATTTCTAAAATATATAAAGAACTGAGTCAAATGTACAAGAATACAAATCATTCCTTAATTGATAAATGGTCAAAGGATATGAACAGGGAATTTTCAGAGGAAGAAATTAAAACTATCTATAATTGTATGAAAAAATGCTCTAAATCACTATTGATTAGAGAGATGCAAATCAAAGCAACTCTGAGGTACCACATCACACCTATCAGATTGTCTAACATGGAGCTGTGAGCTAGTCCAACCATTCTGGAGAACAATTTGGAACTATGCCCACAATGCACAAAAATGTGCATACCCTTTGACCCAGCAATATCGTTTCTGGGACTGTATCCCAAAGAGATCATAGAAAGTCTTATGATATACTTTATTTTTTATTTTTTCCCAACATTTATTAATTTAATTATTTATTTTCAGTTTTCAACATTTGCTTCCATAAGTTTTGGATTTTCTCCCTCCCTCCCCAAGATGGCATGCAATTTACGATATTCTTTAAAAGAAAAAAGCAAGCTATATGCAATAGAGAGTCTCATTTTCTCTTATAAAAAAGAAAAAGCAAAGAGATCATAGAAATGGGAAAGGGTCCTACATGTACAAAAATATTTATAGCAGCTCTCTTTGTGGTGGCCAAAAACTGGAATTCAAGAGGATACCCATCAATTGGGGAATGACTGAACAAGTTATGGTATATGAATGTAATGGAATGCTATTGTAATATAAGAAGTGATGAACAGGAAGACTTCAGAGAGACCTGGAAGGACTTATATGAAGTGATGCTGCGTGAAGTGAGCAGAACAAGAACTTTGCACACAGCAACAACCACAGTGTGTGAGGTATTTTTCTGGTAGACTTACTACTTCATTGAAATGCATAGACTTAAAAAATTTCCAGTGGACTCTTGAGGCAAAATACCTTTCACATCTAGAGAAAGAACTATGGAATTTGATCGCAGATAGAAACAGACCATTTTCTTTTGTATTGTTTTTTGTTTTGTTTTATGGTTTCACCCATTCATTTTAATTCTTCTATGCAACATACATTTAATAGGAATATACATGTAGAACCTGTGTAAGATTGTACACTGTCTTAGGGAGGGAGTGGAAAAAATCTAAGATATATGGAAGTGATTGTTGAACACTGAAAGCAAATAAAATAATTCAATTAAAAAAAGATAAAATGATAATAGTCGACTTTTATGCAGTCTTTTAAGGTTTAGGGGCAGCCAGGTGGATGGGCCTGGAGTCAGGAAGAATCCTGGGTTCAAATCTGGCCTCAGACACTTACTAACTGTGGGACCCTGGGCAAGTCACTCAATCCTGTTTGCCTCGGTTTCCTCATCTGTCAGATGAGCTGGAGAAGGAAATAGCAAACCACTCCAGTATCTTTGTCAAGAAAACCCCAAATGAAGTTGGACATGTCTGAAACTCCTAAATGACAATAACAACAAATTAAGGTTTATAAACGGTCTTATAAATGGTCTCATTTGATCCTCACATCAACCCTGGGAGGCTGGTGCTACTATGATCTCATTTTACAGATGCACATCAACCCTGGGAGGCTGGTGCTACTATGATCTCATTTTACAGATGAGGAAACTGAGGCAGGCAGTAGTTAAGTGACTTGTCCATGGTCACCCAGGTAGTAAATAAATCTGAGGCCAGATTTGAAGTCAGATCCTCCTAACTTGAGGCCCAGCACTGTCCACTCCAGCACCCAGCTGCCTGAGTAGGAAGTCCTCAGCTTGGCATATAAAGCCCTCCAGAGATGGACTCATTGTCCCTTATTCATCATTGCCTACAGTTTATCTGCTGTCCGTTCTAATCACACTGGCCAGCTAATGCACTGGCAGGTGGAACGTTTCCATCTCTGTGGCCCTCCTTCAACCATTATAATCTTATAGCATTCTTTAGGGCTCAACTCCAGGTAACCTTCCTCATTCTTATTTCCTTCCAAGGAAGTGGATACTCTCTCCCTGCTCAGAGAACTCTAGGGATGCATCTCTCTGTACATCTTGTATACCTTTGCATTTGAATTGAGGGCTGAAATTTTTTTCTTCCTTTTCAAGGTTCCCAACCCAGAACCTTGAACTCAGTAGGCCCTTAATAAGTACTTCTTAGGTGTAATTGGAATCCTATGTCTGAGGACAGACTAAACAGAAGGCTAGAAGTACCCTAGGGAACCCCCACTAGGTGAGGGAAAGGTTTTAAGAAGAAAAAGCCCTTTCAAATCCCAGCCCCCTGGAATGTTTAATTTCAATTTTCTTCTTCATTATGAACTTAATAATTTTTAATAACATTTATTTAGTTTTCAACATTCACTTTTATAAGATTTTGAATTCCAAATTTTTTCTCCCTCTTCCCCAAGATGGCAAGCAATCTGATATAATATGACATGTACAATCATATTAAACATATTTCCACATTAGTCATGTTATAAATGAAGAATCAGAACAAAAGGGAAAAACCCACAAAAAAAAGCACGATAAAAAATAGAATGCTTTGATCTGCATTCAGAACTCCATAGTTCCTTCTCTGGATGTGGACAGCATTTTCCAACATGAGTCTTTTGGAATTGTCTTAGATCGTTGTATAGCTACGTCTGTCATAGTTGATCATCATACGATATTTCTATTACTATGTACGATGTTCTCCTGGTTCTGCTCACTTCACTCAGCAGCCTATGAACTTAATATCAGCAAGTACAAGTGTTTGGCTTCCAGAGTTGTGAACTTCTGTTACAGTTTAGTTGTTTTTCTAAAACCACATTAAATTTAACAAAGTAGTAACAAAATTGTCCCTGCTGTGCCTCCTTCTGAACTTTTCGGTTCAATGTATTTTTTAAAAGAATGTTTTATTGTTTTCACCCCCCACATCTCAGTCACTACCCACTAACTCATTCCTCATTGTAACTTAAATACAGTCAAGCAAAACCCAACAACACATTGGCTAGGTATATCTCATTCAGCGTCCCTGGTCCACCACCTCTCTGCCAAGAGATAATGATGAGGCTGACTTCTGCCAAGCCACCAATGAGAGCCTCGCCTAAATCTAAATCTGTCCGGTAACAGAGGGACTCTATCTGTTGACGAGAAAACCTTGTTATTTTCTGTGTACATGAATAACCCCTATGGTTTGTTCCCATATTTTTGAATGTTGTAAATTCACTGATTTGTGACCACATCTCTTGGCGATTTTGTAAAGTATCCAACACACCTACTTTCTCTTCCTGACATCCTTCCCTGTGGCTAACTGCCCATGTCCTCCCACCCATAGCTGAGTGCCCAAAACTTGTGTATGAAACAAGTGCCTGTTTTTTCTCCAATTGCCAGTACTCCTTCCAGGGCTAGCCCGCTGCTTTTGCGTCAATAAAGCCCTCTTGACTAGGAGAACCTCTGCCCTGGATTCTTTCCAGACAACCTGACTTAGAACCTCATCCACCTGGTTAAGAAGAGGCATGGTCCATCAGCAGTCCTCCGAACTTAGCACAGGTCGCTCCATTGACCAGAATTTTGGTATCTTTTGAGGTTGTTTTCCTTTGCTTTATTGCAGTCATTATGTAAACTGTCCCCCTGGTTCTCTCATTTTATTCTATATCAGTTCTTATGTCTCACCACATTTATCTGAACCGGTCCTATATGTCCATTACAGTCAGCTAAGACTTGCAAAGTTATTTACAAATACTGTCTCATTGGATCTTCACAACAACCCTGTGAGGCAGGTGCCTCTTATAGATGAAGAAACAGACTGAGAAAGGTTAAGTGACCTGTTCAGGGTCACACAGCTACCCTAATTCATCTAGTCATTCCCAGTTGATGGTACATACCACCCCCTTTTTAAAAAAAATTTCCAGTTCTTTCCTGGGAGGGTCTGCAGAAACCTCTCCCTTACTGGTCATGACCCTGAGGCTGGAGGAAGGTCTCAGGTCAGGCTGAGATACTGTTTGATCGTTGCTCAGAGCCTTTCTAGATCAGCCACATTCTGTTAGCCAGTCTGGGCCTGTCAATAACAAGGGCTGGAAGCCTCAGTCAAGTTTTATTAGGGGGGTGGGGAAGGAGGGAGGGAGGGAAGGAGGACAAGAGGAAAGCTTTTCTCTTTAGTCCTGGGTCCCTTCCAGGGCTCAGACAGTCCTCAACGTGAGGGTGAGGAGGAAGTCAGCCTCTGCCATAGCCCCTTCTCCCTTGGGCTATTTGAACTCCAGGTTCATTCCAAGACACACCAGGGTACATAAATAGGGAAGTCATTTAGGTCCAAGCCACCTAAGTCACATGGTGGGGAGTTTCGAGTTTCCAAAGTCTTTCTTGGAGAGAAGCAACCAGTGTCCCTCTCCCTTCCTCTCCTCTAAAATGTAGGTCGTTTTGGCAGGACAAAAGAATTTTGTGGGAAAGGGCCTTCGGTGAAAGGAAGGACTGAGCCTGTGAATGTCACTGAAGGGGAGAGACCTAACACTAACCGAACAAGATTACCTTTTCAGCGTCTGGGCTTAGAGAGCTCCCTGGGGCGTCCGCTGGTTAAGAGACTTGGCAGTTGGGTGGAACAGTGGATAGAGCTGGATGTGGCATCAGGAAAACCTGAGTTCAAATCCTCCATAGACACTTAGTAGCTGCGTCAATCTGGGGGAGTCGGTTCACCTCTGCCTCAGTTTTCCCAACTGTAAAATGGGGATATTGATAATAATGATAGTGCCTATTTCCCAGGGATGTTTTGAGGATCACACGAGAAAATATTCATAAAGTGCTTGGGTGAGACTTGTCTCCTTCCGTCAGCTGGGCAGTCACTGAATGAAAATGGACAGCTTCACAAGGAATTTACATTGACAACTTCACCAGGGAATTTCACATTATTTAAGAGACCAGAGAGAGGGGGGAGTATCACCTCATTCTCTAGACCTTTCATCACAAGCAGCTTTGCCCATCACTTTCCAGTTCCCCTTTATATGTTGTCCATCAGAACAAAAGCTCTTTGAGGTTAGGGACTAGCTTTTTGCTTGTATTTTTACCTCTAGCACTTAGCACTCTACTTGTCCACCTAGTAAGCACTTAATAAATCTCTCTCTGTCTCTGTCTCTCTCTCTCTGTCTCTCCCTCTCTGTCTCTCTCTGTCTCTGTCTCTCCCCTCTCTCCCTTCCTCCCTTTCTGGTACATGCTGGCCAATATTTAACAACCAGCTCTCCAAAAACAAAATCCATACCTATATCCGTAACACATTTTAAAGTTTTAATCTGAATCATTATGAACATTTTCTCTGACAGTCAACAAAACAATCAGTTGAGCGCTGATTTGTGTGTATGTGAGATATGTGTTAACCTAATTACATAATGCATTATGTTTTAGCTTCAAATGCAACCACCAGTTGAGCCAAGCCTGTTGACTAGACCCCTATCATCCCCACTGCCATGACCCAAGTTACTCCAGGAGTCTTTGGCTACCAGCTCTTCAGAACTTTGTCAATGCTGCTACTTTGGTGTGGAAAAGAAGTTTTTGTTAAAAATCCGAGGTGGCCACATGTCAGGTGCCTGACATCCAGGAACCATCTCTGTCTTTTCAAGCTTGGATAGGTGACTCTAGGGATTCTGCGTTCTAAGGCCCGGTTAAACAATGACGTGTCAGAAACCCATTTTTTACTTGTTGGTAAAACTTTTATAACAAAAGTTGCTTGAGATCTAAGCTGATTCCTCTTTCTTTCATATTTTTCTCCCTTCCCCTTTTCCAAGAAAAACTTCTTGATCAGAGGTGGGTGGGCAATGATAGAAGGGGAGGCAGATTGGGGGAAGAGATAATCAGAATGGCTGCAATCTTGGAGTAGGAGGAGAGGAGAGATGGGGAGAAAATTTGGAACTCAAAATCTTGTGGAAGTGAATGTGGAAAACTAAAAATAAATTAATAAAAAAAAAAGAGTAAAAACTGCTTAAAGCCAGGGAATAAGCCACACTGCCCAGAGGAAAGAATGTGGACATTTTACCAGTCTGAAGTAGATTCTGATTGGGAAACACTGACCTTCCAGGCCCTGTACACTTTCCTTTATTTTTTCTTTTAAATCTTTAATTTTTTTCCCCATTTACATGTAAGGATAATTTTCATTAATTTTTTATAAGTTTTTGAGTTTGAAATTTTTTTCCCTCACTCCCTTCCCTCCCTGAGACAGCAAGCAATCTAATATAGGTTATGCATGTGCAATCATGTCAAACATATTTCTACATTTAGTCATGTTGTGAAAGAAGAAACAGAACAAAAGGAAAAAGCCATGAAAAGTAAAAACAAAAAAAGGTGAAAATAGTCTACTTCCATCTGCATTTACCCTCTATCAGTTCTTTCTCTGGGGGTGGATAGCATTTTCCATCATGAGTCTTTTGGAATTATCTTGGATCATTATATTGCTAAGAAGAGCTAACCTTAAATTTACAGCTGATTATTGTACAGTGTTGCTGTTACTGTATACAGTGTTTTCCTAGTTCTGCTCACTTCACTCAGCATCAGTTCATGTAAGTCTTTTCAGGTTTTTCTGAAATCCACCTGCTCACCATTTCTTATGGAACAACAGTATTCCATTATATTCGTATCCACAACATGTTCAGCCATTTCCCAATGGATGGGCATCCCCTCAATTTCCAGTTTTTTCAGGACTTATACTCTCTGTTCTCAGGTCAGAGGTTCGTAGAGATAGGAAGAACTTTAGAGGCCACCTGGTCCGACCCTTAGTTTTACAGCTGAGGAAACTGAGGCTCAGAGAAGGGAAATTATTCATCCAAGGTCATATGAGGTTGATGATTCAGTTCATTTCCATAGCCATGTATTAGGAGCCTACTGTATGGTAGAATGGTACTGGGCACTGGAGGCATAGGGCAAAAACAAAAATGGTAATTGCTAAGGGATATACAGCTCCTGCTGTGCACCAGGCCCTGGGCCTATAAGCACTATAAATATTACATCACTTGAGCCTCACAACAGTCCTGGGACATAAGTGCTATTACCCCCATTTTACAGATGAGGAAATTGAGACAAGTGGAAGTTAAACCGACTTGCCAGGGGTCATACAAGCTAGTAAGTACTTAAGGCTTGGAAATTAGGTCTTCTCAATTCCAGGCCCTATGCTCTAACCACTGTACCATCTAGCACCCTCAAAGAGTTTACATTGTACTAGAGTTTAAATCTAGGTCTTCTGAGTCTAGGGGCAGGATACTTGTAGCCAGACCACAATTTTGTGATCTTCTAAGGGCCTCCCAGCTCTGACATCCCATGTTCTAAGGGCCCCGCCAGCCCTGATATCCTGTGTTCTAAGGGCCTCCCAGCTCTGACATCCCATGTTCTAAGGGCCCTCCCGGCTCTGACATTCCATGATACTACCATCTATTGCCTCCTCAGACATCTCAAGGGAGGAACAGGAGTCAAGAGAGGTAAGTAAATCCTTATACCTAAAATTATCTTGTCAGTCTCACTGAAGAGAAATAAAAACCATGGTTTTTGGCCCAGTTAATGATATGAAAAAGGGGAACTGCAGGAATGACTCTTGTCTGATGCCTTTTAGGGAGTTAGCTCGCACACCGTCTGCCTTCTCTGAGTCTTCATTTACTCTGCCACCATTCCTACGTTAGCCATGAACGGCCAGACGGGAGATGAGCCTGTCATCAGGTCACGTAGCAGCTGGCCGTTGACTCCAAGGGAGACAGAAGTTGGGGGCATGCCAGAGGACGGTGAGACTGAGAATAAATAAGGTAAGTGCTTTGGGAATCTTAGTGAACTGAAGTAATCATTGAGAGCTGACCAGAGTCCAAGGGGCTCATGGAAAAGTCACTAGATGAGACAAACTTCTTCAGATAATGATCACAGAATTCCTGGAATATGGAAGAGGCTGTAGAATCCAGAATGTTAGAGCTGGGAGGGCCCTAGAACAGAGAATGTCAGAGCTGGGAGGGCCTTAGAACACAGGATGTCAGAGCTGGGAGGGCCCTTAGAACACAGGATGTCAGAGCTGGGAGGGCCCTTAGAACACAGGATGTCAGAGCTGGGAGGCCCTTAGAACACGGGATGTCAGAGCTGGGAGGGCCTTAGAACACGGGATGTCAGAGCTGGGAGGGCCTTAGAACACAGGATGTCAGAGCTGGGAGGGCCCTTAGAACACAGGGTGTCAGAGCTGGGAGGGCCCTTAGAACACAGGATGTCAGAGCTGGGAGGGCCCTTAGAACACAGGATGTCAGAGCTGGGAGGGCCCTTAGAACACAGGGTGTCAGAGCTGGGAGGGCCCTTAGAACACAGGGTGTCAGAGCTGGGAGGGCCCTTAGAACACAGGGTGTCAGAGCTGGGAGGGCCTTAGAATACAGGATGTCAGAGCTGGGAGAGATTTTTGAAGATGGTGTTAGAAGTGGCCTGCAATATTCACAACTACAACAGCTCATTCAATCCAATGCGCTCCTTTGAAAGAAAACTGAAGACCAGGAGAATGGAGCGTGTGTCCAGGGTCACTAGGCAGTACCTAAAGTTCTTTCCTTTGCTTCCTTCTCATGTGAGAAGTCCTTCTACCTCCTGGAGCAAGGACAAGGGTCACCACTGGGGCAAGCTTCACAAACCTCAACTGCAGACAAGTTTCATGTTAGGAATCCTCAGCTGAAGTGGAGGATGTGGGGGTGAGGCTTCCCCTCTCCCAGAGAAGGGGCCCTTGTTGAGCCAAGACTTTTCTTAATTCCTTATAGTTGTTCAGAGCCAGCATTAGTATGGGTCCAGCCCCAGCCTTGCTCCAGGGGCCAACATGGGGGGAGGGGGAGGTCTATGCTCCACTTTCTTCCTCTCATTCCTATGCCCTTCACCTAGGTCAGACAATTACCTGTCCCAAACACTTCCTACCTCTCTTTTGGTTTCCGTCACCACTCCCTCAGCCTTGATTGGGATGTAAATCGTGACGGAGGCCTCAAATCCAGGAGTGGGTAAAGAAGGGATTAGAATGTGGTTCCAGGATAAAGACAGTATTCACTGGCTGCTTCTGCACTTTCCTCCTAGAGTAAACTCTAGGAGGAAACTCAGTGTTGGACCTCTCCAATCTTTAGCCTTTTCTGTTGTTCCTTTTTCAATAGTTTCTTAATCTATCTTCTTTTTTTTTTTTGTCAAGGTCATAGGAGTTAAGTGACTTGCCCATGGTCACACAGTACCTAGTAAGTATCCGAGTTTGGATTTAAACTCAGGTTCTCCTAACTCCAGGGTTTGTGCTTTATCCACTGTGCTCCATCCTTCTTGGTAATTCCAGATAAAGTACTGTGTTTGGAGTCTAGAAGCCACGAGTTCAAATCCTGAAGATGCTTATCAGCTATGTTGCCTTGGGCATCATTAAACCTCTCTTGGCCCCAGTTTCTTCATCTGTATAATGAGTGTGTTGGATCTTCTAAGATCGCTTGCAGCTCTAAATCTAGGACACTATGATTCCTCTCTGCCCAGAGCTCTCCTCATATTCTTTCCATCTCCTGGTTAAACCTAGCTTTATAAAAAGTTTTAATTTTATCTTTTATTATGAACTTAGCATCAAATGAACATGGGCATTTCAATAAAAAAGACCGTAAAAGAGGATTGCATATGAAATTTTAGACTCCAGTTTTTTAAAATGTGTGTTACATTTAACACAATAAAACAACCTTGTTCTGCTTTCTGTCCCCTTCTAAGCTTCCTCTTTTTTCTATATTATAAAAGGTTCCATTGCTGTCTTCTGTTTTGTTTTGTTTTTGCTTTCACTATCACTACACACCAACTCTGTCCCCCTTCCAAAGAGATTTCCTCCCTTATAGGCCAGTAAGAATAGTCAAGCAACACATGTAGACAACTTGGCTGTGTGAAGGGAATTATGGTTTTCACATTAATTGACATGATAGGTGTAATGAATATATAATAATTTAGATTCCTCAGGAGACTCTGGCTTGGGAGTCAGAGGACTACAATGCATCTTGAAATGATCAAGTCAACCCTTAACTTAAATACAGAAAAGACTGTAGGAGGGATCTGGGGGTGATCTGGTAGTCTAGGGTGATGGGAGGAGAGGTTTAGGGAGGGTGTTGAGAAAAAGTCCAAGGAGGACCTCAATGGGACTGGAGTGACTGATCAAGAGTTGGAAACAGCTGGAGGCAATCAGGAGATATCAGACAATGGAGGGCTTGGGTAGGAAGCAGATGGAGCAATCCAGAGGTCTTGATGGGAATGACCTGTACCCTGGGGTGAATGCATATTGAATAGAGGGAGGATCTTGATGGGAGTGGTCAGCAGCCTGGGGAATGGGATTTTGATAGGATCAAGGGTGGGGAGTACAACAGAGACCTGGGTACAGGAAAAGCCCATGGTCCTCTGGAGACTGGCAGATCAAATGGGAAGGTTAGCTCAGATTAAGTGGGAAGATTCAAGGGGAGTTCAGGGAGGTTCCCAGTGAATCAAAGGTTGTAGAACCTGTTTCCATCACAGAACTCTTGTCCTTCACTCCACTCAGTAATGACTCCCAAAGACTCGAAAGAATACTGTTCCCACAGGACTCCAGAACATCTATATTGTGGACTCTTGGGCTTATCATGGGAAACTGCTTAAGCGCTAGAAATAATTGTTTTGTAATCCACCTTCCCTCCTTCCCCACTTGTGATTTATATATATAAGCTGTGCCTTTACTCCAGCAGAGACAGCATTCTTCAATCTGAAACTGATTAATTAAATTTCTACTTGATTCTTGGAACTCCTGTCTTCAAGCCCTCTTTGTTCAACTCCAAGTATTCACAGGTTAGAGACCAGAGACCAGTCCTTTCCGAACTACGTTTAAAATTCTGTTAACAGTTATGACTAAGGGTCTGTGTCTTTTTCTGTTCTCTTAGTTCCACCACTTCCCTGTCAAAAGGTAGGAGGCATGCAGGCTTCATTATTAGTTTTCTGAAGGCAAAGCTAGGATGCATCCGAGTTCTGAAACTTTCCAAGGTGTTTTTACCTCACACACTGCATCAATTCATACGAGTCTTCCCAGGTTTCTCTGAAACTGCCTTTAAACTTAGCTTTTTCCTGAAGACATCTCATCTCTTGGCACTCTCTCCAAGACTCCCCTCCCAATCCTTGATATTCAACTCCAGGAGGAGGGGTTAGCTCACTCCTGGTCGCCCCCTCTGTCAGTCCCTATCTCTTTCACAACCACTTTTCTCCCTTTTCAAGGTTCACCAAATCCTGCCTGGCTCCTTGTTGGTGACATCTCGGAATCTGCATGTTATTGTCCCTCCTTCCTAGGAAGTTCAGCATCGGCCTCAAAGCTTTCTTCTCTCCCTCAATCCCCCCAAAAACTCACCATGGCTTTCAGGTTGCTCAGCCTCCTTTATTTTCATGACTTTTGCTCTCCTGTCTTGTCCATCCCTACACAGGAGTAATCTTACCTTAGGAACCACAGCTCACTGATGGAAGAACTTTCAGTGGTCATCCAGCCTTTGCTTTAAGACCTTCATTGATTGGGAGGGGGAGGTGGTCCTCACATCCCAAAGCATCTACTCTGGGTCAGCTCTAATAATTACCAATCATCATCATCATCATCACTAATATTAAATAGTGCTTACTTTATGCCAGGCACTGTGCTAAGTTCTTTTCAATTATTATTTCATCCTCATGACAACTGTGGGAGGTAGGTGCTATTATGCATATGAAGATTTAGCATTTGAAGAAATAGGAACAAAGATTTAGCATATGAAGAAATAGGAACAAACAGAGGTTAAGTGACTTACTCAGGGCCACACAGTTAGTAAGTAGCTGGATTTGAACTCAGGTCTTCCTGAGATCCTCCTGGATTCCTGAATTCTCCAGTCCAGCACTCTATCCATTGAGCACCCAGCTGTTTTAGCCTAACATGAGCACTGGCTGGCCACAGATGTCAAACCATGCTCCACTTTCAAAGCTTATTCAGTTATCAGTTATCCAGATATTTAATCCATCTTAACCCTCTGTTATCAGGTATGAGTCCATCTCATCCCCTTCCTTTTGTCCCTGAATTGTACCTCTTTATATGCCCCCAAATATCTTGTCTTCCCTTCTTAGAAAATAAGCTCCCTCAGCTCTTCTCCCAAGCTTGGTACCAGGATCTGCTGCAATTGCATGTCTGAAACAAGATGGTGAAGGTCAGAGTCAATAGATTTGGTCATATTGAATGCCTGGTGATCAGGGCTGCATTATGGCCATCAATGACCCCTTCATTGACCTCAACTACATGGTTTAAATGTTTCAGTTCAAGGGCACTCTCAAGGCTAAGAATGGAAAGCTGGTGATCAATGGGAAAGCCATTATCATCTTCCAGGGTGGGATCCCAGCAATATTAAATGAGGAGGAACTGAGTAGAGTCCACTAGTGTTTTTACCACCATGGACAAGGCCAGGGTCACTTGAAGGGTGGTGCCGAACAGCTCATTATCTTTGCCCCTTCTGCTAATGCCTCAGTGTTCATGATGGGAGTGAACCATGAGAAATACAACAATTCCCTTAAAACTGTCAGTAATGACTCCTGCACTGCCAAGTGCTTGGCCCCCTTGGCCAAGGTAATTCATGATAACTTTGGCCTTGTTGAAGGATTCATGACCACAATACAGTTATCCAGGTTGGCCACCCTGGAGCCATTTTGAATTCCTCCTTCACTTTACATACTGTTGCCAAATCGGAGGGAGTCCACTTCCTCAGCTTCTCCAGCCTTTCCATTTACATAGCCTCTATTCCATTTACATAGTCTCTACTCTAGTCCGGGCCCATCCTAATTCCCAACCCCAGAGCCCTTTCCCCCACCCCATGCTGATTTCTTATTCTTGTTTTTGCGGGACTTGCTGACCCAGCACATCCTGTGTACCTAAGGAAGAATATAGTTCTAAGTGTCAGGTCTTTCTGACACCAACCCATGATCTACCTCTCCACTATGCTGCCTCTCCCTAATGCTGGTGGAAGAAGAGTCTGGAGGATACTGTGGCCTCCTGCCTTGTACCAGAGTTGGAAGGAACTTGTGTGCTCTGTCCTTGAGAGGAAGAGGTCCACTGAGGGATGCTGACCAATGTTTGGGAGGCCTGGGAGGAACAGGTGAGGACTCTGGAGTCCAGCTCCATCCTTTGTGGAAGTATCAATCTGTGGACTGGTATTGACGCATCCATGGTTTTGGGAGCTTGACTTAGGATTCTGACTGTAGGTTTCCAGAGCTCCATAGAAAGGGCACTTAACCTCTGAGCCTCAGTTTCCTTATCTTGAAAATGGGGCCAGTGACATTACACTTCTCACCTCTTTGTTGTTTAGAAGATAGGGCTTTGCACACTGCTGGGTATAGATATGGGTTACTTTATGCTCCCCACCCAGGAGCAAATGAGATCATAAATCCAGAGTACTTTGTAAACTATAAAGCTTTACTAGACACCATCTTCCATTACTTGGTGCAAATCGAGACTTGGCAGCCTGCTTGCTGCAGTCACGGCTCAGGTACACCTCCCCACAGAGAGCACAACAAACTCCAGGAATGAGCATTCAGGGTCATGATTGCAAAGCCTTCCCTTCCGTACCCCCTCAACCTAACAGCCTAACAAACTATCTCCAAGGGTGTCCTTAGAACTTTGCCTTAATTCCCCCGAGGAAAGGCCCTTGGGATATCTGATCATGCCTGGGATCTACTCTGGCTGTTGAGGACTGATGCTCCAGCCCCATTTCCAACCAAATGCTGGAAATCCCCTGAGTAATGAGATCACAGACCTGGGCCAAGGCCAAGGTCAAGGGAGGAGGAGTGGGAGGGGGAGGGAGATGTCCTTAAGCCTGAATCAGCCTAGACTTAATAGGGGGAGGTAGCGTTTCTCAGGTTCCCCAAATTGACTCGGTGGCAGCATTCTGGATCGAGAGCAGAAACAGCTCTTGATTTGTTGTCTGAATACTTGCTCTTCCGCTTACTGCTCATGTTAAAAAGAGCACAGGAATCAAGACAAGGACCTGGGTTTAAATCCTACTTGTGCCACTTAGTTGCTTTAGGGCCTTGGGCAAATTGCTTCTGGGGGCCTCAGTTTCCCCCTCTGTAAAATGAAGGGGCCAATTTCTAAGGTTCCTTCTAGCATTTAGCCCTTAGATGTCATGATGGGAGTGGAGACTGTGGGGAGCTGGGATCTCTGCCCTGGGGGAGTCTTGGCTCCTGGATCTGGCAAAGAGAGATGGAGACATTTCAAATGACGCTTCAGGACTTTCTCTGTTACTGAACACTGGGTGTGTCCCAGGATGTTGGGACCCAGGATTTCTCCTCCCCTCTCTGCATGTACAAACCTGCTGTGTTCTGAAGCTGCCCAGTCCCCAGAACCTTCTTTGCTGCTCCTGGTGGGAGCTCCCCACCTCCTCTGATGGCTCCGACCCTGCCCATGGATGCCCTCTGGCAGTACCAGTTCCGCCTTATCCTCCTGGGTGACTCTACAGTGGGCAAGTCCTCCCTGCTGAGACGTTACACTGAAGGTGTCTTTGTGGACTGTATCGACCAGACAGTAGGAGTTGATTTCTATATCCACTTTGTGGAAGTGGAGCCTGGGGTTCAGGTGAAGCTACAGTTCTGGGACACAGCAGGCCAGGAGCGATTCAGGTGACTATGTCCTAGGAGGGGCTTATAATGTACCTGTCATTTTGTCCTTACATGACCTTGGACAAGTCTCCCTCCCTCCCCTTGTGGAGGCCTGTTTTCCTTTACACAGAACAAGGGGCTGATGTGAAAGGGTCTTCTAGGCCCCTTCCAACTCCAAGAGTCTAGGAAACCAGAATACTTAGAGGGTGGTATAAGGGGCTGGACAGTTTCTGAGGCAGGTGCCAGATGGGGCTAGAAAGTGGTGTGAGAGAATAAGGGAAAGGAGGTGTAAGGGCACAGGAGGTGAGGGAAAGTAGATCATGGGCCTAGAGGAGAGCTGCTTCACAGCCTGATCCTGGCTCCCAGGTTACCATAGGCCCTCCAGTGCTGGAGCCCAGACCTGCTCCCCGGGGTCCTGCACTCTGTCATGGTATGAGTAGGGCTGGGCCTTGCCTTTTTCTCGTCCCCTCCCATTCATTCCCCTGCCAGCTGTAGCTGTAGAGATTCAGTGAGCCTGGGGTTCACTATAGAAAGGAAATTGTGAACCACAGAAAGTGTATGGGGGGGAATCTGATTCCCCCTTCTTAAAGGTGGAGTCAGCAACACAGGAAGAGGGGTTGGGAGACCTTGGTCCCACCTGTACCTGGGATTAATGGCTCTCCTCTCTTGCTGCCCTTGGGGCTTGACAACACTCCTTATTTCCTTTTAACCCTCTGCCTGCTCAGGACAGAGAAATGACTACTGAGAATGCCCTGAAAGTGGCTGGATAATATCAGATTTTTTTTTTGGCCTTTTATCTTTTTCCTCCTGTCTCCCTCCCACAGTGCCTAGAAGAGTGCTGGGCATTCAACTGCTTTTGGTCCCCCTCTATCACTCACAGGATGTGCTGTTCTTTTCTTCCAACCTTTCTTCTACCACCAACATTAGAGGTCTGCATCATGGGCAGGAGTACAAGCATGGGAGAGGGAGAAACAAAATGCTGTCAAACCAGGAGTCAGAAAGACCTGAGTTTGAATCCTCCCTGACAGGAACAGATTTAGAGCTGGAAGTGGCCTCTGAGGCCACCTATCAACTGATCAATCAGTCAACATTTATTAAGCACCTACTATGCGCAAAACACAGGGAATAAAAAAATGTCAAAAGATAGTCCCTGCTCTAAGAGCGTGCATATATGTAAATATATATGTATATACATAATATATATATATACACACAAGATATGTATGTATATACATATGTGTCTATACAAGTGTGTATATATTATATATACATATATATGAATATATGGCAGTTTATATACAGGATACACAGAAAATAATCAGCAGAGGGAAGGCACTGGAATTCAGAGGGATTGGGGAAGACTTCCTGTAGGAGGTGGGATTTTACTTGGAATTTGAAGCCAGGGAGGTCAGTAGGTGGAGATGAGGGGGCAGTGTTCCAGGCAATGAGGACAGCTAGAAAGGCTGCTCAGAGCCTAGAGATGGAGAGTCTTATCCAGTCTGACATTCATTTCACTGATCTGAGAACTGAGGCCTAGGAAATTGTGACTTGCCCAAGGTCACACAGGTGAGCAGGATTTGAAGTAGGATCAGGTCTTCTGATTTCCGAACCTGGATCTTTCATTACACAACTTTGCCTCCTTACAGATGTGTCACCCAGCTCAGGTCATTCAACATCTCTGAGTCTGTTTCCCCATAAATAATGAGAGAGATAAAAGTACCAAACCTTATGGGGCTATTTATTGCAAGGACCAAATGAGAGTAAATATAAAGCATTATATAAATGTAAATTATTATGGTATTATTTTGTCTTAGCCAGGTAGGGAAGGTATGACCACACCAATTTGATAGAAGGAAAAATTGGGGCAAGAGAGATAAGGTGACTTGCAAAAGCTGCGGGAGGAGGTCTCGACTCCCAGGACGGTCCCTTTCAGTTCACCTCCCTTGCCCTCACTACCTGTGCCCCTACACCTCTCCTTTAACACAGAGAAGTGACTGAGTTTCTTTCTGGTGAGGCAGGTCAGTGACTCGATCTTACTACCGAAACTCGGCAGGTGGGCTGTTGCTGTTCGATGTGGCCAACCGAGCATCTTTTGAGAACATTCCCAAATGGCATGAAGAGGTCATGGAGAAAGTAAAGCCCTTTGGCATTGTCTTCCTAGTGGTGGGGCACAAGAGTGACCTGGTGGCTGAGAGACAAGTGACCCCTGAGGAGGGAGAGAAGTTGGCCTCCTTGCTGGGGGCCCGCTACGTGGAGACCTCAGCCAAGATCGATAGCAATGTCACCTTGGCTGTCCAGCTGCTCACTCAAGACATCTATGAGGCCGTAAAAAAGGGGACCATGGGCCCAAGCACAGAGTGGGATGGGGTGAAGAGCCGGGTGCCAGCTCATCCTGGGCAGCAAGAGACAAAGGACAGAGGTGGGGAAGGTTGGAAATGTCCATGCTGGTGACTCACTGAATGTCACGCCGGGTTTCAGAGGTGACAGCTCTCGTCCTCACCTTTTTACATGCCTGAAGCATGGTGCCTTGCCTTTTCTTGAGAGAAGGAATATTTCCTGTTTTTGTTTTCTTTCCCTACCCCGCTCTCACTAAGGCTGGGCACACAGTGAGCACTTAAAAAAATGCTCCATGAAGCAAATTCCGTTACCTGGTGGTTGACTTAGCTGTTTCCAGGGTAACTTTTCCCATAACATCAAACGGTCAATGGCACTGAAAGGTACCATGGAATCAAATTGATTGCTACTCATTAGCTTTGTGTTCTTGGATGAGTTTTCACTTCTCAGCCTTAGCTTTTCTGTAAAATGAGCTTCAATAATGTCAATAAGCTAATTAATACTTCAGTTAATAATGATAAAGTAGGTTAATGTCTACTCCTTTCATAGGGTTATCATGAAGATAAGCAACTTCTTGTAAGAGTGATTGGATTTATTAGGGTTCTTGGTCTTAGCTCACTGGCCCCAGCCTTGACTGATAGTTTTCAGACTTCAGTCTTACCTGCTTAGTTGATTTCCCTTATTAGTCATATAGGAATGACTTAATGAGAACTTCTATAGAAAACAGCAATGACCTCACAAGATCCCTTCGTCTAGTGCTAATTCTGTGTGACTTGGAAGTAAAATTTTCCCTCATTTTAAAAAAGGTCCTGTCTCACTTTTTTTAGCATCTACCTCAAGTGGGAAATGGGGTGATTGACCGAGAATAATGTTTAAGTGAACAAAGCTGGAGCATGGCCCAACACAGCACAGGGTGGATCAGTCTGGAATTGCTTTACAGTTCTAGCAGGGTCAGAGAGCTCCTTCACTGCTCTGTTCCCCGACACCATAAGGCACGTTGTAACCCACCACCAGCCCAGACCTCCTAGGCCAATCCCAGTCTGAACGTAGGGAACAAAGATGGTCTTGGTGAACCCCGTTTCCTGGGTTGTTCCCGCCTTGGTGATCCCGGTCATAGTCGATTTCAATCTTGACCCGTTGACTTGCATGTGGCCCTGTCGGTACCCCCGAATTTATTAGGTTTCTTGGTTTTTGGTCACCGGCCCTAGTCGTAATCGCTAGTTTTCTGAATTCAGTCTTACCTGACTACTCAAGATATGAAACTCCTTTGACAACCTAATAAATTCGTGATGCAAATTTAAGACATTTTGGGTTTTTCCATTCCCTGGTTCCCAACTCTGGTGAAGAGCTGGGGCTTTGATTTTACAAGAGCCTTTGCCTCTAGGTCTAGCATCTTCCCTTTGGATCATACTTCCTTCAATATCAACTAATTTCTGGAGGAATAAGCAGAGCTGGTAGGGGTGGGGAAATGCATGTGGTGAAAGAAGCAGCTAGTTCACTAGTTTCATTTGGAGTTCACTCCAAGGAAAGGAGAAAGGCCCAGCAATCCACCAGTTCTAGAGAGGTCATGCATTTGGACCCACCAGCCTTTCCCAAGCTGCTTGTGATCTCTCTAGGTAGGCTTGTATATCTGATTCTTCCAATCGGGGGTGGGTAGGATGAAAGGATGGGGATGGTGGTCTTCAGCCTTTATTACTATCTTCAGCCTATATTACTGTATTATATATACAAGTTTCTTCTGTCCAATTTCCTTTGGAATAAATAGGACAGGCCAAAACCATCATCCTGTTCCCACTAGTGATCCAATTGGCTTTTGGACACAATTCTGGAAAACTCTAGTAGTGGGTCCTGAGATTTCTAGTTAGAAATGCAATACTGCCCCCTGCTGTCTACCGAGTTGTATCCCCATTCCCTCACTCCTTTATCCCTAAAGGGGATGCACCAGGACAGTGCACTCTGCACTGTTAGATTAATAACATCTTTATTTTTGAAAAACAAATCAAAGTCATATTCATATAAACACTGACATTACAAAGTACGGGGAGGAGAGGGAAACAGAAACCTCTACTGTCGCACCAAACAAGACCAGAATGCTCTCTGTCCCTTGGACAACCACTTAGGATAAACCACAAACCAAACCTCCTTTGGGCTGAGATACTTTGCTCCCTTCTGAGAGGGCAAGTGAAAGGGAAGGGAACTGGGACCATATAATGGCTAGGTTTTTTTGGCAGGTCTCCTCAGTCACTATAGATATTGCTGTACTGTTAATAAAAATATATATGCTTCTCTTTAAAGCATAAAAAAAAACTCCATAGGCGATATTGTGGAGGCCTCTCCAGTGTCTCCAAATGCAGTGCTGTCTTCTCCCTGCCCCTCCCATGGATTATTTCTTGGTTGTTTTGCGGATCAAGGCCATTCTCTGAAAGAGAAAGAAAGATCACATTCAAGCTACTCATAAGGCAAGGATGGTGGTCTGTTCACTGGGTAAGAGGAAAGGAGACATGATGTTATTTCCTGGGTCTGGGAACAAGATCTCACAATAGTAAAGACTTGTAGGAGGCCTACACATGTTTCTGTAGCTATGGTTCTTACATAAAACTTGAGGGCATCAACTGGACTACTTCTAACAGAGCCCATGGAAAACAGCAGATGTTCCACTGCACACAGGATGTGCCAACCTGCCACTGAAGGGCTCCATGTCTCCAATAGCCCATCTTGGCGGGTGAGGACTAAAGGATATGAGGACAGTTGCTCTGTCCTCCTCTCTCTTGCCCACCCTCCTCTGTACCTGTTTGTGAGCCTCTGTGGTGCAGGCCTTTTTGTAGGGTCGGATTTCTTCTGAACCAAAACCTGGGATCCACATGTTCCACTGGCGCTCTGGAAGACAGAAGGATGCGGAGGTGAGGGGGGAAAGCCTGCTGATGGTCAGGAGGTCCTGAAATCTAAGTAGATTAGGGCCTCCTCTTTCATGACTGAGGAGGCTAGGCTTCTCTAACCTGCCTGGGACTATGCTGATTCCTCCTGGCCTTCAATCCCATGTGTATCATTCTCCCATGGCAGGAGAAGGACATACAATTTGAGTAAGTCTCTGACTACTGGTTATATAACTGCAGTTAGAAGGGACAGATGAAAAATATTGGAAATCCCTATGTTTCTACCTTAAGTTTGAGATGGACTAACCATGTTAAAGACCCATACACACATTTTTAATCCAGATAGAGGCACGCATATTTACTTGTAAGTACTAGTTCCTTGCTCACTCCCCCAGACGAGGCCACATATGCCCATTTTTTCCATGCCATGTGACATACTAGCTCCCCTGGGCTTCATCAAGGACAGCTTGGGGTTCTCCCTGGTAGGTGGGGTGTCAGCTCCCCATAAGCTGTGGGTTGGGTCCTTGCTAGCTCAGAGATTTCCTTGGCAGAGAAAACAGGAGTCAAAGGAGAGCTGAGCACATTAGCTTTCATGGTCTTTCCTTGTCATCTGCCCTACCATGAGCAGTGTGCCTATCCATTCTGTGATCTTCCTCTTTTTCCCAATAGAGTTTAAAAAAAAAATACTTTTCTATTCCATCACTGAGGCTCTTTTCTTCTCACTTTGTCCCTATCCAATTAGTGCCAAATGCTGGGACTGGGGGGGAGGGGAGGAGGAGCACACAAAACATAAATAAGGAATGGTCCTTTCCTTTATGAAGTTTATGAGAAATTACGAAAGATATAATATATAATTGCTGTAGGAGATTTGGAAGAACAGGTACACCAATGCACCGTTGGTAGAGTTGTAAACTGGTCCAACCACTCTGGAGAACAATTTGGAACTATGTCCAAACTATGTCAAATACCCTTTGACCCAATAATATTACTACTAGGTCTGTATCCCAAAGTGACCAAAGAAAAAGAAAAAGGACCTACATGTACAAAAGTATTTATAGCAGCTCTTTTTTGAAAAAAATTATTTGTTTTCAGTTTTCAACAATCACTTCTATATACCTTAGATTTTTCCCCTGCCCTCCCTGAGACAGTGTGCAATCTTATATAGGTTCTACACATACATTCTTATTAAATACATTTTCACTCTAGTCATGTTGCATGGAAGAATTAAAATGAATGGGAGAAACCATCAAACAAAACAAAACACAACACAAGGGAAAATGGTCTGCTTCATTCTGTGATCCAGTTCTATAGTTCTCTGGATGTGGAAGGCATTGTGCCTCAAGAGTCCTTTGGGAATTTTTTAGGTCCTTGCATGGCTGTGATGAAGGGCTAAGTCTACCAGAAGAGTTCCTCACACACTGTGGTTGTTGCTGTGTACAGAGTTCTCCTGGTTCTGCTCCTTTGACTCAGCATCAGGTCATATAAGTCTTTCTAGGCCTCTCTGAAGTCTTCCTGTTCATTTCTTATAGCACAATAGTATTCCATTATATTCATATACGACAACTTGTTCAGCCATTTTGAAGTTGATGGGCATCCCCTTGATTTCCAGTTCTTGGCCACCATAAAGAGAGCTGTGTAGCAGCATACGTATGAAATACTGTTGTGTTACAAGAAATGACAAACAGGATAGGCTTCAGCAAAACATAGGAAGACTTATATGAACTGATAAAGTGAAGTGGGTAGAACCAGGAGAATGCTGTACATGCTAACAGCAACAATGAAATGATGATCAACCATGAAAGACTTAGCTACTCTGATCAATATAACAATCCAGGAAAATTCAAGACCTATAATGAAAAATGCTCTCCATCTCCAGAAAAAGAACTGATGAACTCTGAGGGCAAAATGAAGTATACTTTGAAATTTTTTCTTTATTTTCCTTGCCTTTTTTTTCCAACATAGCTAATATGGAAATGTACTCTGCATGACTTCATGTGTGTAACTGATATATTTCTTGCCTTCTTAATGGATGGGGAAGGGGTATGAGGCAAGGAATTTGGAACTCAAATTTTTAATGCTAAAGTAATTATAAAGTGAAGGAAAAAGATAAAATACAAAAGGACATACAATGTGCAAAAGAAAATGTGCAAAGTATG
Source organism: Bettongia penicillata ogilbyi (assembly GCA_023548195.1). Lineage (NCBI taxonomy): Eukaryota > Metazoa > Chordata > Mammalia > Diprotodontia > Potoroidae > Bettongia > Bettongia penicillata. The sequence goes on from JAJHZJ010000029.1 coordinate 13,450,149, forward strand.
AGGGGCAGAATGAATGCCAACTTGGGGAGCCGGGAAGTCAGAGAAAGTCTGTGGAAGGGCTTGAATTCAACATCAAGGGTGGAAGGATGTGTGAGGCAGGGTGGAGGGACAGTTACCTGGCCTTCTTCAACTACGTCAATTCAAAGCCAGTCTGAGGACCTTGCTACTGTGTTCTATAGAGCACCAGGCTTTGTCTGGCCACATGGGTAGAAACTTACTGAGTAGAGTTCGAGAACTCAGGACCCACTTGCTGATCTTGTTCTGACCAGTAACTTACACTGGATGCAGGTGTAATAGGATTTGCTTTGGGAAGGTTTTAACTTTAAGTCAACATTGGAAAAGTCATTTACCCTCTATGATCCTAGGTTGCTTCATCTGTAAAATGAGAGGCTGGATCATGCAGCTCTCAAACAATAAGCCCTTGTAAGGCACTTCTTACAGGTCAGGCACAGGGCTAAGTCACAGACATGAACTCAGTGAAATGCTGGTTGGTTACAGCACCTAGTAGGACTCCCTGGCATCAGAAAGCATGCAATAGTGAACAATATAGAACACTTTCAAGTTTGCAAAGCCCTTTACAACTACTATCTCTTTTGATCCTCACAACAAACTTGGGAGCTAGGTGCTGTCATTTTCAGATGAAGAAACTGAGGCAGACAGAGGTTAAGTGTCTTGCCCAAGGTCTCATAGCTAACTAACTCATACAGACCTTTTAATTCCTTGCACAAATGCTTTGCACATCATAACTACTCACACTGATGTAAGCGCTTTAGGATTGTGTTGTTCAATTGTTTTCAGTTGTGTCTGACTCCTCCTGACCTCCTTTGAGGCTTCCTTGGCAGATACTGGAGGAGTTTGCCATTTCGTTCTCCAGCTCATTTTACAGATGAGGAAACTGAGACAAATAAGGTTAAACAATATGCCCAGGATCATACAGTTCTTCGGTACCTGAGGCTGGATTTGAACTCAGGAAGATGAGTTGTCTGACTCCAGGTCTGGCTCGGCACTCTATGTACTGTGTCACTCACCTGCGTGTTTTTGTATTTACAAAGTGCTTTTTCCACAACTCTGTGGGATAGGTAGTTTTAAACTATTATCATCCCTACTTTAGACATGAGAAAATGGATGTAACCCTGGGGAAAAATGCCCTCCCAAAAAGACGTGGTCATGGAGAGCCGGTTATTGAGAAGGTGTGTGTGGGGGAATGTTTGCTGTTTGTGGGCAGGCATTAGAATTCCCTAGGAGTTGGAGGCTTTTGACCGTGAAGGAATTTCCTTCCGAGAGAGGGTAAGCAGAAAACCCTGGAGGAGAGAAAGAGAAGGAAGGGGCCAAGTACAGAGGCACACTCTGAGGAGAGCCTGAAGTAGGCTTGCTAATTAACTCAGGCAGAGAGCATCAGGAGAGAACAGACTGGGAGTAGAAGCCAGGTGCTGACCAGAGCAGGGTGCCAGAAGCAGAGAGATGTGCAGAAAAACTGGGCTAGGCAGAGGAACAGGAAGTGGCTCGTGCTAAAATCTGGGACCTGTGTGGCTGGTGAGATGACTGATGTCCAGTGTATTACTACAAACCACAAGAGACAGTAATGAAGCGCCTGCCCAAGACTAGTCTCTGGGCTTTGAGCTTCTTCCTCTAAAAAGAAAGGGTGGGATTACATGGTCTCTTAGGTCCCTTTCTACCTTCTATATTCTAGGAATCTGTGAACTGATTTATTGAAATTCCTAACACTGTGTTCACACATCTATATGTAGTGCTCTTATCTACTGTTTCACCTAGCTGCTGAACGAATAATAAATGGTTTCACTATTTAAGGGGCTAACTTCTAGAAAATAAATAGGTCTACCCATAGTTTGAAGTGCTAGGGAGTGGGTAGGAGGAACAAAAACAAAACAAAACTTTGGCATGATTCATTTACAAAAATTCTTGGATTCAGGTCCGGGCTCAGGAAATTAGAATAGCTCATGCTAGTTTTTGATTTAAATCATTGACTTAAAACACTTTTCAGATATGGGCTTTTGTGTAAGTCAAGACATGCTTACGTTGCCTGATCACAGCTGGCATGGGGTGAGGCGCAGTTATGTGGCAAAGACCTCTACTCCCCTGATACTGACGCTGAAGGAAGAGCTGAGCAGACACGGAGACACTACTTCCAGAGGCTCCCCAACTTCTACCCCCTGAGGAGCAGGCCTTTCCCATGCTCTGCCTTGAGGTAGGGAGTAAACTATGTTAAACTTGCTTCTAGGTTTTGGAAGTCACTTATTTCAGTCAGTTTTTTTAAATAGCTAAAAACAGTTGTGCCAATGGTTATTATTTTCATGTGTCCTATCTCTTTGGCAACAAAGCAAGCTGGTAAAGGCTGAAACAGTGATCTTCCTTCTATCCCCTGGCACAGAGTAGGCTTTCAAGGACCTTCACACTTAGGTCCCAACAGCTCACTTTGCACAGCTCCACTCTAAGCAAAATGACACCTTGCCAAGTCCTGAAAAGGCTTGGAGTATTTCCACATTTGCTCAAATCTCCTTCCCTTTGGTCCCTACCTCACCAGCTCCTACATATGAAGCCTCCCCTGATCCTCCCACTCCAGATGACACCTCCCTCTTCAGACCAAAGCTCTTGGTTGGACTTTCACATTATGGCTGATGCTACAGCTATTTAAGCATATGTCATGTCTCTTATTAGAGCATAAACTCCCAGAGGGCAGGCCCATGTCTTATTCATAGGCTCTAGGGCTAGCAGGGTTAATCCACTCCCTTTGTTTAATGAAAGGAGGAAATGAGACCCAGAGAGCTTAACTGTCTTGCTCAAAATGACTCAGGTGACAAATGACAGGTCTTTGGAGTCCACATCCAGTGACTTCCCCCCATACTGCACTGCCTGTGTCAAGGGTCATGCAAGCATCCACTTGCTCAGGAAATACCTGCTCAACTGAATTACTGAAAAAGACACATTGGATCATGTCTGTGGATTAATTCCTAAGGGCTGCAAAGCCTTTATAGTAGCAGCTCACATTTCCTCACAACTCTGTTAAGTCACAAGCACCAGTAACAGCTCCATTTTACAAATTAGAAAACTAAGGCTCAGAGAGGTCCCTTACCCCCAGCTAGTAAATATCAGAGTCAGCACTTGAATCCAGGCCTTCCAACTCCAGAACCAGTGGTGTACTTTCTACTCTTGGCTGTTTCTCCCAGGGGAACTTGGGGCTTCTTTCCTCTAGTGCCCTCTATGCCATGGTCAATGCTGAGCCACATCACAGTGACTCCAGCCATTGTCCTGGCACTCTCAGGCCTTCTCCTCACAGATCTGCAGCAGCCATTCCAGAGCATGCACATCACTCACCTAAATGCAGCTGGACATCTTTGACTTCTAAAGTGTTAGATTTTCGATGCCGGGCCAGTTGGCATGCTGCTGTCACAACACTCTCAATGAAATCATCAGCAATCTGTAGCAGCATCTGGAGGGATGGCAGGAAAACAGGCCATATCTGAGCTCTGGCTTAAACTCCAGGGGCAGATGGGTAACTGGCAGGGCAGCTGCCTGAGCTATTCAGGACTCGTTTCAGCAGGGGATGGGGCAGCACAGACAATGTCATGTATTGACCAGGCCTTTGCTCTCAGCTATTCTTACAAGCAAATGAGGGCGAATGGCATTTGGTGGACTACTTGTGCACCCAACTCTACTCTCTTTGGATGCCCACCAGTCTCCATCCTCTCCTGGGCCAGCTGTTCCCCATCCAGTGGAAGAGCTGACTAATACCTGATCAGGTACTGCACGCACATATAGGGAGTCCAAGAAAAGTACTGTGAGGATGAGTCACCACAAAGCCTACACAACTAGTCAAAATTCAACTGGGAAACAAAACTTTGTCAGCCTCATTGCCCGGCATCAAGCTCAATGACTGTCTGCTTCACCATTCACCCAGATTTCCCCTGGTGTCATGGGGGCCTGGAAACAATGGGCAAAGGAGATATGGCTGGTCTCCATTAGAGCCTGGACTTACTTACTGTCTACACATTCTACATGATCGACTTTGCTTGCCACAGGAGGGCACTCACACCTCAAGGTCTTCTGACCTCTACCTCCTAGTCAATCTCCTGTGGACCTCCTACAGGATACCATTAAAGGAGAGGAAAAGAAGGTATAATAGGAAGGATTTGGAGCAGAGGATGTGGATCTGAAACCTGACTCTGCTACTTAATACTCTGGTGACCTTCATGGGAAAATGGCTAAACCACCTATCAGGGATGTTAAAGAAGGAATTCTCACACTGTGTCAAAGGGGCAGAAAAGACCATTATGCGTCTGGTTGTTCCCAAGGTTGCTCACCCCACCTGCACCCATCCCACTACCTCTTCCACATCTTCATCCAGCTGTTCATTGGGATCTACTTCTCTAACCAGGTCCTGCAGTTTCTTCTTGGTTAAAACCTAGTGAAGAGGGAGAATTCTTAGCCATGCTTTAGGTAAATACATAAACAGGTCAATTTGTGATGAGAGTTAAAGACGTGGTTAATGTAAATTCTGCCCTGTAGCTGTCTGTCCAGCAATGCAAGGCTCCAAGGTTAAACCCCCACCCTCCCCCACAGGACCTTGGTTAGAAAATTCCCCTCCCCCAGCTCTAACAGCTTCTGAGCACAGGGCTCTGACAGGAGCACACCTGAGGAAGAACGGGTGGAAAGGAGAGCAATGCCTTGCACACCTGGAGAAACAACGTAAACCAGGAAGTTGTAAAGATGTTGAGAACTTGGGGGACTGCAGAGATGCCCAAGGACTCCAGGGTAGGTAAAGGCACCAAGGAACCATCTAAGTTCTGCTTGCTGCCCTCCACTGCACCCATGGCCACCTCCTGGCTTTGCTGACCAGGGGGAGATTTCCTGTTAAACCTGACCTTTTATGCTCTGCACAAAGAGCCCCTTTCTGAGCTTCACTTGGGATCAATAGCCCTACCCTTCTCCCAGTCGTGCAGGCTGGAAGCGCTGAGGGTCTGATCTTTGGTTTATCCCACTCTCTTTTCTCATATCAAATTACTAAGTTCTACTGATTCTTCCTTCAAAATGTGTTTTGGATTTGTCCCTCTATTAGATGTTGTTCCCCTGACTCATGTCTCACACCTGGGTTACTAGAATAAGTTTCCCACCTCTTCAACCCACCCTTAGAGTCTGTCAAACTCCCAGTGCAGCAGAACAAAATTAAATGTAACTGGAAACATTTAACAAAATAAGTAAAAATTCATTACATAACAGTAGAAGGACTGCTGGATTTGGAGACAAAAAACTTCTGTTCAAATGCGACTTAGACTCTAGGACCCCAATTAACCACTCTGGGCCCCAACTTGCTCATCAATAACACAGGGAGGTTAGACTAGGTGATGTCTGAGGTCCTTTTCAACTCTAAATCTACAATCCTATCTACCTCCTTAGAGGCAGCTAGGTGGCTCAGTGGATAGAGTGCTGGGCCTGGAGTCAGGAAGAACTTAGTTCAAATCCAGCCTTAGATGCTTACTTACAAGAGCAAAGTCACTTAACCTCCACTTGCCTTAATTTCCCCAACTATAAAACATGGGTAATAACAACATCTACCTCACAGGAGGGTTGTTCAAATGAAATATTTGTAAAAATGTGCTTAGTATAGTACCTGACAAATAGTAGCTGCTGTATAAATGCTTATTCCCATCCCTTTTTCCTGGCTTATTTCACAATCCTATCTCCCACTCCCCCCACCTTCCAGCCAAGTTGGCCTATTTGTTTTCTGCACGACACTGTGCCTTTGCATAGACTATCTGCTGTAAGTAGAAAGTTCTCCCTCTTTATGTCCAGTTCCCACTCAAAGCTCAGCTTTAGGGCCCTGTCTTTCAATCCCCCCAGCTGCTAGCACTCTTCCCCTCTCCCAAATTATTCTGTATCTAAAGTGTGTATATGTTATAGACTTTTTAAGTTCCTTGAGGATGAGGACTACCCTGTTTCTACATCCCCAGTGCCTAACATATTCTCTTTTTTGTAGTTTGAATCTTTAATTTCATTTGTGCAAAGGCATATTGCCAGTGAGGACACTTCCCCTGCCAGTGCTGATGGGCCATTCATAGTTTTAGAGTGGTGACTTGCCCAGGGTAACACAGCTGGAGTGTCAGAGGCAGGACTTAATCCCAGCTTGTAATGACCAAGGCTAGTCCTCTATCTACTACACCCTAGATATAGAAATGGAGAAAGCTATAGCTCAATGGGCTCAAACATGCTTATCCTATTCTTTTCTAATAATTTCCCCTAATGCTTGTATTATATTCCCTTTTCATAAAGAAATAAGAATACAGAGCACAACACACAACACTGGCGTTAGTAAACAATGAACAAAGCTCCCAGAAGCCCATGCCAAAAGGACAACTGATACCTGATTGCTTTCTGGACTAAGACGCCCCCCTGCCCCTGGGGGGCCTGGCATCTTTCCCACTGTGGTACTGTTGGCCATGGACCCCTGAGGCGGGGTGCTGGAAGGTTCCGGTTTTATAGATGAAAAGTTGGAGAGATTGATCAGGGCTGAGGGGCCAAACTGGTTCATAATCTGTCGGGCTTTGGCCTTCAGTTCATGGAGCTTGTCAAGGTCCTGTTTTTTTTTGGGATTGTGGGGACCGAGGCCAATCAACTGGGAAAGAAAACATAAAAAATATATTTTAGAAGCATCAGTAACAAAGGGTGGACATTTTTTAAAATGACATTTTTAAAAACTGCATGTTTGTTAGATTTTTTTCAGAATCTGAGTTCACCTCAAATGGTCACAAGTTGATAACGTTGATTATAAAAATGGAGAGAGAAAGAATGCATAGCTTTTCCCTGACATTTGGAAACCATCTCTCCTTTAACATCTCTCTGAAAGGGTCTTCAGAATAGAAAGAAGACAAACGGACCAAAGAATCATACACAGACACTGACTGGAAAGAGTAAGATATTTCCAAGGTTTATATAAAAACAGAACACTTGGTGAAGACATAGGATCATCTGGGAAAAATAGGTGTTAAATTCAAATAACCAAAAAGAAACTCCACTTATACCCCATAACCACCTCTGCAGATAGGAGCACAGCCCCAGTGATTCAGAAATTAGTAATTCATGTTAACTGACACACCACATCATGCACTGACACTCAATGCAGTTATGTCCAATGAGCACAAAGCTTAACAATTTAAGAGTAAGTTTCTTTGGGTTCTGTTAATCATTAAGGTGCCAGATCAGCCTTTCAAAAATGGCCCGAGCCTGTTAGCATGACAAGATGGTGCACACTCAAAAACTTTGGCCAATTAGCTTACTTACAGCTATCTGAGCGTCTAGATCTTTAATTACATCAGCAACTGCTGTGAGCCCGGTGAAAGGAGCAGCCATTGCCTAAATCTTTCTGAAAGTAAACAACTGGCACCAGATGCCCCCTTCTCCTATGTCAGAACTTGGGCTGTCAGGTCTTAGCCAGAGAGAGGAGGCAGTGGAGGCTGCTTGTCCTCAATGAGCACCCAGAAAAATGGCCTGCTGGGCCACACGAAGCCAGTGTTATTAAGGCTTGCTGCCAGGGGTGCCCACCAGCTCCTGGAAGGGTAAATGTCTATTGTTAGGAATGAGCTCAGAGCAGATAAAACTGACAGCAGTCTACCAATAGGTGGGGATGTGCAGTCTGGCTGTACCACCACAGGGTTGGGGCTGGAATCAGTAACAGACCAATCCTTTCAGAACTTTGGCAAACCCTGAGCAGTGCATGTGTGCATGTGTGTGTGTGTACACACATGTACCTCTCTGCCCTATCCCTGACCACAGCTCTAATGTGTCCCTGTTTAAAAAGTGCATTCTGCTGTCTCACCTCTCAGCACCAGCTTACTAATGGAGTGCTCATGATGACTGGTTCCACACAGGCAGACTCTGCTGCATTACTGTGGCACAGTGGTTTGTGGGGGCTTATTCCAATGGAAAGCAAACTGGCTGGTCACACCACACTAGAAAGGCTGCAAGAATAGGCCCCATGATGCACTATGTGTTGGCTGTCCAGGGACCAGTCTTGTCCAAACAAGGCTTGCATAAGATGGCTTCTCAGGTTCCTTCCTACTCTGAGATTTTTTTTAATCATACCAACCCATGAATACTACATATAAATGGGTAGAGAGGTTGTGATCTGTGTTGCTGAAATAGGTATTTTTGAGGTATTAATGTGAAAAATGTTCTATAAAAAGTTACAAATTGGCCAGAGAACCAATGAAGATCAATGCAGATGTGCTCCCTTTAAACTACTGATTCCATGACAAATCCTACAGGTACTTGGAAAATGCTTGTTAGAGAACATAAAGTCAGTGTTTTCTTTCTGGCTCTAGGCTCATGTTTCAAATACTTAAGATAAAACTTATAATATGTGTGGTGGGATAAAAAGATAAATTTGTTACATAGAGATTTCTCTTTAATGAACTTTTTCATGACAAGATTTTAACTGCATATAAATCATGGATGACACAGTATACAACATGAACAATCACACAGTTAACTCAAGAGTGACCCTAAGGCATAATTCCAAAGAGATTTCTCCTTCACCTATTCTCAGAACATTTTGTATTACTGCACACATCACATTCTAAATTCTACTCTATTTACCTTATTATAATTTCACTTTTTCTACTAGAAGTTAAGATTCTTGAAAGCAGGGAGATATCTCAATGATCTTATTCTCCGCCTCATGGCTCTATGCCCCATACAAGTTAAGGGACACTTGCTAACTGAATGCATGTATTGGGCCTCTAGATTCTCACAGGTGTTATCTACATGTATTGCTTCTTCCAGATTATAATCCAGTCCTCATGATCATGCTCAAATGTCTACCAGGGGTAGGGAACCTGTGGCCTCAAGGCCACATAGGTGGCCCTCTAGATCCTCAAATGTAGCCCTTTGACTAAATCCAAACTTCACAGAAGAAATCAAACGAAGATTTGTTCTGTTAAGTTTGGTAACATCCTCAACTATTTACAAATCTTGTCAATTCTACCTCCAAATTTACCATGCACCCATTTCCTCTCTTCCATTAGCATTAACTTTATGAACAGACCAAATCAACAAAAGAAAATCAATGAATTTCAAACTTCTTAGCTTAGTATTCAGAGATGTCCAAAATGTGGCCTCTTTAACATTGTTGAAGAGCTAGCCTCTAAATCCCACTTCTTCATTTCCTATTTTGTTGTCCTTTTAAAGAATGTCAAGAAAACCATGAACAGTTTCGCAAGGACACATTTGACTACAATTTCCTTGATGAAGGCTTACTCTTAAGGTAATTAAATTAATGTTTCTTTTTCTTCTGATGATGATGAAGATGCCTTCTATGTTGCTGACCTTGGAGACATACTCAAGAAACATGTGGGTTGGTACAGAGCATTTCTTCGAATATATTTTTTTATGCTTCAAATGTCACAATGGCAGAGCTAGAAAGATGTTTGCTACTCTTGGAGCAGGGTTTGAATGTCCTATGCTAGCAAGACTGAAATACCACGTGTGATAAGTCCTTCAAAGGGCATCATCTAGGCACCTTTAAGCAAATGTCACAAATTAAGACTGACAATAAGGGAGAGAAAAAGACTTCTGACAGTGAAGTCAAGTGAATGAAAGTTGCCAGAGATCATTGGGCAAAGTTCATTTTGCAAAATGTTAGTGCTAACTCCAAAGTTGTTTGCCATCTACTTGTTGAATTTGGTGCCATTCAAAATAAGTGGGCTGTCTCTGATCTGGAAAAAACCAAAACACTGAATATGAATGTTGCCGGAGTCAGTTTCCATGTGTGAAATGATTGCATAGATCCAGAAACCTTTGTCTAAGCAGTTTCTGATGCCTGATGTATCGCTAACATTAAGGTTTCCACTTGATATTGGTTGGTGGTGGCTTATCTGGTTCTGAAGTGGTCAAGCTTAAATATGAACAGATAACAAGTGTAATCCACCCAACACTGGTCAAATATTTTCCTTCTGAATCTAGAGTCAGAAACATATCTGACCAGAGAGATACTATGTTGCATTCCTTTTGGACTTGGGGTTAACATCATTATCCAAAAACCAAAAACCAAACAACCTATATTAAAGGAATACAGAGGTTCTGATGAAGAAAATGATGAAAATGACCAAACCTTTACGTATCATGTGAATGATGAAGAATATCAAACAATGAATAGCATTCATTTGATCAGGCACGGTAAGGTGTGAAAGACATTAGGTTAGTGTCTTGATCAAATTGTGCAATGCTGTGATTTACCAGAAATACGTGTCGAAGGTTGTAGGTGGTTTTAAAATATGGGAGCTTGTCCTGTAGCTACTTTCCCTTTCAGTGACTTCCAGAGCCCCTCTCTACATTGTGACATCTAAGCCAGAACTGCCATGCAGGCAACAAACCAAGGAGCAGAAGCTTTCCAGGAAGAAGTCAAGGCCCAGGATGGGGCCGCTGTCTAAGGCCTGTACAGCAGAACGGAGCATCATTCGTACTTCATCTAGTATCAACAGAGAGAAACTGTTGATAGCCATTAAATGTAAGTTTAGTTTGAACTGAGATTTGGGGAGGGTATTAACTTAATTATTAACAGTTTTTTTAAATGTGTTTGAAGAGTAGTGTTGACTCACACGCAACAATATGGAAGAGCAGGAGATGAGATCACACTGATTCTAGTATGACATTTGTTTTATGTGGATTTTTATTCCCTGTTCAATGCTACTAAACACTAGCCCTCAGCTGTCAAGCATTTGTAACTTGTACAATGGTAGAATACGTCCCTATTCTACCATATATGTAGACCTATTTTTAAAATAAAAGTATACTGAATTTTTTTAGTGGGTCTTTGTTTCAGGAAATTTGGGGCCATTAAAAAAAGCCCTGCAACTACCCAAAGTCAGAGGCATGATGGTGTGGTGGATAGAATACTGGACCTGGAATTAAGAAAATTTGGGTTCGAATCCCAGTTGAGAGACTTACTAGCTGTGTGATTTTAGGCAAGCAGATGCTGTATGCCAGTTTCCTTATCTGTAAAATGAAAAGGTTAGATTCAATGACCTCTAAGGTCCCTTATAGTTCTAAAAATAATATTCTATCTATGAAAATCATATAAAAATGTTATCAGATAAGTATGTGGCCAGAAAAATAGATGGGCTGGTCGCAGAGCAAAAGTGAAAGACACTAGACCCTGATGGACAGCCTGCCTGCTCCACTGGTATCCACAGAAAGCTAAGAACACCAAGCTCCTACAGACTGGGTGGAGCCCTCAATGGTGAATTCATGGGAAGATTAGTGTGACTGGATGGGCAAAAATGGATGGGTTGCAATCTGCTTGATGGAGGGAATTGCTTATATTTAAGAGAACCCATATTCAATGGAATACTTATGGATACATTATCTCCTTACTGAACTGCAAGGTCTTTAAGGCACAAACCACGTCTTTTCTATCTTTTCATTCCCCTACAACCCCCACCCCCAAAAGAAGTACTGATAGGGCATCACATGAATGGAGAAGCTCATGCCAGGGGAAGATGTGGAAGGACTACAGGGAAAGAAAGAAGATAGGAACCAGAGGATTATACACATATTTATAGTCAGAAAGGAGTCCCCTGGTTGAATTATGAAGCTTTTACAGAGGACAAATGACCTGTCCAAGGTCACAGACACAGTAAGTGGCAAAGCTAGGTTTTAAGATTGGGAGCCTCAAACAAAAGTGGAAAACAGAAAGGACCAGTTTCACCTGGCCCTTCAGAGAGGTCCAAAGGGAAAAAAGTCAGCATGGCAGGAAGTTGTGGGCAACATGAGTCATGTGGTCTACAGGGAATGTGGGATCTAGCCAGAGGGATAGATGGCTTGATGCTCTCCACAAAGAGTTTTCCTGATTCCATTGTCGTTTTTGTTGTTGGGTTAACTAAAATCTGTCCTATAATGCCAAAGGGTATTAAGGACTACTAGGAAAACACAGACCAGCTGGAGTGATGGTACATGCTTGTAATCCCTTCTTTTAGGACAGGCTGAGGCTAGTTGTTCCCCTGAGTTTGGGAATGCTGAGCTGTAGTATCTTAGTGCCAAATGGGTGCCTACATTAAGTCAGGCATTAATATAGTGAATGCTACAGAGGGTGGGGCCACCAGGCTGTCTAAGGAGACTTCATTGGCCCATGTCAGAAACAGAACAATTCAAACTTGCATGTAAATCAGAAGTGGAGCCAGGCTTGTGAGTGGCCACCATGCTTCCAGCCTGGGCAAGATAGGGAGATCCCATTGGGAGAGGGGTTAGGAAAAGAAGGGAAGATGAGGAGCAAACATTAATATTCTCAAAGGAGAACCTGGGAAGGGGTACAGTAAGCCAAGAAGACTGTTGAGAGCAATTGATCAATGAGCATTTATTAAATGCCTACTATGATCCAGGCATTGTATTAAGTCCTGAGGATACAAAGGAAGGCAAAAAAATAGTCACTGATCTTGAGGACCTCATTAACAGAGAAGACAAAATGCGAACAATTATGTACAATCTCTGATACAGACAGGATATTTGTTCTGTTTCTGAGGGAAAACACTAAGATTAAGGATGACTAAGAAAGGCTTCTTGTAGACGGTGGGACTTCAGCAGAGACCTGAAGAACGACAAAGAAGTCAGTAAGTGGGAACAGAGCATGAGGGACAGATGGAAAATACTCAAGAGTCCGCAGATGGATGCTGTATTAGGAAACAGCCGTAAGTCCAGGGCCACTGGATCAGAGTCTGTAATGATCAAGAGATCATTAATGACTTTGGACAGAACAGTTTTACTTGATGAGGTTGAAGTCAGACTGCAGAGAATTGTGACAGTGACAGGAAAGGAAATGGAGGTACCCGTTGCAACTAGCCTTCTTGAGATTAGCCACCAAAGGAAGGAAAGATAGGAGATGGTAGCTAGCAAGGATCGATGGATGAAGTGAGGGTTTTCCGAGGATGGAGGAGACTCAAGGTTCATAGGCAGTAGGGAAGAAGGCAGTAGACAGGAAGAGACTGAAGATTAGTGAGAGAGCAGAGATGATAGAGGGGGCAATCAGGATCACTTCCATATGCAGAGAGGTTGGTTTTGGAAGGGAGAAGGGCCATTTCATGTGAAATGGGGTGAAGGAAAAGACAACAGCTGAGGGCAACTGGAGTGAAGTGAGATAAGGAGGGAATAGCAGGGAGCTCTTGGGGAATGCCCTCAATTTTCTTCAATGAAATACGAGGCAAGATTGTCAGCTTAAGAGAGACAGAGCTGTGGAAGGTTTAAGGGGTGAAAAGGTGTGGAAAGAATAATCCTAACAGTAAACCTAAGTGTTAATTTAAGGGACTGAAACCCATGTGACAAACCCATCTGATAATACTGTACATTATCACTGTTTGTGTCTGAGACCACGAGCTCTCTGAGGATAGGGACTGTGTTTTAGCTGGTGCTCTACAAATAAAGAGACTTTAATAAATGCTTGTTGCTGTTACAGCCACTTCAAATAAAACTACAGATTGTCAGTGCTGAATCTAGGGGGTGGGTCAAAAGGGATTTAAAGGTTTTCTAAAAATATATGTATATATGAAATGTGTACATACATTTACTATATACACATACACAGACACACATTTTAACTATCATTGATAAGTACAGGTATAAAATTATACGAATAACATTTAAAAAAAAGAACATGCAAGTTCCAACAAAACAGGATCATAAATGGCTACACCTGTGTTTATAATGTTTATAATTTATTGACTTAATCCCACTCTAAGATGTGTATATTGACATTAACATAAATTCCTTGTTTTCCCCACCTCTTTACTATATGCATAACATCAATTTGTTGTCCTTGTTGACTTAATTACATGGTAGTTGTCAATGAAAACTCTTTGGCTCTATTTTCTTCCCTTTGCATGATCTCATTTTCAGTCTTCCCATAGTTCTTAAAGTACTTTCTTGTAATCTATTTTCAATTCATTTCCAAGTAGTTTCCCCAGAGTCACAATTAGAGTCTGCCAGGAATAAAGTATATAAGAAAAGGTTGTTTTTGTCAGTCAATCAATAAACATTTATCACGTACTTATTCTGTGCCAGGCACTGTGCTAAGTGCTTGGCAAAACAAAGATAAAAAGATAGTCCCTGCCCTCTAAGAGCTCACAAACTAAAGGAACAAACAAGCTGTATACAGCATAAACTGGAGATAATCAGCAGAAGGAAGGCACTAGAATTGAGTGGATCAGGAAAGACTTCCTATAGAAAGTAGGATTTTAGCTGAGACCTAATGGAGATGAGGAGGGAGAGAATTCCATGAATGAGGAGCAGCCAGAGAAAATGTCTGGAGCCAAGAGATGGAGTGTCTCCTTTGTGGAAGAGCAAGGATGCCAGTGATACAGGACCAAAGAATATAGAGGGGAGGGGATAGGTGGAAGCTATAGGAAGACTGTACAAAGTAGGGGGTGGGGACAGGTTATGAAGGGCTTTGAATGCCATATTTGACCTTGTAGATGGCAGAGAGTCACTGGAGCTTACTGACTAGGGCAGGGACATGGTCAGACCAGATCACTTGGAGAGCTGGGTGGAAGATGGAATGAAGGAGGGAGAGACTTATGGATGATGTAAAAAAATTTATATAAAGATAGACAGAAAGACACATATATGTATATGTATGTATATATGTACACATATATAAACACATAGTACATATACACACAATTATTGAAGATGAACAAAATTATGGCAAATTAATGTAATGAAATATCACTGCATCTTAAGTTCACAAATATAAAGAAATCAGAGAAACATGTAAAATTACATAATTATAAGCTGAAGTAAAGGGTCAAAATAATATTCAGCTCCTAAAGACAAACACTAAGGCAACAAACCGCAGGTCACAAAACAAACGATATCATATTGTAATCAAAGTTAAGTTCCTGACCTTTTCTGTAAATCTCGAAAATAGGAAGTGAAATGTACTGTAATAAGAGCTAGCATTTATAAAGCACTTTAAGGTTTGCAAAAAAGTGCAAATCCTCAGAACTTGTGCTTGATCCTCCGAAGAACTCTGCTGCAGGTGTTATTATCATCCCGGGTTTACATGGGGATAGGGTAGGGTGGGGTGGGAGGAACAGAGGCTGCCGAGGTTAAGTGAGTTACCCAGGGTCACACGGCTAGTTTAAGTGTCCCAGCCTGCGTCTTCCCGATTCCAAGTGCTTAACTTTTCAGGGAAGGAAGGGACCGTGTGTCTGTCTGTCTGTCTGTCTGTCTATCTATCTATCTATCTATCTACCTCTCTATATGTTTACTGTATCGAAATAAAATTTAGGAATTTTTAAAAACAATATTTGGATTTGGTAAAGTTTTAGTATTCTATAAGATTTCAGAACATGCCCTGCACTTTTGGGGGTGCTCACACTGATCTCTCCACCTAGAACGTTTTCTCTCTCATCTTCCAACCACAACATTCAAAGACCCTTTCAAATAACACCCCCACCAGAACTTCTCCATCCCTGGCTCCCAGCCTAAACTTGGGAGCTGACTGCCCTTCCTCAAGCCCCTGCGGCTTTGGCTGCTCCACGGCACATTTAGGTGCACGGGTGTCTTCCATCCCCTACAATTTAACAAGTTTTGAGAGAAGGGATTGCCTCGTTTACGTGCGCACCCCAATAATACCTCGCCGAGGGCCACGAACAGAGAGAGCCTCATTAAAGGACATTCCCAGGATAAATGACGTGGTGAGAAGTAAAGGGGGGGCGGCAGGACAGGTGTCCCCGCTCCTCCCGCAGCTAAGACCCCCAAGCTCTTTTCTGTCTCGTACGAACATCATTCTAATTGAGCACAGAGAAATGGTCTTGGGGGTTTGGGGGAGCTCTACTCCCTCCCGCCCAGCAGACCCAGCCCCACTCTTCTAACTCCTTCCCGGACAGACCCACGCCCCCTCTGACACCCCCTCCCCTCCGGGCACGGCCCTCCCCAGACGCAGACCCCTCTTCCGGACCCCTCCTCCGACCCAAGCTTCCCCCCCGGGGGTCCCGCCCCCTCGGAGGCAGCCACCCCTCCTCCCCCTCCCACCCCTCAGCACAGCGCCCCGCACACAGCAGACGCTTGAGGACTGACTGACGGACGGACCCCACTCCCCCAGGCCGCGCCGCCCCCGTTTCTCACCCGCAGCCAAGTCTTATCTGTCCATGATCCCCGGGCTCCCAGCCGGCACAAACTTGCACTCCCAACTGCCGGGTCCGACTGGGCTTCCCTCAGCGACTACTTCCGGCAACCGCTCTCCCCGCCTCGTGACCCGGAAGCCCAAAGCTGTTTCCGGCAGGGCGGGTCTTACGCTCCTCTCCCCGCCTCCGGCCCCACGTGATCGGCGCCGTGCGCACGCGCGCATCGTACTCGCTGCGTCCTGGGCTGCGGTCGCCCGCCCTGGTGCCGACTCCGGTAGGTGTGGGCGCTACTTCGTAGCGGGGAGCCTGCCGGGCCCCCTTCTGCCCAAGTTCACTCATTCAGCAAACATTAGGCGCCTACTTTGTAGCAGGCGCTGTGCCCTCCTGACGCTTCCGGTACCCTGGGGGAGGACCGCTCCTTCCTGTATTCGGAAGGAAGTCTCACCTCCCTGGCCCTGCCCGCCTTTTGTTAATCACATGCTCCCTGAAGTATCTTCACGTCCTGGTCCCTTCCTGCAGTCTTCTTACATAGAGCTCCCTTCCAGGCGCACTCCGCAATGCAGCCTTACCAAGGTCTTGACGTTCCTCCTGCAGGACACTAAACCTCCCACCTCCGCACCTTTGCCCGGGCTGTGCCCCCATACCTGGAACACTCTCCTCCCCGCTCAGGCTCTTAGAATCCCCAGCTTCCTTTGAGACTCAGCTCCAATTTTTCGAGGAGGCCCTTCCTAGTCCTCCCCAGCGGTTAGTGACAAACCCTCTAATACGCTTCCTTCCACTCGGTATTTATCGATGTTCAACAACCCCCTCCCCCCCTCCCCACACACACACACACTAACTCCTCTTAGAATCTAAGCTGCTTTGGGCAGAGACTTGTTTTGTTTCCTCAGCTTAACAAATGATCGAATGATTGGTTAATTGATTGGATTTTCTTCTCTGTGCTCTTACCTGGGAGATTTGTAAGCTCCCTGGATGGTAGGAATTGTTTTGTCTCCAAATGCCTGGTACCCAGCACAGAGGCTGTCTGGCTAGCACACGCAGTAGGTGCTTAACAAATATTTGTTGAAATAAATAGGAGTGTTGACTTTGTCAAGTTTGTGAAGAGCCCGTAGTGGAAGCAGTCAGGAGAGAGAAGTTGGGTTTGTGCTTTTTTCTTGAAGAGGACCATGGCATCAAGATGATGACCTGACTTGCAGTTGACTTTGATTTGAGTGAGGGAGGGCTGTGCGCGGTCACCAACCTCTGTGGTACCCAGTTACTGTACCACACTCGCTGCCTGATGCATCTTCTTTAAGGAGATAGTGTTGGGAGAGATGACACTGAACGAGGAATCTGGAGACTTGGGTTCTAGTGCTCGCTGTCCCACGGATGTGTAATGACTTCGGGCTGTTGGCTGAACCATACATACTGACTTCATCTTATAACTAAATTCTGGAGCTAGCTTAGTTCCCTTTCTATTCAAGTATTCTAATCCAATTTCTGTCTTGTGAAAAAACTTTATTGCATTGTTTGAACCTAGCCCTACTTGGCTGGAAAGCTGGACCGCCTCTACCTATTGCTTAGAGACCCTTTACTAAGGACCTAAGTTATGCTGACCAGAAACTCAGGCAACTCCAAAGTTGAAATGAAAGAAGTTGCCTCACAATTATACATCTCAAGCCACCATTAAGGTTAAGATTTATCTGAAAACTGATCCCATGCTGATCAGTCATTGTTTCCATGTTTCTTTGATTGAATACAGAGCTAGGGGGAGAAGTGGGAAACCCTTTTTTCTGATTTCACGGAATTGCACCTGTTCACTCTCCCCCTCCTGACTGGAAAGTCCCAAATCTGTCCTCCAATTAGAAATCAGATTACCTAATTTAGTACCCTGGTTAACTGTCTTCCTTTAATTAATTGGCCCTATTTAATTGCTTTTAATGTATTTGGTGTCCAATGCCAAACGTGTGGTCCCTGGTCCTGATTTAATAAATCAATATGCTTGGAAGCTCCAACCTTTGATACCTCAGTCATTTCATCCTTCTCCTGCCATTCTAAGAGATACAAGCACATTAGTGGTCTCAATTTAGTTAAATAAGAGTACTTGGATGAAGGGAGACTTTTTTTTTTGGCCCAAGATTGGGTGACCCTCAGTTTATTCTCCAGGAAAATGGAAAATCTGTATTATTTCTCTCAATTCTTGTGAGGCTCAAAAGAGACTGTGCTTTGCCAGGGCTTTGCAAATTCTAAACTTCAATTTTCTTATCTGTGAAATGGGGTTAATAATCACAGCCTTTAAACCCATAGTAGCTGCTTAGAATGATGCGCAAGTCTCCTTATGTCTCAGACACCCTCCCCATAAGTAAATTACCGTAAAGTTAGAGACCTGCATTGGTTGGACTGTTAAAAAAAATGCAATATTTATGTCCTTTTATTCTTAAGCACTTGGTTTTAAAGAAAGCTTTTGGATATTTTTCTGTTATTTATGTTACTTTTATTTATATGTAACACATTTAATACACTCCTGTTAACATATTATTAGATGAGATATGCAATTTATATTTGTTATTCATATTAATTAAATTCTGTGAGGAGTTTTGAAAAGTGATAGTAAGCACTCACTCTCCTCTCCCTCTGACCTCATCTTCTTACTCTCGTCTTTCCAAGCCTCACGTCTATTCCAAATGTCCTCCAACAAATCTTTCAGCAAAGTTGCCTACCCGTTATCAGCCGTACCCCAGACTCAAGGCTTGGACGCACGGACTGGCAGAGCGCTAAGTGCAGGGGGTGCAGAGAAACGATGATCTACCCGAAAGCTGCAGAGACAACCGTGGGAGGGACATCAGGAAGGGCTTTAGCTGGAGCTGGAAGCGGCCGGGGGCTTCCCTCCTATAGCTGACTTAGGGCAGAGGTCTAGCTCATCCCTCGGGTCGGAGAGAGCTGGACCACAGACTCCAGCGGCCAAATCCAGAGCTCTCGGATTCCGATACCTCCTCCCCAGCCGCTCTCGCACTGGGAGACTCCGCCCTGAGCCATCCGCACCTTCTCATACCCAGAGCGGGGCCAGCCCCTGATTTCCCAGAAACTTCCGCGCGTCTATTTGCATACCAGACCTTGTCTTCAAAAGATGGTGGGGGGAAATTACTCTCCAAATCCTCTTCCAACCAAAAGTCTGAAAATTCAGAGGAAACGATATACTCCACAGAAGCAGTTGTGGTGGAAAAAAGCTCTAAGATGGACTCACCCTTACTGAAGAATGTGTCACTCTGTATCGCTACAGTAGCTCCAATAACGCTCGTGTTAAAAAGGGCTTCTGTCGTGCATGGCACACGTCGAGCGGTGGGGGTATCCTCAGTCGTTTTTCGTGCGGAATCGACATCAAGAGATTTCGGAAGCACAATTTTTGGTACCTGGGCAGCTAGTGATCGTTGGTTCTGGCGCCCTTTCTATTTGCTTAAAGAAAAGAAGGAAATGTTGATTGTGCTTGAGGTAAATGTAGTATGTATTTCGTCTGGTCGTATTTGAAAACAGTCCGAGAGCTTGGATTAATGAATGTTTAAGGGAAGTGAAATTCGGTTTCGGAGAAAAAAATAAACTCTGGATATGGATATTTCTTACAAGAAACTACAGCTCTAGTCACCTTTTTCAATTATTTTTCTGTCAAGTTGAGCTTTTTTTGCTTTTTAAAAATCTCATGGATAATCAAATGTTTTTTTGCATTACATTTTTTTAGCAAGCATTTTTTCCCCCTGCCCATCATCCACCTGCTTCTGAGAAGAAAAAAACCTTTTTACGCTAGTCATATTGAAAAATGCAGCTCATTCTCCATGCTGAGTTCATTACCTCTCTATTAAGACATAACAAGTTACTGCAGCCTGATTAGGGTTGTTAAATTTTTCGAAATATATTGCTATCAGGTGCCAAGCTCTGTGCTGAGCGTGTTTTGTCACCCCTGTCGTGGCTTCTCCTGTCCACACGGTAGTGCTAGTGAGTCAAAGGTGAAGAAACTGCAGTCTCTCCCCTTTCCTGGTGAACTTTGATTTCTGTGATAATTTTTCTTGTTTGCATAGGTTTTATGAAGCTCTGTGATGCAAATAGAAACAATAGCTTTCTCCTGTTTAAAATGTGAGGAAGTTTGCCGTTGAATGCTATAAGGGTAAGGGAGGTTCAGAGATCATCTAGAATTGATTAATATGTATTGATTAAGTCCCTACTCTGTGTCAAGCATAGAGGGCAGGTAGGTGGGCTTGGAAGCAGGAAGACATTTCCAGGAGTTTAAGTCCAACATCAGATACTTCCTAGATGTGTCATCCTGGGCTGGTCACTTAGCCCTGTTTGACTCAGTTTCCTCACCTATAAAATGAACTTGGGAAGGAAATAGCAAACCACTCCAGTATCTTTGCCAAATGAGGTCATGAAGAGTTGGAGACAACCGAGATAACGAAACATCAACAAAACCTTGGAGTCATATTTAATAATTTACTAGACTGTGCCTGTTATTTGACTGAGGGATCCCACTATCAAGTGCATACCCCAAAGAGTTGTAAAAGAAAGGGGGAAAGATCCCATATGCACAAAATATTAGTAACATAACTTTTTGTTATAACAAAAAACTGGAAACAAGATATCAATTGGGAAAAGGTTGAACAAATTATAATATATGAATGGAATGGGATATTATCTCTCCACAAGAAATTACAAAAGGGATACATTTGGAGAGACATAGACTTGTATGAACTGATGTTGAGTGACATGAGCACAACCAGGAGAAGAATTTATATAATAACAACATTGTAAAGAAAAGCAACTTTGAAAGACTTCAGAGCTGTTTGGCACAGTGAGCAGTTGTCCCTTCAGAAAACTGATAAAGAAGCATGCCTCCTTCCTCTTGGCAGAGAGGTGGTGGACTAGGGGTACAGAGTGAGACATACATGAATAGATAATGTATCAATTTATGTTGCTTCACTATCCTTCCCAGTTATAAGGAAGGGAATCTATTCGGAGGGGGACAGAGTTGGTAGGTAGTGATAGTGAAGCAAAAAAAAAAAAATAGAAGATAAAAAAGAAGATCCATGGAACTTTTTTATTTTTAATGTGGAGAACAGAAGGAAACTTAGAATGGGGACAGAGACAAGCCAGGCAGCATTGGTACTATTATATTAAATGTAACATTTTAAAAACTAACGTCACTCACAGTTTCACATATAGTCCTCTTTTCTATTCTTTCTATATTGAAGTGTTCAGGCTCATTTGAAGCTGAATTCATAATTTAAAAAATACATTTAAAATTTTTGTAAAGCTAAGAGAGTACCAGAAAATGAAGAGAATGTGAGAAGAAGAGTTCTAGGGTGAAGGAAATCATAGAATTGTAGATTTAGAGCTGCAAGGAATCTTAGAGGTCATCTTACAAATGGGGAAACTGAGGTCCAGAGAGGTTGAGTGAATTACCCGGCATCACACAGTGTAAGTGTTTGCAGAATTTGAGGTCAGGTCTTTTCTTGACTTCAAGTTCAGGCCCTTCTTTTGAATTATCCATATCTAATATGGAATAAGTACCACCAGAGATGTGAAAGACACCTTCTTCCATTCTTTATTTTTTCACATAAATATTTATTTTATTCTGAACTTAAATAAAATAAGCATTACTTTAACACAGTGGAATGGGGGTAAAAAAGATGATTGCACATGAAATTGCAAATCTATTTTGTACAACTTGCTGTCCCTTTTAAATATATAATAAAATTATCATGTAGCTTTCTTTTGCCTCCTTTTTTACTTTCCCCCAATCTTGCCCTAGAGATGGCTACCATTAGACACAAATATGTGTGTATATATATATATATATATATATATATATATATATATACACACACACACATAAATGTAAAATCACTCTACACATGTCTATTTGTCAGTTCTTTCTTTTTTCCTTTTATTTTTTACACTAATACATATTTATGAAATAAAACAAACATTTCCATAATGTACTACAGTAAAAAGATGATGGTACATAAAATTGCAAATATGCTAAGAATGACTTGCTATTCTGTTCAAATATACAACAAAGTTACCTTATAATTTTTTCTTTTTTTCTACCCTCCTCCACCCTACCCTAGAGATGGCTACCATTAGACACAAATGTATATACATACATATACATATATATGTCTATACATATACACACATACATATATGTAAAATTCTTCTATACATACTTCTATTTATCAGTTCTTTTTCTGGATGCAGATAGTGTCTTTGGATGTGACCTTGAACATTTAGATGTAATTTATTTGAAATTTATTGTGGCAGTATATGGTATTAGATTCTAATCCAAAACTTATTTCAGCCAAACTGCTTTTCAGTTTTCTCAGCAGTCCCTAAGGAGGGCATCCTTGCTTAATTAGTTTACGTTCTAGGGCTGTTTTCAGTTGCTTCTGGTTTGTTCTTATACGGTTTGTTCTCATGATTTAATTTTCTGCTTGTTTGTTTTTTTTTTAACTAGCACCATATTTGAAAAATAATACTGAATTGTAAAATAGTCTGGTAATATCTTCATTTTTATTATTTTTAGTCAGCCAAGGGGTCAGTTTGCCTCCCACTTGTTAGATGTCCTACTGTCCTAAGAGTCACTTAGCCCTTTCCTACCTACTCTCATGACATTGGCCTCGTGAATGGTGAGTGACCAAGATCCTTCGACTCTCAGCTCTGGGCACTCTCTCCCACTGTCTCCTATGCCTGGAACTTTCTCCTCCTCCACTCTGACTACTGACTTCCCTGGCTTCAAGTGCCATCTAAAATCCCCGCCTTGGACAGGAAGCCTTCCCCAGTCCCTCCTTAATTCTAGTACCTTCCTTCTCTTGATTATGCCTGATCTACTCTGGATAGAGTTTGCTTTATACATATGTATTTGCATGTTTTCCCCCCATTAGATTGTAAACGAATCACACCCTGCTGACCAGCCTTGTTTCAAGTATGGAGATGGGAGTGGGGGGTGGGGGCAGAGTGCCACACATCTGTCTGAACCAATTTTATATCCTTAACATTCTTTTGCTAAGTAAATGCTCTTTCTGCGAACTCTTAAATTGGTGTATGAATACACCAGACCCGTCAGAATCAGACCTCACCTGCAGTGGGGACTTTCCAAGCATTCTCAGTCATCCCAGACTCTAGCTTTCCTGGATTTGGGGGAGGGGGCACAGTCAGCTTCAGGTCACTGGGGATTCGAGGTCAGTTCTATCATGAGTCAGTTATCTGAAGGGTGAATGGAGATGGAAGGAAAGGGAACATGTTTTGATTAAGAACCTACTACGTGCTAAGTGCTTTACAAATATTCTCTCCTTTGATCCTCGCTAGAACTTTAAGAGAGAGAGCCTATTGCAATCCTCATTTGCAGTTGAAGAAACTGAGAGAGAGGTTGGTTGCCCAGGGTCATCCAGGTAGTAAGTGTCTGAGGCTGGATTTGAGCTTGAGTCTTCCTGACTCCCAAGTCCAGCGTTCTGTGCACTGTGGAGCCCCCCCACCTGCCTAAAATAGCTCTACCTGGTGGCTGCAGAGATGAGTTTTGGAGATTTCCAGGAGACTGTGACAATATCCAAATGCTCCTTTTTAAACATCATGGTTTGCCCTTTGGCTGACACAGTTCCCTTCTGTGGAATACCTTATTGGGGCAATAGCAGGTCAGTCAGGCCTACACCCAGGCAGATCAATTAGGCAGTTTGATAGGGAAAGTGGATAGATAAATGCTCGGGTGTAATTTCAGCATGTGGATGTTAACCCCTTGAAACAACAGCATGGATAAGATCAGTGCTGAGATCATCATATACACTGCATTTAATTTGACAAGCATTTATCAGATTCTGAAGGCTGAGGATAATAGCCCTTGCCCTCATGGATTACTGTGACATTCTACAGGGACAGGAGATAGAACTGGGCACACAAAACACATACAAAGGACATAAAATATATATTTTAGCCTTTATTTGGGAGGAGGGCGCTAACAACCCTGGGAATTAAGGAAGGCCTCATGCAAAAAGTGCTGCTTGATCTTAGGTCGAAAGGATCTTTTTCTTGTTGTGCAGTGGTGACACTATCTTCTTGACCTCATTTAGAGGTTTTTTTGGCAAAGACACTGGAGTGGTTCACCATTTCCTCCTCTGGCTTGTTTGACAGATGAGGAAACTGAGGCAAACAGGGTTAAGTGACTTGCCTAGGGTCACAGAGCTAGTAGGTATACAGGGCCAGATTTGAATTCAGGAAGAGTCTTCCTGACTCCAGGCCTACTGCTCCATGTATGATGGCACCCACTGCCTTGCTGCCCGAAGAGGCCATGATTCTGGATGGATGGAGAGAAGTCTCACACACCCAGGCAAAGGATGAAGTTGGTTCCAGTGCTTCCAAGAGAGATATGTGGTTCTAAAGACAAGTGAAGTGAGCAGAACCTGGAGAACATTGTACACGGTAACAGCAATATTATAATGACTGTCCATTGTGAAAGAATTAGCTACTCTGATCAGTGGACCCATGATGGAAAATGCATAAAAGCATCAAAAAGCATAGTTTTTTCCACTTTCCGTTTCTTGCTTTTTATTATTTTTCCCCCACATGACTATCATGAAAATAGATTTTGCATGACTTCACACATATAATTGATATCATGCTGCTTGCCTTCTCATGGGTGGAGGAAAGGCTGGGAGAGGGAGGAGAATTTGGAACTCAATTTTTAAAAAAATGGCTATTAAGAAAAACATTGAAACACACAAAAATAAAAATAAAGACAAGTGAAGAGAGAAGCTCTATTTTCAATAGTCTTTAACATCTCCCCACACTAGGCATTGTCACTGGCTGCCTCCCATGCCTGGAATGCTCTCCCTCTTTATCTCCACCTCCTTCATTCTCTGTTAAAATCTCACCTTCTAGGTTCTGACCAGAAACCCTGAGGGTCTTCCCCTCCTGGACTGACTTTTTTCAGAAGTCAAACTCGGCCCTCTTTAGTCTTTATTTTTACCATCTTTAATCACTGAATAGGTGTTGCCTTAGATAAACTGAGACCTGGGAAAGACCTTAGCTCAAAAAAGTCAAGGTCTCCCACTGCATCCAGGGCCACCATCAATCATCCTGACCTACGTCTTGTCATTGGACTCCAATGACTCTGGAATAAAGAGTGGGACTGATGACTTTGCACAGCCCGGCCTCACTTAAATCCAGTTCTCTTGAAAGTCGACAAACATATCAATCACCCTTTTGATATTACTGGTCCTCTTTGAAAAAGGACAAACAGCAAAATCTTACTTTCTAGGACCCATGATAAAAAATGCTGTCCATCTCCAGAGAAAGAACTAACTAAATTAGAATTTAGTTCTAATTTTAGAGCTAAAGAGCTAATTTAAGCAGATTGAAGTTTTACTTTCTTTATTTTTCTTGTTTTTAAAATCTGTTTTCTTTCACAATATGACTAACATGGAAATGTGTTTTGCATGACTGCACATGTATAACCTATATTAAATTGTGTGCTATCACAATGAGGGGGAGGGGAGGGAGGGAGAGAATTTAGAACTCAAAAAAAATTAAAAAATTTAATTTGTTTTCCGTTTTCAACAATCACTTCCATAAGTTCCAAATTTTCTCCTTCTCCATCCCACTTACCTCCCCAAGATGGCATGCAATCTTATATGGGCTGTACACATACATTCTTATTAAACACATTTTCGCATTAGTGATGTTGCATAGAAGAATTAAAACAAATGGGAGAAAGCAGGATAAAAAAATAAAACATAACAAAAGAGAAAATAGTCTGCTTCATTCTGTGTTCCAACTCTATAGTTCTTTCTCCGGATGTGGAAGGCATTTTGCATCATGAGTCCTTTGGAAATGTTTTAGGTCCTTGCATTGCTGTGAAAGGCTAAGTCTATCAAAAACAGTCTTCGAACACCGAGGCTCTTACTGTGGATGATGTTCTCCTGGTTCTACTCACTTCACTCAGCATCAGTTCATACAAGTCTTTACAGATTTTTCTGAAATCTGCCTGTTCATCATTTCTTATAGCACAATAGTATTCCACATTCATATACCACAACTTGTTCAGTCATTCCCCAATTGATGGGCATCCCCTCAATTTCCAGTTCTTGCCACCACAAAAAGTGCTGCTGTCAAAAATTTTTTTAAATGAATGTTAATTGTTCTTACATGTAATTGGGGGAAAATAAAATATTAATTTTTTTTAAAAATCTTACCTTCTACAGGAAGCCTTTCTTAACCCCTCTTAATTCTAGGGCCTTCCTTCTGCTGATTATTTCCAGTTTATTCCATATAAAATTTGTTTGTCCAGAGTTGTTTGCTTATTGTTTTCCTCATTAGACTGTGAGTTCCATCCACATAGGGGCTGGCTTATGCCTTTCTTTACATCCTCAGCACTTAGCACAATGCCTGACCTATAGAAGGCAATTAAGAAATCTTTATTGACTGAATGACTCAATCTCCAACTTGTCTCCTGGACCTCCCTGAGGTAAAGAGTTCTTGTATATTCCTTAGTACATTCTATTCTATAGTATAACTTCTCCATTTTCCATTTTCTGTTTGCTTGGATAAATGGACTTGGTTACTATTTGCTATTTGTAGTGGTCTTTTGAGTATCTTGTCTTTGGAGGGAAAGAGCTAAGCTGATAAGCGTAAACTAGGGTCTACTGTTTCCCTTCAGAGTGGCCTGGGAGGAAACTTTCCTTTTGAGCCAGACTCCTACCCCTACAGGACCAATATTGAGGGGCAGATAAAATTCTAGCCTCATAAACCCTCTTGAACATAGGTAAAGGAAGGAGCAAGCACCCAACCAAAGCTCTTCTTTTGCTCCCCTCAGGATGGAAATCAAAGTCCTCCTTGGAGAGGAGGGGGCTAGATTCTAGCTATATCCATGCAACCCATGAGTTGCACCTATTCATTTAGACAGCCTATATTGATGACCTATCTTACATGTGGACATACATACACACTATCTATCTATCTACATGTATATATACACACGCACACATCTATATACATACACACATATAAAACATATATACATACATATAGATAAATATATTATATAAATATACATATAGATAAAATATGTATGTTTTATATACACACTATCTATCTCTCACATATAAACTCCTCCTTTTGGCATTTAAAGTTCCTCACAAACCAGTCTCTTCCAACCTTTCCAGGCTCCTTATACATTACAACCCTCTGTGTCCTCCATAGTCTGGTTGTCTTAGCTTCCTGTTCCACACACACAGCTCTCCATTCCCCATCTCCATGTTTTTGAGCTGGTTTCCCCCATGCCTGGAAAGCTGTCCCTTCTTTCTCCTTCCCCTTGAAAGCCTTGGTTTCCTTTACATCTCAGCTCAAGCACCAGCTTTTGCATGAAGCCTTTCCTGACTCCCCGGTGGCTGCTAGTGCCGTCCTTCCCATAACCACTTTGTATTCCTTTTGCATATGGTCTCTACATCCTCATATTTAAACTTCTTGTCTGCCCCATTAGAATGTTAGCTTTGGGAGTGCAGGGACTATTTCACCCTCATGTTTGTATAGCTGGAACTTATCACAGTGGTTGATCAATAGTGAGACTTAAGTATCTCTTGGTGGATTGACTTTTTGGGCAAGATATTTGCTTTCCCTGGTCCTCAGTTTCCTCATATGAAAAATTAGTGAGTTAGAGTAAATGGCCTTTGAGGTCCCTTCTAGCTCTAATTCTGTGATTCTCTAATCCTATAGTTGTGATGGGGTACTTAGATTAACCCGCCCCTGCTGGCATTCTCTCACAAAAGCAGAGCTGCTAATGCCTTCTTGGTTTGCCTTATTAATCGTTTCATTCTTTGGAAGACAGAGAAGGGATGAGAGGGACCTGTTATTCTGGACTTGCTTTTCACCAACATAGAAGAGCTAGTTACTGAAGAAGAATGATGGAAAACTTGGGGACATGGGAAAATGTCTTGCATGGCTTCATATATATAATTGATAAGATATTGTTTGCCTTCTCAGTGAGTGGGGGAGGGAAAGAATTTGGACCTCAAAATTAAAAAAAAAACCTAATATTAAAAATGAAAAAAAGAAAACTTGGAGGGAAGTGACAACTCCATCTTGGAATTCTTTTAGACCAAAGATTTTTGACCATAGACCTCTTTTGGCAGTCTGGTGAAACTGAGTCATGGGATGAGTTCTTAGCCTTTTTGGTGTACTGGCAAATGCTTAACAACCAGCATACTGGGAAAACAAGACATATGCATGATAGACTTTTAAGTTTAATCTGTATCATCAGCATGTTCTCCATTGCTTTCTTAAATCAAGAAAAAAAATCAATGAAACAGAAAACCCAATCCTGATTTGTAGCATTTGATGTAAATGCTCACACAGCTCTAGCACACTCCAGCATGGACCCCTTGTGTAGTCTAGTGAAGTTTATGAACCTCTTCTTAAAATAATGTTTTTCAATGCATAAAATAAAATACATTAGATTCCAAAGAATACTGATTATATTGAAATAGGGTTATCAAAATGTAGGGTAGTGTTGCTCATGTTCTTGCCTAGCTGGGTTTGTCTAAATTCAGTTTTTCTACCCTTGTCCAAGTTTGTTTATTTACTGCATATATAGATGCAAGAACAGAGAATGGAGAATGGACCCCAAAGACCTTACATAGCTGGAAAAATAGCATCAGGAGCCAAAAGATCCTAATGAGATAAACCTGGTGACCAATACCAACCTCAGCAAGAAAAAAAAAAGCTTTTTTCTTTTTTGTTTGGGGAGGGAGATCAAAGATGAAAGTTGACTGGGAGGAATGGGCTGATGTTAAGAGATGTCTGAGAGAAAGAAGCTCTCTCTACTGAGCTTACAAGAAGAATCAACTTGAGATTAGAAAGGATGGAACCAAAGTAGCTAAGAGGGAGCTCAGACTCATGGAAAGGCAGGAGATGAGATGAGAGCACCAGCTGCTCTTGAAAAATTCTAGTCAATGGCATCTTATGGTGCTGAAGACTGGTGGGCATGATTGGGGAGGCACCCAGAGTGTGATTTTTCAGTCTTTCAGTGATAATAGGTAATGGGAGAGAGAGGAGAAGGTTAAAATGACAGTTCTTCAAACAGAGGACTCTGTAAGTTAAAGGTCAGAGATTTGATATGAGGGAGGGTCTTTACAGGGATTTGCCCAGGAGAGGAAGGAGAGAGTCATAAAAGGAAAAATAAGAAGAAAAGAGCATCCATAGAACTTTAAAAGAATATACAGAAGAGAGTTCAAAAGAGATTAGCAGGGCAGTGTTGATGCTATTATGTTAGGACAGGGAGTAGGACTATACCTGGGAATTCATTGGTACTGAATGAGGTTCCTACTCTCTACTACGGCAGATTTTTACCTTTGCTGAAACATATGGTCTTTTTTTCTTTATTTTATTAAGTATTTCCCAATTACATGTAAAAGAATTTTTAACAATCATTTTTTAAAATATTGAGCTCCAAATTCTCTTCTTCTTTCCTGTTCCTCCCCCTTCTTTGAGAAAATTGAATTTGATTTCAATTATACAGGTGAGGTCATGCCAAATATCTTTCCATATTAGCTGTGTACATAGTCTTAGAGAGTTTCCTGGGGCTGCTAAGACATTGAATGACTTGCCCAGGGTCATATAGTTCATACGCAATTGTAGCAGTAAGCACTCCAGCAAAAGCACGAGGGTCTGCTGCATAGGTTCTGGGATCTGCTTTTCTAAAAGGAAAGCAACTTTTGAGGGGTCAACAATCTTTTTAAATTATATTTACCAACAGAGAAAATATAAGCAGAGAAATAAAGACCAACAGACAGGGCTTCCAACTGTATGACCATAAGCATTACATACATCACAAATCAACAGATAGATCCAACTGTGTAACCATTACATACATACATAGTTACCAGGGAGAATGGTTACCCAGAGTCTCATTTGGCACATGAACCTTCTTCCAAAAGGTAAGCCCCCAAAATAAAACCTCACCTCAGAGTATATGTACACTTTTCAGAGCCAGAGGGCATCATGACTCTCCTGACTCAGTACCTCATTGAAATGAACAAAAGCTTCCCTTAATGGGCTTCAGGTGAGGCTTATTCATGCACAGGGAAGATCGTTAACTCTAATTAACATTATAGCATCAGAGACAAGATATGACCTCAGACTTCCCTGGCTCTAAGAGGATGTCACTAACCATTATGCTATATTGTCTAAAACAAACTATATTATATATATATATATATATATATATATATATATATATATATATATATATATATATATATATATATATATATAATAAGCATTCACTGTGTCATGTACATATTCCTTGCTCTTGGAAAATAGAAATGTTTGTATTTATTTGAAGTTTGTTAAGTAATAAAAAAACCCAAATATTAATAAGACCCCAGAACTATAGCGATTTTGACTGATTCCCTGAAAAATTTAACCGTATCTTATCAAAGGAACAGTCTGTGAACATCTAGAGAGACAAGGATTGATCACCAAGAGCCATCATTGCTTCCTTAAAAACAGGTGGTCCCAGACTAATTTAATTTTCTTTCTTGACAGTTATTAGTCTTACAGATGAGAATGCTGTAGATCCATTCAACAATAAATACTTATTAAGTGCAAATAATGTGCCATGTATGGTGCTAGGTGCTGGGGAGGCAAAGGCAAATGCAGTTCCTGCCTTCAAGATGAAGAGGTCTGGGGGGACTGGCACCCTGCACATGCCAAGGCAGAAGAATGAAGGCCTAGAATGAATTCACACACTCAAGCCTTCTCTTAGTTAAGTGGCAAATGTTTATTGAAATGCTTTAGCAAAAGTGGGCAAGGGTCCTTAGGGAACCTTCCAGAGAATGAGGATGGTGCTCAGGCTTATGTGGAAAAGGGACAAGGGAAAAGAATTCCATGGATGCTAATTAGGTAATCTAGGAATTCCAAGGGATATATAGGGGGTCCAGGTGTCTTTGGGAACAGGTGCCTATAATCTATCAATGGGAAAATGCAGGGAGTCTGCACATATAACTTTGTTAATGCAGACAGGGGGAGAAAAGACATTTTTCTGTTTAGCTGCCAGAGGCCTGGACCTTGGGGATCTGGCTCAAGCAGGAGTCGTTGGGACAGCCAGGGACAAAAATCCTTGGGCCAGGAGCCCCGTGCCTATTCTGATAACAAAATTAGGTCTGCAACAAGGGAACATTTTCTCACAGGACTGAAGCCTGCTGAGAGACTGAGAGGCTTCCAGAGACATGATCTTAAGGTTGGGGCCTAAGTGCAAACCCCTCATCAAAGATGCTTACATTCTTTTTTTTTTAAATTTAATTTTTAATTTTTTTTTTTATTATTTTTTAACATTCTACAATCACTACCATAAAACTTAGATTTTTACCCCCCCACACACCTACCCCCCATCACCCCACTCCCTCCTCAAGACAGCATATAATTCTATATAGGATCTACATATACTTTCCTATTGAATATGTTTTCACTATAGTCATACTATGTAGACGAACTAAAATAAATGGAAGAAGCCATATAACAAATCAAAACATAACACACACACACACACACAAACACAAACATGATCTGCTACATTCTGCAATTGAATTCTATAATTCTTTCTCTGAGTGTGGAAGGCATTTTCCTTAGAAAGCCACTGGGAATTTTTTTTTTTAAGTTCTTGCGTTATTATGAAGTTCCAAGTCTACCAGAAAGAACTCTCACACACTGTGGTTGTTGCTGTGCACAAAGTTCTCCTGGTTCTGCTCCTTTCACTCAGCATCAGATCATATAAGTCCTTCCAGGCCTCCCTGAAGTCTTCTTGTTCATCATTTCTTATGGAGCAATAGTACTCCATTACATTAATATACCATAATTTATTTAGCCATTCCCCAGTTGTTGGGCATCCCTTGATTTCCAGTTTTTGGCAACTACAAAGAGTGCTGCTATAAATATTTTTGTACATGTGGGACCCTTCCATTTTTATGATCTCTTGGGGATACAGTTCTAGAAGCAATATTGCTGATTCAGAGGGTATGCACATTTTTGTAGCCCTTTGGGCATAGTTCCAAACAGCTCTCCAGAATGGTTGGATCAGCTCACAGCTCCACCAACAATGAATTAGTGTTCCAACTCTCACACATCCTCTCCAACATTTATCATTTTCCTATTCTGTCATGTTTGCCAATCTTATAGGTGTGAGGTGGTACCTCAGAGTTGTTTTGATTTGCATCTCTCCAATCAAAAGTGATTTAGAGCATTTTTTCATATGATTATAGATACCTTTAATTTCTTCCTCTGAAAATTGCCTGTTCATATCCTTTGACCATTTATCAATTGGGGAAAGAGATGCTTACATTCTAAAAGGGGAGAAACTAAACATAACTTCCTTAGCACATGTGTTCCCTGAACATGCATCTTAATACCACTGGGTCTGAAGTCTGTACCTGTTCTCACTTTGGACACTCACTGTGTGACACTATGGGAGAATGTGCCCTAGATTTCTTAATACCACTGGGTCTGAAGTCTGTACCTGTTCTCACTTTGGACACTCACTGTGTGACACTATGGGAGAATGTGCCCTAGATTTCCTTGTGAGGAAAATGTTATAGCCACTGCTTTTACTAAGTGAATTCTTTTGCTAAAGGCTATTTGTGTCTACTGGTTGCCTGTTAATAAGAATTATGCCAGTGTGAGGAGGAGCCAAGATGGTGGAGTAGAAAGACTCATGTATGCTAGCTCCGAACCCACAGCCCATATATTTTCTGTAAAAAGAACTCCCCACAAATTCTGGATCAGTGCAAGCCATGCAGAAACACAGTAGAAGAGATTTCCATTCCAGAGAGCTCTGGAAAGCCGTCCCCAGGGATCTGTCGCACTCCGGACAGTGGAGCCCAACCCTGAACTGCCCTGGCCACGGCCCCAGAGGAGCAGATCCAAGCAGGCTTCAGGGATAGAATCTCCGGCAGCCACGAAGGTCCACCCACAGGCGCTACAGGTCAGTGAGAGAGACTTCTGGGCTGGCCGAGAGGGGAGTGGGGTGTCTCTGTGACTCGGACCCCCTCGGGAGGCAGCGGCAGAGGCAGCAGCGGCCCGGAACTCCCGGAGCAGGCAGGAGGTCAGGGCCATTACCGAAGATCTCTGCATAAACCCCCTGAGGGAAATGAGCCTGGGAGGTGGCCTTGCCCCCACCTGAGCACCAGAACTTAAGCTCACATTGAATAGCAGCCACGCCGGTAGCTGAAAGCCCTGAGGCTGGGGAGCAGCATTTGAATCTCAGACCCCAAGCACTAGCTGGGCAGATCTAGGCAGGGGTGGAGAGGAATCTCAGAAGTCAAGTAACTGGCTGGGAAAATGCCCAGAAAAGGGAAGAAAAATAAGACCATAGAAAGCTACTTTCTTGGGGGACAGATGTTCCCGCCTTTCATTTCTGATGACGAGGAACAATGCTTACCATCAGGGAAAGACATAGAAGTCAAGGCCTCTGTATCCCAAACATCCGAAACAGATATCCAATGGGCTCAGGCCATGGAAGAGATCAAAAAGGATTTTGAAAATCAAGTTAGACAGGTGGAAGAAAAACTGGGAAGAGAAATGAGAGAGATGCAAGAAAAGCATGAAAAGCAGGTCAATACCTTGGTAAAGGAGACCCAAAAAAATGCTGAAGAAAAGAACACCTTGAAAAATAGGCTCACTCAATTGGAAAAAGAGGTTCAAAAAGCCAATGAGGAGAAGAATGCTTTCAAAAGCAGAATTAGCCAAATGGAAAAAGAGGTTCAAAAGCTCACTGAAGAAAATAGTTCTCTCAAAATTACAATGGAACAGATGGAGGCTAATGACTTTCTGAGAAACCAAGAAATCACAAAACAAAACCAAAAGAATGAAAAAATGGAAGAGAATGTGAAATATCTCATGGGAAAAAACAACTGACCTGGAAAATAGATCCAGGAGAGACAATTTAAAAATTATGGGACTACTTGAAAGCCATGATCAGAAAAAGAGACTAGACATCATCTTTCATGAAATTATCAAGGAAAACTGCCCTGAGATTCTAGAACCAGAGGGCAAAATAAGTATTGAAGGAATCCATCAATCACTGCCTGAAAGAGATCCAAAAAGAGAAACTCCTAGGAACATTGTGGCCAAATTCCAGAATTCCCAGGTCAAGGAGAAAATCTTGCAAGCAGCTAGAAAGAAACAATTCCAGTATTGTGGAAATACAATCAGAATAACACAAGATCTAGCAGCTTCTACATTAAGGGATCGAAGGGCATGGAATAGGATATTCCAGAAGTCAAAGGAACTAGGACTCAAACCAAGAATCACCTACCCAGCAAAACTGAGTATAATACTTTAGGGGAAAATATGGTCTTTCAATGAAACAGAGGACTTTCAAGATTCTTGATGAAAAGACCAGAGCTGAAAAGAAAATTTGACTTTCAAACACAAGAATGAGAAGCATGAAAAAGTAAACAGCAAAGAGAAGTCATAAGGGACTTACCAAAGGTGAACTGTTTACATTCCTACATGGAAAGACAATATTTGTAACTCTTAAAACTTTTCAGTATCTGGGTAGTTGGTGGGACCACACGCACACATACACACACACATGTACATGCATGCACACACACATACACACATGCATGCACATACAGAGACAGAGAGCACAGAGTGAATTGAATAGGATGGGACCATACCTTAAAAGAAATTAAGGTAAATGGTGAGAGAGAAATGTAGTGGGAGGAGAAAGGGTGAAATGGAATGGGGTAAATTATATTTCATTCAAGGGGCAAGCAGGAGACATTTTAGTGGAGGGAAAAAGAGGAGAGCTGAGAAAAAAACATGTAGTTTACCCTCATCACATTTGACTAAAGGAAGGAATAAAATGCACACTCATTTTGGTATGAAAACCTATCTTACAATACAGGAAAGTGGGGGAGAAGGAGATAAGCAGGGTGGGGGGGATGTTGGGAGGGAGGGTAATGGGAGGAGGGAGCAATTTGAAATCAACACTAGGGGAGGGACAGGATCAAAAGACAGAATAGAAACAATGGGGGGCAGGATAGGATGGAGGGAAATACAGTTAGTCTTACACATCACGACTATTATCGAAGTCATTTGCAAAACTACACAGATAGGGCCTATATTGAATTGCCTGCCTTCCCAAAGGGAATGGGTGGGGAGGGAGGGATGGGGAGAACTTGGAATTCAAAGTTTTAGGAACAACTGTTTAGTACTGTTCTTGCTACCAGGAAATAAGAAATACAGTTAATGGGGAATAGAAAGTCATCTGGCCCTATAGGACAAAAGAGAAGATGGGGACAAGAGAAGGGAGGGATGATAGAAGAGAGGGCAGATTAGTGATAGGGAAAATTAGAATGCTCAGTGTATTGGGGTGGGGGGGAGGGGTAAATGGGGAGAAAATTTGGAACCCAAAACTTTGTGAAAACGAATGTAAAAAGTTAAATAAATAAATTTATATTAAATACAAAGACAAAAAACCCCCCCAAAAAAACAAACAAACAAAAAAAGAATTATGCCAGTGAAGGCTCATGAACTATACAGTGTTAGGAGTGGGTCCTCTCAGGTTAACCATCCTGCAATCCTTTGGGTAGCAACCACCTTTGCAGGACCCAATCTTTGAGCCTGTGAGTGGTTAGTAGTGAGGATATCTGGATGGAGTACTTTGTGGAAATATGTATAAAACAGATATAGAGTAATCCAGGGGGTGGGGCAGGGCAAAGTAGTAGAAGCTGGTGGGGAGTAGAATGGGGACAGGCACTGGAAACTACCTCATGAATTGATGGTGCTTGAACTGAATTTTGAGGGAAACTTATTCCAAAAGGCAGAAGTGTGGAGGGAGATCTTTGCAAACATGGGACCAGCTAGTGCAAAGGCATAGAGTTGGTAGGTATAAGTAACCAATAGCAAAAAGATCAAATGGCTGAACCAAGGAGTATGGGAAGGGAGGTAATATGTAAGTGTAACAATGACTACTCTGGCCACACTGTCCGAGGGCCAGATGGGTTAACTTTTCACCCTCTAGTACTTTTAAGGGAGTTGGAGGGAGGTGTATAGTCTTTGCTGTTAGCTCAAGATGCTTATTAATTGTGTTTCTTCAATTTTAGGGATCCCTAGCACTTTAGTTCCTTAACAGTCTGATTGGGTTTTACAGAGACATTTAAAAGATGCCCATCAATTTGGGGAATGGCTGAACAAATTATGTATATGAAAGTAATGGAATGCTATTGTTTTATAAGAAATGATGAGCAGGTGGATTTTAGAAAAACCTGGAAAGAGTTGTATGAACTGATGCTGAGTAAACGGAGCAGAACCAGGAGAACAATGTGCACAGTAACAGCAATAGTGCATAATGACCAGCTTTGATAGACTTAGCTCCTCTCAGTAATACAATGATCTAAGATAATCCCAAAAGACTCGTGATGGAAACAGCTATCTATCCAGAGGAAGTGCTACAGAGTCTGAATGCAGATAGAAGCATACTGTTTTCTCTTTTTTGTTTTTTCTTTCTTATGGTTTCTCCCTGTAGTTCTGATTCTTCTTTCAAAACATGACTAATGTGGAAATATGTTCAATATGATTGTACATGTATAGCCTATATAGATTGCTTGCCATCTTGGGAAGGGGGGAGTGGAGAGAGGGAGAAAAAAACTTGGAATTCAAAATCTTATAAAAATGAATGTTGAAAACTAAAAAAAAAAGCGGTCTATTTTTTCTTAAAAAAATAAAAAAGAGATTTACTTCAAAGGTATAGCAAGCACAAGCATACAAGAGAGTGAAGAGGGATTAGGTTCAGTTTAATTCAGTCCATATACAGCACAGTTAGACCACATGCCAAGTTCAAAGCTTCTTGGGCTTTTATCCTGGTTTTTCTTCCATCCAGCCTGGGATCCTAGTTCCAAGTCTCCATGGATAGAGCTTCCTGATCCAAGAATTCCATTACCTGTCCCTAGAACTGAAAAGGACAAATGAAACAGTGCAAAAACCCATGTACTATTCTCTGCACCCATAAGACGTAAGGTAGTGGTGGTGGTGGTGGTGAAGTGACTTTTCTCCTTGTCCAGCTTGAAAAGGGACCCATACTCCAACACCAACTAGGCAGAGAGAATGAGTTTGTCCCTTTTTGGTAGTTTTAAGGAAAAGGAATGAGGGTTAGACATAGTCAATGAAAAGAACCCACTTCCCATCCCTGTGGGAGGAAAATGTGGGATGTCTCCTTCCAGAAGCAAATCCCTGATCACATGCCTGCCTCCCCATGGAAAAGTTTTAAGAAGTTATATTATTCTGCACTAAATATCAAATAAAATGAGTTTCTCTGTATGTAATAGAAGAGAGAAATAGGATCCCACATGAATTGCAAATCTCTACTATGTACAGCTTGCCTTTCTTTCAAACCATACAATAAATTCAACATCTAACTTTTAAAGTTATCCTGCTTATCTCTGTTCATTTATGACTTCCTTCTGTTCTCTCCTGTCAATACATAGAACATTTCTGCAACTTTTTTTTTCTTTCTTCTCTTTTGGGCTCTCCTCTTCCCTTCCCTCTTCCTCTTTGAAATAAAAGTAAAAATAAAACCCTTACAGAAAATATATAAATTCCCATATTGCCTGTGTCCTAAGATATGTCTTTCTGCAAATCTATCCCTTCTGTGTTCAGAAGAGAACAGCATGCTTCATCGTTGGTCCTCTGGAATTCTGGTGGGTTATTGCATTGACCAAAGTTCTCAAGTCTTTCAAAATTGTTTTTCTTTGTAAAATTATTCTTATTGTATAAATTGTATGTGTAAGATGGTGGCCCCAAAAATAATATGATGGTAAGTTACTATGAGAGGAGCATGAAGGGGGAGACAGCCATGATGTACTATGGCCTCATCAGACTGTCTCTGAATTATGGATCCATTCTTGGAAGGTAACATCCATATTTTATTTTTTTTCCTATCTTACTATTATTTCTTTATAGTCAATGGTCATATATTATTGTAGAAATGGACAAAATATTATTTTCTATAGTTAAATAAAAGAATAAAAATGTCAACTCTCCTCTGTTGGCCCATTGAAAGCATATTCAGATTTTGAAAATGTCTTGATCTGGGTCATTTAGAGATTATGAATATTTGGGATGGTGACACTAAAAACACTGGGTTTTTTAAAAACATTTTCACATTAGTCATGATGTAAAGAAGAATTAGAACTAATGGGAGAAACTATGAGAAAGAAGAAGCAAAACAAAAGACTAGGAGAGGAAACAGTCTGCTTCCATTTGCATTCAGAGTCTAAACTTCTTTCTCTGGATGTGGACAGCATTTTGCATCATGAGTCCTTTGAAAATGTTTTAGGTCCTTGCACTGCTGTGAAGGGCTGTCTATCAAAAATGCTGTGGCTCTTACTGTGTGTAATGTTCTCTTGGTTCTGCTAACTTCACTAAGCATCAGTTCATATAAGTCATTCAAGGCTTTTCTAAAGTCTGCCTGCTCATCTTTTTTTATTTGTTTATGCAACTTTATTGAAGAAAAATAAATCAATTACTAGCAGAGCTATTAGTTGATCACTCATCCATTGACAACTTGCATCATTTATTCAGTGCTATATTAAACAGTATACTGGAAGATAGATTAACTAATAGCTCCAAGCCTGCTAACAAAATTTAAATGAAAATTACAAAAAGTTCAAGACCCTATTTTGGTATACAAGGGGTATTTGACTTCCAATTTCCATTCTCTGTAGAACAAGAACAGGTCATTCCTTTATTGACATGCATAAAATACATCACGGTTTCTATTCTGCTGATGCTATAAATTCAGTACCAGTTCTCCAACCACATCAGTTATGAGCATAAAATATATCATGAAATCTCAGATCTATAACAATGGAAGACTTAAACAAGATGGATGCTGCTACAGTAATGTTGCTTCCTTTGATATAACAATTTTGCATCCATCTCCCTCCTCCTCAAATGGTACCTTCAGCATCTGTTAGAGCAGTGAGAAATGGTTTTAGTCTCGTAAACAAGTTAGGTGAAGACATTGGCCATATAATACACACGCTCCATTTTTAAAAAAATTCTGAATCTTGGGCAATTGTTCTCTTGTAACTACTTTACAGTTTCTAAAAGCAGTTATTGTCCAAAGCCGGAAGAACTTAAGTCTTCTCAGACGAGCATTTGCATGAATGGAGGGAGGTAAACAAAAAATAAAATTACAAAAGGTCTGATAGGGAAGTAGCTGGATAAGAAAATCAAAAAAAGGAACAATAATTTAAAGTTTATTCCAGTTATAATGCAAGTTATTCTGATTTTAAGGTAGCATCATATGGCATACTTCTAAGTCCATTCTCGAGATGTTGTGTTGTATTCGTTTCTGTTTTATAGATCTGTGCAATCTCTGGCACTAAGGGGTCATCTGGGTATGGATCATATAGCAGTGAACAAATGAATAAAAGATCTTTAGAAATAGTTAAATGAGGAGACCATTGTGATCTTAGAATATCGAGACAAATGCTGCCATTACTGTTACTGTTTGGATGATAAATTCTTGTTGTAAATGCAACCTTAGGTAGTCTGAAGGGGTAGTGTGTAGGGAAATGAATTGTCAAAAAGAATACACCACCTTGATATGGGCTATCATTAGACCCCATAATTGTGGCTTGCCAACAGAACATATCTCCAACTGGACCTGCAGAGCACTGTGCTGAAGGATCATGGGTCAAATTGCTAAGTTCTTTATTAATTCATTTCAGTGCCATAGTGTGTGCTTCTTTTTGCCTTACTCCACACTCTCTCAGTGAGTAGGAGGGTCCAGCCAAAAATTCTGATTGTGCCAGGTGGAGGGGAAGGGTTTTGGGGAGGGAATCTCTCTTCTCACACTAGCTCTGTCTCCCTCAAGCTGCTCATCATTTCTTATGGAACAATAGTATTCCATTATATTCATATACCATAACTTGGTCAGCCATTCCCCAATAGATGGATATCCCCTCAATTTCCATGCTTTGCCACCACAAAAAGAGTTGCTATAAATATTTTTGTACACGTGGTTCTTTTTCCCATTTTTATGATCTCTTTGGGATACGGATGTAGAAGTGGTATTGCTGGGTCAAAGGGTAGGCACAGTTTTATAGCCCTTTGGGCATAATTCCAAGTTGCTCTCCAGAATGGTTGGATTGATGTCCATATTTTACAAGGGACATTGACAAGTTGGAGAATTTCAAAAGAGGATGTTCAAGATGTTGAAGAGCTTTTAAGACCATGCCACAGGAGGGTCAGCTGAAGCAGTTGGGGAGATTTAGCTTACAGATGACTTAGGGGGAGCAAGAATGCTGTTTTCAAGTACTTGGAAGTGAAAGATGACCTTTGCATGAAAGAGGATTTAAATTTAGATTTGTCTTCCTTGGTCTCAGAAGGCAAACCT
The DNA here is from genome assembly GCA_023548195.1 of Bettongia penicillata ogilbyi. Classification (NCBI taxonomy): domain Eukaryota; kingdom Metazoa; phylum Chordata; class Mammalia; order Diprotodontia; family Potoroidae; genus Bettongia; species Bettongia penicillata. The sequence goes on from JAJHZJ010000029.1 coordinate 13,490,688, forward strand.
TGGGACTACATAGAGAAATTGCAGAGAGAGAAGCTCAATGCAAAGAAAGCCTTCTTAACAACCAGAGGTTTCCAAAGATGGTATGAGCTGCTGCAGGAGGCGGCACAAAGTCTTCAAATGAAGGCTGGATGATCACTTGTTGGGAGTGTTAGAGGGAGAATTCTCAGTCATGTGTTGGTTAGATGAGATGACTTCTGATGTTTTTTCCTTGGAGAAAAAGCTTGGCATGTTGGGTGGGGTGTTGGATCTTCAGTCAGGAAGACTGAGGTTCCAATCCCACCCTTCCAATCCCACTTACTAGATCTATGACTGTGGGCAAGTGACAACCTCTTTAAGAGTGTAAATTTTAGTTGGGTTGCAATCTGCCTTTCTGGAGTAGTTCCCACATAAAGGAAATCACTAAACCAAACCTGCAGTTCCCACAAAGAACCCCAGATCCTTGACTCAAAGACTCAGAGTTGGAAGGACCGTTCATTGAGTTCACCTTCCCAATCCCACCTTAAACCAACATTTTACACACTAAGTGTAGGCAGTATGTTCAGGCTTCACTGTCCCAGGGCCAGGTTACTACATCTCCCCTAAAGCTGTCTGAAGGTTCCTTCCAAATAGCCCCACATGGTTAACAAGTCAATTACAGATATTCTAGTCATGTTCCCAATGCTCTCTAGGACAATCACATAATCACTTCTCTATCAGCAGGCCACATTTGAACTCAGGTCTTTCTGAGATCAGACACTTAATAGTTGTGTGATCCTGGGCAAGTCACTTAATCCCTGTTTGCCTCAGTTTCCTCATCTGTAAAATAGGGATGATAATAATAACCCAACCTCTCAGAGTTGTTATGAAGATCAAATGAGACAGTAATTGTAAAGCTCTTAGCACAGTACCTGGCATGTAGTAATTGCTATATAAATGTTAACTGCTATTATTATGCTTTCCAGACTCTTCCACATTAGCTAAACATACTCTGTGGGCTCACTAGGATGGCGCTTCTTAGACAGTCCACTGTTTTGGGAGGAAACGGAAGTCCAGGGATTTAATTATCTCTATATAATTCTGAGATCTATTTGTCCAATCCTAATCTCTCTCCTGATCTCCAATTTCATCTCTCCAACTGCCTATTATACATCTCACTGGATGTCCTGTAGACATCTTCAATTCAGCATGTAAGAAACTAAATTCATTATTTCCCTCTTATAAACTATCCCTTCTTCCTAACTTCCCTGTTTCTGTTGAGGTCACCACCATCCTTCCTGTCACCTAGGCTCCCAACCTAGGTGTCATCCCTGACTCCTCCCTCTCTCTCACAATCCATATTCAATCTCTTCTCGAATTCTGGAGATTCTACCTTTGCAGCATCTCCCGAACATGCCCTGTGAGATAGGTACTATGGGTTTTGAAAGCTCCATTTTACAGGTGAAGAAACTGAGACAGAAATGTTCAGAGGCTCGCCCATGGTCACCTAGTCAGTGTCAGAGTCTGAATTCAAACCCAGATCTCTGCTTGTCACAATACAGACTTCTTTCCACTACATTGTGCTAATTCTTAACACATTATCCAAAGTACAAAATTTAGAGAATGAGGAGTCTCTGCTCTCATGGACAGCAATAGCATACATATGTATAACATATGTGTAAGCTTTGTGACAGGGGCTCCTTCCTCATATGAAGAGCCCTGATACACTTTGAGTACATCTTATGTTTTCATATACCCTTATTCCAGTAAAACCTGAGGATATCTATATCTGGAATTCCCTAGAAAGTGGTCATCAGCTCATTAATCGAGCTTTTTGTTGTTTTAAGCCATTATACCTGGTGACAGCAGTATATGGCATTCTCTTGAAGACTGACCATTAGTTCCCTTTCCAGGCACTGAGGCCAATAAGGTATAAAACAGAGACCAAATTTTAGATATACAGTAAAGGACACAGAGAAGATTCATTCCTCAATCTATAGTTAGTCCAACAAACAAACTCCCTTTCCAATGCGCATTTGATTCCCCTTTGGGATATTCAGTTCTCAGGACTTACAGAGTTGCAATGGAGAGGGGTTCCAGGGAGGGTTGAGGTCAAGGGTTTTTGCTCCATGTTAGGCTCTGATTTTCCCATTTGGTCTTTGATGTGGCTTCACTCATTTCCCCAGCTAATTGATCTAGATTTGACCTTTGTCAATCTACAGTCAGACTCTTACTAGCCATGTGACCCTGGGTAAGTCACCTAACCCTGTTTGCCTCAGTTTCCTCATCTGCAAAATGAGCTGGAAAAGGAAACGGCAAACTACTCCAGTATTTCTGCCAAGAAAACCCCCAGTAGGGTGGAGAAGAGTCAGACAGCACTGAAAATGACTGAACAAAAGCACTTTGCAGCCAGTTCACTGCTCTGGCTCCCCAACTCCCTGGCCTCTCTCCTACCAGCCTTCCAAGTGCTGGTCACCATGACTTCCCTTTACTTAGAGCTGTTTCTCCCTTCAGAACATTCTCTTACTTAGCCTCTTCTCTCCTCTAGCAGTGCCACCATCTTGGGGCAGGTCTTCATCACCTTCTGGTTTGCCTCCTGCTTCAAGTCTCTTTCCTCCTGTGCATTTTCTTCTTGTCTGTCCAAGTCATCTTCCTAAAGCACAAGCCTGACCATGTCATTTCCCTAGTCAACTCCAAGTGATCAACTCCAAGAACAGCTTCAGGAAAAGATATAAAATTCTCTGCCTGTTCATTTAAAGCTCTTCATATCCTGGTTCCTTCCTATCTTTTCAGAATTCTTACACCTTCCATGTACTTTATCTTTGAGTGATACTGGCCTCCTTTGCTGTGGTTCAGTTGTTTTCAGTCGTGTCTGATTCTTCAAGACGCTTTTTATTAGGGATTTTCTTGGCAAAGATACTGGAATGGTTTTCTGTTTCCTTCTCAAGCTCGTCTTACAGATGAGGAAACTGAGGCAAACAAGGTGAAGAGACTTACTCAAGGTCACACAGCTAGGAAGTGTCTGAGGCCACATTTGAACTCAGGTCCTCCTGACTCTAGGGACTGGCACTCTATCCACTGTGCCACCTAGTTGCCCCATTTTCACCAGGTGTCCCCTAGACCTGGAACACTCACCCTCCTCATCTCTGCCTCCAGGCTTCCCTGACTTCCTTCAAGTGTCAGCTAAAGCCCCATCTTATTCAAGAAGTCTTTCCTAGTTCTTCTGAAATTACTATCCTCCCTTGGAGATTATCTCCAATTTACCCTTTTTATATCTTCTTTATACATGAGTGTATGATGCATGCTGTCTCCCATTTTGTATTGTGAGCTGCTGAAGGGCTGGACTGTTTTTGCTGTTTTTTTATCCCTGTGGTTGAGCACAGTCCAGGGCCCATAGCAGGTGCTTAATAATGGCTTGTTGACTTCACTCCTCTAGCTCAGGACATTCTCCCTCCTTTCTCCATGCATTCAATGCATTCAATGCCTGCTCTACTCTCCAACCCCTACCTTCATACTTGGGAACATGACGTTCCTTAAAGTCATAACTTCCCCCTTCTCTAATCTACTTAGCTCTCATGACGGACTGTGGAAAAAAAAGAAGGAATTCTGTTTCCACAGGATTAAAACTGCTCCCAGCTTTGAGTGATAGCAGTTAATCAGGGTAGTGATCTAGCAGGAACAGGCTTCTGGTCAGGTAAAAGGTCAGAAACTTGTGCACAGACTTGATGAACTGTTCAAGAGAGAGTCTGTCAGAGGAGAACATGAAGTGAGGTATTCACGAGGTCGCATCTAGCCAGTGGAGGGTAAAGTGGGAGATTCCATTTTGGAACAGTATAAGAGGACTTGCACTGGTCTGAGCGAAATGTAGCAACCCATTAGGAGTTATCCATTCATTCGGGGGGAGGTGATGAACACAAAAATTAATAAAAATTTTCCTGATTTCACAACAAGTATTGTTCTTTGTTTAAAGTGAACATTTCTGGGGGGGCGGAGCCAAGATGGCGGAGTAGAAGGACGCACATTTACGAGCTCCAAGCCCACAACCCATGGAATTGAGGTAAAAGGAGATCCCGATAAATTCTGAATCACTGCAGGGGGTGCATAAACATAGGAGAAGAGATTTCCGTTCCACTGAGCCCTGGAGAGCCGTCCCCGGGGTCCATCGCGCCCCGGAAAGCGGACCACACCCCCAACCCTGGCCCCGGCCCCAGAGAAGCTGACCCGAGCAGGCTTCAGAGAGGAAAGCTCCGGGGGAAGCTCCGGCAGCCTGGAAAATCCCTCCGCCCACAGAAGCTACAGGTCAGTGAGAAAGAAGGTCAGTGAGAAAGAAGGCTGGGCTAGGGGAGGGGAGCGGAGCGTCTCCGTGACTCGGGCCCCCTCGGGAGGAAGCGGCAGAGACGGGGGCAGGAAGCGGCAGAGGCAGAGGCGTGGGCAGCGGCTGAGGCGGCAGCGGCCCAGGACTCAGGAATCCCCCAGCAGCAGGTAGGATCTTCAATACTGAAGGTCTTTCCAACCTGAGGGAGCTGAGCCGGGGAGACGGCCCTGCCCCCACCCCGCTCTACTACTGAAGGCCTCTGAATAAAACCCCTGAGGGAGCTGAGCATAGGAGGCAGGGCCCCCCACCCCGCCCCCACCCGCTCCATTCCTGAAAGTCTCTGCAGAAAGCCCCTGAGGGACCGAGTTTGGGAGGCGGCCCTGTCCCCACCCCTGCGCCAGAACTAAAGCTTGCTGCCGGAAAGCCCATTTGAATCTCAGGAGCCAAGCACTAGCTGGGCGGATCCAGGCGGGGGTGGAAAGGAATCTCAGAAGTCAAGTAACTGGCTGGGAAAATGCCTAGAAAAGGGAAGAAAAATAAGACTATAGAGAGTTTTTTTCCAACAAATGCAAATGATCCCGACCTTCGGATCTGACGAAGATGAGGATGTATTCTTGCCATCAGGGAAAGACGTGGAGGGCGGGGCCTTAGTACCCCAGACACCCCAGGGGGGTGTCGGGTGGGCTCAGGCCTTGGAAGAGCTTAAAAAGGATTTTGAAAAGCAAGTTAGACAGGTGGGGGAAAGACTGGGAAGAGAAATGACAAAGATGCAAGAAGAGTATGAAAAACAGGTCAATACCTTGGTAAAGGAGACCCAAAAAAATGCTGAGGAAATTAACACATTGAAAAATAGGCTCACTCAATTGGCAAAAGAGGTGCAAAAAGCCAATGAGGAGAAGAATGCATTCAAAAGCAGAATGAGCCAAATGGAAAAAGAGGCTCAAAAGCTCACTGAATTTAATAGTTCTCTCAAAATTAGAATGGAACAGATGGAGTCTAATGACTTTATGAGAAACCAAGAAATCACCAAACAAAACCAAAAGAACGAAAAAATGGAAGAGAATGTGAAATATCTCATGGGAAAAACAACTGACCTGGAAAATAGATCCAGGAGAGACAATTTAAAAATTATGGGACTACCTGAAAGCCATGATCAAAAAAAGAGCCTAGACATCATCTTGCATGAAATTATCAAGGAAAACTGCCCTGACATTCTAGAACCAGAGGGCAAAATAAGTATTGAAAGAATCCATCGATCACCACCTGAAAGAGATCCAAAAAGAGAAACTCCTAGGAACATTGTGGCCAAATTCCAGAACTCCCAGCTCAAGGAAAAAATCTTGCAAGCAGCTAGAAAGAAACAATTCCAGTACTGTGGAAATACAATCAGGATAACTCAAGATCTAGCAGCTTCTACATTAAGGGATCGAAGGGTGTGGAATAGGATATTCCAGAAGGCAAAGGAACTAGGACTCAAACCAAGAATCACCTACCCAGCTAAACTGAGTATAATACTTCAAGGGAAAATATGGTCTTTCAATGAAACAGAGGACTTTCAATCATTCTTAATGAAAAGACCAGAGCTGAAAAGAAAATTTGACTTTCAAACACAAGAATGAGAAGCATGAAAAAGGAAACAGCAAAGAGAAGTATTAAGGGACTTACCAGAAATGAACTGTTCACATTCCTACAGGGAAAGACAATATTTCTAACTCTTAAAACTTTTCAGTATCTGGGTAGTTGGTGGGACCACACATACACATGTACACGCATGCACACACATACACACATGCATTCACATACAGAGACAGAGAGCACAGATTGAACTGAATAGGATGGGACCATACCTTAAAAGAAATTAAGGTAAATGGTGAGAGAGAAATGTAGTGAGAGAAAAGAGGGGGAAATGGAAGGGGGTAACTATATGTCATTTAAGAGGCAAGTAGGAGATTTTTTTAGTGGAGGGAAAAAGAGGAAAGCTGAGGAAAAAAAAAAACAAAAACAAGAAGTTTACCCTCATCACATTTGACTAAACGAAGGAGTGAAATGCACACTCATTTTGGTATGAAAACCTATCTTACAGTATAAGAAAGCGGGGGAGAAGGAGATATTGCGGGGGGGGGGATGATGGAAGGGAGGGCAAAGGGAGGAGGGAGTAATTGAAAGTCAACACTTGGGGAGGGACAGGATCAAAAGACAGAAGAGAAACAATGAGGGGCAGGTTAGGAGGGATGGTAATCCAGTTAGTCTTACACAACACGACTATCAGGAAGGTCATTTGCAAAGCTACACAGATATGGCCTATAATGAATTGCCTGCCATACCAAAGGGAATGGGTGGGGAGGGAGGGATGGGGAGAATTTGGAACTCAAAGTTTTAGGAACAATTGTTTAGTATTGTTGTTGCAACTAGGAAAGAAGACATACAGTTAATGAGGAATAGAAAGTCATCTGGCCCTACAGGAGAAAAGAGAAGATGGAGACAAGAGAAGGGAGGGATGACAGAAGAGAGGACAGATTGGAGATAGGGAAAATTAGATTGCTTGGGGTATTGGGGTGGGGGGAGGGGATAAAAGGGGAGAAAATTTGGAACCCAAAAATTTGTGAAAATGAATGTAAAAAGCTAAATAAATAAAAAAAAAATAAAGTGAACATTTCTCACAATTTGGGGGCTCATCTGGGATCTCTAATATCAGAAGAAAGGAAACAGTACGGAGGATGGGAGGCTTGCCATGTTGATTTTCAACATTCGAACATTTGTAGGTGAGTTTTTCCTTCTTGGACTGCTGGCTTCCTCGGGATTGTTTGGAATCGTGAACCCAGAAACACAGGTAAAATAATAGGTTGAATGGCTGGAGGCAGCATAAGTTGGGCCAACTTGAGCAAAAGCAGGAAAATGTGGGATCTGAGTACTGCTTTGTCATGCCTGGAATTCTGGTTTCAGAAGTAAGATTTGCCTAGAATGAGAAATGGGAGCTCTAAGAAAAACTTGGTACCGGGAGGATGAAATGTTCAGACTATTTGTCTAAAAGAGTCCATAGGGACAAATAATGGTGAAAACCCTCTCATTCCTCCCACATCTGCTCCCAAGAGAAGGAAGGGAGTGAAAGGAGGAGGGAAGAGGGGAAAAGTGAATCTAGGTTTTGGAAGGATTCTTTAGAAATTGGCTAAAAATCAGTCAGAATAAATTACAACTCTGACTTTTTGACCAGTCTAAATTCGAATTCTAAATTGGTGTGCACCTTATAATACTTTATCAAATGTCTGTATGTTTGTGAAGTGTTTCATGTTTGTGGTGTAAGGTTGTAAATGCAGTTAGCTAGCAAGAGCAGTAAAAGGCTGTAGTTGAACTCTTTTTGGAATACCTTCCTCTTTATTTCCCCCAATAAAATTGAATAAATTGAAAAAGTTTTCCACAAACAAACCCAATGCAACCAAGATTAGGTGGGAAGCAGAAACTGGGAAAGAATTTCTGCAACCAGTGTCTCTGATAAAGACCTCATTTCTAAAATATATAGAGAACTGAGTGAAATTTACAAGAATACAAGTCATTCCCCAATTGATAAATGGTCAAAGGATATGAACAGGCAGTTTTCAGAGGAAGAAATTAAAGCTATTTATAGTCATATTAAAAAATGCTCTAAATCACTATTGATTAGAGAGATGCATCACCTCCCTACCTCCCCAAGATGGCATAGAATTCTATATAGGATCTACACATATGTTCCTATTGAATACATTTTCATTATAGTGATGCTGTGTAGAAGAACTTAAAATACATGGGAGAAACCATATAACAAACCAAAACATAATACACACACACACACACACAAACACACAATCAATGATCTGCTACATTCTGTGATTGAATTCCATAGTTCTTTCTCTGAATGTGGAAGGCATTTTGCCTTAGAAGACCATTGGGAATTTTTTTTTTTTTTAATGTCCTTGCATTGCTTTGAAGATCCAAGTCTATCAGAAAAATATTTTGCACACTGTGGTCGTTGCTGTGCACAAAGTTCTCTCCTGGTTCTGCTCCTTTTACCCAGCATAAGATCATATAAGTCCTTCCAGGCCTCTCTGAAGTCTTCTTGTTCATCATTTCTTATAGTGCAATAGTATTCCATTACATTCATCTACCATAATGTATTCAGCCATTCCCCAATTGATGGGCATTCCCTTGATTTCCAGTTTTTGGCCACTACAAAGAGTACTACTATAAATATTTTTGTATATGTGGGACCCTTTGCCATTTTTATGATCTCATGGGGATACAGTCCTAGAAGCAATATTGCTGGGTCAAAGGGTATGCACATTTTTGTAGCCCTTTGGGTATAGTTCCAAATTGCTCTCCAGAATGGTTGGATCAGCTCACAGTTCCACCAATAATGAATTAATGTTCCAACTCTCCCACATCCTCTCCAACATTTATCATCTTTCTGTTCTGTTACACTAGCCAGTCTGATAGGTGTGATGAGGTACCTCAGAGTTGTTTTGATTTGCATCTCTCTAATCAATAGTGATTTAGAGCATTTTTTAATATGACTATAAATAGCTTTAATTTCTTCCTCTGAAAACTGCCTGTTCATATCCTTTGACCATTTATCAATTGGGGAATGACTTGTATTCTTGTAAATTTCACTCAGTTCTCTATATATTTTAGAAATGAGGTCTTTATCAGAGAAACTGTTGCAGAAATTCTTTCCCAGTTTCTGCTTCCCACCTAATCTTGGTTGCATTGGGTTTGTTTGTGGAAAACTTTTTCAATTTAATGTAATCAAAATTATCCATTTTGCACTTTATAATGTTCTCTATCTCTTGTTTGGTCATAAATTTCTCCATTCTCCATAGATCTGACAAATACTTTATCTCTTGTTTCCCTAATTTGTTTACAGTATCAGCCTTACAGTATCCATGATCAAATGGATCATGAATCCATTTGGACTTTATTCTTATGTATGATGTCAGACTAAATCCCTACTCATAATGGCAAATTCCTATGCTCAAAAGTTTTGTAAGCATAATACCAGATCTATTAAATAATGAGTTGCTATGGGAACCTTTGAAGTTACTGTAATAAGATTAAACTATTATAATTAGGTCAAGGGCTTTGAAATCAACATACTTAGTATCAAATTTGTCTCAGTTAATGTTAAAAGAAGAATGATTTCTAGTCTATCTTGTAAATGCCTTAAAAGAAGCATAACTTGACCAGAAGTTGGAATTGTTTTATGACTTGAAACGTAGTGTCAAAAAAAAAAGTGATTACTTATTGTATTTATGTTATGTACTGGAGCCTGTCATTAATTCCTTAGTGAAATATCACCCTCCTGATAGGGGATTAGTGAATAGTGGATTAATGTAAAATGTAAAAACTGGGTTCTAATGTGAATTTCTTAAACATGACAATTGGCCAAGGTTCCAATTTTGATTTTATAAGGATAGCAGTTTTGTAGGAGAATGAATATCTGGGTTTCTACAGGAAGGTGATGGGAAGATGCTGAGATACTGTGCTAAAGATGGCTTGAATAAGCATCCAGATCAGAACAGTACATCAGATGATGTTCCTCCCTCCAGCCTGCTGCATGAGATGAAACTTCTAATTGGAGAAATGATTGATTTGCCTTTTTCTTTTGAGTCTCTGTATCTGTACTTACAAAAGCGGTCTACCCCCTCGTAATGTATTAATGCATGAATCAACTTTGCTCCTTTCCCATATTTACATAAAGAGGAGATAGATGACAGAAAGAATCTATACCGGAAGGAAAGTGAGGAGGTATCGATTGGATTTAGGTATGGAAACAAAAATTTTGATAAAAAGGGGGAAGTTTTGGGAAACACAAGAAGGAATTCTGTTTCAACAGGATTAAAACTCCTCCCAGCTTTGAATGATAGCAGCTAATCAGAGTTGTGACCTAGCAGAAATAGGCTTCTGATCAGGTAAAAGGTCAGAAACTTATGAGCAGGCTTCACGAGCTCTTAGAGGGAAAACCTATCAGAAAGGAGAACATAAAAGTGAGTATGTTCCTCCCGTGACTCTTCCACTTCACCTCAACTACACACCAGGATGACCGCCCCCAAGTGTCCTCTTTCCATGTTCAAGAAAACAAATTTCCTTCATATGATCCTAATCTTTGATCATCCCAACTCTCCCTCTGCCTTCCTCTCCTAAATCTCTTCTCAGCCCTCATAATGACCCTCCAGTCCTTCCATCTTCAGTATCTTTCTAGGACATCACCCCTGCTCCTGGCTATTATGCGTTCTTTCAGATCTGATGAAGCTTAGGATAGGGCAGTATTAGTGAACTAGGTCAATCTTATACTAGTCTCTGTCTGGATTCTTTGCTCCCTTCTTTCAAACCTTTCTGAACCCAACTCATCTGCTTCTGCAGCTCCTCTTCATGGAATTAGTAAGGCTAGCACTGTTTCAAGTGGGTCTACTACAAAGATGCCACTGTCTCTGCATAGGGCTCAAGTGGACCCTCACTACAGGAAGGTTACTCTTCCCTAATTAAATTCTCTACCCTACTCACCACAGCAGCTAGTTTCAACCTTGTGTTCTCCTCCTCACAATACCCTCTGCTCCTACCCTCTCAGCTGAGGACCTTACTGCATACACTTCATGGAAAAAAATCAAGACTCTTCTTCTTCCCTTCTCTTCTCACATAGCTCACTCTTCACTCCCACCTTAAATGAAAAAGTGACCCGTCTCCTAGCCAAGGTCAGCTACTTTATGGGTATCTGTGATCTTATCCCCTCCCACTTTTCCAGAAGATAACTCTGACTTTCACCCTACCCTTTGTCTAATCCTTAATCTCTCACTACTTGTTCTTCCTTATACCTTTCTCTTGTTGTTGTATTTGCTTTAGTTATTATGTCTAGGGCTTAACAAAAGTATCTGGTACAGTGTAAGTACTTGAAATATATTTGTTGATTAAGATTTCTTTCTAAGAGACATGGGTTGTTTAAATGGTTTAGGGGTGGTATAGATGGATATATTAAGGGGCCTGGCCTGCTTCAACAGAATAGAGGTAAGGGGGTGGGGGGAGAAGGAAAATAGCCTCAGGAGTTAGTGAGTCTGGGAGCTCTTTTTTTTAAAAAAAATGTTTATTTATTTTTAGTTTTCAACATTCATTTCCACAAAATTGTGAGTTCCATATTTTCTCCCCATCTCTCCCCGTCCCCCATGCCCCTTGCATTCTGGTTACCCTTTTCCTCAATATGACTTCCTTTCTATCACACACCTCCCTTCCCTTGTCCCCATCTTCTCCCTTTTCTTGTAGGGTAAGATAGATTTCTGTACCCTATTACCTGTATTTCTTATTTCCCAGTTGTATGCGAAAGCAATTCTCAACATTCATTCCTAAAACTTTGAATTCCAACTTCTCCCTTCTTCCCTCCCCACTCATCCCCACTGAGAAGGCAAGCAATTCCATATAGGCTATATATGTGTAGTTTTGCAAAAGACTTCCATAATAGTTATGTTGTGTAAGACTTACTATATTTCCCTCCATCTATCCTGCCACCCATTTATTCTATTCTCTCTTTTGACTTTGTCCCTCCCCATAAGTGTTTACTTCTAATTACTCCCTCCTCCCATTTGCCCTCCCTTCTGTCATCCCCCCACCCCATATGTCCCCTTCTCCCCTACTTTCCTATAGTATAAGATAGATTTTCATATCAAATTGTGGGAGCACATTATTCCAATCTCCTTAGGCCAAATGTGAAGAGAGTAAGCTTCACTTTTTCCCTCTCACCTCCTCCCTTTTCTACTCCATTGAAAGCATTCTTCTCCTCATTGGCTTTTTGGACCTTTTTCCACTTGAGTTGATAGTTTACAATAAACAATCACAAATAGCACATCTATTTTTCCAAGAAAAACATCAAACAAAAATTGTATCAGTTCCACAGTTACACCAGAAAATATATAAAAGTGAATGAGTCCTTCAACTGAATCAAAAGACCTAGTCTCACCAAAGGAGGTCTCTTCTAGCAGTCTCTAGGAAGGTAAGCTGGAAATTAGAAACAGGTCAGTGACCTTGCTTCACCTACAGGTTTGCAGTATCTGTTTTCATTCTTTCCAATGCTGACTCGTGCAGATTTGCAGCATCCCTTCTACATTCTCTTCACCAGTGTGCATTCTCCCTCTGCACATAGTATGCTGCCTGTTCCTCCTCTCCCTTCCTTGGGTGGGAGTCAGGTTATACCCGCTAACATGCCCATGTTTATTCCACCATCAAAAAACTTTTACCTAGGAAACAAGAGATACACACAAACATAAAATAAAGATTGAGAATAGAATTTATTAGGAAAAAAAAGCAAGGGTAGTAATTATGATCTCAGAGACAGTTAAAGCTAAAATAGACTTAATCAAAAGAGAAAAATAAGGAAACTATACTATATGTCAGCCATGTTAATAAATATTGTTTTATACTGTTTAAAATAACCAGGTAGTATACTGTTGGAATCTTGCTGTAGTATAGGAAATAATGAGTTAGTGGACTTAGAAAAATATGGAAGGAGTCAGATGTATGAAGGAAGAGGTTACTTACCTTCAGAGAAACAGAGGACAAGTAAGTATAGTCTTACACAGATACACATGAATGTATGTCTATATATGAATATGATTAGATATCTAAGTATATGTATATGTAAGTGTATGTATGTATATACATGTGTACATATGTCTTTGTGTGTATATGTGTATGTGTGTGCATATATATTTATCTGCACTTAATTGTAGCCTTTTTGGGGGGGAAGGAAGAAGGGAAAAAAGAACAAAGTAAAAGGTATACAGTAGAGAACAAAAGAAAACTTATAAGAAAGGGACAACTGTGAACACAAAGAGTGTTTTATTTATTGTTATTATTATTATTATAGGCTTTTTTGAAATGGAAATTCACTGTTGTATATTTTGAATCCTCTCTTACATTCTGCTTCACACATGGCAATGCTATTTTTTCTTTTCCTATTGTGTTTGTTTATTATAGGTTTCTTTTTATTTTCTTATTATATACTTAAGTTTAAAATAATTTTTTTTTGAAAAAATACCTCTCACCTGGAACTCAAAATTTTTAAAAATTGATGATAAAAAGACTTATGTCTGATTGGGAAATATTTAACAAAACAAAAATGTGTAAAAAAACAACAAACTTCTCACTTGATCCTACCATTCCCACCAGCCACTGTCCTCTGTCATCTCCCCATTCTCTACTCTCACCTTAGCAACACTTTGAAAACACCTTATACACCAGTCCACGTCTTTTCCTCTAATTCTCTTCTAAACTTTCGACAATATATCTAAACCTCCTCGTTCAACAGAAACTGTTTGCACTAAAATTAGCATTGATGCCTTAATTGCCAGGTTAATGATCTGGAGCTCTTCCATCTAGGCATCCACTACACTGCCCTCTCCTGGATCTCCTCCTGCCTCTCTGACTGTGCGTTCTCCATCTTGTTGGCTAGTTTTTCATCCATGTCCCACCCTCCTCATAGGAGTGACTCCCAATCCTCTCCTTTTTTCCCCTCTATACTCTTCCACACACTGAATTACCATCTCTACACAGATCACTCTCAGGTCTACATATTTAGCCCTAGCCTCTTTCTCAAGCTAGTCCTGCATCATTACCTGCCTATTAGATGTTTCAAACCATAAGTCTCATGGGTGTGTTAAATTCAACACATCCAAAGCTGAACTCATTATCTCTCCCCAAAAACTCAGCCCTCTTTTTGAATTGGATGGGGCAGCTAGGTGGTGAGGTGGATAGAACACTAGCCCTGGAGTCAGGAGGACCTGAGTTCAAATCTGGCCTCAGATACTTACTAGTTATGTGACCCTGGGCAAGCTGCTTCACTCTCTTTGCTTCAGTTTCCTCATCCATAAAATGAGCTGGAGAAGGAGCCAAGAAAACCCTAAATGGGGTCACAAAAAACTCGACCCAACTGAAAATGACTGTAGTCAGTTCACTGCTCTGGCTCCCTAGCTCCCTGGCCTCTCTCCTCTCAGCCTTCCAGGTGCTCATCACCATGACTTCCCCTTGCTTAGAGCTATTTCTGTCTTTGGAACACTCTCTTACATAGTCTCTTCTCTCCTTTAGCAGCACTACCACCTTGGGGCAGGTCTCATCACCTTCTGGTTTGCCTCCTGCTTCAAGTCTCTCCTCCCTCCTGTGCATTTTCTTCTTGTCTATCCAAGTCATCTTCCTAAATTACCACAAACCTGGCCATGTCATTTCCCTACCCAATCACCTCCGGTGGTAGCCAGTCACCTCCAGGAACATGATCACCAATTTATCCTGTACATTTTGTTTGTACATAGGTGTTTGCCAAGTTGTACTTGCCTTTCCACTTTAGAGTGTAAACTTGTTGAGAGAAGGAACTATTTATGTCTGGGTATCCCTAGTGATGTCACTAGTCCTCTTCAAGGATGAAGGACAAACAATAACTAGCACAGTGCTTGGCACATAATAGGATCTTACTAAATGCTTGTTGACTTGATTTCTTTCCCCTCAACATCTCTTGTATATGTCCCTTTCTCTCTGGTAACCAAACTATCGCCCTAATTCAGGCCCTCACTGTTTCTTGCTTGGAACAGACTTTCAAAGGTGTCTCAAGCCTCTCAGTTCTACAATTTATCCTCCAAATGCCTCTCAAAGTGGATTTCCTACAGCGTAGGGTCTGACCACTTCACCCTCTACTAAATAAATAACTGTGATTTCCTATAACCTCTAGAATTAAATATGGATGACATATTTTTGTTGATGCATAAATTGGATTTAAACGAGTCAGTTACTCAAAATCACCTGCGTCCCTCTTTTCCAGACTCATCACAGTTCAATGGCAAGATAAAATCAAGATGACTGGTGATGGCTTGGGATGCAGTGAATGACCTTGGCATCTTTGATGTGTAACAAAGTTCTAAGTGTTACACAGCACTTAGGTGCATTCGTGACTGCTGGAACAAATTGTTCTCCTTTGTCCATTCCTCTTGAGGAAGACTTCACATGCTTGAGGCAGACCCCCTCTCGTCCCCAATCCATCAAAGGGTCTGAAACCCCTCAGTTACCCTTAACCTGGTTTAGCCTGTCTACTGAAATGAGTTTACTGTGATGTGGCTGCTGGGCATGCTACAGCTTCTTGGGGCCATTGGACAGAGTTGGGTGAATCAGGGGAAACACCAAAGGTGGGTGGGCAGCCCTCCCACCAGAAATGCTAATCTTCCCTGAACATACCCTATGCCCTCTGTGGTTTTTTAAGATCTTTGCAAACTTGTTCCTTCCTATCTTTCCAGTCTTCTTACACATTTCCCTCCATTTATCTTTTCTACAGGCTTCAGCCCATTTGAGTTTCCTCATAGACCAAGTTCTAATGCCCATCTCCCAGGCTGTATCCTGGCTTCAGCCCCTGCTGCCTAAGATGTTCTCCCTCTTCACTTCTGCTTCTCAGAATCCCTGGCTCCCTTCAAGAACCATTCCCAAGGTCCCTTTTCTCAGAATGCTTTTCCTGATCTCCCAGCTGCTCGTGTCCTCCCCTCTAATGTACTGTGTTATCTTTTGTGTATGTTTTTTGTATAAACATCCTTCTGGACATGTTCCCTGCCCCCCCCCCCCCAGTAAGCCTTTATTAAGTAGAACTGTGCTAAGTGCTGGGGGTACAAAGAAAGGTAAAAGACAGTCTCTGCTTTCAAGGAGCTCTTAGCCTAATAAGGGAGACAGTGTGCCAACAACTATGTACAAATAGGATCAACTGAAAATAATGAAGAAAGGGAAGGCATCAAGGGACACTGAGAAATGGTTCCTTATGGAAGGTAGGATTTTAGGTAGGACCCTGTGTTGTGTTTGTCCTTTCTTTTCTTTTTTTTTTTAAATTATTCTTTCTTATTAATTAATTTGTTTTCAATTTTCTATAGTCACATAAATTTTAGATTTTCTCCCTGTCCCCTCTCCCTTCCCTCTTCAAGACAGCATGCAATCTTATATGAGTTCTACACATACATTGTTATTAAATACATTTTCACCTTAATGAATGGGAGAAACCATGAGAAAAACCAAACCAAACTAAAACAAAACACAAGAGAAAATAGTCTGCTTCATTCTGCAATCCAGTTCTATAGTTCTTTCTCTGGATGTGGATGGCGTTTTCCAGAGTTCAATGGGAATTTTTTAGGTCCTTGCATTGCTGTGAAGGGCTAAGTCTACCAGGAAAATTCCTCACACACTGTGGTTGTTGCTGTGTACAAAGTTCTCCTGTTTCTGGTCCTTTCCCTCAGCATCGGTTCACATATGTCCTTCCAGGCCTCTCTGAAGTCTTCCTGGTCATCATTTCTTATAGCACAACAGTATTCCATTACATTCACATACCACAACTTGTGCAGCCATTCTCCAACTGATGGACATCCCCTTGATTTCCAGGTTTTGGCCATGAAAAAGACAGCTGCTATAAATATTTTTGTACATATGGGACCTTTTCCAATTTTTATGATCTCTGGGATACAGTCATAGAAGCAATATTTCTGGGTCGAAAGGTATGCACAATTTTGTTATCCTGAGTGTATTTCCACAGTACTAGAATTGATTGTTTCTAGGTGCTTGCAGTATTTTCTCCTTGACTTGGGAACTCTGGAATTTGGTCATAATATTCCTAGGAGTTTCTCTCTTCGGGTCTCTTTCAGGAGGTGATCTGTGGATTCTTTCAATATTTATTTTGCCCTCTGGTTCTAGAATATCAGCACAGTTTTCCTTGATAATTTCATGGAAGACAATGTCTAGGCTCTTTTTTTTGATCTTAGCTTTCAGGTAGTCCCATAATTTTTAAATTGTCTCTCTTGGATCTACTTTCCAGGTCAGTTGTTTTTCCAAGGAGATGTTTCATATTATCTTCTATTTTTTCAAAGTTTTGGTTTTGTTTTTTAACTGCTTGATTCATCTCATAGTCATTCATTTCCCTGAACTCAATTCTCTCTTTCAAAGAACTACTTTGTTCAGTAAGCTTTTGAACCTTCTCCTCCATTTGGCTAATTCTGCTTTTTAAAGCCTCCTCCTCACTGGCTTTTTGGACCTCTTTTCCCAATTGAGTTAGCCTCTTTTAAAAGGTGTTATTTTCCTCAGCATTTTTTTCTTTCTCCTTTAGCACATTGCTAATTCACTTTTCAAGCTCTTCTATTACCTGAGCCCAATTGAAGTTCGCTTTGGAGGCCCTGGAGGCAGGAGCCTTAACTTCCTGTGACAGTATGCCATGTTCTTCCTCATCTGAAAGGATGGGAGGAGACACCTATTCTCCAAGAAAGTAACCTTCTATGGTCTTACTTTTTTTCCCTTTTTTGGGCATTTTCCCAGTCAGTTACTTGACTTCTAAATCCTTTGTCAAGAGGATGGTCCTATTGCCCTCCTCTACCCAGGATCATGTTCAAGGCTGAGATTTGACTCAGCTGCTCAATTCCCTGGGACTTTGGGTGGAGGTGGGGTGGTCACTCAGGGCTGAGGTTTAAATCAGCTGCTCCCTACTGCTAGAGGCTTTAAGCTGAGCTGCTTGGACAATGAACCCTGGTTGCTTCCTGGCCATGGTAGATGCCTGCAGTCTGCTACTGCTGTTGCTGCCTTCATCTGGGGCTATTGTTGGAGGAACCCCTCTTGCCCAGTTGGGAAAGCCCTCCCACCCTGACCTTTGGAGCTTTCTTTGTTGCTTGTGGGTTGAGGTATCTGGGACCCTCCCTGCTGGGAACTCTGCCCCGGATGTCTGTTCAGGTCCTGTTCCTCCCAGTGCCACATGGCCAGGGCTGGGCTCTGCTCAGCTCAGTGTCCCGTGAGATAGACCTTTCCTGTTGGCCTTCTAGGTTACCTTAGACTGGAAACCTCTTTTGCTCTGTTGTTCTATGGCGTCCGCTGCTCTAGAATTTGTTGAGAGTCATTTTTTACAAGCATGTTGTTGTGGGCTGTGGGAGTGGGGGAAGCACTAGAGTATATGTGTCTTTCTACTCTGCCATTCTGGCTCCATCCCCCAGATGTTAGCCTTCTCTAGTACAAGGTTGGGAAGGAAATAGCTTAGTATTCAAACGTAACAATTAAAAAAATAAAATAAATATTTTTTAAAATGTCCAGAGTGTCTTGTGTGAGGAAGAAGCAAGAAAGCTAGTGTCACTGGATTGCCGAGTACATGGGGGTTGGAGTCTATATATATGTGTAAGGTGGAAGAATATTAGAAAGGTGGGGCTGCAGTTGGGCTGGGAGGTAGGGGAGGACTACATAGGGCTTTAAAAGTCAGAGGGCTTTCTAGTTGATCCTGGAGGTAATGAGGGGCTACTGGAATTTAGTGCAAAAAGGAATGACAAGGAAGTGACAAAGAAGTGACCAAAACTTCAGGAAGATCATTTGGAAGGCTGAGTAGAGGATGGACTAAAATGAGGAGAGCTCTGTGACAGGAGGACCAATCAACAGATTATTGCCCCAGGTACAAGGTGATGGGGCCTCCATCATGATAATGGTGACTTTGAAGAGAGAAAGGGGATATGCAAGAGATGTTTGGCCACAGATTGGGCATGGGGGCAGTAAATGCGAGGAGTAACACCTTGGGTGGTAGCATTTTCAACAATAATTGGAAGGTTATAAAGAAGGGAGGGTTTAGAGGAAAAGATGTTAAGTTCAATTTTGGTGAGTTTAAACTCAAATAAATCTTAGGATGTCTGTAGGATATCCTGTTCTAGATGTCCAATAGACAATTGTGAGCCTAGAGGTCAGAAGAAAGGTTGTCTGGATAAGTCGTGATCTGAGAATCATCAGCATAGATAATAATATCAGCATAGATAGATGATAACTGAATCCTAGGAAGTTGAGAGATCCCATGAGAGAGCCCTGTGGGATGTCCGGAGTTAGTGGGCTTGACTTGGATGAAACTCCATCAAAGCAGATTGAGAAGGAATGGTCAAATAGAAAGGAAAAGAGTGGAGTCATTAAAGCTTAGAGGGAAGAAGGTGAGTAACAGTGTTAAAGGCTTCAGAGAGGTTGAGGGGAGGGAGGACTAAGAAAAAGCCATTAGATGAAGCAATTAAGAGATAATTGGTCATTTTGGATAGAGCACTTTAGGTAGAATGATGAGATCAGCAACCAGACTGTTAGAGAGTCAAGAAGACAGTGAGAGGAAAGGAAGAGGCAGCATCGATTATAGTCAACCTTCTGAAGAAGTTAACCGCAAAACAGGGGAAAGATATGAAATGAGAATGAATGGGGATGGATGGACCAAAGGAGATTTTTTAAAGAAAGAGGAAGATATAGGCATGCTTGTAGGCAGAAGGGAAGCAGCCAGTAGACAAAGGGACTGAAGATAAGTGAAAGAATTAGGATAAGAGGGGACAATCTCAGGAAAAGACCTGATGGATTGGTATCTAATAAGCAAGTAAATACTTGGGGACTAATTGACTGACATCACTTTGGTTTAACTGATCTAATGTAATCTTAACCTTCTCATAACAGAGTTGTGAACCAGACACTCTCTCCTTTTGGAACTTTGATGAGAGGGAGTAAATTAAGCAAAAAAAAAAAAAAAAAGTGCACTTTCATTTATGACCCTGTCAAAATGATCAATCCACCAGCCATCCCATGAAGTCTTCTCTGAACACTGCCCACCCCCCAAGAAAAGAACCTTTCTCAGAACTCCCAAACACTTTCTGCTCTTACAGTGATTACTACCACATACTAATAGCTTAATACCTAGATCCTTGTAGCTTTTCTCTCAACCACAAAAATTTCTTTAGTAATCAGTGAGTAAATATTTGAGTGACGGAGGCTGTGCAAGGTCACCAGCCTCACTTTCTCCTCCAGACCCACCTGGGTCTAGTGGCCAGATATTCATCAGGATGACTGGAGATGGCCCAGGAGGCAATGGGAGACCCTGGCCCTCCCTCCCTCCAATCAAAGTCAACTCCAAGTCATGTCATCATCTCCCTGATGTCATGGTCCTCTGAGAAGAAAGGACAAATACAACTACCAATAACTATTTATTAAACACTAACTGCATGTCAAGCACCCGGATTAGAAAGAAAGGCAAAAGACAGTCTCTGATCTCAAAGAACTCAGTCTAACGGTCCTTGCTTGACTGCGGTCCTCATCCCTCTCATTCACAGGCGCAGGTTTGTGGAATTGAATCCTAGGAAGTGGAGGATCCCATGAGAGAGCCCTGGGGATGTCCAGAGTTAGTGGGCATGACCTGGATGAAAATCCAGCAAAGGAGACTGAGAAGGAAAGGTCAAATAGAAAGGAGTGAGGAGACAAAGCCTATGCGATTCATGAAGCGGATAACTGAGAATCCAGGGTCACATTCATACCTGCAGCTTTGATGAGACACCTGCCCGGCTGTCAGTCTGGCTGTCTGTGGTGTGTGCACGCTCCGCTGTACATGCACGTGTCAGTCCTGCGGGCGGGGGTTTGTGAGTGCCAGTGCGGGCTGTCCAGCCCACACGTGCGCGAGCACATCGTGCGGATTCGCCTTGTTGTAACCCTGTGCCCAGAGCAGGTCTGTCTATGGGCTGTGGGCTGTATTTTTAGGTGTTTTACACCAGCTCTCCGGGTGGTGCTGTGTGTGCGTGTGCACGGCCTATGAGAGGACTGGAGAGGGCTTTGGTGTGCAGGAACGCTCTGGGTTGTGATGGTGTGTATATGCAAGGTGCAAGCCTGCTCGCGTGTGTCGGACGGTGCCTTGTGTGTGCGCACACGCGGGGCTGGGTTTTTGTGGAGTGCCAGCTAGCGTGTCGTGGACGCTGGAGTGTCGTGCGTGTGTGTGTGTGTGTGTGCGGGTGTGTGCGTGTGCGCCGGCCGCAGCTGTGCGCGTGGGTGTCCTGCGGGCGCATCCAGGTGGGCCAGCACCGAGCGCCCGGCTCCGCCGGTCAGCGCCGCAGGGAGTTGTCCAGAGTGGGAGGAGGGAGGAGGGAGGAGGAAGGGAGCATTCTCGCGGGAAGGCCCCAAATCGGGACGCGGCCCCTTTAAGGCGCCAGCTCCCTGGCGGCGGCCGGAAGTGTTGAAGCCCGGACTGGCGGCGCTGGTGGCTGCGGCAGCGGCGGTTTCTGCGCATGCTCCGTCGGCCTCCCGAACTCGCCGCCCGCCGCCCGCCCGCCGGAGACGGTGAGGAGGAGGAGGGGGGAGGGGTGGGCGCGCGGGCTGCGGCGGGGGTGGGGGGTGGAGGCGGGAGCGGGGGCCACGCGGCGGGAGGCGAGGCGAGCGCGGAGGGGGAGGGGAGGCGAGGGGGCTGCCTCCGCGGGCGCCTCCCCACGCCCCGTGCGTGCCGCCGCCGGGGGAGCGAGCGGACGTCGCGGCGCCGCGGGGGGGGTGACGGGGGCGGGGGAGCGACGAGGCGACGCTGCCGCGGCCGCCGTGACCGCCGCCGCCGCCGGCGGGGCCGCGCGAGCCCCGAGGGGGGGAGGGAGAGAGGCAGGCCGCGCGCGCCCCCCGGCCCGGCCCCCGCCCGCCCTCCCGCCTCGGCACGCGCGTCCCCGCCCCGCCCTGGCCCGGCCACAGCCCCCGGCGCGAGCCCCCGTGGAGCTCGCGCGCCCCGGGCCCAGGCAGGGCGAGGCGGGGCCGGGCAGCGAGCGGGCCGAGGCGGAGCTGCCCCGGCCGCGGGCCCGGTGCGTGTCGGGGAGCTCAGGGCCGATGAGGCCTTGTTACAGGGGAGGAAACTGAGGTCGGGGAGCCGGCTCAAGGTCACCGGGGGGGGCCGCGTCCGAGCCAGGATGGGCAGGCAGGGAGGGGGCAAGCGTTCGGGCAGCGCCTGCCCTGTGCCAGGCCCCGCGCCCAGCGCTTTTGATCCTCTCTGCCCGAGGATTCGAACCCAGGCCCTCCGGCCCCGGAGCCTGGAAGCGGGCAGAGGGGCTGCCGGGCGACCCTCCCCCTCCTCTGTCGGGGGAAAAATGAGCGGTGCTTCCAAGGTCAGACCCCAGTGCGGCTGCAGACCCCTCCCCCCCTGCGGGTGTTACTGGAGCCTCCATTCCCGGGTCAGAGGTCGAGGAAGGAGCCAGGGTCGCTGCTGGAGGACCCCCCCGATAGAGAATCCTTCCCATGGAAACGAAACATTTAGAAAATGGGCACAGCATCCAAGAGAGCACCCAGAGTCTTGAATCTGATAGGAGAATTTTTATTTCATCTGCTGCAGTATTCCATCCGTGAAATCTTTCCTTTTGCTTTCCTGGTTCTCCCCTCCCCCCAGTCCACACTGAGGTTCCCTTCCTTATCCTCCCCTGCATGTCCCTAGGTATTTACATATTGTTTCCCCCTGCCCCTCAGAATGTGAGCTCCTTGAGGGCAGATGTGGTTCTCGACTTCCTTTGTGTCCTTCCCACCTAGCACGGTGCCTGGCACATAGGCATAGTAGCCGGACGTGGGATTTCATTGATATGGGAACCCCCAGAGGGGAAAGCTCTTGCGAAGCAGGGCAGCACCTTCTCCGACTGACAAGTGTTAAAGAGTTGTGGGGAGCAGAGGTGTTAGGCCCAAAGTAGATTAAAATGTAATTGGGAAATGGGTTAAAAAATAAGAATACAATAAAACTAATACTAAGTCAGGATGTGGTGCTCAGGGCTCCTCATGTGGGCCCTGTTTCTGTTTCACTTTGACACCCCAGGCCTACAGCATTGAGAGTTGTACCAGAGGCAGGCTTAGAACTCAGGCCAGCTTTGTCTCCACTATGCTGTAGACATAGAATATGTGAACAATAAGTGCTTGTTGACTGGCTCTGCAGTCATTAAGTGCCTGCTGTATGGGAATACAAAGGATTAAAAAAAAAAAGTCAGTCTCTGCCTTCAAAAAACTTACATTCTAACTGGGAAACTACATGGAAAAATAAAAACAAAAGATATACCAAGTACCTGTTGTGCCATAGCTGTAGGTGCTAGCACTGGAGGGAGGAAGTTAGAAAATGCCTCCTGTAGGATATGGTGAATGAGCCCAGGAGGGCAAGAATTCCAAGACTTGCAGGTGAGAAGGGAGCCACTCCAGGGCGGGGGAAGTGTGCGAAGGCCCCCAGACAGAGGACAGCAAGGGCAGGGGATTAGGTCAGTTTGGCTGAAACCTAGTATGCAGGAAGGGAGGCGGACTTGGAAGGGCCTCAAGTGCCAGGCTGAGCAGTTTGTAACCTGGGTGACTAGAAGGCTGGTGGTGTCCTTAAGAGAAATAAGGACTTTGGGAAATGGATGGATTTGGAAGGAAAGATGAGTTCTATTTTGAGTCAGAAGTGGCAACAGTACATTCATTAGGAAATATCCAGTAGTTACTTGGTGATCAGGAGTGGACTAGGAGTCATCTGCCTGGAGAGAATTGAACTTAAGGGAGCTGATAAGGTCATTGGGAGGGAGGGAAGGAAGAAGGCCTGGCACAGAGCCTTGGGGTACACTTACAGGCAGTGATCCAGACTGAGAAGAGCTGAACAGATGGGAAACCCAAGAGAGGAGAGTATCCCAGTGGAGAGGATGATCTAACTGAAATGTTATGAATGGGCAACAGTGTCAAATGCAAGGGTGGAAGAGGTCTGAGAGAAGGGAAAGTATTCAGGGATTGAAAGCTTGTGCCCGTGCCTTGGAGGACCCTTCTGGGTCAGGGGTTTGGGAAGGAGCGCAGCTTGCTTGGAGGCATCTCAGTGAAGTGCAAAGGGCACTACATGTGGAGTTGGGACTTGGGTTAAAATCCTGGCATTGCCCTCTGCTACTTGTGTGTTCTTGGGCAAACCTCTTAGTGCTTTAATAAAATGAAGTTGTTGGACTAGGACAGTATTCTCAACCCTTTTTGTGTCGTGGATGCTTTTGGCATACTGGTTCATAAGTAAGCATTTGTTAAGCATCTACTATGTACCAGGCTCTGTGCCACATGCTTTTACAAACATTGTCTTGTTTAATAAGCCTGCAGACCTCTTCTCAGGATATTTGTTACCCACATTCAAAGGCAAAAATTTCTTTTCCATCCAAGTTTATCCCTGAAATCTATCCATGGATCCCAGGTTAAAAACCCCTGATGCAATGATCTTTATGGTCCTTTGTGGTTCTAAAGCTGCTACTTACTAGAATGTTAGCTCCTTGAAGTAGGGGTTAATTTTGCTCCCTGATGGCCTTGTACCACCAGACATTTAGTAAGTTTTTAATAAATGCTTGTGGATTGATTGATTGGGTCTGAGTTGGTATATCCTCTCCCAGGGGGCCGAGAAAGTAGACCTTTTGGGAGATTTCAGTGGAGAGGATCAAGGGCTGAACTTACAGCTAGGAAAGCATGTGAACAAATCCTACCTCAGACACTAACTGACCAGGGCCTGATCACCTCACCTTTACCGAACTTAGGGAATCTCATCTATAAAAAGGGGACAATTCCAACACCACCTTCCTCACACAGTTGCTGTGAGGCTCAAATAAGGAAATAGATGTAAAGCCCTTGGTAGGCTTTTTTTCGTCAGTTAACTTTATTGAAGGAATTCTCCCTTCCCCGCATTCCAGGATGTGAGCAAAAGTACTCAGGGCCCCCCTACCATTTGAGGGGGTCAGGGAAGAAGCGTAGGAAGATAGTAGAATGTCCCCTCCAGTGCTGGGATGAGAGGAGGAAGAAGGAAGGAAAAGAAGCCTTTCAAGGTAAGGCTGTGAGAGGAAGAGAAATTTAATTTCGTTCAACCTTGATTGGCCATCTAGGTGTGCTACTTAACCTCTCTGGGCCCTAGGGGCCACTCTAAGACTATAAATTGCCAGGAAGGGTCTGAAATGCCTTGGTAGAGGGAATTTCCTCATCCTTGAGGAAAGTGATGAAATCTCAGCCAGTTCCCATGCCCTAAGAACTGTTCTTGATCTTGAGGGCAATGCAGAAATGAATTAAGAAAATGCCTCTATCTTCAAGGAATTGAGGGTTTTTTAAAGTTTTTAAAAATCATTTCCACTATTTCCCCTCTCTTCTTCTTAATTGAACCGTCCCTGTATAACAAAAAAACAGTGAAGCAAAAGCACCAGGTAACTGTGGCTATCTGACTGCACACATTCTTCCTGGGCACCCCACACCTCTGAGAGGAGGGAGGTATAAGTTTCATTTTTTGTACTGGGGAACTATGACTTTTTTCAAGGACCTAATTCACCTTTTTTAAAATGGTCTTTCCATTTATATTATAGCAATTGTGTATGTTCTTTTGGTTCTCCCTGTTTCACTCTACGTCGGTTCATACAGCTTTCCCAGTATTTCTCTGAATTTCTCATTTGTTGGTTTTTTCTGCACGATGGTACTTCATTACATTCATTCACTATCGTTTATCCAGCCATTCAGTTTCACACAGACTTATTCTGGCTCTCAGTTCTGGTTTTTAATTCGAGTTGTAATCCCTTAAACCCCACTGGGGTGGCTCTTTGTGCAACTCTGTCTCACTTCAAGACATCACTTGGGATGTCATTGAACAAACAACAGTGGGATGACCTTACCAAACCCCCTGTTGACCATTCATTTATTCCCATCTAGAAGAGTGATTTCCAAGCAGCTATTCAGAAAGCTCTGCTATTCCTAAGATGTTAGCTATTACCCTGACTATGATTCTTTGTAGCTTAACTTCCCTTGATCATTGCTTTGACTTAATGAGAAGGGATAAAGGGGGTGAGGATGAGGGGGATGTGTGGGAATGTGTACTTCAGGCATACCTTTAACACAAGAATTGACCAAGTATAGACTGCGTAGTGTATCTCCCAGCCCAAAGACTAAAGTTTTCCCTACCTTTACTGTTAGGAGTTCAATAGATGATTGGGTTAATTGTTTTCAAAATTTAAAAATGTTTTCTAAATACCTTATAATCTCTACTTTTCTAATCCTTCAAATTCCAGACCTCAGAGCCTTGCTAGTTGAGCACAATAAGCATATTCCTCTGGTTTAGATATTCTTTTCTTGTAACTTTTAGGAGAAACACAAAAAGCCTGAAATTTAATTTTGAGTAGATCAGTTCCCATATGTTGACCCGTTATCTAAACAATCAAAGTCTCTTTTTTCACCCTGTCCCGTTTGTCTTTTGAGAATAAGAACAGGGAAGTCATTTTTAGTTTTCCTCCCACTTTGATTTCCCTTCTAAACCAGGATGAGGTTCTCAGTGATTTCAAGGCATTATGGATATTTGAGGGCCTTTCCATAAAATACCCACTGAAACTTCATTCCTCTCTTGCCCCAGGAGTTTTTGTTGTCATGAACAACAGCCACATTTGCATTCAGCCTTGCCTTTAGCTCATACTGTAATAAGAAGTGCTGGTTTTGGATTGCTTGCTGGGAATCTGACCTTTTGGGTGATAAAGGGGCATCCCTTTCTCAAACTTGCCTCTGGGAGAACATAAGAATCCGTGTATTGGATCAGATTCTTGGTTTTATCAGGCTGGTGCTCTGACACACTGATTTTTGTTTTGTGGAAGGACATATGTAGTACAGAACACTGAAGTTAGAATCTATGGATCTGGGTTCTAATTACCCTTACTACCAGTGTTAACTTGGGCAAGCATGGGTCTTGATTTTTCATTTGTAAAATGAAAGGGTTAGACTAGATGGCTTTTAGGTATTCCTTCAGCTCTAAATCTATGGTAACTAGTATAAATGCTCCAGAAGTTAGTATGGGTACCCTCAATATGTAGTTTTAGTTGATAGCATTTTGTGGTCTTGACATCCAGGAAATAATCTTAGACCTTTTGGAATCTGTTTTCCACTAATACCACCTTTTGGAGGTACCAAATGCTATATTTTCGTGCAGCACTTAGAAAATCATTACTCATATTTTTTCCAATTTTACATTGTTCAAGAGGTATTTTTCTTTTTAAAACGTTTGCTGATATCTTGTATTTTCATATGACCTTCATTTCTGAATATTCCCCCACCCCCCCACAGTGAGGCATCATAAGATCATAGATATAGAGCTGATAACAAAGAAGAAAGAGGGGGAAGAAAAAGCAATTCTGCAGAACAAACCAACACATCAATCAAATTTGACAGGACCTGGAATGTTCCACCTATGGTTCTCTACCTCTGCCAAGAAGGAAGGGAGGGTGTGTTTTACTTCACAGGTGCTCTTATCACTGGAATTAAGGGATTTTCTTATTCTGGGGCTTGATGAAAGAGGCTGTGTTCACTTAAGTCCTACCTTTTATGATTTTTAAATGGATTACATCCCTCTCTGGATGGGAGGGCATTAATCTATTCTGTTATCACACAGCAGCCTCATCCTCTTGGTTAATGTTTCTATTGCTGTAATCGAATGTATCAGTCAAGCAGGCAAACATTTATTACATGTGTTAGTTTCTTTATCTTTCATCGCTTCATGATGACCATTCAAGAAATGTAAATAAGTTTCAGAAGGATTTATATAATTTATGGGTCAGCCTCTGACTGACTACCTTACCTTGCTCTCCACAGTGATGAGGACAAACCTTCTTTCTCTTCTGGCTCCCACGTCCAGCCTCATACTTTTCTTTCTCAGCAAGTGATCTCATATGACTTTACTGAAAAGACTGAAGCCACTTGTCTTGAACAGTCTTCCTCTTTTTTCCCCTTTGCTGCTAAATGTCCAGAAAAAAATAGCCTACACTCCCCGCTTTTACTTCTGTACAACCCCTTTAATCTAGCTTCTACTCTCACCACTGAAACAACCCTTTCCCAAGACATCCATGAACTTAAGCCTTTTCTCAGTTTTCCTCCACTATTACCCCCTTCCCCCTCATAATTCTCTCTTCCTCAGGCTTTCAAGATACTGCTTCCTTCTCATTCTCTTCTTAAACCTGTCTAACCACTCCAAAGTCAGTTTTCCAGGTTGAGCTGCCTCCTCTTTCCATCTCGAAGAGTGGGTGTTTCTCAGTCCTCCTCTTTCTCTTTAAGCTGTTTTTTGAAGAACACATTCTCTACCCTGGCTTCTGTTGATTGCTTCCATTCAGATGACTCCCCAGTTTTCTTCTCCAGACCCATTTTCTTCCTTAAGTGCCTAGGCTGGAGGGGGAGAAATTTTGAGGTAGGGAGGTCAATCAGGGGCAGGACTAGAGTCCAGCTAAGAGATGATGAGGGCCTCAACTGGGATGATGGCTGTTCACCAGCTGAAAATGATCTCATCCGTCTTAGATTTTCTTGGAGCGCTTTAGGCTTTGACTATGTCATCTTTTATACTTTATATACAATTTTACTCCCCAATTCTAGATTATAATAAGCTCGAGAGAAGGGACCTTGAGCATTTTGCCATCTTGGTATCTTTAACACATTTCTTTGCCCACAGAAGGCACTTAATAAATGTTTGTTGAATAAAATATTATAATATAAAAATATATATTATATATTGGTATATATTATATATATTATACATATATAAGTATATATTATAAGTAAAAGTGGAAGTGGGGGAAGAGATAAGGAGTTTCAGCAAGTTTTTAACCTTTTGAGCTTAGTTTAGCGTAGAGAGTACACCTAGCGTCCTTCAAAACAACCTTTGGTATTGATGCCAGAGATGAGATACCAGATTGGAAGAATCATGAGTCAGAATGCCAGAACAGTATAATGAACATCTATTAAGTGCTATTCTCTGCTTGCTGGTGGAGCTGTGAAGTTTTGATAAGACATAATCCCTGCCCCTGTGTGGTTTATGGTCTAATAGAATGGTGGTTCTTAAGGAGTTGTCTGTACTTCTGTGTCGCGTTTTGTTTCGAATTATTAAGAGCTGTACCATCAGTTGCTTCAGTTTTTCTCCAGTCTGGGAGAATGTGAACATCAGAGCATGGCCCCAAGTTGCAGTAGGTGAAGATGTCTCTACGATGGGTCACCCGATTGCTTGAGAGGATTCAGACGTACATACATTTTTGGACCTAAATTGGCTGAGGTATAAAGAATTTAGGAGCTGGGGGTTTGAAGCTGCTGCACGCTCAGCTACCAAGAGCTCTGGATAAGTCTTGCTGGACACCCCACCTAAAAGTGAGCTTGCGCTCCTCATATTTCCATCAAACATTTTGATCTTTCAAGTGAAGGTGCAGGCATCTACTATGAAGGTCCTCAAGAGCGGGGCTGGATCGGAACCAAGAGCCAAAACAAAAGGAGGTCCTGCATTGGTGGTTTCTTAGAGCAGGTTTTCAGGTCTTAGATTTTCCTAAGATGATTCCTTACAGAGGCTGGTTCTTCATGGTATCTTGTGGCGAGTCTGTGATGGGAGTGGACTGAAGCCTTTTTGTAAGGCATTCTCTTATTCCCCTAGATTACAAGGAAAAGCATCATTAAGCACTTATTGTTTGCCAAGCTCCAAGGAAATGCGGAGAAATGCTGATACCAAATTGAAGATGATCCCTGCCCTCAAGGAATTTGATTTTAATGGATGAAACTTATAGGGGCCAGGAGCCTGGGGAGAGGAGGTGACACACCCCTGCCGGTAGCCATGGCAGCACTAATTTGATTATAGTCCTAGAACTAGAAAATGGGTGTCTAGTAGGGAGGTTTTTTGCCTCAGACACTTACTAGCTATCTGTGTGACCTAGGAAGTCAGTTCACATCTCTCAGTTTCCTCATCAATGAAATAGGAATAATAATAATAGTACCTTCCTTTCAGGTTGATAAGAAAATAAAATAAGATAGTATTTGTAAGGTTCTTAGCACAGTGCCTTGCACTGAGTAGTCATCAATAAGTACTGGTTTTTTTTTAAAAGATGGCCCCAGATTAAAAATAGTATGCCCTGCGTTCTTTCCTCTTAACTCATTTTCTCCCCCTCTTTTATCTTTTCCCCTGTCCTTTTTCTCTGCTCCTTCCCTTAGTTGTTGTCAGTAGTGCATGGGGTATAGTGAACTTTGGCATAGATAACTCTTCCTACTTGGGGCTAAACATTGATTCTCTACCCTAGAGTAATTTAATTCAGTGGGTGTTTTATTAATGTAGTATTGGCACTATGTTTTCCAAAAAAGGAAACATTCAAGGACCTTATCTTACTATCATCTTACTTGCCGGTAAGATAACTCAATAAACCTTTATTTCCTTGTTCAATCAGTACAGTTGTGTCCAACTCTTCCATGATCCCATTTGGGGTTTTTTTTGGCAGTTACTGGAGCAGTTCACCATTTCCTTCTCCAATTCATTTTATGGATAAGGAAACTAAGGCAAACAAGGTGAAGAGATTTGCCCCAGTGTCACATAGGTAGGAAGAAAGTGTCTGAGAGCAGATGAGTCTGCTTGACTGCAGGCTTGATGCTCTATTCCACTGCACCACCTAGCTGCCCAAGCATTTAGTAAGTGCCTACTATGTGCCAGACCCTGTGCTAAATACGCTGGAAATACAAAGAAAGGTGAAAGACAGTCTTCTGCTCTAAAAGAGTTCCCGGTCCAGTGGGAAAGAAAACAAGCAAATAACTGTATACAAACAAGTCATATAGAGGATAAATTTGAAATAATCAACAGAAAGGAGGGGCTGGGGAATAGGGGCTTACTATAGAAGGTGGGATTGTAGTTGGGACTTGAAGCCATGGAAGTCAAGAGGCAGAGATGAGGAGGGAGAGTGGGAGGCTTGGGGACAGCCAGGAGAACAGTGTCACTGGAATTCAGAGGACATGGAAGAATGTTGTTGTTGCAGATGAATTGGTTTTAAGTGAGGGAGGGCTAGGCAAAGTCACCAGCCTCACTTTTCCTCTAGAACCCTGTGGGTCCCATGGCCAAATTTGGATCAGGACAACTGGAAATGGCCCATGGACTGTAATGTATAAGACTTGAAAAGGATAGGGGCAAGGGGAACTTATAAAGGGCTTTAAATGTCAAACAGCATTTTATAGTTGATCCTGGAGGTCATAGGGAGCTACAGGAGTTTGTTGAATAGAGGAGTTTATTCAACAGAGTCTGACATGATCAGATCTGTCTTTTAGGAATATTGCTTTAGTGGCTGAATGGAGGATGGGCTGGACTGGAGAGACACTTGAGGCAGGCACAGCCATGAGCAGCTGGTGCAGTATTCCAGGTGTGTGGGGATGAGGGCCTGTATCCCAGGGGTGACAGTGTTAGAGGAGAGAAGGGGGTGTATTCAGAGGTGTCACAAAGATAAAAATTAATAGGCCTTGGCAACAGATTGAATATGGGGGAAGTAAAATAGAGTGAAGACATCAGAGTAGTTTGGGGGCTGCAGTGAGACAGCTCAGTTTAAAGAACCCTGATTTTTGACATCAGAGGACCAGGGTTCAGGTCCTGGCTCTGCTGCTTCCTATCTCTATGGCCAGAAAGTTGGTCTGGGTCTCAGTTCCTCATCAGTAAAATGAAGGAGCTGCTTTAGATGATATCTGGTCCATTCCAGCCCCAAATCTATTAGCCTGTGATTTTTTACCTCTCTAGGCCTGGTTTTTCATCTGGTTGTATTAGAAAATCCTTTTCAACTCTGAGTTTATGATGCTTTAACCCTAGGAGAATAAAGAGGACTATAGACGGTGGTGTGCTGGTAACCCTGTGAGAATAGAGAGGATTGTAGACGGCGGCGCGCTGGTAACCCTGTGAGAACAGGGGACTGTAGACGGTGGCACGCTGGTAACCCTGTAAGAACAGAGGGGACTGTAGACGGCGGCGCGCTGGTAAATGGTCTCTGAAGAAAATGCTCACAGCATTCTTTTAAGTTTAATCTGTATAATTAACATTTTTTTCCATTCCTTTCTAAATCTAGACAATCAAAACAATAGGTTAGACCGTGATTTGTATCATTTGCCGATGTTGGAGGTGTAAATCGTCACACTGAAAATTTAACCAGCTGTCTAGAACGTGTCCAAGCTGGCTCCAGCCCGTCCCTGATTGTAGGATTATCCAGTGCATCATGGGGTGGTGGTGGAAAGAGAAATGGCCTTAGGTTCAGGAAGACCTTCATTCCAAATCTTCATCTACCATTTATGTGGGCATGTCACCTAACTTCTCAGAGCCCCAGTTCACTGCAACAGCTACCTCACGGGTTCTAGGAGATCCTGCCTGTAAAAGTATGTTGCTAGTGTTAGCAGAGGTAGGGCTGGTAGGTGGTACCTACCACCAGACCTCTGCTTAGGCCCTTCTGAATGTGGTACTTTCCCTGAAGTTCCTGAATTTTAGATGGCAATATCTATTTGTTTCCTCCCCAAGCCGGGCTTTGTGGAGCTTCCCCTGTGTATGTTAGAGCCCAGCCCAGTGCCTGGCACATAGAAGGTACTTAAATGTTTACTGACTGAAATGGTCTCTTCCCTTGGAGAGCTTACACTCTTGGGAGGAGAGCATATCTATATACCCGGTCTATATGACCAATATTTACAGTATGTACACACATGCTGAGGGCTAGCTGGATGGAAGCCTCAACCTCACTTTTCCCATAGCCCTTATTCTGGACTGGGAAGCTCAGATTCTCAAGGATCTCTGCTTGGTGTTTGCCATGCTCTGGCTGACCTTCTTCCCCCTGGCCCCTACTGCCTAAAGACCAAGTCTGTTACATTTCACCCCTCCCCCAGGGTTCTTTGGTACCTTTAAGAGGTTGGGGGATGTCCCCCTGTCAAGCCCTCACTGATTATGTTCCCTCAGTTTTAGAGTCTAAGCACCCCAGTTCCATTTAGTCCCTTAAATCAGATGAGTTTCTGCAAAGAAATATTTACTTCAAAGGTAGAACAAGTATGCACAAACCTCCATTTTCCCTCAACCCCATGCTTGAGGGGCAGAGTTACCCCTGCACCACTCAGTCTCTGGGGGAAGGAGGAAAATCAGTGTTACAGCTTCACCCAGTTCCTATGTAGCATTCCTGATGGAACTTCATCCCTTACAGAGTTCTCAGCCTTCCGACTTCATGTGAAAGATGGCCAATGCTGAAGTGAGTGTCCCTGTGGGGGATGTAGTTGTGGTGCCGACCGAGGGGAGCCAGGGGGAGAATCCTGAAGACACCAAAACCCAGGTGATCTTGCAGTTACAGCCTGTGCAGCAAGGGTAAGTGAGCAACGCTTTGGATACTCCGGAAACCTGGAGAGCTGTGGAGAGCAAGGGAGAGAGCACTCAGCTGGCCTTCTTTCTTCTGATATCCTGGCCTGGGTTGTTAGTGACGGAGCTGGCAGCCACACAACCTTGCTGTCAGGCTTGGATTTAGGGATGAATCAAGGAAGGGACCTACAGAGATGTCCCCTTTCTTGTTGAAGGACATCATGAAAATGGCAACCAAATACTTTTTAAAGACTTGCCATCTGCACAGCACTATGCTAGGTTCTGTAGGCAGTGGTATGCTGGAATATTTTGTACTTAGGGCTGTTAAATTTTCACTGTGAGCATTTACACCTCGGAAATTGGCAAATACAGCATATGGGCTGATTTATTGACCTGTTGATTGTGGAGACCTAAGAAGGTGATGGAGAAAACGTGAGTAATGCAGGTTAAACTTAAAGATTTTTCCTAGGTCCAGTTATTTTTTTTTTTCCAAATGAGCTGGTTGTTAAACATTTCCCAGCACCACACTGGCTGTAGTGAATACCCCTGTGGATCTGACAATCTGTTTGCAGAAAGGAAGACTTCATAAGAAGATAGAGTTATGAGGCAGTATACTTGGAAAGGGTTAGTTTCTTGGGCTGCCATGATGATCAGGGAAGGTTTCACCGAGGATGTGGGATCTGAATTGGATTTAAAAGGACAAGTAGGAATTAAACATGCAGAAATGACCAGCGGGTGTGAGGAGACGTTGCAGTTTCTTCTCAAAATAAGGGTCCCAACATCACACATGTTCAAGTCAGCCATCATGATATTTAATTTGTCTTCAAAACTTCTGAGATTCCTTGGCCTCTTTGCACGTTTTCTTAAAGAGTGTCAACCTTTGTCAGTAGAATAGACTTCCTGGAATCTAACTTGACTCTTTCCTGTTTGGAATTTTGGGTTTTTTTCCCTCACTAATGCAATGGTGTGATAATTTATTACTGTTTTTAAAAAAAAAAAAACATTTTAGGCAATGGCAGTTTATGATCATGAAAATAATAACATGGTATTCATTCAGATGACTTTTCTTGCTCTGCCCTTAGTTGATACTCTCTTTTAAAGGTTTCATTGGTGTCTTTTGTATTTTATACTAGACATTTCCTAATATACCACATCCCACACACTTGAACCTGCCCCTCAGCAAAGAATAACAATTGAGCAAAGCCAAACTAATAGATAAAATGACCTGATCCAGTAGCATGTGCCCCCTCCCAGGCCTGTAGCCCCCCACCTTTCTGCCTGGGGAAGGAAATGTGCTTCATCTTAGGCTGGAAAGGAGCTAGTTGGGCTCTACATCAGGAGAACTTACCAATGAATGGGCAGCCTCCAGAGCTGGTGGGTTTCCATCCTCCCTGAAGGTCTTTGGGTGTGTCAGGGATTCCGGATGTTATAGGTCCATCTGTAAATGGTTTGAATGGATGGTCGTTGAAGTCCCCTCTAAGCCTCATATCCCATGATTCTGTGACCACCTCATAGTCATCATTTCTTACTTCACAATGATAGTCTGTTACCTTCATTGACCAATTTCTTTGGGGAAACTTGGTGGCACAGTAGAAAGAGTGCAGGGCCTAGAGTCAGGAAGACCTGAATTTAAATCCAGCTACAGACACTTACTAGCAGTGTGATCCTGGGCAAATCACTTAACCCTGTTAGCCTCTGCTCCTTATCTGTAAAATGAGCTAGAGAAGGAAATGACAAACCTCTCCAGTGTCTTTGACAAGAAAACCCCAAATGGGGTCACAAAGAGTCAGAGTGAAACAGCTGAGCAACACCAGCCACCCACCAGTTTCTTTAGTCATTTTCTAGCCAAGTGGCCATTTTTTTGCCATCACAGAAGCACTGCTATGAATATATTTGTAGATATATTGTAGATATAGGACCCTTCTGTCTTTGACCTCTATAGACTCTGTCTTCATGGACGTAGTTCCTTTCATCTCTCTTTGGTTCTATCTCTTCGTTGCTTTCATTGTATTGCCTTTTGGGATTTCTTTTTGGGTCCGAACACTCTCGTAGTCTTCTTGGACATAGGCCTTCCCATTGAAGGGTGGAAATAGTTTCCCTGTGTTCATTTAGAACTAGTTACTGTTGCTGTAGACAGAATGACACTTGTTAACAGCTAAATTAGCCAGAAACAAAAAACAAAAACCAGCTTCTTTTAGGATTTTTTGACACAGATACTAAGGTTTTTGTGAGGTTGAGTTAGAGGATTGATTTCCAATTGTTTAATATAGCTAAGAGCTTTTAAAGAAGTAGGGTTTTTTTTTTTAAACAAAAGGAAGAACTGGTGATGTGCATGATGCAAATATATTCTGTGAGCAACTCAGAAGGCTCTTAGAAGGCCTGAGGACATTAGGATTCCACCACCATCCTCCTATTTTCCTAGTGCCCACAGTGCTTTCACATAGTGGTTAGTATAGTAAACACTATATAAATGTTTGCTGTCGTTATCATCATCATTATTATTAAATAGATGTTTTCAAATTTAATTGAATTTTGCAGCATACTTATGAGGTTGAGATTGAATACAGGTTTATTTTAGATTCATAATGAAGTATTCCTTAGTGTGTCTCAGTATGAAGTAGAAATGACCCTCGATCCCATCCACTCACCCAAATTAATTACTTTTCATTTTATTTATTCCTTTTTCCCCCCTACCTAGACTCAAATATAAACTATTCCCCTTCCCCCACTGATTCCTCTCTTATCATAAGGAAAATTTTGAGTAACTGCATCTGACTGGACGTGCCTTGTTGGATATCCATGTTTTCTTCTCCGTGTTACTGAGAGGGAAGGGTATGTTTCCTTCTTTTTCTGGAACCAAGATTGGTCAATGCAGTTAGTTTGAATTAGGTAGCATTTTAGTATGACTTCCATTTGCAACTAGAATAATTATTTATATGGTTCTCTTGATTTTATGCTTTTTAACTCTGCGTTAGTTCATACAAATTCATCATGTTTTTCTAAACTCTTCAATTTGTTGTTTCTTACAGTGCTATAATAATCCTGTTGTATTCATATGCCCCAATTTTTTTCAGCCATTCCCCATTTTATTTCCATTTTTTTATGACCACAAAGTGTGCTACTCTGAATATTTAGTTTTGTGTAAAACCCATCTTTTTGTCATTGATCTACTTGGCATATATCCCCAGCAGTAATCTGCCTCAGTGGAAAGTTATGAACAGTTTAGTGACTTTTCTTGCATGACTCCAAATTGTTTTCCAAAAATAGATTAGTATGTTTATTTCCTCAGAGCCCCTTCAGCTTGCACTTGCTGTTTTTAAAATCATCTTTGCCAATAAAAAAAAGGTGGTGAAATAAAACCTCAGAGTTGTTTTAATTTGTATTTCTCCTATTATTAGCCATTTAGACTGGGCAGTCTTTCATTTGGTTGCTGACAGTTTGTATTTCTTCTTTTGAGAAGCCACTCTTCTAATCCTTTGACCAATTAGCTATTTGAAAATAGTTCTTGTTCTTATATACTGTTTCACATCCCCCTTACGTCTTGGATATCAGACCTTTATCAGAGATATTGGATGTGAAGCTCTATGTCCAGACACCAATTTCTTTCCTCCTAGTTATTTGAGTTTCTTTAGTGATCCTGGTATCTTGAAGGTTAGACCATTAAATCACCAGTTCTTGTAGGCCTGGCCATGTGGATAAAGCCTGACCACAGACTTTGTATTTATAGTCTGAAAATCACCCTAGACAATTTTGGAGTCTCATTCACTTTCTGAGACACGGCCATGAGGTGATTCTACTTTTGGCTGCAACTATTTGTGTGAACTTACTACCAAGTTGAGAATGGGTTATGGAAGGAATGACTGGATGGAGTCAAAAAATCACAGATCCTCAATGTGTTGAAATATTGTAGAATTTCTACATAATGAGCTCTAGAGCTCTGAAATTTGGAGGGACCTTAGGCATCCTTTAGTCCAGGTCTCATCCAACACAGAAAGCTCCTCTGCAGCTTCCCTGTCTGGTGGGTGCTTGTAGCACTGAGTTTGAGGAGGGGCTGCTGTCTGGTCAGGTGGACTGTGCATAGAAAGGCTGTGAATCCATCCACATAACTCAGTTCTGTCCTTCAGAGTTACACAGAGTAAGACGAATTCTTCCCTTGTGTAATAGTCCTCTTTCAGTCCAGGAAAGAGAATGTGTCTTCGCTTGGTGTAGGGTTGGAGCAGGTGTGGTAGAAAGAGCACAGTATCAAGCCCGAGGACCCTCATTGGAATCTTAACTGTTGTTTGTGTGACCTTGGTCATCTCACTTGTCCTTCAAGCCTCAGTTGCCTTATTTGTAAAGTGAAGCATTTGGATCAGATGCCCTAAGGTCCTTCCCAGTCTAAATCTGTGATCCTTGGACCAGTCATCACATTACCCTAAGTCTTCTCTTCTCCAGTGCTCCTCACCACCTCTTCACCCTTCTCTAGACATGTGTCAGTTCCTTGGTCCCTTTTGTCCTGCCCATCCTATCCCCCATAACATAGCTGCAGTTAGTTGGATCCTAGTCGGATTGCTGTCAAATAAAATCCCTGTCGTTTTTCTATGAATGAGAGTGTAAGCCAGATTTTTTTTCTATCCTGTACTTTTGAAATTGATTTTTTTTCAACCCAAGTTCACTTGCTTTTGTACCAATGCCTCTTCAGTTCTGTTGTATTTTAGGATCAACATCCTAGTTTGGCAAGATCTTTGTGGATCCCAAGTGTGACTTTCAACAGTTTCACTCTCTCTCCCAGCTCTGGGTCATCAGCAGATTTGATACAGTATACTTCCATCCAGTTTATCAATAAAGTATCAGATAGAATAGGATTCAAAACAGTGGTATATCACTAGAGCCTCCCACCATGCTGGTATCTGTCCCTTAATCAACACTTTCTAGAAAGAGTCAAGCAGTTGGGATCTATTGAACTGCACTATTATCCATACTTCATACCTTCATTTTGACTCCAAGGATCTTGTCAGAGATTTTGTCAGATGTCTTACTGAAATCCAAATATGTTATATGGCAACTATGATGCAGCTGGACTTGGAATCCAAAGACCTGGGTTCAGATCCTGACTCTCCCATTTATTATCTATGTCAGCCTGAGCAAGGCCTCAGTTTCTTTATCTGTAAAATAAAGGGATTTAGATTAGATGAATCTCTAAGATCCCTTCCAGTCCTAATGCTCTGATTCTGATTTCTATGGTCTAATAACATCATCAATGCAGAAATTAAAGTAGTTGGTAATGATTTGTTTCTCATGGCTCCTAGTGATCATTTATTCCTCTCCCTGAGTACTCCCAAACCATCTGTTTAATAATCTTGTCTGTGATTTTGCTGGGTCTTGATGTTGGGCTTATCAGAGAGGAACATTTATTTATCTCTCCAGTCTCCTGGTACCTCTTCCTTCACTTATGTAGATCACACATTTTCTCGAAGATAATGAACAGTTGTTCCTTGATGACATTTGCAGGTCCTTTCAGTATTCTGCTATGTAATTTTCCAGGATCTAAATGCTTGGAACTCATTGAAAGCATATGGTTGGTCTCTTGCTGTCTTCCCAGTTTTCTCATGATCATGTCTGTGGTGCCTGTTCCAGTTTGGAGATAATTTTCCTTGAGACAGTAAAGCCAGAAGCAGAGCAGTTCAGTCGTTCTGTTTTTTCTGTCATCTGTTAGCATTGCACCATCTGCCCTAAGAAATGGGCCTTCTTCCCTTTTCTTCTTCCCTCAAACGTGCCTCCACATTGTAAGCATTTGTCTTCAGCATTATTTGTGAGCTTCACCCTATTCTGAACTTCCATGTTCCTCATACTAATCAGTCAGTAAGCATTTATCAAACCAGTCTACCATATTGGGCCTTGGTGATCTGTCTGTCCTCCCTTCCTACTTTATATATGTCCTGAATTCTAAGCACAACGAAGATATTCCTTCCTCCATAGACACACGGTCTTCCAGTTCCTCACAGGCATTCTTTGTTAGAGTGGTATCAGAGTTTGTTAGAGAGCCCTTTCCAAGCCTCCTGTGATGTATTTATTTGAACATTTTCAGATTGGCTTTTCCAGAGTTTTGGATTTATATCTAACTGTACCCAACCTTCTCTCCTTAGCAGTTAGAGTGGCCCACAAGTCAGTGAGCCAGAAAATGCAGCAGGAGTTAAAGACCCATCTCTTGACACATACTGCCTGTGACATCGGTAAAAACATAGGTCAGTGTGTGTACATATGAGAGAGAGAGGGAGACAGAGAGAGCACACCATCTTTGAATAGTTCCTGATAAATCAGGTCAATAACATTGGAACACCGGTTCCAAAGAAGAGATTTGAAAAGAACTCTTCTGAGCTCTCCCTGACTCCATTAAAGTTAGGTCCACAGGTATGGAACATTGCATATATAACATCAGATTTTCTTTGATGTGTTGATCAGATTTTTTCCCCCTCCTCTTTATCTTTTTCTTTTTTAAAGAAAATGCTTTGTTATAAGGGATGGTCTCTCTGTAAGAAGTGAAGGAGAAGGATACAAGGGGAAATCTAGGTGATATAAAAATAACAAGTAACGATAAAATCTATTAATTATTTTTAAAAGAAAGAAAATAAATTCTGGAGTTTCTCCTGGATGAGCAAACTTGGCAGACTGCTCATACATCCTGTGGCTTCGTCTGCCCCAGGTTGTAAATTTTTGCCATTGAGAGAATCCCTGCTTGGGTTGGGAGGTTGGACTGAATGGACTGGGGGATCCCTGGCAGTTGTTCGGCACCTTTGCCAGGGATGCTTGGATTTTGTGGGCTGGGGTGAGAAAGGTAGTTTCTTGACTCTTGAGGGAATAAAAGCTCTTTACTCTGCTTTTTTGATTTTGCCATCCCCTGAAGTCATGCCTCCTGGCCTGAGAAGGTGTATACCTGGAAGAGTGAATGTGTCTGCAGCAAGCCCAAGAGAATGGCCATTGAGGTCCAATGGTGACCAGTCATTCTTTATGCCCTGGCCACACCCTCTTTGGGAGCTTTGCTCTTGGGGTGAGGGGGGCACCCATTTTCAGGTGGGCAAATTCTATTGTGACCTGCCTGTTGGACTTACCAATTTAGCTACTACCAACTGCCACTTTTTTGCTACAAACAGAAATAAGACACAAAAATCTACATCATTAAAAGTTGTTTTACCTGCAGGGAGGGAATGCAGCTACGTGTGCAAGTGTGCAGCGATGATTTCAGCATGTTTTTATGTTGTTGTACTACTTCCCTGCCCTTCACCCTCTAGTCCCCATTTCAAAATGCCTAATTGAGCTACATTAGCTACACTTGCTAACGTAGACTGTAAACTAGACATAATGTTGACTCGAATACTAGTACTTAGCACTAATCTTATAAATCCTATTTTTGAGGGGAAGCTCAAAAAAAAGTGAATATTCTTTCTCAAAATTCCATTGTCCCTGTCTAGTAGTAAATTTAAGATCTTAAGAAGATGCATTAGCTCTTATGAATAAAACCACTTAGTATAAGCAGTAAATTGCCATTTGTGGATATATAAATAAAAAATGGTACACATAGTAATTAATGTGTGATAATTTTCACAAACTATTCAGTAAACCAGAATATCTAATCTCCTAGTCAGTCTGGATAAATGAGAATTAACTAGTTAATTTCCCATAATGTACTACTTTTAATAATTAGGTCAGAAAATAAACTTGACACTAAAGCTATTCTCAGTGTAAATGTAAGCTCCTTTTGAGGATTCAGAAGGCATTTCACATACACACAACTACAACTAGAAGTATCCTTAGAGATTATGTTGTTCAAGTCTCTCATTTTACAGATGAGAACAGAGACCCAGAGAAGGGCCTCAAAGAATTTAGTCTTAATAGTCACTCCCAATAATAATTATTATTATTACAACAGTAATAATAATTATAGGAAATGACTTGTCTAGGTCACAAAGGTAATTAGTATCAGAACCATAATTTGAACCCAGATCTCTCGTCTTCTAGCCTACTGCTCTTTCTGTAACACTGTACAGGCCTCCTGCTCTATCCTTCTGCATTGCCCAAGAGTCATTATAAATATGACTTAGCATTATACAAGATTGTATGGAAGAGTTGGTTGGATATACAAATTACCTTTTACTACTTTAAAAAAGTATATCTTTGAGAACTAAAAAAGAAGAGGAAAATGAACTGTGTAATTATAATGACCAAGTCTGGTCCCTGAGAAGAGAGAAGATATGTTTCCTTCCCTTGCAAAGGTAGCAGACTCTTGATGAGGACCATTCCTTATGTAGTCAAACTTGGCTGATAATTTTAGTTTTGTTGAACTCATTTTATTTCTTATCAAAAGAAATAGCTGCTTGAGTAGGGAAGGGAGGAAGGATACATTCAGAAATAAATGTAATAAATAAAAGCAAAAAGACCAATAAGCATTAAACATTTTAGAATATACATTTATCAAGGTGGAGCCAAAATGGCCAAATAACAGTAAGAAGTACAATGAGTTCTGCCACAAAATTCCTCCAAGCAGATCTAGAATATGCCCTGGATCAAATCCTGATTAGGAAGTCTAAGAAAAACTCAGTCATTTGTCTAGGCCAGATTGTCACAGGGAGACAGAGAGGTCTGTGGACACCTGCAATGGGCTCTGGCCAAGAATATGCCACAAAGAGTATTCCTGTGCACCAGCCCAGGATGAGGTCCTAGACCTGTGCACTAAGGCACTGTGGCTTTTTGTGGTAATGAGCTCCCAGGTGAGCTGCTGGTAGCTTTGTTGCTCACTCCTCAGTTCTGGGATGCAGATCTAGAGTAGACCGAGAAAAGGTATCTGTGTACAGAGCAGGAGCCCATGCAGAAGCAAGCAACAACTACAAAGGAACTCTGAAGTTAGAGGGAAGCCTACATCTTGCTTCCATCAGGAACCTGCAGAGCCCGCACCAGGAGACAACGACCAGCCTTGGTCTGGGTCAGACCATGCTGGAAATGCTGAAAGCTTGCATGTCTCTAGCCTGAGTTGTCATTGAGAGACTGGAACAATGCAACACTCAATATCCCAAGAAAACAGCAACAGTGCTAGCCCAGACATTCCCTCTACTGGTGTGTAGACCCAGCCCTAATATGAAGGTCAGGAAATAGGCTGGAAGAATAGACAAACAAACAAAAGAATCCCACAGTAAAAGAACTGTTGTGGTGACTAGGTTGTTTAAAGATACAAACCCAGAAAAAGAAAATGTCTCCAAAACATCTACAGAGGCTCAGGGGAAAACACAGCTGTGGCACAAATTCAATTAGAATGCCTGGAAGAGACAACACAAGTTGTTAAAAAGAATTTAAAATATTTTATAAAAGAAATGAAGCAGTGTATCCCCAAGAGATCATAAAAATGGGAAAGGGGCCCTCATGTACAAAAATATTTATAGCAGCACTCTTTGTGGTTGCCAAGAACTAGAAATCAAGAGGATGCCCATCAATTGGGGAATAGCTAAATAAATTATGGTATATGAATGTAATGGAGTACTATTGTGCCATAAGAAATGATGAACAAGAAGACTTCAGGGAGGCCTGGAAGGACTTATATGATCTGATGCTGAGCGACAGGAGCAGAACCAGGAGAACCTTGTGCACAGCAACAACCACAATGTGTGAGAGTTTTTTCTGGTAGAGTTGGAACTTCGTAATAACGCAAGAACTTACTAAAAAAAAAAATCCCAATGGTAGTATTCTAACACAAAATGTCTTCCACACTCAGAGAAAGAAATATGAAAGTCATTCGCAAAATGTAGCAGATCATGTTTGTATATGTGTAGGTTTTAGTGTATTATGTTTTGATTTGTTATATGATTTCTTCCATTTATTTTAGTTCGACTACATAACATGACTATTGTGAAAATGTACTCAATAGGAAAGTATATGTAGAACCTATACAGAATTGTATGCTGTCATGGGAAGGGAGGCGGGTAGTGAGGGAAAGGTGGGGCGGGGTGGGGGATAAAATCTTAATTTGAAGGAAGTGATTGTAGAACACCAAAAAAAAATTAAAAATAAATAAATAAATAAATAAAAGAAATGAGAAGGCTAAAAGAAAAAAACTGGAAAAGATAAAAGAACTGTGAAAGAAAGACTTGGAAAGAATTAACAGAATGGCACAAAAAGCACAAACTTTGCAGAAGCAACAAACTCCCTAAAAAATTAAAGAAAATGTGGGGTATTTCATAACAAAAACAACCAACCTGGAAAGCAGATCCAGAAGAAAAAAATTAAAGGATTATTGGATTACCTGAGTGCCATGACCAATAAACTAGTCTGGGCGTCAGATTTAAAGACATTTTAAAAAGAAAATTGCCTAGCTCTCTTAGAACAAGAGGGTAGAGTGGAAAATAAAAGAATCCTGTAAGAAATCTCAAAATGAAAACTCCTAGGAATATCATAGCCAAAATCGAGAGCATCTATATAAAAGAAACAGTACTATAAGCAGAAAAAGAATTAAAGTACCAAGGATCACATATGAGTTAGCAGCCACCATTATAAAGAAGCAGAAGACTTGGAATATAATATTCTAGAAGGCAAAGGATATACAGGTTTATAGTCAAGAACAACTTACTCAGCAGAATAGTATGTTCCTTATAGGGAAAAAATAGATCTTTAATAAAATAGAGGACTTCCAAGCATTCTTTTTTA
The DNA here is from genome assembly GCA_023548195.1 of Bettongia penicillata ogilbyi. Lineage (NCBI taxonomy): Eukaryota > Metazoa > Chordata > Mammalia > Diprotodontia > Potoroidae > Bettongia > Bettongia penicillata. Next base: position 13,534,496 of record JAJHZJ010000029.1, read on the forward strand.
ATATAAATTTATTTATTTAACTTTTTACATTCATTTTCACAAAATTTTGGGTTCCAAATTTTCTCCCCATTTGTCCCCTCCCCCCACCCCAATACACCAAGCATTCTAATTTCCCCTATCACCAATCTGCCCTCTCTTCTATCATTCCTGCCTTACCTTGTCCCCATCTTCTCTTTTGTCCTGTAGGGCCAGATAACTTTCTATTCCCCATTACCTGTATTTCTTATTTCCTAGTAGCAACAATAATACTCAACAGTTGTTCCTAAAACTTTGAGTTCCAAATTCTCCCCATCCCTCCCTCCCCACCCATTCCCTTTGGGAAGGCAGGCAATTCAGTATAGGCCATATCTGTGTAGTTTTGCAAATAACTTCGATAAGTCATGTTGTGTAAGACTAACTATATTTCCCAACATCCTACCTGCCCCCCATTGCTTCTATTCTCTCTTTTGATCCTGTCCCTCCCCAAGAGTGTTGACTTCAAATTGCTCCCTCCTCCCATTGCCCTCCCTTCCATCATCCCCCCGCACCCTGCTTATCTCCTCCCCCACTTTTCTGTATTGTAAGATAGGTTTTCATACCAAAAAGAGTGTGCATTTTATTCCTTCCTTTAGTTGAATGTGATGAGAGTAAACTTCATGTTTTTTTCTCAGCTCCCCTCTTTTTCCCTCCACTAAAAAGTCTCCTGCTTGCCTCTTGTATGAGAGATAATTTGCCCCATTCCATTTCACCCTCTCTCCTCCCAATACATTTCTCTTATACATTTACCTTAATTTTTTTAAGATATGATCCCATCCTATTCAATTCACTCTGTGCCCTCTGTCTCTGTGTATGCATGCATGTGTGTGTGTGTGCATGTGTGTATACTGAAAAGTTTCAAGAGGTACAAATATTGTCTTTCCATGTAGGAATGTAAACAGTTCAACTTTGGTAAGTCCCTTATGACTTCTCTTTGCTGTTTACTTTTTCATGCTTCTTTTCATTCTTGTGTTTGAAAGTCAGATTTTCTTTTCAGCTCTGGTCTTTTCATCAAGAATGCTTGAAAGTCCTCTATTTCATTGAAAGACCATTTTTTCCCCTGAAGTATTATACTCAGTTTTGCTGGGTAGGTGATTCTTGGTTTGAGTTCTAGTTCCTTTGACTTCTGGAATATCCTATTCCACCCCCTTCGATTCCTTAATGTAGAAGCTGCTAGATCTTGTGTTACCCTGATTGTATTTCCACAATACTGGAACTGTTTCTTTCTAGCTGCTTGCAATATTTTCCCCCTGACCTGGGAATTCTGGAATTTGGCCACAATGTTCCTAGGAGTTTTTCTTTTTGGATCTCTTTCAGGCGGTGATCGGTGGATTCCTTGAATACTTATTTTTCCCTCTGGTTCTAGAATCTCAGGGCAGTTTTCCTTGATAATTTCATGGAAGATGATGTCTAGGCCCTTTTTTTGATCATGAGTTTCAGGTAGTCCCATAATTTTTAAATTGTCTCTCCTGGATCTATTTTCCAGGTCAGTTGTTTTTCCAAGGAGATATTTCACATTCTCTTCCATTTTTTCATTCTTTTGGTTTTGTTTGGTGATTTCTTGGTTTCTCGTAAAGTCATTAGCCTCCATCTGTTCCATTGTAATTTTGAGAGAACTATTTTCTTCAGTGAGCTTTTGAACCTCTTTTTCCATTTGGCTAATTCTGCTTTTGAAAGCATTCTTCTCCTCATTGGCTTTTTGAACCTCTTTTTCCAATTGAGTTAGCCTATTTTTCAAGGTGTTCTTTTCTTCAGCATTTTTTTGGGTCTCCTTTAGCAAGGTATTGACCTGCTTTTCATGCTTTTCTTGCATCTCTCTCATTTCTCTTCCCAGTTTTTCCTCCACCTGTCTCATTTGATTTTCAAAATCCTTTTTGAGCTCTTCCATGGCCTGAGCCCATTGGATATCTGTTTCGGATGTTTGGGATACAGAGGCCTTGACTTCTATGTCTTTCCCTGATGGTAAGCATTGTTCTTCCTCATCAGAAAGGAAAGGAGAAAACATCTGTTCACCAAGAAAGTACCCTTCTATGATCTTATTTTTTTTCCCTTTTCTGGGCATTTTCCCAGCCAGTTACTTGACTTCTGAGATTCTTCCCCACCCCTGCCTCACCAGTGCTTGGTGTCTGAGATTCAAATGCTGCTCCCCAGCCTTGGGGGGGGGGGGCTGCTATTCAGTGAGAGATTTAAGTACTGCTGCCAGGTGGGGGTGGGGCCGCCTCCCAGGCTCAGTTCCCTTAGGGGGTTTATGCGGAGACCTTCAGTAATGGACCTGATTTCCTGCCTGCTCCGGGAGCCCCTGTCTGCTGCCTCCCCCGCGGCTTCCACCCAAGGGGGCCCAAGCCACGGAGACACCCTGCTCCCCTCTTGGCTAGTCCAGAAGGCTCTCTCACTGACCTGTAGCACCTGTGGGTGGAGGGACCTTTGCAGCCGCTGGAGATTCCGTCCCTGAAGCCTGCTTGGATCCCTGAAGCCTGCTTGGATCTGCTCTTCTCAGGGCTGTGTGGCCAAGGCAGGACTGGGCTCGGCTCTGCGTCTGGTGCGCGAAGGACCTTTGGTGATGGTTTTTCAGGGCTCTCTGCAACAGAAATCTCCTCCACTCTGTTGCTGTGTGGCTTCCACTGCTCCAGAACCCATTGGGAGTTCTTTTTGTAGGTAATATATGAGCTCTGGGTTCAGAGCTAGCATATGTGAGTCTTTCTACTCCACCATCTTGGCTCCTCCCCCACTTCCAAGCATTCTTGATGAAAAGACCATAGAAACTTTGAAAAGGAAGCATAGGAGCCAAGAGATACATAAAAAAGTTAACATGGATGAATAGTGATAAAGGACTAAATAAAGATAAACTGTTTACATCCAAATAGGGAGAGATGATAATGTGTCTCTTCTGAACCCTATTCTCATCAGGGGCAATAGAGTCTAATCAGATGGAAGACATAGGAAAGATTCTATTATGTCTTAATGATATTCAGAAAAGAATGGAAAGGGAGAAGAGGAATGCACGGAGAGTTGGGAGGCGGAAAGGAATGTTAAGGAAAATCATCTTGTATAGTCATGGTATGCCAAAAGAAATCTGTACCAACAAGGAAGAAGAGTTAAGGGGAAGGGTGACACTTGAACCTCACTCTTATCTGACTGAAATGGTATCCATCAATTAGGGAGTGGCTGAACAAGTTATGTTATATAAATATGATGGAAAACTATTGTTCTATAAGAAATGATAGGGATTGTTCCTGAGAAACATGGGAAGACATATGAATTACTGCAAAGTGAACAGAACTAGGAGAACAACATATAGAAAGACAAAAAAGTTGTAAAGTCAACTTTAAAAGATTTAAGAATTCTGTTCAGTGTTAATGACTAACTACTATGAAGGCACTGGCTAGCTTTTTCTCCCTACCTTGTCCTCTTACCTTTTTTTAAAAATTAACTTACTTATTTTTAGTTTTCAACATTCATTTCCACAAGATTTTCAGTTCCAAATTTTCTCCCCATCTCTCCTCTCCCTCTATGCCAAGACACCATGTATTCTGATTACCCCTTCCCCCAATCTGCCCTCCCTTCTATCACACCCCTCTCTTGCCTTGCTTCCATCTTCTCTCTATTCTTTTAGGGCAAGATAGATTTCTGTATCCCATTACCTCTATTTCTTATTTCCCAGTTGCATGCAAAAACAATTCTCAACATTTATTCCTAAAACTTTGAGTTCCAACTTCTCTCCCTTCCTCCCTCCCCACACATCCCTACTGAGAAGGCAAGCAATTCAATATAGGCTATACATGTGTAGTTGTGCAGAAGACTTCCATAATAGTCATGTTGTGAGACTATTTTTCCCTCTATCCTATTCTGCCCTCCATTTATTCTATTTTCTCTTTTGACCTTGACCTTCCCTAAAAGTATTTACTTCTAATTACTCCCTCCTCCCTTCTATCCCCACATCCCCACTTATCCCCTTCTCCCCTACTTTCCATAATTGAGTGTGCATGTTATTCCTTCCTTAAGCCAAATGTGATGAGAATAAGCTTCACTTTTCCTCTCTCACCTTCCCCCTCTTCCCCTCTATTGAAATAGCTTTTTTTTGCCTCTTTTATGAGATATAATTGAGTTACAAATTTTATCTTCCCATGTAGGAATGTAAGCAGTTCAATTTTAGTAAATCCCTTGTGATTTCTCTTTCCTGTTTACCTTTTCATGCTTCTCTTGATTGTTGTGTTTGAAAGTCAAATTTTCTATTCAGCTCTGGTCTTTTCATCAAGAATGCTTGAAAGTTCTCTATTTCATTGAAAGACCATTTTTCCCCCTGAAGTATCATACTCAGTTTTGCTGGGTAGGTGATTCTTGGTTTGAGTCCTTGTTCCTTTGACTTCTGGAATATCATATTCCAAGCCCTTTGATCCCTTAATGTAGAAGCTTCTAGGTCTTGTGTTATCCTGATTGTATTTCCACAATACTTGAATTGTTTTTTTCTGTTTGCAATATTTTCTCCCTGACCTGGGAACTCTGGAATTTGGCTACAATATTCCTAGGAGTTTCTCTTTTTGGATCTCTTTCAGGAGGTGATTGGTGGATTCTTTCAATATTTATTTTTCCCCCTGGTTCTAGAATATCAGGGCAGTTTTCCTTGATAATTTCATGAAAGATGATGTCTAGACTCTTATTTTGATCTTGGCTTTCAGGTAGTCCCATAATTTTTAAATTGTCTCTCCTGGATCTATTTTCCAGGTCAGTTGTTTTTCCAATGAGATATTTCACATTATCTTCCATTTTTTTTTATTCTTTTGGTTTTGTTTTGTGATTTCTTGGTTTCTCATAAAATCATTAACCTCCATCTATTCAATTCTAATTTTTAAAGAGCTATTATCTTCAGTGAGCTTTTGAACCTCCTTTTCCATTTGGCTAATTCTGCTTTTGAAAGCATTCTTCTCCTCATTGGCTTTTTGAACCTCTTTTGTCAGTTGAGTTAGCTTATTTTTCAAGGTGTTATTTTCTTCAGCATTTTTTGGGGTCTCCTTTAGTAAAGTGTTGACCTGCTTTTCATGCTTTACATCTCTCTCCTTTCTCTTCTCAGTTTTTCCTCCACCCCTCTTACTTGATTTTCAAAATCCTTTTTGAGCTCTTCCATGGCCTGAGACAATTGAATATTTATTTTGGATGTTTGGGATACAGAAGTCTTGACTTTTATGTCTTTCCCTGATGGTAAGCATTATTCTTCCTCATCAGAAAGGATGGGAGAAGATATCTGTTCACTAAGAATGTAATCTTCTGTAGTCTTATTTTTTTTCCCTTTTTTGGGCATTTTCCCAACCAGTTACTTGACTTTGGGTCCTTCCTCAAAAGTAGGGTGTACTCTGGGAATCTGTAAGATCTCAGTTCCTCCAAGGTGGCACAATCAAGTGTATACACTGGTCTGAGAGCAGGAGGAGATTTTTGTGCCCAGAACCTTAGCAGTTTCCTCTCCACAGCCACCTGGCCTCCACTTCCGCCAGTTCCCTCGGGGCCTCTACACAGGGCTGAGGTAATATTCAGTTCCTTAGTTCCCCCAGGGGTTTTTCAAATGCAACAATGGATGTGGGCTGCTGTGAGAACTGCTGCTACCTGCTCGATGTGGCTTCTGCAGCTGGCTGCTGCCTAAGACCGGAACTATGGGAAGGCCCTTCTCCCTTCCTGGCCAGCTGAAAAAACCCCATCACTGACCTTTGGTGCCTGTGGTTTGAGGGATTTGGGAACTGCTGCAACTGGGACTAGGGATTCCACAACTGGAGATTCTGCCCCCGAGGGCTGTTCGTGAGCCATGCCATGCTGGGCCAGGCTTCACTCCGCATCTGGTGCAACAGACATTTCTCATGGGCCTTTCAGGTTACCCTGGGCTGGAAATCTCCTCCACTTTGTTGTTCTCCACTTCTGCTGCTTCAAAATTTGTTGAGAGGCCCTCTCTACAAGTATTTTATGGGCTGTGTGGGGAGAACCTGTGTTTGTGTGTCTTTCTATGCTGCCATCTTGGCTCCACCCCTAATTCTTCTTTTTAAAGCATTCTTATCCCCATTGGCCTTTTGGACCTCTTTTGCCATTTGGATTAGTCTATTTTTAAAGGTGTTATTTTCTTCAGCACTTTTTGGGTTTCCTTTAGCAAGCTGTTGGCTCACTTTTCATGATTTCTTTCATCACTTTCATTTCTCTTCCCAATTTTTCCTTCACTTCTCTTCCTTGATTTTCAAAATAATTTTTGAGCTCTTCCATGGCCTGAGACCATTGCACATTTTTTTAGAGGTTTTGGATGTAGAAGCCTTCACTTTTATGTCTTCCTCAGATGGTATGCTTTGTTCTTCCTTATCTGAAAGGATGGAAGAAAATACCTTTTCGCCAAGAAAGTAACCTTCCTATAGTCTTATTTTTTCCCCCTTTTTTGGGCATTTTCCCAGCCAGTTACTTGACTTTTGAGTCCTTTGTCAAGTAGAGGATATATTCTAGGGATCTGTAAGTTCTCAGTTCCCCCAAGGTGTCACAATCAAGGAAAAGAGGAGTTTACTCCTCTCCTGGCCTGCACTCTGGTCTGTGGGCATCCACAAGCTTTTCTCCCCAGGATCTGCGAGTAGGATTCCGTCTTTAGAGCCTCCACCAGCTCCACCACACCCCAGTGCTCCTCCTTACCCCAGGACTGCCACTCAAGAACTAAGACCCAGATCAGTGCTCAGTTCCCTGAGGGTCTTTAGACCCAGGGCTCCAAAAATGGATGCTACTGCACTGGCTGCTGTAGCCCTGGAGCTAGGGCTGTGGCTGAACCCTGCTTCCTTCTCACCCAGGTGAAAGAGTTTCTCACTGACCTTTGAAGCTGCCTTTGGTGTATGTGAGTTGAATAATCTGGGAACCCCAGCTACTACCTGTGATTCCATGCCCTGAAGCCTGCTGCAGTCCTGTTGCTGCTGTGCTGTGTAGCCATGGCTAGGCTGTGCTCTGCTCTGAGCCCTGTATGATAGACCTTTCCTGTTGGCCTTCCAGGCTGTCTTGGGCTGGAAATCTCTTTCACTGTCATTTTGTGGCTTCTGCTGCTCTAGAATTTGTTTAGAGTAATTTTTTACAGATATTTTATGGCTATGGGGGAAGAGCTAGAGCAGGTCCATCCTTCTACTCCACCATCTTGGCTCTGCCTCTCCTTGTCCTCTTGAGCCCCTATACTTAAAGTATGTGTGTTTATATGTATACTATACTTACTCTGTCCCTGATGTTTGTTTTCCTGCCAAAAGTTGGTTTTGGATTACTTCCACCATTTACTGCCTTCACTCCTATCAAATGCTGATTAACATAGTTGGAGGAAATCATGAAACCATCCTGACCAGATGCACTACAAATTTATATTAGATAGTCTCCAGTGGGCCCTCACCAAGGCAAAGAAATATTTTTATACCTCCCAGCTGATTCACTACTCCACTTACCACTTACTTAGCCTGTCCAAACTTTTTCATCCCTCCTCAAAACTTTCCATGGCTTCCTCTACCTCTGTTTTCTCAGCCGAGAACCCTGATTCATATTTCACTGAAAAAAATTGATGCCATTCACCAAAAAATTCTTATCCCGTTCTCATCTTACTTCACTCATATGTCTTTTGCAACTATGTTCTCCTTTACTTCCGTGAAGAGGATGGCTTTCTTGCCAAGGCAAACTCCTCTGCACACACAAGTGATCCCATTCTGTCCCCTTCTCCAGCAGTTTGCCCCTCCTATAATCTCCACTTTCTCACTAATCTTTAGTCTCTCCTGGTCTAATTGGTCGCTTCCCTATTGCTAACAGATATGCTTATATCTCACCCATCCTTAAAAAACCCTCACTTGGTATCTTTATCCTCAGTAGTTTTCTCGCTTTTCTGAATTATCTGCAGCATGGCTTCTGACCTCCTCATTCAGTTGAAACTGCTGTCTCCAAAATTAACAGTAATCCCTTAATTACCAAAATCTAATGATCTTTTCTCAGTCCTCAGCCTTCTTGACGTCTCTGTAACTCTAACATTGTTATCACCCTCTTCTCCTTAATAATCTGTACTTGTTAGGTTTTGGTGACACTAATTTGTCCTGGTTCTCCTACTGGGCTGACCCCTCCTCACTCTCCATTGCTTTATCTTCCTCTAGGTTGTATCCACTAATTGTGGGTATCTCCAAAAGTTCTGTCTGTCTAGGGCTCTCTTTTCTCTGCATGTACTGTTTCTCTTTTTGATCTCATCACTTCTTGTGAATCAGTTATTTTGTCTATGCTGATAATTCTCAAATCTACTTTTCCAGCTCTAGCCTCTCTCCTGATCTGTAATCTCATGCCTACAGTTACCTATTTGGCATCTCAAACTGGATATCCTATACATATCTTATTTTTCCGCACTTAATAGTATTTTATTTTTTCCAATTACATGTAAAGATAATTTTCAACATTCACTTTTATAAGATTTTGAGTTCCAGTTTTTTTTCTCTCTCCCCCCGCTCCTTCTCTTCCTTCCACCCTCCCCAAGATGGCAAGCAATCTTACATAGGTTATACATTCCTGTATATATCTTAAATTCAACATGTCCAAAACTGATCTCATTATCTTCTCCCCCTTCCTGATTTTCCTATTACTCTTATGGGTACCACCACCCCTCTAGACACCCAGGCTTCCAACCTAACTCATCCTTGACTCTTCCCTCTCAGCAGTCCCCATATCCAAACAGGTGCCAAGTCAATTGTTGTTTCTACCTTAGTAATCTTTCTCCTCTGACAGTGTCACCATTCTTGTGTAGGTCCTTGGCACTTCCCCCTGTGTTCCTACAATGGCCTGCTGCTTGGTCCCCCAGCCACAGGTCTCTTCCTCACTCCAATTCATTCTCCTCTCAGCTGTCCAAGTGATCTCAAGATGCTGATCTGACCATGTCATCTCCCTCCATTCATTAAACTCCAGTGACTCCCTGTTACATCTAGGATCAAATATGAAACTCTCTGTTTTGTATTCAAAGCCCTTCATGGCCTGGGCCCTTTCCTATCTTTCCAGTCTTCTTACACATTACTCATGACCTTCCCCTCTTCTCCCTGCAGCCCCCCAGCCCTGTACTGTGGAATCCAGTGACACCAGCCTCCTTTCTGTTTCTCCACAAGATACTCCAGGCATTTTTACTAGTTTCCTTCAAGTCTCAGATAAAATTCTACCTTCTGTAAGAAGTCTTTGCCCATCCTTCTTCATCCTAGTACCTTTTTCCTGTTGATTATTTCCAGTTTGTCTTGTATGGATCTTGTTTGTACTTAGCTATTTACATGTTATTTCTCTCATTAGACTATGAATTCCTTGAGAGCAAGGACAGTTTTTTGCCTTTTTTTTACTTTTTTTCTTTTTTCTTTTTTAGTATCCCTAGCACTTAGCACACAATTTCCTGTCTTATAGAAGGTGTTTAATACATGCTTTGTTAACTGATTGAATGATTTGTCCCAGTCCAGTGATATCGTTGGTTTAGGGAGGAGAGCAGTTTTGGACATAGGTTTAATATATGTTGAGGATATCCAGTTGGAGATGCCAAATGGTAGTTGGAGATCAGGAGAGAGGTCAGGGCTGGATAAGTAGATCTGAGAATCATCAGCACAGAAATAGTCCATGGTGTGTGTAGATTAGTGTGGATCAGTGACTCATCTGCAGCCCGTAGACTTTAGGTTAAATGATTTACTGATGGTGAGGTAGCCAATATTCATCAGAGTCAGGACTTGAGCCCTAACCCTGAGACTGTGCCATTTATTGTTACCATCCTTTTGTGTTGTTTGAAGGTAAAATTACAGATCACTAAGTCATCAGGTTTTATGGTGATTTGATTCACCATAACAATTAGTAGTGTTAGAGTGAGTTGCTTTTTGGGTTAGGTTCTCTGTGATTCTTTGATCACTGGTTAGATCGCTGCTTTGACGAGGGGGACCCCTAAGGCTTCCAAATTGTTCTGGGAAAAGCAGGTAGAAGGCCAGACTTGGAGTCAGGAATACCTGGACTCCGATCTTGCTTCTGTCACTGCTGTGACCTGGGGGCAGGTCATTTAGCCCCTCATTCAAAATGAAGAGAATGGATCCCCTACCAACCGGGGTCTTGTGAAGCTCAAATGAGGCACTCCTACCAGTAAAGTGATGTCTAAATGCGAAGCGTTGTTCACTGTATTCTCTTTTGACTCCTTGCTTGAACCTTGGAGGTAATACCACTCATTGCCTTGTTAGGCCCTTCTTACATAAGGCCTATATTCTCAAAATGGGTGGCACCTGTCATATGCTCCTAAACAGATTAGGGGAAAGTGGAGGTTAAGTACACTCCTTACAGAAAGCCATGTGTTTACCATCTTTTGATAAGAAAAGAACTGGACCTTTTTCATTTTTTTTGGTTCTGCTTACAAGGCAGCCTTGGGCACTTGGTTATTTGAGTCTAAGCCCAGTTTGGAGTAATGTGGAGTACAGAAGTTTTTGTAGCTCGGTAGGCTCCTTCTCTGTATTGAACCCTAAGGGATAGATTAAGGAAAAGTATGGACATTGCTTTACTCGATGCTATGAATCTTAATTTTTTCGTGATTTATATAGTTTGTTTATCGATGGACACTTTTACAACAGGATTTATGAAGCGGGGTCGGAGAACAATGCAGCGGTTGTAGCCGTAGAAACCCACACAATTCACAAAATTGAAGAAGGGATTGGTAAGTCTGTCTGCTCATGTGGTGCCTACTGACTTCAGTGCCCTATGCTGGATTCTCACTAGTCTCTTATCCCCTGTGACCTGAATATGGTGTTGGTTAAGTGCTGTTGCTAGAAGTCTGATGGTGCCTTATGCAGAATATCATTGCCCTTTGGCACAAACATGTTGAATAAATTATTACTTGTACCTTGGTCGAGTATATCCACCCAAATGGGGAATCCCCTAAAGGGCTCTGTCCTATCAAGAATGATCCTTGCCTTGATGTTTTTACAGAAGATGTTTTTGGTTTGGATTGTAAGCTGAGCAGAGTATATGTTTGCTAACTTTGATAAATAAACTACACCAACACTTAGGCTTTCCTTAGTCTTATAAAAAGGCCTGGCCAAATGTGGGTTTGGATTCCAGCTATCTGTATCTCTTTGGAGGAAGAGATAACTTGGTAACTGAGATGTTTCCGTTTACAGATGCTAGCTCCATAGAAGGAAACGAAGAGATGGAAATTGCATATCCTATCACCTGTGGGGAAAGCAAAGCTATCCTCCTCTGGAAGAAGTTTGTATGTCCAGGAATTAATGTGAAGTGTGTCAAGGTAACCTTCCCTCACCTTTCTGTGCTTTCCTCCAAAGGGCTTCTTGCACACTGGTGCCTCCTATACCTTCTCTGCTGTTCTTGTTACTCTGATTATTAGGTATTCCTTTGTATTTGAGGCCACAGCAAAAAGTCAAAGAACAGTCTTCAGAAGCTGTGAGCATATAGCATGAGCAAGACTGCTCTTCATGTTCCAGTCTTAAGTCACAGCTGCTCACACAGATAGTAATTGCCATCAGTGGCATCATGTTTTAATTATGAGGGAAGACTGAGTAGTTGAAGTGGCTGTGTTGGGAGGTATTTTCTGCCAGGATAGTCCCCTTCCTCACACCCAGTACAGGGCAGTTGGGCCTGGCAGGATCACTTCACATGAAAATTTCATCTGCATTCTGAATGCTGGGTTAGACAGCCTGTCTTGGAGCATGACAGGATTGCCCAGGTCAATAGATAACCCGTTCTCATCCTTCTAATACTTCCCTTGTACCTGTAGTGACCGGGGCCCTGTGGTTAGGGGAGGTTATTTTTCTTTGCAGCAGTAAAGATGGGGTCAGCAGCTGTGAGAGCAGAAGCTAGGATGATGCAAGGCTGATGATGGACTAGGTCATCATCTCTGCATCTCTCTGGGGGCCAGATGTACATGCTCCTGTCTCTTGGCTCTTGATGTCTTTTCCTTTGTTTCTGCCTGACTGAGTTGACACTTGTTTTTGACTTTGCTTTTTGGCTTCAGTTCAATGATCAATTGATCAGCCCAAAGCATTTTGTTCATCTGGCTGGCAAATCTACCCTGAAGGACTGGAAGAGAGCCATTCGTCTGGGTGGGATCATGCTGAGGTAAGCACCCGCAGCAGCCACCCACCAGTGGACAGGTCTTGGCGGGTAAATCCACAGAGTTAATTTTTCTCCTTTGATCCAAAGTGTCATATATCTGTGTTTTGGTGGCTTGGCTGACACTGCTGATTCATTTATCTTGATGGCATCTGAAGGCCCTGGACACTGCTGGGAGGGAAGCTGAACTGAGCTAGTGCTTTCTGTCAAACTGAGAACATTTCCATCAAGCCAGATCACAGGGAAGGGGCATTCATTAGTCCTTAGTCTTACTAAACTGGAGCAGGAGCAGGAGAGAAATGGGGGTAGTACAGGGCAAAAAAGCTCCTGGTCCTCCCCTCTTAATTTGAGGAACTAGCTCTCATTTCTTTTTGGGCTGGCTTGATGTTGATAGAGGGTGTGGAGTCAAGGAGAGTGGCTCCTAGAGCTTCTTGTATACTTGGGTACTGTTGCTCTGCTCACAGGGATGAACTTACCCCTTTATGCACATACATACATACATACATACATACATACGGTCAACTCTTTCTTAACCATGCTCTGGAGGATATCCATTAGTCATTTTATATTGGGTTTGACATGTGATATGAGGCTTTGGGGTAATAAAAGTAACCTTTCACATTTGTAAGTGTATTCCAAACTGTAAGGTGTAGAGCTGGAGGGGAATACATATATAATACATATATATGTGTGTGTGTATATATATATATGTGTGTGTGTGTGTGTGTATAAAATATTTATACCTGGGGACTCAGAAGCCTGTTGAGGGGGAGGTGACTTGCCCCAGGTTACTTAGAATTGTGGTTGGTTCCTGGGTCATGTCTTCTTGCCTTTATTCTCTCAGATTAAATTATACTAAAGTTAACATGTGCTTTCAGCATTCACCCAGACCATCTGTGGGAGAATCACCTCTCATGGAATACAAGTGAATGGGAAGGACTCCCTCCATAGCTCCTTATCTGTTACTCTTCAGAACCATGGAATCTCAGAACTGAAAGGGACAAGGCCGTATAATAGCCCAGGAAGTGCCCTTCCCCCACCTGTGGGAAGCCCTCCAGTGAGGTAGAGGCTCCCCTTTCTGAGACAGTCCCTTCTGCTTTTGGATACCTGTACATATTAGGAGTCTTCCCTAAACCTAATACCAGCATCACATGTTGAGGGTGAGAAAGGACCTCAGAAGCCATCAGATCCAACTCCCTTGTTTTAGAGATAAGAAAACCAAACACAGAAAAGTTAAGGTACTTGCTTAGGTTTATGAGCTACTTTGAATGTCTGAGGGCAGGATTCATACTCAAGTCTTCCTGATTCCACATCCAGCACTCACTCCACTCTGCCACTTGGAAGCCTCTGATAGCTTGGCTTGTTTGTCTTACCAGTGAAGAAAAGCATGTGCCCATATGCCCCAGATCCAAAAGAAATCAGTGGCCTTGAAAGAGACCATTCTTCAAGTCTGATAAGATCAGGCCCTGAGCCTTCAACAACATTAGTGTAGGCCAACAGATTCCATTGTGACAGGAGAGCCCACTATGATGAAAGTATCTCCCAGCCCCATCAGTCCCTGGCCCTGGAGATGGCAGTGTCGGGTGGGGCCACAGACAGTCCAGCAGCAGGATCATTATTTTCTCCATTCAGAGTCAGTACCAGTTGTTATCAGTGATGAAAAAGAGAATGACAGCTGCTCTGACTTGTGGTATTTGAAAGGGTTCATGGAAACCATATTGCAGTAGCAGCAGCAGCAGCAGCAGCCTCACTGTTCTGACTTCCCCATGGTTTTTAATCTGTGATTTGACCTGTTTGCCTTCCCTTCTGTTTCTGTTTCTTCTGAGTTTGGTTTCCCCAAGACTCAGGGAAGGGAGCCAGGGCAGTCTGTAACTGCTACAAGGAGGGTAGGAGAGAAAGAGAGAGAGACTCCTATGAAAATCTTAATAAGAAGCTCATGTAGAATTTTCTGTAACCTGATGAATTTTGGATAACACTTGACAGATTTGTTTAAGTGGGGCAGTGAGCCCTGGATTGTAAAATCCAGACCAGTCTGAAGTTTTTGTGTTTTCCCTCTTCACAGGAAAATGATGGACTCTGGGCAGATTGACTTTTACCAGCATGACAAGGTTTGCTCCAATACCTGCAGAAGCACCAAGTTTGACCTCCTGATCAGCAGCGCCCGAGCGCCCGTGCCGGGGCAGCAGACAAGCGTGGTGCAGACACCCACTTCGGCTGATGGTAGGGGGTAGGAAACCACCTGAACACATCCTTTGTTTGTCAGTAGCCCTGTCCTCTTGCTCCTCTTTCCTCCCTCTTCCTTTGCTCATTTGTTCAAAGGCTGTCCTTTTAAGCAGCCGTCATCTGCAAGTATCCTCAGATGGGGCTATGGCAAACCTCTTAGGGAACAGGCCCCCTGCTCTCGGTCTTCTGCATCCCTTCTCATGCTGATAGGTATATGCTTCTTTGCTTCTTTCTTCAAACAACAGCCAGCATAATCAAGTTGACATTTATCTAGCACTTCTTGCCTAGCACTAGAGTTTAAGAAATGCTTTATAGACCTGTCTCCTTGGATGCCCTGTGAGGTAAGGGGCTTTAGGAATCATTATCCCTGTTTTACAGATTGATGGGGAGATTGAGGCTTAGGGAGACTGGGTGACTTGTCCATGATTGTCAGAGGCAGGCTCTGAATTCCCATCTCTCTGACTTCCCAGCAGTCTTGTACCTCTGTAAGTATCCTGCAGGTTTCCCAGAAGCCATTATCCTTGGGCACCTTTCTCAGCTTGGGATCCCTGCAGGTTTCAGATGATCTTAGAGTGCTTTGAATCTTTTCGCTGGTGACAGCCTGGTGGGGGATCAGATTAGGCTGGACCACTGCACTCAGATTTCATTCGGCCTGAGTGTAGCCCTAGGACTGACCATGATTTAAGGGTCTGAGGGCTCAGTCCAGCAGGGCTTCAGGCCACCCCTGGAGGTAGAACTGTGATCTCCCTCCCAAAAGAGGCTCTGCCAGGCCAGGCCCACAAGGACCAGGGTCAGGGGGCACCATGATTGGCTGTGATTGGCCCTCCGCACATCTGGAAGGGGCTAACTACTTTGGACAAATGCGTGATCCCCGGAGCTCTGAAACACACACACCCCTGAACTGCCATGACTCCTGATCTCTTCCAGATTGAATATTCTTCGATCTTTGATCAGCCATTGGGCCTCTTTCTGGGAAGAACCATAAGTCGCTACCTTTGCTGTTCAGGCAGCTGGATTTTTTTTACTAGAAAAATAAAAAAACAAAAACCCGTGAACTCGTTTGCATTTGGTCTCATCCACTTTCAAATGTGGTTGTGTTTTCTCAGCCTGTTTTATTAAGATCTTGTTCAGGGACTAGATGAGGAAATGGAGGCTCAGGGAGCTGACCCAGTTTGCACAGGGCCTCTCCAGAGGGGTGAATGGCCAGACAAGGAATAGAGCCTGGGTCCTCAGACTTTCTATCACTGCCGTTGCCTCTCCAGGAATTTCTCCTTCCTTCACTTTTCTTCTTTTTGTTGTGGTGAATAAGCCACATCATGTTCAAACCGCAACAGATTGGACTGGGAATGTCACCTTCCTTGGGCTTCCCTTGGTTTGTTTGACCTGTCAGGGCAGCTTTTCCCTTCTATCCCTGTTGGCCATGGTGTGGTTGACCTGGGTGACACAGCCCAAGCCCTTACCCTGTCGGTGACCCCCGACAGCCTTCTGGTGAAATCAAGTCACATACTCAGCAGCTGTGGATTCGTGTCCCCTCTTGGATGTTCTTCTAGGCTCAACTGTTGGTTTTCTTGGTCTCAGACTGGGGAGTAAATAGAGATTTTTCAGGCTGGACTCTAGAAAACCCAACTCTGGTCGCAGCTTCCCTAAGCTCTGACTGGAGGAGGAGGACCTGTCTTCATGATGCTGCTGGTGGTGTGTGAGCAGGAGCGGGAACTTGGTGCACCCTGACCTCTTCCTCTGATGACCCTTTGGCAGGGGGAGTCACTCAGATCGCCATTTCAGAGGAGAACATGGAAGAGGCAGGGCTGGAGTGGAACTCGGCTCTTACTGCGGCCGTCACCATGGCCACTGAGGAGGGGCTGAAGAAGGACCCCGAGGAGATTTCAGGTACCCCATGGGGGCCTTGGGTAGAGGGTCTGCTGACTCTTAGCCACCACCACCCCTTCAACACCTCTGCCCACACTCCTGGCATGTTTGAGGTGCCTGGCATGTTGGCAGATAGATGGAAAATCTAAAATTTCTCTCCTTTTTCCCCTCTCCTTTCTCTCTTTCCCTCCTTCCCTTCCCTCCCCTCTCTCTCCTCTATCTCCCTTCTTCCTTCTCCTCTCTCCTCTGCCCTCATTTGCTCTCTCCCCTTCCTTCTCTCTCCTCCCTTCTCTCCCCTCCCTCTCCTCCTGTCTATCTCTCTCTCTCTGTCATTCCCCACATTTCTAAAGCTAGCCCTCCCCCAGAACTCCAGAAGGAGAACCTGGGGGTGTAGGCAGGAGGGTAGGTAGGGGCAGGGACCACCCAGTGTGCTTGGTCCTGATCTGACCTACTGTATCAGTAAGCACCCTAACATACACAGCGGGGCCGGCAATCACAGGTTCTTAGATCTGCATTCATAAAAGGAAAGGCAACTTTTGAGGGGCTAACAGTTACTTTAATCAAGAACCCGTATCATTCATTTAACCAAACACAGTTCAGGGGAGTCAGCACCCTGAACTTCAAAGAAAATACAGAGAAATCAAAGATCAACAGATGGCTTCCTATGCCTGACCATTGACAGACCAGTCCAACTGTCTGACCATAGTTACCAAAGAGGGAAACACAGACATCTGGGTTTTCAAAGCCAGGGTGCTCCTTACCACGTTCCCAGAGTCCTTGTCTGGCCAAACAAACACTTCTAGTCAGTAAACCCCAAAGTAAAACCTCAACTCAGAGTATCTATGTCTTTTTTAGAGCCAGAAGGCATCACAACCCCTGAGAACCAGTGCCTCATTAACAAAAGACTTAGACCTTCCTGCAAATCTTCCCTGATCAAACTTCCCTTAATGCCCAGGCCCATTAATGGGTGGGGAAGATCTTTAACCACATTAAATAGTTAACAGTACAAATACGTGTACTGTTTCTAGTTAAAGAAACTCTTGTTTCTCTACTTTACTCCTAGTAAAGACTCTTGGTCAAGATACAATCAGAGGCATTTGATTATACTAAAACAAAAAAACAGCAAAAGATCCTATTTTGCTTGCCATCACACCTCCTCCAGAGCTTCCTCCTTAAGGCATTCTCTCTAAGGGGGGAACAGCTATCCATGGTATGTCCCTTCTCCAACTTCCCCTCTTTCTTCTTGTGCCAGAGGACACCCTGATGTTCTGGAAGGGCATAGCTGACGTGGGGCTCATGGAGGAGGTGGTCTGCAACATTCAGAAGGAGATCGAGGAGCTGCTCAGAGGAGTGCAGCAAAGGCTGCTTCAGGCTCCCTTCCAGATTACAGGTGAGCTGAAAATGTGACACGGGCAATTAACAGATTTATTATAAAATTAACAATGTGACTAATAATAGCTCACATTTCCACAACACTTGGAGCTTTGCAAAGCACTCCACATACATTATCCCACTGGAGCTTTTCAGGAGTCTTCTGAGGCAGGTGCTATTTCTGCATTTACAAATAAGGAAACTGAGGCCACAGAGGTCATACAGAGTCACACAGCTAGATCCATGATGGCTTTACTTGGGAAGAAGGATTTTTTCCCAGAAGATTTTTGAATGAAAGGGTGGCAGATGATCAGAAGCATGGAATATGGAGGAAAGGGCAGCAGGGAAGGGTGGGCATTCACCAGAGCCTGTCCTCACTGTAGGGGAGATGGCGCAGCAAGCCCCTTGACTTCAGGGTTGTCACACTGACTGTAGAGAGGGGAGCACCAACACTCTGCCCTCACCCCACGTGGGACTCTTCTTCCAGATGCTGCTGTCCTCAACAACGTAGCCCACACCTTTGGCCTGATGGACACGGTCAAGAGAGTTTTGGACAACAGGAAGAGCCAGACAGAGCAAGGAGAGGAACACTTTCTCTACACTCTGACAGGTGACAGTGTATCTTTCTTTTTCCTATGATGGATTATATAGATTCCTGTCCTCCCAGGGGCCCACACAAGATCATGTCAGGTTGACTAGCCCTGGAGGGAAGGAGAGACCTTTTTTCCTAAAGTCCTGTCAGATGGTATCCTAGCAAGGTTTTTTGTGTAAGAAAAAAACTATTACAGTGAGGGATACTCAGAAGCAAAAATGGAGATTGACTAAAAAATTGTAAGTAACATCCTAGCGAAGTGGACTGGGAAGCTCCAAAAGCAGATGGGGTCCCCTTATTGAAGGTGATTGGGCAAAGACCGGCCAGTCCTCTTTGTAGAGAGGGAGTGTTCTAGATTACAGAGGAACATCTTCAGTGTGTTGGGAGGGTAGGCTAGACCAGACGTCCTCTGATCTCCCTTGCACCTCAGTGATTCTTGGTCTGCAGCTCCAGGAGGAGCAAGTGGATGGGTCAGTGTCCTCAGTGGTGCATCCAGCAGAGACAGAAATCTACAAGTAGCATGGGCTACCATAGGAAGACTAATTTACATTGATGTAGCCATTTCAAGTGGAGTGAGCATTTCCTTCACAACAACTAGGACAGTACAGGTAGTACACGTAGCATCACATGAGAAAACTGGAGGAATGGAGGGGAAACAGCTGAGCCAGACCCAGATCCAGACCTATGTGTTCTGGCTTCTTGTTTTGTCCGTCGTTCCTGATGAGGACCATGACCTCAGGAAGGTGATGCCATGACTTGCAAGTGAATTGGATTGAAGTGAGGTAGGGCTGTGCAAAGTCACTGGCCTCACTCTCCCTTCTGAAGCCATCTAGACCCAGTGGCCAGGTATAGTTCAGGATGACTGGAGATGGCCCAGGATGCAGTGGGGGACCTTCTGACTACAAGTCCAGGGCTCTTCCTAACACATTCCAAGGGATTGTGACACCCCGGGCAGCCCTAGAAAACCAGCATATCCTTAGCAGAAGACCCAGGGCCCTCTTGGGCAGTTCCCCACCAGTCACCCTTTCTCTTGTAGCTCAGGCTGCCTTATCTGTGGTAATAAGGAAAACGAGAGTGTGTGTGAGCTTCTTGAGAATTCACCTTGTTTTCGCATTTCTTTACATAACCAGCACTCAGAACAGAGCTGACTCACTCATTTAAATTCATGTGTGCTTTAGCTGAGCCATGAGAAAAGAGAAGGACCATGCCAGGGTGGTTGGAAGAGCATATAGTGCTGGGAGATTGTCAGTACAAAGGCCTGCAGCCAGGCTGCAAGGAGCAGGGAGCAAGGCTTAAGTGGATCATGGAGTATAGGGAGAAGGAGTAGTGCCTTGTGGAGCCTGAAGGATTGTTGGTGGCCTTATCATGAAGGGCTTTCAAAGCTAAGCAGAGGAATCAATCTATTCTTTGAGAGGAAAGAAAACCATTGAAGTGGGGAGGAGCATGGTGAGATCTCTGCTTAAGTAAGAAAAGCCCTTTGGCAACTGTGTGGAGAATGGATTGGAGTGGGGAGGCTTGAGGCCCAGAAGCCATTAGGAGGCCATAGCTGTGATGTAGGTAAGAGGAGACCAGACCTTCCTGAGGGTGACATTGTAGAGATTTGGCCCCTGCCTGACTCTGAGAAGTGAGGAAGGTTGAGGAGTTGGGGAAATATCAAAGTGAAGTCCTCTCAGACCTGGAAGGTTAGTGGGGCCTTTGGCAGAAAGGGAGGGTTAGAAGCCAGCTCACTGGGAGGAAGGAGAAGGAACTCTGTTGTAGACATTCGGAGTCTGAGATGCATCCTTGAAATGACATGAGGCTAAAGCTCATGAGGGAGATAAGGGCACCTCTTGGCAGAGACAGGCTTATTAGACCTGAGGCTGAGGGACACCTCTCTCTCCCCACTCCTTCCAGGGCAACTCGTCTCACTTTTGAACAACTCCCAGTGCAAGAAAGCTGCTCCTTCTATCAGATCTGAATTGGCCATTTTAGAGCTTCCTCCTACTGCTCCTGGAGCCAAACAAAACATGCCTACTCCCTCCCCTGCATGGGGGTCATCACGTTCACCCTGAGTCGTCTTTTTTCCAGTTGAGCCTCAGTTAACAGGATCTTGAGAGCTTTTCCCATCCTGCTTGTCCTCCTGAATCCTCCCTCAACTTACCAGTGTCATTCAGACCATGGGGCATGACCAGAGAACTGCATCTCTCAGGTGGCAGCCTGAATTAGCTGTTGACTGCCGTGTCACATTGTTTCCTGACTTTGGTCATCAAAGTTTATGGTCCACTAAGACCCCTAGATATTTTTCAGACAAGCTGCTACTTAGCCCCTCCTGCATCTTGTGAAGTTGGTTTTTTGAACCCAAGTGTAAGACTTTCTACTTAGCCCTGTTATATTTCATTTCATTCAATCCAGCCTAAAGTTCTTACATATTGAGATCTGTTTCTGTCTTGACTTTTACCAACCCAACTGATTAATTGATCCATTTATCCAGTAGGTTGGTTAGCTAGCTGTCCTTCCTTTTCAGCTTTATAGGTCTTCTGTAAATTTAGTATTCCATCTTTGAATTTTTTTTTTATTGTTTTTTATTTATTTATTTAGCTTTTTACATTCATTTTCACAAAATTTTGGGTATTAAATTTTCTCCCCTTTTGTCCCCTCCCCCCACCCCAATACACCAAGCAATCTAATTTTCCCTATCTCCAATCTGCCCTCTCTTCTGTCATCCCTCCCTTCTCTTGTCTCCATTTTCTCTTTTCTCCTGTAGGGCCAGATGACTTTCTATTCCTCATTAACTGTATGTCTTCTTTCCTAGTAGCAACAACAATACTAAATAGCTGTTCCTAAAACTTTAAGTTCCAAATTCTCCCCATCCCTCCCTCCCCACCCATTCCCTTTGGGAAGGCAGGCAATTCAATATAGGCCATATCTGTGTAATTTTGCAAATGACTTCCCTGATAGTCGTGTTGTGTAAGACTAACTGAATTACCCTCCATCCTATCCTGCCCCTCATTGTTTCTCTTCTGTCTTTTGATCCTGTCCCTCCCCAAGTGTTGACTTCAAATTGCTCCCTCCTCCCTTTGCCCTCCCTTCCATCATCCCCCCCCTTGCTTATCACCTTCTCCCCCACTTTCCTATACTGTAAGATAGGTTTTCATACCAAAATGAGTGTGCATTTCACTCCTTCGTTTAGTCAAATGTGATGAGGGTAAACTTCTTGTTTTTTTTTTTTCCCCTCAGCTCTCCTCTTTTTCCCTCCACTAAAAAGTCTCCTACTTGCCTCTTAAATGACATATAATTACCCCCTTCCATTTCACCCTCTTTCCTCTCACTACATTTTTCTCTCACCATTTACCTTAATTTCTTTTAAGATATGGTCCCATCCTATTCAATTCACTCTGTGCTCTCTGTCTCTGTATGTGTGTGCATGTGCGTGCATGCGTATACATGTGTGTGTATGGACCCACCAACTACCCAGATACTGAAAAGTTTTAAGAGTTACAAATATTGTCTTTCCATGTAGGAATGTAAACAGCTCACTTCTGGTAAGTCCCTTATGACTTCTCTTTGCTGTTTACTTTTTCATGCTTCTTCTCATTCTTGTGTTTGAAAGTCAGATTTTCTTTTCAGCTCTGGTCTTTTCATCAAGAATGATTGAAAGTCCTCTGTTTCATTGAAAGACCATATTTTCCCCTGAAGTATTATACTCAGCTTAGCTGGGTAGGTGATTCTTGGTTTGAGTCCCAGTTCCTTTGACTTCTGGAATATCCTATTCCATGCCCTTCAATCCCTTAATGTAGAAGCTGCTAGATCTTGTGTTATCCTGATTGTATTTCCACAATACTGGAATTGTTTCTTTCTAGCTGCTTGTAAGATTTTCTCCTTGACCTGGCAGTTCTGGAATTTGGCCACAATGTTCCTAGGAGTTTCTCTTTTTGGATCTCTTTCATGTGGTGATCGATGGATTCTTTCAATACTTATTTTGCCCTCTGGTTGTAGAATGTCAGGGCAGTTTTCCTCGATAATTTCATGCAAGATGATGTCTAGGCTCTTTTTTTGATCATGGCTTTCAGGTAGTCCCATAATTTTTAAATTGTCTCTCCTGGATCTATTTTCCAGGTCAGTTGTTTTTCCCATGAGATATTTCACATTCTCTTCCATTTTTTCATTCTTTTGGTTTTGTTTGGTGATTTCTTGGTTTCTTGTAAAGTCATTAGCCTCCATCTGTTCCATTCTAATTTTGAGAGAACTATTAAATTCAGTGAGCTTTTGAACCTCTTTTTCCATTTGGCTCATTCTGCTTTTGAAAGCATTCTTCTCCTCATTGGCTTTTTGAACCTCTTTTGCCAATTGAGTGAGCCTATTCTTCAAGGTGTTCTTTTCTTCAGCATTTTTTTGGGTCTCCTTTACCAAGGTATTGACCCGTTTTTCATACTTTTCTTGCATCTCTCTCATTTCTCTTCCCAGTTTTTCCTCCACTTGTCTAACTTGCTTTTCAAAATCCTTTTTGAGCTCTTCCAAGGCCTGAGCCCACCCAACATCCCCCTGGGATGTCTGGGGTACCGAGGTCCCGCCCTCCACGTCTTTCCCTGATGGCAAGAATATGTCCTCGTCATCAGATCCAAATGTCGGGATCATTTGCATTTGTTGGAAAAAACTCTCTATAGTCTTATTTTTCTTCCCTTTTCTAGGCATTTTCCCAGCCAGTTACTTGACTTCTGAGATTCCTGTCCACCCCCGCCTAGATCCACCCAGCTAGTGCTTGGGGTCTGAGATTCAAATGTGCTTTCCGCGCCGCCCAGCTGCTAATCAATGTGACCTTTAGTTCTGGTGCTGGGGTGGGGGCAGGGCCACCTCCCAGGCTCGGCTTCCTCAGGGGCTTTATGCAGAGACTTTCAGGAACGGATCGGGTTGGGGGGGGCTGCCTCCCAGGCTCAGTTCCCTCAGGGGCTTTATACAGAGGCCTTCAGTAATAGAGGGGGGTGGGGCAGGGCCGTCTCCCAGGCTCAGCTCCCTCAGGTTGTTTATGCAGAGACTTTCAGTAATGAAGATCCTGCCTGCTGCTGAGGGAGTCCCGAGCTGCGGCTGCGCCGCTGCTGCCTCTGCCGCCACCGCTTCCTCCCGATGGGGCCCAAGTCACGGAGACACCCCGCTCCCCTCGGCCAGCCAGCCGTCTCTCTCACTGACCTGTAGCTTCTGTGGGTGGAGGGACTTTCCCGGCTGCCGGAGCTTCCGTCCCTGAAGCCTGCTCGGGTCAGCTTCTCTGGGGCCGCGGCCAGGGCAGCGCTGGGGTGGCGTCCGCTTTCCGGGGTGCGATGGACCCTGGGGACGGCTCTCCAGGGCTCTCTGGAATGGAAATCTCTTCCACTCCGTTTCTGTACACCTTTGAGTGGTCCAGAAGTTATGGGGGTCTCTTTTTACATTAATTCTATGGGCTGTGGTTTCGGAGCTCGTAAACTTGCGTCCTTCTTCTCCGCCATCTTGGCTCCGCCCCCCCATCTTTGAATTTTTGATAACTATTAGCATAAGATCAAACCTGGGCCACCCCCACTGGATACTACCTTCCAAACTGACATCAAACATTGAGTATTTAATAAGGTTCTTCCCTGAGTCTTGGTCATTTGGCCAATATTCCTGTTGTCTAACTCACATCCCTCCGTTATTTCTACAAGAATCTCATGGGATACTTTGTCAGGTGCTTTGCTAAAATTTTGGCAGACTTCATCTTTGACACTTTCTGGAGCTACCGGGTTAGTAACCCTGTCAACTGAGGCCTAGCATATTCTGGTTGATGCCATACTGACTCTTTGTGATCACCCCTTCCTTTTCCACATCATCATCATGCTAGTCACACACCTGCCACTCCATCAAGGGTATAAAACCAGACGCTAAATTGACAGATCTGAATCTTATTTTTTCCATCCACTTAGCTAAAAGATTAGAAGAAGAATAGCTGGTTTGTATATAATACTTAAAAGGCTTACAAAACACTCTATGTAATTTCATTTGATTTTCACAGCAACCTACTATATTATCCCCATTTTACAGATGAAAAAACTGAGGCTGTGAGAAGACTTGCCCCAGGCCGCACAGCTAATAGGTCTGAGGCAGAATTCGAATTCAGTTCTTCCTGCCATCTGAGTCCACCACTCTGACCACCGCATTACCTAAGAAACAAAGCAAATAAGGCAATTGAATAAAAATCATCAAGGCACCTCCTACATGCAGGCCTCTTTCTTGGCACGGGGAGAGAAGCAGTGTTTAGAGAGTGCCACCTCTGCTCCTGCGGAGCTGCTCACAGTCTCTTTGGAAGCTGAGATATCAATACACAGAGCAGACCCCATGTACACAGAGCAAGTTCTGTGGGAGGGCTTTTGGGAGGAGGGGACATGGGAATGGGGTTTTACAGAATGAGTCAGATCCTTTTCAGTAGATGAAGATGGGGAGGGGAGCATTCTAAGATGCACAGGTGTGAGAGCAGAGCTCACATTCAGGACCAGAGAGCTGTCCAATTTGGCTGGAACCTAGAACCTACAGGTGGCAGACATGGGGAAGCTCTGGGAGTGAGCATTGGAAAGGTGGGATAGGAGCCTGCTTTATAGGCCTTTCTTACCATGAAGTCACAGGGAAAGAGGAACTCTTGGTTTAAAACAAGAGAAAAAATCCTCCGAGGGCTCCCAAAGTAATCGACAGAATGAGGGATTTGGAGTCAGAGAGACTGGGTTCTGTCCTAGCCTCGACAAGCGCTATGACCTTGGGCAGGTCATTCCCCTCTTCTCTGTTAGATGGAAGAGTTGGACTAGGTGAGGGACCCAGTCCCTTCTTCTCTTAGGATAAATTCTTTTGATGGTGATGGTGATAATAGTAATGTATTTACAATCATTACCTCCTTAATTTGTACAGTTGTTCATGTGTGCAGGCTTGGAGCATGTGAGCAGGGAGCCCAGGGACAACCTGAGCACTTTTTGGGGCCATAGTTTACCCAGGAATCTCAACCCTTGTATCTTTTGGATTTATTACCCTTTTGGAATTCTGAGCTCTGACACCTTGTCCAGAGGCCCAGAAATGCCCTTGGGAGCTGCTGTGTTCAGGGTAGGCAGGACAGTTCAGGACACTTATTATGATGAGACAACTTGTCTCCCAGGGGTGGGAAGAAAGAACCGAAGCCTAGAAATGGATGTGATTACGAGGAGAATGTGTTTTTATTCCTTGTTGTGGTCATCACAGTGTAGGACCTTTCCCAGAAAGCAAGTCTAGTATCAGTGATCACTCAGTGAGCAGATTCTCATAAAATGGGTAAAAATACTAAGTGTCAGAGATGAGATTTGCACCCAGGACTTCTTGCCTCCAAGCCTAGCACTCTCCACCATACTACACTACAATTGTATTGTTGATAAATATTAATATCTTTTGAAAATTTCATTATTGAAACATCTGCCACCCTGAACATACTTCTTGCTGTCTAAATGAAAATTGCGTTTTCCTTGTAGACCTAGAACGCCAGTTGGAAGAACAGAAGAAGCAGGCCCAGGACCACAGGCTGAAGTCTCAGACTGTGCAGAATGTGGTACTGATGCCCATGAACAACCCAAAGCCTGCCAAGAGGCCCCGCCTCCAGCGCCCTGCTTCCACCACCGTCCTGAGCCCCTCGCCCCCCGTCCAGCAGCCTCAGTTCACCGTCATCTCCCCCATTGCCCTAGCACCGATGGGGCAGCCGTTCTCCATGGGCAACCTCCCCGTGGCTACCCTCAGCCAAGGCTCCAGCCCTGTGACTGTGCACACGCTGCCTTCTGGCTCCCAGCTCTTCCGCTACGCCACTGTCGTCTCTTCTGCCAAGACCAGTTCCCCTGACGCAGTGACCATCCACCCCTCTTCCAGCCTGGCACTGCTGAGCTCAGCTGCCATGCAGGATGGGGGGGCCTTGGGCAACATGGCCACTGTGGTGAGCCCCGTGGAGCTGGTGGCCATGGAGTCCGGCCTGACCTCTGCCATCCAGGCTGTGGAGAGCACTTCGGAGGATGGGCAGACCATCATTGAAATCGATCCTGCTCCAGACCCCGAGGCGGAGGAGCCAGAGGGCAAAGCCCTCATCCTGGAGACTGAGCTGAGGACTGAGGAGAAGGTTGTGGCCGAGATGGAGGAACACCAGCACCAAGTGCACAATGTGGAGATTGTGGTCCTGGAGGACTAACAGGAGACTCTTTCTTTGTTGGGGATTTTAATGGTTTGTTCGTTTTTACCACTGTCCTGCTCATTTCCACATAGGATCCTTTTTTTTGTTTGTTTTGTTTTTCCAATTTAAAAAAAAAAAGAAGAAAATTCTCAGTAATGTGACTGAACATGCTGGTCCCCCGTCTTCCCCTTTCCCCCACCAGGTAAGCAGTGGACAAGTTTCCTTCAGAGAGGAAGGGAATAGATTCCTCTCTTGCCCAGTCTTGCCACCTAGAAGTTTGTTTTATTTAGATAAGGTGGCAGGATGAGACCAGGCCTACTGTCCAGAAAGCTCTTCCCAGGCTGATCTGTGTATGAATGTTGGTAAAGATGCAATGTTACCCAGACTGTGGGTATGGATTTGACCCTTGGAGAGCATGGGCCATGTGGTAATTGACTTTACCTTTGTTCCTGGGAGGAAAGACTGGGCCCTCAGAGGACCAAGGGAAGACCGGCAACCAGAGGAAGCTGGTGGGAAAGAAAAGGGTATCAGCATCTCCTTCAGGAAGGGAAGGGCTTTGATAAGGATCCAGGCAGGGAGGTTGGCCCAACCCCCAGACCCCAGAGGGCAGCAGCCAAAGGTGCTGGTGGGAAGGGTCAAAGTGGGGGAACAAGCCATGGAGCAGTGGCCCCAGGTAGGTCCTCAGCACAGGTAAGTAGCACACAGAGGTGCCAGCAGCCACCCAGCAGAAGCCTGAGTGGGATCCTGAGGACTGGGTAGCCTTTGGGGAAGGACTCCTGAGGTGCGCAGGATCCTCTAAGGAGCAGGACAATCCTTCCCATTCTATCCAGGGATTTTGCTTTTTAAAGTGGTATCAGCCCACTTGTCCTGCCTGCTCTATAGATCTCTTCCCTCTGGTGCTCATTCATTTGTTGGTTATTTTATCCTTTCCCTGTGAGCCCATGCTCTGAAGCCATCATTTTCTTTCATCATGTAACTCAAGGAGCAAGAGAATTCTCCAGATCAGCTGCTGCTTTGACTTAGAAGCATTTTTTTCCCATTTTTTTGGCTTTGGAACCTAAAGCAGCCACCCAATTATTGGTGCTTCCTCTGATCTGTATCATCAACCCAAACCCCGGGTGGCCTCTGTCTTCTTGAAACCAAACCTTTCCAGGCTTTGGTCCCCAGTTTGGATAAGAACTACAGGTGCCTGCTCCTTCTCCCCTCTCCTTGTTTGCACCCCTCTCTCCCCCCACCCCTCCTCATTTTGCTTACCTCGGATGCTGCTGCTGTTGCTGCAAGATGATGAGCTGGTAGCAGCCTTGGGTCTGGGTCAGAACTGATGCTATATCCCCAACCCTCGGTAGGCACCGAGCAGATGTCTCCTCCTGTGTGAGCTGGACTCCCCAGGAAAGAAGCATTGTCTGTGACATTATAGGGAATGTACCCAGAATGTCAATAATAATGTCTCTGGGGTTTTGTTTGGTTTCCCTTTTTTTTCTAAAAGTTGTTTGGGACTTGGGAGAGCTATGTCTCTTTTTCCCTTACACTTCCTCTTGGCTGGGGGTTGAGGGATGGGCAGAGGGCAGGAGGAAGCTGATTGTTGCCGGAGTGAAGGGAGGTATAGAGAACCTGATGGATTCCAGACTGAGAGAAAGAAGAGCCAGAGGGAGGAGGGCAGGATGGGGCATGGGATATTTCTTTTTTATTAAAAGGAAAATTTGACCCATAGTTTCCTGTCTCTGGAAGGCATCCACTTAATGTCACCTTCTCTACCACAGAAGCTGGAATAATTGTCAGTTAATGGAGTTGCAGGAGAGGCTGCTTGACCTGGGGGAATGGGGAGGCCCTGGGCTGGGCATAGTCCCTGCACCCCTGGGTGGTCACTTAGCTCTCTACCACCAAGTTAGGGAGTTGCTGACGGATCAGGTAACAGTTATCCCAGGGAGATTACTTGCGCTGAGGAAATCCCGGCTCCTGGCCTGGGACCGTCCCTCCTCATAGACCTGGCTTCCTTCCCCTTTCCCAACACTTGCAGGTGTTACCCTCAAAGCTTCCACGTGGCCTTAGAGCCCTGCAAAGGTTGTGAAGCCAGCTGGTGTGGCTTCCAGCTCCACCAGGTTTTGGTTTCTAGCTTTAAAAGTTCCCTGAGATTTTTTTTTTCAGAAGAATTAAACTATGATATACAGAGGTGGCATTACTAGTCCCTTCCTGGGGGACCACCTCTTGGTATGCAGAGCAATAGCCTATTTCAGGGTGGAAGGGACCTTGGATATTATGACTTAGTCCATTTTGCTGATGAGGCCCCTGAGGCCCACGGTAGCAGAGCCAAGCCAGGTCCTCTGACTCTGGATCCAGGACTCTTGCAACACATCAGAGTGCTAGGATAGACATGCTTCACCTTGTAGCCTAAAATTCACTTCAACCTGAGAAACACATCTACATTCTGAATAATTGCAGCGTATATGTAGCACTGAAGGTGTGTAAGGTGCTTTACAAAATCTCACCACTCCTGAGAGGGGCTGGTATCCCCATGGTCACTCAGCTAGTATCTGAGCAACAGTCCAGAATTAGATCTTTCCAATTCAAATCCAGGACATTAACCACTCAACCACCCAGCTACTGCCAGTCTGGAGATTTCTCTCCCTAGTTAGTTGCCTAATAGGCAGACCTTAGCTTCTGCTGAATGTTTTCCAGGGAATGAGAACTCCCCTGAAATACATACCAGACCCACAAGTGGGTCAAAAGACAGCTCTGCAGTCAAGAGTCAAGTTTAAATCTGGGGTCTCTAGTCCTAATTGGGTTAGATTCAATTCACCTTTGAAGTCCTTTTCAGCTTTAAAATCTAAAAGTAGCCTAAAGTGGAAAAAGCATCCCTCTCTTGGACTGTTGTTAATGATAAATCTATTGTACTTCCCCGGTTGAAAGATGTCTGACTGAGCGGGAAATTCATTTTTTTCACTAGCAGAGTTGTTACCCTGATGAAAACAAATGCGTTTCACTGCTTTGCCATCTTTTGCTAGCTCATAACTAGTCTGTTGCCAAGGTCAAGCTGAATGCCCATTCTCTCCTTGTAGGAGTGGGTGATCCCCAGCCCAGGCTTCCCTCTAGTTCACTCATCCATCACTTACTCAGTCAGAACTAAAGACCCTCCCCTTTCACTTTTCTAAGCAATTGAGTTCATTGATGCAAGAAGAGAAAGAACATTAAGTGTAAAGGCTTACTAGGTGCCCTACACAGTGCTAAAAACTAGAATGAGAGCATGATGAAGCATTTAAATGCTTACTATATGCCAAGGACTGTGGGAAGTGTCTAGGAAAATAACAAAAGCAGTAATACTGACTGCAAGATCCTGGGTAGCCACTCAACCCTTTCTGGGGCCTCAATTTCCTTTGTAAAACAAGGGGGTAGGAATCAGCCTCAAAGACCCCCTCCAGCTCAGTGGTAATGTGGCTTTGATTACAATTTTTAGAACAAAATAGGTAAGGTGGGGCATGCACAGGGCAAAAGCTCTGGGAATTCACAGTGCCAGGAAGGGCAGAACTGAGGAGCTTAGAGTCAGAGTAAACTTTTAAAGTGCCTACTATGTGCTAAGCACTGAGAATACGAAGATAAGCAAAAGACAGTCCCTGGGGGTAGCTAGGTAGTAGTGGAGAGAGCACAGATCCTAAAGGCAGGAGGACTTTAGTTCAAATGTGGTCTCAGATATTTACTAACTGTGTGACCTTGGGCAAGTCACTTCACCCTGATTGCCTCCCCCTCCCCACCCAAAAAAGACAGTCCCTGCTTTCTAGGCGCTCACCAGCTTGGGAGGTGGGGTGCAACATAAAAAGAAGGGGAAAACTAGGGGCCTGTTGGAAAATTATCTGAGAGCATATGAGATTCAGAGCTAATTTCATCTTGCAAAATGATGGGGTTTCTGGAGATCCATGAAGTCTAAGGGGAGCAGCAGGGGTAAATGAAGGAGCTCGCTCCTCTTGAGCAAGGGCTGTCAGGTTTGGAGAGTGGGATGTGTTTGTTCGTCCTTTGTTGTGGAAGAAGACCACGCCATTAGAGAAATAATGACATGACTTGCACTTGACTTTGTTTTCAATGAGGGAGGGCTGTGCAGGTCACCACCCTCACTTCTCCTTCAGAGCCATGTGAATCCAGTGACCAGAGTGGGGTAATAAGGTTCTCCATGGCCTTCATGCTTCTGCCCCTGCTGTCAGGTGGCAGCAGGGCCACCTCCACCTCCCAAAGAACCTCAATTTTGGGGGGAGCTGTGTTCTCTCCTTGACCTCTCTACCAAAGACTTCTCATTCAGAACAGTACTAAGCCGGGTGCCAGTTCTATTTCCCAAGAAGCTAGCTTGGGAAGATGGCATCCAGCACTGATCCCTTGTGCACCTTCTTGGATGAAATGAAAATAATAATGAACATCTAACTATATCCTAAGCACACGGGATGCAGATACAAACAAGCAAAGCTATTCCTGACCTCAAGAAGCTTACATCCTAATGAGGGGGAAGGCATTTGGGAGTGAGTGGCCTTGGTCCAGGGACCCCACGCTGGTTCAGAAAGTTATCAAGACATCCAGTGAGTGGGACTACAGTAGACTGACACCTGTCAGACAAAGACTGAGAAATAGGTCTTGACTCAGGATTACAGAATTGGATGGGAATGAGGGAGACTAAAAGAGGTGCTATTTTCTGCCCAAAAGAGACAGTGTTGGTACAGTGGAAAGCCCTAAGTTGGAATCTAGAGTACCTGGGGTTGAATCCGTTCTTTCCCTCCCAGTGTGACTCTGGGCATGTCCCTTCCCATTGGTCCAGATGATTTCTGCGGTCCCATGGTCATCCTTTGGGTTTCACTTAGGTCTGCCACCTGGAAAAGCAGGGGGAAGAAGGGCAGAGCAATGAAAAGGCTGGATTTTGAAAATGATGTAGGGGAGAAGTTGGAGAATCCCATTTTAACCCCTACATGCCAAGGGAAATGACCCTTCAGCATGAAAGTCATGCCAGCCTCTTGGGCTTTTAGAGGCCCCTCCCAGCTGCATTCTCATCTCCTTCCTTAGCTGTGAGACTCACAAATATCTGCCATTCATTCACCTGGGTTCATCCATTTGACCTCCAGAATTTTTTCCACAATTTGAAACACATAAAAACTAGCTTGCTTTCATCAATATGCATTCCAGTGCTCTTCCCTTTCCCCAGGGACCACAGAGGAATGAGATAGGTAATGAGGGAGAGCACCCTATAGCTGGGTACACCCTCCCCTAGAGTTCCTACCCAAGGTTGGCCGTAGGTCCTTCTTGCAAGCCTGGGACCACTTTCCTTTCTCCTGGAATGCTCGTTAGCTCATTTCTGATGCTTAATTTTTCATATGTCAGAGATGTCATTCATTCATCTAATATTATTATCTGTCCCTGTTTCTGTCTCTCCCTGTCACTGTCTCTCTGTCTGTCTCTCTATATATGTATATGTAGGTAGGTATATAGGCGCTCATCTTCTGGGAATTTACTGTCTGGTAGAGGATTAAGACACAAACAGATAATTTAGTATGCTAGCTGTTTAGTACATTCAAGAGCTGCTACCAAATAGGTGTGTGCAGTTCCTTTACAATGATCACCGCTGGAGTTTTGGAGTAGGTGCTATTATTAACTCCATTTTACAGATGGGGAAACTGAGGCAGGCAACGGTAGAGTGACTTGCCTAGGCTCATACACCTAGGAAGAAGTGTCAACCCCAAGTCTAATCTAACTAGCTGCCAGCCTTTACATTCCAAATTCAGCCCTCCTTCCATTTCACCACAGCCTCCTATCCAGGGCTCACATCCCTCTCTGTTCACTTAACCAAAATATAAGCTTAAGAGTAGGGTCTAAAAATAAGATTCCCCTATTTAGGTTTTTGGAGCTTCTTTCTCCTGATTATACAACAGGTGGACTGAGTCCTACCAGCTCCCCCCCACCCCCTTTTCATTTCTCATCCCAAATATTTGGCTGAGGCTCTACGTTATGCAAGAGCCTGTAGGAATTATAAAAACAAACAAGAAATACACTGTCCCTGATAGAATATAGGAGTCTTACATGGCTGAACATCAAGGAACTGGGGTTAAAAGCCCTGCCAGACAGCCATTCACTAGCACATCCCACCTCATTTGTTTATGAGGAGCACCCCTCTGCTCTCCCCGGCAGGGAAGATGGTACCTGGAGTCAGACTCGAATTCCAGTCTGCCTTGGGCACTGACAGCCTGTGTAACCAAGTCCCCGACCCACTTGGGTCATTTGTAAGACAGAGATCATTAACGCCTATAGTACCTTACAGGGTTGCTGCGGGGATCCAATGAAATAACATATACAAAGCAACGCACTTTGCAAACCTCCCATAGGAAACTAGAGAAATGTGAGCACCAAACCCTAGCCTACCTATGCCCTCTCACCCCCTATGTGAAAGGCAACAAGGGTTTATAAGTGCCTCCTATGTGCCAGCAGGGGTGGGGAGCCTTCTGGGTCCTCAGGTGCAGCCTTTTGACCGAGTCCAAGTTTTATACAACAAATCCTTTTATTAAGGGGGTTCTGTGAAGTTTGGATTCAGTCGAAGGGACCTGGAAGGCCACATGTGGCCTTGAGGCTGCAGGTTCCCCACCCTTGTGTCAGGCTTTCTGATCCTCACAACGACCCCTGTAGGTAGGTGCTATTATCATCTCCATTTACAGATGAGGAAAGTGAGGTAGACAGAGGTAAAGGGACTTGGCTAGGGTGACATGACTAGTAAGTGTCTGAGGCAGGATCTGAAATCAAGTCCTCCTTATATCAGTTCCGGGGAGCTCTCTACTGAGCTAGAACCAAGAGTTCTGGTGCTGGGCTCAGATAACAGGCAGCAGTAGAGGCATCCCTCAATTCACAAAAACAGTGATACTAGTACAGAAGCCTATTTCTAAGTGGGTTATTTGGCAATTCTCTTTTTTCCCCAGCAGAAGCAATGTGGCCCCCAGGGATGGCCCAGTTCCAGAGCCCTGCACAAAAGCCCATTTAATCAACAATGTAGCTGAGTTACAGCCCTACCTGAGAGGCAGTGTGAAGTCATGGTTAAAATGCTGGACCTAGAGCCAGGTGCTGTAACCTCTCCTCCAAGGCTATGACGCCTCTCAAGGACTCTAAATTAGAATGTGAATTTGTGAAGTGTTTTGCTCAATCCTGGGGATACAAATAGAAAAGTGAGACAGTCCCTTCTCTCCAAGAGATCACATTCTCACAGAAGGAAGGAGGTTTCATGTAGGAGGTTTCAGCTGCAGCAGCCAGGCAGATGGTAATGCCTTTTCTTTAATGCCATTGCCACGGATAAAATCACATCCGTTCCTGATATCGAACCATCGGACAGCACCAAGAACTGGGGGGCTTGAGGACTTGCTTTCCTGGGTCTTTAGCTCTCTGGGGCTGCAGCCCCTGAAGAGGCTGTGGCCAGGCTCATCTCCTTTGGGGTGGTTGCCCAGGATGATGGAAGCAGGACCTGGGGTCTGAGAGGTGTGAGGATGTTGGCACTCCAGGGTCTCTTTGGGTTTCCCTCTCCTACCTCCACCAACCCTCAAATCACATGTTCCCTGCTTTCTCAACCCGGGAGGGGAGGCAGGAAATGGGAGGAGGAGAAGGTGGATCTTGCTTTGAAAATAAAATAAAATCACAAATCCTTGAGCTAAGCTCAAGCACGGCAACTTAATGCCTGGAACTTCTACCTCCCCAGCCCACCTAAGGTTGTATCTGTGGACAGAGGCATTTCCAGGGCCAGCCTGGGGTTCAAGTAACAACTCTTACGTCTGTCTTCCCAGCTGTGGCAGGATCAGAGACTTGAGCCTCCCTCTGCTCCTCTGTCTGAGGTGTGAACAGTAATACCACCACCCTGTCCTTCTCCAAGCTACTGGGGGTACCTGCAGGAGGGCCAAGTGCCAACAAACTGAGGAGTCAGCACCCCTCCAGGCACAAGACTCCTCGCTTTGCTCTCATCTATCATAGTTTCATAGATGGAGTGCTGGTACACTGAGTCATGAGGCCCTGAATTCAAATCTTACCCTAGGCTTGTGTGACTGACCAAATCATTGAACCCTTGTCTTTTCTCCCCCTTTCCAAAATGAGGGAATTGGACTCAATTTCTAAGGTCCCTCACAAATTCCGTGATCCGTTCTTTCTTCCTTGAGGTCTGGTGCATTAGTCAATTTTATAATTAATAATAATAATAGCTAGCATTTCAATTCTCTTTTGATCTCCACAACAACTCCGGGAAGTAGGGACTGTTTTATAAATTTTATAAATGGAGACACTGAGGCAAACAGGGTTTAAAGGACTTGCCCAGAGTTGGCTGGATTTGAACTCAGATCTTTCTGACTCCAGACCTGGTACTCCCATTTACTTCCCTTTCCTTCCAAGTCTCCACTGCAGAAGGAGCTTGGTCTCACAGCTTCTCCTCAGCCTCCACTTCCTGAAGGCGAAGGCAACACCTAGTCTTTTTGAGGTGTTCTCAGGACTATTTTTTGTTTACCACTAAGAAACAGATTTTTTTTAGTTTTTAATTTTTATTTTTTTAGGAATGGGTCCAGAAGTATAAAATCCTTTCTGTAGGGATCTCATTCTCAGGCAGACAGATACAGCTCAGCACTCTCTCTTGGACAGGGGCTGGGGCATGCTGAGAGTTCAAGCACCAGCAGGGAGCAGGGAGTGGTCACACCCAGATGGTTTGCACAACTCTACTGGGATCATTAGGGCATCTTCCAGCCTGCCCTGATTTAGAAGGGGCTGAATTGAGAGGGTGCTGACAACAATTGTAGTTCCTTCACAAGTGTAAAAATAACTGAGATTAACACCTAGTTAGCAAGAATAATGAATTAAAAATAGGAAGCTAACAGATGGCAGGATGGAATGAGCTTTTCTGGTATCTCCTCCAAACCCTACCCCCAGTTTTGGGGTTGTTTTTTTTTTTTTTTGTACATAGAGAAGTGAAATGACTTGCCCAAGATCTCACATCTAGAAAGAAAGAGAAATTGGGGAGAGAGGGAGGGAAGAAGAAAGGTCTTTAGATAACCCTAGAGTGTGCAGGTGTGAGGAGGAAAGGACCTGGGGAAGGGAGGGAAATCTGCAAGAGCCCACTGCTGGGACTTGCCTGGGAACAGTTGGCCCTGTTTATAGGAGGGATTGACTGGCTTGGGCAGACATAAGCAGAGGTCTGTCTGTGAAAGTCCATCAGGTCAAGGTTTGGGATCCAGCTGGAGTTAGGATGAAGACCACAATGAGGGCCTGAGACTGACCCAAGCTTAGCAAAAAAATAAAGTGTATGTTTTTGGACCTATGACTCCTACAGGAATGCATCATGAAAACTAGTTTGCAATGTATTATATCTATGTTATCTCATTGGATGCAAATCAATGATCAGTTCCTGAGATCGTTGCATACCCACCAAAAGCAACTCCTTCCCCTCAAACTAACTGCAAAGGTGATTCCCATTTCCTTTAAAATTCTTGTTACTCCACAGGGTAGGGGAGGTTTAAATAACCCATCAGTTAGGCCCATTTGTAACCACATTCAGTAATTCAATTCAGTACAACTCAACATTTGTCAAGCATTTACTAAATTAGAGGAATTGGCTAAACCAGGGGTGGGAACCCTGCTGACTCGAGGCATGTGGGCCCTCTAGGTCCTCAAGTGCAACCCTTTAACTGAGTCCAAACTTGACAGAACAAATTCCCTTAATGAAAGGATTCATTCTGTAAAACTTGGATTCAGTCCAAAGGCTGCACCTGAGGACCTAGAAGGCCACATGTGGCCTCGAGCCTGCAGCATCCCCACCCTGGGCTAAACCCTAGGGACAGACATTTAAAAAAAATGAGAAATTTACATAATTCCTCACTTTACCTCCCCATACATCATGCACATTAGGTGTAATATAAGGGAGAGGATGGGTTAAATATACAATGTACAATCAGATCGCTTGTTTTCATAATTTTGCCAGTACTCATCAATTATTTATCAGTATGGGTTTTGGCATATCCTGGCTTGGGGAAGAAGAGCTAATTATTATAATGATAGGTGATAATAAGAATAATATGACTATTCAATAGATAGTATCAATTATCAATTCAGGGGCATTGAGGTGGTACAGCTATGTGACCCTGGGAAAGTCGCTTAACACCAACTGCCTCAAAAAAAATTATCAATGCAGCTCTAGTAGAATCCATTGCAGAAAGGGCAAGGCTTCTTTAAGAAAGGGAATTATTGCAAATTTGTGTTTGTAGTTTGTAGTTCCCAGATGTAGCAAAGTGCTTTGTATATCACTTTGTATATAACTACTTAATGATTGTTTCATGAATAAAGAATTCAAGTACCAACTTACAAAAATTAAAATAAACTCCAATTTCTCAGGGAAAAAAAGCATTATACAAAGTAGGGGACAACAGGAGCAAAGGAAAGATCCAGCCTACTCTAGGAAGGAGTAACGAGGGAGGAGGAAAGCCCTGAGGGGAGCAAGAAATCAGGGAAGGCAGACCTTGAGCTGAAGCTGAGCCAGAATGGGTAGAGACAGTGCACTAGGTGTGAGACAGAGCCCCATACGTTCAGGCATCATGATGTAGTATGTGGAATCCTAAATTCAAAACCCATCTCTGACTGGCTAGCTGTGTGACTAGGAGTAAGTCACTTAACCTAGGACTTCCAATTTCTTTCTCTTCTGTAAAATGGAGCAAATACCTATAGTACTCATCTTAAGCGCCAACGAATATATATCATATCATATCATGTATCATATTATATTACATTATATTATGTTATTGTATATTATAATTATATATAATTTGTAATATAGTATACTGTATATTATATGTTAGAAAATATGTATTCATAAAATATATGTATCCATTAAACATATTATATATATATGTAGTATTTCCTAAACCTTAAAAAACACCATACAAATGTCATTTACTATTATGGAGTTCAACAGAAGTCAACTAGCTAGGAAATTCACATCATTTTGTATTTCCAAATAAGACTCAGGTTTAGTGCAGTTATTTTTCAATCACGTCCAACTCTTCGTGACCCCATTTGGGATTTTCTTGGCACACTGAAACAGTTTGCCATTTCCTTCTCTTACAGAAGAGGAAACTGAGGCAAACAGGGTTAACTGACTTGGCCAGGGTCGCACAGCTAAGAAGTGTCTGAGGCCAGACTTCAACTCAGGAAGATGAGTCTTCCTGACTCCAGGGCTGGTGTTCTGTTCATGCTATTCACTTGGCATTTATAAGTACCTCCTTCCCAGGACTGTTATGAAAATATTTGTAAAGCACTTAGCAAACTTCACAATGCCAAAGAATCACTAGCTGCTATTATTGAGTAAAGTTAAGGAAGTTGAGAAAGGCCTTCTGGCTGCATTGTGAAGAGTGCATTGGAGGGGCTGTTGTTCAGTCCTGTCTGACTCTTTGTGACCCCATTTGGAGTTGTCTTGGCAAACATATTACAGTAGTTTGCATTCCTTCTCCAGTTCAGTTTACAGATGAGGAAACTGAGGCAAATGTGGTTAGGTGACTTGCCCAGGGTCACACAAGCTAGCAAGTGTCTAAAACTGGATTTGAACCCAGGAAGAATTTTCCTGACTCCAGGCACAGTCCTCTAGCCGCCGCACCACTTAGCTGCCCAGTGTTGGAGGAGAAAGTGATTTAAATAGAGGTCTCCCTGACATCAAATTCTGCCCTCTTTTACTGGGGAGATCTGCAACGAGGTTATAGACTGAGGTTGGTGATTGGAATAAAGAAATTTGAAAAATATTCAGGAGATGAATTTGAATGTACCCATAAGTGATGGGATGCAAGAGATATAGGAGAGAGAAAAATCAATGATAACCCTAAAGTTATAAGCAGGGGAGACCCAGTGAATGGCCGCACCACAGACCACAGTAGAAGTCAGAGAGGGGAACAGGTAGTGGATGAGGTTGGGAAATGTTGAGTTTGAGGAAGCAGGGGCACATCCCAGGGGGCAGATGGAGATACCAGCCCAGATTAGAATTTAGCAGTGAGGCCAGCCAGGGCCATAGATTTGGGAATCACCAGCACAGAGCTAATCGTTGGAACCTTGGGAAAAGTAAATGAGATTGCCAAGGGGAGAGTGGTGAGAGACAAGAAGGTAAGGATATACCTGGGGGAACGAGGAAAGGGAGAAACAGAGAAATTAATTAGGGAGCTACAGGAGACCAGGAGAATAGTGTTTATGAAGCCCTGGGGGTAGGCAGGGTAGGGAGGGAGGTAAGAGTAGAGGGGAAGAGGAAGGAAAGATTAGTATAACAAAAGCTAAAGCAGTCTAGGAGCATAGGGACTGAAAGAAGGATTAGGTGTTTTGGGTCGTAGGTGACGTTAGCACAGTCTTCAATACAGCAGGAAAGAGAAACACTTGTGACTGAAAATAGCCTGGTGAGCTGGGTGGAGTGAGAGTTCAAATCTTAGCTCTGCTACTTCCTACCTCTATGACCTAGAGGAAGAATAAACATTTATTAAGCACCAATTATGTTCCACACACTATGTTAAGCTAAGGAAGGTAGGAAATAAGCATTTATGAAATGCCTACTATGTGCTAGGTGCTTTACAATTATTATCTCATTTGATGTTTATAACAGCCTTGGGAAGTAGGTACTATTTTTGTCCCCATGTAACAGATAAGGAAAGTGAGGCAGACAGATGTTAAGAGACTTGTCCAGTGTCACAAAGTTGGTAAGTGACTGAGGTATGATTTGAACTCAGATCCAGGCCTGACACTCAGCTGCTTCTGAGGAAGTCAGTTTTCTCAGGGGTCTCAGTTTCCTCATCTGAAAAGTGAGAGGTTGCTTTTGGACTTTCCTTGGGGAATATTGGTATGAGGGAACTTCAGGATACACACATGATTAAGGAAGTAGGTGATGTAGGGGATAGAGAGACTGACCTACAGTCAGAAAAACCTGAGCTCAAATGGTGCTGCAAAAACCTACCGGCTATGTAGAAATGTGAATGCTATGTAGCTATGTAAAAGAAAAAAAAGAGAAAAACGTGTATATTACAGCCCAATGGAAAGCATGCTGACTCCAGCTTCAAAGGGCCCACATTCAAGTCTCCATCGCTGTAACTTAAGGAATATGACCACTGGTAAATGACCCTTTGGAGGTGGGGAGAGTGTGTGTGTGTTTGTCCTTGGTTGCCAGAAGAAGACCATGCCATCAGAGAAGTAATGACATGACTTGCACTTGACTTTGTTTTGAGTGAGGGAGGGCTGTGAAGGTCACCAGCCTCACTTCTCCTCTAGTGCCATCTGAATTCAGTGACCAGATATTCATTAGGATGACTGGAGATGACCCAAGATGAGGCAGTTGAGGTTAAGAAACTTGCCCAAGGTCACACAGCTAAAGTGTCTGAGGTGAGATTTGGACTCAGGTCTCCTTACTCCTGCACTGGTGCTCCTACTTGTCCCTGAGGTGGGAGAGTAGAGAAGAGCAGAAGGGAGAATAGACCTAGATTCAGTTGTGTGCCCAGAACTATGCTAAGGCGGTAGGGGGAAGACATAGAAAAGCAGACCCTCCCTAGCTTTGAGGAGTTTATGTCCTAAGGAGGACCGACTCAGACAGATGAGGATTTGATGTCTGATTCTACCACAAAATAATAAGGAAGATCCTCTTTCAGCAGGTAGGGGAACCAGGTGAGCCAAATCATGAAGGGAGTCAAGGTCTTTAGAGAAAGAGATAAGAGTGGGGAATGTGCCAGACTTGGGGGCAGCTTGTGCACAAAGGCATGGAGATGGAAGATGACTTCACGTGCATGGGGGGACATCTGGAAAGACAGGAGGGGACCAAATTGTCCCAAAGTCTTCTGACTTTAAACTCCCCACTAATAATAGCTAACATTTATATAGTGCTTACTGTGTTCTGGGCACTATACTAAGCACCTTATAAGTTATCATCTCATTTGACCACTGATAGTATGAATATTTTTGGGAAAGTGAGACATAAGTCTGTGGGGTGAATGCTGACAATGAATTAGAATTTGTACCATCAATTTATTCATAAAGATGTGATTGAGAAATTTAAATCTTGTGGGGATTCATAGGAAGATGAAGAAACTTTTGTCTCTTCTGGTCAATTTGGTCATGAAAACAACTTGATTCAAGTTTTAGTTTCTGTGATAAGTAAAAATGATGTCTTTTAGAATTGAGTATTCCATAAATGCTTGAGTTAAAAAAGATAAAGAAATAAATAAAATTTCTTCATTGCTCACTCCAGTGAAATGTGATAGAGGCAAAAGATACTGGCGTTTTGGTTCCATCTCTGAGATTGGACCCAGGCCATGGGAGCCCAGATCTTGGGGAGTTCTGGGTCACAGGTGGCATCTTTATTTAATTTCAGTCATTTTTCAGTCCTGTCTGATTCCTGGTGATCCCATTTCCTTCTCCAGCTCATTTTACAGATGGGGAAACTGAGGCAAACAGGGCAAAGTGACTTGCCCAGGGTCACACAGCTAACATTAGATTTGAACTGGTCTTCCTGACTCCAGGCGCAGCACTCTATCTACTATGCCACCTACCTGCCATTGAGGACCAAAATGACATTATCGTGCTAGAGTCAAGTTTCAATATGTCCTACTGTGGCTGATCAGACCAATACAAGCTTGGAATACTTACTTGAACTACTGTTTTTATAAACCCTTAAAAAAAAAACAACTATTTATGAGGCACTTACACAATTATCATTTCTTTTGAATCCTCAGAACAACCCTAAGATGTAGGTGCTATTATTATCCCTACTTTACATTTGAGGAAACTGAGGCAAACAAAAATTGGTAAGTAGAGATAATGTGTCTGAGGCTGGATTTGAACTCAGGTCCTCCTCACTCCCGGGCTGGTGCTCTGTCCGCCTTGCCACCTAGATGCCCCTCTACTATACACTTAATAAATACTTGTTGACTGAGTGAAGTACAGAATAAATACTTGTTGACTGAGTGAAGTACAGAGGGAAGGAAGTACTGGGAGGGACAACACCTTGGCTTGCTGGCATCATTGAGCTGCACTCACTGGGCCTGCTCTTCTCAGATATAATGGACAATTGTCTCCAGAACTGCCAGGCTCTTTCAGAAGGCGTCAGCACCCTCTCCTTAGGACCAGCAGAAAGCCATCCCTAGGGAGTGTTGACTCTGAGCTCTGCTATCTCTCTTCCATACACGCTCCAGCTACCAAACTCTCTTTGCTCTGCAAGAACTCTCCCCGCTCTCTTTCAGTACCACAGAGCAAGCCTTTGCCCCTAAGGCAATTTAACTGCTCCTA
Source organism: Bettongia penicillata ogilbyi (assembly GCA_023548195.1). Lineage (NCBI taxonomy): Eukaryota > Metazoa > Chordata > Mammalia > Diprotodontia > Potoroidae > Bettongia > Bettongia penicillata. Next base: position 13,576,063 of record JAJHZJ010000029.1, read on the forward strand.
GAGTGAATCCTTCTTCCACTCCTATCCTCCCCTACATCTCCCATTCTTTGCATTTTGGAAAAAAAAAAGAAGAAAGAAAACCACAAGAGAAAAAGTAAAAAACAAAAAAACAAAAACAAAAAAAAACAGGACCAAGGACAGTCTACAAAAAAGGCTCTTTTGTATAAAATCATAGGAAAGAAAAAAACCCTTTTAAAGCAGCTACTTTCTACAGTCAACCTTTCCCAGTTCCTTCACTCCCTCCCCTGCTATTACCTTTCCCTTCTAAAACTGCACACAAATTGTATGGTTAAGTTGTCCCTCTAGGTTGTGAGCTCTTAAGTACAGGGACTGTTTTTAACTGGCTTTGTATCTCCCATGCTTAGTATGGTGACCAGCATGTGTTATTATTTAGTCTTTTCAGTCACGTCCAACTCCTCATGACTCCACTTAGGGTTTTCTTGGCAAAGACACTGGAGTAGTTTACCATTTCCTTTTCCAGATCATTTTACAGAGGAGGAAAACTGAGGCAAACAGGGTTAAGTGACTTGCCTAAGGTCACACAGCCAGGAAGTATCTGAGGCCAATGAGTCTTCCTGACCTCCTGCGCCACCTAGTCGTCCTTAAGTGCACATAGCAAACACTGATTTGGTTGGTTGGGTGGTTGGTTGGTGTCCTTCCTTCTGGAAGAGGACCAAAATGACATCACCATGATAAAGTGAAGTTTAATTGTGTTTGACTGTGGCTGATCAGACCAATATGAGCTGGGAATGCTCTACCACAGAGAGTCTGTGTGAATATTTGGGGTGGATTCTCCAAATTTTGCACATCCTATGCTTCCTTTGTGCTGTCTCAATTCTGCTTTGCTCATAGAGCACCTTTTCTCATGTGGGCACACCATGCTGAGCAGTCCTGTGCCAGTGTCTCCCATGCTGCACAATCAAATCCAAAACTGAGTAAATGCTTGCTGAATGACTGAGTGACTGAAAGTAGGTTTGATTAGGGTGGAGTACGGAGAGACTATTACCTCCCTATTTCTGGAAGCCAAGCTTCTCTCAGTGAAGTCAGAATTGGCCTAGAATCTAGGGAGAAGTTGATCTTTACAGAGATTCAATAGCTGCCACAGAGAAAGGTAAAGAGCAGGGTTCCCTGGAGATTATCCTACATCCCTTTCATCTTCACACCCCCAGGCCCAGCTGAAACTTTTTGTCATTTTCACTCATTCTTTTTTGAGATCACTATTTCAGGACTCTTCAAACACATCGGCATTAAATTACCAAAATCAACTGGCTTTGGAAAGTCCCTCTGACTTTTCTCTGAAATACTAAAAATATCTAAGACCCCTCAGAAAGCAGCTGTGAAAATTTACTTCTCTCCTTTTGCAGAATTGGGGGATTATGGGTGGTGAGGATTATATATACTGTCAGATGCTATTTTGCTGGTCTAGACAGTTGAATGCAAGCATCTATACTAGGATGGTGAGAGGGAAAGAAGGGAGGCACAGATTGGAGGTCAAATTACCAGAACTTGGTAACTGATTGGATATGAAAGGTAGTGTGGTAGTGGCTGATGGAGCACCTGTGTTTTCTTTGTGTTAATTATTAGGCCAAAATTAGTACATGCAGTAGAGAAACTTGGAGGATCAGGCCAATGGTAGTGGCATGGACAGAAATTGTGAAATCAGAAGTAAGCACAGGTTGAGGTAGCAGAGAAGATGATAAATTCAAGTTTGGATATGTTGAATTTGAGGTGAGCATGGGACATCCAGGTGAAGACATACTATAAGCAGCTGCAGATACAGCTTGAAGTTCCAAAGAAAAGTCAGAACTAGAGACGTAGACTTTAAAAAAAAAAATTCCCCTACTTAACAGTATTTTATTTTTCAATTACATGTAAAGATAACTTTCACTTCTATAAGATTTTAAGTTCCAAATCAGTTAGCCTTATTGATTACTCCTCTAACTAATAAAGAGGCTGGACATGGAGGCAGGGGAAGAAAGAATCTGAATAGTGGACTGGGAGAATCCCAATGACTCAAGGAATCAGTTGGGTCAAACATCATGTGAGTAATTGTCATGCAGAGGGAGAGGTAGTAGAGGAGAAGAGTAAAAAGATAGGTGTCCACTACAGAATGTCAGAGTTTCAGATCTATTAAGCAATGCAGTTTGGTGAGATGGTGACCACATCAGCATCACAGAGGCAGCTGGTGGCAGAGAGGACAGAGCCCTGGACCTAGAGTCAGGAAGACCTGAGTTCAAACCCAGCCTCACACAGTTTTTAGTTGAGTGACCCTGGGCTAGTCACTTAACCTCAGTTCCCTCATCTGGAAAATGGGGATAATAAATAGTACCTCCTTCCCAGGACTGTTGTGGAAATATTTGTAAAGCACTTAGCAAACTTCCTAATGCCATAGAATCACTAGCTGCTATTATTGAGTAAAGTTAAGGAAGTTGAGAAAGGCGTTCTGGCGTGGCAGATTATTAGCTGATCCTGGAGTCAGCAAAACCTGAGTTCAAGTCCTTTTCTGGACACATACATGATCTTGAGCAAGCCAGTGAAATCCTCAGGGTATGGGGAAGTTATTTCTCTAGAAGTCTCACTACACCTTTGAGAGTAAAAGTAGAAAACACAAGGAATTTGAAGAATTTCTTGATCAGGTGATCCACATGCATATTGAATTCACTCAGGGCTTTGTAAAGTTATCTGAGAAAATAATTAATGATAAGACCATGACTGCGGAAAACAGATTAGTATTCTGAGATTATTTAAGTTTTAAACTGAGGTTACTCCAGGGGAAAAGTTTTAGGTCAAAGAAAATGATCTGTTAGACCATATCAGTCCTCTATTTAGTCAACTGCAGTGATTTCCTATTGCCTTTAGGAACAAATAGAAAAGCTTTTGTTTGGCTTTCCCACAGTCAGTCAATAAGCATTTATTAAGCTCCTGCTACATGCCAGGTACTGGGGATACAGAGAAGGGCAAGACAGTCCCTGATCTCACGGAGCTCACAATCCAATGGAAGAGACAACCAGCAAAAAACTATGCATGAATCAACAGACGGGAGTCACTAGAATTAAGAGGGCTTGGAGAAGTTTACCTATAGAAGGTGGGATTTTATTTTGCTGGGACCTGAAGGAAGTCAGGGAAGCCAGGAGGTGGAAATGAGGAGGGAGAGCATTCCAGATCTGGGAGACAGTCAGAGAAAATGCATGAAGTTGGAACAGCCAGGTAGCAAAGTGGATAGAGCACTGGCCCTGGAGTCAGGAGGATCTGAGTTCAAATATGGTCTTAGACACTGCGTGATCCTGGGCAAGTCCCTTAACTTTGATTATCTTTGAAAAGAAAATTCATGCAGTCATCTTACCTTGTTAGACACTGGCAGGGAGGCCAGTATCACTGGATCAAAGAGTACAAGGGAAAAGAGTTAAAATATTGACCTAACAATCCACACAAAAAAGTGGATGAAGAATTTCTACTGCAAAGTTTGCCATGATTGGTCCATAGAGTGAGTCCCATCAGTACCTCTGTCTTAGACAAGAAAATGGACAGTGATCTAGGCCCAAAATTGAGCATGAGGAAAGGGAAAGCGTAGGCTGGAATTTTATCTGAGAAATTATACTTCACTTTCTGTAATTACAAGATGCTCCCTACAGTAAAAACCCATCTTTCTTTTCCTATTTATTTTTAACAATACTCCCCCAGTGATGCTATGTAGTTGTTGATCGTTAGACAGAGTTTGGAAAAGACAAACTTTATAGCATATTGGGTTAGAGTACTAGGCCTGGAATCAGGAAGACCCTCCCCCTTTGACATTTATGTGTAAGTTTCTTAACCTCTTTAAGACTCTGCTTATCATTACCATCATAGTTATCATCTACCTTTTAAGGGTGTTTTGAGAATCTGATAAAATGGGTAGAGCTCTTTCCAGCCCTTAAAAGGACTGGATCAACGTCAGCTACTCATATCAATGCTTAATCAAGAGTTTAATGGGAAAAAATCAAGCTGGATTGCATTTGGGAAAATGCTCATTGCTTTTGATGCCCAATTAAGCTGTTCCCTGACAATAACTCACTTTTCTAACACCAATGTTCTTCCAGTGACATGATGCAGCTGGGGGTCATGGAGCACTACCATTGAGGGAAGAATAAACATTGCAAGGCACTCCTAAGGGCACCAGGGACACATGGTAGGTGGAAGGAAGCTGCAACAAATTTGCCAGCCAAGGCTTGTGCATAAAAGCAAAGGGAGGGAATGAGTATTTATAGAGTGTCTTTGTTTACCATATGCCAGGCACTGTTAAATGCTTTCAATAAATATTATCTCACTTGGTCCTTCCAAACACCAATCAAGGTTAAGTGCTTTTATCCCTATTACCCCCATTTTATCCTATAGTTGAGGAAACTGAGGCAGGTAGAAGCTAAATGACTTGCCTAGGGCCACAATAGTTACTAAGTGTTTGAGGGCAGATTTGAATTCAAGTCTTCCTGATTCTAGGCCTTGAGCTTGATCTCCTCTGATACCAGCTGGTTTCCATGTTAATGCATGATACGTGGCTTAAAGGACCTCATTAAGGATGTGTGTGACCCGAGAAGAAAGTAGACAGTAAGTCACAGTGGCTGTTGTATCAGTAAAGGGTAATAGATAATAATAGCTAGCATTTCCATAGTGCTTTAAAGTTTGCAAGTTTACAAATATTATCTCATCTTGTCCTTACAACAACCTTGTAAAGCAGCTGTTATTATCACCACCCCCATTTTACAGCTAAGGAAACCAAGGCAGACAAGTTAAATGACTTACCTAGGGTTACACCATAACTGGTAAGTGTCTGAGGCTAAATTTGAATTCAGGTCCAATACCCTAGCCGCCGGCTGCCTCTCTGATTCTATATTTCTTTCATCTACCACAGTTTTTTGACCCATGCTTGAATAGATTGACAGCTACTTTGTTCCTGGAACTTTTCTGCCTTAGATCCTTCCTAGCTGCATGACCATTTAACTGTCACTGAGCCTCAGTTTGCTTAGCTGTAAAATGGAGATAATACCTGTAGGAGTCCTCTCACAGGGTTGTTATATGTCTTAAATGCGCTCATGCAATGTATTCAGATGGCTTTATAAGCTTTTAAAGGATATGTAAGAGTCAAGTGAAGCAGTGGAGAGAGAGAGAGAGAGAGAGAGAGAGAGAGAGAGAGAGAGAGAGAGAGAGAGAGAGAGAGAGACCCTCCTTCAAATGAAGGCAGGAGAGCTGTAGACTGGACCAGAGCATTCTTTGTCTCAGAGGCAAACTAAACCTTTGGGAGAGACATTTGATCCACGGACAGGCCATGCCTAATAGCTTTGGGTTGTAGCTAGTAGTAGCAATCTATGAATAAAGCATTAGGAGGCCTCCACCTGACACCACTGGATGCCTTAGAGTGGGCTCATAGCAAGACTCAAGGTACATTACCAGGCATGCTTCTGGGGATTTCCCATCATTAGTGAGGGCACTCCTTCTGCAGGGAAGGCAGATGCCAAACCCTCAGGACCTTTACATCCAGTGGCATTCTTATCTAAGTTCTAGCCCATAGTTAATAAACATTTATTAAGCACCCACTGAGTGCCAGACCTGGAGCTTAAAATCGAATTTAAGATAATATTAAAAAATATCATCTCTTTTGAACTGCACCACAACACTGTGAGGTAGATGCTGTTATTACCATCATTTTACAATTGAGTAAACTGAGGCAGACAGAGGTTATTTCCTGGGGTTACTCTGCTGGATTTTTCTCTGGTTCTCTACCATTCCTAGAACTCTTTCCTTCCTCCCTTCCAACTACTGATCTCCCCTTCCTGGCTTCCTCTAAATCTCAATTAAAATCCCACCTTCTACAGGAAGCCTTCCCCAGCTTCCCCAGCCCCTCTTAATTGTGGTGTCTTCTCCCTTGTAATTATTTCCTGTTTATCTTATATATAGCTCAATTTATTAATTATCAATTGATAATCAATTTATGTATTATTTGCAGGTTGTGTCCCTCATTAGATGGTAAGCTTCTTGAGGAGAGTGTCTTTTGCTTTCTTTCCTATCCCTAGTACTTAGCGCAGTACCTGACACATAGAATGTGCTTAATAAATGTTGATTGATTGATTAGAAGGAACAACCAGGAGTCCCTGGATGCAATCCAGTGTCACTGGATGAAGAGTTTTGTTTTTGGGAAAGGGAGGCGGGGGCTGAGTTTTAAGGGCCAAATAAAACATTTTGTAATTGCTCCCGCAGGCAATAGGAAATCACTGGAGTTTACAGGGTGGGGACAGCAGTGTCGTGATCGGTTCTGTGCTTTAGGAAAAATACTTTAGTAGCTGAATGAATGATAGATTGGAATGAGGAGAGACCTCCCAGCAGCTATTGCTATAGTTCTGGCTCAAGGTGAGGAGGGTGTGCACCAGACTGGGGGGAGTGTCAGAAGAGAGGTAATTGCACAGGTGAAATGGGCTGGCTTGGATATGGGGAGGTGAGAGATGGATTTAAGTGAGGCAGAGCTGGGCAAACTGCCTCACTTTCCCAGAGTCATTGAAGTCCAGTGGCAAGATGAAAGTCAGGATGACTGGTGATGGCCTGGGATGCAGGGGATGACCTTGGAGTCCTCAATGTCTGACCAAGCTCTAAGCACTCCACAGTGCCTGCTTCAGCTGCATTAATGGCCAGTTGGATCAAATTTCTCACATCCATTCATTCTACCTGAAAAAGTCTTTACATGCTTGGGGTAGACTCCCTCCTAACTCACAGATGGGTTTGAGGCCCCTGTTGGGGTTATCCTCAACCAGGTTTAGCCCATCTCCTGAGAAGGTTTACCAGGCTGTGATTGCTGGCACACTATACCTTCTTGGAGCCACAGGTGAGAGTGGGTGTCAGATAGACACCAAGCCCTCACACCAGAGGTACTGGTCCTCCCTGAACACCCCATTACATGCCCTGTTTCCCTCTACAGCAGTAGAAGGGCTAGGGAGAAAGAGAATGAGTTTTCTTTTGATCAGGTTGACTTTAAGACTGTCTATACTGGACATCCAGTATAGACTGAACTGAACTGAAAAGCAGTTGGAGATGTGAGATTGGTCAGCAGAGAGACTGGGGCAAAAAAGGTAGATTTGAAAATACATCATCAGCAAAAATATGGTGATTAAATCCACCTGAGATAATAAGATCACTAAGTGAAATAGTATAGGGGAAAAGAGAAAAAGTCCCTGGACAGAACTCTTCCAGGACCTTCCCTTTGTTAACTATCTCCCATTTATCCTGTATATAGATGGATTTGTAGACACTTGTTTGCGTATTGTAAGCTCCTTGCAGGCAGGTATTGCCTTATGTCTCTTTTTGTATCCCTAGTTTAGCACAATGCCTGGCAAACAGTGGGCCCTTAATAAATGCTTATTGATTGGATTTGAATTCAGGTCTTCTGAACTCCAGGCCCAGAGCTCTATTCACTGAGCTGAGTTCACCAAGTTGCCAAAAAAGATTGAGATTCCCTGCTATAACAGAGTAGCTTCAATTCAGAGCTTCAGTTCGGCCAAGTCAGGTCTCTCTGCAGGTGTGGGAGCATTTACCTGGTTCTTAGTCCCAAGAGGCCTTCTCTCTGGAGTGTTCCTCAAGTCTAGCTTCTTCTCTGCAGGTCTTAGATAGGTGGGGTGGGGGACTTCTGGAGCTCCAAGCACCCCGTGAGAGGTTTTGTTGTTAGCCAATGATTCTGAGTGGCGGTGATGCCTGGCCTCTTGCTTTCTCTGTGGCTGAAGTGCAGCTTTCTGCCTTATTTCATGGTGGGTATGGGGGCAGCTAGGTGGTGCAGTGGATAGAACACCAGTGTAGGAGTCAGGAGGACCTGAGTTCAAATATCTCAGACACTTGACACTCACTAGCTGTGTGACCTTGGGCAAGTCACTTAACCTCAGCTATCTCATCCTGGGTCATCTCCCGTCATCCTGATGAATATCTGGTCACTGGATTCAGATGGCTCTGGAGGAGAAGTGAGGCTGGTGACCTGCACAGCCCTCCCTCACTCAAAACAAAGTCAAGGGCAAGTGATCATTTCTCTGATGGCATGGTCTTCTTTGGCCACGAAGGACGAACACACACACAGGTGGTAGGTTTCTCAGAGTGGGGTGAGGGACTAGAGAAATCCGGAGCATCCTCGGTGGTTGGGAGGTGTCTCAAGCATTGGCAGGGCGTGGCTGTCAATTTGTCCCAATCTGTGATGTCCAGGTGGAGTCTAACTCTTATCTAAACAATGTATCTCCCATCGCAGGGATCTATTAGAGACAGCTTGGTTAGCTGTCCACCTAGAAAAGGCCTTGGATTTAAATCAGAAAACCTAGGTTGGAGTCTCAGTTCTATTACTTCTTGACTTCCCTCTTGCTTATCAAAACAGTCCTCGGCGTTTTGTAGTTTACTTTGGTTGTTGAAGAAAACGCGGGAGGGGGTCCCTAGCCTAGCACCCTGGACAGACCCCCCTCCAGGGGGATGTAATGAGAGGCCGTGGATGCAGGGGCTGAGCTGCACCCATATCGATCAGAAAGATCCCACTGGCTTTTTATAAAAGGAAGGAAAGGGAGGGCCCCCCGCCCCAAGATCAGCCACCTTTCAACCCGAGCCTAGTGTCCGCGTCTTCTCTTTACATGCTTCTGTATTCTGCGGTTCATCTGTCTTCCTGTCCTGGGTGTGCACTGTAAGTCCTCGAGGGTGGTGACCGTGACTTTGTACCCTCCGTGCCGAGCACAGTGCCCTGCATGCAGTAGGTGTTCAATAAATGCCGGCCGCCCGCCGGCACCGCACCAGCACTTGTGTCGTTTGACAGATGAAATCAGTTCCCGCAGGGGGTCCACGTCTGACAAACAAGCGCGATGATGTCTCGTCTCGCATCCCCATCCCCCAGGCCGCGGAGCCTCCTCCGGCCCGATCTTAGGGCCGCGCCGGGCCGGGTGACCTTGGCCGAGTCTCTTTCCTCCCCGGGCTCGGTTCCCACCGCGCAAAGCGAGGCGGCGGCTGGGGTGCGTGACCTCCGAGGTGCTTTTGGGGACTCCGCAGGTTGCGTGAGGGTCGGGGCTGCAGGGAGTCGCGAGCGGTCCTCCCAGGCTCCCGCCCCAGGCAGCGCTCTCCGGGAAACCCCGGGGCCAGAACCCGGGAACAAGCGAGGGCGGGGGAGGCGAGGGCGCCTTTCTCTAGCTCTCTCCTTCTCGGTCTCAGCGCCCCCCCCCCCCCCCCCCGCGCGCCTGCGCGCGGCCCTTTCCGATCCTCCCGCCCTCCAGAGGGCGCTGCGACCCCCCCCCCCGCCAACCTTGCTTCCCAGTATGCCCCGCGCTCCTGAGGAAAGGTGTGGGGGAGGGGCTCCTTCCGCGTGTGTGAGTGAGTGAGTGAGGAGAGAGGGAGAGAGAGAGAGAGACGGAGATCGAGAAAAGAGAGAGAAAGACAGGTGGACAGAGACACAGACGAGAGGAAGAGGGAAGAGCGCGAGCGAGCTCGAGAGGAGAGCGCGCCTCCCCCTCCCCGTCGCGCGCCTCCCGCCCCCTCCCCCGCCCCCCGCCGCCTTGGCGCCCAGCGCTCGCTCGGGCCCAGCGGGAGCGCGCGCCGCAGGCATTCGAGACGGGGCGTTGAGAGACCGGGCTAGAGCGTCGCGGAGTCGGGAGGCTAGAGCCCGAGCCCGAAGCCGCGCGCTTGTGTCTCCGCTGCGTCCGCCGAGGCCCCGGAGCGTCAGGGACAAAGCCGCCGCCGCCGCTCTCCGCTCCCGCTCTCGCCGGGGCCCATCCGCCGCCGCCGCCCTGAGGAGAGCCAGCCGCCGCCGCCGCCTTCCCCGCGGAACCCCGAGCCATGTCGGCCAGCAGCCTCCTGGAGCAGGTACGGCCCGGGCGACCCGGCCCGCATGCCTTGGCCATTGTGTGAGGCGGGAGCCCGACTAGGCCCCGGCGCCTCGGCGCGGCCCGGCCCGGCAGCCGGTCCGCCGGCGCCTCGCGTGGGCCCGGGCCCGCCCGGCCCCCTCTCCCCCTTCCTTCCGTCCCTCCGTCCGCGCCGCCCGCCCCCGGCCTCCCCCTCCCCGCGGTCCTGCCCGGCGCGCTCCTTTCTTCCCCCGGCGGGCCCGCTCTCATTTGGTGTCTTTTCTCCCCCTTCTCCGCTTCCTGTCGGCGGCTCCTCCGGACACCCCGGTGCCTGGCGACGACTCTGCCCCCGCCCGCGCTCCCTCCCGGTCTCGGCTCGCTCCTGCAGAGACCGAAAGGTCAAGGCAACAAAGGTGAGCCGCCCGGGGGGTCCCCGGGAAGGAGCGCTCCCCCGGGGCTCGGGGGCCAGGGAGGGCCGGGCTGCCCCGGCCGAGGGCGTTCCGTGCCCTGGAGCGGGGCTGGGGAACAAGGGGTGATTCATGGGGGCCCCGGGGTGGGGGCGGACTGGGCTCAGCAATGCCCCGGGTCCTCGGCTTCCTGCGGGTCTCAGAAGGCCTTTGTTTTCAGCCTTGTCTCTGGAAGTACATGCATGTGGTGTGGGGGAAACGGAGACCGAAGGAGCCGAAACATGACCTTTTAGACGAGCGAGTTAGCAGCGGGATAGGGTTCGTGCTCGTTGGAGGAGCCGCCGCGGAACGCTTGGCGGGGCTGAAGGGGGCCGGTCTTCTTCATGCTGGGAGAACGGAGTGGTGTCTTTACTTTGAGTTCATTTGTGAAAAATTAGGCTAGGATCGAGACGCTCTTCCAATTGTGACTCTTTTTTTCCTTAGTACAAAATGGATCTGTGCATCAGAAGGATGGATTGAATGATGATGATTTTGAACCGTACTTGAGTCCACAGGCGAGGCCCGTGAGTAAAGAACTGTTTACCCTTCTGCTGGAAGATTGTAATAGTGCATTGGATACCCTTCTGCTTTCTTCCTTTGGAAGGAGCCTCCCTTGGGGGACACTTAACCCCCCCTTCCTGGAATTATTTGTGTGGATTTTTAGGTGTTAACAAATTAGCTTTAATGGGGAACCTTAAAATATTTTTAAGTTATTTTGTCACAAGCACTTTGAGACAGTTAATATCCAGTAATGTACTTAGTCCTAATTTCTGCTTGAGAAATTGATTTTTGAGGGCCATGAGAACTAGTTAGCATGAATATGGCCATCCTGTGGAGATTTTTTCCAGTGAACTGTATTTTCAACTCTAGCTATAATAATCAGGAGAGAACTGCACTGTCAGAATAATAGAAAGGTTTTTTTTTGGTCACTTCTTAGAGCACTTAGTTATGGAGATTAGTATGGTTAGTGCCCTCTAGAAACCTGTTTTGGTTGCAGGAATCCTCCTGTATTGTCATATACATGTAAAATACCAAACGCTTTGCTCACAAAATACATTTTGTGGTATATACCTTTGTTTTCCCCTATTGTCTAGTCATAATTGAAAATATTATTTCCCCAGATACTTTGGTTAAAAATGCAGGGATTTCTAAACATGAATAAACTTTGAATGTAATGTTTAAATCATTATCTCTGATTAAAATACCATGGAACTCTCTTTTTAAAAATAATCTTCCTCTCTTACTGTGACTAAAGTGGCCTCCAATTCCTACAGAAAACTTTTTTCATTCCTTTAAATCATAACAATCACCAAGATTTTTTTTAAATTAATAGACTGACTAGAAAAAAGTTTCTTGATTAGAAAGCAACCAGTTAATCAGGAAAAGTAGGAAAGGAAATAGAGGAATGAACTAATAGCTGCCTCTTGCTAAATAAGTCATTTGCTTACGTATTATAATGAAAATAGTGGGAGCATTTAGAAGCTCTTAGTTCCACGTAGTTCCTATAAAACATTGTGTAACTCAGATGTTTTTAAGTTCAGGAGCATGTGAGAGCCTGCCAGTTGAGGTACAGACAGCTATTCTTAACTTGGCAAGCCATGTAATGTTTAAAGGGGACTTGATTTTTCCTTGTTTCCCTAGAATTAAAGGTTAAGTATAGTGCTTTTTACACTGAGAAAAGAATTCTTGTATTCCAAAGCTCACAAGAAGAATGGGGAAGGACAGGATGAAAATCTATTCTCTGCTAGATTTAGATCATTTGGGTCTGTGGTGTCTTCCCTGTGGGTATTTATTCTGCCATTCCAGACTGCATCCCATTCTATTGGACTTTTGCCCAGGTCCTCCTGTAAGATTTTAATAGGGGTCCCCCCTGAGTGCTGTGTAGTAACCTATTCCATGAAACTACAGTTGGCACCTATCAGTACTTTGCCTGCCCTTAATTTCTTAAACTTTTCAACTAAAATATGGAGAAATAAAAGTGATTTTTCTACTAATTCATTTATTACAGACATAATCTGTATTTGATTTTTCTTTTTACATAGGTATAAATAAAGATAGTCATCTCTTTTTTCTTTCCAAGTAAGATATTTTATAGCAGACAAAACACAAAATCTCATGTTTATTTTATCAGACTGAATCAGAAAGATTTACTCTCTTGACCAGCTGAGAAATTCCAGTTCCTATTGGTACTGATGGTCCTGGGAGCATAAGTTTAAAGCATAAGGTAGCCTTAGTCATCTAAATCTTTGAAGAACAGGACCATATATTGATTAGTCTGTCTACTAATAAATTTTTTAAATTACTCAAATTGAGTTATGATGAAATGAATCTTGTAATTTTTCTTTTAGTTTAGATCTGGCTGTATCTACAGGAAATGCCCTTTTGTGACTGGCTTTTCACCTAAGATAATATATTCTGTCCTCTAAGAATACACAGGGAGGAAATATTGATTATGGGCCAAATTGAGGATACCAAAATGATATTCATTCTGTAACCTAGTCTGCCAATAATATGAAGACTAATTTAACCTTAAAGTTCATAGTATTGTTTGAGAATCCTCAGATGCCTTCTCACATTTTTAATTGCAAAGTTAGCTGCTGTTCATTGGCTCTTAGAGATAAAGCAGAAAATTCACCAGTATTTTTGTGGTTTCAAAATGTGCTGTTGAGAAGCCATTATGCGTTTCCCCTCCTGGTTTTAATTAAGGTGGGCTCATGTCCTTATGATTCTAAATGACTTGAAGAGTAACATACTCCACTGTAGTTAGCTTACTTTATTAGTTTCTTAGCAGAGTGTTTTGGTTTTTTTTTTCTTTTTGGATGGTGGAAGCATGGTTGTTTGAGCTAGAGTTAGAAGTTCAAGTCTTGCAGTTTAAAAAAAAAAATTAGCTAGTCATGACTTTAAAACAATGTTGTTTAGGAGGGAAAACCCCATCTCTTCTGAATTCATCTACCCTGTCAAAATACTTCTTTCTTATTGTTACATTTTAAAGAGCCACTGATGCCTTTGCTATATTTGGGTTTAATTGAAAGTAGTTATCACCTGCCAAACATTCTGGAGGCATAACTTGAAAGCATTAAGCCTACCTTTGATAGATTTAGAAAACCTGAAGTTGATACTTTCAGACACTAAACTGTGAAGTAGATTTTTTTCACAATAGAATTTTTGATACATAGAATGCTATATTTTGAGATTCTCTTTTTTGGGTAACGGCTATGGATAGAAGAGGGTTTTGTGTATTATTTATTTTGTGTATATTTGTGTATTAAGGTGTATAAACAAAGTATTCAATTTGTATTCCCTTGTTCTGATTTTCTTGCTTCTTTTCCCCCCACAGAATAATGCATATACAGCCATGTCAGATTCTTACCTACCAAGCTACTACAGTCCTTCAATAGGCTTCTCCTATTCATTGGGTGAAGCTGCCTGGTCTACTGGGGGTGACCCACCAATGCCCTACTTAACATCTTATGGACAGCTCAGCAATGGAGAGCCCCACTTTCTACCAGATGCTATGTTTGGACAGCCAGGGGCTCTAGGCAGCACTCCATTTCTTGGTCAGCATGGTTTTAATTTTTTTCCCAGTGGGATTGACTTCTCAGCTTGGGGGAATAACAGTTCTCAGGGACAGTCTACTCAGAGCTCTGGATATAGTAGCAATTATGCTTATGCACCTAGCTCCTTAGGTGGAGCCATGATTGATGGACAGTCAGCTTTTGCCAATGAGACCCTGAATAAGGCTCCTGGTATGAATACTATAGACCAAGGGATGGCAGCACTGAAGCTGGGCAGCACAGATGTTACAAGCAGTGTTCCAAAAGTTGTTGGCTCTGCAGTTGGCAGTGGATCCATTACTAGTAACATAGTGGCATCCAATAGTTTGCCACCAGCCACTATTGCTCCTCCCAAACCAACATCTTGGGCTGATATTGCTAGTAAGCCTGCAAAACAACAGCCCAAGCTGAAGACCAAGAATGGCATGGCAGGGTCAAGTCTTCCACCACCCCCAATAAAACATAACATGGATATTGGAACTTGGGATAACAAGGGTCCTGTAGCAAAAGCCCCCTCCCAGGCTTTGGTTCAGAATATTGGTCAGCAGCCAACCCAGGTATCACCTCAGCCCGTAGGTCAGCAAATAAACAATAGCCCACCAGTGGTGCAGGCTGCAGCAGGGCAACAACCACAGCCTTTGCCTCCACCACCACCACCACAGCCTACCCAGCTTTCTGTGCAACAACAGGCAGCCCAGCCCACCCGTTGGGTAGCACCCCGGAACCGTGGCAATGGGTTTGGGCATAATGGGGTGGATGGTAATGGAGTGGGGCAGTCTCAGAACAATTCTGGGTCTGCTCCTTCAGAACCCCACCCAGTATTGGAGAAGCTGAGGTCCATCAACAATTATAATCCCAAGGATTTTGACTGGAATCTGAAACATGGCCGGGTTTTCATCATCAAGAGTTACTCTGAGGACGATATCCACCGTTCCATTAAATATAATATCTGGTGCAGCACAGAACATGGCAATAAGAGACTGGATGCTGCTTATCGCTCCATGAACGGGAAAGGCCCCGTTTACTTACTTTTCAGTGTCAACGGCAGTGGACACTTCTGTGGCGTAGCAGAAATGAAATCTGCTGTGGACTACAACACATGTGCAGGTGTGTGGTCCCAGGACAAATGGAAGGGACGGTTTGATGTCAGGTGGATTTTTGTGAAGGACGTTCCCAATAGCCAGCTGCGGCACATTCGCCTAGAGAACAACGAGAATAAACCAGTGACCAACTCCAGAGACACTCAGGAAGTGCCCCTGGAAAAGGCAAAGCAGGTGTTGAAAATCATTGCCAGCTACAAGCACACCACCTCCATTTTTGATGACTTCTCACACTATGAGAAACGCCAAGAGGAGGAGGAAAATGTTAAAAAGGTAAAGTGCTTACCGCTCTGCTAAGGTTTTTAGGGGAGGGAGGAATCATTGGAAAAGTAGATGAAATAATTCATAACAGTTCTGTAAATAAAACATTGCTCTTACCAGTTCTGAGCCCTCATGGTTTTGAGGTTTTTATATGGTCATTGAAGGAATGTGAGAATCTGAGCATTCGGAGAGATTTTGGACAGAAGATTGAGAGCTTTCATCTCATCTCTAATGCTCTTGCTCCTCCCCAGTTGGTGAGCAAGTCAGACCAAAGGAAAGGAGGTTAGTGGAAGCATTAGGAATCAAATGAGAAGAGAGTTGAAGCCTACAGTTGAAGTTATAAAAGAGTGAACTTCAAAAAGAAGAATACTGATTATTGAGGGAGAGAACCATAATACCTTGGAAATTAAAGTTGGAAAAACTCAAAAACTTTGAGGTCTAACAGGTGAATTGACTTTGTTATATGTTGGGGAGAGATTAGTTTCCATGGTATTCCTTTGGACTCAGAAAGTACCACGGGAGTCCTGAACCCCTGCTGCTTTTAACCATTTTTAACCATGATAGCATTATTAAGGGTCCTTTTGCTACCAGCTCTGCCATGACTTCCTCCTTCCCTTGTTTTCTAGTAATTATTTTAAAGAGTTTTTTTTTCTGAAATTTTCCCAGTTAACAGAAGTGGGAGAAGGGGTTCCACTAACCAAAAAAATTTTAGTAACCTTTGCCTTTGTTTTGATGGATTTATGAAGGAAGCAACTGAATTAGAACAATTATAACTGCTAGAATTTATTTATGGTGACAGTTGTGCAGTATCCACTCTAGATTTTCAATAAATGACTGAGTGAAAGAACTTGAATGTGAAGGTGAGAAAATGATAAGGAGAGAGGAAGAGGTGAGTTAGGTTAGATGGCTGTGTGTATCAGGGAATTGACTATGTTTACATTCCCTAAGAAGGAAACAGCCACATGTGAGAGATGGTTAAGAGAAATGCAATTTAAAGATGTGTAAGTTCAACATTAGAGTGACTAAAGGAAGACCCAGTGAAAAAAATCTTCCCTAAACTGAGTAAAGTCTTTACAGAGTTATCACATTTATAGTAAACCTGTGATCCTGTTGAATAAAGGACCTAGAAATTCTTGTGCCTCTGGGAAAAGCTTGTTTCTTCTCTCCTCCTGCCCATTCCTGTTTTGGGTGCAGCATCCTGAGAGGGCTCTTGACTGAATACCAGTGTATCAAGTGCTGGGAGAAGGAACTCTTAAACATAATTGCTGAAGTAAAAGCAGCATGATTGCTGTGTTACTTCAGTCTGTGCAAATGAATTTCTCTATATAAGATAGATGCAGGTTGATGTTACCATGAATATTTGGGCCAGAAAGCTGAGCAACTAAAAGACAGAAAAATATTAATTTTCTTGTCTTGTATTTATTGTCTACTTCTTCCTCATTGAGTTTAAATTGACTTAAGACCTCCAGGAATCTAGGAGATTTTTAGTTTAATTTAGTTGAATTCATTGAATCTAGGAACCTAAGCATTCTTGAGTGTTCCGCAAAGCATACCTCATACCTTCTAATTTTTTTGTTTCAGAAATAGGGTAAATATTTTGAGACAATGACCTTTTGAGAATAACAGTAGCATAGTGGGTTGTTTGTACTTTTGTGAATAGAATCTAGGGACTTCAGAGTATAACTGTAACAATTTCTTGCTACAACAACGAAACAAGTGGTCTTTTAACCTTTGTTTGAAGGTTATCTTCAGTTTGGAAGAGAGAATCTACTACCTCCTCAGGTATATAATATAGCACATGCTATTTTGGATAGCTCTGATTGTTACAAAGCTTTTTCTTCGTGCATGTGTGTGTGTATGTGCGCGTGCTTGTGCGTGTGTGCGTGTGTGTGTGTAACTTTTCATGCATTGTTCCTTGTTTCACCTTATTGGGGCAAAAGTGAAAAGTTCTTTTCCAGCACTGCAGCTCTTTGGTTACTTAAAGATGGCTCTCATTCCCTCCCCTTCTCCCCTCTTTACACTATGCAGGTTAAGCATCCTTAGTTCCTTCAGCAGATCAATATGTGGAATGAATTTCACAGTCTTCAATGCTCTTTTTAGCTTATGAGAGTAGCACATTTATATATTGCATGAAGGATTGTTAAAGTGGTTTTACCTGCATTATCATTTGTTCCTCACAGCAATTTTGTATAGACAGTGTGATTATCTACCTATTTTATAGATGAGCAAATTGAAGCTCAGAGTTTAAGCTTATAATTATTCCTAAAGTGTATCACTATAACTGAACATGTTTGACCAGAGTGAGCAGGCCTACCACCTTATAGTAGTCTTGGAGACTCTCAGTGCAGCCAGAGATTACTTTAGTTTTCTTATTTGCCATATTACACGCTACATACTAAGCTTGAAGTCCTTCAAAGCTCCCAGAACTTTTTTGCATTAACCATTGTCTAGCCATACGTCTTCTGTCTTGTACTGGTGAAGATGGTTCTTACAAAAAACCCTAGTGTGAGGTTACACTTCATTGTTAGATTTGGCCCAAGGTTGCAATCTCAAAGATCTTTTTGCATCCTGACTTTGTCAAACAGTATGTTAACTCGGTTTCTTATCTTTGTGTCATCTACAAATTTGAGAAAACTTGCAGTCTATGCCTTTATCCAAATCAAGTGTTGGAAGTGTTAAATAGCACAAGATTTCTTAGGGGCATGTCATTGTTGACCTAGAACCATTGACAGCTCTGTGGGTCTTGTCCTTCAGGTGCAGCTCAGTCTGCATCCTTGCATTTATTTTATATACATTATACATCTTTTCCTTGCTCTTGAATATAATTTGTTTTATTCTGTTCTTTGAGGTCAGAAATAAAGGGGAAGGGAGGAGTATGTATTTTTAACTCAAAGCAAGGTGTTGAGCTATATGCGAGTTTTTCTCTTAGGACTTGAGAGCAAAGTTAAGCTGTTTAAATTAAAATCAGTTGGTAAATTTGGGTCCTGTTGATACCTGTCAACTTTTATTAAGCTGTGCTTTTTGAATCAGGTTCTTTGACTTTTGTGATGGGCAGTGGTGGATGAACTAGTGCATAGGTTTCAGGAGCTAGTACACTTTATTCTGTGGTAGTAACCAGTCTGTCAAACCCAGGGACCTTAAGTTAGCTGCTGATTATCCATTACAAAAAAAAAACAAAACCAAACCAAAACCCAAACAAGTTTAAAAAACCCTAATGGACATCCTAATTATTTTCTTCGTTAACTGACCTCCAAAAAAGCTTTATGTAGTTTGTTCATATTACTTTTTTACAGTAAGAAAATGCAAGGTTTCAGGAAGGTCCTTAAGGTTATCCTGGATATCACTTACCTGTGTGCTGCCCACCATTATTATGCTTTATACCTTTGTGTAACTTATCTCAGACTGCCTTTTTGTACTTTAATCAGGTTCCTAAAACAAAGTTGATTAAAAATAACTTAAATGAGGGATTAGGCTGCTTTAGTATTTTTATAATTTCTTTTTCCTGTGAAGGTTTGAATGAAACTACCTTAGTAAATAGAAGAAAGCCTTAAGAAATTTCATCCCAACTATGATGTCAAAGCCTTTCTAAAATTCCAGGGCTGAACAGGTTTCTTGGCAGTATATGCAAACATTTTTTTGTGTGTGTGTAGTTTTTTTTTTTTTTTTTGCAGTATTTACCTCTGACTTGGTTGGTATACTGTGTGGTTTAAATCTATAGCCTAACATCGGTAGTGCAAGGAGTAATTTGGAGTAAATTTTTGTCTAATTTTTGACACTTTGTGTCAAATTTTCAGTGTAGTAAATTTTGGATTGTTGTCAATATATTGGGTTTTTTTTTTTGGCCATCTTTTCACAATTCTTTTTGTAATAGGATGACCTAATTTTTCATTTTTGGGGGCCAAAGTAACAAAAAAAGGCCATAAGTTTCCCTGTTTTTTGATGAGAGTTGTACAGTTGTTAAATTGAAGAGCAAGGCAGCAGTGAAAGAGTTAAAAACAGGCCCACTTCCAGAGTCAGTCTTTAGCTTGTCTGTGGTCAGGTAAAGTGCCCACATAGTTGGAATGTGGTTATTCTTTCCCTCAGGCTTGCTTTTTAAAATTGTCTACTTTTGTTTTCCCCTTTCAACCCTTATAATTATTTCACGTAAAAATAAAGGGAAACAGAAGGGACCAGGACTATGTAATTCTCTTGTGTAGCATCTACCATCATCCTCCAGTAACTGCTGTTTGGTTTAGAAGCTGCCTTCTCTTTATGTAATAGCTATTTGACTCTAATAGAGTGCGTGGGGGTGGTAGAACTGCTGAATTTCTGCTTCAAAAACCAAGGTTTCAGTTTGGATTTTTCACTCATTAAATGGAAACAAAGCAGAATTTGCTAAAATTGCAAACATACCTTTTCCAGTCTCTGAAAGGTTTAGTGAATCCTGGATTTGAGTTCATGGTAGTTTTGAAAAGCACTTAGTATTTAGTGTTTTAGTCACGAATTGTGATATAGTGGAAAGAACACTGGATTTGGAGTCAAGAGTCTGCTTTTGAATCCTGGTTCTGATATTTTACTTCCTGTCTGACCTTGGAGAAGTAAGTCACTTTTGGACCATACGTTGCTAATCTTTAAAACGAGAAGACTGGATTTAGATGACGTCTAATAAGATCTCTTCCAGATCTAGATCTCTAAGATCCTACTTGGTGAGTGCTTTGGGTACTCTATCTTTGTGGTTTCCATTATAATGCTTATGCTTTGCCTTTGCCTTAGGAGGAAGCTGAACATCACAGTTAGCATAGGAGGCCAGCCTTTATAGTTAGCAGTGGTGAAAACTATATCTTCAAACACAAATAGAACTCTTAAGTTACTATGTGGAAAGTCAATTTGTGAATGCAAAATAAAGAAGCTAGATGTGTTGTAGATCTATATTTTGCACGTCTTGGAGAAGGGAGAGAATTACCTCCTTTCGATGACTTTATCCAGAAAGCCCTGTATGTTCAGGAGGAGGTTATGGGTAAGTCCAGTTCTAGTCATCCTCCTGGGATGAGTTCCTCAGGGAATAGTGGAGAAAGAATTTGGACGGAGCTAAGTTGAGTAGAATATTTCAGGCAAACATATTGATATGGAAGGTGGGAGTGGAAAAATACAAAGCAGAAGATGCTTGACGAGCAAATGGAGGAAATAAATGGTGAAAAGCCTTAATACGCAAATGTGCTACTGAAGGTGAGAAAGAAAATTCTGCTTAGTTATTAAATCTGTTTTCATATTTCTTTACAGTGTGTTTGTGAGCTAGTAAGAGATAGCAATTATCTTCATTTTATAGATGGAGAAACTGAGTTTGTTTGTCTGAACTAACATCTTAAGTTCCTGGGGAAAATAGAATTAAGTCCTAATCACTTTAAGACAAGTAATCGTGATTTTTTCTGTACTGTAATTTCCTACCTAAAATATGTATGACACATAAGAAATCATTGGTTTCTGCCTTATAACCTCCTCCTTTACTTTAGGTCTTTAGGTTTCAGTACTTGGAGTTGAGGTGAAGGATAAAAGGAAAGGAGTCTTGAAACCTGGAAAGAAACTGTTCCGTGGCTCAGCAGACTAGTTGAGACAACATTGCGTGTTAATAGTCATGAGATCTTGATCCTTTCCCCAGATGTGACACTTATTTTGACTATGGATGGATGAGTCTTTGGATCTTAGTTTTCTCCTCTGTAAAATGGTAGTCTTGGACTAGGCGATCTCTTGGAGTCTGCACCATTTGTGGTGCAGTATGTAAGTGTACCTCATTTTATACAACAGATATGTAACTGAAAATTGTATTTATTACATTTCTATAGAATAAATCACTTAAAATGTACTAGGAGCTATGTAAAGAAATCGTTTAAACCACTTAGGTAAGGTGAAAAACTTCCTAGTTTAAAATTTAGATTTATAAAACAATGTCATTTTCTTCAAGTGTAAAAAAGTAAAGCCGTTTTTGTTTATTTTCATCTTTTTTCCTTTCTCTTTCTAAAAGTACCATTTAAATTTAAGTTGTACACAGTGCACCTATGCTTTTTTCTCTGTTTAGCTTTTGGTATTTTTTTAAACTACATTTTGCTTTAAAAATAAGTGAAGCTATCAAGCCAGGTAAACTTTAAGGGCTTAGTTTATTTTCTACCCTGTAATAAGCTTAATCCAAAATTCTAGGGTGGATATTTGTGATTGGGAGAGGGATAATAATTCCTGTTTTATTGCTTACCACCTTCTTTGCCATTTGAGGAAACTGCTTGCCTTTTTTCTGTGCATGTGGTAGCAGATTTCCTGGGAAGAAAAAAAATCACATCCAGTATATGTCATTCAGACTTCAGTGTAAATTGCTACCTATACCTCAATGCCTTCCCTGCAGCACATGTCCATTTCATTGTTTAAAAACTTTGTTAGATTTTCATCACGCCATGCCTCATTTTTTAAGTCACCTCATTGACACTGCTGAGTAGACATTCTCTTTGGCCATTCTCTTTTTGTGACCTTTTAAATATACAAAGTTGTGATGGTTTCTTTAGGTAATGAAAAGTACTGCCAGGTAGTGCATTTTTAGCACCTTCATTTGCAAAGTGAATAGAATAGATTGGGTCTCTTTCCTGTAGCATAGATGGTATGTCTCAGCAGTTGGAAGGCTCATGGTAGAGGTAATGTAGGATAACAGTTATAGGCTCCATAGTCTCTGACTGGTCTCTGTAGTTAGCCCTCCCCACTCAGTCTCAGGGCCTTGGGAGCAGGTCACCACAAGTGTGAAATTGATTGTGCAACCTACTGTCAGCTCTGATTTCATGCTTGCTTTGTATACTCCCAGTGTTTAGTCAATTAGAAGTCTGAAAATTTCAAAAAAGGTTTTTATTGGCTATCAGAAATGCTTATTCTTTTTGTTAAAGCCAAAAGTAATCCAAAAGAGCTTACCAGTTGAATTTTTGAAGAACTTTTTAAACAACCTAGCTTGCAAAAGTAGATTTTCAATGCAGACCTATTCAACTCAGCCATCCCCTCCTGTCCTATTTTATCCTTTAACTTTGGCCTCAAAGATATAGATCAGTCCATTTGGATTTAATAAGAACTTTGGAAGAAAGAGAATGATGTGTCTGTTGTTTGGAACTGAAGAGTAAAAGTGTGAGTTCTCCAAGTAGAAAGACCTAGAAGAGCACATCTGGATTTTGGGTTGTATGGGCCTTTGTAGGGAGAGGGGGGGACATAGTATTCTCATTAGTTGCTCTGATTTAAAGAACAATGTTAAGTACCCCATACCAGCATTCTGGAGTTTTCCCTTCTGGTTGGGGAAGTTTGCTCACCTAATGCTAATAGAAGTGATCTATCTTTTTTTACTGTCCTAAAGTTTCATAACACTTATTTTCCCCTTTGCCCAGACTTTCCTTTGCAGGTGGAAATCTGCACATAAACTAAGAACAAGGAGGAAGCTTTAACTGTTGTAGGTCTTAACTAGTTTTTTCTTTTTCTTTTCCACAGGAAAAAAGAAAGGTAATTCAACTGATAACCTTTTCACTCCCCTGCCTTTAGCCTACAGGGAAGTAAGGAAGAGTATGAGGGATAAAACTGTCTTCGCTTCCTTACTTTTAACAACTGGCCAGACAATCAGTTGACAGCTCTCGTCTCTCTGTAGTCAATTAACATATGTTTTTAGTTCCCAATTACATGTCTAGTAGAATGTGGTACAGAAAGAATATATGATATGGCTTGCTATAAACAGAACTGAATCTGGTTAGAGAGACAAGCTTGCATAGAAACAATTTAAGGATACTCTGTGTGTATATACATACATGTATACATGTATACACACAAAGTGCTGTATAACACAGCAAAGTGTTAATTGCACAATATAAGACTAAATGTAAAAATTTAAAGTTTAGGTTGGAGTTAATCAAGGTCATGATGGAGAAGTTGAGACTGTGCAAGGCATTAAAGATTGCTAGGATGGCTATTGCATGCTAGAAATGTTTAAGGAAGAAAGGAAGGAAATGGCTCAGCACCTTATGGTCTCCCCTTCTGTCTAGGAGCGGGGAGGAAGAAAAAAAGAAAAATGCTAGGTCTTGTTCCCAAGAATGGGTTGTACTTTACAGCTGCTGATTTATCAAAAACAGCATTGTTGGTTTTGGTTTTTTTGAAAGATTCAATAGCTACTCCCTTTTTGGATTTTGTCAAAAGTTTTTATATCTTTCTTTATCAGTAAAATTTATAAAGTATCATGGTAAGTGCTACCTGTGGTTGCAATACAGAGAAGGTTGTGTGTATGGACCATATACCTCTTAAGGCTGTGTAATGAGGTGTATAGAAAGATTTGCATTGTGAAGTTTCACTAACAGTATAATTTTTTTGTGTGTTCGGTTTGTTGAATAAAAGTAGACAATTGAAAACTGAAATCTAGTTATTTGTCTAAAAGGCTTAAATTGACTACTTTTGAGTTAGAACTGCTGTATCTTCTTTCTCATGGTTCAGTGAAAAGACCAAAGGTAGGCAGCAAGGAGAAGAAAAGCCAAGGACCTTGATTGGACGATTAAGGCCTTTTTAAACTTGTCTTCTGTGAAATGATCTGGCAGTATGGTAAAGACAGGGGGTTGACTCTTGGTTTGGCCTTTGGACAAACAGCTGTCAGTTCTTTCATTTCTGTGGTCCTTAGTTTTTCCCATTTGTAAATGGGAAAGCCAGTGCCGCCGTGGCCCCTCCCCCCCTTTTTTTTTTATATATGATGAAATTGAAGCATGCTGGTATTGTGATTTACCTAAAAGTTTAAAAAGTTGTTAGAACTAGAAAACTAGAATCCTTGTCATGAATTGGGAAAGCTTCCCATATTTATATTCTCTATTTAAATGTAAAACTGGCAAAGTGGCGAGAATGCTTACAACATTGGGAGGGTTAGGAATTGGATTTTCTGTGAGGTCTAAAAAAAGACCTGTTATTGTTGCCTTTGTTTTTGACTTCACTTTACAACTTCCACAGTTCTCTTCATCAATGAAGTACAATTAAACAAACCAGATCAAAGTACTTAACAGAAACATGTCTGATAAAACTATTTTGTCCCTCACTCATAATCTGTCACTTCTTTACTGAGAGGAAGGACAAATTTAGGATCATAGTTTAGAGTTAGAAGAGACCTTGATGGACTTTTGTGGATGAGGAACCTGAGGTTCAGTGTTACCTGGGAACTCTGTAGTGAAGTGATTCAAACCTTGGTCCTTGGCTGATCTTTTCCATTGTACCACATTGCAATATATTATATCAGATCAGTTTTTTCATTAGAGTAAATGTTTATATTCAGTTCTCTTGTCTTCATACAGAAAATGAAGCATCTGAAAAGGGCAAATTCTTGGGTCTTACATGTGGGTTTTTCATGTATGTTCTTGGGCCAATGTTTCCTTTGTATTCCCACTCAGAGGTTTCTAGACTATTTTCTCTCTGGCTTGGTGTGTTTCCTTCCTGCCATTGGATGGGTTAACCTCATTCCATGTAGATAGCAGTAAAATTCTGCTTCATTTGCTTTTGCATCTTCTCTGCTGGGAAGAAACAAGCTGGAATTTAGGGATGCTTCTGGAGTATGGTATGTCAGTAAAGTGGATTTCCTTAGTGCCAAGAATACCTTGATAAGTTTGAAGTGTCCATTTTTATTTGGTTATCTACACTGTGTCTGTCCTGTAGCAGTAACATTCTGTGAATTGAAGTAAAGTAGGGTGCAGTATCATTAAGTGCTTAACTCACTTGACATTACATAGACTTCCAGATTTTCCAAACATACTCCCTTGACAGAATGATGCTTTTTTATTTCTTTGCCTTTTTAGAGTACAGTAAACTCCTTGAGAGCGGGGACTGTCAGAAATACTTTAGCATATAAATAGGTGCTTAATAAATGTTTATTGCCTGACCAAGGTTTGAGTTTTTTCAATTGCTGTTAAAATCTACTGGTATTCTTCCTCTAGTCTTGCTTTTCTGTATAACGACTAAGATAGCTAAGGATCTGTTTATTTTAACTTTAGAGTTATTACCTTTTAAGGGATAAGCTTCTCTATCCAGAAGTTAGGTTCTCTTATGAAGGTGTTAAAACTTGTTTTTGAAGCTAGTTGCTTGTCAATTGGTTGTTAGAGTAATAGTACTTTAAGGTATACAAAGTTCTTGCTTCATTTTTACTTCATTTGGTCCTCAGAACAACTTTCTATTTTCCTTTTACATGTGAGGCAGTTGAAGCTGAGAGAGGGGAAGTGACTTGTTGAGAGTCAAACATCTAGTAAGTGTTTGAGGCAGGATTTGAACTTGGATCTTCCTGATTCCAAATCTAGAGTGCTATTTAGTTGCCGTTAGTTTTTAATTTCTCATAAAACTATAGCAAAAATAGCTTATAGCTGTGTGACTGGGTAAGTCACTTAATTGCTGGAAAAAAAAAGACTACCTCACCCCCCCCAAAATAATTTTGGTTATCTAAGGTATGTGTGAACAGAATGCCTTGGGGTTTCTTTCCTTTTAAAAAATTTTTTGATAATCATTGTGAATGTGTGATTTCATTTTTCTTTCTATCAGTATAGATCCATAACAACCTTTGAGAGTTATCTCGTCACTGAGAGGTTAAGGACATTGCCCAGGGTCATACATCCAATATGTGTCAAAGAACTAGAGTTTGAACTGAGGTCTTCCTGCTTCTGAAGCTCTTTCTCTGCTCTGGAAGGCTGCATCTCATGAGTTTTTAAGTATTGAAATGATGAACAGAGAAAGTTGACTATTTATTGCTTTGAATTGATGAGTGAAATCAACTTCATTATTGATTATTGCCTGTTTATAGTTGTAAATGCTTTGAGATGAAAACATAGTCCCTTCATGTAAGGAGATAAAACATGTAAAAAACTTTTATAAAATCATGTAAGAAATGAATAGGGAGAGGTCAAACAAGTGGCAGGAGAAACTTTTGGGGATGGTCGTCAAGGCACCTGAATTGAATCTTGGAGGGGGAAATATTTCAACATACAGATATGTGGAGAGTCCAATTCAAAAGTGTGGAAGAATACACTGAAAGCATGACCAGATGAGAGAAGTTGAGTATTTTGCCTTTGACTGAAATTTAAAGTTCATAAAGAGGATTATCATAAAATAAGACTGAGATGTGAGTTAGAATTAGTTTGTGAATGGGCTTCAGTTCTGGGATAAGGAGTTAGCATTTTATCTTGGAAGCAGTTAGGAACCACTGGTATTTAAATTAGATTCAAAAGAAGAACTTCACTTTAGTTGTGACTTTCTGCCCAGTGATAGCTTTTTACTAGCACAGCTGTTATTTTGGTGTTTATTTTTTCTCTGAGTGGTGACAAAGAGCAGCTGTGATAACCCAAATTGACATTCTTTGGCTTGTTATAAAAGTACATATTTCTTGCATTCATCCCTTTTTCCCCATTCAAAATGCTTCCTGTTGAGTTTGGGACCTTCTTCTCCTTTCCTGGATTATTGTAATAGACCTAAAACTGGGCTTTGAACTTCATTCGCTCCTTTCTCCATCTTTCATGGTTGTCAAATTTTGGTTGTCAAATTTTCCTAATGCACAAATTGGACCATGTGATTTCCCCTTGCTCAAACATCTTTAGCTTGTTCAGTCACTTTTTAGTTGGATCCAACTCTTTGTGATCCCATTTGGGGTTTTCTTGGCAAAGCTACTAGAATGGTTTGCCATTTCCTTTTCCAGCTCATTTTACAGATGAGAAACTGAGGCAAACAGGGTTGTCACTTGCCCAGGGTCACTCAGCTAGTAAGTGTCTGAGGCCGGATTTGAATTAAGAAAGGTGAATTTTCCTGACTCCAAGCCTGACACTGTATCTGTTGCCTCATACCCTAATCTTTGGTTCTGTAATTGTATGTGGTAAAAAAAAAAAATGAATGCCCTAAACTAATATTTATAGACCATCACAGTCTAGCCTTATTTCACAATTACTCAGAATAATATAAAAAGACACACCTGACTTCAAGCCTTGCCTCTGACACATACTAGCTGTGTAACCATGTCTAAGTCACGTAACTTTTCAAAGCCCCTAGATAACTCTATCTATAAAGTTATAAGTTGCCAATCTGTATTGGTAGAGGGATTTTATGTACTTGGAATTAGGGATAGCAATCAACCAGTAAGCATTTATTAAGCGCCAGGTGCTTAATAATACATGTGCCATGTATTGTGCTAGGGTCTAAGGAGATAAATGGAACAGACTGTCCTCAAGGAGCTTTCATCAGGAGAGACAATATGCATATGTATATACAAAATACAGGATGCCACAGGGTAAATTTGTTTTTTTGGGGGGGCACGTGGTGCAGTGGTGGGAAGGATCTAGCAGCTGGAAGGATCAGGAAAGACTTCATATAGAAACTAGGATAGAGATTCTAAAAGAATGGGATGAAAGAAAAGCATTCCAGGCATGGGTGACCATATCCTGTGCAAAGATATGGGCATGGGATTGACCTTAGGACCAACGACAAGGCCATTTTGATTAGCCTGCACAATGTGAGCATGAATATGATAATGTTGGAAAAATAGGTTGGAGCCAGGTTGCAAAGGGCCACTTGCCAACAAAGGAGTTTGTATTTGATTGTAGAGGTAATTGGGGTCCCTGGATTATATTGAGCAGGAAAATGATGTGGTAATAATTGCTGTAGGACTATCACTCTGGCACCTTTATAAAGGTTGCAGTGCTGATGGGACTGCTTTGTTGAGTTGGACTCATCAGTGTCCAGGTGAGTAGCCTAAACAGAGTGGTAGTAGGCTGTGTAAGGAGATAGAAGCGGTTCAGTGACATTGCAGGTCCAAAAAAAAATTCTAGTGTTAGAGCTAGAAGGGACCTTAGAGACTAGGAATTCTTCCACTGGAGTCTATGAACCTGTTTTTAACATTTTAATAACTATTTTAAAATAGATTCCTTAGTAATCTTTGTATGTGATTCTGAGAGGAGGTCCATAGACTTCATCGGACTATGGGATCTAGGACATAAAAGATTAAAAACATTTGATCTAGTATATCTCATTTTGTAAATGAGGAAATGGAGGTTCAAAGAGGTTAATCCAAGATCACAGAGGTGTTAGTTGGTAGAACTTAGATTCAAACCCAGATTCTTTAACTTCTGTTTTGGAGCTGTTACTACGGTACCATAGTGTCTTCTAATGATAGCTCTGGTTATTCTCTCATCTTGTCTTGTATCCTCCATGCATTTTCACAAGCCAGAAACACAAGCCTATCTGTTCTACCTCTTGAAGGCTTTTTCTTCTAGAACTAGTGTAGTTTACACCTCCTCCAAGAGGATTTCCATAGGCTCTCCCATTACCCCCAACAGAAAATGATCTTCCTTCCTTTTCCCATTTTCTTAGATCTGCGTTTGTATTTGTTTTGTTTTACCTTGTAGTTAATTATTTTTGTATGTGCTTTCTCTATCTCTCTTATTTGTTTGTATATGCAGTGCCTAAAACAACAGGTCCTTCTTCAAAATAGATACTTAATGTTTGTGGAATTGAGATGCTAGTGATGATTATTTTTAAAGTGACATACTGAGGAAAGTATAGCAATTTAAGGTTCTATTAACAATCAGATTTGTAGCTTCAGGCAACAAGTCATGTTTATAGAGTAGTTTATGGCTTACAAAGCATTTGCCTTTATTCCCCTGTGATTAGGTAGCATAAGTATTTTATGAAATGACATGCCTAAGGTAGGAGAATCAAAACTTTTGAACCCAGGTCCTTTGATTTCTCCATTCCCCTCAACCTAATGTATTTTTCATCATGCCATCACACATTAATTTTAAAGACATCATCTCATTTATTTTTCTGCACCTCATTTGAAGTAGGGAAGTTAAAGGGGGATAGCGCTTTTCACTTTAAGCTTGTTTGACGTGTGATGCCTTTCTCCAAACAATATTAAACAATTTTAGAAAATACTTTATCTCCTGGTTTATTGATTACTTCCCACTATTTTCTTCTTGGGAAAGCATACCCAATATTATTATTATCAAACTTCATTAAGTGTGAACTAAGTCTCAACACTATGTTTTGAAGAATACAAAGGTGTAGAAAGCCTGGTGCTTATGGTTTACTAGTACTACTTAAATTTGGTTGCTCACATTGTGTACAGTGACATTTATTTTCATTTTCTGTATTTAATCCAGAGATCTACTTCCTTCATTGCTGACCTTGCAATGAAAGTGCCATGGCAAAGGAGACCAGTTTGTCTACTTCATAAATATTAGAGTACCACTAACCCCTCATGTACGGGTTTAGGGGAACAGTGGGGCTATATGCAATTGGTTTTTAGTTTTTAAAAGTGTACATAGATTCCTTATAATATGAGTCCTTTTGGGAAAGTCATAATTCACCAAATATTGAAATTCTTATGCACTGAAGGAGAGAGCACTTGCTGACTTTGGAGTCAGAAGAGCTGAATTTGATTTCTAGGCTTTGAAATTGAATGACCTTGTGTCCTTGGGCACATCACTTCTTGAACCTCAATTTCCTCATCTGAAAATGGAGATCATAATACTTGTTCATTATATGATGATTGTGAGAGTCAAATAAATAGTATATGTAAAGCACATTTTGTAAACTGTAAAGCACTGTATAAATAGGAGTGTAAAATACTATATGAATTATCCTGGTTTTTAGAAGGCTTTAGAAGGCTATTGGACACCTTGATTACTCAATTTAGTGCAAAATATCACCCTAAACTTTAGTGTTCTTTTCTAACTTACTACCATTGGATTCAGTCAAGTTTCTCCAGGGAGTGACATTTTTTTAACCTTAATAGCTGAACACTGTTATCATTTGAGTCACATGAAGCTGAGTAAGCAGGGGAGAAATCTAGGTTCTCAGACTTGGAAAGGGGAAGGGAGTAAACACCAATTAGTTAAACAGATTTGGCCACACATGGTGCTAAGCGCTTTGCAAAACCCTGTAAGGCAGGTGCTGCTTTTTCCTCCCATCATCGATGCCATCTTCACTTTGCAGTTGAGGAACCTGAGGCACATGGGTTAAGTGGCTTTGCCAAAGTCACAGAGCTGTTAAATGTCTCAGGCTGGATCTTCCTGACTCCAGGCGCAGAGCTCTACTGTGTCAGCTGGCTGTCTAGAATGTTAGACATCATTTTATAGGTAAGGAAATTGGGGCCCACTGTCATGAAACTAATAAAACTCATAAGTATCAGAACCTAGACTATAACACTGAGCCTCCATCTAGTGCTCTTGATACAACAGATTACTTCTAAAAGATCTAAAAGATGATAATATCAATATCAATCAGTAAAGTGATTCTTATTTCTTGCAATGGAGAGAAGGAAATTCAGGAATAATATGGCAGAAACAAAGCCGTTTTGTCTGATTAGTATGAGATAAAAATGACAGACACTATATTTAAAAAATAATGTAATGAAATCTTTTGTTTCATATCCTAAAATTTTCCCTGTATCTCACTTGCTCTTTATTCTTCTCATAGAGACCTCTCTCTATTAATAGGCAGTATTTTTTTAAAGAAAAAGAAGAGGAAAAAAAGTTAGCAAAGCTCATTATACATTACACATTAACAAATACAATGAAGAAAAGTCTGACAGTTTATGCAGTGTTCCATATCCAGAGACACTACATAGGAGTAGGGAGAAGTGTCTTTTTATATCTCTTCTTAGTAATTTACTGCATTCATTTTTGATTGCTTTTCAGTTCTTTTCTCTTAGGTTGTCATCGTTGTGTATATTGTCTTCCTGGATTTGCTTATTTCACTTCACATCACTTTCTATAGTTCTTTTGACATTTATTTATATTTATTATATTGTTGTTTCTTATAAGCACAATGAAATTACCATAGTTTAGACATTTCCCAATTGATAGACACCCATTTAGTTTCTAGTTCTTTGCTACCACATAAAGTGCAGCTACAAATATTTTGGTTTATTTAGAGTCTGTTTATGACCTCTTGGGGGATGGGAGTGAGTGGAGGAGAAATAGTGGTGAAAACTTTGGATCAAAGGGAATGGGCATTTTAGTCACTATTTGCATGAATTCCAAATGACTTTTCTGAATATTGTACTGATTTCACAGTTCCAATAGTTCATTGATGTACCAGTCTATCTATAACCATGCCAACATTGACCATTCTTTCTATTGTAACCTTTGACACTTTACTGGTTGTTAGGTGAAAAACCTCAATTGTTTCGATTTGCATTTATTTTACTTTTGTTAGTGTTTGGACATGCTTTTGTTATGATTGTTAATAGTAGGTAATTCTTTTGAGGACTGTTCATATCTTCTGGCCACTCATCTCAGTCAGTATGCATTTTATTAAGTGCCTACTTTGTGTCAGGTGCTGTGCTAAAAGCATTATGTTATCTTTGAGGAAAGGCTTTTGGAACAGACCCTGTTTTGTTACTCTTAAAATACTTGCATAAATGGTCTGCTAGGACATTTTCCGTACTGAACTTTTTTCTTTTCTTTAGTCACTAATCAGCTTTTAGTTTGAGCTGTCTGTCCATTTCGTAGTTCTCCAAACTTTTTCTCTTACTGTGGTTTGGCTAATTAAGTCGTCACCCATGTTTCAGGCAGGAGGGCATGTGGCAGGCATACTTAATGGCCGCTTTGCTAAAATAGTCAGTTAGGTGCCAAAAGATAAGTGAAACAATTTGAGGTTAGTAGTGTGGGGAGTTATTGAGATATATGTCAGTTCAGCTTAAATTTATTGAATGAGGAGGTGGTAGTCTCCCACTGTGCTTTGCACTCATCAGATCATCTGTGTTTTCAGTTCTGGACCTTAGAGTTTAGAAAACACTTTGATAAGCTGGGGAATATACAGAGAGGGACAACCAGGGTATGAAGGGTGTCACGTCGGGGCCACGTGAGGATTGGTTGAACAAACTGTTCATAGCAGCCAACTGTGCCTCTTCATTATCAGTTCCATTCTTTGTAGTTAATAATTGCAAAGTAGTGAGGTTGGTTTCACAAGCTGGACATTAAATGTGATTTTGTCATATGTAGTCACTCCACAAGAATTCATTCTGTTGTCCATGTGATACTCATATCCTTTTCTTCCCTTGTGATGGTCACTGACCCATAAGATGGGAAGAGGAGAAATTATTGAGCTGTATAAATAGCGATAATTTAGTTTTCTTGGGAAAACAGAAAGTGTTTTACTTATATAAGTACAGTAAATATGAGCTTTATACATGACCCCGCTCCACAGATGAGTAAAGCTGAGAAATCAGAAGTTACGACTAAGATCGCAGTGGCAGAGAGATACTAAGGTGACCACGGACACACTAGTTAGGAAACATGCAAGTTATTAAAACTAAGCATCACTCAGAGAGGAGGGAGGTCTATGCAGGCTGAGTTAGGTTTGAAGAATGGATAGAATTTGAAGGGAAAGGGAAAGGAACTTCAAAAGTGAAAGATTTTTGGAGGCAGGAATGAGCTGAGGAGAGGAAAGTGAGATTTGCTTGACTGGAGCAGGGGGTCTGTAAACAAAGACTTGATAACCTTTTGTTGGAGATAGTGGAGAAATATTTTTCAGGTATGGATTGGACTCGGTAGCCATTGCAGTCCCTCCTGATCTGATTATTTCTAAGGGGGAAAGAAGTGGAAGGGGAAGACAGACAATAAATGAGGACAGAGTATCACCAGAAGAATAGGGGCCTTAAAGGAGCCCAAGCTGTGCTGTATTTATATAAGTATAAATGAGAGGGTAAATGGCGTAGAAGTAGCACAGATTTTGTGGATTGAAAACAGCTTTTGCTGCTTCATCCTAAGTACTTTTTCATTTAACTTGTGGTTAAAACTTGTATGTTGGGTCTTTTCGTTAGAAAATGAATTCCTTGTCTTGCTTTCCTGTTGTATCCCTATTGCTTTGTACGTAGTTAGCACTTGATAAATGTTTTTTCCTTCATTTGTCTGATTTCTGGAAGGCCTGAGTTCAAGTTCTGCCTCTGGAACATGACCCTCAGCAAACCACTTAACCCCTTTTTCCCTGGGCAATTCTAAGATTATAAGTTGCAGAGAAGGTACTGACCCACATTGGTTAAAGGAAGTACCCTCCTTAGAAATTTCCTCTTATCATTGAAATCATAGGTCTAGTCCCTAACCTTGTATTACAGTAGATAGTTATATTTGTCAAAAGTCAGAAGACCTTGGTTTGTGTCCCAGCCATGATATGATTTGTGATCTGGGGGCAAGTAACTTTCCCTCTCTAAACTTAGATTTTTTTCCTCTGTAAGAAGAGGAAAATCAGCAAGACTGTCTCCCAACTTTCGAGGATCAAATGAGTTTATGTAAAGAGTTTCGTAAATAACAAATGTAAGGTGATGTTGTAATAGAGGCTTCTTGGGACTAGTGGATCAGGGTGCTGGGATTTGGAATCTGGAAAAACTAGGTTTAGAATCTCTGAACATTGTTATTCTGACCCACTACTCAGTCACTTAACTTCAGTGTGCTTCAGATGTTGATGGAGGTGTTAAAGTCCCTTCCTTTTACAGATCAGCTGAAGAGCCAACAGCATTTCCAGCTGTTGGATAAGATTTAGTATAGTTCCTGGGGCTAGGTCTGAAAATTCCTGTACTGGATTTCATTAGCATAGTGACATATTTTGGTTACAAGGGATGTATTATTATTGTTTTACCGGTAATACCTCATTTGCTTTGCAGATCAGAGATTCCTGATTATACTATAGATACTGTCTCTTCATAAAGAAAAATGTCTGTAATTGCTTCTCTTCAGTATGTTCTTTATGACAACTGAGGAGCAAACGTCATAACTGATGAGAGAAAAAATCTTCAAGGCTCTTTGTATTTTCTTACCTAAGCCTCAATTAGTATTCATTTTATTTTATTTCTTTTTTAAATTATTAGTTTATTTGTTTTTTTAGTTTTGTACAATCACTTCTGTAAGTCTTCGAATTTTCCCCCTTTGTCCCTGAGACAGCATGCAATCTTAAATGTTTTCTATACATACATTCTTATTAAACATATTTTCACATTAGTCACATTGCATAGAAGAATTAAAATGAATGGGAGAAACCATGAGAAAAACCTTTTACATTATGAAAACATAACACAAGAGAAAATATTCTGCTTCATTCTGTGATTCAGTTTCATAGTTCTTTCTTTGGATGCGGAAGGTGTCTTGCCTCAAGGTCCATTGGGAATTTTTTAGGTTGTTGAATTGCTGTGAAGGATTAAGTCTACCAGAAATATTCCTCACATACTGTGGTTGTTGCTGTGTACAGAGTTCTCCTGGTTCTGCTCCTTTCACTCAGCATCAGGTCATATAAGTCCTTCCAGGCTTCTCTGAAGTCTTCCTGTTCATCATTTCTTACAGCACAATAGTATTCCATTACATTCATATATCACAACTTGTTCAGTTATTCCCCAATTGATGGGTATCCCCTTGATTTCCAGTTTTGGGCCACCAGAAAGAGAGTTGCTGTAAATATTTTTGTACATGTGAGACCTTTCCCATTTTTATGATCTCTTTGGGATACAGTCCTAGAAGCAATATTGCTGGGTCAAAGGGTATGCACATTTTTGTAGCCCTTTGGGCATAGTTCCAAATAGCTCTCCAGAATGGTAAGATCAGCTCACATCTCCACCAACAATGAATTAGTGTTCCAACTCTTCCACATCCTCTCCAACATTTATTATCTTCCTTTTCTGTCATGTTAGCCAATCTGATAGGTGTGATGTGGTACCTCAAGAGTTGTTTTGATTTGCATCTCTAATCAATAGTGTTTTAGAGCATTTTTTCATATGACTATAGATAGCTTTAATTTCTTTCTCTAAAAACTGCCTGTTCATAACATTTATCAATTGGAAATAAGTATTCATTTTTAAAAAATGAAATAAAACCTTTCTGTAGTGCTTGGAATTTTAGAACTTCCTCTTAACAGTCCTGTGAAGGCAGGTCTTCATTACATCCCTTTCACTTAGACATAGTCCTACAGAGTACCCTGGGCATTTGACATAGCCACATAGACTACCAATTTTGTCTTCTACCACAAATTTCTTAATGCCCCCAACTAATCAGCTAGTAAATGCCACAGTTTACATTAGGGTGGTAAGTGAGAAAGCTTAGTTGGTTTAGTGTGACCCTTCCTCATTTCCTGAAAAACAACTTAGAACATATGTTTCACTGGTGAGTCAGTCAGATCTTCAGTACTTTGTTGGATGTATTGTGCTCCCTACATTGCTGGCTGTTGTAGTGTCAAGGATTAGCCTTCTATTGGGGATTTGAATTTGCTCTTGTCAACTTTTCCTCCTTTCTTCCTTTCATGTTCTTTTGTGTTTATCTTCTTTCTGCCTTGGATTTTATACTTTAAACAGTTTTCATAAGGAGATGACAAATCAAAAGTTTAGGGAAACTTGGGGCATCCACTTTCACTTTAAGCTGACTGTCAAGCATGTATAGGCCAGTTAACTCCTGATGGAAAGTCAGAGGACCTGTATTTGAGCCTTTACGTCGCTCCTTACTGGTAGGACTTGGACAAATCGTGTAAGTTCTGTCTCCTTATTTGCAGAGTGAATTAGATTAGACCCGTTGTCAGATTCCTCCTTCTGATCCCTGACTTCTTGTTACCGTGGGTGGATATCCTGGTGTGTTCACTCTTTCTTCAGCTGTGCGGTACGATCAATACACTCATTTTTGGAGGTAGGGGAAGAAAGTTCCCTAGAAAGGGAGGTGTGGTTAATGGAATCCCTTCTCATTCAGGTAGTGGAAAGGAACCACTATGGGGAAGGAAAACCCCCAAAAACTTTCAAGTGAAAAGACTTCCATAGAAATCTGACCTTTATATTTGAAGATAACGAAGGATAATGATCCTTATGTTAGGGTATAACTAGGCTAGAAGAAAAATTCTATTTAAACAGTATTAAGAGACTTGACTTTAGCTACTAGGCACGAATTGTACTTATACTCCGAAGTATACTTCTGTAATAGACCTTGAGTGAATTTGAGATGTTCTCATTTGAGAAGGGTGTAAAGCTGATTAATTGTCAGGTATTGGTATCTTGGACTTTTAAAGCAGGTGAGTTGTCTTGTAGGTTTAGTAAGAACTGCCATCATACCAACTGTTGAAACTGGGGTGGGTGTTAGTTGAAGGGAGTTGCAGAGCAGTGAGTAGTTTCATCAGCACTGGGATCTTGTGAATGATTTTCAAAAGTCATAGAATCTTAGAGTTAGAAGTGAAAGGAATTGTAGAGAGCCTTTTTCAAGCTCCTTTTGTATATATGTATTTCAGGCCTGTTTTATATATGAACCTTGGCCCAGAGGTTAAAGTGACTTGGCCAGGCTGGTGAACTGTAGGGCTAGTATTAGACTCAAGTTCTGTATCCAAGTACAGTGTTCTTTCTACTAGAGAGTCTGAATTAAACACTTGAGCTTCAATGTTCTTTAGGAGGCAGTGTGGTGTATGTGTGTGTGTGTGTGTGTGTGTGTGTGTGTGTGTGTGTGTGTGTATGAAATATACATACACACACACTCTTCTTCAGGCCTTGCACTCTATTCACCAAGTCAAGATGTCTGCCTTTGTCCCTCTTTTTTTTTTTTTTCATGTATATTGTGTGTTTCGAGAACACACTGTCTGGCTTAATATTGGCCAGGATTATATATTATGCTTTTATTAAGGTAAATTGGAATTAGCTTATTTTCTGATCAGCCCCTTCAGGATTTCTGACTGAACTGCAGATTACCATGTCTCCCCAGTATCTATTACCATATTTCTTATAGATATCTTACTTAAAAGCTTACCATTGAGAACCTCTACCTGAGGGTCTAAAACATTATGTAGTTCCCTTTGGTGAGTAGATACAGACTTTGGTCTAGTAATTGAATATCTTTTTATGATTGTGATGATAGAAGATATTGTATGAATATTCTGTTTTGCAGAAATACCGTATGGATTGTCCCGTTTTTTTACCCTTTGTTCTCATTACCTGGTGGCCCACTGCCTTTTCCATTCATGCATATGTTTGGCATATTTAATGTCCCTTCTTTTGTGCAAGTTACCTTTGATAATATTCTGTAGACTCTTAATATCCACATCTTAGAGTTAGAAGTGAAAGGAATTGTAGAGAGCCTTTTTCAAGCTCCTTTTGTATATATGTATTTCAGGCTTGTTTTATATATGAACCTTGGCCCAGAGGTTAAAGTGACTTGGCCAGGCTGGTGAACTGTAGGGCTAGTATTAGACTCAAGTTCTGTATCCAAGTACAGTGTTCTTTCTACTAGAGAGTCTGAATTAAACACTTGAGCTTCAATGTTCTTTAGGAGGCAGTGTGGTGTATGTGTGTGTGTGTGTGTGTGTGTGTGTGTGTGTGTGTGTATGAAATATACATACACACACACTCTTCTTCAGGCCTTGCACTCTATTCACCAAGTCAAGATGTCTGCCTTTGTCCCTCTTTTTTTTTTTTTTTCATGTATATTGTGTGTTTCGAGAACACACTGTCTGGCTTAATATTGGCCAGGATTATATATTATGCTTTTATTAAGGTAAATTGGAATTAGCTTATTTTCTGATCAGCCCCTTCAGGATTTCTGACTGAACTGCAGATTACCATGTCTCCCCAGTATCTATTACCATATTTCTTATAGATATCTTACTTAAAAGCTTACCATTGAGAACCTCTACCTGAGGGTCTAAAACATTATGTAGTTCCCTTTGGTGAGTAGATACAGACTTTGGTCTAGTAATTGAATATCTTTTTATGATTGTGATGATAGAAGATATTGTATGAATATTCTGTTTTGCAGAAATACCGTATGGATTGTCCCGTTTTTTTACCCTTTGTTCTCATTACCTGGTGGCCCACTGCCTTTTCCAT